>OY744477.1:11925546-13206088 GCA_963556175.1 Tipula confusa | reverse complement strand
TATATATATATATATATATATATATATATATATATATATATATATATATATATATATATATATATATATACTATATATATATATATATATATATATATACTATATATATATATATATATATATATATATATATATATATATATATATATACTATATATATATATATATATATATATATATATATATATATATATATATATATATATATATATATATATACATATATATTTATATACTATATATATATATATATATATATATATATATATATATATATATATATATATATATATATATATATATATATATATATATTTATATATATACATATATATTTATATACTATATATATATATATATATATATATATATATATATATATATATATATATAAATATATATATATATATATATATATATATATATATATATATATATATATATATATATATATATATATATATATATATATATATATATATATATATATATATATTTATATATATACATATATATTTATATACTATATATATATATATATATATATATATATATATATATATATATATATATATATATATATATATATATATATATATATATATCGTATATATACATTACATTCGTATATTTACTTTTGTTGTGTAGATTTAGTTGTTAAGCTCGTGTAACATAAAACTAACTTTGGATGAATTTGACTTAACACCAAATTTAGATTTATAAAAATGTGATTCCAAAAATTGCCATACAAATTCCGAATCAATGGGATATTGTATATTAAAAATAAAAAATCACTTAAAACATATGTCTACAGCTCTGATAAATCTATCAAAGGGTAATTTCACTCCATCAAGATAGACGTAATACTTTTCACAATGATGAATATTTCTAACTCCAAATATGAATGGCTTGATGTTCTCTGACTTCGCCTTGAGAAAATTCATGTGGTCCTCAATTTGCTGAGTACTTCCAATGTAAATCATAGCTTCTTGAGAATCTTTAATGGTTATTTTAGTAACCACTTTTTTCCCAGTGTTGTCTTTTTTCACATGTTTTTGTGTAGGGACAAGAAATCTGTGGAGGCACCAAATAAGCTGCAAGGCGGCGTCATCTATGAATATTAAAGAGTAACTTATAATTATTTAGGTTTAGAAGTGGATACATAAACAAAATATTTAAATAATAAATATTTATGTTTACTTTGTTTTTAAGGTTTAATAAAATTAAATGAATGTCTAAATTTAAAATAAAATAAAACAACAGTTTTCGTAAATTTTGTACTATTACACCTTTTTCATTGTTGTTACATTGTTTGTTATTTTTTACAACCTATGGGAATATATGTCACCATTAAACATATACCCTGCTTGCTGCATTTTTCGTTTTAACATATTAAGCTTTCCTGTTGGATTTTGATGGTAAGCTTGTTTAACGTTTATAGGATAAGACACACCAAGCTGCGACGGGCGTCAGCTTTAAATATATATTAATTTGCTTATATCTTATTACTAATTCATAGTACGAACAAACTAACATTATTATAATGTTATTATAAAAATAATAACAAATTTTAGAATTTTTAATAGAAAAATTATAATTATAAGAAAATGTATCAAATGAAGTTGCATCCATTTTTCTATTAAAATTCTAAAATTAGTTTATATTTTGATACCCAATTGTTCTATTTTTGATTGTACTATGGATTAGTACAAAGCAAATGTTACCCCTTCATAAACTATATCATAAGTGATATAGTATGTAAACATTTTAATCATTTTGGTTTACCTTTGTCGAAATCTTCGGTTTTTATTTCAGCTAGAATGCTTTTAATTTCCGTTGATTTTATTCTATTTTCGACTTTTAAAAAACTTAAAATTTTCTTAAATTGATTTTCCCAATCAGTCATTATATCGTTTGTAGATTGGTGTAAACATTTAAAATCGATGTCAATCTGTGAAAAATATTACCGATCTTTAATATTATACACTAAATATTCAGAACAATAATTTTAAAATCGAAATTCTTAATTTTTAATTCTTAGCTTGTAAAGTGTTAAGAATCACGGTTCACAATACAAAATTAAAGTTAATTTAGGAGTAATAAACATAATATATGTATAAGCTTTCCAATTTAAAGTAATTTAACCTATTAGAGCTATTAGAGCTATTTGAGCTATTATTGCTTATGACAAAATTTGTTTATTTTTATAATATACTAATGGAAGGGCTAATGTTAAAAAAACTGTTGTGCTATGATTTTTTGAATATTTATGTTCTATAAACTATATTGAAACCTCAACATAAAATTTGGTTTTTACTTTTTAATTAATTTGTGTTTTAATATTTACCAAACGATAACCAGTTGGCTTTTTATATTCTGGCCATTTGTTAAAAATGTCATTAAGTGAGATCAGTTTATTTGGAATCTCGTTGATTCGATGCTTAGTACTGGCTTGCCACATGCTGTTAAAATCTTCGGCCGAAAGATGATCGTACTTAATACTTTTGATACAAATTTCTGCATCCACTTCGGCATCTAAAAAATAGGTTATACAAGAAAAAAATCATAAATATATTTTACAATAAATATTAAAATTGTTCATGATATATTTTAAATCTATATATTTACAATACAACTTACCCAATTGATTATTTCTTGGGGTTTGGTCCATTTTCAAGTTCTCTTTTGGTTTAAGCATTTTAGTGACTCGTTTTAAATTGCCATATTTTATATAAATTTTACCTCGTTGGCCAATGCGATAAAATTCCAATTTTTCGGTTGGAAATTTTGCAATAATTTCCTTTTCTATTTTCGAACAAGTAGCAAGACTTAGGTGTAGCTGCTGTTCCTCGAAATATTGAGCAACAATGTGGATTATCATCCTTCTGTGTACTTCTTCTAATTTATTATGTTTATAGAAGTAATCGCAAATGATTTTTCCCTTCTCTTTCGAATTTAGGATGATGGAAAATGAAATGGTGTTTGAAGGAGCAATAGGTGGATGTTCATTTGGTGTTACAAAAAAAGAATTAAGGCTGCTGTTTGTGGAGCTCGATAGTGACGATGTTGATTTTATCCTTTCATAAGGTTCTGAAATAGATGTATTTCCCCCGTATAATGGTAGTCCAATACTTGCGCGCCATTGGGAAAGATTATGTTCAAATAATATTAATTCTCCCATTTTGCTATTTTTCAATAGATCTATAATATGATGAATTTTTATCACTTTTAGTATCTCTACAGTAATGTTCTCCTCTACAAAAAAATAAAAAAAAACTTATAATAAAAGAAAAACAACGATTGTGTTTTAATTATACCGTTATAGGGGGTTTATTTTATAAAACACCTAATTAACAAAAATTAAAAAAACAAACACGTTTCTTTTTTTCTTTATTCAATCTCCTTTATTTTAACACACATCTATCGTTTACCAAATCTTCTCCAACACTCATCGCTTCTCGATCTTTTCCTTTTACACTGAACTGAAATTATATAATTTCTAAAGGTAGGTACCACGTTTTTTTAGTGGTATAAATATAAACGTTACACAGAGACATCTGTGTTTAAACTAACTACACTATAATATAATATTTAAATTCACATAACCTCATTGCCGTTAATTTACAATAGTCTTACAGTTCGGGCAATCTGACACATGATCGCCCTCGATCCAATTCCAAATTAACGAAAATGTGTTTTTACAAAAATTCACTATAAAACTTAAAATCTTACATACTATACATTTTATATCATCTACATTATTAGTGACTAACAAATTGATTGATTGACAAACAAAATCTTAAATTAACATTTTCAAAATTATAAAAATTTTATATCGTTTCAAATGAAGGACTGTAAAGAAATAAATCATTCAGAATTAACCAAAGCTACTTCAACATATGATTTAATTTTAGTAATATCAAAAACTCCTTTGAACGGCCGATCCGTAACCTGAAACCCGTCAATATCTTCGATAACATATCTATCGTTTTCCAGTACAGCGGAAATTTTGTATGGTCCTCTATATTTTGGTATTAATTTTTTATTGACAGTTGGAGTTGTATCAAAGTTTTGAATCATCACTAGATCATTGACTTTATAAGAAACGGCCCGTTTTCTTTTCCTATTGTAATATAATTCATTATATTTTTGTGTACATTCAATGTTACTAGCAGCTTTTTCTCTACGCTCAGATAACGAGCACCCGTCAGAATCAAGTTTGAGAGTATTTAAATATTCGGAGACCTTATCACTAACACATCCTCTTTGATTGATTCCATAAAGTAACATACAAGGGGTTTCTTTAGTTGAGCTACAAAACGTGTTATTAAATGAGAATTCTATCTGATCGAGAACATTATCCCACTGGATTTTTCTCTCGTTATCGACTAGTTTGGCCAACATAGGGGTCAAAGAACGATGCACTCGTTCTATTTGTCCATTCGCTCGAGGCGTGGCCGTCGCGACCAATACGTGCTTTATACAATTCTCCTCAATAAAGACTCGAAAATCACCTGAAGTAAAATTACTTCCTCGGTCACTGATTAATCTTTTTGGTCGACTATAAATTTTAAAATAATTTTCTAGACACTTAACAGTATCTTTAGTACTAGTTGTTTTAGTTGGATACAGGCGCACAAACTTTGTAAAAGCATCTATCACTGACAGTATATATTTATTTCTCATACTTGTCACGTTCAAAGGACCATAAAAGTCAACATGAATAGTGTCAAATGGTTCACTGCCTTTGGGTATCGAATGAAGAAAACCTGGCTGTTTCCCACTTGGAACACTATATGTGATGCACTTCAAACAATTATCTATGTAATCTTTGACCTTGTTTCGTAAACTTGGAAACCAATAATTACGCGTTATGAATTCAATCGTTTTTTCTAGTCCCACATGACCTAACGAATCATGAGAGTTCCTAATTATCTGGTTCTCTAATCTTTCCGGAACATAAAATCTAACTTTAGACTTCGAAATTTTTCTATATATTAATCCATTTTGAAGTTCATATAGAGGGCTTTCCCTGTTTTCTAGTTCTAACCGTAACCCAAGTAGCACCAAATAACTTTAAAGTTTGATAACCCATTCCCGACGTCGGTAAGTTATATGTGCGTGGTTCAGTAATAAAAAAAATGAAACGTTTAAATTTTTTACAGTCGTGGGTTTTTCTTTTTTTATTTAACACAATTATAACAAGTTTTAAGAACCTTTCATCAACGCGTTACATTAATATACTCTGCCTTGATTAAACATTGGTAAGTACTTATATATTAAAAATGAATATAAAAGTTATGGGAAAATGTGTGTCTCCAAGAGTAAACACACATAATATTTTCTTTTATCTATATCTATGAATACAATTTTGTTTTAATAAGATTGTAATATTGCAAGAATTGCAATATTGCAATGAATGAAATTTAAATAAAATTAATATTTTGTTTTTGAAAAAATATATAAATATAAATATAAAAAATGTTTTAAAAAAAATAAAAAATATATTAGATATGATTGATTAATAGTTTTGATGATCGCGTCATTTAACTATGTTATGTAAATATTATTTTATTCTTAACTTTAATGAAATTGCAATATTGTGAGAATTGCAATATTGCAATTTGAATAAAGTTAATATTTTTTGTTATTAAAAAGTATTTTAAAAATATATTAGATATGAGTATGATTTATCGTTTTGATGATCGCGTCATTTGGCCGTGGAGTAACTATGTTATGTAACTGCTCCCCCCGAAGAGTAATACTGTCCTCAGTATTCTTGGTATAATTTTGTTGCGGCGTTGGATGCTTCGAAGATTTTTTTAGTTTTTTGTACCATGCACATGGGGTACAGGTTGGGCAATATCTCCATATGATTAAATATATAATGATTGTTAATATTATAATTGTTGATATGCTCCAATAGGTTTGATGATGAATAACTGGAATTGTTGTATCTTGAAGTTTGTTGATTCTTTTTATGTTGTTAATTGACCAATTTGCTAGTTGAGGAAGATCAATTGGTGTGGAAATATTTTTTATAATTATCTCGTGAAATGGTTGTAGGTGTATTATATCTTCATTGAAGGTTTTTATGTTATTTTTATATGTTGTTCCGTTAATTGTGATAGAACAGTTGACGAACTTAATTAATTTTATGTTTGTAAAATATCGACTGTCTTGTTTTCTGCAAGTAGTGCTGTATTCTGTATTATTTGATTTATTAATGATGAGGTATTGATTAAATAGCTGGGTGATCGATTCTTCAATTGGTTTATTGATGAGATGGCAAGATGCTTGCATGTTTAGAATGATTTTAGCGACACAATCATTGATAGTTGGTTGAATATTGCGTTCTTTGCAATAATATTCGTAGTTTATTTGATTACATGATTCGTTTGAATATTGTATTTTATGGTCATTCATTATTATATATTGATTTGGAGTAGGAATGGAAAATGTTTGATTTATTGTTATTGGGGTAATATAATATTGTTTGAATATGACAATGTTGTTTGAATTAATTGATTAATTCTAAGTTGTGTGCTTAATCTTTTCTGTAAACGATAGAATTAGGTCTTTTCTTTGGAGGAATCAATAGAGTTACTGGATCTTGATTCTTAGATGTTGATGAAGTTTGACCAGTTCCAACTGGACTGAATTGAGGAACAACAACAGGCTGTTCAACAATTAGTTCAGTCTTGTTTTTTTGTTTAACATCCGTTGCTAGTATTGTAAATTTGTGCAAAATCTCATCCATCTGTTGTTCAATTTTTACTAGTGGTAATGATTGAACTCGTGATTGCTCCAATTTTTTGACAGCTTTTTCCATAATTGCTTCTATAATAGGACCGAGTTTGCTGCAAGTCTCATTATACTCCCTAGTACTTTCTACTTTAATCAACATATCTCTGTAGATAGGTTTTATGAATCTGTCATCTATAGCTAGTAAAATCTTTGGAGTCAATATTTGATTTTTAACCATATTTTTCCATCCCATATCTGCTGTTAATAAATGAACGAGAGCAGATCTGTGCAAGCTTGTGCATAAAAGGCCCGATTTTGTCATGTCAACATAATCCTCAGATAAAAGACTTATATAATTGATTAGTTCTTTAACCATCAAAAATTCTTCATCTTGTTCACTTTCTTTTTCGACAGAGGTATCTTTTTTTGTTTCTTCTAAAATAGGAGTCTCATCTTTTTTTGGTTGCTGCTGGGATATAAGAAGTTGATCCTGTATATTTTCTAAATCATCATCATTAAACATGTCAGGTGTTGAAATGTCTGGAACTAAAATATCATCATCTGCAGAATAAAAATTAGGAGGAAATTCTAACCAATCCATCTCTAGACCATAATCTATTTCGGTTGTGGTAAACAAAAATAATACATATCTCATATTTTTGATTGTTATAGTTGGCATTTGACCTTGTAATAAAAATTCAAGGTAATCGATAGCATGATCAGGTTCCTCAATGGGAAGAAATTTTTCGGTATTTCTGATTAAGTGTTTTGTTATTCCGGTGCGAAGCCCGTTTAGGGATTGTCCTTTTACTTTAAGATTTTCGAAATGATTTATAGTTTGATTTACAAAAGTTAGAAAATGAAGTTGAACATGATTGATAGGAAGTTTATTATTTGAATTTGGAGGTCCAGCAATCCAATTATCTCCTTTCTTTTCATAATGGAAGTGATCGCTTAGTGTTGTTGGAGAGTTGTCATGTTCGAAATGGTAAAAAAGTTCATCCATCATAGCGCTAGATGAACAGTGACCTTTATTGTCTTCATTTAATATAATGTAACCATCTTTTGTTACCTTGGTAAATTTACGTATTAAATTCTGGGTATTTATTGTGTCCACCTCTTCTGACGATTTCGGAATCATTTTTTGATCGATTTGAACTACTTGTTTTTGAGAACTGGATGGTGTATAGACTTTAGTGGACGTTGTCAATTTTGATTGTTTTTGTAAAGTCGACATATGATAATGATTTGTTTCTAGAGTTTTTAAAAGGTTGATGATATGTCAGTTTGAGCAAGCTTTTGTTTAATGATTGTTTTATTTGTTAGGTTTGCAAATGCGATGTATATGGTAGTTTGGATACAGTTGATTGTATTAATTTATTGGTTATTTAGTTATTTATTTGTAATACTTGTGAATTATATATCTGTAATTTGATAAAAATGTTATAACAAATTGTTTTAACGACTTTTCTCCATCTTTTATGTCTACTGGGACTGGGATAAGAATTCTGTTCCGTGGAGGAATTTTATGAATGGGCGATGTATAATTTAATCGATATTTAAATGGTATTGTAACTTTATCTGTTTCTAATACAGATTTATGAAAATCTAATTTTATTTTTAATTGTTTAATTAAATCCAAGCCTATTAGTCCATCAAAATATTGATGAAATTTAAATAGATAAAAAGGTAATGGTTCTTTAGTTTTAAACTCAGGAAATCCTGGAACTATGACTTGTTGATTTATTTCATGTTCCTTGAAAAGGGTTTTAACGAATAAAGATTTTATTAATTTAATTTTAGAAGGTTTGATAAATTTTGGATCTATATAACTAGAGTCAGATCCAGTGTCAATTAGAAATTTTAATTTAAAAGTGGGGTTAATTACAATTTCGATATAGGGTAACATTGGCTTATTTGTAGAATGCGAATTTATATATCCGATGGGTTTTCCAAGGCTAGTTGCTGAAAAACCTGCTCATCTGGTTCTTCAACGGTAGCTTCTGGAATTGTTTGTTCCTGTGGTTGGTAATTATCTAAATCTGGTAGATAATTACAATATTCCTCGTAGTATTCAATATGTTCTTGATCTTGATCCACATTTTGCTCTACGTTGAACAATTCCCTAGATTGGAATCTGGGATAACCTGTTGATTGGAAATTATTTTGAAATGGTCGATTGGATTTAAATATAGTTGGTTGACTATATTTATTGAAATTTGATTGAGTATCCATTGGTTCTACTCGATTGTTTCTATTAGGAGTTGGAGGAGATTGTTTTGGAAGAGGTGGTAGAGGTCTTGAATTTAGTTGACCAAAGTTTTGACGATAAGGTGGTGAACTGAAATTTGGTTGACCTTGTGGCCTAAAGGGGAATGGTTTATGATTGTAGTAAGTATTATTTTGATTCAATGGCTTCGAGTAAATTAATGGCCTTTGTATTTGTCTTACTTGAACTAGATTAGTATTATTAGGCATATTTCTATGATTCCTAATATAATACATATTTTGTTCTCGTAAGCATAAATTAAATGCTTCAGAAATTGTTGTAGGGTCTCGTGATCTAATACTAGAGCCTAGTGGTTCTCTTAACCCAGCAAGGAATGTGGATAAACACATTTCTTGATACAACTTTTCTTTCGTCGTTTTTACTACCGCAGCTGAATTGGACAATCTAACACAATTAATCAATGATGATTGAATTTCTAGAATTTTTCCATAAAATTTTTCAATGGTATCGTTACCTTGGAAAATAACATGTAAATCACGGATTAACGAAGTTTCGTTTCGTTTATCGCCGTAATGTGATATTAAATTTGTTTTTATTTCCCTCCAATCAATATTCGTACCATAAGTAATAAGAACACTATCGGCATCATCAATTATTTTATTTCTGATGGCCCTTAAAAAAGTTAGAGGGGTTTGTCCCACTCCCATAACTTGCTCCGTTTGATGAATTATTTCATCAACGTTTGTTATGAACTCATGTAGTGTATTATTTCTACCCGAAAATGTCGGTAATGACTTAATTGGGTCTGGTATTTTAAATGCGTTCAAGAGAATGTTTAATCTTGCTAATGGTTGTTGATCTTCGTTTTCCGCCATTCTAAATTGGGTTTTAATATTATTTATTTTTAAATTGTCTATTAGATTCGTTAATTCTTCTAAATTTCTATCTTTATTCATAAAATCTAACTTCTATTTATTTTAAATAATTATATATTTTTATTCTTTTATCGTTAATCAATTAAAGTTTATTCGATCGTATTAATCGAGGAATAACAAAATTGATTGCGTCTTAAAAGTATATTTAATTTTCTTTATAAAAATTATATATATTTTTTTTTTTCTTCAAGTTTTCAATTTAATTTTTAATTTGATCCTTTAACAATCTTCACTGTTTCAATATTTTTTTTTTATTTTCTTAAATATTTCAGGCCTGTATACAGAAACACCTGAGCGTCAACAATTTATTTATTTGACCGTTTTTGAGAGATATATTCAATTTAAAATTAATAAAAAGGGCTTATAAAAAAAATTTATAGGATTGACCAAAAATAAATATTCTTACTCACCATGTAACCGTTGTAAGGATTGTGATGAAGTTCATCTTCTTTGTCGCTACTTGGTTGGTTGATCAGCTTATTGGAGTACCACTCAATACTATATATAATATATAGTAGCTTGCGCGGTGATAATCAAACACAATTTTAACTGTTCTTTCAACTTTCACTTTTCACAACACTTTATTGTCCTTAAACAAAAACTTCCCGTTTTGTCTAACTTGACAAAATAATTCCGAATCACTTTATCACTATTTTTTTTTTAATGGATATTCTAAAAAATATCCACTAGCGGCTGCGCCAGTTATATGTGCGTGGTTCAGTAATAAAAAAAATGAAACGTTTAAATTTTTTACAGTCGTGGGTTTTTCTTTTTTTATTTAACACAATTATAACAAGTTTTAAGAACCTTTCATCAACGCGTTACATTAATATACTCTGCCTTGATTAAACATTGGTAAGTACTTATATATTAAAAATGAATATAAAAGTTATGGGAAAATGTGTGTCTCCAAGAGTAAACACACATAATATTTTCTTTTATCTATATCTATGAATACAATTTTGTTTTAATAAGATTGTAATATTGCAAGAATTGCAATATTGCAATGAATGAAATTTAAATAAAATTAATATTTTGTTTTTGAAAAAATATATAAATATAAATATAAAAAATGTTTTAAAAAAAATAAAAAATATATTAGATATGATTGATTAATAGTTTTGATGATCGCGTCATTTAACTATGTTATGTAAATATTATTTTATTCTTAACTTTAATGAAATTGCAATATTGTGAGAATTGCAATATTGCAATTTGAATAAAGTTAATATTTTTTGTTATTAAAAAGTATTTTAAAAATATATTAGATATGAGTATGATTTATCGTTTTGATGATCGCGTCATTTGGCCGTGGAGTAACTATGTTATGTAACTGGTACAACGCCAGAAATTTCAAGAAATTCACTTTTTTGACATTGAATTCAACATTTTAATATTTTCATCGGTACGACCACAATGCGACGTTTTATATTACCAGCCGACAGTGCGGTATTTTATATCTATCTGATAACTTTTTTTTCATAATTTTCAACTATTAACCGACTAATATAACATAATTGGATTTTATATAACCGTGTATTGATTGTTTAGTTATGTGGTCGTAAAGTGTGATTTTTAATAACTACTTAGCGATTTTTTTGTCGTATAAAAACCAATATCCAACTTTATTTTTTGTTGTCTTATGCACGACTGCAAGATAACATATTTTATATATGCACCACAATTTAGTGATATAATTAACTTCAATTGACACGAATAAGATAATGGGCGACCGAAAATATATTACATCATCAGCCAACAAACCTAGTGCATGTCATTGTCAATTTTTATAGTTAAAAAGTAATAAAAATAATTAAAAATGGATAAATGCTTTAAAATAAAAAAAAAGTCATTTAAACATTCGACGTCGTTTTATAGGAAAGTAAAAATTTATTTAAACACACCTTTAGGAGCTACTAACAACAAAAAAGGTAACTAGATATTATTAAGCTAAATCAGACTCGAATTCGGTTTTATTTTTTATTCCTTTGCAGTTGTTCCAGTTTGTATGACATTGGAACCTCTAAGCTCCGAACTGGATGAACAATATCCTCTATCAACAAATAATTTTAAACCTCATTCTGTGAACCATGATAATATACCATGTTTAGTGGTATAATAATGTGGTGTCTTGTGACCAATGTGATATTATGATTACACCAGAGGAACAACAAAATGTGTTTTTTGAAAGTTTTGAAGAATCGTCCGAAGAATTCGATTCTAAGTTGAACAAAAATTCGGCCGATGAATCACGCGGTAACTTTGTTGAAAATTTCAGAAACTGGGTGTTAAAACATAGTATTACACATACTGCAGTCAATGAAATCTTGCAGCTGTTGACGAATTATGGTATAAATAATCTTCCGAAAGATAGCAGAACTCTATTAAAAACACCAAGAGCAGTAAGCATTATACCAATGGGCAAGGGTGAATACTGGCACAATGGGTTAAAATCTTGTTTGCTAAATATACTGGATCAAATTGATATTTTACCCGATTGTGTCTCTTTGACTTTCAATATGGATGGGTTACCAGTGTATCGTAGCTCCAAGTGTGAGCTGTGGCCTATTTTGGGTTTAATTGATAATTTACCGGATGTTCCACCAATGATAGTTGGTGTTTATTGTGGACAAAGCAAACCAGAAAATGCTAATATATTCTTGACTCCGTTTGTAAGTGAATTAAAAGCATTACTTCAAAGTGGAATAATAGCTGGTGATGTCCTCGTCAATATTAAAATCAAATGCTTTGTTTGTGATACACCTGCCCGATCTTTTGTTAAAGGTAAAAGATAAATGGAACTGAAACATTTAATACCATATTTCTTGAAAATGAAACCTAATTAAACATATTATCATATAGGTACTGTTTCGAGCAACCATTATCATGGGTGCACCAAGTGCATTGCGATTGGGGAATATTACAATGATGGACGGCACATGAGTTTTCCTAGAATTCATTTGCCTAGGCGAACAGATGAATCTTTCCGTGGAAGAATTGATGCAGATCATCACAAGGAAATTTCTCCTCTAGAAGAGTTGCCCATAGATCTTATAAAAGATTTCCCAGTAGCCGATTCATTACATTTAATAGATCTCGGAATTACAAAACGATGTCTTGTAGGTTGGACCCACGGCAGCTTTAATTTTCGGACCAAGTGGTCTGCTAGACAAATAGAAGAAGTATCTGGCTATTTAGAGAGCTGCAATGCATTTAAACCACGAGAACTTCACCGAGCTATTAGAAAACTTGATTCTCTGCGATTTTGGAAAGGACTTGAATTTCGTACATTTTTGTTGTACGTGGGACCTGTTGTACTTAAAGATTTTCTACCTACAGATGTATATCACCATTTTTTAAGCCTTTCGTGTGCTATTACAATTTGTTCTTGCAAAACATATTTGCCTTTCTTAAATGTTGCCGAAAGGATTCTCGAAGATTACATTGAGAATTTCATTATTTTATACGGTATTGACTCTGTTAGCAGCAATGTGCATAATCTTTACCATTTAGTGGAAGACGTTAAAAACTTAGGTCATCTGCCATCCATAAGCGCATATCCTTTTGAAAGTCTTCTTTTTAGAATAAAAAATTTGTTAAGAACTGGAAACCGGCCATTAGCCCAAGTTGCAAAACGTTTAAATGAATTCGCTAAAATAAATTTTAGAAAAAGGACTAACAAGGAGTGGCCATTTACTAAAAGAGAATCTAAAACAAATTGCCAAGACCTACCAATGTGTGATCGAATATTTTATGAATTGCACCTATATGATGGATTTATTCTGACAAACGAAAATAACAACAAATGGTTTATGACTAAAAAAAACGAAATTGTAGCAATGATACATGTGACATATATCGGAGGAAAAATATGTATTTATGGAACAGATATCAAAGAGAAATGTTGCTTTTTTGAACGACCTTTCAATTCATCAAGAATAAACATTTTCGAATCATCAGGTGAAACAAACTCACCAAAACTATATTCTATAAGAGAAATAAAATGCAAATTATTTGCTGTTCCACGTGCGAATTCAATTGTTTTTATCCCAATAATTCATACGCTCGAAATCGAATATTAAATAAATTTAAAAAAAACTGTTTATTTAAGTTCATTGTAAGATAATACAAAAATACATAAAAATTAAAATTAATAAAATTATCATATTACTATTTAATATTGCACGTAATTCATTTAGAAATATTAAAACATATTATCTACATCTAGATAATTAAATAACTTAAACTAGATATAAATACATCTAATCCTGGAGAGACGTTGAAGCTTCTTTATCACTAAAATAAATAATAAACAACAAATTGTAAATTGTATTGTAAAATTGGAATAATAGAAATAGTTTTACCAAAGATTCAGATGACTTGTAGACAAACTTTCGTCTGTATTTACTTTACTTTTAAGTCTGCTTCTTCGTTCACTTGGCTGATGGTCTAATTGCTTGAAGCGACTTTCGCTATATTTTAATATATTAATTTTTAAAAATTCTTCTGTCATATGCAAATTAAATTTACTGTCAGCACAGTTGACAATTTGAAATATCAGGTCAATAATCCGTTAAAAGCTAAAAACGCTTTTTTTATTTTATTTTTGGAAGATCCCGTCCAAGTATATTGGGTTAATAATTTCCTGTCAAACAGCCAATCAATTACTTTATAGGTAACTTTCTTTCCATCTGAATTACCAGAAGATCCATTCATCCGTTTAAGTTCACTTATCTACAATTAATTAGAGATAAATAAATTTTATAATATACCTATACATAAATAAAAGTTTTAACATTACAATTTTTTTTTTGTAGTTATCTTCCAAGAGCTTGGATTCAAACTCCTCTACCTGCTCAACAGTATTTAACGGGAATGGAAATGATTTGAGTATATCGGGCGCAGACACACAAATATTTTCATTTTTCTGTTCATTTTTTAGAATTTCAATGATTTTATCTAATTTTGCGTTCATTTGGCAGGTGTTAACTTCGAGTTTTTGTAAACGTTCTTTAACTGTCAAAATGAAATAAAAATAGTTTATTTATAAGAATTCATATAAGAATATAATATATGTACTACTACATATTACATAAATGTATGCGTACTTACAGTTTGAGAAATCGAATTTCAAAAGTTCATTTAAATGTGTTATGTCACAAGAGATAATTTCATTGTTGTCTTCATTTTCAATGATATTGTTTAAGATGTACTAAAACTGAAACATTGCTTCGTGTACTGTATTTTTTTATATTTATTATTGTATTATATCACACTTAAAAACATAGAGAAAGGAGAGAGAGAGAAAACATTATTAAGCTTAGGGATAGAAAATTATTTGTTTTTGTCGAGTAGTATCATTTTGGAATTTGTACGATTAATAACAAAAATAAAACAAAAAAAAAAAATATAACGTGATTAATCACAAACAAAAAAAACGTGTTTTTATAAAACGAAACTTTCCGTAAAAGAACAAAATAGCAAGCAGCAACGATATACATTGAGAGCAAACAGCAACGAGAAACATTTTGGTCCTTCGAGCCGGATTGTGCGGAGTAAAAAATAAAAACGCATCAATAGTTGAATAATATTATCATTCACGCTGATGATGAACTTGGATACTGGTGCTTAACCTTGAATTGTGTAATCAACAACGCATGTAATTCGTCCAACGTTTTAATAAAATCGCTACCATCCGAAAGAATAATATTATCATTCACGCTGATGATGAACTTGGATACTGGTGCTTAACCTTGAATTGTGTAATCAACAACGCATGTAATTCGTCCAACGTTTTAATAAAATCGCTACCATCCGAAAGAATAATATTATCATTCACGCTGATGATGAACTTGGATACTGGTGCTTAACCTTGAAGTGTGTAATCAACAACGCATGTAATTCATCCAACGTTTTAATAAAACTGCTACCATCCGAAAGGCAACGTCAACAAATAGTGCGTAAGTGTACAGTAATCACATCTAGTTTATTATATTTTAGAATAATATTATAATTAACGGTAAAACAAAATTTGTAAACGCGAAGCAATAAGTTCAACATTAATGCGGCCTACTTATCACACCTCTTTATCTGGTGGTGAATAGTACTACTTTCATTTATTCAAGTTTTAAACCATCGAATATACAATTTTCATTTATTCAAGTTTTAAACCATCGAATATATAACTTTCATTTATTCAAGTTTTAAACCATCGAATATATAACTTTCATTTATTCAATTTCTAAACCATCTCGTATGTTTGGTATTGTCAGCCGGACGCTACGAGACATTCAAGCTTATTTTTTGGATTTAATTTAAGATTTCGTATTCGTGTGTTGGTGGTAAACTTAATTTACTTTAAACCTTTGTTTGCGCTTTGACAAAATGAGTGAGCAAGAAGTAGCTAAGAAGAAATCAGATTTCAACAAACGGTTAGGGCATATGAAAGGGCGCCTAACAAATATTGAAAGATTTTTAGAAACAAACGTTATGTTGAGTTCAAACGAACTCAAACCAAGATTAGAATCGGTAGAAAAAATATACGCAGATTTTGAATTAATTACCAACAAAATGTTAGACCTTCTTGCAGAGGAAGACTTTAAGGAAACTTGTCAAGGTCATGTCGAAGAGTTTGACGAAAGGTATATGAAGTTAAAAACAACCATTTTTGATCGATATGAAGTGATACAAAATTCAGATAAAATCTCGGTCATAAACAAAATTGAAACTCCTGAAGTGGCAACTATTAAACCACTAATTAAATTGCCAGAATTGAATATTCCGAACTTCGATGGTGATCCATTAAGATGGATAACATTTAGAGATGTTTTTGACGCGGTCATCAATAGGAACGCAGCGCTTACTGATATAGTGAAGTTTACGTACCTTCAAAATAGCCTCAAGGGCGATGCCAAGCAATCACTTGGACATATCGAACTGTCTGAAGCAGGTTACCAACGTGCCTGGTCAGAACTAGTTAACCGATTTGACAATCCGAGATTGATTATCGAACGACACATTGATGAACTTATTGATTTGAAGCCTATTCATACTTCAAATGCTAATGACCTAAGGCGATTTACCAATACGGTGCTTTCTCATGTTACAGCATTGGAAGCATGTGACATAAACTTCGACGAATGTTCGGAAATTGTCGTCATGCGTCTTGTTACACGGAAATTAGATAAAGAATCGATTAAAGACTGGGAGAAACAAAACTCTTCGAAAGAATTGCCTACCTGGAAACTATTTCGGGAGTTTCTTGAGAAAAAGTGTAGAGTTTTGGATTCTATAACTAACGCAGGTCAGTGTAGTACCAAGTCAATGTCAAATAACACCCAAAGACCAAATAAATCAGGTAATAACTCCAAGAGTCATACATTCACAATTCCCAGTTCAAACACAAATAAGCAAAGGTCGAATTGCAATTTGTGTAATGGCATTCGACATGCATTCTTTAATTGCCCTTCGTTTCTAAGCTTCAATCCAATAGAACGATTTAATAAAATAAAGGAGATGAAGGCTTGTATCAACTGCCTTAATCCATATCATACAGTAACCGACTGCCGAGCGTCTGGGTGCAAATTGTGCAAAAAAAGGCATCATACATTGTTACATATTGATCAAAAGCAGTCTTTCAGGGAAAATACACACCAAATTTCGATGAATCAGGGAGACAACATTCAAATAAATCAACTGGGTGATACGAAACCTACCATGGCTATGCCAGTGGTTGATCATTCAGTCGAACAAAGCTTTAGTATGCAAAAGAATTCAGTAACAGGAAGAGTAATATTGCCAACGGCAATTATACTCTTAAAACGTGCAAATGGAAGCTACATAGAATGTCGAGCACTGCTGGATTCTGGGAGCCAGTCTAACTTCATAACGAGTTCCATGGCGCAAAGGCTCCGGGCAAAAATCAGTAGAATTCAATCAATTGACGTCACTGGACTCAGTTCAACTTCTACGAAAATTGATGAAATGGTGTCGAGTCAAATAAAATCACGGTATAAAGATGCATTGTTTAATGTCGATTTGTTCGTGATCAATAAAATTTCAAACAATTTACCACAAACGACCTTCAACATTAATCGGTGGTCTATACCGTCGCACGTAAAATTAGCCGACCCCAATTTTAACGAAGCACGCCCAATCGATATGCTACTAGGCGCAGAACTATTCCCAAACATTTTAATGCCAAATAAAATGTATTTACGGCAAGGCTTGCCAGTTCTGCAAGAAAGTTTATTTGGATGGGTAATCTTTGGTAAGGAAGAACGTTTCAACCATAACGTCAATTTTCACTCTGCGTTTATTCAGGAAGAAACCGAATCCATTTCTCCATTATTGATAAAGTTTTGGGAAACCGAAAATCTCCCACCCCGAAAATTCTTATCAGCCGATGAGGAGAAATGTGAGAAGCATTTCCAGGATACACATTATAGAGATTCTAACGGAAGATACAATGTATTTCTGCCGTTGCAGAAACCATTTACATTAGGTGACTCAAAACAAATAGCTGCTAAACGGTTTTTGTACCTGGAAACCAAATTAAACTCCAACCCTGAATTAAAGGAACAATATATCTCGTTCATGCGAGAATACCTTTTGTTAGGTCACATGAAGGAGGTTAATGAAAGCGATCAAACTGATTCATTAACATATTACATTCCTCATCACGCAATTCTTCGTCCAAACAGCTCATCCACGAAGCTAAGAGTCGTTTTCGACGCTTCAGCAAAGAGCACAAACGGGATTAGTCTGAATGATGGAATGCTTGTTGGAGCAACAGTGCAATCTGGGTTGTTTAGTATAATATTGCGTTTCCGGCGATACAGGTATGCCATGACCTCCGACATCACGAAAATGTATCGGCAAGTGCTAGTCGATCCAAGCCAAACGTGCCTACAACGGATTTTATGGAGAGAAAACTCTCATGACCCGTTAAAAACATTCGAACTTTCAACGGTCACCTATGGGACTGCAGCAGCTCCGTTCTTAGCGACCAGGGCTATTAAACAACTGGCCGTGGATGAAAATTGGAGATATGCTCGTGCCTCAAAGGTTTTAATGCATGATACCTACGTTGACGACATCGTCACTGGTGCTGATACATTGTCAGAGGCACAGCTACTTCAAGATGAATTGTGTAAATTAACACAAAGCGGTTGTTTTCATCTGCATAAATGGTGTGCGAATGATGAAAATCTGTTAAAGAAAATCCCTTTAGAGGACCGAGAAGTACTTCAAATTAACGAGTTCAATAATGGTCAATGCATCAAAGCACTTGGGTTGCTTTGGCAACCCAAAGAAGACGTTTTTTCATTCAGAATGCCGAAATTCGGAAGCGAATTGAAAATGACCAAACGAAAAATCCTTTCAGATATAGCAAAATTGTTTGATCCGCTGGGGTTACTGGCACCGATCATCATTACGGCGAAAATCCTGATGCAAGAATTGTGGAAAGACAAATTGGACTGGGACGATCTAGTGCCCTCCGATATCGAAGAAACCTGGTTATTATATCGAGATAAACTCTCAAATATAACCAATATACAATTACCACGATGTATCATTGGAAAGGAATCAATCCCTCAGCGTATAGAACTTCACGGGTTTGCAGACGCGTCCGAAAGGGCTTACGGAGCGTGTGTTTACATAAGAACGGTCGACAAACATAATAATGTAGAGGTAAATTTGGTGTGTAGCAAATCACGTGTGGCTCCTCTAAAAACCATCACTTTGCCACATCTAGAACTCTGTGCGGCACATTTATTGTCTAAAGTCATGAGTGCGACGATTGAATCATTACAGCTCAAATGTCATGATGTGGTACTTTGGACAGACTCTACAATTACACTATTTTGGATTGCAACTCCACCCTACAAATTAAAAACTTTCGTCGCCAATAGAGTGAACGATATACAGGAACAAACCATCAACTTTGGTTGGCGTCATATTGCGTCACAACTGAATCCTGCGGACATAATTTCACGAGGAGTAATGCCGCAACAATTAAATGATCTTCAAATGTGGTGGAAGGGTCCACATATTCTCCACAATGGAGACATTATCACAGACAAACCAATATTTAATTTAGAAAACGAGAATATTGACCTTGAACTGAAACCAAACATCATCGCTGCTGTTGTCCAATCGATTGACAAGAAGAAGCTAGACGAATTTTCAATTTTCAATAAGTTTAGTTCATATAAGAAATTAATTCGCATCACAGCATATTGCATTCGGTTCCTCAATAAATGCAAAAGAGTGAAAGGCAACAGCACTCAGCTAACAGTTCAAGAATTGGATACTGCATTGACATCCTTGGTCAAGGTCGTGCAGATGAATGCATTTAAATCTGAAATTAGACTCTTGTCATTAAACAAACCTATTCAAACTAATAGTAATTTGAAAACTCTCGCTCCATTTTTAGACAAATGTAACGTGTTGAGAGTGGGTGGCAGATTGAAGAATGCCAACATTGATTACAATTCAAAGCATCAGATGCTGTTGCCGGCAAACCACAAATTTGTGGAACTAATTTTTCAATATGAACATGAGAAGCAAGGGCATGCGGGCCCACAACTGCTTCTCGCAATCATTCGTCGGAAATTTTGGCCAGTTAATGGAAAAAATATAGCAAAAAAAATTCTCCGAAATTGTGTTATTTGCACTCGAACAAAGCCCACGATAGTGAAACAAATAATGGGTAATTTACCTCTTGCAAGGATTTCTCAAACAAAACCATTTTTTAATTCCGGAGTAGACTATTGTGGTCCCTTTTTTGTAAAAAACAAATTCCAACGGAAATCAACGCCATATAAGGTATATGTGGCATCATTTGTGTGCTTTGCCACAAAATCAGTGCATTTAGATGTGGTGAGTGACCTCACCTCACAGTGTTTTATTGCTTGTTTAAAGCGATTCGTCTCCCGACGTGGACAAGTAGCCAATATTTGGTCAGACAATGCATCTAATTTTGTTGGTGCGAGTCGTGAACTCAAAGAATTATTTCTAAAATTTATTTCTGAAATCGAACAATCCAAAATATCATCATTCTGTGTTGAGCAACAAATAACGTGGCATTTCATCCCACCTCGAGCTCCCAATTTCGGGGGATTATGGGAAGCCTCTATTAAATCATTTAAATTCCATTTAAAACGTATTACCAAGGGTGTTGTAATGACGCTAGAAGAATTTGAAACGTTAATTATTCAGATTGAAGGAATCCTTAATAGTCGACCTCTAACCCCTTTATCAGATGACCCTCATGATCCAGAACCACTAACGCCAAATCATTTCTTGACAGGAGGGCCTAATATAGGTATATATGAACCGTCGTTATCGAATGTTCCTAACAATCATTTAACGAAGTGGCAGACCATTAGTAAAATGGTTGAATCCTTTTGGAAACGATATTCTATTGAATATCTGCACACCCTACAGAAACGAGTTAAGTGGAAGGACGACAGTCCGAACATAAAAGTGGACGATGTAGTAACGCTTGTTGACGAAAACCTTCCATCAATTAGGTGGCCCTTAGGTAGAATAGTGTCGGTTATTTCAGGCACCGACAATAAGGTCAGAGTGGTGGAAGTGCAAACAAAAAACGGTATTTTTAAACGCTCAATATCCAAGCTTGTCAAACTTCCGGTTGACAGCGAGTAGTGTTGAAAGTTAAAAAAAAAAATTGGGATGAAGAAGAAATTTGTTATCTGAAGTTTCACGGATTTATTTATTTTTATTTTCTTTGTTGAAAGTTAGATCTTTCAAGGCGCGCGGCATGTTTAAGATGTACTAAAACTGAAACATTGCTTCGTGTACTGTATTTTTTTATATTTATTATTGTATTATATCACACTTAAAAACATAGAGAAAGGAGAGAGAGAGAAAACATTATTAAGCTTAGGGATAGAAAATTATTTGTTTTTGTCGAGTAGTATCATTTTGGAATTTGTACGATTAATAACAAAAATAAAACAAAAAAAAAAAATATAACGTGATTAATCACAAACAAAAAAAACGTGTTTTTATAAAACGAAACTTTCCGTAAAAGAACAAAATAGCAAGCAGCAACGATATACATTGAGAGCAAACAGCAACGAGAAACATTTTGTTTTTTTTTTTTTTTTTTTAATAACCCAATAATGCGATACAAATCAACACTTTATGAAAAAAACCCAAGAATACAATAAAGAAAATAATTATTTAAAAAATATATATACATTTACAAAGAATAAAATGATGCGCCTCCACCAGAAACGTAAGCTTTGGTTACCATGTCATTTTGGTTCAAGATTTCTGCCTCAACCTTTACATAATCCTCCCACCTGTACCACACTGTAGTGCCATACTCCACGACTGGGTCTTTTCCTTTCTTCCTCAACCCTTCAATAACCATTTTGGCTTCAGATTGAAGGCGTGAAATCACCTGCTGGTACGTGAATATCCCTTCTTTGTCTGCGTCACTAGGCTCCACGGATTCTAACATTTTGTCAGTCCACGTATGCCTAGTAAACCCAGCCCAGCTACAAGCAGGAGTTTCAACCCCACTGCTCTGGTTTAGCAGGTGCGTAGGACAAGCAGCGATTAATTTGCTTGTGAAAATTGGGGTAATTAATCGGAAGCTTCTACTTGCTTGACTTGCTTTGGTCTTGAAATTTTTACCAATTTCAGCCCTTTTGTGCCAGTTTTGGACTTTTGTTACTTCTCTAAGTGTGCTGAAGCTAATGTGCTGTGTGCTGTAAATGCAATGAAAGAATATCTGTTGCATCTCATCAATCGTACCACCATGACGTGCTTCAAAAGAAACATTTTTCATCATGTCCAAGATTCGTGCACCTCCTTTGCCTG
Source organism: Tipula confusa (assembly GCA_963556175.1). Taxonomy (NCBI): domain Eukaryota; kingdom Metazoa; phylum Arthropoda; class Insecta; order Diptera; family Tipulidae; genus Tipula; species Tipula confusa. Next base: position 13,183,318 of record OY744477.1, on the reverse strand, counting down.
AAGAATCATAAGGGATGTCAACAGAAATTGCAACAGTAGGTTTTTCACAAAAATATGCTTTTTGATTAAACATAAAGTCATAGACTGTTGCATTGTTGTCTTCGTCCATTTTATTTAGGTCGACTTCAAGAAACAACTTTTGGCCTTGCGTTTTCAATACGTAAATCATCAAGAATTCAATAGGAATGCCGTACCGGTGCGCCTGTCTAGTTCCAACTAATTTCAATAATTTTCCTAATACTGGGAAAACCAAGCAAATGTTTCAGTTTTAGTACATCTTAAACAGATATTATTTGGCCCATTATTATTATGAACAGCTGATTGGTCAACATCATCATTTATCTGTACTAAATCAACAAAATTTGTTGTTATTGGTTCATTAAATGCAGATTCATTGTTGTTTTTTGGGCTTTCACATTTTCGTACAGGCAGTACTGGTAAGCTATGACTTTGTAGATCAAACATATCATTGAAGTTGTACATTTGGGCTAACGCCAGTTTTTCAGACGTGTCAGCACGAATTGCCCTTTTCTTTCTGTTATCGATGTACGTTTCTACAACTGGTTCAGATTCTGAATATGACCACTCCAACATTTCCTTTTCGATTTGACGCGCTTCGTCAAAACAAGCAAGGTCTGTTTTTTTTACAATACAGGGATATGTTAACCAAGAACTTTCCGGCACACTGTGTCCATTTTTTTGTAGTTTAACCAACGTAGATTTATTTGTGGGCCAATATAAAGTATTATTATTCACCCATTTATGTGGCACTGTAGATAACAAATACTTTCCATTTTCAATGGTTTGAATAATTGAAAACGACATACTTAATTATTAAACTTTAATAAGTTGAATTTATTTGAACGCGTTCTCCGGAATTCAAAATGGGACTGTCAAAATCGGTTATCACGTTTACTAATTGAATGTGTGTATATAACTATCCCACTCGTTTCGTTCTTTTATTTTTTTCATGAGTAAATGTTAGTGGATGCAAACGGTGTTGCACTATAAATTTTGGACATTGTAAATATAAAAACTATTTATTGTACTTCATACACAAATTTAATAACCGGGTTTATTTAATTTCTTAAAATTATGAATTTATAATCACGCAATTGAATTTGAATTAATATATTTAAAAAAAAATATAATATTTATATATATATATATATATATATATATATATATATATATATATATATATATATATATATATTATATATATATATATATATATATATATATATATATATATATAATATATATATATATATATATATATATATATATATATATATATATATATATATATATATTATATATATATATATATATATATATATATATATATATATATATATATATATATATATATATATATATATATATATATATATGTATATATATATATATATATAGATATATATATATATATATAGTAAATATATATATATATATATATATATATATATATATATATATATATATATATATATAAATATATATATATATATATATATATATATATATATATATATATATATATATATGTATATATATATATATGTATATATATATATATATATATATATATATATATATATATATATATATATATATATATATATATATAAATATTTTACAAAAATAATTTTATTAAATAGTAAATAGTTTTTTTAAGTAGTTTAATCTTTATAAATACATATAATCAATTTGCCACAAATGTTTGCACCTGTCAAAAATTTAAAATAATTCAGAATATCTTAATTACACTAAAAAATATGGAATGTAGGTATGGAATGTACTAATTTCAATGAGAAAGAAGAGTTAAGTTATATAAACCGTATATGCGTCTATTATATACATATGTAGTAGTATTGACGAAGTAATAATAAAACATGTACGTAATGAAAACACATGTTTATGTAGAAATATTGGTTTATTTATATCTAATATGTTAAGTAAATATCTTTATAGTCGAATTCTTGATAAAAAAATAAATAAATAGTCGGGAAATCTACTAAACCGTAGGGGTAAAATCTTTTTTGGAATTATAATAACTAGTTTGTAATTTTTGAGTCGAATTTGTTATAAATTGGTCTTCAATATTACTGTTTAGTGGTTTTAATATATATACTTACAAATTACTAATTTCACCATTTTTTATTATATGTCTACAAAAATTTGTATTTTTTTAAAAAGAAAATTATGGTTTTTACCTTCTTATGACATTTATACATACATATTACATATTATAATATACATTTTTTATTAGTAGGGATTATATAAATAAGGTTTTGATCGATTTTAGAAAATTTTAAGCAAATCAAAAAATATACATATTTTAGAAACAACAAAAATATTTTTAAAATAACAGAAATTTATAAGGCGCATGAGTTTTTAGTTCAGTGATAGGTACATATTTACAATAAATCTTGGTTTGTTTATAAAAAAATATGTCGTATCTTATCAGAGTTTTGAATTACCATTATAATTTTATAAATGAGTATATTACGTTTATAATTATTATGAAGTATATTTTCATTTAGCATGAACATATAAATATGAAGATGTAAAGGAAAAAGACATGAATATTATTTTTATATGATAAAACAAGACAACATGATTATTTATATATTTTATAAAAAATAGTTTTCCCGCCCGCTAAAATATAACCACAATGCTAGGCAAAAATGTATTTTACAAACCGAATTGTTGTCAATATATCTATTTCCTAACTGCTATTATATGGTCAATTGACTAGTCGAATAATAGTTATTACGACGATGTTACAACTCAAGATTTATTCCCCAATAACGTTGTGAATCTGTTTTCATACCAGTGTCTCAACGTCGGCTAGCCGACCAATAGTCATTTAGCCAACCACGGTAAAACGTTATACCAACCGGCTCGTGCTACTTGGGAAATCTTCGGGTTTAGGATCTTTATATTGAATAGTAGCCAGTGTCTGTTCAAACGAGTTCTCTTCAATCACCAAAATTGATTTAGCTCTACTCAGGGCATCTACGTGTTGCATGTGGCTGCCACCACGATGTTCCACGATATAATCAAACTCCTGGAGTTCTAAAGCCCACCTGGCAATCCTGGGATTGATTAACATTTTATTAAGCGTGAGAGTCAGCGCACTGCAATCGGTTACAATTTTAAAGGTTTGTCCATACAAAAATATGCGAAACCTGCGTAAAGCATATACAATAGCCAGACATTCTAGTTCGTAAGAATGATACTTCGCTTCTTGAGGGGTTGTCCGTTTTGAAAAATAGCTTATGGGATGATATCTCTGATCGGATTTTCTCTGCATGAGGATTGCACCAAATCCATCAGCACTAGCATCGCAATGCAGTTGCGTCTCGTCTTTTGGCGAGAATATGGCCAAAATTGGTTCCTCAACAAGCTTTGATTTTAGCCCATTAAATGATTCTAACTGTGTTGGTCCAAATTCAAAGGTACCACTCTTTCGTTTAAGATCCTGCAATGGCTTAGCTATATTACCAAAATCCTTAACAAACTTTCTAAAGTATGAACACATACCGATAAACCGTTGGATTTCTCTTAAATTTTTAGGTGATGGATATTCACTTATCGCTTCTATATTTTTTCGATTTGGCCTAATCCCCAAATGATTGACACTATAGCCCAAAAAATCTATTTCACTTGTCAACACGTGACATTTATCCAGCCTTAACTCTAGCAGGTTTTTAGAAAGTAATTCAAGTACTTTCTCTAGGATTCGAAAATGTTCTTTGATCGTTTCGGTTGCGATCATTAAATCGTCAATATACACTATTATTTCATTTGTGGAAATTAAATTCTGGAATATACTCGTTATAAATTTTTGGAACACCGGAGGCCCTTTTTTTAGCCCAAATGGCATTCTTATATATTCGTACTGTCCTATAGGGGTCACGAAACTCGTATACTTAATACTGTCGGTAGCTAATCTAACGTGGTGAAACCCCGATTTTAGATCTAAGGTAGTAAAATATTTTTTCTCATGAAGATATAATAATAAATCCTCTATAACCGGGAGAGGATAATTATCCCGAAGGGTTACCTTATTTAGAGTCCGGTAATCTATACACAGTCTCTTTTCAGCACTATTTCGTTTATTGATTAATACAATCGGTGAACAGTAGTGAGATTCACTCTTTCTGATAACACCTTTTTCTAGCAACTCATTTATCATGCTAGAAAGTATTTCACGCTCTGCAAACGATAATCGACGCGGAACACTATAAAAATACTCATTCGAAGAAAGTTCGATCTTCATCTCAAATTCTGTCTCTGGCTCCGGAGGTTTAACGCTCTCGAAATAGCTCTTGGTAAATAAATCCAAGACTCGCAACTTTGTATGGTAATCTACACTAGACCCAATAGGTATCATCTCTGAATGACTTATCCCTTCATCCTGAACCGATATATTTAGAATTTCTTTAACAAAATTATTATCTTCATTTACATTTTCTGTTAACTGAACCTCTAAGTTACCTATCGTAACCTTGGTATCACACAAATTTAAAAAATCACGACCCACTATCATGTCATGAGACATGGTACTATTTGATACAACAATAAACTTAACGTTATATAGTTTCTCCTCAAAAATTACATTTAAACTAATTTGACCAAGAACATTTAGGCGACTATGATTTATTCCGGAATATTCACCACACGTATCCACCATCAGATCAAGACACTCATTTGGAATAAATTTATGTTTCATTAAACTTATGGGGCTTCCCGTATCAATCAAAGGTGTCGCCTTAATGCATTTACTATTTTTAAAATAAAGTTTTAAATTAATAAAAATACCTTTTGGTATCGTCATTGCTCCACCACTGCATGTTGTAGTATCAACCTTGGACTCCGACTCTTCTGAGCACAAATGCACACCTGAATCTGGCTCGCTGGGTTTTGATTGAATACCACCGTAGATTTTTGGATCACGATTATTAATTTGCCCAGTTGATATTTTATTCTTCGAAGTACAATCTGCCATACGATGTCCCATTTGTCCACATGACATACACGATCCGTATGGTTTTCTTGCTTGTTTACAGTTGTTTGACATGTGACCAACTTGACCACAATTGTAACACGTACGACTTCTATTATTATTTACTGCTTGACTATTTATTTTTGCCTGCTCATAAGACAAAGATTTATGATGACTCAATCCGTAAGACATATTCGATTTCGGTTTACTACTCGAAGCACCCCTTTCCTTCTCCGAAATATTGCGTAGCGCATCTAATAATTCATATCGATTCCTAAAACGTTGCATTTTTGCTTGCGACTGTAGCTGTATGTTATCCATACCTTCAATTATACAGTCTATTAATTCATCTTCTTCTAAATTTAATTGATTGGCCAAAATTATTTTTTCTTGGTAATATTGATAGAATTCTTCTTCCGCGCGCCATTTTCTTCTCTCAAATCTACGTCGTTGTTCTAATCGAGATGGACGCGTGTCGTACATCATTCGCATTTCTCTTAACAGTTCATCCATGTCATACGTTACATACTCGGATTTAGAGTGAAACCAATCCGCAGCTTTTCCACTTAACTTGTTAATCACCTCAATTTTAAACTCATCCGGATTTGGCTGGTACGTTTTTAATATTATTTCTATTTTCGAAGCAAACGGTTGAAATTTCTCACCTTCTCCACTAAATGTTGGTAGGAGTTTTCCTAACTGCTTGGTCGGAATACCCTGGTTGTCATATCTCGAGCAATTGCTTTCACGCCTTGATAATTTTTCCTCCGAATTATGTGATTGTAAAACGGTAAAGTTTTCCGATATTACTTTCTGTTCGGGCTTATTCAACATATTCATATTCTCAATAAGCCTTTGTTGCAATTGCCACTTATTGCCATCAACATTAAGATTTTTATTTTTAAGTTCCTCTACTAATTCATCTACATTGAATTGTAAAACCTCACTTAAGGTCGCCATCTTTTTTCGACACTAACTCGAAACACACAAATCGAATTTTCTTTTATAATTTCCTATAACACGAGGAAAATTATAAATTACTCTTTTAGCACGCACTTTAGTTAATAATTGATCAGAAAATAATTATTAACTATCAGGCTTCACAACCCCACATCTGATAATTATAGGGGGTTTATTTTATAAAACACCTAATTAACAAAAATTAAAAGAACAAACACGTTTCTTTTTTTCTTTATTCAATCTCCTTTATTTTAACACACATCTATCGTTTACCAAATCTTCTCCAACACTCATCGCTTCTCGATCTTTTCCTTTTACACTGAACTGAAATTATATAATTTCTAAAGGTAGGTACCACGTTTTTTAGTGGTATAAATATAAACGTTACACAGAGACATCTGTGTTTAAACTAACTACACTATAATATAATATTTAAATTCACATAACCTCATTGCCGTTAATTTACAATAGTCTTACACCGTATAGATAATGCAATAAATTGCTTTGTCCCCATTGATCTAAAAGGGAGTTCAATTCAACATCATAAACTGGCGATGTATTTTGAGTACAGTCAGATATATCAAAACGTGGTATATTTATGAAAGTGTATTTGGCATCGTTATAGTCTACGTTGTCTTCAATGATAACTGCTTCGTTACTAGACATATTTTCTTGCAAACAATACTATTAAAGCATAACCAAAATTAAGAAAAAATGAGTAATTGAGAACGAGAACATTTTATGAAGAATATATCATTCAACCGTCAATGTCCACATTCAAATTTTCTTGAAACTAAAAAAATCATCTACGCACATTAAAAAAATTGTTAATTTTAACATCATTCGGCTTTTACTATAGACGGTTTAAGTAAATCATAAAACATTAACTTATTAGGAAAATTATTTGATGCAAATAATTTATAAAGTCTTAGTGGAAACAATACATTCTGTTTGAACCTTTGCACATACAAGTCACTCGTATAATTTTTTTTAACCCCCAATGACAAAAACGAAAAAAAAAATTTAATAAATGAAGCAAAATAATTTAAATTCTGGCCCATCGTTTAACAACCAATAAAATATACTTTAGAACGTACAAATGCACCATAATTATACATGCACGACCAAATAATTATGAAATAAAATTAAAATTAATAATTAATAACACATGCACTTGTTATAAAACACCATATTTACCTGATTCCTTATACACGAATACACTTTTATTTTAAATATTTTAAATATCTTGTTATTTTATTTTTAATAGTATTAGCTTTACTATTTATTTATTAATATAATTTTTTTTTTAAATCAAAATCAAAATTTAATATTTTTAGTTTTTGACGATTTACGCACAACCTCCTCGATTCAAAGTGGATAGTAGTAATGATATATTGCTACAGCTACACTCTCGATTTTTTCCTTTCTTTTAGCTGTTCCCGTTAAGAACTTCATAAATAATATGAATACATGTGTGGACATTACGCATTTTGCATACATATTATGAACATATTTCACTTTTCATCAATAATACGAAAAAATTCGTATTTAATTAGAAATTGTGTAAGGGAGATGATAAATAAATGTATATATCAATTCACAATATTCGTAATTAGATACAATTCTTCTCTTATTATCGAAGTACAATAGAATATGAATTAATTTATTCGTAATATTAATGATGTTACGAATTCAATCATAATATTTATGATAAATTCGTGGAATTTGCATAAAAAATCTTATTATTTATGAATGCAACGTTAAAAACAAAATTATAAACGGTTGCTCGATTTGATACAATTTTAAAAATGAAACAAATTTTATGATTAGACAAATAAGTAGTGATTGACGAGGTGAGTATTTATTTTGAGTTTTACATTTAGCGTAACCAACAAATTAAAGATATGTGATCAGGATATACAGCTTATTATTTCATACAGGTTAAAATGTAATTCTGGTTTAGAAAAAAACTAAACTATCGTATAGAGTCCGTATTGTATAGTTCGCATGCGACCGCTGTTTGAGAATTATTATGATTAAAATGTAATATTAAAAGTTTACATATAATATAAACTATTACGAATTTTTCATAAATATTACATTTTATTAAAATCGTTCAAATTTTACTAATACTTTTACAAATTATTACTTATACTATGTATGTAAAAATAAAATAAAATATAAATTTACTTATGAATCGAGATTCTTACTATTAACGCACACATTTTTACGAAATTATTTTTTATTTTCGTTAATACAACAATTTTTACATTAATACTACGAAATCGAGTTAATGAATACGATTCGTAAATAAAATGCAGCATATTTTTTGCAGTGTAGTATTTAAATTAACGGACTTACATTAAATTGCGACTAATTTTGGAAAACTTGAAATGGGCATACGCAATTTATTTATACAAGTAACTAAGGCAAATTTTAAATGATATAAACATATTTATTTGCCCCTAATGGATCAGGAAAAACAATTTTCGTTCAATTTACATAATAAAATAATATATTTCAATATAATTTAATCAGTAATCACAAAATTCAGTCTTAAAATTAATTAAAAATAAACAAATTAAATCACATTTCAAAATCACCAATGTTAAGATAAATAATATTTTGTTAATAAGATAAAATAATATTTGGTTTATTTAATTATAAGGAAGACCGTCGTAGAACGAGTAGTAATCATGAGGCATGATACTTTTAAGAGATTGCAGATGATCAAATTTTAGTTTTTTAATAGGCAAACGATAATTGTACAATCCAGGAAGATTATTAAAGCTTATCAATTTAATTTTTTGATTGAATCGTTGCGGCAAATCAAACCATTCGTCAGTAAACCCTAATTTTAATTGAATTAAAATTAACGGTTGAATCATCAACCAATTTTCCTGGTCTAATCGAATTATAAAATTTAACCGTATTAAAATTTTTGAAGAAGCCGTAATCCAAATATTCAACTATGTAAGGTTTAGGCCGTAATCTCGCTTGTCTACAGACATCAACATAGTCAGCCGGAATATTGATGGTTCTATTTTTAATTTGCTCTCAATAACCGAGTGCATGGAATCTACTTCCATTTGGGTGTGGCCTTTTTCGAGTATTTTCTGCACGAGTAAAACATTAGTCGTCATAGCAATGTTTCCAAGTGCATTTGAGAGTGTAGAGTTACGTTTTTTGTTGGTACATCCATCACTGTAAAATATCACTTCCTCTGCGGAGTTCTTTAAATTTGGTATCACTTCGCTTAAAATAAATTGAGAGAGTATCGATGAAAATTCGTTCGACCCAACACCTCCTTCACCTTCATGCCATAGGAAACATTGGATTTCGGACACAGTAAAACGGATTGTAAATTCATGGTAAATACAAATTGAAAACTACTTTCTTTATCCTTTAACTTTTCAGCTCGAGCTAGACGTTTTTTTAGTTGATGTTGTTCGTACCCTGCATCTTCAATATTTTTGGTTTGATGGCCCGCACAAATGTCACATTGAACTTTTTTAGGCTGAAACAAACTTTAATTCATACGTTCGAATTCACTAGAAAACATGGTGATCGATACTAGTGCGATATTTTTTTGGAAACACTAGTTATTTTTATATTCAGCCTACAAACGACTTTTGCTCTTGCATTTCGGCTCCAAATATAGTTTACTGGTTGATGCACTACAGTAATGTGATTCCATTTTAGATAAGCTTTCAAAAAATTGTGTTAATGTATCTCACTATTTTAGACTTAGTTTGGAATGTAGTAAGCGTCGCTTCGCTAGTTTTTGATATGACCTGTCTGTTTTTTGTTTCAGCTTTTGCATTTAACCAGTTAATGATTGTTCCTTGACTTATGCTAGGAGTATTGACAAACATATTTTTACATACTCTATGAATGGTGGTGTTAACTTTTTTTAAACATTATATAATTGAATAGGTTCGTCGCGAAAGCCCATCATTATTATTATTATTTCGTAATCGAATTCTTTGTATATCTGCTACCTTTCACAAAAATGGCCTTTTCACCCCACGTCAAAGCCCAAAACTGATTAAACATGGCTAACCGATCCTCGTCCGTGATGTTGTTACATTTAATGATAGATGATGTGTCCTTTTTAGATAGAGAGCAGTTACACCTAGGCTTAATAGTTTTAGCTGGTTTAAATAAGTCGTATGTCCATCCTGCATTCGTTTTCTGTTTAGATTTATATAATTGGCCCTTCTCTCTCCGATTAGCATTTCTTTTTACTTTCCATTCATTTTTATTTACGTCACAGCGTTTGGACTTCGGTTTCTCTGGAGTCAGTTGTATACCTTCTGAAACTTCAATGAATGGATGATGTATTATACAAAAAGATAAAAATATACATATGTACTAATTTAATACTTACTTGGAGAGAAAATTTGTTGATTCGGCTGTGACTTAATTTCAAAAGTAAAAACTGATTTAATACTAACCTGATAAAATAACTGGTTGTTGATCCGACTTTGACTCGTTTTCAAGAATAAAAACGATTTGATTATCGGCTGATAAGTGCTCTGGAGTTTCTCGGTGACAATTCTCTACAAATTCATTTTCAACTGCGAATACGATAGGAATTATCAGAAATCGTCAATGATCCATCGTGTTGAATTTTTCAATTTAAAATTGAGTTTTTCTTTCCAAGCTTGAAAATATGTTTCTTGTCAAATTTTGGCCTGGGCCATATTTAACGTTTTTACGCCCCGAGACATTGTTTATAAAATTCTTTTAAGTGTCGTGAAGAAGCTTAAATGATGAATAAGATTTTAAAATTATCGTCTTAACGAAATTATAGCGAATTGCGTAAGCCACAATTTGTTATAATAAAATAAACTCACACTCTAGATAAGTCTATAAGAATTTTCAATATTATTTCGAAATAAATTATTAATTTTGATATAATATACATTATTGGGAAACATTAAATAAAACATCATTAAACTCATAAACACCAATAAGAATCATCAACTTACCGAAATAACATTTAAATTTTAATTTACCACAGAGCAACAAGTCACTATTTCCATATCACACTATTGACTTACACAAAATTCTAATTGCATTTGGACTTATATAAATTTCTAATTTTGACATAACAAAAAGCGCGGGAAAAATATAGAAAATTCAGTGTTACCAAATGAAGCAAAATTTCCTTCTCTTTAAAATAATACCAAATTTGCAAAATGTCCCAAAATGGACTTACGCAGTCTGCGAGTTTGGTCGACGTTATATATATATATATATATATATATATATATATATATATATATATATATATATATATATATATATATATATATATATATATATATATATATATATATATATATATATATATATATATATATATATATATATAAATAATTCATTTAAATAGCTAAGTAATGATCTAAAAAATTGCAAAAATCTTCAGGAAACTGACGATTTTTAATTTTTCGTGTGTCATATTTTCCAGCATTGTTTTGCACTCAATTTGTCAAGCACCTAAAGCTTAAACATAGATTTTGAAAAATTGTCTTATTCTTGAATTTTAAATGCCCATCAGTGTACCAAAAATTAGGTATGTTTTTGATTAAATATTATTCTGTCAAGCTTTTTGATTCTGCACTAAGGAGTTTTTCCAAATATTTCGGATGCATCATATTGGCCAAATAATAAGCCGAAGTTAGAGCACTTTTCATTCGCTTTTCTATTAAAGTTATTTTTGATCATAATATAGGTTTATTCATTAAACTGTACTGTAACACGCTTCTCAAAATTTCTACTCGAAGCATGCTGTAGGCTTTCAAGTGGCTGGTAACAGCATTATTTGTCGACTAGGTAGCAGCAGCTACGGGTGGGTCTTTTCCTGCACCACTTGGAAGCTTGAAACATAATGCTGGATTTCATAGAGATACCATTCCACTCACCCATTTCTCGATCAACCACACTTATCATCAATAATCTGGTAGCCCTTATGCCACCATACTACACACTGTTTCTTTGATTATAAAAAACCCAATCTGAGACTTAGGCTGGTGACACTAAATCAGATAAAAACAACAAAAAAAAAAATGAAAGACACGAATGTATTACAACCAATTTTTTACATTTGTCCATTTATACTTGATTGGGTTGGTGCGAAAACAGCATAGAAGTCAAAACCCTCTTTATTACAAGTCGTATTCATTGCATACTAATGCTATTAAATCATTTACACATAATAATGTATTGTAAGTAAAAAACGAGTATCAGAGTTGAAATAAAAACAAATTTATACGAAAACAACAACAACATTTTATACAACAAAAATACAACCTGTCAACATACCAAGCTGACACAGAAGTCAAAATATGTAATAATAAACAATAAATTGAGGGCTGAAACGAACATGCTACATGTTAAGCTATATTACTGGTCACAAATGGAAATGCTTTTAATTATCTATAACATTTCGGTATCTATAATATTACTCAAAAAAGTCTAAATATTACACGCCCGAAATAGCCAAATAAAGTTGGAACCTTAGTAATTTTCAGCAAAAATTAAAATTTTAATAAATGCTGGTAATTTGATACTTTTAAAGATTATATGTATATTGTTACCCTTAGTCTCAGTCACGACCTACACGAGTGTTTGGGACGCATCCAGTCGGATATGGGGGGTTGTTGGTCGCACCAGGTAAATAACTATATGCCTCGTGTATTAACTCAAAAAAACATTCAGTTCACTCTTCTTCCACTTTCCCACATCACCATCAATTAACTTAAATTACTCCATATTATTATTATTTTTTAAATCTTCATATATATAATAATTTTATTTAAATTCATTTGTATATAGTATGTATTTATATATATTGTAAAATATTAGTTTACTATATAACTCAGAAATTAACTATATGATATATAAATGATTAATAAATTATTTGACTACCTTAAACTCTAACTATTACTATTTTATTGAATTAATAAAATTAAAAAAACTTTCTTCAGTGACAAAAAAAAACTTAAACTTAATAAACCCGTTAACCAAAAATCAAAAAAACTTACCACCAACACCAACATCCGTAGAGTACTCTCCGTTGCTTTGTAGTTCCTGAAAAAACCCTTTTTTATATTATTTTCTTTTAAATAAATATGTTATGTCGTATTTTCACTATTTCTATTTTTTTTAATTATATTTATTCACTATCACAGACAGATTTATATATATATATTTTTTTTATATTAACTTAATGAGAATTCACTTATATATATAGTAAGTACTTAATCATATTTTATATACAACGGCTTCTTGAATATACTGCCTTTTAAATATCACAAAGCACTTGTTGAATATCACCAAGCAATTTTTGTAGTGCAGTTGATCACTACAAAAATTAATTAAATTTTTCCTTTGCCTTGGATCACAAGCAAAATATTGTTGACCAAATCCGTCTTATACAAAATTTTTACCAATAAAATCAGATCCAAGCTCGATGGTAAATTGGTTTCAACTCGATGGTAAATTTGTTAAACTCGATGGTAAATTGGTTTAACTCAATAGTAAATTGGTTTAACTCAAGCGCATTTCCCACTACCGTTACGTGGACGCCACACTCGAAATTTCCTTACTTTTGTGACTCTTACACAATATGTACGATCTGCGCTTGGATGGTATTTGTCCCACTGCAGCCACTACAAATAGTTTACGGTAGGGGACTAGAAAACCATCAATTTTATTAGCAATACCGTATGAAACACCACCCGTCACAAATTAGTTACCTTTTTAATATTTTTATAAACAGAATTTATTTATATAGCACGTGTTTTTTTTTTTTTTAATTTATATATATCATACATTTTTGTGGTCATCTGCCCATCGACTGTTTTAACTAATAATGAGATTTTCTAAATTTTTTTTTTATAATTTCGATATCTGGTGGGGGAAGAACAACGGTAATTTCATGAAATAATTATAAAAAAATTAATTATTTGATTTTTCCCCTCACTACTATGTACCATCAGTCCGACTACAGCAAGACACCAGCTAGCGTCTTTCGACCCACAATACTCTTATTACTCAAAGAACCAAAATACAATACCCATTCATAAGTGTGATACCCGTAAAAATATGAATAAATTAATTAAATAAAAAACGTACATCCTTGGCAGGAGTGACTAGATTATAACAACGATTATCATCGTCCAATATACCATCTTATTAAATACGTTTCGAGCCGAATAACGGATTTTGCAAACTCCACAGCTAACGACGATTGTTAGCTGTTAGTGTGTTGCATTAATGAACGAACGAACTACTACACTACAGCCGCCAGCTACCGAGAACTGTGGAATTCGCGGAATCGCTATCGACATGATATGCCCAAGATGGATTTGAAACGATGATTCGATGATTTGTTACTATAGTAGCCTGCAGTCTGCACTGAACTATGAAAAATATTTATTTTCTATATAATTACAAGAATGTTAAGGTAATTCTAGCAAATTATACAAATCACCATAAAAAAATTTATAACTCACATGTAGTGATTTAAATTTTGCGTCCATACCGCAAAATTTAAATCACTACATGTAAATCACATAAAATACTACAATATTAATACTACTACCACAGAAAAAGATATGATGAGAAAAAAATATTATTTGCTTTTGGGTGGAATCGAAACGCAATATATTACATATATCACTATATGCGGTTCGATAAAAACTAAAATAATTGTAGATTAACGTAAAAATTACAGTTACATTTAAATTTTGGCTTCGGCAAGACGATTAGTATGAACAATTGAAATACGATAATAATGATACACCGAGAATTATGTTTCTTCTATTTTTCAATACGAAAAATAAAAGAATTTAATTTAATATATTTTTATTTATTCAACATTAACTTTGACAATAATTTGATGTTGTTCAAAAGACAGTCAGTTACATTCTGTCTTTTGATTTTTTCCTTATTCTATTTTATATTTTTTAAAATCGTATCCCTTCTTTTTTTTTTAACATAAATAATATTGATATTCAACTAAAGTAAATAGACAAAAAATAGAGTCATAAAATATAATCCTTTTTAAACAATGAAATAAAACATCTGTGTTATAAAACTTACTTTTGGTTTCAACCACAAAATCGGTTGTTTTTTTTACAAAGGGAAATTTTTTTTGTTTTTATGTGTTAGTGCATTATTGGTTAGTGTGTATTTAATTTTGTGTGTTATTCATTAAAAATAAGAAATAATTTATTTAAACGTTATAGACATATAAATATTTTTATTATTTGATGTCGAACGATCGCTTAAGGTTCTTGCTCTATTTCTTGGCGCAAAGTCTATATTGTTACTTTCATTTAGTGTAATAGCTGCAAAAGGTGGGTTCGAGCCAGACCTTGCCGATTCAGGCATCAATAAATCCAAGCTGCTTTTATGACTAAAAATTGTATAAAATATTAAATTTATTTTTGATTATTTTGTTATATTTATCATTTAGTTAATACATACGGTCTTTTTATAGATTTTACAGAATCTAGCCTCCGTAGTTTTTCTATGTGCTTAGGCTGTTGAATCACTTTGTTGCTACTACCTGAGCCACTAGCTATTTCTTCTCTTGAACTTTTGTACCTGGTATAACTGTTTCTTAATTTTTTAAATAAATCCTTGACTAAATGCGTGTCAATTTGAATGTCAAATTTGACACTCATTTCTTGACACACGTCTTCTCACAATTTATTTATTATGGAAGGCGAACGCTGCTTGACTGGAATGGTGTAATCAAATAGTGGAGTTTTTTCAAAAACACAATCAAGTAGGGCATTTTCAAATTCATATCGCCTTCCTTGTAATGCCTTTGTTAATAAATGATGTATTGTATTTTTTTGTGTCGGCAAACTTTTATTGGGTGGATGGTTCGATTTTTCATTTTCATCGGTAGTTTGCTCCAATTCCTCGTTTTCGATAAGTAGGTATTCAATAATATAATCTATTTATGAACCAAACATACTAAAATGAAAATTTAATTAATATAAAATAAAACATTTTTAAGAAATAAATATTTACATTATCACGAATTTAATCATAAAGAAATAAATAGAATAAATATGACGACAAAACACAAAATTTAAGTTTTTATTAATTTTATATGATTAAAAAATGATTCAAAAATCCACAATAATTAAAAAATTCACAAAACAAAAAAGACGCTGTAGATGTAATAGCCAATTTAAAAGATGGTTGTCAGAGAATTGTCAAAAATTAAGAGGGCCGCATTGTAAATAAAAAATTTCCCTTGGGAATTTTTTTTAGTACCAATGTAAAAAAAACAACAGCAAAAATTCTCTTCATTAGTACAAATCGGTTGTTTTTTTTGCATGTGTAAGTACTAAATTTTGTGTCGAGACTTAATTTTTTTGAGAATGTATACTATCCGTGTGAGGTGCGATGTAAAAAAAAACAACGAACTTTTTGGTAGAAACATACACTTAGGCCCGATTCTATGAACGCGAGTTAAACATTAATCCTCAGATTTATCGTCGTTTGCATTCTATGAACGACGTTTAAACCGACGATTAATCGCGCGATTTTTTTTATCCTCAGATTTACTCGCAGTTTTTGGTGTATAAATCAGAGGATAAAATATTTTTGACGTTTAATGGATACGATTATATTAACTAACATATTCACATATTATAAGTAGCATATTTCATTTGTAATTATAAAATAGTCAAAATTAAATAAAATAAACTGTAATTGTACAAAATATTCAATTCAATTTTAATTTCTCTATCTAAAAAAAATTTGATTGACATTTCATAAATATGAACAACAACAAATTTGAGTAAAAACCATAGAAACCAAAAAAAAAATGTAAGTATACGTCACAAAAAAGTGTTACCACATATACAAAAACTGCAGTAAAACTACAATAAAACCAAACGTAAATTATAGTCTATCGTCGTTCATAGAATCACGAAAAAACTAATTGTCGATTGCTGATTAATCGTTAAGCACCTTACCCATCAGCAAAACGAAAACGGAAACTAATTTTTAATTATTAATTAAAACTACAATATATTTCGTATGATAAAGTTGAAATCCTATGAAACCGGTTTGTAACCACCATACCGAAAAACAGAACGAAAAAATTTTTCGTTTACTTTTTCATACGAAAAAATATCGAAATATTTCATTTTTTCGTTACGAAAAAATTAAAAATCAATTTTTAGGGAAACCAAATATTTTTAATTAATTTTTTGAATTAAATAAATTTTGTATTGTAGTTACGAACCGGTTTTAAGGATTTCAGCTATAACAAACGAAAAATATTGTTTTTGTGAATAATTTTAAATTATTTTTTGTTCTCGTTTTCCTGTGGGTAAAACGCTTTACTCTCGG
Organism: Tipula confusa; assembly: GCA_963556175.1. Taxonomy (NCBI): domain Eukaryota; kingdom Metazoa; phylum Arthropoda; class Insecta; order Diptera; family Tipulidae; genus Tipula; species Tipula confusa. The sequence continues at coordinate 13,165,950 of OY744477.1, read as the reverse complement.
ATATTTTTTTTATTTATCGTTGTTCATAGAATCGGGCCTTAAAGTAAATAGACAAAAAAATATAGAATCATAAAAATATTTAAACAATATTAATATAAAGCATGGACAACATATGTTGGACAAAAGAAGTATTTATTAAATGAAATAAAGTAATAAAACTATTGTAAGAAAAATAATATGTATGTATGTTTAAGTGGTTTGTTTTCTTAAACAATCTTTCTCTGTCGTACTGGAGATTTGTATCGGTGGTGAAGAAGGTGAAAATTAAAATTGGAACAAAATAAAAATTGGAATTAAAAATAAAAATTGGAATAACAAAATAAAATTAGACTGGAACGGGGAAGTTGAACATATTCATATGAACTAAATCAAGGATCGATACGGGGGAAACAATTTCACAGGGCGCTCCATCAAATGTATGAGCACACGCACCCGAGGGATTAATGGCATTAATCCTTTAAAAAATTAAAAATAAGTAAATTAATTAAAATAAATAAGTTAAGTTTTAAGTATATTTAAAACAAAAAAAAAACACTTACATACAATATTGGCAGAGGAAATGCAGCCAGGGGTTTTCCAAAATTAGAAGTTACACAAATGAGGAGCCATTCGGAAACTAAATTGTCCGTCATTGACGGAATTCGTCAGGGTGCTGGGCAATCATCCTTTTTACTCGACAAACAGCCCGAGTTTTTTCTTTTTCACTCTTTTTCTCGGGCTGTTTGAAGTAAATTGGAAGGATGACTGCCCGGCTGACGAATTCCCGCAATGGCGGACAATTTAGTTTCCTATAAAAAAATTTTTTAGCAGCTCCTCATTTGTGTATCCCGTAATTTTGGAAGACGGCCCTGGCTCCATTTCCTCCTCCTCAGGTGCAGGATGCGCTGCCCATCCGTCCGAAACCCCTCCACACTCCAAAGGAGGTTCCACCGCAAATTCCGGCTGCGGAATTTCCACCGCTTCCGCTCCACATTCCGCAGCTGGAATTTGCGGTGGAACTTCCAATGGAACGGTGCGTAGAGGTGCGATGTAAAAAAAAACAACGAACTTTTTGGTAGAAAACGTTTGGCTGTAAACATAAAATAAAATTTAAAAAAATTATCCTAAAAATTTTTTTTCATTATATATTTTAATGATACTTACGATGTTTTTTGGCCTGCACCTTATTGTAATAATTAATGCCATTATTTAAGGCTGGTCCATAAGCAAGCCTTTCCCCTCAGGGCATATGATCATACATCTGATGGATTGCCCTGTCAAATTGCTTTCCCCGCAACGCCGAGTTTTTTAGACATTTAAAAATAAGCTCAACTTCCCCGATCCAGTCAAGACACAATTCTGGGCTGCATATTCTAAATGAAAAAAATAAAAAAAACAGTGTTTAAGTATTTATTTTTATTTACTTATTTATTTTTATTTTATTTATCTTGAAAATAATACGTCTAATTATGTTCTACTAAAAAACATAAACTGACAAGCCTGGTAAAATCTAAAATCCTCACTAGAAGTCATAAACCCCTATTGGCAAGGGTTATCCGTTTTCGCAAAAAAAAATACTTTCGAAACTAAAAAGCCTAGAAACTTGAAACTTACACCAAAGTATATTGATAGTATACACGTAGTGCGTACCAAGTTTCAAGTTGATTGGACATCCCAATCAAAAGTTAGCAATTTCAAGTTTTTACTATTAAAAAATTCTTATACACAAAATCCTCCAAAAAAAACTTGAAAATAGGTAAAAGAATGGTATCTGTAGTAGATACATAACGAAACTCGAGCAGATATAATACACCCATCCCCTGCTTAACCAAAACTCAAATAACAAAAAAAAATTTGAACGAAATTTCGCTAATTCAACCAAAATTTTGGTTTACGTAATTAAATTTACGTAATTTTTTTGCATACATATTTAATATTTAAAAGTCTGTAGGCTCTTCAGCCGCTTTTATTTCTTTAATATATAACGCAAATTTTCTATAATATTTTATTCTTCACAGTCTTTTAAATTACTATTTTATCTTTACCACCTTTTTCTATTACCGTGATCCACAGGTAATTGATTTGCAAGTTATGCGAGGTAAAAAAAATAATGTACGATCATTTTTATGTCAATCATGCCAATCTAAAAAATTGTCATGGCGACGAGAAGTACGTGTTCGTAAATTACATTTCCCATCGAAATTTACGCAGATGGCAGTATTATGAAAATAATTATAATTATTATTTTCAGATTCAAACCCGTAATATTCTTCGAACTCATGGGTTGTATCTCTGCTAATTTGTAGTTCAAACTAAATTGTGCATAGAACAGCGTGAGTTACTAAAATTAAATATAAATCTGCCATGGTATATAAATATATATATATAGTGAAATTTATCAATTGATAAAGTAAATTTATTCTGATTTGTTTAATTGTGGCTAGCGAATGGCGACCAAAATTAATTAATAATTAATTTAGGTTTTCCCATATTTTATAATTTATTTTCAATATGTGTCTTGCAATAGATGGCATTAAATTTGCGTGTGGAATGACTAAAATTAATAGTTTGTGTTTAAATATAATCAATAATTCTAAAAACATACTAAAATATTTATTCATTTATTAATTTTAATAAAACGAAATAAGAAACCTTGTTTTAATAAAAACAAAGAATTCAATACTTCTTGTTTTATATATAAAAATAAAAATTATTTCAGGAAAGAAGTAAAACTTTCTTTAATATGATAATAATTTTATAATTTTTAACTGTTTTGTTATTACTTGATGAACTCTTCCATCCATCAAGCAACAGCACTGAATTAGATGGTAGCGACGAACGTGATTCTTTTAAACAATCCTGAAAAGTACTGTTTAAGAGTCTGCTAGATAAAATCTTTCGGCTGGGAATTAATTTTTCATATGACGGTTTTAAATATTTGATAAGTTTTTTAAAATGTGGTGATTCGATCTTGTTAAATGGTATATTACAACCGTAAGAAAATTTTGCCACTATTTTGTCCAATTGTTCTCGTGCTTGTAAACTACAAGAATCAACAAAACCGGCCAATGGTTTTGAATTCTCTGGATTTTGTTTTACCGTTCGTTTTTTATTGTTTGGTTTGGCAAATGATGATATACCCAAAGAGCTCAATCGTGGAAAACTAGATGCCACAATATGATCTGGCGATGGTGTTAAAATACTGCAACTTGAGCTTACAGAACTACACAAGGTTCTTGTAGAGGCAGCTTCACTTTCGTTTGAATTTATACAATTTCGAGATAGCGATCTAAGGTAACCAAAATAAATATTTTGAAATTTATTGAGCGTTTCCACAAATCAGCTCAAATTGTAATTGGGCCAAACAAATTTTCTTCAACTTACCACACAAAAACAAGCAAGAATTTATAGGTATTTTTAGCGCTTATAGGTATTTTATTTAATACTTTTAAGTGATGCTGCTCTGCCCAACTACACAATAATAATAATCATAATCTGATAAACATAAATATTTGTGACATATTTTCATATTTTTTGGTACCATCTATTTGTGGTCTTACTAATTAATATTTCTATGTAACATAATTTGGAGACTTATTATTCAACAATTACATAGAAATATACACTGCAGTAAATACTGTTGACAACTTGACATAACAAAACCATTATATGAGATAAAATTAATACAATATAAAGTGTACAACTGTTTGATCTACATAAAATACAAATTATGACATAAATAACATTTCTTTATAAACACGTCAATCTGAACATATTTACTATAACTATAATCAACAATTGGGTTAGCCCAACACTCTTACTTGTTCATAGTTTTTCTGTACTTCTGTTTTATTACTTGAATTAAGAATATTCACTTCGCTTGACTCTATTTCTTGGATTTCAATGTCTTCGATAGTGTATGTTACAATATCCATCGTAAATGTACTCGACGAGGTAGAATCTAGTATATCTGGTTTGGAATTTATAATATTTCCACACCTTTTGCTAAGAACATAAAATTAAAGTCCTATTTAATGAAATAACTACGTACACAGCCCCTAATAAGATAAATTGAACTTACCGATGTGCTTTAAGTCTGTTAATGGCTGAATTTTGCCAAATATTTTTGCATATATTACAATGCGCCATATAGTTTTTATTAGATTTTACCAACTGAAACTCTAGTTCCTTAAATTTCATTGTTTTTGGTCTTCCGTTCGGCATTTCACAATCGCAATTACTAAAAAATGAAATCGAATAAACAATTTGTACACTTATTTTCATTTAAAATACGGCTTAAGTGGCGAAGAAACATAGACACTATGTACTAAGAAAATCAGCCGTATATGAGTAAAACAAAAAAAAACTTAATTAGTATGAGTAAACACTAATAACAATATAATAACAATATACTAAAAGTGTAAAAAAAAAAAAATTGTTATCATGAGTAGGCAAGTGATCTCCCCTATCACGAACAATATCCACCGTTGGGCGACTTTCTACTGAACTTCGAAATTCCACTGTTTCGAGTGGCACTCTAGAGTACCTGTCATGCTTTACGATATTAATGTTTAACAGGCTTTGAGCAACTTCTAACTTGAAGTCCATAAAACTCATGATTTCCTTTGATTTAATCCGTATTAAATGGTTTTTGTACTCTATATAGCAGGCGCAGGCGGCCAGATAAATAAAATGGGCAAAAATTCATAACGTCCATTTTTTTGGTTTTATCATTATTCTATAATAACTGAGGTATTGGTCGAGAAGGTCAATATCTCCCATTTCAAAGTTATATTTGGCAACAATTTCGGGTTGCATAATTTCGACGTATTTCTTGTGTTTTTTATCCCATCGATTTATTGCTTTCTGGGTCCCAACCGCAACAAAATTTGATGCTAAGTGAATAGCTTTATTATCTTGCCATTTAACAATGGTTATAGTTCCATCCCTGCTGCATATTTGCTCTGATGTTCTACGACCTTTCATCTGCATCTGCTTGTCCGATGAGAAACTAGGGTGGTAGAAACGGTTTATTCGAATAGTTCCCGCAGCATTTATATTTCTTTTAGTTAAGATTTCAAAAAGCTGATATGAGCTAAAGAAGTTGTCAAAAAACAACGGGTGTCCTTCTTGTAATCGACTTTTCGCAAAGTGAATAGCAATGCTAGTTCCTAAACCATATGCTGCCCGGTCGTAAAATGATATTTCTGTATTCTTACCTTGATACAGGACAAAATCGTTGGGATATCCACTTTTACCGCATAGAAGAAAATTTTTGATACCCCAAGGACAAGGCTTAGCCTTCATATACTGTTTAATATCTAAAAATGGTGCCCTTTAAATGGTATCATTTGTTCGTCGACACTGACAACTTCCTCCACCGGCATTTCGTTGCATCTTTTTCGAATACTTTCAATAAGCGGCCTCATTTTGTAAAATTTATCATTACAATTTTTTGGAATGCCATTATTATCAATAACATGAAAATTATTTCTCAATTGAGAAAATCGATTCATTCGCATTGCTTTTGATATGGCTTTAATTACTAAATGTTGACTACAATATAATCGTAATTGAGGTAATCGCAAGACACCCATTTGAATATGAAGGCCCACAAATTTAACCATTTCTTCGACATTAGTGGCGTTGAATGATGTACCTTGTGTAAGGCATAGATATTTGTAAAATTAGCCATTTGTTCGAATACTTCGAATGGTAAGTATTTCAGAAAAATTTCATATGGAGTGTGGTTTGCAATTGTGTCACTCTAGTCGGATACTTCACAAAAAATTCGATTAAGTTGCTCAAAAGCCAATTGTCTCCATTGTATATTTTTATTCGGTGTACAGACGAATTCAGTAGTGTGATCTACAAATTGTGTATCGATGTTTTCTACAACTGGTTCCACCAAGTAGTTTCAACGTAACCATCACCAATTGGATCAGTTTTGGTTTGATAATCAGTTTCTTCCATTACTATATTAAACAAGTCATGTTGTTTTTGTAAGTTTTTATGAGCAACGACGTTCACTTCATTTTCTTCAGCTTCATTTTCTGGATCAGATAATTCGATATCTGAATTTTCCGCCATAATTATATCTGCCGCCTCTTGTACAGTGTAATTTGGTTTTCTTTCCATCGCCAATCTATCATAATATTTAAACTCTCAACAATACTACACTGAACCAAAAACAGACGTAATTATAATAAAAAACTACATTAAAACAATAAAAAATTGTTTAAAATTCCTCTAATGTAAGCTTTTGTTGTTATAACGAAATAGTAATTGTCAAATTATGAAAACCGCATTGCTTTATTAAAACTTCATTGATTCTATGAAGTAATTTTAATTGAGTATATTTAGCTTGTTAATGAAAATTGTATTACTTAATAACTTTTTTGTTAATTTGATGAAATTAAAGTAATTAAAATAATAAATCAGGATACTTGGTTAATGTAAACTATTCGTTAGAACAATGAATAACAGTCATCAAATAAATACGATCCACATTAGTTAATAAAAATTTGTGTATTGAATTATAAATTAAATTACTTATCGCCATGAATAAATTCATAATATTAACGAACTTAATTTTTTATTCAGAATGTTTGATCATTAGTAAAACTGAAATAAAACTTAATTTTTTTTTAAATAATAATATTTAAATAAAATAATTTATTTTTTCTTCAAATAATTCATAAAAATATAAATATAATATATAATATATTTCATAAATAAATCAAAATATATAGGTAATTCATAAAAATTCTAATCCTACATGTAATATTAAAGCTTTGATCTTTAAAGTTAAAGTATAAATTAAGTCAAGATCAAAATTATTTTTATCACAAATAAATAAAGTTTTAATAGTTCACAATTCTATAATTAATTAAATTTGTTAAATTGATTTATTACATTATCAAAAAACTAATTATATATAAATTCATATAACAACCTCTCAATTATTTATTTTATTAAGCTTTTACTTGTAAATTTTAATTTCTTGTATCATAATGTGAACTTTAGGATATTTTTGTCCAACTTTTATTTTATAACAATAAGTTTGAAGAAAATTCCAAACTGCGGAACAAGCAGTAGGATATTCTAAATTAAAAAGAAAAAAAGTTTTAAAGCATTCATCCACTGCTCCTATTAAATTTTTGAATGGAAATTTTATTCCATCGAAATTTAAAAATACTTCAGTTACTGAAAGAATATTTTCACCAATCCCTATTATGAATGGTTGCATATTTTGTTTTTTTCTTTTAGGAATATTAAATGTTCCTCTATATCTGAGGCCAATTTCCCAATATATATGAAATGCTCCTGTGAATCTTTAATGGTAAATTTGGTCACACTTCGCTTTCCACAGTTATCTTTTCGAACTGCTTTCTAGGATGGAACCAAGAAACCGTGCAACGACCATAATATCGCAGCATCACGACCATATTCAGTTACAAGATTATTGTTAGTAGTTTTAAGTTCACTTAAAATTTTTTTTTATTTCTTTATCTTTGACGTGACTTTCTGTAGTAAGAAATTGAACAATTTGAGAAGATAATTCACTCCAATTATCGACTAGAGAATATTTATTAGAAAATAAGATGTTAAAATCCATTTCAATCTGAAAAACGATATTGTAAGCCATATTAATATAAGTTTACTAATGTGAAACTGCATTATTTAATTACCAATCTATGACCACATGGTGATTTGTATTATGGCCATTTTTGCATTAACTCAGTGGTGCTGTTGGCTGCTTTTATTTCGATTAATCGATGCTGACTGCATGTTTGCCAGCAATGGTCTAACTTGTAACGGATCAAGGTGCGAGTCCCATAAGTGTCATTAAAACGACATAATTGAGATCCGCACCCCGATAGCGTTAACAGAAATCTTCTAGCAGAGACCTTGCTGCGGTATGATAGCCGGCTAGAGCTCAGGGTGAGGCGTGAGGTTTGCAAGGCATGCTTAGAAGCTGGAATAACCGCAGGAAAGGATAAGACGGGGTCACTTAACCAAGTCGGCATGCAACCGGACTTGTAACCATCACATCACGAAAAATCACAAGATAAATATTTTTAATTTAACAATTACTTTTAATGTATATAAATAAATAAATAGTCAAAAACAAATTTGAGAAGAAAACGCACAAACACTTAAATAATTTGACTAAACAAATGTTAACTACCTTAACTAATACAATTGGGAAAAAAAATTAATTAAAAACAAAAAACAACACAGCATATTTCTTAAAGACATTATAAATAAAATAAAGATTATATAAAACAAATAATAAAAAAACTTAACTAAATTTTTGTCTATTCCTTGTTGTAGGGTGCATACGTAGTTGTTGAATTTTTATTTTTATTTTTTTTTTAAACAAGGCAACTTAATTCAGCCAGCTGGTAACAAAATCGAATAGAATTATATCGTTTGTAGTTGTCGGTGAATTTGAATTTCGTCTCGAATCCAGATCGTCATCTTGAATTAAATGTTTTTCGTTTATTTTGTAAATACACTTGTTCACACTTTCATTTTTACTGTTGTATATGTACAGATTTCGATTTATGCACCAAGTTGAACATAAAGAATCGGGTGTCATTTTGTTGATTTTTTTTTTTTTAATTATACTTTAATATGTATAAATTTATATAAACTTCATTTCTAGTTATATTTTCTTTATTTTTAATGATACTAGCTAACTTTAACTATTATCCACTAAATATTTTATTTCTTTAATTTAACTTTCGTTTTTTTTTTTTTTTAAGTTTTCTTCTCAAACTCCACCACATTTTTTTTTTATTTAATCCAAAAAAAAAATCTCCCGAATAACACAAAACACGGCTTTTTATACATACTCATTTCCCGTTACTTCATTTAAAAAAAAAATCAATTTAGGGGAAATGAGTATGTATACAACACAAACGTACAAAATAAATTAAATAAAAAAAACGAAACTGGTGTGGACAACATATATCAATTTTTGTTCCAGGGGAACGAGCGTAACAAAGTCGCTCGTTACAAACTCTTCTGAATTTAAATTATCGTATTTAATTGATCTAATGCATCGTTTTGCATCAGGTTCTGCAACTAGAAAAATAATGTTCAGGTATTGTAGTAAAAAATAAATTGTATTGGGATAAAACTCAAAAAATTGTGTTTAAAAAATTACCAAGCTCAACCGGGGTTTTTAGGTATCTGGATTTTACTGATAGTTGGTTTTGAGCCAATCACTTACTCACTCCTATATTGTACCTTGGTATACCTTAAATTATAATTAATAATTAAGAAAATCAATTGTAAATCACAATTTTAATAAAATTTTTAGGCTAAAAAATATTTGTTTATTTTTTTTTAATGTATATGTTTGCACGTGTTCACACTACAGATGATTCCACTAGACTAATTTTAATTCCTCTTTCGATCCTCTTTTCGGTATACATACATATGTATTATTTACTTTATTAAAACAACGAAATGTTTATGTTATAATGAAAAGTTTTATTATCACAACGAACTGTTTATTAATATATAAACGAAGTTATTATTTAAGGTAAAATTTAACATAAGGTGATGTAGTGTTTTATTAATACGATGAAGTGAATCATCAATTCATTAAATTATTAATTAATTATTTTTGATTCTGTATTTATACTAAATTATTTATATTTCAATAAGGTTTTGATTTATTATCCATTAATACAGCAATTATAGTAATTATAGCGAATGAGGTTTTACTTTTCAATCCTGTAATCCAAAAAAAATTATATCTAATCTCTTTTTGGCCGATGCTCACTCAACCCTTTCGTGGTTAATTTGACCGTCCACTCTACGCCGCAGCCAAATCGATATCGCACGAATATGGTATTCGCTTTGATTATCTGCATCTGCACATTGCATTGTTCCAGCCAGCATATACTGACATAGACATTGGTTTGGCCATTCTACACTCCAATGGGGGGTCATAATTATGTTCATAGTTATCACCGATTGAAATCATGTGATGTAAAATCTCTTTTGCAATCCGCCCTCGTTGGGATTTGAACCCGGTACTTCTCGACCCAAACACCGTAGCTTTGTATATAAATGGATATACAAGCAACATTGGAACTTAAGCAATACAGTAATTAATCAAAAAATATATCAAACGCCCTAGGCCTATAGGATGCAAGTGGATATTTTATCTTAGACATTTTTATTAGTGTATATGGTATTTTAGTAAAAGTTGTAACGGGACCAACACAGGGTTGGCCTCCATTAACAGAATGCCACTGAGCTTGCTTCCCCTGCAGCCATTAATCCGCTAGCTGATGTCGGTTTTGGGTGGGGTTTTTGGGGAAGCTCAGTGACGTTAATACAGCTGCATTTAAAAAAAAATAAATATAAAAAAAATTTAAGAAAGGAAAGAAAAATGATTACGTCATACCTATAAACGCTCGTCTCAAATCATCCCACTCCAATAAAAAAACTCTAAGTTAACGTAACATACTAATTATTTAAATAAATTTTAATTCAAAAGGTTAAAGAAAAATAACAAAAAATTGAATAATAACTTTAAAAATTCCACCAACACCTTAATTAAACTAAACTAATACTAGAACAAAACTTAACTAACTTAACTAAGAAAAATTAATTATATAATCAAATAAACTTAACTAATTGAAGTTTTACGTAGTAATCCGTATGTGGTGCTACTGCTACTGTTGCTGTTGTTGTGCCAATTTGGGTTTTAATGAGGCATTTCAATAAAATGCGTTATAATTTTTTGATTCATTTGTTGGAATCATGCCGTCGTTAATAAACTTGATTTCTTAAGTGACGGTATATTTGGTGACGGTCAAATAGCATTTTTACCATCAACGGGTTGGTTTTTTATTTTATTTTACGATTCCACAATAACCACGAAAATTATCAAACTTATACTGTTGATTCAAGGTTTTTTTTTTTTTGTTTTTTTACGTCAACGTGGCGTTTCTTTGTCTTCAGGACCACCATCATAACACGAAAATTATTATTATATGTATATTGTATACAATGTTATTTCACTAACGCACTAAACTAATGATATATAAAATGTTTACTATTCATAATTATATATTTAATTTTAATTAGATTTACATAATTTAAACTATAGTTATATTTTGTAACTTTCCATTAACATATTTTATTTATGTATTTTAACTTTATATTCATTATTTGCGAGAGTTTTATTTTAAATTTTTAATTCCATTCGATTTATATTAATTTAAATATTTTTAATTTTGTTTTAATTGTAATTTTAATTCTATTCTCGTGCTCGACCAATTTTTAACTAAATCTTTTTCAACTCATATTTGTTTCTTTCTTCTCGTCGAACTGTCCTGCCACATGGACCGGCCCATTTTTAAAATTTTTTTTTTATGTTTAATTACCGCTATATATTATCGCTATTAAATACATAAATATGTATCTACATATTTATAAATTATGAAAGGGTGACCCATCTGGAGTAAGAATTCCTATATTTTAAAAACTTGCGACGACAGGTGCAGCATGTCGTTACAAAGTACGTACAAATTTTACATGTGATGTAACTCATATGTTTACAATAAGGAATATTGAACTAAATAATATTTTTTAAATTATCTGTATATTGACTAAGTAAAATAGTATTGGCCACTTTTCTTCATGAATTTAGAAAGTTCATATTGTATGCATTAGTCAATATAATTTACCAAAATTTACTATTTACATATTTTTATATATTTTATGATTATTAGAATTTAAATAAAATTTTATTATTAATTAAATTTTACATTGATAAAATATTTTTTCTTTTATTGTGCTAACGAAATGAAATTCATTGAATTGATGAAACATTACAGTGATCACAATTTGTATATCATTTTTTTTTATAATACTAATGAAAAATTAATTGATACAATAAAAATTGGCTCAATAAAATGAGTTTATTAATATTACGAAAAATTTTATTTTCAGTGTAGTACACAATTGTAGACATGTCATCAATTGTGTACTTGACTATAAACAGAACATGTACACAATTGATAACACCATTTTTAAATCATTATAAAATACCTTTTTAATGATTAATATTACAAAACTTAAAGATTATTATTAAATCTACAACAATAATGTATTATTAAACACAATAATTTAGCATACTTACACAATTATATTTGTACTAATCCTATTAAAATGAAACTCACCGCTACACTTCGCTATCACAACTCGAAACACATACTGAAAAGGTCATATTTTTTAGCTTTATTAAAGATTGGCGGAAAATGTTAACTCAATAAACCATCCCAATAAACAAAGCACGACAAACATATTTTAAAAAAACTCAAAAAGCCCAGTAATACAATTGCGGCAATATTTAAAACAAAAGTTGGTGTACACAAATGTGTACGCGGTGAGTCAAAGGGTCCAACACTCAAATAAAAAAATAAAAAATTTGAACGAAATTTCGCTAATTAATTTCAACCAATATTTTTGTTTACGTAATTATATTTACGAAAGTTTTTTGCATACATATTTAATATTTAAAAGTCTGTAGGCTCTTCAGCCCCTTTTATTTATTTAATATATAATTTAATATAATAATATATAATATTTTATTCTTCACAATCTTTTAGATTACAATTTTATCTTCACCACCTTTTTCTAAGACCTTGATACCTGTGGATCACGATTATAATCATTGATTATAATTGCAAGTAATGCGAGGTAGAAAAAATAATGTACGATCATTTTTTTGTCAATCATGCCAAACTAAAAACTTGTCATGGCGACGAGAAGTATGTGTTCGTAAATTACATTTCCCATCGAAATTTACGCAGATGGCAGTATTATGAAAATAATTATAATTATTATTTTCAGATTCAAACCCGTAATATTCTTCGAACTCATGGGTTGTATCTCTGCTAATTTGTAGTTCAAACTATATTGTGCATGAGTAACTAAAATTAAATTTAAATCTGCCATGGTATATACAAATATATAGTGTAGAATACATTTAAAATTTATCAATTGATAAAGTAAATTTATTCTGATTTGTTTAATTGTGGCTAGCGAATGGCGACCAAAATTAATTAATAATTAATTTAGGTTTCCCCATATTTTATAATTTATTTTCAATATGTGTCTTGCAATAGATGGCATTAAATTTGCATGTGGATTGACTAAAATTAATAGTTTGTGTTTAAATATAATCAATAATTCTAGAAACATACTAAAATATCCTAATTTAAAATATTAATAGCTTTATTTACTTATTTACAAAAAAAAAAAAAAAAAATTGTGTGTGTCAGCGCCGACGCACGATTGGAGTTTACTCCTTCAGATCGACGGTCTAAATAGGCACAAAAAGGCTTACTCTTCTAAGAAAAAGATTAATACCATATCAAATGGTAAATAGTTCCATTTTCATGGAACTTTGAATCAAATTTTACATAAAAATTATCCAGTTTGTGGATAGGGAGGGTATTCAAGTTTGTGGTTAAGTTTTTCTGTGGGTATAATTTCAATATTAAATTGTTAGACAATTTTAAAATAGTCTATTTCACCACTTTAAATTTTATTTATTAGGACATTAATATTTTATAACAATATTTTAAATTTTTATTAAAATGTTGAAAAATGTTAAATGAAATTTTAATCAAGTGACAGGTTTACTGATATACGCAGTGCAAATATTTTATAATTTTATCTATTAGTTCTACTAATTGTTTATAGAGTGTATCAAATGTAGTTAAGATATTTGAATTATTAAAAAAATAATAAAATTATTTGTACGTAAATCAAAAAAAAAATGTTCCGGTAGCAAACAATAGTACTTCTCCTCTTGCTATTGTTAATGAACTAAAACTAATTGAAGAAAAAATCAAGTATAAAAATTTTATCGAATTATTGACTAACGAACCAACGCCGAACATAGAAATCACACGAAAATTAAAAAAATGAAAGGTGCGCCGACTAGGTTGCGCACAAAAAAAGTAACGAGGTCATCCGTTCAATAGATTTTACTACTCATATTTTTTTCATACCGGGTGCCTTATATGAAAATCGATTCTTAAGCCCAGTACTCAGTTCAAATTGAAATGAAATTTTAACGCGGTCTCCAAAAATCTATTTAATTTCGTGTGAAATAGAATCGAAATTATTTTGGAGAGTTTTTATTTATTTTGACATTTAACTATGGAGACATATTATTTTGAGTTTGTTTTTGTAACAAGCTATCTATAATTAAATGTTTTTTTGTGTATTCTGCATAGTTTTTGTATTATTGATAGTTTTTTTGTGTTGTTATTTAAGTTTTAATAAAATTAAAAGTAAATTTAAATTTTAAATATGTCTAGTACCAGTAGTTCGTCGAGTGAAGATTATAATATTATTGCAACTACCGGGGTTTTGCTCAGGGCATTAATAGAGCGAAAAAAGCGTCTTCGTCGTGAGCGTCGCTTTTATATAAACCCATACATATTGGAGCGACAAACTAAAGGACGATTTTTGGTTGATGTAAATTTAAGAGTTATAAATAATTAAATTAGGTTGTTAGTTAATTATTTGTGTGAATTATTTTTTAGTTCGATGATATGAAATCAAATATGGCAATTTTTAAAGAAAACTTCCATATGACTCCAATTCAATTTGAAGAACTCTTTTTAACATTGGAGCGGTCATTAAAACCAAAGATAAACACAAGGCCTAAAGATGGGATCAGTCCGAAAGAAAAGCTAGTGATCGTTTTAGAGTAAGTATTATCTGTCACGTACTATTAATTTTTTATTTACTAAACATTTAAATTATAGATATTTAGCAAGTGGCTCTATGCAGCGACATATGGCATCCATTTACCGCATCAGTAAACAACACATGGGTGTTATAATAGACGAAGTGTGCAACGCGATTTGCAATAATTTGGCTTTAGAAGACTTAAGTCGAGAAAGCTTTATTGAAATCGCCAACGAATATAATATAAAATGGAATTTCCCGAACTGCGTTGGTGCTATCGATGGCAAACATGTTGCTATTAGATGTCCGAAAAATGCTGGAAGTTTGTTCTACAATTATAAAGTGAGTATGAAACATTATCAGTTATATCGCAGAGCTCATTATTTTTGAGTTTATATTTTTTGCTAGGGATTCCATAGTATTGTGTTAATGGCTGCAGTTGACGCAAACTACCAGTTTATTTATTTTGACATTGGCGCATACGGCAGCGAAGGTGATTCTGGAGTATTTACAAGCAGTAAATTTGGACAGGGAACGCTGCAAAATACGCTGCCGTTTCCCGAAAACCTTCCAGTCGGTAACACAACTTTACCTTTTTTTTTTGTTGCTGACGATGCTTTCCCATTAAACCCCAGAATAATGAAGCCATATGCTCCAAAAAAACCCGCTAAGCTGACCGATGAAGAAAGAATCTTTAACTATAGGCTCAGTAGAGCTAGGAGATGTGTCGAGAATGCTTTTGGAGTATTGTGCTCTAAATGGCTGTGTTTAGGCAGAACAATGTTTTGTGGGCCAGACAGAGCACAAAAAATTGTGAGTAGTTGCTGTTTATTGCACAACTACTTATTAAATAAAAGTAGTTCAACGTATTGCCCATCAAATCTTGTCGACCGATATTGTGACGATGGTACGTTGATCGAAGGTGTTTGGAGGCAGAATATTCCGGAAGGATCGATGTACTCCAACGATTTAGCAACACATCCTGGTCGACAAAATAATTATGCGAAACATATCCGGGATTGCATAAAAAATTATGTAAACTCACCGGCTGGCATTTTAGAATGGCAAAGGCGGGCTGTGTTTTTAGAAAAATAAAACAAAATTATTTTAACTAGTTGTCTTTTAATTTATTTTTTTCTAATTCCGCCAATTTTTCGCCAATCAGTTGAGTTATTTTTACGCCTAGCATTTCAACGTCATAATTCGGTATTAATTGACACATCCGATCACAATTGGCCCATAAACTATAATATTTTAGTTCCGGTTCCTTCGGTGTTTGCGCCTTTTCCATTTTTTGTCTGTTTCGCTCATCTTTGTTCTTTATCATCTGTTCTAATGAACATGATAATGAAGAAATAAACGAAAGATCCTCGTTTTTTTTATTTTTGGTATTATTTGTCTGAAAATGAATTGTTTATTATAATAATATAACATAATTTAACTTATTTTAAATGAAAATACGAACATAAAAATAATTTGAGGATTCGCTGTTTTCCTCACTTGGACCTACTTCGGGTGCAGCTTGATTTAGGTCATTGCTGGTGCTAGCAATGCTGCTACTGCTCGATCCGGAAAATGTCCTGTAAATTATAAAATAAATAAATCACATTTGTACTTAGAATCTAAGAGTATATTTCAGGTATTATGAAATAAGTTTAAATGCATGAAAATATTTACCTTCTTTTACTTTGTGATGACAATGGGCTTAAAAAACCCATGACATCGGACAGCTCCCAGTCCTCATCTATGCTTTGCTGCATGGCGTTGTCATCTAAATCCGCTTGACTCCCGGACTTTGATTTATTGCGAGATCGATAACGTAAACTATCTCGCATAGATTTCCAAATCGTTTTGCAATCGTCTACTGTTATAGAAAATACGTAAACCACATTAGAATTATATATTCACGTATGTAAATTGTATATTAATATTCTGGTTATTCATAAATCTAGTTATTTATGATGATGTTTACATATTTAATTTACATACCCGGTTTTTCCATATGGTTGGCCACTTCTTTCCATTGCGCGGAAATGGCATGCGAATTCCTATGCAACTTGGAATCTAATCTCCATATCCCTTCCTTTGTTTGGACTACCCTAGCTAATTTCCTTTTTTCAGCGTTGGAAAATACAATTTTTTCCAATCGCTTTTTTTTACTAAGATTGGTTGGTACACTAAGTTTAACCGGCTGGTTATTTTCGTTGGCGCCAACCTCTAAATATTCGCTGGCGTAGTTGAATGGTAAAATCTCTTCGAATTCTTCGTTCTCCATTTAATAGTTTATTTATGACTGGTATTTTATTATGCACAGTGAAAAATAAATTAATAAACGAATCGCAACAAAACAATTACAGATCACAAATGGTAATTATTGTAATTTACAACACGAAATACTTGTTTCCTACAAAATGGCACGGCGTCAATTTTTAGAATTTTTAATAATTTTAATGAACAAAACACAGAAAGAAACACTTGAATAATGCACGGCGTCTATTACAAAACAAACCAAATATTTTTTTCTTCAAAATCAGATCTGTCAAAATTTCGCACGAAAATAATGGGTCGATACATTAATTTCACGCGAAAAAAGATTGGAGAGTTTATGCCCGCCATCTATGGAACATGCCATGTACTTGAATAAATTTTGATTTTTCGCTCGTGATCTGAGTACTCAAAAACGAAATTTCACGTGAAATTTTTCGTTTTTGATTTCGCTTTGTTAAAATCGTATGAAGATTTCACTTGAAATCGATCTGAGTACTAGGCTTTAAGGAGTAAACTCCAAAAAAAAAAAAACAATCAATCATAATCGCTGTATTGACCATTTTCTCCTAAATGTTCCTTATTATTAAGAGCAAAATAAATATGGATCAATTTCTTAGATCTTTGAAATGTTAAGCGATTTCTGACTAAGATATGTATTTGTCCCCAGTATGAAAAGATCCGCTCTATCTTAGCAGATGATGCAGGAAGGCTTAACATTTTAGAAATTTCCGGATATTCCATTCCGCCGTACTCCAAAATATGTTAGGTTTTTTAATACCTTTATTGTAAAGAACCTCAAACAACCCAAGCCTATTTTTAAAAAAATGCCATTCCTCTATTCCATCATTTGATAGGTATTTTAGGAGGAAATGGTTTACTCTGTCTAGGTAGCTCCATACAAAAAACATAAATGTATATTTCAAGATAAAGTTATTTGAATATATCTAAATGTAAATGTAATTTTAAATAACTTTCTATAGGTAATGCTTTGTCGTAAAATGGATGTAGGTAGTACTCAACCAACGCATAATCATTCAACGCCATATCACATCGTCGTTTGTAATGATGTTGCATTTTTGGTTTGTATTATTCGTTCATATTAAATGAAAGCCACATATAGGCTGCATCAACAAGTGAAGAATCTGATTTTTGACAAAAATTTCTAAATATAAATAGCTAGTTTAGTTGCCGTCTCGGACTCACTGCTTAAATCCCATGCATTAAGAAATGCTCTGTTTCCGTTAGCATTATGGATCATGCTTACAACTGTTTTGCTATTGCTTGATGAATTCTTCCACCCATCAAGCAATAGCACTGAATTAGATGGTAGCGACGAACGTGATTCTTTTAAACAATCCTGATAAGTGCTGTTTAAGAGTCTGCTAGATAAAATCTTTCGGCTGGGAATTAATTTTTCATATGCCGGTTTTAAATATTTGATAAGTTTTTTAAAATGTGGTGATTCGATCTTGTTAAATGGTATATTACAACCGTAAAAAAATGTTGCCACTATTTTGACCAATTGTTCTCTTTCTTGTAAACTACAAGAATCAACAAAACCGGCCAATGGTTTTGAATTCTCTGGATTTTGTTTTACCGTCCGTTTTTTATTGTTTGGTTTGGCAAATGATGATATACCCAAAGAGTTCATTCGTGGAAAACTAGATGGCACAATATGATCTGGCGATGGTGTTAAAATGCTGCAACTTGAGCTTACAGGAACTTATACAATTTATAGAATTTATAACATTTCGAGATGACGTCAGAATCTAAGGTAACCAAAATAAATATTTACTATAACTATAATCAATAATTGAGTTAGCCCAACACTCTTACTTGTTCATAGTTTTTCTGTACTTCTGTTTTATTACTTGAATTAAGAATATCCACTTCGCTTGACTCTATTTCTTGGATTTCAATGTCTTCGATAGTGTACGTTACAATATCCATCGTACATATACTCGACAAGGTAGAATCTAGTATATCTGGTTTGGAATTTATAAAATAACTATGTACATAGCCCCTAATAAGATAGTTAGAACTTACCGATGTGCTTTAAGTCTGTTAATGGCGGTATTTTGCAAAATATTTTTGCATATATTACAATTCGCCATATATTTTTTATTAGATTTTACCAACTGAAAATCTAGTTCTTTAAAATTCGTTGTTTTTGGTCTTCCGTTCGGCATATGTTTTTCTTTATTTGGAGAAAAACTTAACCTGTTAGTCAATCAAATGACTGTGGTAGGTAATCCGGCTTGAAGGACCAATGTTTAATCGATAATTAGTGGACTGTATAATTTAAACTTTAGCAATTGGTAAATAATCGTACACTTTGATTTTAATTCTGATTCTTTATTTTTAATAATGTTTCCACTTGTTTGGTTCACTCGGTAATGTTTTTTTTTTTAATTTTTATTTTTTTGTCATTCTGCTGTTCATAAGCAAATTCACATTAGTCAGCAAATAGACAGTAATCAAATAACTCATAAACAAAAAAAAAATAAAATTTCACTTTAATAAATTCAATTAAAATAACGCAGTGTTTTAAATTAAACTTATACAATTTTAATCAATAAATTACGTACGAGAATGGTTACCGTAATGAATATTACATCGGCTGCTGGAATTATTTCGCTGCTGGATGAACCGATGCCTGAGCTAAAAGTATTTGCTCTTAAGAAATTGGATGATATCGTGGATGAATTTTGGCCCGAAATTAGTGAGGCAAATGAAAAAATTGAAATTTTACATGAAGATAAAGGATTTTCGCAGCATGATTTAGCTGCTTATAATTGGCCCAATCCAACTCAAACCAGTTTCGGATTAAATTCCAATCAAATAGTGGATGTGTACGAATTGCCGTACCAATAACGTGGTAAGCGGTCAACCCGCCTCCTGCAGCATGTTGGATTGTTAAACTTAAACGTAACGTTAAAGCATTTGGGAATGAACGTAATAAGTGAGCGAATAATTCAGCTGCATTTTCTGCGTTTATCCATCTTCCCGCCAAATTCCAGAAGATACGGATTATATTCTCATTAAGGCGTACTCGAACACCGTGAGCATCTTGCACACCTTGGGCGATTTTATACAAAAAATCTTGAGTCGTGCTTCTTCTTTTTGCATATGCTACAATCATAGAAGTGACCATTGATAAAGGATCAACCGTCGGATTTTCGTCTTGCATCAGTTGAGTAACATGTACTATCACTCTTCTTGCTTGTTCGATTGTATATCTTACATTAGCTTGAGGGACATCGATAATATCGTTATTTGCTTCAACCATCGCAACTCGACGTACATTCATAACATGACCTGTAGATTCATCTGCCGCTTGAGTCAGCAACCAGTGAGCTATAGCTATCATTCGAATATTGGCATTTTCGACAGTCATTAAAGCTTCCTCAGGAGCATGATATCCGAATCCTTCAACCATCATGCCAGCGACGACTCGATCTTGATGTATCCGTTCATTTTTGAGATACATTTTATAGACCACAAAAAGCCGTGAAATTCCTATTCCAGAATCTCCTACAACTGTATGAACATATCTATGAGCTTCGCCCAAAGCAACAGCTCAGGCTGATTCGCCCCCTAATATGTCTGCAGAACAGACAACGGAAGCATACGAAGGTGTTAACCAAGCTGCTGCGGGGATTCTTGCTGCTGCCATTTTGTTGTTTTGTTCGTTTATAACGTTCTGGTTTTCGATGAAAACAGGATTGTTTTGAATAGCAGGATTTTCAACAATTGCGATAAGGTTGGGAAGAACAACTGGATCTCTGACGATAGGTGGTGGGTTATCTACAATTTGTAATGGTTCTTGGACTTCCAGGACGGACATCATTAATTTTGTTAGTAATGTTGCAGCACAAAGTTCTAGGCGTGGAATGCTGATCACCTTTATTGGTGCCACCTTTGTCTTTGCAGTAACTTAATTGTCTTGTACCTATCTTTAGTCTTCACTCTACTACAAATGACCGCAGCATATGCCAATTCGGAAGCATCCGCAAATCCGTGCAATTCTACTTCTCCCTCTGTATACAGCCACCTATTGATTGTGATGTCTTCTAGTCGCTTCAATTTGGTTCTAATTACTGCATATTCTTGAAAAATGGGTTCCGGTAGAAGATCATCCCAGTCGATACCGATTAGCCACAATTTTTGAAAAATAATCTTTATCCTGTACAGTGGGCGATAACCATCCAATCGGATCAAAAATTTTCAAAGATGATTCATCTGCAACTGCACGCATATTAACATCAATAATCAATAGTCAATAGTCTGGAATTCTGGGAGAATTTCACTGAAATGTTCTCCTCAACACAACAATAAAGGTACTCGCAATGATCATCTTTGACAGAATCGCACTTACGATCAATGTAAAATTAAGAAACATACAAACTGGGATGGAACATTATTTGGTCTACTAGACACAATCTTTACGAGTTTGTTTAACGGTTCTAAGAAGTTAGCAGAGGTTGTGGATGGTGTAGTTTTTTCTTTCGTTTCTGGTAAAGGAAATTATTGCCATCATCCTAAAAATGAAATTAAAATACCAAATAAAATAGACATACTTTATGAAAAATAACAAAATAATGTTTATCAAAGAATGTATACTCAGTCGTTAAAGGAAGCGATACTGAGTCTGAGACTAGTGATTGTGGAATGTTCTCCGATGTTGCTATATCTAAATTACTTTTTTGTCTAAAAATTAAAATATTGGAAATTATTCAACATAACATAACGCTATACACTATGATTTTGGTACCTATACGTTTGAGTAAAACTCCGTCTAATCTTCTCAGTTCGTCAACATTTTCGGCTCTAGTATACATTTTAAGCCTGAACCGCACGGTGCTATTTTCTCTTGCCCGTTTGTAACGAATCAAGGTGCGAGTCCCATAAGTGTCATTAAAACGACACCCTTGGGATCCACACCCCAATGGCTTTAACAGATTCTCCGGACCAAAGGCTGAGCTGCGGTATTTAAGCCGGCTATACTCAGGAGATGGGCGTGGGGATTGCTCAGCTTAGTCCGAAGCTTGAAAACCTCGGAGAAGATACAGGATAGGAAAAGGTGGGACAGTTGATATACTCACCCATCTGGCATCAAGCGCCTCCACACGCATGATGCTGAAAACAGACGTTCGAAAAAACGCGCGTGGATACGCAGGCGGAAACGCAATTAAAACAGATGCGCGTTTTTTTTGACAGGCGTTTTTAATTTCGTGTTTTTTGGTTGGTGCCAAATAATTTGGGATGAATTAAGTGGCATCTACTTGTCTCCACCGACTGAAGGCGAGTACGATAAAATTATCACTGACTTTTATACGAATACGGGAATGCCAAATGTCGCAGGTGCAATCGATGGGAAGCACATACGAATAAAATGTCCACCGCATTCTGGTTCGCAATATTATACCTACAAAAAATATCACAGCATTGTTTTGCTAGCTGCATGTGATAGCAATTATATTTTTTCGGTCGTAGATGTTGGTGCATATAGGAGCCAGAGTGACGGTGCAATTTTGAAACAGAGTGGCTTCGGGAATCAAATATTGCAAGGCAATATCAATATACCAAAGACGCGGAAATTGCCCCGAACAAATAAAGAATTCCCATGTTTCTTCATCGGCGATGCCGCATTTCCATTAAGAAACAATATTATGCGGCCATATCCTGGGCGACTTCTGCCGAAAGATAAAGAATTATTTAATAAAAAATTATCTTCCGCGAGGGTTAAAATCGAGAACACGTGTGGGATCTTAACCACTAAATTTCGTGTCCTCGGAAATTCTTTGAATATGCTCCCAGAGAATGCTGAGAAAGTTGTACGAGCGACATTGATTATACATAATTTTATAAGGCTGAACGATTCTGCCAACTACTTTCCAACTAGTTTTGTGGATCACATTAATGAAGACAATGAAATGATACCAGGTGGTTGGCGAAATGAAGTAGAGCCTTTGTCTCAATATATAGGATGTAAAAGAGATTCTACGCCAGCAAAGAAGCGTTTTCAATTCGAGACTCTTTAAAAGAATATCTCATTAATCATTAATAGTAAATAAAGAACATTTCCATATGTATTTCGTACAAATATATGATAATTTTTATTATTGTTTATATAAAATGTTGTTTACAACTTCTATAATCCCCAATGGCATTCCAAATTCCAAAATTTTGGCCGTCCAAATTCGGCTGGTGAAATGTTTGCTTTATTAACTTGTGCCGATATTGTTTCAAAAAACAAAGTCACCACCGTCTTCGCGGGTTCTTTTGGGCGCGAATTATTTATTATTAATAACAGTCGTGACTATTAATTTTTATAATATATTTATTTGAGGTTTTTTATTTAATATAATTATTACAACGGTGTTGTCAGTCCAACTATAAACTTAAATCTAATTCAATTTATATAAAAATACATGATCACAAGAAAATGATTAGTAATCACTTTTCTTGTTCTTATGTTCTTGTTTTATTTTTTAATTTATTTCTTTATATATTATGATTACTGATTAGTAATCACATTCTGTATTGTATATTTATTTGATAAGATAATATGTATAAAATGTATTACAATTTTACACTTGAATTACAATTTTAATCTACATAGTCTAAACAATTAATTTATCCGTGTGGTCAGCGAATGTTGACACCATTGGTATCGTTTGGATATGGATATCCGTGGGCTGGATATCGTCCAGACGTAACTCCTCCCCCCTTAAAATGGGCCAAAATGATTTTTTATTATTTTGGGCCATTGGAGCAGATGCCATACATGTTGTTGATATTTTTGTATTACAATAGTCTTTTAATTTTTTAACAACTACTGTTATAATAATTAATATTACTCCTCCGATGATCATGTAAGTTACATAATTATGTTTTTTATGGTGGTTGATGTCGTGGTG
Organism: Tipula confusa; assembly: GCA_963556175.1. Taxonomy (NCBI): domain Eukaryota; kingdom Metazoa; phylum Arthropoda; class Insecta; order Diptera; family Tipulidae; genus Tipula; species Tipula confusa. The sequence goes on along the minus strand of OY744477.1, from coordinate 13,142,041 downwards.
TAAATCTTTTATCTCCTGCATGTTTTGAAGCGTCCAGGAATTGAGTTTTTCGATATTTGAATCGAATATTTGATCTGGTAACACGTCTTCATATGTTGTTGATATTTGAAATACATCCGAAAATGAATATTCAATGCTTCAGAACATTCTGTTATTAATATTTATACTGCAGTTCTTGAAGTTTATTAATAATTGTCCCTGAAGATATTTCCGATCTTGGTTGCATGTGGATTGAAAAGGAACGGCTTCTTTATTTGAAAAATATAGAATGAGTTATGAGTTATTAAATCTAGTTCATTATAATAGATTCTCCTAGTCATGTTGCACTTTGTTGGTCATTATTGATGATTGATGGTATGCAACTATTATCGATGGTACTCTGTAGATTCTCTTGTCGGCAGAATTTTGTTTCGAAACTCAAATAACAAGGTTTAGTAATGAATTGATAATTTTCCTTATTCAGTATAATTTCTGTTGTTTCCAAAGGTATGAGGAAGGTTTCATTTATTAATGTGGCTTTTAATGTAAAAAATTGGAATTTTGATGGATAAAAGTTAGGTATTTGAATAGAAAGAATGATTCGTGTGTTATTGTAATATGCCTGAACTTCCAGAAGATTATAAATTTCTTCAATTGAATTTAAATTTAATTTTGAGCTTTTAAGTGATCATCAATATAATGCATTTCCTGTGGTTTTAATATGTTATGTGATATGATACCTAATTTAGCAAATGTCATTACCTGTTCAATTTCAAAAATATGTTTTTCTAGTTTATCTATATTATAAAGTGATTGATCTATTAATGAATTTAATGTTAGCATTACATACGATTGCTGATTAACGTCTGTTAAGTTATTTATTCGTTCGGTTTGATTGTTTATGTAATTTTGTATAATTTGGAATCTTTCTATCATTTTCCTATTTATTGTGACTTGTTCATTAATTCTATGATTCAATTTATTTTCATTATTATCGATGTCTTTAATTGCTTTACTTATTTCCTGGTAGTCAGAATCATCTAGGTTTCCCGTTATAGTTTTTATGATTGAGCCCAATCCATTTATAAGCCCTCGTCTTATTCTATTTTGAGGTTTAATTACTTCAAATAGACTTTGTAAATTTGTTATTCTGTCGTTTATTATATTCAACTTATATTGGAAGAAGGTGTTAGCACTGTTCACGCTGTTTATAAGATTGATCAATTTTACTTCGTTTACTTTAATTTTTTGTATTTGATTATCGAGATTTTCCAAATCAATTATATGTATTAATCTGTGATAGTTGGTAATAATACGAGCATCATGAGTTTTAATTGCGATTAAACCTTGATTTTTATCATAACTGCGTATGTCCATCTCCTGATTTTGTACTTCTGGAAGAATCCTGCGAAAATGGTCGTATTTGTTTTAGTTTCCCTTTGTGTACTTTTCTCTTATCAGTTTGGATGGTTACTTTGTTATTTTTTATCGCTACGTGTTTTATATACCTTGGATCTAGTTTATTCCGTCTATTGTCTTTTTCGTATATTATTTCGCCGGGTTTAACCTCCGGAGGTTGTATCCTATTTTTATTTAATTTATTGATATAGTTTTGTTTATTTGATTTATTTCTAATAGCTATTAAATTAAGTAGTTTCCGATAGTTTTTATTTTGATTTTGTAGGTACTTTGAATTTGTTATACTTTCGGCATTTTTTACTCTGTGGCTCGATATTTTAACGGGGGGTTTTCCTGCAAATGTTGACACTAAGGTCACTAACCTTGTGTCTTTCTATTGAATAACAGCTATGTCTAAGTTATCCACAGAAGTAACAAGTTTAACAGCTGAGCCTCGCGGTTGGGCTTTCCAATATTTGTTGTTTGGGAGTTTGCAATTTGGAAGTCGATTTTTTCTTACTGTTCCCAAACTATGGATTCCACGTTTCGTTAACTCCACCAATAATGGGACTGAAGTGTAGTAGTTGTCGAAAAACACTTTATAATTACTTTTTGATGGGATTACCCTGCACAAACGTATCACAACGTTTGAAGCAGCCCCAAGATGAATTTTCGTATATGGCCGATTGCGGTCATCGTTTTCCTGGCAGTTGTATATCTCTATGTTGTATGCGAAGCCGTTAGTTCCACATAAAACAAACAATTTAAAGCTCCATTTATGCGGTTTGTTTGGCATATATTGTTTCATATAGCATCTAGATTTGGTTGAACACATTTAATCGTCCACCGCGAGGCATTCTTCTAAAGGTATTTTATTGAAATTTTGAACCAAGCCATTAAATACTGGACGTATTTTGTGAAGGCGGTCGTAGCTAGTATCAGTTCTTGCTGCCATTGTTTCATTATTGTTGAAATGGAGGTACTGCTTAATTTTTTCAAATTTATTCAATGCCATGGTTTCCTGTACCATTACGTTTCCAAGTTTCGGATGCCAATAGCGTCTTATATTTGGAATTTGGACAATTGAGGTAAACATCGAAATTCCCATATAATTTTTTATATCTTTGGCCGTAAACAAAGTATTTATGTTTGGATTTTTTTGACAGGCGTATAAATTGGTTTCAGAAACAATTCGTGATATTATTTTACTGTCCATAAATAAATTAAAATAAGCTGAAGGTGTGCTTAGACTCATAAATTCTTCCGGTAAATAGGTAGATCCAAATAATTGTACTTTATCCTCAGGCAATTCAAATTGTTTGGTTTTCCAAATAGTTCGGGAGTATTTTTCCTTAATTTGCCTTAATTCAGCAAGTGCAATGGCAGAATCTCTTAAAGGGGTTTCATTATCAAAAACCACTTCCATGTTCTCAATATCAAATGGCTCATCGTCGTTTATTCCAGCACAAGAAGCGATTTCATCATCATCAACTGGAGATGGTTCGTCAGGTTGCGGGCGCTCTGGGGCTCTCAGAGTTTCTGCTTCGTCGTAGTCATCATCCTCATCTGCACCAGCAAATCCATCCTTGCTACTTGACCAATTATTGATAATTCAATTCTTCCATTGTAACGTAACGTTGACGAGAACTCATTTTTCTAAAAAAAAAATTAAGTACTAACTGCATAATTTAACATATTTGATACTATATCATATATGATATGGTACATAAAAATATATCATTCTACATGCTATGTCATATTTGATATGTATTTTAAAATTGCAAATAAACATAAAAATGCAATTTCAATAGAAAAAATTGTATTTGCATTTTGTTAAATTATGTTTATTTACACATTTTAGGCACTTACATTGCACATTTATACACTGATTCTAAGAGATATGAAGCAAAACCTAACAGTGCTTTTCGCTGTATCACTCTTTAACACAAACGTATGTAAAATGATCTTTCCCGCCAATATTTTGACAGCTAAAAAGTCCAGAAAACCATTTCCAATAAAAGAAAGACCAATGAACCGATAATTGTAAGTAAACAAATTAAATCAAAAAACAATAAACCCGGAAAACAATAGAATTGTGCAACAATTATGAAAGCGTAGAATTGACGTGAGAATTGGCGTGTGTGCCACACATTAAAATTTGCCCAGTAAAACCAATAATAACAAAGTTTCATACATTTTTTATTTTATTTAAAAAAATTTACATCGTGGTTCATTTGCATAATAATTTTTTTTTTTATTTCTTTAATATACTTTCATCCTTTTCTTTTTGCTGTGCACAACTATTTGATTGTATAAAAAAATAAAACAAAATCCAAACAAAAATATACGAAAAACATAACATTTGTCGTTTTATTTTGTATACAATCGGTAGTCGTGTGCAAAATAAAAAAGAAGAAGATGAAAATATGCGTTTTTATATGTACATCTATTTTTCGTTTAGTTAGATTTCGGTTGCATTAATTTGCGTAGTAAGAATTTGCTTGTGTAAATTTTAGCCATACAAAATATTCATCTGGTATAGTTATCTGTGCCTATATCTAAACTGAGTCGAATTTCAATGTTATCGAATAACTTTTTAAAATAAATTGGAATAAACTATAAAAGTTTAAAATTACTTTTATTTTAATTCTGAAAGTATGTAATTTTTAATAACATTTTGAATTTAAATGAAATTAGATTAATCTTACAGTTTTCATTTGAATCCAAATAGGAATCTTATTTTTATTTAAAATTATGAAATTATTAATTTAAATGACATTTTTTTCTGGGTGTAGGTGGTAAGCAAATATTGTTGCAAATCAAATGCATTTCATTAATTTACTCGATGATGCGGCAAGTTTATCGGTTCGCTTGCTTTCATATGCTCTCTCAGCTTCACGAATATGATTGTCCCTTTTAATCACTCATCTCTTGTTGATCAACTCATCTCTTGATCAACTAAATCACTCATCTCTTGCTGATTTCCTGAGCTTATTATTTTCATGTTTAATGTTTTACACTTACGACTTACTTAATCGGTATAATAAAGACATTCAGATCTGATTGTTGGTGGACATGACTAATTGTTTATCATTATGGATGCAATTGATTTGGAAGTACAAATTCCCAGAAACGAGATAAAATGCCTAAATCTAGCAAAACACTGATCCAAACAGTTTAGTATGATAGTAGATATTATGATTTTAATCGTCTCACGAGTCACAGTTATGTATTAACTACGTTCAAGGCTGTACAATTTTATGTTGTAAAGCGAGTTAAGTGTTGTCTTCGTTCGTTCGTTCCTTCTACAGTTTTTTTAATGGTTCATGGTTAATGAACAAATTGCAGATTAATTTTGCATTCCTCTTTCGTTTTATATTTGTAATCGTAAGAGTTTTTAATTTTTATCTTTTACATACCTATCTTTCTGTCTCTGTTTGGCCATGTGCGTTCAGTTTAAAAGATGGATATAAACCATCTTTACGAACAAACTGCAAAAGAAGAAAAACATAATTTTTAACGAATTACTATTAGTTAAAAAACCTACTTAACGAACGAACTGATATAACACTGAACTCGCTTTTACAATTAATTATTGACGGCCATTTTTTTTTGTTTATTCTCCACTTTTGTTTTATCAATTATGTATATTAAAATAAATATTAACATTTAATTTTAAAATTTAAAAGTAAAAATCATTAATTAATGAAGATATTGTTATGAATCGCAAAGCTATATAAATATTGTAAAAAAAGATTATCATTTAATAAATTAATTAAAAATATAACCTATAAGTAACAGACCTATTACTTTACATTTTATAAATTAAATTAAATTAAAAAAACAATAGCTAAATTAAAATAATTATTTAAAATTTGTTTCGATTTAACAAAAATTTCATTTAATATGTGATACAAAATATATATATATATATATATATATATATATATATATATATATATATATATATATATATATATATATATACATATATATATATATATATATATATATATATATATATATATATATATATATATATATATATATATATATATATATATATATATATATATAAATTAAACGAAACATAAAAATAATCTACAAGCTATAATTACTATTATTAATTATTATAATTTATTTATTTCCATTTTAATATAATTACTCAATGTATATTAATTTATGTAAATGTAAAAATTATTGATATAAATATTTTTTACATAATAAAATGGATTATTATAATTTTAAACCACTTAAGTTTTAAATTATTATATATTAATAATATTACTATATTTAACCAGCCACCACCGCCAATATTTATAATTTTAAAATTTTAATTTTATTATAATATATATATATATATATATATATATATATATATATATATATATATATATATATATATATATATATATAAAGATGCTAAAAATTAAATTAATTTAATTTAATATTTACATTAAATAATTTATTGTATTTCATTTCACTTATTTTATTCATTTATCAAAAATTAATAATTTTATAAAAATTAAAATTAAATTAAAAACATAAATGGAAAAGTAAACAAAATAAATTATATTAATTATATACAAAAAAAATTGTTTATTAAAATAAATAAAAATTTTTTAAAAAATAAAATAAATTAAAAAAATAATTTTAAAATTATGTTGATTTGGTTTTTCCATTTTTATTTTTGAGAGATTTGAAGTGCTCTTAACAAAGGTATTTATCACTATAAATTGTTATTATTATTATTTACTGTGTTTGGCGCGTGTAAATAGGGTAGGGGTTGATTGTACATAGCCATGATCCCAACTATGTAGAATCTATGTAGAAAATGTGTCTATAGTTTAACTTAAATTAGTGTGACTTTCGGCAACTTTGAAATATACACCTGCCTAATATTAGAGATGAGTGCAATAAATACAACTTCCAGAACCGTCTGAACATATCAGAAGTCTTTTTCTGGGGTTACAGTCTCTGTCTAAACATTTCTGCAACTCGAGAAGGTATAATACGTTATTTCAGATGACTTTTTTGCAGCAACAGCAATAAGAGAAAGTAATTTAATATTATTAGACGAAGATACTATCTGAACATCACACAACAAAACCACTTAGAACGAGAACCAGCCAAAAATGATTACGGGAAGACATTTGCGAGATGCACTGAATCAGGATGTTAATTGCCTCCAACTACGGTCAACATGTTATACTTTCATCGTCATTTACCGTCTCACCGCATCATAGGCAAGAAAAAAACTAGGATGCAATGTCATATGTACGTAACTATGTGCGTTCCGATTTGTTATTCACTTGTAATCCGGGATTACCAGAAATAAAAAATTAACTGCTCTCAGGGTAAAAATCGTTCGATAGACACAAATTAGTTTCAAAAGATTTACTTCAATCTCATAAACTTCTGTGGTTGAAGTCAAAAATTGAGCCAGTCGAAATTGATTAAATAATTTGCTCACTGGCAAAAAATGCGACCCTTTTTTACATGAATTAGTGTGCAAAAACTTGGATCTTGGATACATGGACCTTGTCATTTTGTTTCCGAAACTCGAACTGGCGATGCCAGCTACGCCATGACGGTGGACATACTACAATACTTAGAGTGTGCAGAAACATGGTGATCATAGACAACAGATTGGTTGTTCGCTATATTTGCTCAAAATTGTTGCGGTACTTCCGTGCTCATGTAACTATGCGGAATAAGAGGTCTAGGCTGCGCCGCTGAAAATCGTAACCCATTTTGTGGTGGATGCTCATTTTTATCGTGTTAGCTTCCACTAAGTAACCTTTCAATTCTTTTTTGAATCGACATGCTGATTCATTGGAATACTGTCAATCTGAGCTAAACCATTACAAATCTAGAATTTAAACACCTAGAACTGACAGATCCGACGTTCAACAACTTGTCATTGATTCTCGCGGGAAACATCTAAGCTACTACTATTAACCTAATAGCATGAAAAGCCGTTCTAGGATGGATCATAAAAGAAACAGAATAATCGGAAGCCATTGAAGATAACAAACCTGTGTATCACCGTCAATATAGATAAATCTTTTACTAGATTTTAGGAAATTAGGGCAAAACTACGATCGCACAAATCCAGCAACAAATTAATTGTGAAAATAACTTCCTGACCAATTATTAACTGGACTCTAATGGTCGATTTATTGGGACCATATCCAATACTCCAAAGCACATGACACCAAACCACTTCAATCCGCAAAACGCAGGAAGGCAAGGAATCCTGGTCTGAATGAAAAATACATCGAGTTTATGAGAAAGTGGGTAAATTAGTTAAGGCACATATAACGTATACCAGCGGATGCCGCAACCATGAAACCGTCCTTATTACTTACCTGATCACTTTGTCTGCAAAGAGTACCACAATGAAGCGGTGAGTGGTCTTTGATGGCTCGCTTAGAACCAAAACGGGCCAATCCTTAAACTAAAATCTATAATTTGGACCACAGATACAGCACAATCTTCAGCAAATTCTGTTACGATTCCGGTTCTATGACCAACTTCCAAAAGACATTGCAGACGTCTAGTGCAAATTTTGAATGCATCTTGAGTTCAATGAGTCAATATATAAGTATACCAAAATTGCTTAAATTTGTCTGGTGTGCGGTAAATCTACACAGATTTTCAGATGCGTTCAAAATGCATATGATACCGATACGCTGCATGTTCAAACGAGGGTGGTGAATTAAAAACAATTATTGTCTCATATCAAAGGCGAACTACAGAGTTGCACCAGTACATAAACAGATATCGATATCGAAGCTGGAATTATGGGCACCACTTACAAAATTAATGGACTTTGTGCAAATGGCAGTAGGTGATCGAGAACACAAAACTTATATGTGGAGTGATTATCATCAATTAGTCTCAAATTAACAGGGGGCAATGTGGCCATGCAAATGTCAACCAAAAGTCACTTGTAACTTATAATAACCTAAACAACGCCGATTGAAATAATTATGGCAAAAATTCAAATTTTCATAAAATGATGCACATGTTGCTGAATAATATAAATACATAATACTACCATCATAAGAAAAAAAACATTTTACCCATTGATGTTTCAGATGTCGGGACGATAGAATAGTCAACATCAACATATAGAATACATATATGACATTTAGGCGATTATACATATAAAAATATTTTGATTATTTTAAAACGATACCAGTAGCGACATCTAGCACGTCAAAGGGCAAACATACCATGGTAGTACTATGTGTATTTATATTATAGTTGCTGTTAATTATTATATTGTCGCCTTTATGTTAACAACAGTAAAATGAAAGCTGACAAAATAATTAAATCTTCTTTAAATTGTAGTGAACTTTGTAAAGCAAAAGAACTTTTATACTGAGTTGAAACTATAATTAACAATAAACTATCTTTACCTAAACCAATATTTTAATTATCCTTTCCCAGATGGAATTGGATTTTAAGATCGTGCGTATAGCACATGTAACCGTTCCATACGACGTAAAGTATCATGCAATATTACCAGCCGAAGATGTCATCACCGAAATCGTGTTTTTCACGGTATATGAGGAACTAGTCTGCGGCAATCATAACCCATGCTTACCACATAAAAGACACTTTTTATACATTTATATGCCAGAGCACGAAGGCAATCCACCTCGAGTTAGCTGGAAATTTGTCAACAGAGTCGTTCATTGCAGCTTTTCGTCGATTTATATCACACTGACAATGTATATCAAATTTTATTGAGGCCAAAAATGAACTCGACGAACTATCGTCACTGATACTAAAATAACCAATTTTCTTACTCATAACCAGATTATTTGGAAATTTAGTCCACCAACCGGCTCACACTATAGCTTTTCTCACATTGCAGCTTTTCGTCGATTTATATCACACTGACAATGTATCAAATTTTACTGAGGCCAAAAATGAACTCGACGAACTATCGTCACTGATACTAAAATAACCAATTTTCTTACTCATAACCAGATTATTTGGAAATTTAGTCCACCAACCGGCTCACACTATACTCCTACTTGGGACGAATATACGAAGAAGCAGTTAAATCTACAAAATACCAATTTGTAAACGGACGTTGTTAGAAGCTTCGGTCACGTATTTACTCTATGAGTAAACACTTTTGGAACAAATACGAGCAATTCTCAACTCACGACCACTTTGTGTTACTTCGGATGATGAAATGAAACCATTGACTTACTCACCTCCTAATTGGACATCCATAAACAAATTTTCCTGATATACGGACATAAACTATTTAAAACTAAGTATAATATGTCACGACGGCAATACTTGCAACGATTAAGCAGGGCTTTTGACGAAAATGGTATATACGACGTACTTAACTCCAACCACACGGGCTTTATAATTAGTACTGATTAAAAATTATGCGGTTATATATATTTGTACAAATCTACGTTATTTGTATTATTAAAGATATAATGGACATTGCTGTATGCGGTCTCGCATACAAAAACTTCAACAATATTTGCCAAAACAATAAAACACCGAGACGAATTTACAAAAAATAAAATGAAAATATGTCAGTTTTGTCACACCCACAACATTTCACGGTCAAATGTATTATATACGACAAGTGAAATACGTAATTTTATTTAACATTTCTTTCATAAACTTTTTTTTAAACCGAATTAATTGAATTTTAGTGCGGACTTCCCATATTGCAACTGTATAATGTATACATGAAGTGTATATGACTGACAGTTCATTTAGTTGTAATTTAACGTAATAAAACATTTATATGATACCATCCTCATTTACATATTAGTATATATGCAATATGAATCATATATATATATATAGTATGTGCTGTTGTTGCTAATTTCCCCTCGTTACGACATAACCTTGATTTAATCTTAAATCTTTTGACACATGTTGAGTATTCCTGAGATGATTTGTTTATGCTTTTTTTGTATTTATTTGTAGATTTAATGTAACTCGCACACCGATTCAACGATTATGTAAGATAATTAACATAAAACAACAACAACATGTCTTATAATCATAAAATGTTAAGTACATCAGATTAAGTGCTGGAGATAAGTGAGGTAAGATATATACAGTATATAATATATGGGAATGATCAAGGTAACTTATTTTTGTGCGGTTATGGATATGTCAAATTTGCATAAATTCAATTCATTGTATCATATACAGATTTAGTACGTATATATATTTGAAATTGGGGATTTTTATCGTGAAACTTTAATATATTTGCAACCGCAGCTTCAATGTTATACAATTTATTTAACCAAATATAAATGTTACGAAATGTTAGTTGTCAGTTGACTAATTTTAGTATGTACATTTTAAATTTTGATGAACGATTTATAATTGTAAATTTTTTCGGGTTCGTCGCTTAATTTCATAGAAATACAAACTTTGCGCAAGTCTTTTGTTTCCTTTATTAATTTTTATTTGGTATTTGATGTTTATTCTAGGTTGGATTACTAACTCAACAGTTTTAAGGCCAAATCGGATTATAACCACTATAAATTATTTGCTTGATTTGTAGCGTTTGTACAAGATAATTGTGCATACCTACAATACCAACATGCGCGAGTATAATTCAAATAGTGTTTTTAAGTGCGAGAAGCCTTGTTCCTTTTATCAAGACCATGCCCAACACAGATATGATGGGGATTTTAACTCACAATCGATTACAAACACAAAAAACTAATATGCCACACGGTTGAGTCGAGAAACGTCTCCTCCCGTAATATACACAAGAAAATAGAGTCTAGCTCACCCTACTCTCAGTCAACAAGACTTTTCATATTTGACAAAAATAATAAATTAAACTTTTTAATAGATACGGGAGCCGATTTGTCGGTAGTCCCAATCACTGTGTTCGCTCTAAATTATTATAATAACCAAAGATCAAGTGATCTAGTCTTTTCAGCAGCCAATTGTTCAACCATTAACACCTATGGAACGAAATTACTCTAGGTGGATATCGGATTAAGACGTACGTTCAAACATGCTTTTGTATTAGCATCTGTGAACCGTCCGATTATCGGTGCTGACTTCCTTTCAAAATTCAGACTCCTTGTTGACCTTAAGCAAAAAAGACTGGTTGATTCAGCAACTAAGCTGTCAATCAATGCCGCTATGGTGAAGGTTAATACACCAACACCTATTCATTTTTCTGTCGACAATGGTTATGGTAGTCTGCTTAAGAAGTATCCTGCCTTATCAGCAGAGCCAAATTATAAAATTCCAGCCCGTCATAACGTGGTTCATCATATTTTGATGGAAGGTCTACGTCAAAAAGAAAAATGAAGAACTTAAACTAAAATATAGAAAAATGCATTGGCTGATATGCAGACACTCTTCTCTATCATCAAACAATAAAATACTGAAACCAATATGGACTTATGGTATTGAACTTTGGGGTTATACAAAACCCAGCAACGTCATTATCTTTCAAAGGTTTCAGAACAGGGTACTAAGGAACATCGCCGATGCACCATGTAATAAAAGACGTGTTTCGTGTTCTAATGTTACATCAGTAGTCCCGTGACTTTATTATACACACTAATTATAATTGAGTTACCCTACAAACCATACATTCATTATACGTTACATCCCCATTTTTTATAATGCTACATTATAACTTATTTATGTACGTCTTGTAGATACTATAGGCTACCTAACTTATCATTAGCATTCTTTACGTTCACGATGTCGAGCGGTTACAATTTGAGAACGTAATTAGACAATTAAATATAACTTGCAACAATATCATCACTATTACCATGAATACTATTATCAGTAATAGTTATTCAAGGAAACACGAAGAAAGAATCCAGCAACATGTGAATATAGAGGGTATTCAGCTGTTACGCAGCTATTATATGCAGACTGAAAGAAGCCAAACCCTTTGAACTGGTTTAATTGTTAGAACAAACAGCGGCTTGCTGATTTAGATCCACAATAACGATGTGGTATAAACAACAACTTACCAGAAACTGTGAAATGCCAATGGGTGGAGTCGTAGATATACTTATCTTAGTAGATTAAGTCAGAAACAAATTGCTAATAAAATAAAATAAATAAACTTAATTTATTTAAAATAATAAAATATTGCACTTTGTAATTATGTTGCGGTTCTGCAATTAAGATATACAACCGACACGACTATACATGATTTGTTATTGTAATATGATCGTATAAAATTGAATCGACCGCAAAATAGTTCATCACTCCAATCAATTTACTTAGTCAATGGTTTGATGAAAATTTAAAGGTATTAGATAGGGAAGGGCGCAATTATATCCACGATTTTAGAATCATAATGAAATACAATTAAATGGTTTAGTAAATTTGTGTATATATATAGTCACGAAAGCCTTGGAGATAAACGATATTTACCATAAGACGATAATAAATTATTGACAAATTTTGCAAGACTTTTACAATGAATCAAAGACGTATTGCGTTTTGTTACCATTTTCATCGACTAATCAAATTTTGAAATTGTGTATCGTATATTGAGATTGGGATTGTTGAATGTAGTTTTGTATTTTAATTTAACGACCGTCCTCGATTTTTAAATAAAATTTATGTAAGAATTGAGTCACTGGTTTGTTATAATGCGGAAACAGAATTAAGAGTATATATAAAGCAAGGTTTGATATACTTGTGGTTAAATGTGCTTTAATACGTCATCTTGCACAATTATCAAGGAAATCGGAAGCCCGTCACCATTTTTTTAAAACCAATGAAGCCTGCAAAAAATATAACAGCAATTCAATCAAATAACATATAATTACGTCTGGCCCTATGTTAGACTGACAGTTCAAAGTCTTGTCCTGAGCTCATTCAATACAAAAATCTAATACAAAAATTGTTCTCATTCTAATACAAAAATTGTTCAGGAATAGTCCATGAAATAATACATCTGCCGAATTCAATCCAGTCATTCAATATCTTAATAAAAAGGATAACATGTTGTGGATGGTGTAACATGTTCTGGTGATGCCATTATTTAAAAGCTTCACTAAATATTTAAACAGGATAGAAAGTCATTAGCAAATGATCTCCAATGTGATAAACAAATAACATCAGAATTGCCTTAAAATAGCCGGTTTAAAAACTGAATGACGAGTGAACACAAGCTAATAGTTCACACCTTAAAATTTGCAAGCCCATAAATGTTGATGAATGACAAGGTACTCCGTTATGCACTTAAATGTGCCAATTTAAAAAGAGTTTGTTATAGCTTGTTAGAATCTAATTTGCAAGGATGGTAAAAACTCCTAACCGGATTGTCGGTGTGGGGAATAAAATACCATTCGCGAACCAAAAGTTTGTTCATCAAGAGATGCGGCTTCAAACAGCGTCTGTTTCTCATGTTAGTGGTGGCTGAAACTAACCTTGTATAGTTTAGGTATAAAATACTAAGAGAAGACATCCCAATAAAAAATCGAGAATGAAGAATAGCAACGATAAAACTGCGGGGAAGGTGTTTAGATCCCCAGTACTGGCAGCTTTAGGGGTGAGGGAGCAGGCTCGAAAATCCAATGACTGCAATATTTCAGCAGTGGGAAGCTTAGGTGCCAAAGACAAAATTGTTACAAGTTCGTTTAGTTCATTTAGTTCAGCAAATCATCGAGTGATCAAATTTGGGTCACGTTCTAAGAATTGATCATCAACTGGTTGGTGGATTCATTCAAAAAAAGTGAAAGGCTCACGAGATTGCCTACAGAAACACATATATCTGGGATATTAACTCATCCTGATCTAAATGAGGACCAGTTAAAGGAAGACAAAATAATTGAGTTTGTTCAAATATGAACCTGCTCAAATATGTAAAGGCATGGATTAATGTGCATGGCGAAATGAGTGGATGGATGGTTCGTTTGATTAAACTATCCTATAATGAGGTGGAAAAAGAGTTGAAAGATCTAAAAGAATATCGGCCAAACAACGAAAAGGACAGCTACTTCTCAATCCTAATTGAACAAAATTATCAGTCAAGATGTTAAAGCCTTGACTCAGAAAACCCTTGTAAATATAAGGAACATCGATGTAATTACTACACAGGACGAAGTACTTTTTGAAGACCTGGTGAAAGAAACAAAAGGTATTACCACTATAAAAACTCTGAAAGCTTCCTATCGGAGACAAAAGCACCAGTGATTAGCCTTCCAAGCCAAATAGCAGAGAATATCTTATTCAAGGGAAAATCAGGATTGGTTTGATGATTTACCGAATTTGAGGAATAAACGAGCCTTTAAAATGTTTCAAATGGCTGGAATATGGTCACTTAGCTCAACAATATAGGAGTTTGAAGGAGAGGTCTAAAAGCTATGTAGGAAGCATTAATCCGAAAGGCATGCTTCGAAGTGATAAAGCCATTTGAAGGAACATACATTCCGCTAGTAGTTTCAAGCGTCCGATATATCAAAATGCGCTGCAATTGAAACAGAAAATATGAGGCTAATCAAACTAAATCTTAACCACTGTGAAGCTGAATAAGTTCTGCTCCAGCAAACCGTACGTGATTTGGACTCAGATGTTGTTATATTGTATTCGAACAATATAGGAAGTTTGGCAGTATGACTTGGATAGCAGATTTCTTAAATGGCAAAAGAAATGAAGGATTAGGGTTAGTCTGATGTCTGTAAATGGAGTGATAATTAAAATAGTGTTCAAACTTTAAAATATTTTTAGTTGATTTTGATGATAGTTTTGCTCAGCCTCAAAACATCATAGCTTACAAAAGGTTCAGTCACTCCGCGTTTTAAAAACCACATAGACCTAGTTCCAACATAAACTGACTACATTATCGATTATACTAATATCAAGTGAGGTTATACAGCATTAAGAGGAAGGCGATTTGGAACGTATTATCCTATCTGGGTACACCATAAATATTGCGGTATCTATTCGCAATCTTTTAATGAATGAATCAAGGTGTAAGCTAATTGAAGGTTTAATTTCAGATACCATCGAAATGACAAGGAGACGCAATAGCTTAAATTCTCTTCAACCTATCATTAGAATATGTCATCCATCAGCGCAGTATAGCTCAGTATTGACATTTGCATTCTGAGGTCACACACCAGCTCTCTGAAAGAAGTCCTCTCCCTCTTGGAAATAACAGCGAAGCGATGAGAGGGTGAATGAGTTCAAACATATGTAGTCATGCCATCGAGGATCGCAGCAGGCTACCTAGCATTTTTCATCACAAACATGCTAATTCATCGTACTTATTTGCTATATCATGACAGCAGTATTGGGTACCAAGCGCTAGAAATTTGAGTCAAAAAACAATACATCGTTGTGCTAATTGCACCAAACAGAAAGCTATACCTGTGGGACTTACTGAAAGTTGACTTTGCAGGATCATTGTGCATTCAACTTGGCCAAAGTGCAATGGCAGAAGACATTGTATTCGGTAGCAGAATCACCACTCTTATAGCTTACTGGGCTTATTTAGGTTTGTCACTGTAAATATTGGCAAGTACCTACTGCTCGGTTAAGAAATGTTAATTTCTTCAAATGACAACTCCTTGGTGTAACCTTTATCTACATAACGTTTAATTTATTTCTGCATTACTCAAGCAATTTTCCATATCCATTTATCGTTCAAACAAAGGTACATGGCGAATGGTGAGTGGTAAAATGTTGGTAAGTACCACTATATATCAAATCACTAGAGAATGCCTGTAACGTATTTGCCTGTAACATATTCTTCGAGTAGATTCTAGCATGAATGCACTCTAACATGGTTAATTTAAAAAATGCATTAACTAGACGGTGTAGATCATCATCAGCAGTTGAAGTAAATGCGTCTTGGCTACGTCAAAAGAGTAGTGTAATCTCTGTGCTCGCTTTTCTAAATTGACTTTAAATATTTTTTAGAGTAAAATTGTATTTTCATTGGTGAATTTTGAGTTTTGAACATAAGTGCTGTGCTATCAAGTGTTATCTTGTGTTGGATGAAAAGAATAAGCGCTGAAATAGATCAAATTGACTATATACTGCGTTAGTGGAAATCTGTCAAATTTTTCTCCGGGCAATTTTTGATCAAAGACACTATATGTATAGAGAGTACAGTGACATCTTTTATCCGCTAAAAACAACTATCGTTGTCTACACTCTACACAACATCACATTAATCAGCTGCATCTTTAATTTATCACGGAAACTATCTAAGTCTATACATAGTTTTACCTCAAACCATTATACGACAATTTATTACACGCCAAATGTTAATTATGTCTGAAAAAATGCGTGTTTGCTACATGGAATAATCCATTAGCAGACAAAAGTATTAAATCTCGCTTGGCAAGCTCTACTACTCCTGATGCTGTTAGGAATTATTTAACTAAAAAGCTGCAAATTTCTGATGACGAATTAGACTGTCGGTTACTAGTTGCAGCCAACAGAGACGTTAGTTCTTTCAATTTCGTCTCATTCAAGATTGGAGTGAGTCCTGATGTAGTTAATAGGCTGTTGCGTCCTGATGTTTGATCAATGGAAGTGATGGTCCAGGAATTTATTGATAGACCAAAAAACGTCCAGTAACCGGTGTCGATGGCTTAACATCGGCACCTATCTCATCTACAAGTTCATTTAATTCTCGCTGCCGACCTAAATCAGGTTTTAATTCATTAAAAATGTTTTATCAAAATGTAAGAGAGCTACGTACCAAAACCGAAGAATTTTCCTTAGCTGTTATTGAATGCGAGACATGGCTTAATTGTCATATTTTCGACACTGAGTTATTCAACACTAGCTATGTTGCTTTAAGAAATGATCGGGTATTTTCTCGCGGAGGTGGTGTTTTAATAGCAATCCATTTTTATCCATAGCTGTAGACTATTTTATTTAGAATCATTCAATGATTGTGAGGCGGTTTGGATTAAAGGTACTGCATTGTCCCAAAGTTTTGCTTTTGGGGTGCTTTTGGGGTACACAAAATTCTAATCTTAGTCGTTTTACGGAACATTGCAATATCATCAGTTCTCTTGCAAAACTTCTTGATGATCGAACCATTGTGTTAGTTTTTTGTGATTTTAACTTACCAAGTATATCGTGGACGTCTAACTCAAATTTTATGCTGCCAAACAATGCTTTCTTCGTCATTGAATCGCATTTCATTGATACCATGTATCAAGTAACTTCTTCGAATTGATATATCGAAAGTCTTGATTGTCTAGTTAAAAACGATGAACACCATAATTCAATTTTATTAACTATTAACCTCGGTAATGCCGAATTTGTAAGTACAGTTAATAAGTCATTTTTTGATTGCAAAAAGGGCTATTTTCGGGGATTAAATTTAATTTTTGATAATATTGATTGGATACATCTCTTTGGCTATTGTGATTTAGATTTGATGATGCCTTGTTTTTTGGAATCGAAAAGTTTATTCCGTCTCGTCAGTTTCACCCGAAAAACACAAACACTTAGGCTTGGCCAAAAACAAAATAAATCGATTGCGTAGAAAAGAAACCCAAATGTACTTTCTTCAGTCTATGAATTGTTTAAAGTTGCCCGAGTTCAATTTAAAAAAATGCATAGAGTAAATTTTCGCCAATATGTTCATGATGTAGTGGTCGCGATAAAAAGTGATCCCAAAAATTTTTTGTCCTTAATCAATACAAAAAGGGGTACTTTCGGATATCCCCGCAGCATTAAACTAGATAACACTGAGTCTGAGTGCGTACCCGATATTTGTGAAATGTTCTCATCACAATTCTCATCTAATTTTATAACCTCATCACCGTCATTTAATTTAAATCAATCTCTTAATTCTAGCAATTTGGGATCGGTTATTTTCGAAACCAATGCTATACACAACTATATGTTGAAATTAAAACCAATCCATTGTCCTGGTCCTGATATTGCCTCTGCAACTATTTTACGCAGATGTGCACAATCTCTGGCTTTGCCTTTAGGTCTGCAGTTTAACAGATCGCTAGAAATTGGTTATTTTCCCGACCATTGAAAGTCGTCGCATATTATTCCGGTTTTCAAAAATAGGGATATATCTTTAGTGGCTAATTATAGACCGATTTCCATTCTGTCGCCTATTCCTAAAATCTTTGAATGCATGGTTCGTGATATTATGTTAATTGAATTTGGTAAGTTTATTATTCCACAGCAACATGGATGTTCCCCGGGTCGCTCAACTGCTACTAATCTCGTTGAATTTACCCAATTTGTGATAAACTCGATTGAAGATGATGCGCAGGTTGATGTAGTGTTTACTGACGGTCGCAAACAATCTGTGAAGATCGGCGATTGTTATTCGAGTTTGCGTGAAGTAACATCCAGTGTTCCTCAGGGAAGTCATCTAGGACCCTTACTATTTAGATGTTAATCTATAAGCTTATCCTATTCTAAAGTTTTACTTTATGCCGATGATATGAAAATATACGTGAAATTAAATAATGTAGGTGATTGTTCGCTTCTCCAACAGGATCTGGATAGATTCTTCCAATGGTGTTACTGTAAATTAGAACTTGATGTAAATAAATGCAAAGTGATTAGTTTTAATAAAAAGAAATATCCCGTCTATTATGACTAGGCTTGCCACCTTTGGAAAATGCCAGAGGAGGACAGTTAAACTTTAAACACTCCAAAACATGTTTGGTAAGTCCCAAACATTCTCCACTCCATTTTGGCAAATCTTCACTAATGAAATATCTTGATTAAGCTGGCCAAATAATTATAGTTGTATCTATACCAGGCAATAAAGACAACCTTCTCGCCGATATATGCCAAAGAATTTCTTTAAATTCACTTTCCAAGTAGTTTCATAAAAATAAATTTTCATTAAAAATCTACCCTCTTTATAGTTCCTTCGTTTCCGGTTGTTTACTATCGAACATCTTTTTAACAGCAGCTGGATTCATTTTCTTTCAGTACATTGAATTCAAACATTGGATATTTGTTTGTAAAGGCGCGAGTAATAATTTATTTTTCAATATACTCATTGGGTTTTAGGTCAAAACTAAATATTGTGGCAAATATCTAGTAGTTGTAATTGGTATGTTGTTTATAACCATTGCAATCGAATAATTTTGAAATCCTATTTGTTGTCTTCTTTGCATATAGTAGCCCTTAGCATAGATACTATTGCACGGTTATATCTTCTTTCAATTGGTCATTCGCTCTCGGCGTTGTGGTTGCGTTTATCACATAGTTTATGTCATTGTCTTCGCAAAAGCTTTGGAACAACCTACACGTATAAGCGTATACGGAAATGGTCCAAGGTAAACATTTTTCTGGAGCATCTTTATTGTCTTCTAAATTCTACATATCCCATATAGTCAGGATTTAGTTAGGCGAATCTCCACTTGATCATTTTAGGAATGACACATTTATGCGCCCTGCGTAAGGCTTACAAACAAGTTGGTATTTATTCGCCAAATAATCGTGGAGTATTTGTCGTTAATCTGCAATTTGATGTAGTCGTTTCAACGTAATAAATATTTCCCAAAGATTCTAGTTCAATAGGTGCATACCATCAAGCTTATCGTTTTCCCCATTAGTCATTTTATAAATATCTAAACTGGCCGGTTGCATCAGTTCTTCCGTACCGTTTGTATTCCGACTCAGCACCACCACATGCTTCATATGTACTTCTGGCCGATATTCTATGAAAAATCGTAATCTGCAAATTTTAGACACCAGATTGACATTTTTGGTATTCAATTTTTTTTTTGTTGAACAACTTTGTAAAACGACGAAGGCTAAGGCTTCCAATTCGTATGAATGGTAATTTTCTTCACATTGCGTGGTCTGTCTATTTAAATAGGCCACATGTCGTCTTTTTTCTACTGTTAGACTTGCAACAAAATTCCAACTAACCCTTTCGATCAAGCATCGGTAACCACTTCATGTTCTAAATTAGGGTCATATATTGCTAACGTTTTGCGATTCACTCATTTAGCATATAAACGCGGTATCGCGCTACTAAAGTTTTGCAACAATATTAATGTTTTTCATGTACTTTCGAAAGAATTCCGTCAATTCCATAAACTGTAGTCGTATCTGAGTTCTGTTCTTCGGCTGTATAAAATTTACATCGTCATCTGTTTTTCAGCAGTAACAAAAGCGGTTATGGGTATTGAATCTGGAATATTCTTGACTCTAGAAATTTGATAATAAATCTAAAACGGTGAAATATAAATATTTCCCGAATAAACTGTCGTTCTTTTCCAGTCCTTCTCTTTGATATTTACATTGCAGAGAAGGTCGCACGCTACAAAATATGGTATTTATTTTTCTGCTGGAGGACATTTTTGCGATCGTGGAGGATGGAGGAATTTTCTTACGAAAGTAGCACTGTCCTCCACAAAGGAGGACGGGTGGTAAGCCTAACTATGAATTTAAAAATGTTAATATCAGTCGCATGAAAGAAGTACTTGTTGTATCCATACTACGTTGGTAAGATCACAAGTTGAATACCTTTCTATCGTGTGGGATCCTCTGAATGATATTCCTATTAATCGAGTTGAGAAAATTCAACGCAAATTCAATAGACGTGTATGCCATTAGAACGCCAGATTATGTTTCATATAATGATCGTTGTAAAATGGTTCAGTTGCTTCTGTTAAATATAAGGCGTTCTATTAACTCGGCTTGCTTTATATTTAACTTATTAAACAATAAATTTAATTCTTCCGAGCTTTTTTAGCTAGCGTTGATTTTGTACCAAAAAACTTAAATATAAGAAACCGATGCTTTATTCAACCTCTTTACCACAGAACTGAAAAGCTAATGATCAAGACCTGTCACTTTCGATCACTTTGTATTCGTGTTGATAGAACTACATTAATTCAACAATTGTTGATTCATTGCGACCTTTTAATGTAATTCCTACAACTTCATTGTTGATATGAAAAAAAGGGAATTTTATTTGAATTGACATAATCAAAAGTTCCCCGTCCGTTACCTGTAATAAATGTCAAGTATAATACATTGCATGCCAAAATCATGACTTATAACCTTGAATTACTATATGGTCTACAATTATTCATCAATAATATTCTAGAAATTTTCCAGCACTTCATCTCGAAAACGTTGACGTAGATTCGAATTAATGCAAAAAAGTTTCATTCAAATTACAAAAATTACTTGCAATTATGTTCAATGAATTTATAGATCTGTGTGTTTGGATATTCACAAGTGTTTAACGTATTTGATGACTGGGTAAAAATATACTTAGAAAACCGCGGACCAAATGTGTTTGATATGGATATTGAACTAAGTGTGTACGAATGCTGAATGAATTTTAAAATTCGGTAAATTTGTAGGCCGACGTATAATTCTAGGAAGTGATAAAATTTAATTGTTTTTAGCAATTTTACGGGGAACTTTCAGCTTCCTCATACATAACATAACTTTATTGCTTTTTTTTTGTTGAAGAATTTGAAAAATGAACAAAAATACGATTAACGCTGATTAATATTCAAGTAAAGTATTTTGTTGATATGCGATGTTTTCTTTAGATACACATCTTAAGACTGTTTACTCGTAATTAACTTATATATGACCGATGTGAATGAATCGTTAAAATTTGAGTAAATATTTAATTAAAATATTAATTAGTTGAAGTACCTTGGATGTTTGGGGTACATCTGACATATTGTATTAAGAGATGAAATTTACCTGGCTTTGGATCCAGCTAAAAATAATAAAAATTGTTATTGTTAGACTAACTCGCTACAGTGATTTATGATTTACTGATTTAGCGTAAAATGTCTTGCATTTTTCCGAAAGATCAGCAAAATTATCCATTAAATATTTAACCAAGTGTCTATGTCTCTAGCCAGACAAAAGCATAGGAAGTGAACCGATGAATGTGTATTCTCATTATCATCGTTCATATACAGTTTCTACGGAAGTCATATTCTTGACTCGTGCTGTGCCGAGAGATCAGTGTCCTGGAGCGCTCTAAGTCTAGCTCTTTCACATGTCAGGGTTAAAATCCACCTCTTCAATGCTATGGATTTTGCCCTTTTTCATGGCGCCAGTAATAGGCAACGTAATAGGCCTTCCCACAAGTTCGACTCAGATGATCTGGCAATTCATTCATTTACGAAGATCTGTAAAGGCGCAACGAATGTGA
Source organism: Tipula confusa (assembly GCA_963556175.1). NCBI lineage: Eukaryota > Metazoa > Arthropoda > Insecta > Diptera > Tipulidae > Tipula > Tipula confusa. Next base: position 13,119,516 of record OY744477.1, on the reverse strand, counting down.
TAGTATGTGCGTTCGAACTGAGCCATCGAACCAGCCAATTATTAATGTTGGTACTCTTACAAATTTATGCTTTGACATTCTATGTAAGAAAGCATAAAATGGCCCGGACGACATGAGCTTTATTTTTAAATATATATCAATACTGTCTATATATTAAATATTAAAACCTGAATTTACCCAGCACACGTAAGCTTAAACAATTATCAATTTTGGTGTCATTGGTCTTCTAATTTATCTATGCGACTTGTAAAACATTTTATGTTATTCCAAATGTAAATACTAATTTCATGAACACCCCCTGAATATGATCAATCAAAATTGTATGCAATAAATCTTACAAAAATATATACGTTCGCAATAATATTTAAAAATTTCTGTACGCAAATTATCGTGGCATTCAAATCTCAAGGATGGCGTAATGTGCGCATATAAATATATAAATCATAGCACCCGAGCATATTTTATTAATTGATGATGCTTTAAAATACGACCTTCAACATCGAAGTTAGATTGTGGTCCCTTATCGTACGTAATTCATCTTAATCAAAATAATTAATTAGAAGTGCCCTTGAATTCATGACATTTCGATATATGTCTATGTATATATGGTAAATCCCTTAAAAAACGTCAACAAAGATTTACAGCGTGATCTATAGAACAATTTACGGAATTATAATAAAATTTAAATTTTATTTAAAGCGTGTGATTTTACTTAATTTTTCTTTGAAATGTAAAATTTAATTATCCAAAGATACCAGTAACTCGGTATTTTGAAAATTTAGAAATAAGTATAGGTTGTGACCTCTTAAACTAAAGGTAATTGGCTGTTAAGTATTTCTGTGCAACAACTTTTAAAATCGACTAACATCCTAATGATTTGTTGTCAAAAAACACTATAAAGTTTAAAATTTCTCTTTTGTTGGAAGTTGTAAATTTAATACACTTGATGCCTGGAGGTGATCTTGCATTTACTGAACTGATTATTGACGTCAATATCTTGTCCTCTGCAGCTTTACATCGGCACGCTTTCTCTTGACTCCAGGTAAGGCAGGTGTCGGCAGCGCAAGGGAAATGGACCAATTAAGTCTCAACTTGTAGACAATTTTAGACGTCAGGCAAATTAAGTACCTCCAAGTAAAAACTTTTAACAGGTTTCATTCTATTTTGCCGAAACTTAACTGAATGAACATATTGTTGGTGCTTTGAATGTCGTGTTTGCCATTTTTGTGCATCAAACATTTTTTATATTGAGCGATATATAGGATTTTAATGCAGGTATTTTGTGTAATTACAATAAAAAGGTGGATTCGATATTAATTTTTGAGCTTAAAAATTAGAAAAGGCTAACCCCTGCCTGTTTGTGATAAATTCTGAATATTCATAAAACAGGCAACAGTGGTTCAATTATGATGTGTGATATATTTATTGAGAGCTCCTGGTCTCAGCATTAATACTGTTATAAAATATTTGTACATTTTCATAAATAATTTTTGAGCATAAAAATTAGGAAAGGCTAACCCCTTGCCTGTTTTTGATAAATTCTGAATATCCATAAAACACGCAACAGTGGTCCGATTATGATGTGTGATACATTTATTGAAAGCTCCTGGTCTCAGCATTAATACTGTTATTAAATATTTGACCATTTTCATAAATCATTTTTGAGCATACAAATTAGGAAAGGCCTCTTGCCTGTTTTTGATAAATTCTGAATATCCATAAAACATGCAACAGTGGTCCGATTATGATGTGTGATACATTTATTGAAAGCTCCTGGTCTCAGCATTAATACTGTTATAAAATATTTGTACATTTTCATAAATAATTGTTGAGCATACAAATTAGGAAAGGCCTGTTTTTGATAAATGTGATTGTCTTCCACTAACAGTAGTTTGAATATTGGATACCGGGAAATCGGACCAATTAAGGCATAACTAACATACTTTTCCTTTCCCTAACCCACAAAAATTTACTAACTATTGTCCGCCAAGGTGTCTGTAACCGGGTCGATCTCAATAATTTAACTTGTATCCTTCCATATCCTTCCAAGTATATGTAAAAACGGGTGTACTGTGGGTCCGGCGCTTTCCGGGATATCCTGCTTAATACTTGGCAGTACATTCAAAATCAATAAAAAATCAATCAATCAATCAATCATCAAACATTTTTAATATTGAGCATCATTTGAATGAAATGATCATCAGTTGCTAAGTCAAATCTAGATGTTTCGGGCAAAAATGACCTCGAGCAACATAAAATCCTCAAAGAACTTTTATCAAACACCAAGTATCACGATAAACATAATCGATGGGAGTAAAAATGGTATAGACTTTCGTGGATCATTACGTGTTCAAAATTCATGGTCAAGATTTTAATAAAATAAGACATCTGCAACCGGTAAACGTTAGTTTAGGCAATACTCTCAACTTTAAACGTCTCTTTCGGCAAACTGGTGGACTGAGGGTCAAAATGATTACAACAATTGGTTGTTGATTCTATAGTTGATGGTATTTGGCTGATTTTACGGCCACCTAGTAAAGTCCACCGAAGTGGAGAGATCGAGGCGGTGTGAAAGTTCAATCAATGTTGTCATCTGAACACATCATCTATAAACATTGATGCAGCTTTAAAACTTGTAGGAGACATTATAGAGAGGTTTGCGAAAAGCCAGATGCACAACCTTTGTTTCAAAACAGACAAAATACAGAGAAACAATTTAATCGGTATTCGGCCTCGGATTTGTTGTGTAGTGTAGAAGGGCTCACAAAATCAATTCCAACGCATTGGAATAGGCGTGCTCCCTTGGGAAATGTCTCATTTGCTATAAGATGTTACAACTGGTTTGAATCAGCAACATCGACTACACCAACGTCAAACTTATAGATAGCTACTTTTTTCCCATTGCTGTACTTTTCCCTCTGCTACTTCCTTTCGAAAGAAAGGAAGTAGAGGGGGATGTTTTGTAAATATGGACATGATGAAAAATGCAGTCTTTGTTATTCCGACCCGGATAAGTTACTTTGTGTCAAAGATATACTTTCCAATTTGCTAGATTGAACGGCAAAATTCTTCCTTTGCAATCCAACTTTTAGCTCCACGAAATACCCAAGTTGAACAGTTGAGTTGAAGTTGAGTTAGAATCTAGTAATGTCCGTACCACAACAACTAAGAAGAGGAGTGAAAGTCCATGTCTTCGATTGATACTTCATATCTTCGTCTGTAGCTTTTCTCCCAGACCCAACCCTATCTCAAGATAGAATCCAATTAAGCGAGGTCTTAAATAACTATAAATGCTTTCTAAAGGACTAACTGACCACAGAAGATGAAACCGATGCCAAGTCAAACTTCGGGAAAATTATTAAACAGCGTACAAAAATTCACTCAAAATCGTATACCGAGGGAAACTTTCAATGATTGTAATAAATAAAAAGGATTTGCTAAGCAGAACATAAAAGGCTGTAAAGCATTCCCGAGGCTGGGTCTTAAATACTTAAAGTATTTAATGTAATTCACTGACATTTTATAGTACGAAATTATCACAAACACAGCCCTAAATATTATCTGTCGCGTATTCTATACATCATACTGTATATCTTCAATAGTTAAAAGCTACCACCAATACAAGACGTCATTCCCACCAAAACGTATCTACAATTAAATCACCACGCATTACAATTCATCGTATATCGAACGCCATCAAAATCAAATTTACCAAACAATGCTAAATTTTAGCGTTAGCAATGACCCCGAAATAAAATAAAAAAAACCGCGCTTACCTTACCGCGGCGATTCGTCAGGCAGTGCGCGATTAAACAAATTTGATTACAATTTTTGTTGTGTGTAGTAATTACGAGTATGGAGTTTTTTTTTTTTTTTTTTTTTTTTTTTTTTGTAACTTAAACACAAAAATAAAAACTACTGGATTGCGTCTTACATATGTTCCTAATATCATAATTCTAAAAATGATATGACTATTTCTCATCATCATCATGATCATCACCATCATTGTAATTCTAATTGGTATTCAAACCAACCTGGAATTTGCTATATAAGAATTGAACATTTATGAATTCAAATCATAAGTTAATTTTACTCCGATTGTGAAACGTCTTAGCAAGAAAATATTCAAGAGACATTATGAAAGTGAGTGTGTGTGTACCATGTGCAGTGTTTGTGCCTATAGGCCTCTAAAGTTCTAAACATTAGTTTTGTGATTTTAAAATATTTTTTTAAATTTATTTTTAGGTGTTTGTGGTGTTATTGTGCTTCTTCGTTGCAACCGCTTTAGCGTTACCGGTTGACAATAGTAATTCACCGGTTGTGATTCAAGTCGAAAATGTAGATGATGCCAAACAAATCGAAAGTGATGATTTAGATGGAGCAGAATCAGCTCATCATGGGTGGAGACGTGGTGGACATGGCCATGGATTTGGTGGTGGATACGGTGGAGGACATGGCGGTGGATTTGGTGGTGGATATGGCGGTGGTTTTGGAGGAGGCTTCGGTGGTGGTTTCGGCGGTGGATTTGGCGGTGGATTCGGTGGTGGTCACGGAGGTGGATACCGTCGTCACGGATGGCACGGATAGACAACTATAGATTTGACTATAAAACTATATGCTATAAACAAAAACCGGCTATTATCTGTGTTTCACTCGTTGATAAAAAAAAACCTGGTGCTTCATTTTAGAACTACCGATTATACCAATTAAAAAGTAAAATAAATTTTTTTGTACATTTTAATTTTTTTTTTTTTTGCGAATTTCAACATATATTGGATTCTTCCCTTTCCACCGAAAGTTCAATGGTTTCCAACCTTCAAACGATTTTATGGAATTATTACAAGATTTAAGTATGGTCGTGAGAAATTTTTTTTATAATCATATCGCGATTATTGATCTTTACGATTTTGAGTTTTACAACACATTATAAAGTCACCCATATCTATTATACAAATTCGATAATCTATTCCATCTCTGGAAAATTATTTCCGCTTTGGGTATTGAAGGTAATCTGAAATTTCTGAAAAAAAATTAATTTTGTTGTAGAGATTTAATCTTGTTCCAATTCATTTTTAAGGAAAATGTTAAGATGTCGATTACGACATAGTCAAGATTTGATTTTATGGAATGTACAGGGTGGCTGAGACCAAACGTTACTGACTTCGCTCTGCTGTCATTTGTGTAGTTGTCATTTTCACGCGTCAATTTTTTGAAATTGAAGTTTGGTTAGTTGTTTACATGTGGTCAATAAATAATTGTTCTAAATTAATATCTTAATATATATTAGCAAATGTGATCATTTGCTTGTCATTTTTAAAAATAAGTACAAAATGCTATCATCCTTTCATATACAACCCAAAAAATCCATACGCAAAAAAATCGGTTTCAAACATCTTGATTTACAGAATAGTTACTATAGAAGAATGCTACAAAATACTTAGAATGCCAACCCGGCTTGAAAATCTATTCAATCTCCGGAAGCAGTGAGAAACATTACAGACAGCTGTTACAACCACAACACAAACGGTAATCGGAAAACGACCACTGAGAGGTCACATCTCTAATTTATGAACAGCTGTATCTATAACATCAACGACCATGTGCTTAATGGAACTCCTGAAATTGCTTTGCCAGCGTCCTGGATTTTAGTAAAGACATCTTTTGGTGCACTGAGAACTGAAACTGAAGTTATTTTGGTATACATAGGAAAGAAAATGTAACTCCGATCAGCGCCATTACGTCAATAAGAGAAAACAGACAAATGAATCGAAGAAGAAGATAAGACGAAACCACCCCCGAACAGGAATCCAGGCTGATGCAAGACAGAAAAAGGCATCGAGTAACTAGCGAAGCGGATGCCACCACTGAAAGAGAATACAGACAGCATCAAATAAGTGAATTCAACCAAAGAAGAGAAAAGCTGGAGCAACCACCGAAAGAGAAACAAGATTGCAGCGAGTTAGATCTGGTACAAGTATTGCCCGAATGCGTATTGCCCGAATGCGGAGAAATTTACAATATGCGCAGTTTTTAATTACGACCCATCAGTAGATTATGCCTTAAATTTTTGGTGCATTATTGGATCAATGTCTGTGACATGCCAACATTGTGAAGCAAAACAGTGGAAAGGTGAAACGCAGGAATGTGATGCAGCGGAGGAAAGGTTCAACTTCCACAGTTATTGGATCATCTCGAGCCCCTACGTACTTTTCTGCTTAGACAATCAACAGAAGATAAACATTTACCGGAAAACATCAGAAGGTACAATAACTGTTTCCAGATGACATCTTTCGACACAACCAAAGAAATTAGAGAGCCTTGATACATGCCAACATTCAAGGTGCAGGGTCAAGTATATCGCCGCATCGAGAGTCTTCAACCATTGCCAAACGAAGAGCCTCAGTTTTTGCAAGTATATTTTGTTGGATATAGTGCACAACAAGCAGACTAGTGTTGCAGAAATGTACCACAAATAAGGCAAACAATAGTCGTTCAGTTGCAAAACATGCTGCATCATCATAACTCCTACGTTATCAGCTTCAAATCAGCTATTGAAAAGATGGAGCCTGAATTAAAAGTCGTCATCTTAGCGGACAAAACCCCTCAGAGAGAGCATGAGAGGCGCTTCAATGTACCGATAACATCAGAAGTGACTGTCATCATGTTGGGTGGAGCCCATGGAGCAAGAGACACAGTTTTAGAAAAAAGGAGTGGCACCATTCAGAGAATTCCCATCACACACTGGTCCTATGATACCCTACAGTATCCGCTCCTATTCTGGCAGGGGGAAGATGGTTATCATTTTGAACTGCGACAAAAGAATCCAATTACAGGAATGCCACAGGCTAAGATTTCTGCAATGAACTTCTACGTAAACAGGATGATGCGCTCTTTCAGCTTCAACATTTTACTGTGAAGCAAGGACCTGTTTCATCAACTTATCATGGATATGAACGCCAAGATAGAGTCTGAAAGGTTAAGGTATATCCAACTTAATCAGAGAACGGTGAGAGTGGAACAGTAGCGTATTTGATGGATGCCGATATTGACCAGTTGATCATCTTGCCTTCGAGCTTCACTGGGGTCCCAGGTGCATGCACAAACGTACTCAAGATGCCATGACCTACGTCAGAAACTACATAGGCCGGACCTCTTCATCACCTTCACATGCAATCCAAATTGGCCATAAATACAGCAGGAACTGTTTGAAAGCTTAAATCCTCGTTTGCGTGTCGTTTAGAAATCGACGTAGAAATCACTTCGTTGATTTTCGCCTTTCATGCATGGAGAGAATGAATAATATAATTATTTTAGTCGAAACAACATTTGCCGGATCAGCTAGTCATTAATAATTTCAGACCGCTGGACGGAAATGCTAGACGACCCGGAAAAATCAATACACCTAAGACTTTTTTGACGAAGTTTTTGACATCTAGATGCATCTCAGAGTAAATTTAGGCACTAAATACATTGACTATAGCTGCTTGGGAGGCTTTAAATATATCGAGTCAATAATTACATCGAAGCACGATTTACAGGCAGATATACATCAAAGTTTTCTACTCACAGCTGAAAGTGTAATCAAAACATTAATGCACTCGTGCTTTATAAAGCATTAACATGATCTATAACTGCAGAATTCACTCTTCATTCGAAAAGAAGATCATAATTACATCGATATATGGCCCCATAAAAGTCGTTGAACACCAGTATCTTATTAGAATGAATTTTGAGACTAGGCAATTCTTGAAGATTTGACATTATCGAATTTATTAAATCCAATCGAATTAGTTGTTTCGGTGACGTTCAAACAATTCTATCACATCGAACCATTAAACCAATGTCAACAACAGCCAGCTAGTGTACGTCGAAGGGGAAAAACATATGTCATCACTTTTTAGGATAAACAATTCCTGCCAGGATCCCAAGATCTATCCAGGTACAAAGTTAATATCACGCCATCAATGTTAATACTGCTATAAATACATTTTCACAAATCATTTTTAAGCATTAAAACTTGGAAAGGGCTAAGCCTTTACGGTAAGGGTTGATATATTTGCATAGTGCTTTTTACTGGTGCATCGTGTCATTGTGTCATCATCCAATTATTCTTGTGATCAACACATCTTAAAATATCAAAGAATTTCATTATACTTTTAAATTACCTGCCGTCTGGATAACTTCTTATCTAAGTTAATCAATCTTCCATTGATTTTACCCAACATTCAATTAAAAACTTCTAACGCATATGTGTATATAACTTAAACTAAGGTAACGTCTTAATTACTTCTCACCGAACTAATTAAATTTCGAAAAACAATTATGAAATATGTGTTTTACCTAAAATGTAGAATAATTAACAAAAAAATTAAAAATAATTAAATATTTCGTTCGTAGAAAGTGAGAGGTGTAGATTCAATTATTTCAATTGGTTTAGTCTTAATTAATATTTTGTTACACTTTCAACGAAATAATCTTATTATTTTGAGCGCAGGTTAAAGTAAATTGCATTACGTTAATTGCATCATTATTTACTTTAGAGTGTGTACACTGAAGTTGCTTACATACGTGATACATTATATGATGAGAAGTTTTTATTATTTTGAAAATACATTTCCCCTAATTAAGATCATAAGATAATGCCTCATCGTCTTTAAGACATGGCAGTATGTAATATTTAAACTTCATCATTTTTTTGTTTTGTAATTTAAATATTTGGTTGGATTCTTTTGACAGCTTATACATAACTTCCATAAATATTCATTATATATATTTTTTACACAAAAATCCGCCTGAATGAATGCATAAATCAGACGGTGGGCACCCCAGGTGGTACACAAACTGTCCATTTGGCTAACTTATCCTCTTAGGTGACTTGTAAATAGCCAATTTACATTCAACGCATTTTGAAGAAGAAGTTGATCTTGAAATTAATTTTGTAAAATTAAAATATAAACAAAAACTGCAATGACATTTGGTTTTGATTTGTGTGGGTGACCAAAACATTGTGTATCAAACCAATTTTATACATGGAATGTAATCTTTTTAGATTTTTGCTACAAAAAGATAAAACTTTTCAAAATCAAGTTCATCTTTTTATAACAGTTTTGTGGGTTTGGTTCTCGGGTTTCACCTTTTTATTTATACAAGAAGAAATTTTTTCTCGGTTTGGCTTGCATAATTTTTCAATCTAGTGTCTCGTTTTTTTTTCCAAATACCAATTCTCGTTGAATGTAAGTCCGGTATTATTTTCAAACAAGTGTTTCAAGCAAGAAATCAAAATTCGTTGAACGTAAATCGGCTATAATTTAAAAATTGAAGAAAAATCACCCAGACAATTTAATCTAACATAGAAAACTAAGTGATGTAGAAACTTTTATAACCTAACAAACAAATGAGACTTCCGCAACTTTTCTCCAATTTCTTGTCTGATGAATAGGATAACGAAAGAGAAACCGATTGGTAACTGATGAGAAGAAAAAGTTTTAGCAAAAAGCGAAAAGCAAAATTTTTTACCTGAAGTTGCAGCTCATCCACAAGCTGATGTGAATATTTATACGAACACTAATAGCCGATTTACATTTAAAGAATTTTTCATCTTGAAAAAAGCACGACACGATTGAAAAATTATGCAATTCAAACCTAGAAAAAATTTTGACCGAGAAGACGAAACCCGAGATCAAAACCCACCAAACTGTTCTAAAAAGATTAACTTGATTTTTACAGGATGAAAGTTTTGGTCACCCACACGAATAAAAATCAAATGTTAATGCAATTTTTGTTGTTATTTTAATTTTAACAAAATTATTTCAAGATCAACTTCATTAAAATTCGTTGCATTTAAATCAGCTATAAGCGAGCACACAAGCAGGAAAAACAACCACAACAAAAGGTTAAACCGAAAGTAAAAGCTCATTGGTAGATTTATGAATATTTGGCATAACATAGAATATGCTAGTATTCAATCAATCATGGGACTCTAATAAGTTTTTTTTTATTTCTTCAAACAGCCATTGACAATTTTCGGGCCATGAAAATTCTTAAGATTTACCCTTTTTTGGTAGTTTAGCTAAATGTTCGTAGATAGGGGCTAAATAATTTGCAAGTTGAGGAATAATTTAAGGTAATAGTTTACCGTCCCTAAAACTGTAGGGCTTGATAATGCTCGATTATTTCCACTTTATCTTTCAAATATGGCATTTTCGTCCCAAATGTCTTAATGCCCAATTTGTTATGATCGTTTTAATATTACGATATTGTGTGTGTGGGATGACTGATATATCTGCAACAGTGCCACGAGGAATTTTAATTGGTTTATTGGATCAACTGTAAAGAGGCGTTAAAAAGGTGTTGCAGGTACCCCCTAATAGCTCCATTGATCTATAAAACTCGGAAGTTTTTAAAACTGAACTACATCTAGTACCAACACTATAACACTTGAGGAGCACAATTTTCTGGCGAAGCACAAATGAAAACTTAATATGCTTGGTTCATAAAATATTTCCTGCTATTCTTCCATGTAGATCAGTGAACCGTCTACTGCCTTAATACGACTATTGAAGTTGGATTTATTGTTGGTACCTTTCCGAGCAAAATGGTAAACTTGCTGAAAGTTTCATCAAAGATTTATTCTTTTCTGTCCTTTAACAAAATTGGGCTGTTTCAGTAATCGACTGCGGTGGGATGTTCTAAACATGTTATAGTTGTTCTTTTGCTCGTTAAAATTTATAGAGCAAAGACCGTCTGGGTAGTGACGTATTTTCAACAGCAGTTATTGCTGTTTTTGTTTGAATTACCATCCTTTTATCCTTTTTCGTAGGTGATTTAGTAGATTTAAGTTTGGAAACACGTGTCGATTCGGTCAAAGGCGGCTTGATCTATCAGTGCAGGCTAGTCACTTGTTATTCGCTTGATTGATCATTTCTTGTTGCCCTGCTATTATGGATTATGCCACATAAATACCAATGTCCCAACAATTATGTCGTATCAAGCGAACAGTCCATACATAAAAATAACGAACATAAATTTAAAGTTAAAAAGATAATCAGTGCGATGGCGAGTTACACGGAAATAAATTGGAGGCAATCAAGATCGAAACCAATGCAATAAAAAAACAAACAGAAAAAACGAAGAAAGTTAGATCAGATGATGAACATGCTTAAGATCAAGAAGAAGATGTTGAAAACGAAGAGTTAGATAAACTGACCAAACCTCTAAAAAAAAAGTAAAAGGCAAACGTAATAAAATATTTTGTGTGTTGAACTAATGAACCTCCGATACCAATTAGAGAGCATATCAGTAAATAAAATCAACAAAACGGATTAACGTAATACGTTTGGAAAATTCAAATCTAATCTATCATCTCGTCTGTGATCAGACATTTCAAATCCACTATTTATGCATACACAGTTTAATCCATCAAGAAATTTAAAAAGGCAGTTGACGTTCATGACAAATCGAGCGCACTTGTCGTGAAACACATGAGCTACTTTGCAGTAGGAATAACCAACATCATTTTGTTATATATGGAAACCAATATAGGGGAATATTGTTTCCAGTCATCTCAACGCATGGTGGCACTTGATAGTAGTATTTCCACTGGGCAGCCGAGTTGTCTCAAAAACTAAAGCTGGTATCTACTTTGGTCCAAAAGAATCTATAATCATTTCTATATAACTTAGCATTGAACGGGATCATCGTTCAGTTCTTCGGCTTTTTCTCTTCAGCATTGGTATTAAATGTAATGCAGATTTTTAAATTTTGTACCAACCTGACGGTTGACTATGGGAGTTCAGCTGGACTTTTCCAAATACATACTTGTTAATGGCATTCTAATTGTTAACGATTTGGTTTAGCCGTATTCTAAAATTAGATACTACCGTTATCATTTCTTACATCCACTTATAGACATAAATAGCGGAGAGGAACGATTAGTATGGGGAAGTTTCAATCACGACAATACCACATTGCGCTACACGATCATTGTGGGTTTAATGTGTCACATTTGGTTTCTAATCTTCATTTAATTTCTTATTGACGTTTTAAGTTTGATCAAATATTTTTTACTCCATTCGATTAAGAGGAATCCCCTAATATAACACGCTGTTAAAACCAAGCAAGGTATAATTTATTTACATATCAATAAACAATCAAATGAATTAAACAAAATATTGACATATTGATTCAAAATACTGGTCTTACCAAAACCAATTTGAAGATTTGTGTTGACTCTTGCAATATTGTTGAAATTGGCTTAAGCAATCTTCAAAAATGTTTATAATCTTTTAAATCATTCATAATTTAAGCAAAATTTACCTGTACAAAATTGACACCCTATAATTTGAATTCTAAACGGGTAGATCGCTGAGCTGACCGCACGAAAAAAACCAACTTAATACCAACAAAACAGAAAAATGCTGCTACCTATACAGAAAAACGAGTAAGAATTGGAACAATGTGCCAAGTGGACATGCCATTGGCTTAATTTCTTTTATAATTTATATGGGTGCTAAAGCATATAGTATATTAAACTACTTTTATACATGTATTGTAATCTTTTTATATTTTTTACTATAAAACTTTTATTTCATCCTGAAAAATTCAAGTTCATCTTTTTATAACAGTTTTGTCGGTTTGGATCTCGGGTTTCATCTTTTTAATTTTATAGAAGACATTTTTTTTCGGTTTGGCTTGCATAATCTAGTGTCTCGATTTTCTTCAAGATCAAAATTTAGTTGAATGTAAATAGGCTATTAGTCCATTACAAAAATAATTATAATAATAATAATAGACGGTTTTTGCAGGCCATTGCTGGCCCGTACCATATGAACAATCTGGCTCCATCAGTTTCAATCATGAGCTTGCTCTTCGTATTGTTTTATTTAACCAGAAGTTGACAAGTCATTCTGTACAGAGGAAATTTGGAAAGTATCGTCTTCGTCGTGTTTGTTCCATATTAACATAACTCTTCTCTCAAAATTCATCAGTTATTTGACGTAACAGAACACAATCAATTGGAGCTCAGAAATACTGATAATCCTACTAGGTACCTGAGCCACAGTAAAAGAAGATCTGAAGTGGTCACCGGCTGAACTAGTTTATGGACAAACTATTAAATTACCTGGAGAGTTCTTCTTGGAAAATACTCTTACACCTTTGCCTGCTACCGACACAGTTATCGACCAATTACGAACCAGAATCCAAAACATTATCTAGATAGCACCTTGTCAAACAAACAAGACGACTCATATCAAAATCATTTTTCGTTTGTGTAGATAAAATTGGAAATGGCTTACAACCGTTATATGAAGGCCCATACAAAGAAATTCGCAAACTACGAAATTTTTTAGTCGAAATTAACGAAACACCAAACAATCTCTATAGATAGACTGAAGCCGGCATTCAGAATACTGTGTTTTGCTGAACAACAGCCGAATAATGGAATGCAAAAGAAAGTCAAATTCATAACCTAAATTTGGTATAGCCAATTCAATTGGATTCTACGTCAAGTCCAACTCTCAAACCCGTTACAAGTCAACCATTCCTCCTGCTACAAGACGTGATTTAATACCCCGTCCCACCATCTAGAAAATACAAGATGGTTAGCATTTCAAAGCTTCTCAATTTATGGCACAAATCACACACATTACCAAATTCCAGAAAATATATGATGTTAGCCTTTCAAAACTGTCCAATTTATGACACAAATCAAAAAATTCCAAAATCCAGAAAATGCGTGATGGTTAGCCTTTCAAATCTGTCCAATTTATGGCACAAATCAAAAATTTCCAAAATCCAGAAAATGTGTGATGGTTAGCCTTTCAAAGCTGTTCAATTTATGGCACAAATCAAAAATTTCTAAATTCCAGAAAAATGTGTGATGGTTAGCCTTTCAAAGCTGTTTAATTTATGGCACAAATCACACACATTTCCAAAATCCAGAAAATACATGATATTAGCCTTTCAAAACTGGCTTTTTTGATTTGTGCCATAAATTGAACAGCTTTGAAAGGCTAACCATCACGCGTTTTTCTGGAATTTAGAAATCGTTTTGATTTGTACCATAAATTGAACAGCTTTGAAAGGCTAACCATCACGCATTTTCTGGATTTTGAAAATTTTTGATTTGTGCCATAAATTGGACAGTTTTGAAAGACTAACCATCATGTATTTTATGGATTTTGGAAATTTTTGATTTGTGCCATAAATTCGTGTCTGCTTTTTATAATATGCTCGAATTTGCAACATTTTTACAGTGATTCCATGCAGTTATTCAGTTGTTTAGTTGCATAATAACTACTACTTACGTTGTAGGACTCATTAGAAACGCTTAAAATAGTGTTGACGTTAGATGTCTGCTGTTGCGCTATTGTATGCTTAACAATTTCCAAGCATCTTGGTAAAGTTGTCTGATCACTTAATCGCTTTACATTTTAAAGTATCGTACAATAATAGGAATAAGTTGTTTTACACAAAAGATGTAACATGATTTTAGAATGGATTGTTATCCAATTTTAACTCCTGCGGCAAAAGTTCAATAAATCATGTTCAACGAGTGTAACTTTGTTATGCAAAAAAATGTCGTTTCACTTTCTAGATCAGAAATGTAGGTCGTCTCAAACTTAAAATGTTAAAACAAAATCGGACCATTCGTCTTAGCACGAGTTTCTTGGGTCATGAATCATAATCATTAAACCATATATAACAATTATCTTGATTTTATGTTATGAAACCTTGGAATATACTTTACTTGCGAGGGTGAACGATCTTGCAACACGTGAACGAGAACTTACGCGCCTATATACGCAATTACAATGTAATGGTTCATTGACTTTCATTTTTTTAAAGGTAAGAATCAAATTTCATAATTGCGATAATTACATAAATTTTATGTTCCGATGATGTTGTGTATAAAGCATAAATTATTACTTTGGCATATAATTCTCAGGGCGAATCATATAATTGTGATGTTACGTAATGTGATACATAAATGCCCAAAAAAATATCAAAAGATCACGAGTTCATGATTGGAATTGATGTTCGGGTATAGGAAACACATAAAAGAAAGTAGACGATCAGAATATTTTGTAAATAAGAAAACGAATCAATTAAATATGTACAAGTTTTTTTTTTATTTTTTTATAAAAGCCTCATAAATATGAAGTGTGTATAACAAATCAGGTAATTTGAAACTATATGGATTTGTATCGTGATTAGCCGATGATGAATGTGTGTGGAAATTAAATTAAATCTTAGGTTACACAATTAATCTCTACCATTTCCAGCCTGAGCTACCACCTCCATAACCGCCTCCGTAGCCACCACCGCCGAATCCACCTTGTGATCCACCGAATCCACCTGACCATCCACGGCTACCACCTCCATAACCGCCGCTGCTGTATCCACCACCGTAGCTACCGCCTCCGATGGAGCCACCTCCGATGGAACCACCTCCATATCCACCACTATATCCGCCTCCTAATCCACCGCCTAATCCTCCGCCGCTCCATCCACCATGACCTCCTCCGAGACCACCTCCGAATCCACCGCCATATCCTCCTCCTAATCCACCACTGCTGAATCCACCGAGACCACCTCCATGACCACCTCCATGGCCACCGCCTCCATATCCACCACCAAGACCGCTGCTAATGATGATACCACCTCCATGGCCACCGCCTCCATATCCGCCGCCACCACCTCCGAATCCGCCACCGCCGAATCCACCACCACCATAACCACCACCGCCATGACCTCCTCCAAGTCCACCGCTAAATCCACCACCATGGCCGCCGCCTAATCCACCTCCTAATCCACCGCCGAATCCACCACCTCCACCATAAATGCCACGTTTGACACGGTCGACTTCTGATTGCTCAGCGGCCAATGTGGTTGCGATCAAGCAACATGTTAATACAACGAATCTCTATATAGAAGATAATAAAAAAGTCAAAATCAGAAATCACCAAAAAAATTATTTTAACCGAGCACACTCACATTCATTGTTTTAATGTTTTATTTTTGTTTTTAATTATCTTAAGAAGGTAATAAGACGTTATACTTTATCCAAATCGTATATGGTTATGATACAAATTCAAAACAATCCAATTCTTTTATATATTTTTTTCGTACGGCATATCCATCCCACATCCACCATAACTATGTACACATGAAATGCGTTATACAATCGAGAATTTGAGAATTTGTTCGTTTATGTTACAAATTTATCGGGATGATGATGATTGTAGTTGAGATGAGGTGTGCGGTGATGGGAAATGGTAATCATGGTCGTTCAATTCTAAATTTCAATGCTATTATACTCGAATTTAATTTAATTTTTTTTTCGTTCAATTTGCAATTTCACTTCATGGTATCGATACATTTTCGTTTCGTCTATATAGCGAGCGCTACAAGATATTTTTTTTTGTTGTTTTTTTAACCACGAGTTATATAAAAAAAAAAATCATTTTTTGTTGTATTAAATCTTTGATGTCGAAAGATGTGGTAAGCAAAAAATAAAAAATAAATTTATAAGAATTTCGATTTTTGTTTTGTTTTATTGACAAATCTTCAATTTAACTTCCGGTTAACTAACAATCGTCCAAAAACACCGCATAATATTGACTTATTCGCAATTGTACACTAAAATGCGTTCTGCTATTTAGCGCCGCGTGTACATGATTTTCAATTCGGTTTTTGTTTTGTCTACCGCAAAATGTTGGAACTCTTACAAAATCGTGCGCACTGCGTACAAAAGATTTGCATAAATTGGTTTCAAAATTGTATATCGGTATAAAGAAAATTTATGTCACTGTCATGGGCACAGATGATTTGTATATAACATTTTTTATAGATGTGATTGCGATTACAAAAATTTATCGTTTATAAGACGGGCAAAGTGTTTGTCAAGTTATGTTGCTCATTGTCTCGTGCACATGTGCACATACACATATTTGTCAAGCACGGTATCGGTCTATAGGTTTATGGTAATGTAAAACTTTTACTTCATAGCAACGGTCGAAATGTGTGTAATAGCCGAAATTAATTAAGAACAGGTGTTTTTTTTATATATTAAGACGGGGTCAACGACCAAATCACCAAAGAAAGTTAATTTATTCTAACTTAAAATTTTGTAACACATTTCGGAAATGCCTTTTCACTGATTAGATAATATCGACAAAATTTGCAATTTATATGCAATCACAACATATCGCTATAATTTTGTTGATATTTATTCGGTCGACTTAAGTAATTTAATTATAAGATTTGTTCAGAGCTTGGTTGTTGTTGCTGTTGTTCAGGAAATGAACAATAGACTTGTTATACTTCAATTTTACTAATTAGTTTTATAGTTTTATATATAGGTCAATTATGCAGGTGATATAATGGCACTTTCAAAATAAATGTCATACTGTAGAGAGGTATACAGTGGAATTTAAACAAATCTATAGTAGAATCGGCACTAAATGAACATCACTAAAATGAGAAATACAAACAACAGGATTTTTGAAACCTTTATAGGGAACTGGATTAAAGTTCAATACAAAATTCGATATGATCCTCCTCGAGCTGGGCCATAAAAGCGATGTTAAAGATGCCCTTTAATAATAAAGCAAGGTTTTCGTGATCAGGATATGATCAAATCAGATATGTAGATTGCTGGGTAAGTCACAATGATTTACTATGCTTTAGATGCTTTCATTATGGCCAGTAAAAAACAAATTGAAAGGAGACAGAAAAATGCAGTGCCTGTGTGTTGGCGGTATAGAGTTAATGTAAGTAAAAAAAATAGTCGTTTCCTAATATGAGTAAAAAACCTAACCCTGAAGGCGAATAAATCATTTAAGACACCACCACGTGTGGCCTGTATGGTTTTACAAACATCAGAAGTGAAAAGAATATCTTTTATTCCTCGTAAAAGACTTCTAAACGAGCATGTTTTCCTTAAAAATTCACCACATCATCTTTGGCTTAACGTAGGATACTAAACAAAGGTTGGATCGCTAGATTGACGACCCGCATCATTAAAAACAACATTTGATAAGCGATATTAATGCATTCTCAAATGGTCTGAAGTTTCCACGCAAATCTTGCAATGATCGATCCCAAACAATAAAGTTGCATTTCTGCAATACTTTTCCCATACCGGATGCTTTAGAAATATTGCACGTCAAAGTTTTAATGACAATTTCAAAGTGGAATCAGCAGATCGTCCACCTGGTTGCAATGTAGCAATTCCTGACGACTGAAGAGCTAAGGCTATGACATTTTTGGATCGAATTGCTGTCAGAATCAATTTAATTATGAACGTTTTACCAGTTCCTCCTGGCGCATCAAAAATTTCTTTAACCCTATTATTGTCAGTTTGCATTATTTGATCGTAAAGGCATTTTTGCTCAAGCGACAAATGAATGAAAAGTCAATAGCACACGTAATGGTGGTCCGATTTTGACCTTAAATGAGAGCTCTTGACATCAGTTTTAATAATAATAATAATAAGACGGGTTTTAGCTAGGCGTACCCGCCGTCCTTTTATTTCATGAATGAGATCATGAAATTAAAGGGCGTAAGGCATACAAAGCACAGTTGCCAACGACAAGACACCCTTTAATATCCCCGTTCTCAAAATTATCATGAGTGATAAGAGACCTGAGGATCGGAAACTTGTCACTCCTTAAAATGTGTAGTCACCACTACTAAAATCCATTGCGTCCTGGTCTCTAAAATCAGCGATCATGTTTTTTGTTTTGGACTCATTGATTTTAAGACCAACGCCGGTTATTCATTTTACAAGTTACATAGAATTTAGAATACTTATGTCTTTTCCCGCAAGACCACGATACGCATCTCATAAAGAAGCTCCAGGTGTTTGTAAATAAGTGCCTTTACCGAATATTGAAGTGTTCTTCTACCTAAACATCATATAGCAAACATCAAACTGGGAAATGGAGCTGGTCATATAATAAATAAACTACCAAATGATATAACAAAGATATCATTGGATTGGAACGAAGAGAAAAGGAAAATCGAATGACCTGGAGAAGAATTGTGCTAGCAGAAGCGAAAGAACTTGGCAAAACTTAGGGTGGAAATGAAACCCGTAATCTCAATAAAGTAGGAAAGTTCAGCATAGCAAACGCCCTATATGTATCTGAATTGGAGGCAAAGAAAAAAAAGATTTTAATCTCGAATAATCATTTTGCAGCACCGTTTTGCAATGAATTTACGATCAAAAATAAACATTAGCATTATAGTGACCTAAGGTAGCCGCACTTTGGTTTCCAAAAATCAAAAGGCTATGGTATCTAATTATCACAAACAAGGGTATTGATCAATTCAAACAGAAATTATAGACTCACTAAAAGACACTGTCATTAAAGTATTCAGATAATAAACTGGTGGTCACTAACCATAAAACATTCTATAACTTTCCAGTATCTCAGTCTGGCAGTACCGTTCTCATATTTCAAAATAATATCAGAAATAAACGACTTTCTAAAAATAGGCACGTTTCCCTCACCGTTCATCACGTTAAACCCTAAAGACTCTTGAATTTCAGGCAGTCTTTTGGAAATGGCAGGACAGTCAAATTTTTTACTAATGAGAGGTTCTTAAAGGCCGTAGCTTCTATAAAACAACTGAGCAAGTATTTTCTGATGCTCTCGTCAAGATGTAAGATTTTTATTGGTTGGTAAGAGCATAACTGAAGCTCCTGCATTCCCTATGGCAAAGCAGAGCCCTCAGATTTACATCTTAACAATATCAGTCGTATCGACAAGAATAACTTCTTCGTTTTTAGAGTATCAAGACTAAATATCAAATATATCGAGATCCAGAATAAATGTTCTGTAAGTTTGTGTTTATCACTAGGTGTCTCAGTAAGAAGTTCAGATTAAAATTTTAAAAATTTAATAAAACAAAAATGGCTTAATATATCTCCAAATATATTTTTTTGTTGTTTGAAAGTACCTCCTGGTTATTTGTTACTTTATTTTATATGGAAAATGATTTTATTCAAATGGGAGCCGCAGCTGGCCTTGGCGTACTTCATTTGGTCAGTTCAATTTCTGAGCACATTTTGGATTGTGTGCGGACCTATTTCGGCAATGGTTGCTTCAATATTGGCTCTCAAATGCTCAATTGTTTGTGGATCGTCCGTATAACACTTGTCCTTCACGGCACCCCACAAATAAAAATCCAAAGACGTGAATTCACCAAACTTGGCAGAAGTTTATTATTTAACCCAAAAAGGGAATCGCGATTTGTGTTTTATCGATGATAAGTTTATTAGTTATCATTAAAATCGAGCCTGAATTGCGCCCCTAACCTCGCGGATTTGATGTTGGTAAGACTTTGGGTTGTAATTTAAAAAAGACTCTTTTTACCAGATTTGATTTGAGATTCCCTGTAACTGTATTGAGCTCGGTTGATGTAGCTGAACATTTGTTGTTTGTTCATCACACAAATTCTCTGAATGACATGGTTGGTGAGTGTTTTCGATGGCGAATGTTTTGTTGGTTCTTTTGATAACTTTAAACGGTCTTGCGCATATGGACTTACTTTTCTTACTTTGTCTGTTCGTAAAAAATCGTGAGGGCGGTGTGAGATAATTCTTTTTGAATGAACATTTTGTTGGCAGTATGTTTGGATGCTGGTGTTGGTTTCATTTCTTCAAACTGTTTGTCTAATCGAGAGGTGATTGAATGTGTCTGGATACTTTAAAGTACTGACAGGGTACACAATTTTGAGGCATTACTCTTGAATCTTTAGAAATAGAGGGCCAAATAAAGTGTGTAGCAAAAATTTAACAGAAGCGGTTACGCCTAGGTGTGATAAATACTTTACTTGTAACGACGTTATTTACGCTTGGAATTTGCTGTATATCGTTAGTAAATTGGCCGATGAAATTCAGATCTCAAAAATGTCGCGGAGCTGCTTTCTCCAAATTTTGTTAAAATGGGAAGACTAATGGTTTATGGTCAGTGAACATCGTAAATTTTTGACCTTCTAGCAAATATTTGAAGTACTTACTGCCAAAATAAGCGACTCTCGTACATAAGCATTTATATCGTTGACTATATGAAATTACAGTTTTAGCAAATACACATTTATTGTTAATACAAGTCCGTGTTTTGAAAATTTGTGAAAAATTATCTGGAGATGTTCTAAATATTCGTCAATTGGTTCTAAGTCAACCGAAACTATAAGTATTGAGATCATCAGTCGTTGAAAGATTTCTGCTAAATTTCGGAGTCCAAATATCATTTTCGTAAATTCAAAAATTTTAAAAGGTGTAGTAATTACAGTCGTTGATTTAAGTATGTCGGCTCGATAGGAACTTTGTGGTACGCCTGAACAACGACTAAGGTTTACAAAATAATACAACCTTTGTGCTGTTGCGAAAAATCCTAGATGCGAAATTGGGTATCGATCTGGAATTGGCAGTGGATTTGGTTGTCCGTAAAACTTCATGATAATGACTTCATGATATGATCCTTTTCTTTATTGACTTCCTTTACTATAGTAAAATCAATAAACTTAACGGAGGAATATTGCTATCACCATCACCTTTAATTTTCTTTGCCTTTACTTAGTCACCAGCAATTATTCTATATCTTATTTTGCCTAATTTTGTGTTGGCGTCAGTTCTATCGGTTTCAATTAAGTAATGTCTAACTTTAATTCCGTTTTTGGCTACAATGTGGCGTCATCTATCTATATAGGATTAACTATTATATATTGCATTCCCAAATGAGAGTGGAAACCTTGAAGTGTGTGAATATCAAAACCAGTTTGTTTAAATATTTCCAAACAAGAGTATAGATGGTTACTCGACTAAACGGTTATTTACACAAAATTCGGTTATTTACACAGTATTGCAGGGTAGCAACTTATCAGTATTGATGAAGCACTAGAACTTACTCATGCGCAGCAGCCTTCTTATGAAAATATATCTATAGGATTCCGTTAGAAAGTATGAATAACCGAAGACTAGGTTGGTTGCATTTGAGCTCAAGCGTTTTCAGCTCAATACGTTTGCAATGACATTAAATAATATCAAGGTCAATCATAAAAAGTTACTATCATTAACGCGAAGGTAATAAAATGAAGATGATTTAAAATGAGTGAGCTCCTAATTTGTTGCACAACCATGTACAAAGTTTAATTTGGTCACTAGAGGATGGAGTTAACCGAATTTGGAACATTGTATTACATGACAAATGAGATTTTATAAAAGCACAAATATTTATCGATAGTTACCAGACCGCAAAAAATAATTTGGTTGTTGCAAAGTCGATTTCTTATAGAAATGTCTGATATATAAGACAAACCATTCAATAGAAATCTTTTGCTAAATGAACCAATATTTCAAGTTTGCGATATCAGTTGTGATAAATTAAAATTATGATCACCAAAGTGAAAGGTGTTTAATATTGTGATGACCACCAATTTATGCGATTAATTATGTTAAAATGACATTTTGCAGTCTAGTTTCCATTGAATTCGTTGTACCTGCATTGGCGGTAAAACTGGCATATTAATAAACATTTTCGGTATCAACATTTTAGTATAATCGAATCCATTCAACCAAACTTATCGATCAATCGATCTAAACTTATTGGCAATCAAAACGATGTACATGATAATATGGAGCATAAATTCAAATTTGTTATTATGTAATTTTAATTTACATGACTGTGACTAAGTTACTCGATCAATGTTAACTAATACAAATTCTATGATCGTAATTAGATATCGTACGCAGGTCATGATCAAACTTTCGATTTTAAAATATTTTTTTTAAACAATCAAATATATAAGTTTACGATCGTTCATGCAACAATACACTAAAGACATCAGAATTGATTTTTCACTGCTTTGATCATGATACTAATTTTAAAGACGTTTATAAAAACGGAGTTAGTCGGTCGATCGATAGATATGGCATTTTATGCTTTAGTAATTGATCGTATAAATCATATTTCGTACTACTTTGTACAACTGTTGAAATTTAGTTTGGTTTTTCCTGGCGACAATGCGTCTAATGCAATAGCATCACAGCCTGTTGTACTTCGAGGAAAAAGGCGAAGTTTCAAAAGAGGAGTTTAAATCAAATGGTACAGGAGACTTGACTAGTTGTACAGTCTGTTCACAAAGTGCCTTATCTTTATCTTAGACTATTTTGCTGTCAGCTATTATTCGGGTAGTTTCATAGGGCTTACAAATATGTACCGAGCTCTCTTCGACTTAGGTTTACAGGTGACCTTCATTTAAGAGAGCTTGATTGCAGAACATTTCTGTGAAGACGGGGTCACCAAAAATGGGTGACAAACGAAGGATAACATATTTATAGTTAATCGGCCGTTCAACCGCATTACTACATACAATACATGGCGATAACGAATATAACAACCTAAAGGAAAGCAACAATACTGGCCCTAGCCAGTCATTTGATCACCTTGGTTGGTTAGCTCCAGTCGTTGTTGTAGTTAACTTTTTAATTTAACAGCTATGGGCTGCAAATTTAGGTTGGCTTAATCCACTGAGAAACCAACGATCAACAAAATGGCCAAATTTATATTCTGAGATGTATTTCGACGAAAAGTCATTCACAATTCAAATGCATAAATTTTGTGATGCAAACTAGAATGCATACATGTTGTTGTTGTATTATGCAGAGACGAAACAGCAACTGGAGAAGTACTTGCCACTTAATCTTAAAAGGCAAAAGTGGGTCTTATCAAATAAATATCTCTATCACGTCTAGAACTATGTGGCGCTTTTCTGCTACCTAAACTTCTAAATGTTGTAAAAAGAAACAAAAATATTCCATGTACAATGTGGGACCCACTCAAAAATGGTCCTATTTAAGTAGTTTGCTAGCACGTAGTCTTAGGCGATAGATCAATTTAACATTGGAGGCATCTTGTTTGTTTCTGAACTCTGCAATCTGTTCTGGGGCCGAAGCACTCCCAACTCTTTCGCAGTTAATTTTTAACGTCCTACCTTACGCCGTCACCAGCCAAATTGAGGACGTACGAATACAGGTTCGATTTTAAATCCATCTGCACATTGCATTGCTCAAGCCAGCCTGCACTGACATGGACGATGGTTCGGCCCATGGATTCTGCACTCCAACAGGGGGTCATAGTTGTGTTCATCGTCATCACCGATCGAAATCTGGAGGCATCTTACATCATCAGAAAATGCAGTGGATTATGTTTCATGAGGTTTATTCTCACCCAAATGACAAGCGCCCAAATTATGTTAAAATAATCTTGGTGTGATTGGTTCAACCGTTAAACTGTTGGCCCATTCAATAAAATAAGTATGGCCATATCGAAAAAGAATGCAAACAGCTGCTTTCATTAGACGGTGTCATCCAAAATACATGGTTTGTTGACTAAATTGCGAAATATTTATCCTTCAGAAAACTTCAGAGAGTCTTGTCATATTATATACGAGTATGTCTGATCATCACTAATCTTATACCGATGACAGACCATAGAGATTAAACCCTACTATTTGGTTCAGGAATTATTCCAGCACTTCTGGAAGAGGTGGAATAATGAATACTTGACGTTATTGCAAGAAAGGCAAAATGGCAAAATGAAGCTAACTTCCCAGAAGGTCAATGATATTAACAATATCAGAATATTGAAAATATAGTATTGAACACTGTGGCTGAATTATTTTTCGATATCACAAGTGTCAGTTTCACCGTTGGACGTCTTACGTCAATGTGGCCATATTTGATTGTATTCAAGTTATTTACCAGTTAGCTAGATAGCGATGGGTTTGAAATCTAAAATATCCTATTTTACGAAGGTAAAATTCAACACTAAGATTGCCAAGGTGATTTCGGCTTAGATGGGTGCATCCAATTACGTGTTGTTAACTCAGCGATCTAACAATTTAGATGCCTGCTATGACAAGAAAATAATCATTCAATCATGCAAGTGCCTCTAACAACAGGAGCCTGTTATTATTACTGATGCTAATTATTAAAAAACATAACCGAAAAGCTAAGCTATCGTGGTGAATTACACATCCATATAAGTACTACATTCACGACCACCTAGACTCCGGCCAAATTCACTACCACGAAAGCTTCCAAATCTTTCCATCAGGAATCTGATAAAAATGTTGCATTGCTTTTCTTCCAAAATTAAAGCTAAGTTTTAGAGAACTGACCTTTACTTCCAGCTTAGATTTTCTACGAGTTCCATTTTAGAAAATGCGGACCATTGGCTCAAGATCCTCGCTGCCAAGAGAACTTTCGTGGGAATGAACAAAATTTTTCATAAGTTCGAATTACACTCTTGTTTTGTCTTCGATAATACGACAGTGCTGCCATGGAGGTTTTCTTACAGGAATGAAACAGTTCATTCTTTTCAGTCTTTATAAGTCAAAATATCAGGCAATCCATAGCATAATCATGACTGCAGAACATCAACTGCCAATTATGAAGCCTATTACCACAAGTGCATCTTCTGGCATTTTCCCGTCCGCAAACTACTAACGTAACCAGAAAAGGTAGCAAATCGGACCCTTCGAATTATTATCCAATGGCTATCATCTCGATGCTTTCCAAAGTACTTCAAACCATAATTAATTTCCAGCCGATCAAATATTAAGAAGGTCGCCATCTAATTTCCGATCGTCAATTTGGGTTTCACGGAGTGCGTTTAGTAGATGACTTAATTAAGCTTGTTACTAAACAATGAAAGAGGTCCATTCATATATCTAGGGAATCACAAGCATTTGATCGCGTGTGGCACAAGATCGCGTGTGGCACAAGAGTTTGCCGTGTAAATTGAGGGCATCGCGCTCCCGTTTTACCTCTGTTGTCTTCGTTCGTTCGTTTGGTAGTTTTTTTTCTCCTGAACGAATATGGGGGACAGATACGTATTGACAGTTATGAAAGATACCAAAATAAAAAAATTTTTCGATTACAAATATAAAACGAAAGAAGAAATGAATGAACCCATGTCGACCAGCGAACAAACGAACGAAGACAATACTGAATACGCTTTTACTGTTTACCTTCTTCTTTATCGAGAAACAACGTTGGCGCAGAAAGAACGGCTATAAAGGATTACCTTACGCGAGATATCAATACAATTCCTTAATGGGTTGAATCCAGTTCCAACAAATTTCAATCCTGTGTTTTATCTGGCCAAACTGAAGGCTTTTCACCACCTTTTTAAACTGGTGAAACCAACTTGGCTACGTCCAGTAAAACCAAGCAACAGATACTGTATAATGGAGTTCTATATGGATAGTTGATTAGAATGACATTCAATTACAGGCGGGAAATTTGCTAATTTTCACAAAACATAAAAGATATTGTATTACAAGAAATCATGAGACAAATTTATGGCAAGCTTCAATCCCACAATAAGCATAACTCTGTGTTGTTAAAAAGCTTCATTTCAAACAAAAAGTTAAGATCCAAAAATAAAGTGTAACAGTTTTTATTTTACAAATTGTTTATAATTGAAGTGCAAAGTAGATGCAAAGTGTTGAAATCGTTGGTATTTAAATTTATGTGCAAGCTAATCATAATCCTTTATAATATGTGAGTCTACCATTTACTCCATCCACCTTTTCCGCCTCCGTATCCACCTCCATATCCGCCTCCGCCGCCACCACCACCTCCATATCCACCACCGCCGTATCCACCGCCACCATGCCCACCGGAACCACCTCCAAATCCGCCTAGTGAACCACCGCCGAATGATCCAGCGAAGCTGGTGGTTCTAATTCCACCACCATGACCCCCTCCAAATCCACCTCCTAACCCTCCTCCGTGTCCACCACCTAATCCACCTCCACTACTCCATCCACCGCCACCAAGACTTCGTCCACTACCACTGAAGCTTCCACGGTGTCCACCGAATCCTCCGCTACTAATAATTCCACTGCTGAATCCACCTCCACCACCTTTACTCCATCCACCACCACCACCTCCTAATCCACCACCTCCAAATCCACCTCCTCCAAATCCACCTCCTCCGAATCCACCACCGCCGAATCCACCACCACCATGTCCACCACCACTGCTTACTCCAGCCCATCCGCCACTTCCGCCAAAACTCCGTCCACCACCGCCATATCCACCACCACCACCACCACCACCATAACCTCCACGTTTAACTCGTTCTAGATTTCCATCTTCAGATTCAGTAGCGAGTGTGGTCGCAATTAAGCAACATGCTAACACCACAAATCTCTGAAACAAACACAGAAGCAAATAAAAAATAAACAAAAACCAATCAGATTAAATCAGATCTTATAATTAACGGATATAAGATGTTGTACATGGATAAACCACTCACTTTCATTATTTTTTTTTATAACAAAATTCTTGTCTTAATCCAAAAGACGTTTACTACTATACAAATTAAATCAACTTATGATGTAAATTCTATGATTTAATTCGTTTATATACTAACCTCAAAAACAAAAGAATTTTACATCTCCGTTACTTACCCTTCCTTCCAAGAATCATATATTCTAGCTATATAATATACACTCCAAAAACCACATCAGGATGATGGTATTCTATTTTTTGTTGTTGTTGGTTTTTGTGATGTGGGAAATGGTATTTCATGGTCAATCAATTCTAATCGTAGCACAAACTTTGTAAGTACATATACATATATGAAATATAAATAAAATCATCTGTCTTCATCATCGCTGCGCGCGGTCAATCTTCATCATCATCACCATCAAATCGCGGAATATAAATCCTTGGGCATGAAATGCAAAAAAAAACTCATTCTAGAATTGGTCTAGCACAAATTTTTTGTATTCTTAATTACAACTGATTTTGCGGAACTTTCATTGTTTTAGAGATTAGTTGAACGATTTGTTATACCGAGTCTCAAGTGTAATTTAAGAGTGCGTGAGACTTCATGCGGTTTATTGAAATGTTTGCCTAAGAACTTATTTGAAGGGCGTAACTACATTTTAACACATCTCGATTTCGATTTCGTTTCATGAATCTATCATTTAGTAGCAAGGTTGATTAGATTAAATGTCACGATCCGTGTGGGTGTGACATACATCAACTGAGGTTTGAAACCTTTTGTGTTTTGGTTGCGTAAGCATTTGTTATACTTTATACAAAATTTATGGTGGTTGACCCGCATTAAAACAGAGATATTTTTGCATCCAAATTTTAAGACATTTAAATCCTGAAATTACGTGCTATTCAATGTTTGGTACAGTAGAGTGATTCGTTTTGAAACGAATACTCGTATAAGAAAAACTTTTAAGAAAGGCTGAAGCATCTGTTGATAGACATGACTTAAGTTCGTTCGTCAAGGAGGCGGGTTTGAGTCTATGAATAGAGATATACTATGTATTTTTGAAAGATAGAGTGATGTAAGTCGCGAGGTATATTCGGTTGGGTTGGTTGTTTCCTAGTGCATAGTATAAATACATATAGTATTACCATCATCAGAAAAAAAAGTTTACCCATTGATGTTCCAGATATCGGGTCGATAGAATAATCAACATCAACATTTAGAATACATATATGACATTTAGGCGATTATACATATAAAAATATTTTGATTATTTTCAAACGATACCAGTAGCGACATCTAGCACGTCAATACATCTAGCACGTCAATGGGCTAACATACCATGGTAGTACTATGTGTATTTATATTATGCGAAGTGTCACATCAAATTGCTAAATATGAATGAGGATTTGATTAAGTTTTTGCAATTTACTACTAAAGCTTGCTGTCGATTGGATTAGAAATTTAGGCTCGTCATCGGATGTTGGTAAATTAACGAGATTATACAAATCGAGGACTGCATATGTGTTATAACAGAAGCCTGATATTCATCAGATCGAAATAAAAAATTCAAATTGTGTGATGTAATCGAGTTGCCGGCTTTGTCGAGGACTACTCCAAATTTATATTAGGATGGCTGTATCGTTAATCTATCGCTCGAAACTTGTTCAAAAATAAGTTTTAGGTTGGTATCCTATTTCGGCTAGCCACGAGTATATCGTCGATATAAAAGTAAACGATATCGATTCCCTCCGTCACTCATAAGACGCTGAAATGTCTGAGCTGCTTTTGTCAAGCATTTGCATTAATTCGAAAATCCTGAAAGGGTCAGTACTCGAGATTTTATATATGACTTTTTTAGCGCCTGGTAAATGGTGGTACACTCGAACTAAGTCGGTCCATAGAATAGCTATGGATGAGGGGCAGCAATCGATCTGCTATATCGTTACCGCGTTTACTCTACAGTAATCCACTCTCGGACGCCCACCGCTGTCAAATTTATAACCTAAATTTGAACAAAAAATCAGCACTAATAATCGGCCTGGAGATTGATCTAATTATAAAAGTATGTCAAAAATCGTGACGTAGTCCTAAATTTTAACATAATAGCCATGTGTCATGAGTGTACTATTAGTAGCGATCTAAAGACTATCCGAATCACGCGACAGGTACAAATGATACTTCGGCACCGGTTTGGATTACAGGAAACTTAGGTTTATAGAGAGACTCCAAATAATTAAGCATCGGTTTATTTGAATCCTAACTGCTGTCGCAAGCACAATAAGATAATTTAGTTTTGCATCTTAAATTTTGAAAGTGAGTCGGACCGTTTAAACAAACACGGGGCCTACTCTTCTTATAACACCGGGACCAAACCTCCTGTTGGTTTTTCTTTTCTGGGTGATCTGTTTCTAGATTTAGACGATTTAGATAACCTGAATAATCGTGAAACCAGGGCCTACTACCGGATCGATCCCGTAAACGACTAAATTGTGAACGTTGTAGGCTTTCGAGCGTTGTATGTTTTCGAGCGTTGTTTGATGTCGGAGAATTGTTGTCATTACTATATATATATATGGAAGATGATGACGATAGACGATTATGGTACTTTTGTGGCTTTCACGTTACTGTGTAGGTATTTGAGCCATATTGGTTTTAGAAAACCTTCCCAAACAGCCTTAGACATTTCAGCAGTTTGCTCAAGCCGCCGAAAAAATTGTTAGGGTGATTGGTTGCTCTTTCCAAAGTGGTACCAAGCACTTGCTCAATGCGCCGTTTCTCGAATAACGCTGTTACCGTAATTATCTCTTCGCGTAATTTATCATATTTTCCGCTCACGTCTATTTTCGATCTTATAGCGTGAGGTACCGATGCTCCTACGTCTCCTGAAACTGCAGAAATCTCATGTTGATATTTCCACGTGATAGTGGACATTTTTTTATAAAGTAAACAAGGCTTTGTATTGCTCAAGCCATACTTTCGACATTTGTTCGCAACTTGAAAAAGGAATGGCCGTTAATTCGATTTCTCATGGTCCTGGTTTATTTTATATCCCTTTTCTGGTAGTAATGTCGACATAACCTTAAAATTCATCTAGTTTCAAAAGGTTCGGGGCATTGCATCGAAATATGAGGTTTATCGTTTTGTTTGTGCATTTATGTATCCGGTATATGTGCGGTATATGTGCTGTTTGGTTTATATAGACGATATTATCGTATTGGGACATATACATTTATAAAAATGTGCACAATCTTCGGCAAGTCCAATACAAACCATTAGTGCAGCCGGATTAAAGTTAAATGCAACGAAGTGCTGGCTTTTCAAAATGAAGTAAATTACCTGGGCTACATTGAATCCAGAGAACCAGCTGTATAAGAATGGCCGACTTCAAGAAACTTATATGAAGTCAGGAGCTTTCTGTGACTGTACTCGTATTATTGATGATTTCTTCCTAACTTCACTGAATAGCACCAGAAATCATTCGCGCAGTTAAAGAAAAAAAGTCCAGTGATCTCTAATGTAAGCAATGTAAAAAACAAGAAGGACAGTATATTAAAATTTCACGATTTAAAGTCGACGTTGAAGAACGCTGCACCAAAGAGCAGTTAAAGGAAGATTAAAGGCATGATATGTCATTTGATCTAATAGTACAATGAATGAAGCAAGGTAGAAAACTACATTGGAACGAGATCGAGATGAAGAAGGGATGGCTAAAAGCTCGTGGGCTCAGAGGCAATCATTAAGGCTAAAGGATGGATTGCCCAAACGACTCTACGAATTAGCTGATGGAAAGAAACTTCATGGAGGAGACGATATAACCAACAAAACGAATACCGGAGGTTCTTCTGGAAATACAAAATGGTAAACCTGGAGCACACTTGGGTGTCAACAACACTTTGGATGAAATCCGTATAGCCAATTTTTTTGGATCAATTCCGAGAGAGACGTGGAAGATTGCTGCTGAAATCGTAACATTGTGCTGCCAGCAAGAACTCCAAACCAGACAAAGAGGAAGAAGGCCGCCGGACATTGTCAGGGCATCATTTAAACGAAGAGCGATGGATATTTATGACACTGGGCATTTCAATGGATATATGCATTTAAACTTCACAAACTCAACCGAGTTAAAGCCGAGTTGGCCATTATCCGTTACCAACTGATAAGCTAAATCAAAAACTGCAAACAGCTGTTATTTTCGTTGCTCTTATAGTTTCCACATCCAACAATTTAGAAATTGTTATCAGTAGGGTTTTCCTCGATGATACCTTTGACAAACACAACATAATGAAACATAATGAAAATTTTCGGATGATCCCCTTGCAACACATTGAGCACATGCGCGCGTAATGATAATGGAATGATGACACTGGTTCCCAAAACAACGAAACCGTTTTCATGTGACCAGTCAAGTTTGCGTGCAAATAGGAGTGACATGGTTAAATAGGCTGTTGACACTGGGCATCCCTTGTCTTTATCTCTTCTCAAGTCTTTATTAGTTTATCGGGATGATAGATCAAACACCAAACTTGGGTATAACTGAAACAGCTCCTTCTGCCGGTGCTAATGACGCTGCAAACTGCTTTTACTAAGTCCCATTATCCATTACATAAATACGTCGCTGCAACTCTTTGTCTAGGCAAACTTCACGTTCTTTCGATTATATATATATATATATATATATATATATATATATATATATATATATATATATATATAATGGTGCTAACTTCACAACCATCCTAGGCTTAAACTTCCTATACAGATTAACTAATCCCAAATAAGCCCTTAGTTGCGTGACAACAGATGTTATTGAGGCATTTTAATGTCCCCTATGTTTCTAAGACCGGGTGTTATTCGATAACCTCCAGTGACGTGATTAAGGTATTTCACTTTAGGTAACACACCGTCTTCTGAATTTACCAACGTTAATCTCTTAAATCGAAACAAGCTAAGGTATTGTAATGTTTTAACTGTAAAAATACTCCATCGATTTTAACAGTTATTTCCAATTTAACTATTTATCATATTTAGCACCGGGACCAACACTCTTGAGCTGTTGCGGTTGATGCTATTATTTGTAAGTGGTTCCATTGCCTTGATTTCTATAAGACTCAAAAAAGTCGACGATTTGCTTCACACCCGAACCGTTACGATCTATTGGGCTCGTAAATACACCCACTGCAGGGTTACCATATGTGAAGATTTATCTTCATTTTGAAGTTTTTTTTACTCTAAAAAATATTTGAAGTTTTTCATGTTATTATCACGTGATGAGTAAAAAAAAATCGAAAACGAAAAGGAAAATAAACCAATTTTTTTTTTTTTGGTTTTTTGGGAATTTTGTTTATGGTTTTATATGTTTTGGTTTACTGGGAAATATACAAAAAAGAAATTACTCCTGTCAAATTAATTAAAGTGAACGCAGTTGAAAGTAGTGTCAGATTCATTCGAATAAATTGGTGGCGTTCGAGTGATGGTTTCAAATTTTTTCAAGAAATTAATAATTATCTATGAAATGTCCACAATAAAAAAATATTTTGCTGTCGAAGCTAATATACTTTAGTTACTTTAAGTTACTCGTTTGTTAAGAAGGTTTGTGCATAAAGAAGGCCATTATGCTTGGTTGTTCGTGTTTTCTGTGTCACATCTTATTATGTCGGTTTTTGATGTGAAAACATCTTTAGCGGCAAGAGAAACTAAAAAAATTACGTAGAGAAATATAACGGAAATGACGACAAAATGTAACGGAAATAATGATACATAAGAAGATTACGAAAATCATATTCGAATAAACCGATTACAAATTATAAGAATGTAATTGTGAATATCGGTCCGAAACAAAACCAACAACAATGTCTATGTGTGTATTAGCAAAGCCTTCTATAACTAATAAGCCAAATTCATCAAATGCATTTACTGTACTTTTATAATGTTTGACTTTGAAGATAGAAGGTTTTGATATTAGGCTTGAATAGACATTGTTGTTAGTTTTGGAGAAATAAATAAATCATCAAACAAAGCAAACCAATATTACACGAATTGACTACTCATTAATTTTCGTAAATTTGTAAAGTTGAACTCATTGCCGTTTTTTTTATCAAAGGAAAAAAAAACTGCTGCAGATATTTTAGCTGCTTTTTGTATTTTTACTGATGTTGTACCTTGTTATGAGGTGTATCAATTTTTCCTGTTATTGGTAATTTCGTTAACAAATGGCTGAAACTAAATGAAAAAACAAAAGTGATCATATATTTTAAATTTATAGACTTAACTCTTTTAACTTTCCCAGTCATAATCAGAGCACTTAGCACAATTATGCAACATTAAAAATGACTTAGAATGTAAAATCAAACAATTCAAGTTTTACAATCGGGGACTGTCCAAATCAAAAATATTTCTCACACGATTAACTAACTTATATATATGACGATTAAACGGAATGAAAGGAACGTCATGTCAAATAATTGTTTACTGTCTGCTGGTACATAATTAGATCATTAAAATAAAGTAAACAAATTACTTTAGCAAATAATACAAGAAGTGCTGTAATTTAAGTAATTGGTGAATAATTTATGCGAGTACCAATATTTTATTATATGCATAAGAGCCATGTAACAACAACAAACAACAAAAAAAAACACTTCAAGTGCTTTTGATTTTGGGTTAATAACAACCAAGTCACGATGTATATATCATTGAGATTTTACTCTAACTTTTTGTTGTTGTTGAAAAGCCATGGATTTTTCACGATCAGGGACTTTTATATAGAACGAGCATATGATGCGAATTATCTGTATTTTAGAATTGCGCACGACCATGATTATATCATTTACCACTTCCTATACCATTCTATATATACACCAAGAAAACATATACCATCATCCCGATTTGAATGCAATTTTAAATTGTTACAATTTTTGTCTGCCGCTGGGGATGTACAAACCAAAATTATATAAAAAGAAAACTATCCGACTTAAATCATCATAAGTTCATAAAACTTGTATCGTAAACGTCTTACGGCACACATATATATAGATTGTAAAACAGAAACATTTAAAACAAAACAATAACAATGAAAGTGAGTGTTTACCATAATTTTTAAGATGTATCCGCTGCAAAATTATTTAATTCGTTTGTTTGTTTTCTTATTTAATTAACTTCTTTGGATTTTTTTATTTTATTTGTAGATTTTTGTGGTATTAGCATGTTGCTTGGTAGCAACAGCATTTGCTATCGATTCTGAAGTTGAAAATGATGAACGTGTTAAACGTGGAATTTATGGCGGTGGTGGTGGCGGTGGCCGAGGATTTGGAGGTGGAAGCGGAGGACATGGTGGATTTGGAGGTGGTGGTGGTGGATTTGGAGGAGGTGGATTTGGAGGTGGTGGACATGGGGGAGGTTCAGTACTTGGAGGAGGGGGTTATACCGGTGGATTGATTGGAGGTGGAGGATACAGTGGTGGCCATAGTGGTGGAGGATTTGGAGGTGGTGGACATGGCGGTGGTTCAGTACTTGGAGGAGGTGGTTACACTGGTGGATTAGGGGGCTATAGCAGTGGAGGATTTGGAGGTGGCCATGGAGGTGGATTAGGTGACGGATATGGAGGTGGTGGATTCAGTGGAGGACATGGTGGCAGCTTTGGAGGTGGTAGCTTTGGAGGTGGTTCACGAGGTGGATATGGTGGTGGTGGCGGTGGATGGAAATGGTAGAAAAATATTTAATAGTATCCAATAATTTATTATTAACATATACAAACATACATTTTTCGCTCCTCCTTCATCATGCTCAAACTGCCTATTACGTAACATCTCAGTGAAGGTGTTATTTACACAATAATAAAGAAGCTTTTGTACATTGAAATTTTATTGTTTTCGTTAATTGTCAATTCACTTGATGAACTCCGTTAGTGCTGCACTGATTTTAGTATGGAAAATTGTGACTGACTTTTGAGAGTTCTTCTTTATAATTTGTATACTCACGAGCTCCCATGAATTTTCCGATTTGTGACATGAATTTCACTGTTTTGTTGGGTCAACCATTATACATATGCTGGAATTTGGAAGTTTTAGATTTGAGGCATATTAAGTTCTATTTGGTCATGCAAATCTCATACAAATAGATGTCGATTTACCAATTCCTTTAAGGAATTTCAATTATGGAAGTTTTGGATGGTATGCCAGCCATTTGTTGTAAAGATCTTGCGACAAAGATGAATCCCAATCTTGTTTTAGTTCCACAAGTTTCTACATGAAAATCTTACCTTTACTGTTATATACTAATCTAAGAGGATCATAAATTCTAGTAATGCCAGAAATCCCAGTTTCATAATTTTACCGTTTTGTAATTTTACATTTTGATCGGCCTTGTCGATCGACGAAAACGGAACATAACAACACGAAACATATGTTTTTCTCCAAGAATCTCGATGGCTAAAAAGTGCAGACCATATAGATTTCGCCAATGTTGGTTCAAAGCAGTTGATAATCATATGTGTAAGCTATACGTTTATGAGTTCATAGAAAAATTTAATTTGGCTCTGACAAACCATCAAATGACTTGTTCCTTCAATTTGGTTAACTGGCTAAATTCAGTGAGTTATGTGATGAATCCGGACGAGAAGTCAAGATTTTCCCAATTCCAATGTCCAACAATTGCTTGGAAACGCAAAATGGCAAATGGTTTTAAGCACGCGTTTAGTTTATCTGCTAATAGAAGCATGGCTCCACCAAAATTAATTTGATTGTCTCGAACATCTTTCAACGTTCTGTTCAGCACTCCCAGTAACTTTTTGAGAGCCATCGTGCATTCGTCCTAAACCAACAATTCGCATCTCTGTAAAATCTTCGCCATTTTGCTGTTTTTGCGATGTTGATGTCTCGTGGGTTTGCATGTCCAGTGGCAATTGTTGTGTAAAATGTGAAGTTCGTCCGCCTTCTAACAAAGTTGCAGCTATTCTAGATAAAACCACTTCATGTTGCCATCGAATCGACGCCAAAAGCAATGAAATTAAGAAAAAAATGTCTGCCCCTAATTCAAGAGAGTATTCAAGAACAGTTCCATTGCTCACAACTTTCATCAAAGAGTCGTACGCAGTCTTTTATTGCTGATTTGTAATTTGTGGTTGAATGCGTCGTGGATTTGGATCATGTCCAAATGCGCCAACTCTGTATTAGCAATCAATAAACACAGCGTCCTCTATCATGTCCAATTCCTAACTATTCATTTACATTTGTGCTATGCATTTATGCTGTAATTTGAAATGCCGGATTTCAAGTTTGGCGATACAACCTTAGACATATCTTTCAGATTAGAAGGGGAACATATGGATATTATAATCGCAACGTGCGAATTTAATACACGTTTGGTGAAGATATAACGAAAACATTAATCGTATATGGTCCCAATGCGAATCACTCTCGAGCAATTTTAAAAGTTTCCGCGCCTCACGGTAAGTCACACTCATAGATGCCCATTAATGGGTCTCAGTTGTTGAAATTAAATCGAACAACGAACATGCACCTACAATAATCATAAATAGTAACATACGTCAATATTTGAATGCACAGTGTAGATGCGACCCATATCATCTGGAACACTGCCAAATGTCCAACTGAAGGTGGCTTTTGTGGACCTGTGATGGCAATCAGGTTTCTCGGATACCGCTTGAATCACTTACCATCGATTATACAGGGTGAGTCGTTGTTGAAAACTCCACACCACTGCATGTTGCTTCGGATCAAAAGCTTCATCCGTGATTTCATCCGTGATTTCAGTCTGATTGTTTCAAAGAACTAAACCAAAATATGCACATGCAACTCATTCAAACCAAATCAAACTCGTTCATTTATTCATTTCTTCAGTGCACAATTACCAAGAAGCAACCCGAACAGCAGAATGCTTGAGTGTCATCATTAGATTTGACTATAAAATTAAACTTTCTAAACATTACTCATTCAAACCAAATCAAACTTGTTCCTATATTTCTTTTATCTGGCAACAACAACCGTCAACTATACGTTAATCTGTACTATGTAGAATTGTCATTAACTATATATGATTGAACATTTGAATATAACTAAGCAAACTTGTTCAAACCAAATCAAGCTCGATCATATGTTTATCATTTAACAAATACTTAGAACCTAGTCAATCTACACAATGCTCAAGTGTCATCAACTATATATGATCATAAAATTAAAATTATTTGAACACACTCGTTCAAACCAAATCAAACTCTTTCTTATGTTTTTTTAGTGCATAAATACCTAAAGTTTATCTGCACAATGCTAGACTGTCATCAAACATTTATGATAGTAAATTTTAAACTATATTAAAAATCGACACGTTCAAACCTAATCAATCACGTTCGTTTGTTTGATCCATAATTGAGCCGAGACCAATTCGATGGTCTCGGCT
This sequence comes from Tipula confusa, assembly GCA_963556175.1. Classification (NCBI taxonomy): domain Eukaryota; kingdom Metazoa; phylum Arthropoda; class Insecta; order Diptera; family Tipulidae; genus Tipula; species Tipula confusa. The sequence continues at coordinate 13,081,786 of OY744477.1, read as the reverse complement.
CACTTATGGATCAAATTATAGAAAAATTATAGTCAATGGGCACTATGTTGAATGCTATCAAGTAAATGTAATATTTTAAATGTGAATTTATCAAATCGAACTCGTTCAAATCAAATCAAACCAAATCAAATTAAGTTCGATTCGATTGTTCATTTACCAGTAGTCTAAACTAAAATAATTTTCAAATCTAATATTTTGATTAGAACATTTCAAAATTTTAGAAAGTAGACCTAGACAGTAGACCGAAGGTATGGGGCAGTTCGGTGACTTCTTTGAAGAAACTGAGAGGTTAGTTTTATTTTATTTTACTGAACTAAAAGAAACATTCGCGAAGATTCTGTAAAGCAGCGTACTTGGACTTGCATGGTAATTGTTGCGCACAGCTGATCAACTAATAACAAGTTACCCGTTCTCAACTTATGTGTAATGATTGGGATGTAACCTTGAAATGACATTTCAAATTAAATTTTAGTGCTCTAACAATATCATCAGTTATGCAAAGTTTACGGAACTGGCGTTCTCGAGATATTGCATAAATAAGTATAAAGATTCATTAACAGAATATAGGTTTTGACCTACCATACGACTACGACTGTCGCTAATTTTAAATTCCATAACAAAAAGAAAAAGAATCTTTGCAATGCTCAAGAAATTTTTCAAATAGCTGTAAAAAGAAGAAACTAATGAACGTCAGTTCCTCTTGAACATTCCAGGAGATCAGGATTTTTAAACGTTCCGTTTAATGAGCCATTACCTATTGTAGAATCCGCTACTAAATTGGGAGAATCAAATTGATAATACTCTAATATTTCTTTACCGTCGATTCAATACTATCCAGAGTATTGCCGACTAAACCGAAAAATGATTTTTTTTACAAATGGTTGCAAATGATTTGCGTTCATTGCAAATCCTCTGTGTTCATGCAGGTACCCATATGAAGAATTTCTCCAGAATTTCTCAAGAATTCTTGAGAAATTCTTTTTTTTTTCTCAAGAATTCTTCACATTCAACATACCTTAGAATACCAATCCAGTGTCATTTGCTCGTAGTAGGTGGCGATAAAACGAAGGTTGGATCGCTGGGCTGACTAAAAAGAACTAAATACCGCCAACATTTGACAACACCACCGCTCACGTTTTTGGATAAGCGTTTTAGGAATGGCATAACTACCATTTGTTTTCGGAATTTCGGAAATTTTTGATTTGATGCATAAATTTCACAATTCCAATAGGCTAACCATCATGAGTTTTCGGGATTTCATAAATTTACGATTTGTTGCATAAATTTTACAATTTCCATTGGTTTACTATTATTTATTTTTGGAATTTTGAAATTTTTTGATTTGATGCATAAATTTCTAGATTTTAATATGCTTGTATTTTCGGAATTTTGAAAATTTCTAATTTGATGCATAAATTTTAAAATTTTAGTGTACTAACAACCATCATGTATTTTTGGAAATTTGGAACTTTTTCATTTGATGCATAAATTTTACGATTTGTTACATAATTTGTTTTCAGAATTTTTTGATTTTATTAAATTTTTATCGATTTCAATCACCACCATTTGTTTTTGGAAATTCTTGATTTAATGGATAAGTCTCACAATTTCAATGTGCTAACAATCATATCATGCATTTTCGGAATCTTGGAAATTGTTGATTTGGTACATAAATTCCACTATTTCAATGGAGAAACCTTCATGTATTTTCGAATTTAGAAAATTTTGGAAATTTTTGGTTTGACGCATAAATTTGAAGATTTCAATGTACTAACTATATCACCATTTAATTCGGGATTTTAAAATTTTTAGTTTATGGCATAAATTTTACGATTTTAATGGGCTAATCATGATATATTTTCGGAATTTTGGGAATTTTTGACATTTTCGGAATTCTGAAAATAAATTTCACAAATTCAATGGATTTCAATGTATTTTGGGAAATTTTTCATTGAATGGATAAATTTCACGATTTCAATAATCATCATGCGTTTTCGGAATTTTGGAAATTTCCAATTTGAGCTTAAATTTTACGATTTCAATGGGCTTACAACCATCATGTATTTTTGGAAATTTGGAACTTTTTCATTTGATGCATTAATTTTACGATTTGTTACATAATTTGTTTTCGGAATTTTGGAAATTTTTGATTTTGTGTATAAATTTCACGATTTCAATGAACAAAACTTCATGTATTTTGAGCATGAAAGATGATTGCTGACATGCCTAAAGCCAAGTGTCCACTATAGAGTTTTTTGAGTAGAGCGTAGAGTGTAGAGTGTAGAGTCTCTACAAACAGTGTGTACACTATAGAGCGTCTCTACGACTCTACCGCTTTTGCGTAGAGTAGCCATAGAGAAATTTTAAGTAGAGCTCTACCATGCGCTCTACAGATTGTGTACACTGTAGACCTGTTTTTCTCTACGGTAGTACGTTCGGCTACTACTATATTTTATTTTCGATTAATAAAATTATATTTTCAGCCATTTTATTTTTAGTTTTTCGTTCGTGCGTACAGTGTGTACACAAGTTACAACAAAAATCAATTTAAAATAAGTTTTCGCCAAAATAAGCTGCTAGTGCCGTTTTTTTTAACTTGAAGAAGAAATCAAGAAAAAAACAAAGTGTAGAGAGCGCGAGTGGATTGCGAAAAGGAAACAAAATGTCGGATTTTATCGTGGACCAATGAATGAAATTAAGGTAAACGTTACAAACGCCTCAAAAGAAAAGTACGCACTGACGAAAATCTATTCCAGCCGGAGAAGTATAGGTTAGGTATATAGGCAGTGGTGATATTCAGCCGGTACAGTCCGGTACGACCGAACTAGTTGTTAAAGTTTTTAAAGATCGTCGTACCGGTTGTTAAAGGCATTATTAAATATTGAATTTTATTATTATCTAAAGCGGGTTAAATATGTTTGAGCTCCGATTCGACTACAATTCGGCTTTTCTTATAAACACATGAAAAAAATTGAAACGAATGCACGAAATATATAAAAGTATTTTTTATCTGTCGTCTTGATTAATCCGTGTTGAATCAGCCATTACAAATTACGAGTTAACGATCATACAAAACGGTTTGTATAGTAAAACGGTTTGTATACTAGTTTATTTTTAACATCTTTAAAAATAAACTAGTATTTTGAATGCAATTGCTGTTAATTCCGCCGAAGCTGAACGAGGTTTATGTGCAATGAACATTAATGATAAAATTCATTTAATGACAATAAACTTAATAAGAAAAAAATTTGGAAAGAGTTGACACTATTCCTTACGTTAAATTCTGGTTAAAATAAGGACATCACTTGGCAACTGATACACGTGTCAAAAAACAAGTACTCACTGTATCTTACCAAAACCAATGTTATCTTGGAAAATTGTTGGAGAAGTTATCGTTATTTTTTTGAGCAAAAAATTAGAATATCTCTCCTGGGTATACGTATAGGTATAAGGTATAGGTGTGTTTTCAAGAAATTCAATTGGTGCCCAACCATAATATTTTAAACATTTCAACAATATTGAAAGCGAATGACCATTGAAATGCAAATAGAAATGTCATTAAATATTTAATTGCCAATACACATATGCGTTCGAAAAAAATTACCAATTCAATTTTAAATTATGTGGACCTACATTTGCTTTCTCTACTGTAGAGCAAAAAACTTTATCAAACATGCTAGATAGAGTGTAGAGCTAATGTAAAGTTCTACAAAACCTAAAACAATAGCGTATACACTGTAGAGTTTTTTACGCAATAGAACTCTCACGTAGAGTGTAGAGCTCTACTGTAGAGCTCTACAGGGTGTATATACTACTCTACGTGAGAGTTTTCTCTAGCTCTACTTAAAAAACTCGTTAGTGGATACGCGGCTTAAAGGAAAACTGCCATGCACATGATGTTTGAGCCCAAACGCGACGTTGACGACACTTATCGAGCTGTAATCAATCACGAGATCAGAAAAATGGCCTTCAGATATAACGCATATATCTCTTTTGTCTTTATTATAAAACATTAGTTTTAGTAAATCTAGACCTAAAATTTGTTAGATTCGCCCATTTGCATTCTAAAGCTTTCAATTGTATTTACCTCATTGCTAGTCATCGATCGATCGTCAAAAATCAAAACCACTTTCAATTTTAATCAGTAAATGTTAAGAAATCAGAAATAAAATCATATAACGCTTTGAACTTTAGCCAATACATGCTTTTGTGTTTCTTCCGTATCAAGTTTTCAAGTTTTATCCGCTTTCAGTGTCAAACCATACCATGCCACTTGTATTCACCAATGTTAATCTGTTTTATCACTTTTACGAGGAAGTTGGTCTCCCGTAAGACATATTTTTTCACTCTACTTTATGTGGACTTTCCTTGCTGATGTACCTTCTCTGCACCTATAAGGTTATTTTTGCAAAATACACCTCGTAAAAGGTCAACCTCTGAATGATGCAGACTATTGTACAACTTTCGAGTACTCTTTTCTACGTCATTGCATTAAATTTCAATGGCGTTGGACTTTGTTTAAATTCGTTCACGTTGTACCAAGATCATATAAGAGTTGTCAAGAATTGCAATACAATGCATTATATGACTGCATCGTTTTCGACATTTGGAGCCGTTTGATTAAAACATAACAACTTCTGATAGTAAATTTTACTACTTTCTATTATATTTTATTGCAATTTTCGATGTGTAACAATTTCAAGAGGATTTAATTTTGATTAGAATTTTAATCGGTTATTGACCGCCAAAATTGAGTAATTTTCTTCCACAATATCACTTTATAACTAGTTTCAGTTATAATTTGAAAACAAATTTTGTTTTCTAAGTTTTCCAAGGTAGCTGTTGATGATTAAACTTTACTGTTATTGCTGACTTTTAGAATTGTATGACCATGAATTTACCACTTCCACGGTGCTCATCATCGCAGGCCGAGTTCAATGCAATATTATTGTTACGAATGTAGCTGTTTGGTAATGCGTGCAGAAGTATAAATATGGAAAATTGTCCGAAATAATACATCATTACGCTTCTTAAATTTGTAGCGTAAACTTCTTAAGATATATAGTGGATACGTCTTATATAAAACTGTATAGCAACAATGAAAGTGAGTGTGTTGAATATCGGTTGGGTGATTGTGTAATTTATGGAATTTTTTTTAATTTTTAATTTTTTTTTTCTTATATCCAAATTAGGTTTTTGTGATATTAGCATGTTGCTTGGTAGCAACCACGATGGCCGTTGACGATGTTGAAGCTGAAAATGCCGAACGTGTTAAACGTGGAATTTATGGAGGAGGTGGAGGTGGATATGGTGGTGGTGGCGGATATGGCGGTGGTGGCGGATATGGTGGTGGTGGATGGAGTGGCGGCGGTGGTGGTGGAGGATGGAATGGCGGCGGTGGTGGTGGAGGATGGCGTAGCGGCGGCGGTGGTGGAGGTTGGCGTAGCGGCGGTGGTGGTGGAGGATGGCGTAGCGGTGGCGGTGGATGGAGCAGTGGTGGTGGAGGATATGGAGGTGGAGGTGGAGGTGGAGTTAAAATAATCCGAGTCATCAGTTTAGGTAGTGGTGGTGGTGGTCACGGAGGTGGTGGTTATGGAGGTGGCGGATATGGAGGTGGATATGGAGGTGGAGGTGGTTATGGAGGTGGAGGTGGTTATGGAGGTGGAGGCGGTCATGGAGGCGGTGGATGGAAATGGTAGATTTATACAAATCAATACCAAACCATTGTTTATTCGTCATTGACCAATAGACCATCGATGGCGCAAGCCAAATTGGCCTTTATTATTTTAAGACAAATATTTAAAAACCAATAAAGGAATTCTTGTACAGTTTAATATATAATTATTTTGTTTTAATAAAAAATTCAAGCTAAAGGTCACAAGTAATCAACCAAATTTAACACTAAAGTTATCAGTGACACAAATAAACAAATGATGAACATATATTTAAAGGTGAGAAAGCATAACCATATACTTAAGCATAGTGTGCGTTTTAGGTCCAAACATATAAACAAAAGTTATATTCGACATTCGGGAGAGTGGTCGATAAAACACTTGGGAGTGTTATTATATAAGTAGAAAAGACTTGCTGTTTTACTTGCACAAAATTCATCTAACAAGAACTATCATAAATATGGGGACCAAATTGGAGAGCCTCAGTTCCAGCTGAATGATTCGCTATGTTTAGTAAAATGATTCGCCATTTCTATAAATTTTGATGGAAACTTATTTTGCTCATGGCTTATCAAATTCTTACTTATGAAATTCGATCGTTCTGTGAATTAATGACCAGTCAATCATTGAAAATATTCTTTCGTACGGTTTTTATTTACAACTTGTTGAAGCTCGGCGAACCATTTTTTGTGATTAATGGTTTTCAAAAAATTATCCTCAATTTTGGTCATTACTTAACCCAACAATTCATATACCTCTATCGGTACAAAATCGTTAATTGTTGGTGAGAATCACTATTTGTGGTGATATTTTAGTCTTCCGCATTTCAGTCCAATAAACAGCAGTAATGTTTAGTAAATATGAAACTTGGTCTAACTTCGAGGCGTGTTGATACAAGTGTTGACATCAACAACTTCGTTTCACTTATTACGGAACAGACAAAATTATAATTTTGCAATGTCTAAGGAACAGGAAAAATTTGATAAAATAAAGCAATTGTTTCAAACTTACTGAAACCAGTAAGCAAGCGAATTTTAGGACTATCTACATCATTTAATTGAAACAAATTTGCTACAATCTGTGACATCTACGAAATGTTAATGACTCAAATGGCTTTCTCTATTTGCCTCATAAAAGTTTATAGTCATAAGTAAGTTCATGTGGTAATTTCATGTTTTTGAATTTTTCAAAAAAATTATGTTACTTTCACCTGTCGTTCAGATCAACAACCTGCGGGATCATAAAAGTCAATAATGAAATTGTTTACTTCGGCAGTTTCCGAAGTGTTCATGTATTATTATTTTGATTATTGAAGGGTCTGACGATAATATTGCAAAATGTTTTTGTTAATAAAAAAATAGAGGAACCATCAATTTTTTGTTTTGTTTTTGAACCCTGCAATCTTTTCTGCGGCCGAATCTCCCAACTCTTTCGCGATTAATTGTTAACGTCCTACCTTACGCCGTCACCAGCCAAATCGAGAATCGAGGACGCACGAATACAGGTTCGATTTTAAATCCATCTATCTGCACATTGCATTGCTCCAGTCAGCCTGACATAGACGATGGTTAAGCCCATGGATTCTGCACTCTAACAGGGGGTCATAGTTATGGTCTTCGTCATCACCGATCGTAATCAGGTGATAAAAATCCCTTTTGTAACCCTTCCCCGTTGGGATTCGAACCCGTCCCAAACACCGCAGCTTTACCCACTGCGCCAATTGCTCGGTTCCCTCTATTCTTATAACTCTATGTTTAACCAAAAACAGTTTGAGTAAGATGCAATTATTTTTTATAGGATAGTGTTCCCGTTCGTTAAAGATAATATTTCTTCATTGTATTCTGCTGCTTGAACGGGTTTTATCACGTAAAGATTTATGAAAATGAAATATTTTAAAGCAGTATTTTTTATGACAGTAATTGCCTTTCATTGATACCATTAGTGAGACGATATGTATGCATTATACAGAAAACTCAAGCTTACCGGACTCTCTGTAAGTGCGAAGTTAAGATTGAATGATCAGCTAAGAGCAGCGACTAATAAAAGAACACCTTGTATTCACTGACCATATACACTGGTGCAAAGTTTACATCGAAAACAAAAATTAAAAAATACAGTTAAACCACAAACGGTTTGAGAGTTAAAAGATGTTTGGCAGCTAACTATACTATCTAAATTATTTCAAATACTGGTGCTATCTGTATTTAGAATTTCCAACCAAAAAGATTCCCTTTTCTAGACAATTTTGACGATCAAACTTGCTGTCATGCATTGTAAGCAAAAAACACCTTTCAACCAAAATTTGTGGTTAGGCTAACTATCAATTAATAATCAACGCGTAGCTAAAAAAAAATGTAAACAAGTGATTCTGACCACAAAGATTCCTAAGAATTTGCGATTCAGCCTATACAATTTCGTACATATATGTACATAATTAAAGGTTATATTGTTGTTGTAACAGATTATAATTATGAAATATTATTGTTGTTAGATTTTTTTTTGTGGTATAAAGAACAAGAACAACAACCAAAAGTACTCACATCATTCTAACAAAAAAAAAAAAAAAAAAAAAAATCACCGATCATAACACTACAAGAACAACAATAACGTATCGATCATTCGAACACCACACAAATTTTAATGGTTTGCTAGAGAGTATATAAGGTGTTGGGATTCTGGATTTAAATGTATAACTTGAATAAATTTGATCGGGATCAGTTGAGAAATAATAAACCTAAAAAAAAATTAAGCTACAAAATGAAAGTGAGTGTTTTAGTGCTAGTGAATTATAAAAAGTTTTGATAATAAAATTATTTTTCTTTTGTTTTTTAATTTTAGATTTTTGTATTTCTATTCTGTATGATTGTGGCCGCTTGGGCACTACCAGCACCAGTCGAAAATGAAGCTGCATTTATTGAGAACGACAGTGCACCAATTGAAGAACAAAATGAAGACCTTGTAGGTGCTGAATCAGCTTACGGTGGACATGGTGGTGGTGGATATGGAGGTGGTGGATTTGGAGGCGGTGGCCGTGGATTCGGAGGTGGTCATGGAGGATTTGGCGGTGGTGGATTTGGAGGTGGTGGATTTGGAGGTGGTGGATTTGGAGGCGGTGGATTTGGAGGTGGTGGATTTGGAGGTGGTCGTGGCCATGGAGGTGGTCATGGAGGTCATCATGGATAAGTTATTACACTACCAAAAAATAATAACACCAAACCACGCCATTCTGAAGGACATTTGTATCAAATCTCTAAAACTATTGTAATTTGTTCTAAAATTCTTTCCATTCAACAATGTGATTTTATAATACTTGTAATAAATTTCGAAAAAAAATTTTAAAATCTATATTCAGTGCATTGATCCACTACTTCCATTCTTTTTGAAGTTCAAACAAGTTCTCATTGATTGTTCACAACAAATTTAAATTTGATTAGTTTTCTAGACTCATTATTCATTTTTTGTTATGTTTAAATAATGCTTGAGTCGATTAAAGTTGAAAACGTTGAGAATCCTTTACCGGCATCGTTAAATAAAATTAGCAAATCATGCTTTAAATACAGGTATCCCTTGCATTGCGTGGGTTTTAATTGGTCGTACTGGTTTCATTATAATGCCGTACGTGTGGTGTCATTTGACATTCACCGATACTCTAAGAATTTTTTAAGTTTGCTTGTCATAGAACAAAAAAATTGGACGACCAACTTTTAAGTCTCAGGTAAGATACAATCTTCAAATCAAATTAATTGTGGTGATTCAGCAACTTCAAATTTACAATCAAATTTATTAAAATATCATTGAAAAATGCTGGGAGCAAGAAAAACTAAATCAGATTCATAGATTTACACCAACCGAAGAAGAATGTGAAGCCCACATCAAAGCAAATACAACACGGGATTATCAAGAAATATTTATTGTAAAACAGCTTCAGTTATCACTTTGGGTAAAGTTTTTTATACAACAGCTGTGGCAGCTTAAATGCAATTGAGATGTTTCACAAAATATACATATATCAAATGGAAACTATTCAGAAATCAAACTATCCAGTTTAACTCGATCAGCATTCAACGTCATCTTATCGATATAATGCCTCCATTTAACTCCAATATGTATAGTTGTATATCTAGTTAATATTCCGGCCTCTGTTAAGCACTTCCAACTTCAATTAATTTAATGAGTTTCGCTACAGGCTGAAGCTGTTTTACTGTGCGCAACGCGAACTCTTCTATTGTGTCCGGTATAAATTTTGACGATTCGAGCGAGTGACCACGATAGAGGTGGAAGATTTGTGTCTTTGATAAATATAATGTCTCCAGTTTGTAAGTTTTCCAATTTTTCGGCTGCTATAGATTATTAAGATATTTCATTGTGATTACTTCCAGAATATGTTTACTTGTTTTTAGAGATCTTCTCACCTGGGTAGGTGGTTGTAAAGGATGTCCGTGTTCGATGATATAGTAAGTGGCAGACCTCTTCTGCTGACGTATCGCTTAAGTTGGTTAAACAGGCATCAGTTGTCAAATTTTCCAGCCAATCCTAGACGGACCGCCTTTATCAACATGGATGCTTTGATGAATTTTGCTCGTCTACCTGATGTTTAGCAATTTCAAACAAAGCAAATGCTTTGTGCGTATAAAAGGTTTTGTTGGGGTTACTCTATCGACTGGTAAGTTCCCCATGATCTGGTTGATAGGATGTGAAACAATAAATAATATAATTATTAGTGGCTTTCCGGGTTGATTTCCGTACAGTTAAAATTCAGAGTGATTGTTGGGACAAATGAGAAAGTAAGGATGGTCCAGGATGGGGATATGTTAGATGTAAATGGGATAGTGTCACTCTTATGAGATTTTAAGCGTTAGGCAGAATAATTGTGTGATTCTGGTTGTATGAGCAGTCAGTATTCTTAAAAAGTCCTCCTACACGTAGCAAACCATCATCATCCAAAAACGGCGATAGCGATGACAGGCCACTTTTCGTTATAGATTGGTTTGATTTCAGAAGCTGTATCTCACTCACAAAGTGTTTTTGCTCACTATTATGTAAAGTTGCTTTTCTGCTTATTTGTATACTCTGCAGCCATGATTGTACTTCCTTAAACTGCTGTATTTTGGATTTTGAACAGTTGACGCTGACAAACCGTAATGAACCGTTTAAGATATAATAGTATCCTAAAATCATTTTTAGTGTATGATGTAGTTAGGCTCACAATATTAGTTACCAAATTCGTGGAAATAATGATTGTGAGTTTAACGAATTTAGCGAGATCGAAGATTTCGTAACTACGTAGCCATGGAAAACTATTCGGAGCTTAGTGGTTGTATTATTTATAAACTATTTGATGGTGTGGTAAGAAGTAGTGCTCAGCAATAAAATTCTATTCTGGTGAAATGAGGCGGTTGGATCCTATGAGCTGCTTGTGTTGTAAAATTTTAATGAAATGTTTTGCTCCTAAAATAATGTCGATATCACAACATTGATGTTCAAAAAGATCGGCGATTTGTAGTGATTTTAGATCGATCCAACTGTTGACGACGTCAATATTTAATCTCGGTAGCTTTGACGTTAACTTATCAAAATTGAACAGCATTTGACTCTCTGGTCGTGATTGGAATTCAGCAGTTTTGGTGATGTAGTTGCGCAGTTTATTCATGCTTGAATGCGTAATTAGAGAAGCTTTGGACCCTGAGTCAAGCAATACCCGGCTGCACTGATCATTGCCAAACATGTCTTTAACATAAAGAGGTCGGCAACAATGAGTAGCTATTTCGTTGGGTTCTCAAGATAAATGAAGAGAAGTACTATGCTTCCTTTGGACATCAAAACATCGCTTTTTTGATGGACAATTGCTCGATCTAAGATTTGAAAAAAACCGTTAAAAAAACTCTAGCGCTAGCCACAAATTCTTATTTTCTTGATAAACTGAGGTCGCGGTAATGCGAGCACTCGTGGAGTTTATGTAGGTTTTATGTTGGATAGTCGGTTTTAATGCTTTTAATCGCCTATTGCCTTCATGTGTCTTCATCCAGCTTCTGCAGAATTATATAAATTAATTCAAATTTTAAAGTACTGTAACTTGAGAACATTTGTTAGTGATGAGTTGTCATGCAAGGATGACGAGAACAGGTCCTTGAACGATGGGAATTTGTTATATTTCCCAGTAAACATTGGTATTCCTTTCTTAAAAGTTTTGTTCTTTGTTTAAACTGCGATTACCATTTGATTGTGCTCGTGAATTACATTTTGCAAAGCAGCTTTTGCTCTAGTATATCGTTGCTTAATTGTATCAATCTCGAACAACGAGTCAACAAGTGAAATAATATCCACATCGTGTTCTTTGTTTGTTCTTGAACTTTTTCTAGTAGCTCTAGTTGAACATATACAGCTAATCAATAGCAGTGTCAGGTTTAATACCCACACTACTCTTTTCCACACGTGTTATTGCGGCTACGCTTGTGTTTCAGTATCACTACCCCGCTCATAGGAGTAACGATATTCACTTCACTAGTGTCCACTTAAACTTAATGTTTTGATGCAAAAATTTGCTCTCAGATCACTGAAACACGAGGTGCAGGTTGTAAACTAAAATATATCATCGTTCTAAAGATATCATTTTTGTTTATTAGTCTTTTACGAAGCATAAAAGTGCCTCCTGAGTCTGACTATAGTAGTAGCACTATGACACTGTCCATTTTATTTGTTTTACTTTAATTTTTATTTCGTGTTCATCAACTTTGTTTCCAAACCTCATGACCGTAGAAAATGTAAATGATGTTATTATACTAATAAAACTTGTCAGAGCTAGTTATGAACGAAAATGGACACTCACGGCTACGACGCCATAGTACAGTTCCTGTAAATTTTAGATAAATTTACCTTTTATAACCAAAAAAAATTTAGAAATGGTCCTTGAACTTTTAACATATGAAAGAGCCACTAAATCAAAAATAATACACTCGCAGTTTGTCGAGTTCTTTGCTTGTATCATCTTAAATGCCACACCCTATTTATATAATCAGATAAAATTAGATTTGACCAGTAAATACCATGGTCATTTTGTATGCTGAGTTGTTTATACAAGTCCTCTTAAATGAAGCTACATATACATATAAACGCTTAACGAATCCAATTATTAATTAAGATGAATATTGTTTACATATAAATGTTTATAATAAATAGGAAACGAATTGCAAATGTTAAAAGTGATTCGATGCAAATTATATAATTCAATGGTCACGAATTCATCTTTGAAACTTGAAATTTAAGGTCAGTCTCCAAGAGGCTAATTATTAGACACCATCATACCCATAAAAATGAATATCACACCTATAACATTGTGGTAAATGGTAATACATTGTGTATTCATAAAATGTTCGCGCAATTTTGTTGCATAATTCGCATAAAACAATGACAATTTATTTATAAAACTAAACAACCAAACTATTAAATGTAATCTATTCTAAATCATTGAGTTCAATACCAACCGCATTAATTATAACGATGCGATATTTTGTGGTCATTATGTTACGTAAGGCAGCAGCAGCAGTTATCTCGCGCAGTTCCATATAATACTAAACCAATTTAAGTCTTTAAATTTTTTGTTTGGTACAATCTTAACATGATTCATGACATATAATTACATTTTGAGGTAATTATTTTTTGTATTAAAATCAAATTTCGAAAGTAAATATAATATTGAAAACTTATTAGAAAGAAGCCAACATTCAATTGAGCACCGATTAGTCGATTTTTATTTTTTACATTTTAGAAGGCACATTATTTGTAAAATCATTTTTTTTTTTATATTTAATCATAATTTCCGTAACCATGATTAATTTAATTATATATCAATTCGTTATACGTGATATTGTTAATTAATTGCAATAATTGTTGTTTAATATACAACATTTTGTAATTTAACTTCCAAAAGATTTTTCCTTTAGTAAACTTGTTGCACACTTAAACCATTAATATCCAATTTTTTTTATATCGGGCACCACTAATAAGCAAGTGGGCCGGAATATATCTCTGTGGATATGTAACGATCTTTAATTATATATAGCCTTACCTGCGAAACTCATGAGAATAAATAGTATTCAACAAACAAAAAAAAAAGGATGTTTTGGAGTCGGTTCTATTTTTTTAATTAAAAACTAATATGTTCATTTTGGTATTTTGCAAAAATATTTCAAACGCATATGATATCACTTTTATAGCCGATTTATAGCCGATTTACATTCAGCAAATTTTTCATCTTGAAAAAAACCGAGACACTAGATTGAAAAATTATGCAAGCCAAACCGAGAAAAAATTTCTTCTTGTAAAAATAAAAAGACTAAACCCGAGATCCAAACCCAAAAACTGTTATAAAAAAGATAATCTTGTATTTTACAAGATGAATAGTTTTATCTTTTTGTAGTAAAATATATAAAAAGATGACAATATATGTATGAAAATAGTTTAATATACTATGTTTTGGTTACTCACATAAATAAAAACGAAATATTATTGCAATTTTCGTTTTTATTGCAATTTTACTAAATTGATTTCAAGATCAACTTCTTCTTCAAAATTTGTTGAATGTAAATCGGCTATTACATTCAACGAATTTTTCATCTTGAAAAAAGGGACACTAGATTGAAAAATTATGCAAGCCAAACCGAGAAAAAATTAAAATACAAACTCCGAGATCCAAACCCACAGAACTGTTATAAAAATATGAACTTGATCTTTACAGGATGAAAAGTTTTATATTTTTTGTAGCAAAAAATATAAAAAAATTATAATGCATGTATAAAATTAGTTTAATATACTATGTTTTGGTCACCCACTCAAAAAAACAACCAAATGTTAATGCAATTTTTATTTCAAGTTTAACAAAATTGTTTCAAGATCAACTTCTTCTTCAAAATTCGGTGAATGTAAATCGCAGCTATTAGATAACACTGGGTTATATACATAAATAAATAATTTTTTAATAAAATTTAAATCGGTAAAACAAATAATTGAATTTAATGTTTTTTTACGAACTTTAAGCTCGGCAAAATCATGAACAAGTTCATTATAATCTAATGATTATGATTATATTTCTATTAACATCATTGCTAATCCTACTAATCGTTGACGACCTTAAATAATTTTTAATAATTTAAAGTTTGGAGAAGCTTCGTTCTCTAGTAGCCACTCTTAATGGCAACATTAGCATGATTCGCACTGCAATGAATAAATTAGGGAAAACTGTTATTATTAGGGTTTGATGTTAGTAGTTTAGAACTTGTTTAGGTTCCATTTGAGATGACATCATAACCGTAAAACTAATGATTTTCCATCAGTTAGTACTATTTCTAACTCCTTACATATTTTTAAAATATTCGAGCGTTTTTTTTGCGATTTCATTTGTTCAAATCTGTCTAAAATTAAATTAATGGATGTGTCGGTAATAAAATTGAAGACATTAATTTTAAAATTATCTTGTAGGTCTAAGATTAGTTAATCTTCGGATTCATAATAAAAACTCCTTTTTTTCTAGGACGAACAGTTGAAATTGCAGAAAATTGAATTGTCAGCAACCGACACTCAGTTTCAATGGCTTCAGCAATTACTTTGGCTTTTTCGATTATTTTCAGGAACCATAAATCAGTTCATGTATATATAGCGTTACGGCCAGCGTAAAAAGGAAACACGCAACGGATATTATTTATATTTAAATTTTAATTGATTGTAATTTGTTTGTATTGTTAACGTACAGTTATTATTATTAACCGAATTCCGTATATTAAACCAATTGGAATTTAACGCACTCATGATGAAAACGCACGGATAAGGTCCAATCGTCTAATATAGGAACGCGCGTATGAAACTGCACAAAGAAAGAAAAGAGAAAAATGATTCTTTGAAAATACAATCATAGACGAAGACAAACGTGTCGGACATTTTATTTTATTATGGAGGAAACGGGAATCGGCGTGATCAAGGTGCCATAAGCCCGGGATTTCCTGGAGGGATTATTTTTGGAAATTCAGTCTAATAAGAAGAGGATAAGTGATATACAGCTCTAACAAAATAAAAAAATAAAAATAAAGTAGCAAGCGCAAAGTTGTATAACAAAAAAAAGCACATTTGTATCGAGAGCATCAATTCATAAGGATAAATTATTCCTAAAATTATAAAATGAAACAAGAATGTAAAAATAGGCATGGAAATTTATAGGTTAGGTAGGTTAGGACACATTACGGAATAGTTAGCGTTAGGTCTGTATAAGCGTAGAGAAGAATTATTGAGGTTAGGCGAGAAAGTTTATAATGGGAAAATAGAAAGCAAGTCTTCCGGAAGCGAGGATGATTGCAATATAAAATGCAAATCAATTAAGGTTCTCTAAGGCATTCTCTGCCAAGAGCAAGGTAGTACGGCATATAGGTTTGCCGACCCATCAACGGTTTTGAGGGTCATGAAGGTTGAGTGATCATAAATTAATTAATTCTTAACGTAAATTTATTTACATGTTTTTTTGTATATTTCTTAAAATTTTGTATGGCCATACATGAGATCGCTCCTCGATATTGATTCCGATTTATCGTGATGGGAAACTGATGATCCATTGCATGCATGTAGTTGTGTATTTACGGGTGGTGGTGATTCAGGCTGTACATACTGGTATATCTGCGGTGGTATGGTGATCCATGCTGTAAGTTAGACATAATAGTTGTACAAAAGTGACTCCCATTACAAGTGAGGGTAGCTAGAAGAAATAAAGAGAAATGAAACGAAATGAAAGAAAAGCTAAGAAGATCATTTCTGTGAAGAAAGTTTCAAGAGCACCATAGTAAAGAAAGGAAATTGATATAGTGTGATGATACCATTAAAGCCTGGTGCGGAACCAGGGAGTTCAAAGGCTATAGCCCTACGGAGACTTTACGCCCAAGAAAATAAATTTAAACGAGATCCAGGATATAAAGAGAAGTACTTAGAATTTAGGGAATATGAAAGATTAGGCCACATGCGAGAGGCCACCACAGGGATAAACACGACAGAGTTGTATAACTACAGTCCACATCACGCGGTTTCAATAGACTGAAAGTTTAGAGTCGTATTCGATGGCTCTGCAAAAACCTCCAACGGAAATTCATTAAATGATATACAATACAATGGGCTCGTCTTCAGAAGGATTTGATGAATATAATTATGAGTTTTAGAACGACCAAGATTGCAATCTCCGCGGATATTTGCAAAATGTTTCGGCAGGTGGAAATCCAGCAAAGTCAATGGGATCTACAAAGAATCCTGTGTAGAAGCGATCCATAGAAACCCATCACGGAGTATTGGCTGACAGTGATAACTTATGGATTGACATCATCCCGTTACTTGGCGGTCAATGCATTAAATCAATGTGCGATCGATAGCGCAGAGGAAATGCCAATGGTATCTCGAGTTGTTCAAAATGATTTTTACGTAGATGACCTGTTATCATCGGTAGAGTCAGAAACCCGCAAGCAATAGAATTAAAGGGCGAGGTTATTGAAATGATCCAAAGGGGTGGCTTTACGCTAGCAAAATGGTGATCGAATTATACAAAATTTACGGAACATGAAATGTCAGCGAAAACAGTAGAGCTGCAGAATAATACGAGTGTATTAGGAATTCAATGGGATTTTATAAGAGATGAATTCCAGTTTCAGGTGCAGGAGCGCAACCAGCCTGAGGTTGTTAACAAACGAATCATTACAAGTGAAGTAGCAAGAATATTTGACCCCCAAGGATGGGTATTTTCGGTTACCATAAGAGCAAAGTTGTTGATTCAGGAGGTAAGGAAATAGTTGGATGAATCACTAGGTTTATCAATGCTGAAAGAATGGAGAGGTTATTATCACATATGAAGATACAGATTCACATATTTTGTGATGCGGCAGATAAGGCATAAGGAGTGGCTGTATACAAACGTGTCCAGGCGAATAATCAATAGAGAACAAGATTGTTATGTTCCAGAAGTAGAGATACACCTATTAAGTTGGTGACAATACCAAGATTGGAGTTATGTGCGATGAAACTTGGTAGTAAACTAGTTCGCAAAGTCAAGGAGATACCAATGTTTACTGAAGTATTAATCTACCTTTGAACAGATTCAGAGATAGTATTGCATTGGTTAAGGAAGCCTATCAATGAATTGAAAACGTTTGTGGCTAACCTAGCAAGATATTGAGAGATCTGATTTGATATCTCGTGGAATAAAAGTTAAAAATTTATTGATCAATAAATTATGGTGGGAGGGTTCAGATATGTTGGAAGAAGATGTTTAATCGTGGCCGGTATGGGTTCCAAGATCATCCAATCAAGAAATGAACACCTTAATTAAGACAGAATGTAAGGAACCACAATAGAAAATACAACCATAGACGAAAACAAACGTGTCGGACATTTTATTTTATTTTGGAGGAAACAGGTCGGCGAGATCATATAGTATGTGTATCGAACCACAAAACGAGGCTACAAATAAATTTAAATGAAGAAATGCTTTTGGCTAAAGCTCCTGCTTTCCATTTTGTGTGGCTGTCCCGATTATTATATAAATGGATGCTGACTTGTGCATCATATATTTGTTCAAGCAGAAATTTTAAAGGTTTTAAGGCAGAGATTTTAGTTTCCCACCTTAAAATATCTTTGGCCAGGTAATTCTACAATAATCAGAACGCTTAAAAAGGAAGCGGTGACTTTCGATTATACTACACCAGTATTATGCTTCAAAAAAGTTGTTCAAACTTTAGTCCTTTCAAGAGAGGGTCAATATTGGTAACCGAAACTATGCAGTTCTTCACGGATGAACAATTGAATTTAAATATTTCTGTCGGTCTACCTGATAATGCAGCGTGTACCAAGCTGAAGTGATAGAGATTGAGGAAGTTTTTACTTGGTTAAGGCATAATATGGTACTAATGAAAGATATTGCAATATATGGCGACTTTCTAGCAGCAATCAGGTTGCTGAGAGCACTTTCTCATGCAAGTGTGCCCAAAGGTGGGCTTAGGGCAATCCAGGACACTAACATCTCTGCGCAAAAATGGGTTAAGAACAGTCGTGAATATGCGAGACGGTTGGTTCTGGAAAGTAATGAATCCTGCAGAATCTGTATGGGCACAGAGGAGAAGGAGACACTAGTTTACGTTAATCTCATGTCCGGCTTTGGTTCGAAAGAAACATAGACTATTAGAAGCTTTTAGTAGATTGAAAACATAGGATGGTGCCAACAAGAGTATTAGAGAAGTTAGATAAGATCCTGTGGTCTTACAATGGACCGATATTGGTATGAGTGTGTGGGAGCAGCTACTCTAACCTAATCCATAATATTGATACTAATCTATAATATTGAGACTCTTCGTGTCGGATATGCAAAGCAAAGAATAGCTCTCTGCTTCATCTATAGGATTTGAATCTGACACGCCAGCGAGCACCAGCACCAATTAGTTCTATCGTTCACATTAAAATCGAATCTTTTGATTCACAACCTGTCAATCATGAAGCAGATCTACACCTAAATGCAAGCACAGTCACTGTAGCATTCAATATCATCAAATCACGTTTCGGCCGCTTACCCACATCACATGTTCGTGATTTTGCAGGAAAACAAATGTTTCTATACCTACCAAACGAACAAATGTTTCTATACCTACTTTACTATGCATCACCATGACCTAACCCACTATCAATGCAACTAATGGAGACCGTTTGCTTCTGAGCCAATTAAGATTTTTCACGTAAGCACTGTCATGTCGGGCTTTTGCTCCATCCTTACCTATTTGTACGGTATACACCAGATCAGGAAAGACTGCAAATCGATATACCATATAGGATCCAGTAAAGCAAAGAATAAATTGTACGTCGACGATTGCCTGTCTGCGGATCTAATTCTATTACCAAAGTGAAATTTGTATAATGCAGGAGATTTTAGGATTGCTAACAAAACGTTAGCATGGATTTTGTCTGCAGTTATTACATTTTAAATATAGAAACTATAATTGAAAAAATTAAGTTGGGAAGATCCACTCCCTGCTGACATCGAAAACCA
Source organism: Tipula confusa (assembly GCA_963556175.1). NCBI lineage: Eukaryota > Metazoa > Arthropoda > Insecta > Diptera > Tipulidae > Tipula > Tipula confusa. Next base: position 13,062,061 of record OY744477.1, on the reverse strand, counting down.
ATGAAAGATGATCAAGTCATCATTACTTGAAATGAAGAAAATTAAAATTCCACGGTTTTTGATGACGTCCGGTTTAACACCTGAAGTCAAAATTTACAGGTTAGGCTTATCTTCATACAACCAATAGTCATGGAAGACATACTAGTATTGTTATGATCAAAACGAAGATATCACCTCTGAAACAGGTATCCCTGCCAAGACTTGAGCAATGTGGAGCAGTATTATTAAATCGACTTATCAAATATACTAGACAAGCGCTAGACCTTATAAATATGGAATGTTATGCTTAGACAGATTCTAAAATGTCTTATCTTGGTTAGCAGATGTCTCGAGGCGATGGAAATGTTTCATTGGCAACAGAACCTCAAATGTTAGAAAATGGTTCTCAAGTACAATGGAGAGATGCACCCTTTACTAAAAATCCAGCAGACATCGCATCTCGAGGCAATTTATAGAAAATTTACCAAAATCGAGAATATCACTAAGTCGTTCATTCCTGTATATTGGGGTATAGTATGAAGGTACCTTAAACCTCGAACCGGAAGAGGCCAAGTTTCTCTTATCAAGGGATACATTTGTGTCTTTGTTTGCTTAGCAACAAAGGATGTTCATGTCGAATTGTGCCTTGATATGATGACAGAAACATTCATTGCCGCTTTTCGATGGATTACATCATTTAGAGAGACATACCTTTATAACTCCGATCGGATAATGACACTATAATTTTGTAGGAGCGAAGAGCATTCAAGGAACCAGTGGTGCATCAATTAACTTCACATCTTGCAGCAGCAAAGAAAGTAGACTAAGGAGCATAAAAATATCAAAATCGGAGACATGGTAGTCATAAAACATGACAATATGCCCCCATCTAAGAGCGGTTAATGCACAGTTGTGTAAAACTATACGTTCGCTTAAGTAACCCCAAATGATGCAAAATGATTAATAAAATGATCTCGATAATGATAATATGGTAAATAAATTAACGAATAATTTCATTTTAGAGTTAAACCACAGACAATTATACCAGATAAACATCTTGTATGGCTCAAATTTACACAAGTAAATTTATATTGCGGAATTTAATGCAACCGAAATACATAACCAAACGAAAAATAGATTCATATATAAAAAGTCTATTTTCATCCTTTTCTTTTTTTTGCACACGACTTTTTGATTGTAAAAAAATATAACAAAAAACCAACCCAAAATATTATACGAAAAACATGTAAATTTTTGTTTTAGTTTTTATAAAATAAAATAATCGTCTGCATAACAAAAGAAAAGGACGGAAATATTGGTTTTTATATGTACATCTATTTTTGGTTTTGTTAGATTTCGGTTGTATAAATTTGCGTAATATGAATTTACTTGTGTAAATTTAAGCCATGCAATAAACCAAAAATCAAATGTTTTTTAAGCTGTCCACAAGCGTGCAACGAGTAGCACTTTATATTTAATTATGTATCTTTTAGTTAAATAACTTACACCAATCAATTATTTGATGCGTGTCATGATTCAAATGCATTATTATTTATGCTGTTGCTAAATCAGAAAGTTGCAACAGGATAAAGATATTTAAAAAATGAAGGCATATCTCCATTAGTAAACTGGACGATTGTTAAATGTTGTTTGAATAAACTGAGTGAACTTAACTGACAGTACGCTAGTCGTTTGTCGAGAGGAAACTGACCATTTAAAAAATTCAAAAGTTGGGATTTATTAAGGATTTTGTTTTAGATTTTGTCACTTTTATCACTGAAGATTTTGGAGGTGAATTTTTAGATTTTGAATTTTGCGATTCGAATGCATTAATGATTTCAATTTTGTTTGATAAAATAGGTTGTTTATTGACAGATTATGATAAAATTATGATATTTTAGTAAATACCTATAGCCACTGGAACTAATTTAATTTAAATGCAGGCCTGACACACCTAATTGCTTAAATTCGATTTAATACGAATTTTAAATCTTAAACAGCACTGAATAATATAAAAGATACATACCGAAGATTTAAAATTAGTAGACGGTAAAGTAATCATCAAATAAGAATGTTACATACCTTCAAATATCAAATTGGAGAAAGTACATAATAATTGATTACCGCAGCTAGATATGCCCACGCCCAGTATTAAAAAACATTTAAAATTAATTAATTTTAAACATCAAAGTTGAACAGATATAATTTATATGTTGCTTTAAACATTAGAGCAACATAAAAATCATTTAAAGAGCATACAAAAGTAAACTAAATCACCTTAACAACTCCCTTTCCAAGTCACCACTCCACGTAATAATTGATTTTGAAGCAGCGATTTTTTTTTGTAATCTCAAACTGGAACCATTGTAATTGAATTTGGAACCATTCGATACTGGTAGTTAATCTAAACATCTTTATTATAAAAAATATCGAATTTGCAATATCATTGTGAATTCAACCTTTCTACGATCGCGTAATTAAGATCTACCATGATTTGTGGATAATTTTTTTTTGTATGTTTATTTACGTTGCTATAATAAGACTACATCGCTGGACTATCGGTGATCGAATATTATTAATTGGATAAATTTATTGATTGATCATGCCGAAACGATAGTAGTTTTTGTAATTATACTGCTATTACCTTTATTATATTGTACTACAAATTTCGACTTTTAATTGAGTTTAATGTAGTTGACTGCATTACCAATGATACATGATAATTTGCCAGTATATTATACGCATGACTTCTAATATCCAAACACATCCAATTTCATTAAAAAGACCCCTGGCTAGAATTTGAAGAAAATTACCTTAATTAGTGGGGTTAGTAAAATTGTAAATCTATGCCTCTGAACTCCACATGTCTGGTACGGTATTTTTTTCGAGCATGATAAACTTAGAATACTATCACATTGTCGTTTGGTGACTAAACGAAGGTTTGAGCGCTGGGTTAAAAAAAATAATAACTGGATACCACTAAAATTATTATGGTTTTTAAATATACCCAGGAAACATGGATCAATTGCATCCACAGTGGAGAGCTACAGTTTAGAAGACACAACGGTCAGTACCGACGTGAACGTTTTTTTCGTGGTCCCAGTTTGTATACATCTTAAACAGCGCTGCAATCATTATTATATCTTAAAAGTAGCATTCATCGCTTTTCTGTATTTGATTACATTACCATACGTAATGATTCCATAATTATAGATCTATGTACCTTAAAACATTTCTAGGTTAGGAGATTAAAAAACAATTAGATTCATTCATTTATCGTATTCGTTAAAGTGTTACATCAATATTTAAGGTGCTGTGTCATTATTTCTGAGCCTATACAAATTTTATGTAATATTTAATTCATTTTGTCTGCTGACTACTAATGGATCTATAAAAATTGAATACCCTTCAGAACAAATTAATAAATTTAATTAATCGAAAATTTTAATTTTTCCCATGTACTTTTGCGACAAAGGTTAATTTAATTAAGCGTTCATGATGGTACTCCGTTGACTCGTCTACTCTAATTAAATTGTACACTTTTGCTGTAACTACAAAATGGTGCTGCTTTTTATTTTAAAGCTTTTCTTTTACTTTTATATTGGTACACTAACCTTTCCGATTGATGAAATAAACATTTATTTTGGTAAATGATAGAGCTGATAAAAAAAACAAAAAAGAGATGTTACGACATTTACATAAACGAGTTAAAGTCATTCATCTTTTCTTTCACATAAGCGACCACTTTAAATTGTTCGATGTCATTTTTGATTTATTTATGCGTATTTGCTTTTCCTCACCACTGTGGTCGGAGAGCATACACTTGGTATACAAAATAAATGTATAACAGAATGTAGCTTTCGGCTCCGGTGACAGAATTGAGAATAACCAATCGTTCGTTGGGCAGACCAGCTACAAAGTTCGCAAATTCGTAAAAAGTTGAGAAAAGGTCGCGTTTAGAAACGAGATGTGGGACGTTTAGTCAATACAGTATGTGTTTATTTACCTTACTTAACTTACTTAACTTACTTAACTTACTTAACTTACTTAACTTACTTAACTTACTTAACTTACTTAACTTACTTAACTTACTTAACTTACTTAACTTACTTAACTTACTTAACTTACTTAACTTACTTAACTTACTTAACTTACTTAACTTACTTAACTTACTTAACTTACTTAACTTACTTAACTTACTTAACTTACTTAACTTACTTAACTTACTTAACTTACTTAACTTACTTAACTTACTTAACTTACTTAACTTACTTAACTTACTTAACTTACTTAACTTACTTAACTTACTTAACTTACTTAACTTACTTAACTTACTTAACTTACTTAACTTACTTAACTTACTTAACTTACTTAACTTACTTAACTTACTTAACTTACTTAACTTACTTAACTTACTTAACTTACTTAACTTACTTAACTTACTTAACTTACTTAACTTACTTAACTTACTTAACTTACTTAACTTACTTAACTTACTTAACTTACTTAACTTACTTAACTTACTTAACTTACTTAACTTACTTAACTTACTTAACTTACTTAACTTACTTAACTTACTTAACTTACTTAACTTACTTAACTTACTTAACTTACTTAACTTACTTAACTCACTTAACTTACTTAACTTACTTAACTTACTTAACTTACTTAACTTACTTAACTTACTTAACTTACTTAACTTACTTAACTTACTTAACTTACTTAACTTACTTAACTTACTTAACTTACTTAACTTACTTAACTTACTTAACTTACTTAACTTAAAACAACAGCCTGATTATGTGAGATTCATCGAACCCAGAGACGAAAAAGATATAATTCCACCAGTGTCAATGGAGGTGGTTCTAAGTGACAAAGTGGGAAACAATAAGGCCTTCAGTCTTGGTTTGTTAGCTTGTTTAATACTTGCCTAGAAGAAGAATTATTCCCTACACAGTGGGTTACTACAGTTCTGCTTACTCGATACGACTGGTAAAATATTAGAGAAGTTCATTTGCGAAAGACTGCTTTGTGCCTCTATGGCCATTAAAACAAAGGGGTTATGTCTACGGCACGCTTTATATTTGACGCGATTAAGCTCGTGGTATAGATACAGCGCAAGAGGTGATGGCAGGTTTTAGAAGAAAAGGAGGTTACAAAAAATATTCCACGGTGGTCACATTGGATGTTTAAAATGCCTTATCTTGGCTAGGTGGGATTGGTTATCGTTTATTGGATCGCAGTTGCCGGAACATAAAATGGAAGTCCTTCTGATCTGGGAGTGCTAATCGATTCTAGACTATCATTTAAAGCCCATCTGGACATTGTGAGTGAAAAAATTGGGTGAGGAAATGGAGCCGAATATATAGGTAGCGTAGTTATATCTATTCAAATGTAAGGCTCGCCGATTTATAGGTAAAGCGTCTTAAGAGTGGCTTGTACATATAGAACAGTCTCAGATGAGGCCGTGTTTCTCAAAGTAGAAAGGACGTTGGAGTTATCGACTACTTTCTTTGGTGATAAATGGACAAATAGATATAGAGAGGTGATTTTTACCTCAGTCAGTTCCTAACTGAGCATGGGTGTTTTCGGACTTATCTATATGAGTTCAAGATCAAGTACGATAATTTTCCATACTGCCCTAAGTGCGAGGATAAAACTAAGAGTTTTTAGAGCATGTAGAGCATGTTCATCATTTATGTCACAAATTAGCTATCTCCCTTCTTAAGGGTAAGACATATCAGACCTTCTCAGTACAATCGTAAAATTATTTTTCCTGTAATCCCTGGTATGATCCCATAACAACTGGCTATAAATTTCATGCATAACAATAAAAACCTCTTGATTAAAGCCTCACTAAAACTGCATACTTAAAATCAACAGCATTAAAAGCCATAGTTGACCCTTTATTGAGATTGTTTACAAGATCTTTTAGGCCAAGACGAGTACTTATTGTACGACCTTCGTAAACGAAAACGTAATTTAATTAGTCCATAATAGTTCGATCATGATGTGTGTTATGATCGTAATTTGCAATACTATAAAGTCCTTCAATCGAAAACCGCATTAATGTGCATCAAAATGTCAAGATTTTGAATTATTTTTGGTTAATTTTTTAGTGCCTCGTATAATTAATTGTTAGAAAGGTTTACACATTTAAATTGAAAACATGATCACTTACGATCATCGTTCTTTTAATTGTATGTCCATACAAGCAGTGCATAGCCTGGCATTGACAAAATGTTTATGAGGTGTGCGCGATGATAAATTTAAAGTTTATGTACTTACACAAACAATTAATGAGATCGGTCGTTTCGATCGCGTTTTTATAGCATAATTGGGTAATAATACACGATCGCTGTACAAAATGAATTATGGGAATTTGTAATCTCTTGTGACGGTCATTTATACGATAACTCGTAGGTAGTGTCGTGTATTGTAAATGATTTACATAATAATAAATTGATGGATACACCTGTTATTATCGTAAAGATTTTTTTGGATTATGTTTCTTACATAATGCCAAACCATAACAACACGATATAAAATAATTGTGGTAACAAAAACAGTTCAATCAATCATTACATTTTGTGTGTGTAATCTGTCCTTCAGAATATCTTTTGAACCAAAGAAAATTTTAAATTACAAGACCTAAAATTACGAAGATGTGTTGAATGGGGTATATATTATACAGATATAGACCTCCGATTATTTTACGGTGAATGGTGTAATCAAAAATTTTTTTTCTTTCTTCGTAATCCTAACATTTCATCTGACAGTATTATAACAGACAAAATCCGTGAATCTAACATCATACGCATGATGTATTGTTGCTGTTGTTGTTTATAAGTAAAAACCTTATATTTTTACACTCGGGTGCACAGCCTTCGTTTGTACAACGATTTACCATGGTTTAGACAAAAATACGGATGTATCCCATAAGTTCATGGAAATCCTTATCGGTTAATTAATATTTTGCAATATATTTACATTCGAATTAGGCCAATAATTTTCAATTCTCTTTCACTTCATGTCTTTATATATGGATATAATTATTTAATGTGCGAAGTTGAACTTTCAAATAATCCGCAGTCATGCAACCGAAACAATTCCCTATAAACACAACAAAAAACAAAAAACAAAACGCAAATCGTTTTTACACGATTACAAACTGACTAGACAACTTTTCAAAGGAAGTAGTGCGCATACAAAATTTAAAGCCCAAGAACATAAGACATAGTATGACATAAGACACATAAAAGCGTATGGTATAATGTTTTGTTTTAAAGACCACTGCTGGCCCGTACCATGTAAACATTTAGACTTCACTGGTTTTGATTTCATCAAGATTGTGAAACTCACAGTTACGTCGATACTTGCACGTGTAAGCTACGCATGCGTGTAGCTTGCCTGAGACATTTTTGAATTGTGCACTGTTTCTCGCAAATCTAAAAGCAAACAGTCATGTTTCTTCCGAAGTTTGCACAGTTTTGTTGTGAACCATGATTTTGGCAGTTTTGATGGGCTAACCATCATGTGTTTTCTGGTTTATGTAAATTTAATAATTTCATTGAATTGTACCTATGTAACACATAAAGATTGAGCAACTGATAATAAAATACATCTGTAAACAATTATGTTATATCAATTTTAACGCATATGAATACTAATTTTTTGTTATGAATAATGCAAATGTTTTTTTTTTTAATGGAAAGAGTTACCAATATTTTGAAACTACCAATCGAAACGTTTCGATTTGTTAAGTTAGATGGCAGTGTTACCTTAAAAATGACAAAAATGCACTTAAATCATTTAAATACTGAGGTGACGATGTGTTCTCCAGATTTTGAAAATTTTTGATGTGTGCCATAAATTTGACATTTTGGTTCGGCTAACCATAATGTGTTTTTGGAATTTTGGAAATTTTCGTTTTGTGCCATAAATCTAACAGTTAGGATGGCCTAACCATCACATGTTTTCTAGATTTAAGAAATTATTGATGTGTGCCAGAAATTTGACAGATAGGCTAACCCTGTGTTTTTTTGATTTCCGGATTTTGGAAGTTTTTGATGTGTGACGTAAATTTGATAGATAGGGTAACCATCGTATATTTTCTGTTCCATAAATTTGACAGTTTTGATAGGCATCAAAACTAACCATCACGTTTTTTCTACGAATTTTGGCAATTTTTTTTTTGTGCCATAAATTTGAAAATATTGATGGGCTGACTAATCATTATAGGTTTTCCGAATTTTGAAAATTTCCGATTTGTGCCATAAAGTTGACAGATAGGCTAACTATCATGTGTTTTCTGAATTTAGAAAATTTTCGATGTGTGTCATAAATTTGACAGATAGGCTAACCATCATGTGCTTTTTGATTTCCGGGTTTTGAAAATTTTCGATGTGTGTCATAAATTTGATATATAGGCTAACCATCACGTGTTTTCTGTGCCATAAATTTGACAGTTTTGATGGGCTATCCATTATGTTTTTTCTGCTATAAATTTTTTAAAAAATGTATTTTCTGTGCCGTAAATTTGACAATTTTGATGGACTGTTAGACTGAAATTTGGAAATTACCGATTTGAGCCATAAAGTTGACAGATAGGCTAATCATCATGCGCTTGCCGGGTTTTGAAAATTTTCGAAGTGTGCCATAAATTTGTCAGTCTTTATGAGCTTACCATCAAGTGTTTTCTGGGCTTTGGTAATTACCGGTTTGTGCCATAAATTTGACAGATATGCTAACCATTACTTGATATCCGAATTTTTAGAAAGTTTTCGATTTGTGCTACAAATTTGACAGTTTTGATGGCTTACCATCCAGTGTTTTCGGAACTTTGAAAATTTTCGATGTGTACCATAAATTTGATAGATAGGTTAACTATCATGTATTTTCTGTGCAATAAATTTGGCATTTTTCATGAGATATAACCATCATTTTTTTTCTATGGATTTTGGAAATTATTTTTTGCGCCATAAATTTAGCAATTTATTTATTTATTTCACGATTGCGTGTGTTTACCAGATTTTGAAAATTTTCAATGTGTGCATAAGTTTTAAGGTTTTGATATTTTGATATTGTATTTTGTCTACTGGCAGTTTTGAGTTTTAAAGCAATCTGCAACATTTTTGTAAGCTGTGGAAGTCATCCAACCATAAAACAAAAAAAAATTTGTCCGGATCTTTACTTGAATAAAGTCTTGAAATTTTGGCGATTGGTGACACTGTCGCTAGACCAAGGTGGCTCAAGGTATGTTATAGCAGTTTGCTAAATTTTTGTAAAGGAATCACCGGACCATACTTTTCCATTAGATCTAAGATCATTGCCGCCATCAAGGAGATTATAGTGGCGAATTAAAGGATAACAAGAAATCATGTGCTAGATTGATGTTTTTATATCTTTGTTGCTTGTGCATTTAAAGGTTAGTTTTTTTGGTTCTGAATGCCTTAGGCTTTATCGATTGAGTGATAAGTGAATAGAGATAAGGTGGAAACTTTGAGAAATATCTGAAAGGTAGCATTAAGTTGGAACTTCATTCTACATCCAGTCGGTTTGAGAATAACAGTTTTTCCAAATCCCTTGTCGTTGATTGCAACACTTCGGATAATTGTTCTAAGGCCTTTACCGCTGCTCCAGATTCTACTGCCAGGAGATATTTACATAGAAGGCAAATAATTCTGCACCTCTCCGGATGTACTGGTTTTCTTTCTGCTGATTTGACTGGCAATTTGCTAGAAGTGGTATTTCATGCCACTCACATGGGTGGTCTTTTCGGTGATGACACTCAATTTATTGTGATGGATGCCATTTATTGTAAATATACTTGCGCATTCTGCCGGTTTAGCATATGGTTCTTCAAATTGAGGTTCTTTTGGTGCTGGCCTGGCTTCAATAAACCGTTGATTGATTAAAGTTTATCCCTCCGAACGTGCAGGAAGAGAACACTTTCTTTTTATTGCTGCAGCGTCATCAGTGGCTTTTCTTAGATTATGCCGAACTATTTTGTCAACTCGATCTTCAGGCAGCATATCAGGATGTACTTTTGATCTGGATGCTTTGGCATCTACATGAATGTGCATTGTTCCTCCTTTAATTCCTAGTCAATAACTGTTGCAGTCCTTTTCTAATTTTAGTATTTGGCAAGGTGGCCACGGGGCTTTTTCTCGTTTTCACCAACTTCCACCCCTCATAGCTGGTGGAAACTAGTTTTAATGGTTATGCCAATATTTCATTTATTATTTTTCCCTTGGCGTTTGTTTTAGGTGAAGTTTATCAAAGGCATTTACGAAAGCATCCACCGTCAATCCGTTGGGAACATCCGTGGCAACTTTGGCATGTCCTTTATTACATTGTTTAAACATTTTAGGTTACTAATCATGTGATTAGTAACCTAAAATTCATCTTAAATTATTAAAAATGTGTCCTTTTCATCCATAATAAAGCTTGACAGGCTCAAGGTAGTTATATTGAACTTTTAACGATGTCATGACTCTAGCATCGTCGGCCAGTCAAAAAGCGTAAAATACGGGTAATTGCAAATTAACATAAATAATTTACAAGATATGTGGTATGTACTTTGTGATACAGCCGCTGTGGTCGAAGAGCATCGATATAACTCAAAGTTATACGGTATTTTCACTGGGCTGACCAACCGATTCTAAAAATTGATATAAAGTCCAAGCACTACCGTAGCCTCACTTTAAAGAAAATAAATAATCGAAATCAGTTGAAATCGGTATGGGCCAACAATAGCCCTTCTAAAACCGATTATTATTATATGTAGTACCGGGAGGAAAAAAATCATAAATTTATATGTAGAGGAGAATGACTGGGCATAATTTGTCTAAATCCATCATATCATCATTTAATCAAATTTATGATTTACAATAATTAATAAAATTTAACCAAAAAAAAATGGTAAACAACAACAACAATTATAGTAGTATACCTAAATAAGCCTCTTATTTCTTATTTAATTTACTTATGATGATGATTCATTCATCTCATCATCGCGGTTGGGATTTCCAAACTAAAATCATAAGCGAACAAATTTTTAATTTTTTTTTTTTTTTTTTTTTTTTTTAATTAAATTTAATTATAGATAAGTTTTGGTCGGAAATCAATCAAGGATTGAAATTAAAAAGCATTCACCACTACATAAGATTATATTCTAGAATTTATGTAAGTTTGTATACAACATATACTCGTGTATTATGGCCAATCACCTGGAGCTGTGTTCATATTTTGTAATTTCAAGTTTTTAATTGAATTAATTTTATCGCTATTTGGCATCGACACAATTATGTAACGTAATGTAATATCCACGAATTATTTGTTATGATTAAAATAATTTTTTATGCTTCTGAGTTCGATATTGGTTTGGGTTTTATGTTACGTCAAAATAACATTCACATTCGCCTATAACGAATAGTGAACCATTAAAATAACATTAATAGACCATCTAATGGTCTCTAGGGTTGAACCGTGTCTGAAACAGGCCACATTTTTATGATTGAAACACGGACCCTGTGGGTGTGGAGTTGGAAGTTTCCTTTAAGGCGCGACGTGGGAAATTAAAATACAGGAATCGGCTTAAGCACTGGAAAGCGAGTTAGAGGAAGAATTGGTAGAAGCTAAGCCATAGTGGCAAAAAAGCATTCGACAAAGACGATCTCGACTGAATGCACTTTCCATTAAAAAGAAAAGAACTGCGTTTGTTTGACAAAATGATCATGCTGGAGGACAGAGTACTGCCAGGAACTGCAGATAATATGCTTATATCAAGGTACAAAACCCAAAACAAAACAAAAACTATTTGCTGAGTATTCAGTAGTGACAGTTTCGTTATCTTAAAACTCTTGTCACTTGTAATAGTATTTACCAATTTCTCTTTATTTCCAAAGGATAGGCTGGTGTGGCCACGTTCTGTGTTTTTATCCTACAAATAGACTCCAGTTGCCTATATATCGCAGCACCACACTCCATAAAATGATCAACATTCCTTCCGTTGTTAAAATCTCATACCTAATAACACAGCCAATGGCATTTCCGAATTATGAATTATTATGTTTACTATAATTGGTTACCAATTCAACCCTGCCAGCGGTAAGTCATTCAACAATAACAAATGGAAATGTCTTAATTTAGTGCAAAAAAAAAAGAAACCCATTACAAAATACGGCAAAATTATGTAAACATATAAACGAGTCTTAAACCGCACAACAAAACATTAATAAATTATACGAATGTCTTCAATCCATTTCACAGTTGAATAAGGCCAATGCTACTTAAAATCAAAATAATGTATCTGTCTGTCGATGGTCTAAAATTTGTAACATTTTGCATGATACATAGCCTCCACTTATATTTGTTCGCTCAATGATATATTCAGTATCATTTTGTGTAACTGCGCGATAGGTTAAAGTTTGAGACCACCGAGCAGCATCTTATTTATGGGCTATTAAAAATTAACGAAACATAATTCGGTGATCGCGGGGTCGATGAACTAAGGAAAGTATATACGATATACTTTCTAATTTTTGTTAATTTTTTGGTAAATTTTTTATTTTTTTTCAAAATCTAGACCAAATATGACGGGATTCATTTAATATAATTTACAGCGATTGTACGAGGTTTGTGTCGATAGTGGAAATTTTTGTTTATTTTTATAACGCATTGCGATGCCGTGTGTGATAAATTGATGCGTGTTGTGTAACGCGATATATTAATTAGATGGTGGATAAAAGTCAAGGCAAAGCTTGCGGGCTAATGAGTTAAACAGATGTAAGCTTTTGTTCAATTTATGTTAATCATGTTAGCTGCGGATTATAGTGACGAACGAAGTGATTTTTTGTAGATCGTACATAATTGTGGAATTTTTGAATGAGCTAATGAGATGGTTATTATCAGTTGATGAGCTTTTCAAAGAGTGATCTAAAAGATAGCGTTGAAATTCGTTTGAATCCAAACGCGCATTTAGTGTGGGGGAAAACTGAAGACTGGACTGTCAAAGTGGTTTAAACTGTGATGGTTGGATCACATGGAAGCTTAAAGGAGGTTTCATCATATTATTTTAAACAATCATTCTTTAGTAATAATTCTTTTATAGTACTGCATCTATTACCCGAAGCATATAATCCATCCTAATGAAGGGTGGCTGCAACGGTGAAATTCGGACGATCAAAGTTAGCCCCGAAAGATCCCCGAAGTATATGATCAGAGACTTATGGTCTCTTATTTATTTCGAAGTAGTACTGGTAATATAAAAAAGTTGCTCAGTTTATTGGTATAACCATAGGAGTGGTCATTTAAGCTAAACTAGCTCTTGTATTCAACTATGTATATCTGTAAAATTTGGTGGTTGGTCACTGTTCGGTTTGTATTTGATTACTTTAGCTTTTCTTTTTAAATTGAGCAATTAATATAGTTAAATGCTTAATTAAAAAAAAAGAAGTTATATATGAAAGATATATATAATTTAGATAAATTTATGGTTTCATTTTTAAAAAAATTAAAACAGCTTGAAATTTCGTTAATATCTGAAGTGTTTTACTTTAAAAAAGTTGCTCAATTTATTGGTAATTAAAGACATGCTTGCTAAATTGAGCGACTTATTTACTATATTTTATTAGTTGCATATTTTATTATTGTCATTCACTGAAAATGAGCGGTGTCAACCGACCAGCTACCTAAAGTAGCGAGTTTCACTATAAATGATAAATGAATACGACTCGTTTAAAAAAAGTTGCTCAGTTTATTGAAAACCGTAAACGTGTAGGCTTAAGCAGACTTAACTGAAGCAATACCTATTTGAGAAGCTAAGTAACTATTTTATTCGCAACTTTCACTTTTCACTTATATATTGAGCAACTTAAATTTAAAATTAAGAAAATGTTTCATCAGTAACTATTGATAACATGAAAAAGTATTTCGCTCGTGTGTAGTTTCGAAGTGAAAAAACTTTTGGATAATTGAAATCATTTTTTTGTCTTTAGTGATTTACGGAAGTGAAACCTTTTTGAATTTTAAAGTAAAGAGTGACAATCAACCAGTTTCTTGTATTCAGTAGCTTAATAAAGTAGTGTCCTCTTTAATTCAAATATCTAATGAAAAGTCTTTTATTAAGCAAGTACATTAAAAAAGTTGCTCAGTTTATTAGTAATAAGTGCTTTTGCTTAAACAGAACTATCTAAACTCGTACATTTTTATAAAGGGACTGTTTAGTTCTTATTTTCTACTTCAATAATTGAGCAACTCTTGCAACAAAACCATTTTAATTAACCTTTTTTTTCTTCGGTAGTTTAATGAAGTAAAGTTTAACTCGACTGTTCATTTAAACAAATTTGCTCAGTTTATTGTTAGCTCAGTTTACTGAGAAAATTTGCTCAGTTTACCTTAGATATCTTCATTTAAACGGAATTATCTGATTTAGTACCGGTATGTAATTCTGAAGTTAATAAAGTGATGTGACAGTTAGAATCGCAAATTTTAGTCAGAAATTGAGCAATTTAAACGCGGTATTAAAGTATTTCGCTCGAATTACTTTAGATTATTTGACTAGCTCAATTGAGTAAAGATGAACTCGGGTATCTAAGGGAAATAGTTTTCTGGAATTGTAAAAATTTGCAGTTCATTACAAAATTTTGTTGCTTACAACAAAATTAAAGATATACTGTACATTAAGTTTATTTGAAGAAAAGGTATAAATTAAACTAATCAAAAAATTGTAGTTAACTGATATAATGTTAGAATACTTAATATTTAATAGCAACTCTGAACACGATAGTTTAAGGAGTTACATCCCTATATTAATATATGTACAGGGTGGGTTAAGCTAAATGGCATGTGTTGAGGTAACCCGCTCGCCGATAAACTTTATTCCGTAAAGTTTGATTAATGATTTTAATCCATTAATCCATTTAAAGTTGGATTAATGATTTTTACTTTTCCGCTGTCGTGACTTTTACAACTTTTCCCAATAGCTACTGATTTGAAGTATTCAATTTACCATCTTTTCTAAAAATGTTGAGCTTTATTTGCCACCTTGTCAGATAAGATGCCTCCAGATCAATAATATTGTTCTTTGGTATCTTCGTAGTTTTACCAATGATGCAGTGCGATGGCGTTGGAATGGTAATATTTATAGAATGTAGACTCGTAGAGCATAGATTGGTCTAGAGTTTAGAATAATTTTAATTTCGGCAGTTAAAATACTCCTCAAACCTTAGGATAGTTTTACCAATGACTCTCTTTAGATGTTATTTGGCTTATTTTACCCCAGCTTCCCAAATTCATCCAAAGTGAGACGTACTAGGAGGATTGAAATACCAAGAAATAAATTCAAGAATAATCACAAGTTTTAGAATTTTTGATTAATTTATTGAAAGATTCTTGTAATGAGTGGTTGGCGATAAAACAAATGCTCCCATTCCCAATTATTCCCTATCCAGCCGTGGATAGATGGCCTTGAATAAAGCCACTCCATAGGCCATTTCACCACAGTTTATATTGGTAAAGTTCATGTGGTCTGTCGGTTTGTTAGATGACGGAACATGACGCCACTGATTGCATGCGTGAACTGAGCACAAAGATGCTTCAACGTTCGGGATGACTAAAAAGCCATTCTCACTTGTGCATTAGTGATCATTGATAACGTTCCGGTTTCTTCTCATACTTGTCATTGAATTTTTCAAATCAAGGTGCTGCTCGTCCACAAGGCATGATAGTGAACGTTAGGTTTTATGAATATGACATTAACATTGACAATATTCAAAAACAGTCGATAACACGCTCATGAGGAATAAGCTCATGATTAAAGTCGATGGAGCCGGATTATTGATTCGGTAAAGACAATACCCTTTAAACCGATTATTTATTATTGGTCGGGTCATTTGATTCAGCAAAGAGAATAGATTTTAGGACGGTCGCATTCTGCAACCACCTTAACCATCAATATTCGACCGGCGACTATACATCATTACGAAACATTGAAATTCCATAATAACCTATGTATAAAATGTATAAAGTAAAAATACAAATCATGTATCACTATAGTGTCATGATAGTTCGCTATATATAAAAAAAGTGATCTGCAATATCGATGTATTTAGATGTATAACATGCGGGTAATAAACTTTTACATATTTTTCGCCTAAATGATTACTACTTTTATATTTACTGCCTAACATAAGAAATCGCATAAAGCGTGTTCTTCTTCGTTAAATTGGTTTCTTCTTCCAACCGAAAGTGTAATTAATCAACATTAATTGCCTATGAACATTAATAAATTAGTGAAATTATGTTTAAATGATTTAATTAATTATATTTTGTCATGCACGCGTATTTTTTGTTTTCGTTGTGATGATAATGAAATTCCCAATCACTTTAATGCGATAATGCGTTCACGTGAAGGTTAATTTCGCCAACAGACAAATAATTTTATGGGAAGAACATTTCGTTTATAACTCGATAATTACCGGTACAATGTCATAAATTTCACAAAACAATTAAATTAGCATGCAAAAACTACTTAACATCTAATTAGTAATTATAGCATGGATATAGTAAAAATATAAAAGACAATAAATACAATGGACTTTGTAAATCTGGTGCTAATTTATGTTACGAATGAAAATATTTACACGCGCGGTAATGAAACGAGATGACTCGTTAAAATTCTTTTTAATTTCTGTGACAATTTTAGCGTACGCTACTTGTCTACTTATTTAATGTACATACGACCGTTAAAATTAATAAGAAGCCGCCAACTAATATTCGGCATGACTAAGTGTGAAGGAGCACCGCAGTAATGTTTTCATCATGATTTGCTGATTTTGGTGTTTATTACAATAATTTTATTTGTTGTATGACTTTAAGTTTCGATTTATTCGTAAATTTCATCAGATTTATTTGTGATGATCTACGTTGATCTTGCAAATGCCAAACAAATACAAAGAAATTTTGTTTTTATCGGTTGTGATTCCTCATCGATCATATGTCTCTGTTCATGATGTCTTAAGTACTAAAGCGTAAATTTCCGTTTATAGGAACTACATTCAACTTTGTACGATGGAATAACTGCAATTTAAAAAATGTTAAGATAAGTTACTGGCTTTCATGAACAGGCTCAGCTGACATATCTTTCTTCACTCCGGGTTGATTTGTAGTTTTTTTGTGCATAGTACTTTTTGGAGTTCTTCTTATAATTATGTTAAAAAGTTTACTCTTCTCGTTAAAAGATGGTCGGCCACCTAACACCACCTTTGACACTAGAGAAAGTGTGACCTAATTGCCGCTTGGCTGTCCCCATATATTGGGGGCAGTCCTGAAACTCTTTACTTCTTTAAGCATTATTAAAGGCTGTCCTATAAGGTATCCTATGGGTTTCTAACCGTTTGAACCACTAGGCTTTATCGTAGTGCAAGCAGAATTAAAGGATCGTAACCAGGTGCTTCTGATATTATCCATCATGAAATCTAGATCCTCATGAGTCACTTGTGGCTCCTGGGAAAAAGTTCATTTAACACTTCCCTATATTTGCTCTAGTCTTCTTGGGTTTCTGACAATTTTCCGGGTAGCAGGGCAAATGTTCAGATTGTAGGTTATATAATGATGGTCGGAAAAAAGTGTTTCTTTACCATTCTTTCTAACCATATGAAGAATATTTTCCGCTGTGAAGGTCACTGATAGGACCTCCCTCCTCGCCTTGAGGACCAGTTCAACCAGATTATTCAGTTAAACCTCCTTTTTGAAGTCTATATAGGCTGCAATCAGCTAGATCTCGTTATTGTTGACCACCAGGCTGACCGCAGTTATATCATCATTGCTATATTATGACACAAGGAAAATATTTAGGTTACTTTTTCCAATAATGTAGGATTTTATTCTGCCAGACTTCCTTGAGTATAAAATATTATATCTTTTCATAAGAACGTTCATCGATTAGAACTATATCCTCACGTGATTAAGTCAGTCTAAGAAGAGAAGCTACTGAGGTAGCTTCTTAACATTTTTCTGGCTAACCACACTTACCTCTCTACATGGCACTAGGAAAACTGCCGGCTTTGTATTTTCCTCCTTCACCAATAGACCCGATGAGTCAGAGCTTAAAAGCAGATCCAGTCAAGCCTTTCCCATCGTTCGATTTGTTCCTCCACAACATTTGTTCTGCCGTGCCCTGTACAGTGAGAGTGCCGGCAGATTAGATATCTGTGCTCGTTTCTGCCTCATATTTTTTATAATTTTTGAGATTTTACGACCCAAAACCGAAGTCTATAATTCCCTTGAGCTAGACGAGCAACAGACTTCTTTTGACTATACCATTAATGATAGTCTCAAGGCACCCTTGGGCTCCTTCTGCTTAACAACCTTCCAATTCCCGGTTGGAAAATTAAAGATCTATTTCAGCTATAGCTTTTTTTATAGAGAACCATAGATCTTTCATTTAGACAGTGAATCAATTTTTCGCACCCCTAATGCCATCTCGCATCTCTACAGACCCTTGCCAAGGACTTTGAAAAATACGCAATGTAGTACGGTAAATACCGTCTTCTTGACTTTTGTCAATGATGGCTAGCTACACACCATACTCCCTGATGGTTTCACAGAACAAGTTTACAAGTTCAGATCATCTTGCTATCACTTGACTTTGTGCCCTCGATAACCATATCATTGACTCTGTTAAAGAATGGTCTTTGTAACCACGGATCTTTGCCAACCCGAAAATATGTCCTTATACTTTACAAAAATTTGGATGATCTAAATAACATGGCGGAAGTAACGACCGATAAAGGTCGGGGAATTTTTATTCGTCATATGAATGCACATGATCTCATTGTGGCTAGCACGTTTTTTCCCAAACAATCCAGGTGTCATCCAGGTGTCATCAAAGCTACGATCGCTTTTTCATGCAGATCATTAATCACAGGAAAACGTATACCTTACGTTACAACTGTCAGGATCTATTAAAGGATTTTGTATTTTTTCAGAAATGGTGAAACTACTGGTAACTTTGATAGATTGCAGGATTTAAACTATGTGCATAGTTTCATCTAAGGAGTTTTATCTAGCGTTGCTCAAATTTGCTCAATATTTAAAATCGTTCCCTCAATATTTAAAATCCCAACATTTAAAGACCAATATTCCATATTTCCAGTTGAAACTGAAAGCTTTTAGCTAATTTGAATACACTACATCTTAAAACGCCATTAAAAGTTTTTTTTATGGAAATTACCAGAATCTAAACTCAATAACACGCTAATAAAATTAAAAATCATCGAAAGCTAAAAATACCTCAAAAACAAAACCAACCACAATAACATATAAATATTGTAAACATCAACAAAGAGGAGTAAGGATCGTAATGACCCGCGGCATGACATTGAGTCGCACATTTCTTTTCAATTTCAAGTTGAAAACGAATCGCTATAATTTATATTGCGCTAAATTCTTAAGCCAATTCGAATGAAAAACGTTTTTCTTCTTCTTTTTCTTCATCCAAACGAGTTAAGATTGCGCAGAAAAGTAATTAAAGTTTAAATACAAAAATTGAGAGTGAATTTGTGCACATAAAATTGTGTAAATTGTTGTTGTAAAAATAATGTTTTGCCCCTCACGTTTTGCATTTGACGACGCGTTGTATATACAATTCTTAAATTAATTTTTTTTTTCGGCTCATACTCGCTTTATATTTGAAAACTTGTTCTATTGCTGAGTGTACCTTTACCTATATAAGGTGGACGGCCGCATCAACCAAGTCAGTCTAAATTTAGTAATCGAAAAAATCGTTAATCTGCCAAGAGTGAAAAAAAAGTGAAAAAATGTTTAAGGTTTGAAGAAATTGGATTAGGTAGTGAAGTGGAATTTTGTGAATTTTTTTTTTTAAATTATTTTACAGGTTATCTGTTTATTGGGCATTCTAAGTGTAGTATACTGTGCCTCATTACCAACTTTGGAACAAAGTGTCGATGGTAGTGCAAACGAAAATGGTGATTTGGATGATTCACCACAAATACCCCCGGAAACTGATGATTTAGAAAAGGCTGAATATGGCTGGGGTGGTTGGGGTCGGCGATGGGGTGGATGGGGTGGATACAGAAGCTACGGTTGGGGATATCCAAGATGTACGCAAACTTATTTACACATTTTACATATAGGGCAAAACTAATTTTTTGATTTTTCTTATCTTACGAATAGATTATGGAGGGTGGGGCTATCCAAGGTACAGATCATACTACTGGTAAAATTGTCAATGCCATCAAATGGACAATGCGTGATTCATTATTGTAATAAAAAATTTATATGTGATTTACATTGTGGTTTTGTTGTTGTCGAGTAGTTCAAAATATTGATTTAAAAAATTATCAACTTTCGTGTGTGAAGATGATTTTGACAAAAAATTGATTATCTGATAAAATTACATGACTAATTGCATTTGATTGTTGATTGTACTGTTGATGGACAAAATGTGTGCTGCGTAAATGTGAATTGAAAAAAATAAAATAAATCGACGAGGATGGGATTCGAACCCACGCGTGCAGAGCACATTGGATTAGCAGTCCAACGCCTTAACCACTCGGCCACCTCGTCTTCCATATAATTCTGTTTAGCTGTTAGTTGTTTTAAGTCAGGCTTTATGTAATTCCAATTTAGTGATCCATGCTAGAGAATATCGTCGGATTGTTGACTTTAATTCTAAAGAGCTGCTAAAAATTATAATAGCTTATGTGCAAATATAGATATACACTTCTGACACGAACAAGCGATCAATTGTAAGGAAATGATAATCCCAATTTATTCGCATGCAACCTATAGCTGTAGTAAGCTATTCTTATGTTAAAATGTCCGCTAAATTTGGAAATGTCGACGTGAAATCAATCATGTGTTAATTTCTAAACGTCGGTTTGAGATCAACTATCAATTTCGCAAATGATCATTCATTGGCCAGAAAACGTACCAAACAAGCCAACTGTAAACGTAAAAGTTAGATAATTTATTCGTTATTTAACGAAAGAGGTTCGGATTATAATAATTAGGTGACTGTTTGTCATTTGAGTAACATTTGTTCGTTTTTTATTTGCTAAGATTGCAACCTACAATACTAGCAGAAAAGTGTAAATGCATAAATATTTTATTAGCAGTGTTAACCCGGATGTCACAGATGTTGACAGCTTTCGATTAAGATATCAGTCATCAAAATCGGACCACTATTTTGTGTGCTATTGATCATTCATTCATTTTAAATCTGATCTAGTCATGCAATTTGAAGCATGTTAACTCATAGAATCGGATGATACTTCACTTGTCCATTCCGTTTGTTCAAAAAAGCTCTCAGCATCCCATAATATTCTAAAATGAGGACATTCCGGAGAAATAAAATAGAATTCGATACCATTTTCTGCTAGTTTAGTACCACAATCGCTGAATAATTTTAGGAATAAAACTTTTCTAGGTGTAAAATGTTTTAAAGGCGGCAAAAAAAGCTCCCAATGTTACATCTCTGGCGAGTTAGAGATGAACAGGCCTTTACGGCCATGCATATATGAATACAGCAATATATCAAACTGATTTGACCAGTGGGTGGAGATGATGGCAAGACTATTTCAGTTGCTGTAATATACCGATTAGTTGTTGCAAGCTCGCTTTCAAAAAAAATCAAAATACGACCTAGTTTAAGATTTGGCCGAGTGTATCTAGTCCGTTGACTGAAATATTTGTTGGGTCAACACGGCTTGACAAGGGCCTTTGTTGGATAGAATCATTTTGGTTTGCATAACAATACTGTACGTTCACCATCATTTTAAACACGGACAATTTTCTTCCTGCTGTGATTGACACCTTTAGTTTCACAATTTTTAGTACTACTAATTTGTTACTCGCTTGTTGGAGGCTAAGATACTTCTTGCGATGAAACACAGTTGCACGGGAGTAAAGTAGTAAAAAAAAGTAGTTATAATTTTTAATGTTAGAAGTTTGGTTTAATATCCGATAGATGTCACCCCTTTTTAATCTTAGCCTCCTGATGTTTTCTTAAATATTAACATTTTATTATTTGAGTGGAAGTCAAAATATACGACAAGTTTATAGTAGTTTTGAAATACCCAAGACACGATACATGAATTTCGTCACTTGCATGAGTTGAAAAAGTAAATCACCCCACAAAAATTCTACGAACTTTTTTAATTACAAAATTTGAATAATACGAAATTTTTTTATTATTGTTAATGAAATAAGCAATGTGTTGAGTCAAAGTTTATCGCTTCGTATACATCAAAACATAAGATTTATGTTTAGAATGTAATGCACATTACAGAAATTATTTTTTAGACGAACATGGTGCTGTAAAAAAAATAAACAAAAATTACTTCGCTCATCACCGCTCGATTTCCACTTACACAATTGACTTAATCCGGCCGACGAGTATAAACTACGCCAATTATCGGGCAATATAAAATCGGGACCTAAAAACGCTTGATATTCACTATCGGGTCGACGACCACTTTTATTATTAACACGTTCGTCACGTCGAATTCTACGACGATCAATGACATCGCGTCCAGCAGATAGTTCGGCTTCTCTAGCCAAAATATTTAAATTTTTTCTCGTCCTGTAACTGTCACGCTCGTTCAAAATCGTATTACGATTTGTTTCTTCGTATTGTTCGAGAACCGCAGTACGCGGATCTTCTCGAATTGCTGAACAATTGACATAGCTATAAACGATCGTTAGGAGCACAAAAATTGATACAACCTGAAATTATGGCACAATTTATAGATTCAAATTCTGACAATTAAAAACAAATTTTCGACTTTACTTTAAACATTTTGACGCAATTTACGTATGTTGCTTGATTGAGTGCGGAATATAACTAGAACAGCATCTTTCGTAATTTTCACTCTTAATTTATTTTATGTATATATTAAAAGAGATAAGTAAAACATCTTAACGTAGCGCGGCTGATTAAAATGCGAATATTAATTTACAATCACGCGTCCATAGTCAGTCAACGTGTTAAATTAAATATGTTGTATTTAATTCAATGTGGGAAGACAATTTATTATGTAGTATATGAGATGAATGACTATATATGCAGAAACCCTTTAACAGCCCGGGTGCAGTGGAAATTTAGATGACTATATGCGGAGACAATCGTATAAGTGCAAAATGATTTATTACTGTTGATAGTAGTTCCCCTATTATCGCAGTACAATAATATTGACTTAACATGTTTGCAAAATTTGTACACTAATCACGATAATTAAATTATAAGGTGGTATAATTTAGCGATTATCGCATGATTCATAAAATATAGTGATAGTCTAAGAAATTATTCTTGAATCAATTATAAATGGGATTAAGTGTCATAAAAGTGTTCAAAACTAATTTGCAATAGGCGTCTGCAATGTCTGAACAAACATGATGTTGGACGTTTAAATGATGCTTAACTGAAATAGTAACCCTGGCTCAATTAGTCTAAGTGATGAAATCACTATATCGGATACTCCATTAAAGTTAAATTTTTGGGTTTTGTCCTAGTTAAGAAACTGAATTGGAACTCTCTTAGTAACTCAACTATAGTGAAAGCGTGGTCAGAGCCATGTGGGCCTGTCAGCTTATGTTCAGCAGGACCTCAGCTCAAAAATAATCTCCTGCGGATGTACATCATGATAGTGACGCCAATTGTAACCTATGGGACCATAGTTTGGTAGCATAAGTTATAGCAAAAAGTAATTATGATCAAGCTAGTCTCATAGCAGAGGCCAGCATGTCTCGGAATTCCAGGCACTATGCGCACCTGTCTTACGGCAGCAATGGAAACCTTCAACGGACTCACTCCACTTCATATCTTCGTCAAAGAATCAGCTGCTACTTGTGCAGCTAGATAACAGGACATATTGAATGAATTTTCAGACTTGGATTTGTTCTTTAGAGTCCCGGACATGATGCCCAAAAATCTCTGCTTTGATAGGAGTTTCGTGGTAATAGTCCTGCTGGGCCTCCTTAGGAACCTAACAGCCTAGTCTGGTTCACGGCTGAATCAAAAATGAGTAGTGGACTCGGCATTGGTATCTTTGGACCCAACCACAAAATATTGAAATAACTGGGAACTTACCCCAAAATTCACGCCATTGAAACCAGTGCTCGAACTTTTATTAAAGCCGCCTCCATCCACATTTTGTCCAACAGCCAAGCGGTATTGAAAGCACTGGCTTCTAACTGTCTAGATTCTAAGTCGATTAAAAGTTGTTATAAACTGCTACCATTTTGCTCTTGCTATAAAACAAAGTTAGGTTGTAGTGGGTACTTGGTCACAAGGGCATCACTGGAAATGAGATAGCTGAAGATCTTGTTCGGGCAGACAATCGACTACACTTATTGGCCCTGAGCCTGTCTGTGGTATCCCGTAGGCATCTGCAGAGTGAATTTTTGTAAAGAAAAATGTTTTTGTTTAAGATTCCATTTCAGACCTTATTTACAGTAAAAACCTACAAAATCCGCCCTGAACCCTATAATAACTGAGATATTCATTTGAAATAAAAAAAATAAAAATTTCACTCATATTTTCAAAAAAATCACGAACTTTATTTTACGGGATTGTAGCTATCTAAAACCATTAAAACTACCATAAAACCCACAAAATTCACCCTGAACCCCCTAATAACCGAGATACACTCATTTGGCATCATAAAAAAATCAAAAAAAGTTCACCCTTATTTTCAAAAAATGCAAAACTATAGACTGTCTAAATTTCGATTTTTTTTGGGAAAATCACGAACTTCTTTTACGGTACTGTGGCCAACTAGATCCGTTTAAACTATAGCTTTTTGATTTCATCTTTTGTTATTTTTGTGGTACATTTTTCATATATCCCATGGTATCACGTATCTATGAATACAAAGGCGTTATAAAATATCTACCAGTGATGATTGGACGGATGGTCCGGAACTCAATAGACCACTTAGTGATACTCCCCCTACATCTCTTGAGAATGTCACAAAATTGCTCAAAACTTGGTCGTTGTGGTTTCCTTTGACCAACAATTGCATAACAAATTTTCCAGATTTATTAATTTGTGTTGTATTTTAAAAATGCCTTTTTAAATCATTGGTCATTGAGATACTCTCAATCTCTTAAAAGCTTTAATTGTCCCGTTTATATTATTGTGAAGATCACTTTAACTCTTATAGCAAAGATCAATATTTCCGATTTCCTTGAACTTCGGATCAGTAAAATTTAAGGATTCCGATTTACCTAATTTGTTATATCCTATCTGAGACGACGATTCCAAAGCTATAAATTTTGGTATGACATAAGCTTGTATCTTCAACTTCTGTTCTGTGTATAATCTTGGTTTGATTTCAGTAACCACTATAGCGTTTGCACACATGTATCAATGGCGCATGTTAATTAGGTTTCAGGTCCGCGTTTTCCACATGTTGACGGTTTATAGGCTCTTGCAAAACGTATAATATGTCAAATATTGCATCTACTTCTGACCCAACAGTTGGACACGCCATGCCCATTATGATAAGTTTCTTCTATATTTGGCATTTTTTGGGATCTGCTGTTTTGTTCATCATACAACATTGATAAAGGCTGACTTGTATCCCCATAAATTCCACGATTGTTTGTTTCAACAGATAAAAGTTCAAAAGTTTTAACTATGCCCCAGCTATAATAAATGAGGTTCCCATTAATAGAAGCTCCTCACTTAGATTCTGACCATTAATGGTCATAAAAATCATATTATGGATTTCAAATCGTTTGAGAGCGGTAGAATTCTACAATTTTACCTGATCTGATTTCGATATTGTGATATTTAATGACATTTTTGCACAAAGCATTAAATTATTCTAAAGTCATATTTTGTCACTCATTTTAAATTCTCAGTGTGATTGATTAAATCGACACATTTTAGATTTTATCCATTTTTATAGATCAAAGTCATAAGTGGAAATCTGTAAGCGTAACCATGCAGTTGGAAAGTGTTTAACTGCGTGATCAACCAGGCTTTCAAATTCAACCACTAAGTCAACCTGGGACATCAGGTTTGAAGAATTAAAATATTAATTTAGAATCCAACACACCAACAGTAGCTTTGTTGGATGCAAATGTAGTCAGACAGGTTCACGGCGCAATTAAAACTGCAACACTTGCCATTTCTGCAGTAATCAATTACAAAAAAATAACTTTGGATCAAGAGACATGCAAAGAACTTGTAAACTTATTGATCAACGGTAATACATCACTTAAATTTTTCAAAATAGAAATTGATGGTACTGATTTGTAGAGGTACTTAAAAACGATTTGTTAAGACTTTACCGCATTGTTTGAAAATCACAAATTTTGACTACCTTTCCACAAAATACATTTTTCAATCAAAAGCTATTCAAGATGACTGCAAGCAAATTCAATACCAAATATATAACAGCTGAAACGGTCACAAGCAAATCGGGATGGTTTTCGTTTCGGAATTATTTAAAGAACTACAACCGACCAAGGAGGACGGCAAGTCGACTCGTTATTATTTCCCAACCTCACGGTAAAAAATAGAGACAAATTTTAATATTTGTTTGTAATATTTTGACATTTCTTCCCTTCGTTTCATTGTAGTTCGGTTTCGATCAAGCTCATAAGAATTAAATTTGATATACAAATTAAAATATTCGCTCTCATCAGGCTGCAGCGACACACCAACACTTTTTGAAACTATAAAAAATGTCATGGTTCATACTAGGTTTTTATACTTCGTATGATCACGTTGTTCTAGTGAATTATAAGAAACAATGGAAATTTCGTTTACTTGTATTACTACACTTTTGATGGGTTTAATTTTTAATATGGAAAATTTAACCTAACTCTTCTTTTTTTTTTTTTTTTTTTTTTTTTTTGAGTTGAGGGCAATTTTAAATCTTTTATGTTTGAATTTTAATATTTAAGAGAAAATTTTGGATTTTTTAAACCTTTTATGTTTAAATTTAGTATGATCAAATATATAATTTTTTGTACTTAAAATCAAACTGTTAGAGTTTTCTTTATTAGTTGAAAAAGGATTTATTTCAAATTTTTTTTGGTTTTATTTTAGATCAGGACTTTTTATGTCTAAAATTAATGCATTGTAGTTTTAAATAAGTTTTAAAGTTTTTGAAGTTTAAAAATTAGGATTGATTTTTAACCGTGATATATCAAAGAAGTTAAATATAAAAACTACCATAATCAACACCAGTGGAGATCTTTTTTGGTCAGAATCTACTGCTGCCAGGTCAATTTTTTGAGGATACCCAAAATACATTTAATCATGTTTATTAGGCCTGGAATCAAAGCAAAGCTGATATTTTTTCCATAAGGATGCCAAACAGTATACTCACGTTTTATGAGCATATTAACAAGGTTCGCTGCGTCTAGTGAAATAGGAAATAATCGGTGCGCAAAATGTAAAAATAGCACAGGATAAGCGAGTTCAGTGTCAGCCACATCATAAAATTGATTGCTTTTACTTATTTACAGTTCTAACTTTAACAAAATCACATTTTCAACGAAGTGATTGAGGCTAAATTTCGAGCGAGTATCTATCATTAAGTCATCGCAAATTTCATCGGAAAGGTAAAAAAGGCCAAAGTTTTCGTCAAAAATAGTATTGAAAACTTGGGCAATTTAGTTCTTTATCGTCGACGGATTTTTCCTCCATCAAGATTAGGCATCGCTTCATTCGGACCAAACCACCATCACCATCTCTGAGAAAAGAAGTTTCCCTTAATTTATTTTAAAGTTTGATCCCTATTCGGAGTAGAACCAATTTTAGTGTTGGTTTTAGTATCCGGAATATTAAAAAATTCTTCGTTTCGTAACTCATAAAAACTTAAAATGTTTAATTAAATTTACAAAAATGTACAATAAATTTAAATAAAATTATCTGCGTGTCTTTAAATTTACAATCTAATGCTCAATGGTTCATATATAGATACATATGGAAACTGTGATTACCATCCACGACCC
Organism: Tipula confusa; assembly: GCA_963556175.1. Lineage (NCBI taxonomy): Eukaryota > Metazoa > Arthropoda > Insecta > Diptera > Tipulidae > Tipula > Tipula confusa. The sequence continues at coordinate 13,034,083 of OY744477.1, read as the reverse complement.
CATCCGCTTGCTGTAAATAAAATTAAATGCGTTGATTAAAAGGAATTAACTTACTTTAGATTTTTAAAGTGTTCTTACATCTGTAGCCGTAGCTGGGATAACCACCCCATCCCCCTCGTCGATAACCTCCCCAACCATTATATCCGTTATAACCTCCGTATCCTCTATTCCATCCACCGTATCCTCCATAACCTCCATATCCGCCACCATAACCTCCGTATCCACCATATCCAATACCGATTCCACCACCATATCCACCTCCATAACCTCCCCATCCCGATTCAGCACCGCTCAAATCCGATGTAGTTTTACTATCGTCAACGACGTCACCCACCAAACCGGGTTGTTCAACATTTTTGACTAAATCGACCGATGGTTCTGCCACCACCTTCCCCTCATCGGTTTGGCCGTATACTGCCACAAAAATCACACAAAGACACAAAAACTATAAAAAAAAACGAAAATTTTAAAAATTTAAAAACTATCGTAAAATGATTCACTTCACTATATAATCGTACCTTAATCATTTTTTTAAAAATAATTTAATATCACCGAAACGTGTATGCTTGCTTTACAAATAAGAACAATGTTGCGAATGTTTTAAAATAGCAAGTAAACTATCTTATATATACTGAATTCATATTCACCTCGCAGGTCTCCCCCAAACAAAAAAAAAACAAAAAAAAAAAACGATAAGAAAATAAAATTCGCGTAACCTTAAAAAATAAAAACGAAAATAATTGTACAGTGTAATACTTGCGGTAATGTACTTACAAGATTATGTACATAAAACTTTTTAAAATAAATCTTCGACAGTAAAAACTATTTTGCAGTTAAAATTTGCGTATAGTTGTGATAAAAAATAAAAAAAAAAAATTTGCATCTTATTTGCATTTGCGGTTTGTTTATAGTTATATCGATTAATTATCTTATATATAGAGGGGGTGCGTGCGATCTGAGGCGTGAGAATTTTTACGGTAATGCGGTGGCAGAATTGTATAGGTCAGTAAAGTGTTTGGCACATATATATGGTTGAAGGTTATATAAAGTAATGATTGTGTGCTAAACAGATAATGCGAATTCCCAGATTTGTTTGTTTCGTAAATAGATTAGATTAGTTGTAATAATTGATGATGTTTGTCTGTTGCGCGATGTGTTAAGTAGAATAGACAGTCATAGTGCAATAGATTACGTCTATCTTAATTCTATCGAATTTTGTAAAGTTGTGCATTTTATTTTGTAGGTTTCTAAATATTGAGGTCATTTCAAGCATCATCATTAATATTACAAAGTTCTCTTTTTTAGAGGCCTGTATCTAGTGGCTTCGCTGCCCTACAAAAGAAAATATCCGGGGGTTATTGTACATTTTTTTACTTTTAATATTCGAAATCTATCTCAGTTGGAATCATTTGGATTCTTGCTATAGCAATGCATCATCTCCTTTGTATTTTCCGGTTATCATTGTTGCTTCAATCTAATTGTGGTTCAACTTTTTTTCTAGCGAGTCAAGTGTCATTGCACAAGCGTGGTGAATTGATATTTCATAGCAAAATTTGGACGCTAATTTTTATTTGTAATCGGTGTGATGAGAAGCCGAGCACATCGATTGAATTTAAAAATTCCACTGGATAGTTAACGACATCATTTGCATTCATGACAGGATCAATGGACATCATTTTGTCGACAACGACCATTTTTCCATTGCCTAAATCCAATAGTTGCTTCGAAAAACGATCTGTCGTTGTCTCTCGTTGCAGTTATACACGCATATTTGTCGCTTATTTCAATACTTTTACATGGTGCGAAATTGATGAAAATTTGAAGCAGGCACATGCAATTCATCTGCTGCTATCGTTTGCGGAAAAGACTGGCAATGTTTGACAAAACTTTCCTGCCAATAAAATCAGAGCGCCGTCGATTTTTGCCCAAATAAATGAAATGACAAATGTTTCCGACAAACTATTCGGTTTTGCTGTTGTAATAATAGCAATTTTTCTGCGAGGAGTGCTGATAGTGCGGTTGCATCGAAATTGTTTTCACGTCACAGATCTTTATGTCGAGTCATTGCCACCTTGATTTAGTACAATCAATCCAACTTGATTGAGTGTTGAATCAGTGCTTCGTTGTACATTCCGTCGAAATAATTTATTGTTACATCGATTGGTTGTTTGCCGCGCAGTATGTCGTCAGCCATGTCTTTTTTGTACTTTTGCCACAATTATTTTGGATTTGCTGGGAAATATGCCACCAATATAATTGCAAATAGTGCGCGCGTATATGCTTTGTTTGACTGGTCAATGATGCATCTTGTAACGTATTTTTCTATAATATGAATCATTTTCCAGCAACTGGTTCTACTGCTATTCCTTGTTTTTGCCTTTAAAACTACTTCGATGATACGTGTAAGCTGGTACTTTTGCATATACAACATTGATATTTTTGCTCATTGTTACATGTTTGCTGCCGTGAAATAAAAACCCAGCTTATTTTCCAAATGTATACCGCCAAATGATAAGCGGGTTTTTGACGTTTGTATATAGGAAAATCAAATCTGCGCCATACATCCTGATTGCAGCCTGATGCTGATGAATCGTGCTATTTTATCGTTTTGACTTCCATCATTCACAGATCGCATGTGGTATAGCCATCGATGGCTATAAAGGAGAATCTGACGCGGATATTTCTTCTTACACTTTCCTTCGACCATGCACTGTGAACATGGATTCATATAGTGCCGCATGGTCAATAAAGAATTTTTTTTATCACGATGTCATGCAGTTCTGGGTTAAAGGTTTGATCCGGTGCTTCCGCTGAGTTATCTTCTCTTTCAACCATAATGGGTATGTGGGCAAGTGTCAATCCTCATTTTGCCACTCCACCGAATACATCTAACATTGTGACTTGGAGGGAAATTTAAAATCCATCAGAGGCTTTAACTTTTGCTTAAATACTCTGGCAGCTAAATCATGACGATGTACTTGTTTTTATCTTGGTGCCAATGCAGTAACAATTTCCATCTATGTTGGGTTGCATGCAAATGTAACGAATAAGTTCCGAAATTGTGCACCGCTTATTTATTATGGACGGCTTAAACGCTGTTTCTCATTTGTTTGTTCATGCCCTCTTTGTTCATCTGTTTCCATGGACGTTGCATATAGTGTTTGTCATTTCGTCCCAGTTTACGCTCGTGCTCTTACTGCACGTTTTCTCAAATTTTACGGATGCGTATCTCTTGCTTCTTCACTTTCGTTTATTTGTACATTTCTTTGCGACTGGATTCCTCTGTAGTGTGTACCGAATTTCGCATTACTCGTAGCATATTTTTTGAATTTTTATGTTGTCTTATTATAAATGCCACTGGCCGCAAAAATGATTCGTGGTTTACAGTAGCACGCTACACGCAGCATCATGTACAATATAACACCGAGTCAAATGATGATGACAAAAATACCAAAAAACGGTAATATTTCGGCCAAAGGCATCCGCCTAACAAAGTTCTAGGTAACCACCCTAAGAAACCTGGTTTACGATGATGGAGATAATTTTTGATGCGAACAAGGTTACAAGCGATAAATAAAAATTCGCACAAGCGATCAATTGTTTATCGCCCCAACAATCGGTGATGATCGACGACGTCTTGCGGGAAACTCCTGCAATCGACGCAGGTACACATAACTTAAAAAAAGTCCAGGTATGGGTGACCAACGTCCAATGAATCTATTGAGATAGCACTTATCCCGCACAACAAAATAAGGAGGCTGACGCACCTTCGAATCTAGCCGACAGTTTACATGAAACCATCTCATCCACCCACATGGTGGATGAACAAAGCAGTACAAAACAGTCATGGTCACACGTCATAGATGAGGCAAATACGATCCCTCTACAAGAAAGAGAACAGAATCGGAACGATGCCATATCCACCAGGATTCAACTTATGGAGCTACTTACGACAAAATCGAGATCAAAGCCAATTATGAAAAAAGATGAACTCATCTGGAAACTACTGTTTCCCTAAGCAAAAGGACACAAGTATAGGGATAACAATTCCCCACTAGCCGCTTATTTAAAAGGGACTGTCAAAATTGACGTTTCTGATAGAAACTATGGCTTTGATATATTCGTTATTCTCTAAACATCTTGTACAAACCACAAAACGCAGGTTAACACCGATTTAGTTTTGTCAACCGCCAATGATAGAGCTTTTAATACCTTTATACGAAAGCAAATTGCTGCAAGTATAGATACTGGATTCAGAAGGAATTTATCACACGCTAAGGAGATTGATTCCGGTCGAACACCTATAAGGGTGCAAGATATTCTATAAAATCGTCTTGGTCAGAGCTGTTTATCTTGCCAAAAATGCAAGGTGTTAAGACACACTATAAGTCTCAACAACGGTATTTTAGCGTTCTACCAGGATAGTTTGAACATACCAATTTCACGCGATAGGCGCAAAAGCTTACTGCATGAGAGATATTTCTGCAGTTGCCATTGCTCGAACTTTTGTCGTGAACTATATCTCCAGAAATTACTGGCATTGAATCCTTCATAACAATTAAAAATTGTAAATGTTCTTTACTGTCTTTGGGTCAACGTCCATTACCTTTTATACATTTAATATGCAAGTTCAGTTAACTTTGAAAAAGCTGGCATGAAACCGAGTGCATCGCGGTGTACACCTCTGAGAAAAGAAAATCCGTCGTCAATCGCCTCCTACAAGATACTGAGGACGGCTTTGATTGAGATAATAATATATTCATGTGGCATGGTATAGATATCAACAAATACATCTATCTTTGATATAAGGCATACTGTATAATGTTGGAATAAAATAAATATAACTTTCAAGGTGAGATAGTCGATCGTCAACTGAAATACTATATTCATCGTTTTATTTATTGATTGTCAACGCCGTGGTTTAAATACACAATATTTTGGCGACAAAGATAAATAATATCGTGCGTGTTAAGAAGTATAAGTAATCAAGTTAAATGGAGTAATGGCATAAAATAGCTGATTGATTAGTGTTATGGAGCCGTATGTAGATGGAACTACTTTCAAAGCATATATGAGGATCGCTTGCAGAAGTTTTATTGGGAATATGTTCAGTACTATAAAATAGGACTTATAAATCGAAGGTTTATAACGACGGCGGATGTAGTGTCGTTATTTTAATTATTCAGAATTGGATGTTGTGCGAAGTAAAGGGCAGTTTCGATTTGATGAGGAATCGTAATAATTTGTTTGTTAAATTAATTGTTATCTCATTGGGAGTCAACAATTTAATCTGAAGTTGATCATTGTTGAAACCAATCGGTTGTTCATGCCAATGTTGGGTAAGAATTGGCTTGATATCATTTATGTCAATCAGCGCGGGTCAGTCGTGTAATATTTTAGAAGTGATTATGGAAAGATTCCCGAAGGTGTTTGAAAAGAAATTAAATAATTCTATAAAAGGTTTTACAGTGGCATTGGTGTTAAAAAAAAATCGGTTCCATAATATTCCATAGTGCTTATAAGGTTCCGTACAAATTAAGACCGAAGTTCAATGCGGAGTTATCTCGACGCTTGGTAGATGAAGGAATACTGGTAAAAACTCGATTTAAATGGAATACACCTATACTGTCGTCGTAGGAAAACGGCATGGATTCGTATTTGATGGATTCCAAAGTCACGGTTAATCGATTTTTAGAAGCTGAGCATTATCCAGTACCACGAATACATATGATATACTCGCCAGTTTAGCATATTGTTCAGTTTTTAGCTTATAGTGGATATATGACGAGACCTTATTAGTAATTATCAATTTTTTCCGAGTCACAAGAAATCTTAACGATTAGATTCTTTTAAGCGAAGTAAAGGTCTAATTCTACAGAGTAACATTTTAGAACTTTATGGTCCAGAGCTTTAAAACTTCATTACTATCTGTATATACAAAAATCAACCATATATACCCCTTATGTCTATAACTGGCTACCCGGATAGCCATTTGGTTTTAAAATGCTCGGAATTTTTTTAGTTTTCGAAGTTCCATGGTTTTTATGGTTCCTTGACGTCCTAAAAATGACTATTTTGGATCGATTTCTAAAAAGCAGCTAAACACTTTATTTGTCTAAGGGCGGTTTTTTTTGTTCTCATAATTTTACCCGCTTGTTTTATAACCGGCTACCCAGGTAGCCAATATAAAACATACTTGATGTATTGGTTAATATAAGGATATTAAAACACAGTTTTATAATTTTATTGATTTTAGGCATCTTATACAGTCGCATAGCTCTCCGTTTTTTTTTTGGATTTGACTCCAAAATCAAACAAACCAAGCATTTTCCAGTTTTCGTGATTTGTCCGGTGCTATCACAATGCTAGTATTCATAATATAAATACACATAGTACTACCATCATAAGAAAAAAACAGTATACCCCTTAATGTTCCAAATATCGAGTCTATAGAATATCGTCAACATTTAGTATTAATATATGACATTTAGGCGATTATACATATAAAAATATTTTGATTATTTTAAAACGATATCAGTAGCGACATATATCACGTGAATGGGCTAACATACCATGGTAGTACTATGTGTATTTATATTATGTACACTTTTATTGTTTTTTGGAACATAAGAGGAAATTGTGATATTGTCTTTTCTAAGCACAAATATTGAAAAGTAGAATTAAAGAGATCTTGACGGCAGCAGCTTGTTCTGAACTAATGGCTTATTTTTATAAATATACCAACAGTTAATAAGTTTCAATTTATTAGTAGGCGCGCAAGAGACAGTGACATAAAATATAAAAAAGTACTTGTAATATTTTTCAATCCATATACCTCGAAACGGAAATAGCTATACATCCACAACAATACATTTAGATGGCGTATAATTGCTTTGAACATTCGAGTTTAGCATTTAAAAGAGATCACTGGTTTCCACAGCTTTACCTGTTTCTAAGCGACACTGTCTTGTGTTTTTGTTATCGAATCTCAAAAAACTTCTTGATTCCCAGAAACGATTAAACCCCAATACCGGTGCGATACAAAGAATTTGAAATCTTTTCACACGAAACATTTGCTTGTTCATTGTTTGAATGATGAAGTTCTGCGATTATCAAAATTTACTATGTAAAATTGCTATACATAGGCATTAAATTCCTCTTCGGCTAACATTTCCCATAGCCGCGCTGGTTTATTTTGATTATTTCTGTTATATTCTTCATATTAATTATAGAGCACAATATTGACATAATGTTAATATCAGAAACACACTTCACCAAAAAAACATTTTCAAAATTAATGGGTATTCAGTATAAGACACTAAACATCCTGATGGTAAAGCACATGGTGGTACAGCTGTGTTGATTAAAAGAAGACTAAAACACTTAGAACTTGAGAAATATGACAAAGATCATATCCAAGCGACAAATATCTACCTAGAGGAGTGGTCTGGAAACTGTGTAATATCATCACTCTATTGCCCACCGAAACACGCAATAAAAAAGCAGCAATTCTTAGATTATTTTAACCATCTAGGCAATAAATTCATTGCGGGAGGTGATTATAATGCAAAACATACTCAATGGGGTTCAAGATTGACGACTCCGAAAGGAAAGCAACTCTATGAAGCTATGGATGAACTTTGTTTGGATTATCTATCATTGGGGCACCCAACATACTGGCCTACGGATAAAAAGAAAATTCCTGATCTAATAGACTTCTGTATAACTAAAGGCATTGCACGTACAAATGCTATGGCAACAGATTGTTACGATTTATCATCCGATCATTCACCAGTAATTATAACAGTGAGTGCTGATGCCCTAAAGACTGAAGCACTCAAACGCCTGACAAATAAAAAAACTAAATGGGATCAATACAGTAGACAAATTGACGAGAATTGCCTATTGAATATCCCTCTTAGCACACCAGCAAATATTGATGCAGCAGAAGCCTATACCTCAGAGATCTACTGAAAATAGTAGCAAAAAAAGCAACACCTAACATCAGTGTTTTTGAAAAAATTAATAATTTTCCTAAAAACATCCAAGAATTAATACAAGAAAAACGAAAAATTCGACGGCAGTGGCTGCAGCAAAGATCGCCGATATTAAAATGGAAATTAAATCGAGAAATTAAATCCCTGAAAGTAGCTCTGAGAGAAGAAGAAAATGAAGGTATCTAAAACTATTTAAGTGAACTCTCGGCAACAGAGAGAAAATACTATTCCTTATGGAAATCTACTAAAAGTTTTAAAAGGCCGGCAAACTTGTGTTCGCCCATTAGACTGCCAAGTGGCAACTGGGCAAGAAGTGATGAAGAAAAAGCCAATGCTTTCGCTGTTCATCTAAAAAGCGTATTCTCTCCACATGAACAAGTTAACAACTACATGCTACCAAACCAAACGGTGAATGATCCAAATTTTAAACCTATAAAGTTCAAGTGGAAGGAAGTTAAGAGCACAATAAAAAACTGCATAAGTCCGAAAAAAGCACCAGGACATGATCTTATTACCGGGAAAATGGTTAAAGAATTACCAGACAAATGCATTAAACTAATAACGGACATCTTCAACGCAATCATGCGAACTGGTTACATTCCTCAAAAGTGGAAGATATCGCAAATTATAATGATACATACGCCTGGAAAAGATGAGACACAAATCTCATCATATCGTCCAATAAGCATGCTTTCCACGATATCAAAGCTATTTGAAAAATTGTTACTAAGGAAACTGAAACTAGTACTAGAACAACGGCATATTATACCAGATCACCAATTTGGTTTCCGAAATCAGCACAGCACTATAGAGCAAGTTCACAGGATTGTCAACGCAATCAAACTCACCTTCGAAGAAAAAAAATATTGTTCTGCTGCTTGGATATTGCACAAGCCTTCGACAAAGTTTGGCATAGAGGTTTAATATACAAAGTTAAAGAACTTTTGCCGAAGCAGTTCCATGTAGTTCTTAAAAACTATCTTCTTCAAAGGAAATACTTGGTTAAACAAAACTCAGCGACCACTGGATTAAATGATATTAGCGCAGGTGTTCCACAAGAAAATGTCTTGGGACCCATTTTATACTTGTTGTATACAGCCGATGTGCCAATTTGCAATGAAGCTATAATATCAACATTTGCTGATAATACAGCCATATTAGTGTCTTGTAAAAATCTTCAAACTGCCACAAAGCAATTGCAAAGTCATCTGAGTAAAATTGAAAACTGGCTAAAGACTTGGCGAATAAAAGTCAATGAAAATAAATCAACACATGTTACATTCACACTTAACAAACTCACCTGCCCACAAGTTAAATTGAATGGTGTAACTATTCCTCAGCAATCCAATGTCAAATACTTAGGATTACATCTGGATAGAAGATTGACATAGAAAAAGCATATGGAAGCAAAGCGTAATCAAATAAAAATAAAATTTGCTAAGATGTATTGGCTAATAGGAGGAAAATCAAGATTATCACTCGACAATAAAGTTTTACTATATAAAGCGATACTTATGCCCATATGGACATATGGTCTTCAGTTATGGGGATCCACCAGCGCATCAAATAGAGAATTTTTGCAACGTACACAATCAAAAATACTTCGTAGGATCACGAATGCTCCCTGGTATATTCGAAACACCACCATACATCATGACCTTGGTATTTTAACCATTAAAGATACAATTAGAATCTATAGTTCGAGATATTGTTCAAAACTAGAGACACATCCCAATGCTTTGGCCCGGGACATTTTTTTCGATGTTTCGATTACCTACCGAAATTGTTATTGACAAGCACCATGGAATAAAGTATCAAAAATGATTTATCGTATAGGAAAGAAAGGTTCTTAAGTTTCATTTGAAGAATATAGGTGCGTTGGATACCAGCAAAAATTTTAAAAAGTTGTAAGTCTTATAACGTTATTAATCAATGTAAATAACCTTATTCAGCCGGAAGATGTCAGCAGGATGACAATTAACATCCAAGGTTGAGTATGTATTGCAGCAAGAAAGGGCAGCAATTCAAAGGATATATAAAAACTTCCGGATTACAATGGATAAAGATAATAGCACAAGCAAACTAGTTGTATGTTAGGTTGGATAAATAATATTATTGGACATGAAGAAAACCTGAAATTTCTATGTGTTTCATAGGTTTGTATACTCACTACATAAACAAGTGAATGATAATTCGAGAAGGATATTGCACTTTCTGATCGCGTTATGTAAATTAGCAGATGTAAATGGACAACCTCAAATATAGAGCCCCGAAGACAATCATTTTTAACCCCAAAAATATGATCTTGGATAATCCAAAATGTTATTTGTCTAACAAAGATTCGCGATTGAAGTTTTCGTACAAGTCAAAGATGGTCATTGATTTATGGCAAGTTTTATAATGCTTGCTTGACATAATTCTGGTGAATTTTATACCCAAAAATGATTTAATTTACGACGATTGTATATAATTGGTGATATTCAAACGGAACTGAATTCACAATTTCGAAACCAAATCTATTTAAATGCACGAATAACGCCACATGTATAATATTCGCTATTAATGGTGAGCAAATGCGGCATCCATTTTGAAAAAAAAAACATTTTAATGGCCAAATGTTTTATCGAAAGACAAAATAAGTATAGCAAAAGTAGCATCACTTAGATCCCGTAATAACTCAGTATGTTATGATTCGAATGTCATGAAATTTAAAGATATATCGTTTAAAGGTCCGTTCTAAAAGTTATAAAGAGTTTTCATTTAAAGCGCTATCTCTATACATATTAAACGATCGTGTATATCTTAACAATGTGATAAGATTTTTTAATTTGAACACATATTAACAGCATATTAGTCTGGTTAACCACAACGTGTTCATTTTTAATTTGTCAGTAAGAAAATAATAACTACAACTTATACTATTGACCGAATTATGTGTAAACAAAAGTACGTTGGGCTAATTAATGCCCTTGATTGACATTTTATAAATAGATGAGTACAGGAAATTATCTTATCAACATTTAGGCGTAATAACATCATGAGTAATTTCTAATTTCAATATAGTTAATATAATGGGTGCATTCAAAGCTTTTGGTTGGTTGTAAAAAAAATTTGCCAGATAATGTTTGGTTGGTGAGGGTTCTGAAACTACATATATTTTTAATTTCAGTATACCAGCCATTCTGCATAAGTACTACCATCATAAACAGAAGCAGTTTACCCATTGATGTTCCAGATGTCGGGTCGATAGAATATCACATAAATTTAGAATAAATGTATGACATTTAGGCGATTATGAATATAGAAATATTTTGATTATTTTAAAAGGATACCAGTATCGACATCTAGCACGTCAATGGGCTAAGATACCATGGAAGTACAACTGTAAGCTTGTGTTTTAAAACTTGTAGAGAAGCAAACCCTTTAAGGTTTAGCGCAAATCATATATTAACTATCTTAAAATTAAGTTAAAACAATTTAAGTAACCCAACAAATATACCTTTATCCCATAACCAAAACGAATACAAGAATTGACTTTTGAACATAAATCGCGTGCCATGTTTAACTTCACGTAACATTAAACCATCGCTAAATTAATATTTTCACTATATATGATCAATCTTCGTTAAACAGGTTAACGAACAAATTAAATATACCTAAACCAGATAATCCACATTCTAGTCTCATTATAGAACGAGCAAAAACTAAATATCGTTCAAAACGTTTACGTAAAACACACACACATTAATCTTTGTTTAATTAAATTTAAAAAAAAATTAAATTTTGTCTTAGCTAAACGATTTTTTATTACTTGACCTTAATGGTTATTGATTAGTATATTTTTTAAAGTAATATTAATTAAGTATATATAGATGTCAGCTGATTAAATACAAATTACCGAATTTGTAAATAGTATACACCGCCAGCTAAATGTCATCAAACTGCATGATTAAATTTCTTTGACCTTAGCGCAAGTGAACTTTACGTATACGATTTATCGTTTCAATATGGTTAAGCGATGTCAGACCAGTTTTCGTGTAATTCACACTACCACCGATGAAGTCTATTAATCATTAATGTCACATAAAATTGGTCGGCCACCTACATTGTGTGCACAGTCAGAGTGATAAATTATTTTATTACACTTATTAAAGCAGATGGAATAAATTAAATTTTTTTTATTATTTACGGTACCAAACACTTCCTTGACATTTAAGAGTGTATATGGTTTGTGTTCTGTAAATAGATCGAACAGAAAATAAATAAAAAAGAGTGTACTCGAAACTGTATATGAGACGAACTAAATCTTTTTGAGTATTGTTTCATACTCATCAAAATCGGACCACTATTAAAAGTTTTTTGCACATTTTAAGAAAATTGATAATTTTGTGGGCTAACCCCTTGCCGTATTATTATGCTCGAAAATGATTTATGAAAATGTATGAATATTTTGCATCAGTATTTATGCTTATATCGAGAGCTTTTGATTAAAGTATCACTCATCAAAATCGGACCACTATTACGTGTTTTTTGCACATTTTATGAATATTGATAATTTTGTGGGCTAACCCCTTGCCAAATTATTATGCTCGAAAATGATTTATGAAAATGTAATAATATTTTGCATCAGTATTTATGCTTATATCGAGAGCTTTTGATTAAAGTATCACTCATCCAAATCGGACCACTATTACGTGTTTTTTGCACATTTTATGAATATTGATAATTTTGTGGGCTAACCCCTTGCCAGATTATTATGCTCGAAAATGATTTATGAAAATGTATGAATATTTTGCATCAGTATTTATGCTTATATCGAGAGCTTTTGATTAAAGTATCACTTATCAAAATCGGACCACTATTACGTGTTTTTTGCACATTTTATGAATATTGATAATTTTGTGGGCTAACCCCTTGCCAAATTATTATGCTCGAAAATGATTTATGAAAATGTAATAATATTTTGCATCAGTATTTATGCTTATATCGAGAGCTTTTGATTAAAGTATCACTCATCCAAATCGGACCACTATTACGTGTTTTTTGCACATTTTATGAATATTGATAACTTTGTGGGCTAACCCCTTGCCAGATTATTATGCTCGAAAATGATTTATGAAAATGTATGAATATTTTGCATCAGTATTTATGCTTATATCGAGAGCTTATGATTAAAGTACAACTCATCCAAATCGGACAACTATAACGCGTTTTATGCAAAATTTATGAATATTGACAATTTTGTGAGTTAACCCCTTGCCGGATTATTATGCTCGAAAATGATTTATGAAAATGTATGAATATTTTGCATCAATATTTATGCCTGTATCGAGAGCTTTTGATTAAAGTATCACTCATCAAAATAGGACCACTATTACGTGTTTTATGCACATTTTATGGATGTTGATAATTTTGTGGGCTAACCCCTTGCCATATTATTATGCTCGAAAATGATTTATGAAAATGTATGAATATTTTGTATCAATATTTATGCTGGCACTGAAAGAGAAGCGCGAATTTTATAAAAGATAGCACGAGACTAACCCACTTTCATTGCGTAATGGACCACTCCAGCTTACTTGTAAGGTAATATTAAATGGTTTAACAAGCCATTTGCGGGCTCTATTCTTGTAGTTCTTTTATCTAACAAATGACATGAAGAATCATAAAACTAATATTACCTATACAGATGCTGAGAATGACACAAATTTAATCTCCAGCCGTCTATTCTATATAAATAGGCCTAAATCAAACTAAACAGGAGGCTATTTTATTAGTTACTCGTTAGGTTATTTTGATTTCATAAGTCAGTCCAAGAATTTCAATGTTATAAAAGTTATAAAATTTAAAGATTTTAAGCGGTGTAACAGCCATGGCAGCTTTCTTGATAATTTGTTAATAATTTATTCTCGTGCACAATTGTAGCACAACTATCATTTTTGACATTTTAAATAAGCGCAGAGGCGTTTGCCTAGCTTTGCGATACAGCCATCATCTGCGTTTTGCTAGCATAAGGTCTGCTGTTTGTTCCGTGTATAGCTGTGAAAATAATCTATATGCTGTTATAAGCACAAATGCGGATTAAAAATAAATACCAAGCATTTTAGACAGTGTCGAACTTTTAATAAAGAACTCTTGTCACTTGAAATTATAACAACACATATATTTACAGCATGTTGCTGTAAACATACAGTAAACAAACCGCTACCATAATTGTGTACTATACCTTTTTCCAATTCTTTCTTTATGTTTGTTATTACCTAAATCTCTTTAGGATTTTAAATACTTCTGTGCATTTTAATCGATAAAAAAACATTTTATAAATCCACCTACTTAAAAATGAGTAACATAAAATGTCCCTACTCAGCTTTGACGACATATTTAACATGCACCTTGACATTTATGTAAGTAAACATCAACAAATATTTCCTGAAATTATTATTTTGCTCTTGCTTTTCTCAAGACCTCGAATGGTTTGATATATTTCCATTTTCCATTTTTTAACACAATGAATCATCAAGACAAATTTACGATTTACAATTTTTCTCCATTTATAAATCATAACAGATAAAAACCAATTTCAAGGTTATACCATTGTGTAAGGGATTTTTTTTTATATTATTATTTCAGGTTCGTTGCTTACTCATCAAAATCACATGGGGAATTAAATTGAAGTCTTTTGTATATTTATCGAGCTTATTGAAAACATTGTTTATAGATGGTTTCGACATTGTTTTGGAAAATTGCTTAAAATGGCATGATAGCTTCGATAACAGTGACATAAGATACATTTTGTATGTATATAATTGTATAATAGCAAATACAAATTATTAATTATTTCAATTGTTAAGATGTAAAATATATATATATATATATATATATATATATATATATATATATATATATATATATATATATATATATATATATATATATATATATATATATATATATATATATATATATATATATATATATATATATATATATATATATATATATATATATATATATATATATATATATATATATATATATATATATATATATATATATATATATATATATATATATATATATATATATATGTAGATCCAACTATGATATGGTAATTGAATAGGTAATAAAATGTAAACGAATTATTATTCAAGTAAAGGTCGCACAGGTCACACAATTTTCTGATTCTGAATATTTTCTGATTCCTTGAACCTTGTATATTTTTATGGATGTATACAAATCTAAGATATACTTTAGTAAAGAGTTGAAATATGAATGAGATAGATATATAGAAAGCAGAGAGTCATATACACATGGATACTTAGCTGAATTGGTTTAAGTAGCTAAATATTGTTCATCGGTAAAAATTTAACCAGTATATAGTTTAATCTTTCATGTTTGGTTCAGGAAGATTGTGTTGTTATCCACAAACCCGCATTATAGATAGAGTTGTTGAGTATGGGCGAAAGAGTTAAGCTATATAGGAACCGCAAGTTTTATGGTGGCGTAAAAATTCAATCTTTAGCTTATGTCGTTTTATAAAATAATTAACAAACTGGTTCAAGCCTTTCCACATTATTTATATATATATATATATATATATATATATATATATATATATATATATATACATATATATATATATATATATATATATATATATATATATATATACATACATATATATTTATATATATATATATATATATATATATATATATATATATATATAAACGTTCCCACACTATCCACTCCTACCAAATTCAATGTGTGATTGCCGCAGCTTGAAAAAATACAGCTAGGATTGTGATTCAGTAGAACTGCTTGTGCACCATTATACTACCCTGCCATATTTGCACCCTTATCATAAGATTGTCCAATACAAAAATTGAAATCATGCTCAAATCTTTTTAGCAGTTCTATAGAATTCGTTGAACGATTTCAAATTCTTTTTTTCGTGTAAAAGAGTCAAAGATGATAAATCGCTCCTCATTGAAAACCTGGAATTGTCACCTAGTTTTAAATATCGGATAAATTTTTGAATAAATGAAGATATATAATGAACTTGTAAATGGTTGTTTGTCTCTTGGGATTCGCGGATTCTCTTCACATGATCGTATATAATATAGGGTCGTACTTACTGAGTAATTCTACGATCCCTAGAAAATTTTCATTATGAACATCCGCAATTCTTTGACTAACACCTCAAAATGCTAAACCTCACTCACTTAGAAACATAATCACTTCTAAAATTCTCTTAAGAATTTTTCTCCAATTTTCGGCTTCATCGATTACCTGTTTTAAAAGTACACACCATAATGTGGATTTTATTCTCACATAATTTTGCTTATGCTTAATTGAAGTTTTATGACTGGGTATGCGGTCTTGTGGTCTTTCAATTTTCTGCAACTTCTTTCAATATTCCAACCGGATGGACTACGAAGAGCAGATATATTTGAGTTTACCCTATTAACATAACATGGAACACAGTACAAAGACTGTTTTCGTTTACTCCAACACAACCAGTCTCTCTTACACGACTCCCCATTAGGTAACAATTTTTTGAGAAGATGATATGGGAATTTGATATTTTCTGCATCTGGAGAGATGTTCTCAGGGATAACAAATTCTTTATAATTTTAAGAAACACTTCCATTTGTATTGTATCTTTTCTATTAAGAAATGAGATATCATCAGTAGGGTCAATAATGATGTTGCTGCATCATTTGTTTCTTGCTGCGTTGAAATATAATCCAGTTTTTCCTCATTAATAAACTCTTTATTTGAAACAGCGTTTGAATTCCCAAAAATCGTTTCTAAAGAACTATTTGAAATCGAACCGTCTTCTTCATTTTTACTATAAGATTCATTCTTTTTTGACTTATTGCCACTTGGCCAGTTGCCATTTGGCAGTCTAATGGGTGAACACGAGTTTGCCGGCCTCTTAAAACCTTTAGTAGCTTTCCATAAGGAATAGTCTGTTCTCTCTGTTGCCGAGAGTTTACTTAAATAGTTTTAGGTACATTTATTTTCTTCTTCTCTCAGAGCTACTTTCAGGGATTTAATTTCTCGATTTAATTTCCATTTTAATATCGGCGATCTTTGTGGATTTTTTCGAAGTTCTTGAAAATCACAATTTTTTATGGTTTCTTCCATTCGTCTATGGTATTCGTCCTTATCCAGAATAACTAATGTGTTACCCTTGTCAGCTTTCATATAATGGACATTTTTTTGCAAAACATGTCGTGACACCTTATGTTTTTGGATTTGAATGAATTTGCTTACAGTCGTATACGATAGATCCTTTGGGTTGTAGATAGTCTTGGCCTCTTTCCAAATTTTGAGAAGAGCAAGCTCGGAATTAAGTCTAAGATTAATAAATCCGATGTTGATCAAAAAAACTTGGCGAACCACTATCCGATTCATTTGTTTGGCAATAAAACATACAAAATAACTTGCATTCTTGCATTCACTCGTTAAATTGTAATAAAGTTTTAATTTTGATTTGGTGAGAGATCAAGTCAAGGTTTGACTATAATATATTTACATAAATGTCTACGAATGTACTACATCCTTTTACTTATGCAGCCAAATCGCATATAGTAAAACAAAAGAAAATACAATTCTTACTTATTTGGCGGACATAAATTTTAATTGTAAATATTATCACTGTAAAATGAGGTGATCGAAGGTCACACAATGATTTAAGATCAAAATTGGGCGTACACATCATAATGTGAGATTGATCGTTTAAATACAATAAAAAAAAATTAACGCAAAAATTAACTTGGGTAATGTCATGGTAATAAGATATTTTAAGGTAATGATTTTAATTTAATTGCATCTGTAAGTTAAATAATTGATTTATAAAATGTCACTAGACATTGACGCATTGTATAAGTACATATATTTTAAATCGAAATGTCCCTTTCACTTACTATAAACACACATATTTATATGTTGACCATTTAAGACGTAAAAATAAACATCACCTTGACATATATTCATAGTGGCTTGAGTCATTTGTATAACTCCTACTATATACAAATATTAAACCAGTTCAATATATAAGCCTGGCATAATCACATTAACATAATCTCTAGTAAATTTTAAGTTTTTTTTTATATTATCATCAAGAATAGATTATCATCAAGAATAAAATAGATTCTATTTCGGGGCTCGGAACTGGTTTACGATCCGTGTATTATACGTGATCTATATATATTTTCTGATTGAAAAGCAAATACATTTGCAGATGTCGGTAAAACGAATCAGCTTGGATATACCGCGACGTCATTTTAATGTTGTAAAGTATTTTCACTTGCAGTCATTACAAGAGCCAGAGATGAATGTTTGGTTGAATGTTTAAACGCAGACTGATGTCAGATCCGCACTGACTTCAAACGAATGTTGTTGGATTGGCCATTCTATTATATAACCCAACTGTATAGAGTCTATCTAAGTATACAAATTTGATACGGTTTTGACGTTTCTCCTTTTGAAACAGTCTCGCCAAAAGTAGAGCACCACACAATTGTAAGCGCGGCAATAGCACCTGCTTTATATGTGCCATTTTTGTGTTCGATGCATCGCAGAACCGATATAATTCAAAATATTCTTGATTAGTATACTGTTACTCAGCCACCTAGGAATTTCTATATATACGAGAAATTAGTGGCAGTTTATGGCATACGTTAGCCATGTTGCAAACGATAAATTTTGTAAAAGTATATTTTTGCTGGAATGTTGCCTGATGAACCCAATATTCTTGGGATGTTCCAATACTCTATAGATGTCCAATATTGGTTTATTTTTTTATGCGGTTTGTAGAGTATTGTCAGCAGTAGGTTGTTATGTTTTGATGATCATTTTCGCAGTTCTAATCCCCCAGATTTCAAAAGCTCAATCAGTTCTGACTGTAATATTTGTGCTGATTCGATAGGATCTCCACACCAGACATTACGACATTCTCTTCATTAAGAGAATACGATTTTCGAGACGCATCGAATACCACCCTTAATTTGGCTGTCTTACTACTTTGTTTAATGACTGGGTGGTGTGACAAGTTAAACGTCGGTAAGTTGAAAGATTCAAAAGTAAATCCAGGTATCGTTAAAGCGGATAAAATGGCATTTGAAGCATACAATTCGCAACTGAAGCCAGGATCATACCTTGATTCCTAATTTTTATTCCAAAACAATAAAGGGCCAGATGGCGAGGAATTTTGAATGGAAATGTTGGAACAGTTCATTCAGAACACAAGTAGATTTGAATATGCAAATCAATGAAACTCCACCCTGCAACCTTTCGAAGAATTGTGTGATGATCAAAGCTTTGTAGCAATGAAAATGGATTATTGGGGATAAATGTATACGAGAGAACACCAGCCACGTTCGTTCTTATGGTTCTCCATTTAAGTTTTTTTTCAGCTGCGTACGTCTTAAGCAATTAAAAGAAATATTTTGTTTTATTGTTTTGTTTTTAAGTGTAAGGATTTAAGAAGGTGAGTGTTGATTCACTGATTGCAGTGACGGGATCATTTCTGAGTTGTTTACTAGGACCGATTACTCTTACCTAAGATATACTATACACGTAAAGTTGTGTACACAACATCACTTTCTCGTCTGGGCATTTCTATATTTAAATCGACAATAAAAGCCATTCATCCTGAGTTTTGATTCATATTTGACATTACCGGTACTCTCTCTATATTGAAAATTGGGTTGTAGGTTTCTTACTTTACTTTTCTTTTGGGAACACTCTGAATTACTGAGTGTTTCGATTGCTTCTCGATAACGGTACTGGGTTACCACTTTCTAACGTTGATTTCGTTTAATCCCCGTCATACATCGAAACTTAAAATTGAATTAAAATTTAATGGAACACACACTGTGAAACTGACACACTGGAGCACTTGGTTTGAGTGGAAATTACATTCGAAAACCTTCGGCTTCAGCACTTTGAAGTTTGTTTTAAACCGTATAAGCTTTTGATCAGCTTACAAAATGTCCAGTATTATCTAAGAAATCTTTTTGGTTTTTGGCCACTATGTCATCGACATACATACCATAATATGGCTCGTACTATCTCTGGTGTACTAAGCAAATGTATGCCTACTTCCCTTTCTGTTTGCCAAAAAATCCTGTAGAAGCTTAAACTAGGTTTTTTGCAAACATTTCGGTTGGTGAATTTAGTTCGCCGTAAAATATTTTGGCACTTCCAAACCACACCGTCTACACATTCCTGTATTTTTTTCTACGTCCCCACATAGCATATGAACTGATGTTGACGGCACCACATTAATATATCATGATAATTGATAGACCGGTCGATGATTCGGCTGATGCGTCGGAAACCACCCGGAGTATAGATTATATATTGTTCCAATCATATTACGAAATTACTTCAATGGCAACTTAACAATGAACTTGTGATTTTCACCTATCTTCTAGTTGATGTTAATATCTCTTCACATTTCACTTCCTCGTCTTTTCCTTTGATAACCTTTGAAAGCTCTTCCCTTTCCCATAATTCACGCAATGAACTGTCTAATGTCTAATAGAACGTTAAATTTTAAATTTTTTAGCAATTTGATCCTCTTTTGCTAGCCTTCCAGCCACTATCCAACCAAATATTGTTGAAACTTCTGTCAGCCCACTTTCCAACTTACGGCTTTTGAACTCGAGAGACTGGAAAAATATTTTGATTAATTGAATTCGTTCGATATTCTGATCCATGGAGGTAATCTTTACTACATTGGAGCCCTTGGTTAATCCTATTCCTGCTACACCGACTTTCCTTATTAGAATTCTCGCATTTTCTTAGTGAAGACTATTCGCATTTTCTTGGTGCAGACAACGTTGGCATATCGATTTGGATCTGCACTCATGTACTTTGTGACCTCCACTCAAACAATTGAACCATCTATTGCTTCTTTGAATTGCTTCTGGCCTCTCGCTTGTTGTCATGCCATCATATGTGTCACATGTGTATATTCGGTGCTTATTTCTACTTCATATATGGAGACAGGAATGTCCGGCTGTTGAAATGGTCAATCAGCAATTAAGCCGAATAACTCTTCAAGGCGTCAAGCATATCGAAAATTAGAAAAATGTAGTTTGGACGTTCTGTGGCCAACGAGATCTGGTGTAACTATCCAGTTTGTTCAAACACCTATGTAATAACCACAGGGATCCCATTTTTGGCATTCGGTCCTGGTGATTTGAGCCCCCTATAATGGGCTTATCCTGGACTTCCATTAGTTTTCTAATATTAGTATAGCATTCGAATGATTTATACTGGGCTGACCCATATAGGTTTTAATGAGGGCATGGACTGAATAGCGAATTCGGTCGAATCTCTATACTCTGTATTATCTTCTGGAATGTATCAAAATAGCTCGAACCTGTAAAGGAATGGTGCCAAATAAGTGGAGCCGCTATTCCGTATACCAACCATTCCAAATATCGAAATTTTTGGGCCGCTGTTAAAATCTCTCTTTTGAGGATTGTGGTGCTGAACAGGTCGAAGATTGGTATTCCATACATTCCCCTCCAAATTGGTGGAATACAAATATTTGGGAGACGTGCTTAAATAGGTGTTTTTTGCAGATGCGATATTTAAGGATGCAGTGAATTTTTGTGTCCAGTTTTTGTGGTAAAGCTTCGTTTATAAATTGGATAAACTTTAACCTATATTTCTATTTGTAAACCAATAGTAACCACAGCGATGACTTCAGAACCGAATATTATGGTACGATGGTGTAGAGTTCATGCTAATACGATTGCAGCTTAACCAGATTCTTAAACCACGTTTAAGGGCCTCTAGAGGTTAACTTTACCACGGAAAATATGAAAAGTAGAGCTATTTTAACTATATCTTCTAGAACTCATCTACAAGAGAAAGCGGCGCAGTAAATCAGTCATTTGGTACAATTGGTAACAGTTGAGCAAAGGCTTTAGAAATAATTCAGTCAAGACACAACAACATTATAGACTAGACTATACACATGTGATATTTATTATGGGTAAAAATTAGACTGTGAATCCTAATGTCCCTTTTTAATGTTTGTCAAAAAAGGCAGCAGTATCCTGACTGTGATATAAATATTAAAATTTGGATTTCGCCAAATTTTCTCGAAAAATATCTCGAATAACATGAAAAAGTATTAGTTACAAGACCATACACGGACACATTCTGAAGGGTGTGAACACATATGAGTCATCCAGCACAGAAACGATCCAGCAAACATCTCATAGTGGCTAGGAATGAGGATGCAACGCCGCAATTGAACGCAATATGATAAAAACTATTTACAGCTTATATAAGCAACAGGCATTGATATAAAACAAATGATACTAGATAGTCTCGTGGCTCCTTCAAGCTTCATGTAAAAAAACATAACATTGCAAAGTTTTTTTAAAGGATTATTCAAGACTTTTGAAATCACTGGACTAACGAGTATCTGGCGGGGTTTAAAAATTCTTTGAGCACGGCTCAGGAGGCATTAGTAAAACTTATCTTTAAAATTATCTACTTTGAAAATTAAAGGGTCAATTCTTTTCTATATTGAATTATCCCTAAAATTCAACTACAGTTTCCTTTGCTGGACAAAGTGGAGTACTAAACGGTTGGATTGCTGGATTGACAACCAAAATTACCGCCGAAATCATAACAGAACATCGTTCTTATAAAAAAGGCAATAAGTTAACGATTGGCAAACGAAACGCGATGTATATCTGTTTAACCTCGTCGCTGTCCAAGAAACTGGATTAAATGTAAATAAAACATATCAACGTCGAAAACTTTACCGAAAACTGAAACTTTATTCTTGCAACTATCGCTTATATACTCAATATTGATTTACAAACCAGTTTCAAAAGATACAAAATAATTTATCTTGAAGATCGTTCATATTTACTAAAAGTTGCATCTTGATATGAATGTTGCATGCATTTTGACAAAACATTGTTAATTGACATTGAGGAGTGAATTATAATTATTGGTATGCAAATTATGAAAATCAGTAAAGATTAGTCATAGCATTTCCTTTTTTTTTATTAAATTAAATTTTAAAATGCCCTCACCACCCACAGCCTTGCAATAATATATAATTTAGTTCAATGCAATGCAACATCTTATAATTGTTGTAAATCGGCGTTAATCGAGGTGTGAATACACTTTGGTATTTTATTTGTTCGTTAATTGTATAGCCAATTAATATACGAGTAGCTATATACACAGTAAATTAATGTAATTTTAATTAAGTTTAAAATTAACTCTACCTACATACGAGTATGATAATTAATGGAATTTCTATTAGTGTTGGTTTATAACTAACAAAAAATCCAGGGTCGGATCAATATATCGA
Organism: Tipula confusa; assembly: GCA_963556175.1. Classification (NCBI taxonomy): domain Eukaryota; kingdom Metazoa; phylum Arthropoda; class Insecta; order Diptera; family Tipulidae; genus Tipula; species Tipula confusa. The sequence goes on along the minus strand of OY744477.1, from coordinate 13,010,719 downwards.
CCGAAATTTTATAATAACAGTCGGTCTTTGCAAGCTATTGCATGTCTGTACTGTATATCAACACTTCGACTTTATCGATTTTGGATTGGAAGAAGCTCCACGTGGTAGCCCAGACAACGATATATTCGGCTGAACTACTAAATGCGGAACCAAATATTCAGGAAAATCCACACTCTTCAGAGGTTGGTTCCTTGGATTCTAAGGGAAACCAACTATTGCTAGATATAGATAATAATGAAATGAATCAAAGTTTGCCTAACATCTTTCAAAAGAGTAGGAAAATTGTATGATCTCCAACGTTATGGCTAATAAATGAAAATAGTTGTACACTACAGCTAAAGACGACTTAATCGTCTCAAAAAATATTAAAAGCCCTCAAATTGATGCCCAGGCTGCAAAGTTGATATATCTACTGAGAAAATCAAAACTTATTCCCAATGGTAAAACTGTCAATTATATGGGCATACCCAAGCTTACTGCTTCAAAGAACCGCGCTGCGTAAAAGGTCTTGGAAGATACCCTACAACACCTTAAAATAAATTAAAAGAAGCATTAGCACAATGTGTACACTGCGGGGATCATCATCCAGCTAGTTATAAAGGCTCTGCAGAGCAGCTGTTGAATTGCAGAAAATTAAAGACAAAAAAATGAGCGGCAAAAACACAGCACACAGAAACAATTATCAGCCTAATCGTTCCATAAGTAACATAACAAATAGTAGAAATAATATTGCAGTTATATCTGATGCAGCGGTAGACGGAAAATTCACATATGCGCAAGTAACAGCTAATGCTCCGAACCAAGAAAACTTAAAAAATAGCACTTCAAGTATTAATGAAACGCTTTAAGTGATTCTAAATAAGTTACAACGACTTGAATATATAGCAATAAGGGAACTATCCCTAAACAAAGAAATGTGTAAATATCTTAAGATCTTATGCTGGAACGCCAATGAGCTTCAGCAACATCGGCATGAATTGCAGTTAGTTCTAGATACACAAAACATTGATATTTGTCTTATATCAGAGATACATTTTACCAAAAAATCATTTTTTTGTTATAAAAAGCAACTGTGAAGCATTATCAACAAGTAAACCAACGAAATGTCCATCAGACCGAACCAAAACACTATAGATTTAATCGACTTTTTGTTACGAGGAATATTTCAAAGCATTAAATTTCAGTGGAAAAATGCCACGAAATGAACTCACCTATCATTTTAATATGGAAAGCTTTCCTATAGTTAAAGATAAATCTATAAGGCAAAATTATCCTCAAGAAATAACTAATTTAAAAAATGACATCAGACCAGAGGTCCCAGGATAAAACAGTTATAAACAATTTTACAAAAAAATTATTAAGAGAGATACATAAATTTAAAAATAAATCTATAAGTACATATCTTTGCAATTTGCCAAACAGCCACTTATCCGAATATTCGTTAAGGAAAGCAAGAGTCTAAAAAGACCTTTAAAGCAACAGCTTCCAATTAAAAAACTAGAAGGAAATTGGGCAAGACAAGATAAAGAGAAAGCCGATAGGTTTGCCGAACATCTGGAAAGCATATTTAAACTTCTATAAGCAGTCAACGAAGAGAAACTCTTGCTGACAGTTTTAATCAAGAATCCGGCGATATCATTCCTCGTGTTCTGAAGTTATAGATACAACAAATAAAAATGAAAATACTCCCGGTCATGTACTTAAGGTACTCTCAAAAACTGCAATTATCAGGCTCACTAAATTAATAAATGCAGCATTTAAACTTAAATACGTACGCAAATTATAGAAAGTGGCTGAAGTCGTAATAATTATCAAACCTGGAAACATAATTTCTTTTTTATTTAAAACTTTAACGATTAATAATAAAGTTTTGATACCTAAGGTTTTGGTAAATTGCTGATTTTATTCCTTTCAATCCCACGTTTTTCTAGTTTTTGATTACCTAATGTGTTATATCTTCTCCTTGTTATGATTGCAAATGATACTGATATCCGGCTCGAAGGACCAATTAATGTATACGCATTAGACTCAATAACAGTTGGTTTAATCAAAACCTCCTATATATACATAGCCGCATTGATCAAAATCGAACTTAAAATAGAAGTGGTATAATGACGAAAAAACCTCTACTTTCCATACAAATCGTATGAAAAAAAATGTTTTCTTTAAAACGTATTTCAAACATGGAAATGGCCGTAAAAATTAATTTTGAATGCGCAGACATTTAAAGTAATAGTTAAATTATGAATGATTAAAAATTCAATTAATAAAATCCTTTTTATACATCTTTAATTAATGTTTTAATTAAAGTCATAAAAAACCTTTATTTACATACACAACTATAGTCCGTGACGTGCAAATCATGAAAATATAAAACAAAAATTAAAAAAACAAAAATTACAAATATAAACTCTTTGTGTATGATCGAAATACCATACGTCATCGATATTTCATTATTTGGTTTTCTATAGCATTTATTACTATATTCTACAAAACCTTCTCTATTATACAAGCCGTATTCATTACATACTAATAGCTGATTTACATTCAACAAATTTTTCATCTTAAAAAAAAACCGAGACACTAGATTGAAAAATTATGCAAGCCAAACCGAGAAAAAATTTCTTCTTTTAAAAATAAAAAGACGAAACCCGAGATCCAAACCCAAAAACTGTTATAAAAAAGATAATCTTGTATTTTACAAGATAAATAGTTTTATCTTTTTATAGTAAAACATATGATGACAATACATGTATGAAATTAGTTTAATATACTATGTTTTGGTTACTCACATAAATAAAAACGAAATGTTATTGCAATTTTATTAAATTGATTGCAAGATCAACTTCTTCTTCAAAATTTGTTGAATGTAAATCGGCTATAATGCTATATAATCATACACACATGAGAATGTATTGGAACTAAAAATCGTGTCGATATATAATTTAGAATATAGTCAAAACCAACACAAATGTATATACAAGCCATGAAGTTGCGATACTCATGCCAAAAAGTGACTACTATACCTAAGTATTAGTGTTGTGACGTAGTATAATTTGTATATACTTTTATTATATGCTTTGATGTAAATAAAAAATGAATACGAATGATGGAACAACAGTATGTTGCGCTCTTTAAGACAAAGCAAAAAACAAATTTATTATTTAACGAGAGAGAGAAGTATTGTTATTATTATTTACTTCATTATATACTATACTATATACTAATAATTTAGAGCAGAGTGGACAGTCGCAAAATATAATTTTTGTTTCGTTTTTTTTTTTTTGTAGAAATGTTATATACTTTGAATTTAGAGGAGTATGGACAGTGCGAAATATAATTTTTTGTTTCGATTTTTACTGTAGTCAAATTCACTAACACATACACCAAATAGTAGTCATAATATGTTTTACTTAGCCAAGCTTCATGGCTTGTTTAATATACAATAGTGTTGGTTTTGATATAGTTTAAAATAAAATAAAAATTCCCATACTATAAAACAAAAGAGAGTAAAAAGTGTCAAAAAAAATTTAAAAGTTAAAATTGATATTATCTCTTTCCTATACAAAACACAAATAACAAAAAAAGAGACGAACAAATTCTCAATTATCCATACACATTAAATAGTGTGCGTAACTTAGAAATAAAAATGCTTTTGGTAGTACGAATGAGAAAATTAAACATTTTTTGGTATGGATTTTCATAGAACCAATACACTCAATTGTGTAAATAGGTTTTGTTTATCTATGTCAACGAAAGTTACAAGACGGCTTGTATAATAGAGGGGGTTTTGATATTCTACCAAAATTTCACATATACATACGTAGAAAATTATTAAAAAAAGAAAATTCATGTTATTTTAATTTAAAAATATTGATATAATTACTGAATATAATTGATTGAGATTTATGTAAGATATATTTAAAGTTTTAGTTTAAATATAGATATAAAAAAAATTGAGGTTATGAATAACTTTCAATCCGAAAATGCGAATCAAAAAAACCATATTTTACATGTGTTCTTATGGAATATCGTAAAATGTATGACCCTTATATTAAGCTCAGTTAAAAATTTGTCCTATCATTGCGGCTCTGTTATTTAGGTGCCTCTGGTTTAATAAAGATTGATATTTAAACTTTGTAGATCATGTTATATTTATGATTATCGTATGCGAATAATTCAAATTGTACATAAATACACTAAACAATGAACATCATTTCTGTTGGAACTATCTCGAACAACAATAAAAGAATTAAAAATATGAAAAAAATCATGGCCGACTATCATTTTATTCAAACAATTGCTTTTATGTTTTCCATTTGAAATGAAATGTTTTTAAGAACAATATAAAAAAATCTTCAGACAATGATTGGTACTATATACTTTGATCGTGCTGCCTCTTTTGTATAACATAGCTTACTACTTACTTTGATCGTGCTGCCTCTTGCGAATAACATGGTATACTAAATATTTCAATCGTAGCGCCTCTTTCGGAAAACATGATCTATTATTATTTCTGATAGTTCAGTTTTATTTATTTTGCTTTTAGATTGATGTTTTCAGCTTTGCGATCTGCGATCAAGAGACCAAAAATATTTTTTACATTATAGTTAGGTCGTGTTTTAACTGGTTTAAATACCGCATAAAAAGTTAAAATATTAAAATTTTATTCGTGATGGAAATTTTTAACTTTTTATCTGTTTCAACTGGTTTACATTTTGACGTTTATATTTGATAGTTACGACGAAACCTCGTTACGTACGAAAAAAATAATAAAATTGAAAGAGCGACGAAATAAAAAAAAAATTGACAATAATTATTGTCATCTTTAGTTATATTTATAGTTAATTACTATTAAATAAAAGAAATAATTGCCCTTTTTATATATACATATTTATTATTATTTAAAATTTTATAATTTATAGAACCATAATAAAAATTAATTTAATTGGTGCATTAATCAGTAAATGCAATAATAAATATATATTGTACATATGCAATATTAATCACTTATTTACATTTATTAGGCACTTCCGTCGCTCATTGATTAAAAATAATTTCTCTTTAAAAATATTTTAATTCAAAAATAAATTTTTATATACACACATTATTTAACATATTATCAGCTCTTCAAGCAGATAAAAAATGTGACATTTTTATTCACCTCAATTTTTAACTCGGTATTTAAACCAGTTGAAACTCGCACTTAACAATATTTGTTTCATACAATTTCATTTCAGATGTCTCATTTTTACTATAAAATTCTACTCACTGCCATTTGCAGGGTTAAATTCAAATTGACATTTGTAACACTAACATTTGTAACGTACTTTTTAACATTTGTAAGGTTTTTTTTTGTGATTTTGACATTAAATTATTTTGATTTAAAATCTGTAAATAAAAAAGTCAGTATATAATATAAAATATGAATTCAATTCAAATTTATTAATTAAGTAATTATTTTAATTTACTTTATATGCAAATAAGTGGTGACGTTAGCTCTCTTCAGCAGATATTACCTTGGATGCCAGTAAAAACAGAACAAGCTCATCCTTCGCTATTTACTTCAAACGATACTGATTCTTCAGTTCAACTTAATCTGGTTCAGTTTCTATTCTGAGGGTCTCCGCCCAAGCTATTATATGATTGAGAACATTCCAAGAAAGTGACCGAGTCTGTGGTGTAGAAATTACTCAAGAAGAGATTTATCATTACCTTTCAATCAGCTCCGGCACTTTTTTTGTACAAAGTTCGCCTTGACTTTATTCACACTAAAAGATGTCAAGCGACTCACCATTTTACGAAAAATATAAATATCCTCCAACCACATGGGTTCTTAAAAATAAAAAATAATAAATTATAAATTTTTTCACTATTGAAAGATTTATGGCTCAAATTAACATTTTAATTAAGAAATTAATTAAGAAATTGTATTATAATCAAGGATTTTGCCATCGAAATTAAATAAATGCATATTGCACTCGATGTTTATATATAGTTACCATAATATACCATCACCCACGTCACACGTATATATTATGCGAATTATATTATCTTATGCGAACAATTAAGAAAATTTAACATGCTTTCGCCTTGAGCAATAAATATGTTGGGTTTTTAGATCTTATGATGGGTTGAGATCATTAAATAGTTGTTATGTGAACTTGGCGATCTGCCGATCACGTGATGTTAAAAAACATAAATTTTGACGTAACTTTTATAGGTGTGTATGTTTTTTTTTTGAGATTTCGGCCGAGATAAAAAAACAAAAGTTGTAAAAAAACTGTTAGAGTTGCTTATGTCACCGAACATATTTATGTATAGTTGTTTAATGGTTAACTTTTATAGTTGGAAGAAGGCTTGGCATATAGGTATACAGGACCACTTTTATGAGTTCGTTGAAGTCGCATTGTTGAATAAACATTTGAGTAATTAGAATTGATTATCTCAACTTTCAACCACAGAATTTAGTTATAGGTTTGCTAAAAATCCAGAAACACGTAATATGCGTTCGAGATGTTTCTGAAATATAAAGAAAGACTCATCCGCAACGAAAAAATTTGATCGCAGTGACTGACCAATTTGAAAACGTGGAAGTTGCTTATATCAGTGAGCTGGTTTGCTTCAGCGGTTGTACTTTCCAAATACCGACTTAAGCTGCGTGTCTGTTAACGTAAGCGAGGATCGGGGTAAAATTTGAAGATATACCCATATTCTCTTTTGTTGATTTGTTTAACAGGGAAGTTTTTAAAGGTCCTGTAGGGGTATTTTATGGATAACATGCTATATAGTTATAAGAATTCTTTTACGAGACTTCAACCACATGGGATAAATTTTAATTTTAACTAATCCAATTCAGCTCATCTGTGACTGTACACACAAAAAATGCACTCGGTAATTATTTAACCCTATGCCCAAAAAAAATGTTTTGCTGATAAACAACATCGTTCCCAGAAAACGTATTTTGAACTCCACATACCTCGTACATTGTATGACAACAACACCAAATTAGTATGATAACAGCCAAAAACAAGTTTTAATCTGTTGCTTGCGCGCGTTATCAACAAATTCTTAGAATAATAAGTAAACAACAGCATCTCAAAACAAATTATGAATATATCATCACACCAACACAATTATGATGTAGCTGTTAATCTCTAATAAGGCACATCACAGTGTACACATATAAATTTGGAACGTACGATCCGATTTGCGAATAAAATTATTTTGGGTTTTTTCGTTCATGTGACCGCAAACCGCTCGATCTTGTCTAAGCCAAAATACCGTATAGAGTTTAGTATTAAGATTTGTTCGAGGTTTTGTATATGTTTAAATTTAAATGCGCATCGTTCGGTGACATTAATATTTCGAAGTTCATTAGTCGGATATAAAAAAAATAAATAAAAGACGATCGATTTTTATAGTTTATGTGCGGTGTATTTTTAGAAGAAATTTAAGGAAATTCCAAAACTATATAGAGATTTGTTGCTGTATTGCATTATAACATCAGCATCATGGCCGGTTTAATGGTTTTATTAATGTTATGCAAATTATAAATTGGTGCTGCTTGTTTACAAGGTGAGTGAATATAAACAAAAACAAAATAATTTTGGTATTAACGTGAAGTGAGCGTATATTAAATAAATTTAACAAATATGTTACGTATATGCTTGATGTAATATATAGGGAAAAAATCTTTAAGAGATTTTACATGGGTCCAACAGCGAAAATGTGCCTCTTATTTATAGTTCGCTAAGGTTGTAACAGTTGCTGATTCTCGATTGTTAAAAGAAAGCTTGCCTACTCCGATTAATCAGTCCTGGCTTTTCAAATCTTTCTACTGTAACCAAACTTTTCTTTATTTCGCTCATAATGGTTTAGCATTTCTTACATTCGGTCGCTGAACATTAGGCTAGAATCTTTAAACATAGTTGATGACAAGCATTTATCACTCGGCTTAGGAAATTAAGGTTTAACTGGAAACTTCACGCAAAAAAAGTTAAAAAATCTACGGTTTCAGTTCATGTTTTTGTTTTATTTAGTTCCAATAGTACTCGAACTATCGAACCACGAAAATGATATCCCATTCCACGATTACAGTCAATAATATAGTGTTAAACATAATCTCAAGTTTGAGTAACGTCTATATTACTAAAAGACGCATGAAGCTAAGTTATTTGCACTAATCGTAAATTAATGCAAACCAGTAGTTACGTGACGTAGGTCTGGACGCAAGTCTACCTAATTTAATAATTTACAAATAAGATAACGCACGATTCCACAATTTAAAATAAAAACAAATTCTTTTAACCAGCCATCATATGACAAAGGTGATTCGAAACGAATATTGAGCGTAATATTTACTGGAGATACCTAATGCTAATTGGTTGTGATAACATATAATTTTGCAAATCAGAATGAGACCAGTATTCAAATAATGATTATAATAAAGATTATTGTTTTGTTAATAAATTATCCGATTTACGTATTTGTATTTTAAGGTCGAATGCTACGCAAACTTAGCTACGATCAGAGTATCTTTTTAGCTTGAGACACTTAGCAGACCAATGTTCTATTCCAGCCGAATATTTACATTTAGGCAGTTCTTCACTTTCGGAAACACAGGCTTTCGAAAAAAGGAGACGCAACCATTTTCAGCGTTGGTTGGGCATTTCATACCTCATATCTTATATCTCATATCTCATATATCATATCTCATATCTCATATCTCATATCTCATATCTCATATCTCATATCTCATATCTCATATCTCATATCTCATATCTCATATCTCATATCTCATATCTCATATCTCATATCTCATATCTCATATCTCATATCTCATATCTCATATCTCATATCTCATATCTCATATCTCATATCTCATATCTCATATCTCATATCTCATATCTCATATCTCATATCTCATATCTCATATCTCATATCTCATATCTCATATCTCATATCTCATATCTCATATCTCATATCTCATATCTCATATCTCATATCTCATATCTCATATCTCATATCTCATATCTCATATCTCATATCTCATATCTCATATCTCATATCTCATATCTCATATCTCATATCTCATATCTCATATCTCATATCTCATATCTCATATCTCATATCTCATATCTCATATCTCATATCTCATATCTCATATCTCATATCTCATATCTCATATCTCATATCTCATATCTCATATCTCATATCTCATATCTCATATCTCATATCTCATATCTCATATCTCATATCTCATATCTCATATCTCATATCTCATATCTCATATCTCATATCTCATATCTCATATCTCATATCTCATATCTCATATCTCATATCTCATATCTCATATCTCATATCTCATATCTCATATCTCATATCTCATATCTCATATCTCATATCTCATATCTCATATCTCATATCTCATATCTCATATCTCATATCTCATATCTCATATCTCATATCTCATATCTCATATCTCATATCTCATATCTCATATCTCATATCTCATATCTCATATCTCATATCTCATATCTCATATCTCATATCTCATATCTCATATCTCATATCTCATATCTCATATCTCATATCTCATATCTCATATCTCATATCTCATATCTCATATCTCATATCTCATATCTCATATCTCATATCTCATATCTCATATCTCATATCTCATATCTCATATCTCATATCTCATATCTCATATCTCATATCTCATATCTCATATCTCATATCTCATATCTCATATCTCATATCTCATATCTCATATCTCATATCTCATATCTCATATCTCATATCTCATATCTCATATCTCATATCTCATATCTCATATCTCATATCTCATATCTCATATCTCATATCTCATATCTCATATCTCATATCTCATATCTCATATCTCATATCTCATATCTCATATCTCATATCTCATATCTCATATCTCATATCTCATATCTCATATCTCATATCTCATATCTCATATCTCATATCTCATATCTCATATCTCATATCTCATATCTCATATCTCATATCTCATATCTCATATCTCATATCTCATATCTCATATCTCATATCTCATATCTCATATCTCATATCTCATATCTCATATCTCAAATCTCATATCTCATATCTCATATCTCATATCTCATATCTCATATCTCATATCTCATATCTCATATCTCATATCTCATATCTCATATCTCATATCTCATATCTCATATCTCATATCTCATATCTCATATCTCATATCTCATATCTCATATCTCATATCTCATATCTCATATCTCATATCTCATATCTCATATCTCATATCTCATATCTCATATCTCATATCTCATATCTCATATCTCATATCTCATATCTCATATCTCATATCTCATATCTCATATCTCATATCTCATATCTCATATCTCATATCTCATATCTCATATCTCATATCTCATATCTCATATCTCATATCTCATATCTCATATCTCATATCTCATATCTCATATCTCATATCTCATATCTCATATCTCATATCTCATATCTCATATCTCATATCTCATATCTCATATCTCATATCTCATATCTCATATCTCATATCTCATATCTCATATCTCATATCTCATATCTCATATCTCATATCTCATATCTCATATCTCATATCTCATATCTCATATCTCATATCTCATATCTCATATCTCATATCTCATATCTCATATCTCATATCTCATATCTCATATCTCATATCTCATATCTCATATCTCATATCTCATATCTCATATCTCATATCTCATATCTCATATCTCATATCTCATATCGCATATCTCATATCTCATATCTCATATCTCATATCTCATATCTCATATCTCATATCTCATATCTCATATCTCATATCTCATATCTCATATCTCATATCTCATATCTCATATCTCTTTTGATTTCAGCTCAAGATTGGTTGCATAAGAACGTAATCAAAAGTTCTAGACATCCATATTTACGAAGATATGCCAGAGCATCCTGAGCATATTCATGCATGTGTCTTAGACTTTCAATATACGATGCCGAATCATTTATCGTATGTTAGCAACTGTTCCATCATTTGTAATTGCATCTCGCAAATGAATCTCGCAAATGAAACATTAAATTAAAAATTCCCATCAATTCATGATTTTTTTGTTCCTAAATGGCCGTTGCTTTACCAAGGAAATCTGGTTGCACGATATGAAAAAAAAAGGGAAGCAAAGGTTCTAGTGTATCAATAAAAGTCATGCGCGTTTCTCCAAATGTTGAATAGTGCCCAAAATGTTTCTGCTGTACCTGTACTTGTAGTTGCAATAAATGCACGCAAAACGCATCCGAATTTCAAAAACAAATGCTGGAAAGGCAAAGGTATTAATTAGTAAGGCTAACCTTACAGTCAATATTCGTTCAAACTTAACGCTTTAAACTCAAAGCTATAACTCTCACCGAATTATCACCTGTAATATCATCCTCGAAATTAGATGTAAGTTGTGTGGAAGAGTTGGACAATCGACGACTTCAGTAAGAAGATCTTGCGTATCATACAACTGGCACTTTGATTTATTGAAATTTGATAAAATTAAAATCAACACCAAACCATTGCTCAGGCAAACCAAATACGGATGGGTATAAATAACAAAACTGTGACCCAAAGTCATTCTCTGGATATATCCATATTTCTGGAGAGATTCTGAACGTTGGAAGAGGTTTCAATAGTTTTAAATACAAATGAGACAATTTGTGAAAGCCATTTCAGGTACTGCTTTAAACGGAAATCCGATGGCAGGTACATTGTAAAACTACCATTCAACATGGATTCCTGGGAATTAGGGCACTCGTAATCAGCAGCAATCAGACGATTGTAGTCTATGGAGCATAAATTTTAGAAAAATTCGGAGCTTTATTAACAGTATATTTAACAGTACGCCAGTTTTATGGAAGAGTATTTGAACTGGAGACATATGGTAGATATTGAACCAGACGAAGCTGAGCCCCACCAGAAACATTGTTTTATCTACCGCATCATGCTGTGTTAAAAAATTATAGTTTAACCACAAAACTACGAGTATATAGTGTCTGATGGATCGTGCAAATCTGCAACCGGAAACTTTTTGAATGACGAGATATAGAAACAGATCAAACAGTATTATCTAAATGAGAAATATTATCTCAAATAAAACGAATATTTGATCCGTTGGAATGGATTTCGCCTATTATAATCCTCTTTAAAATAAGTCTCCAGAAATTATGGCTCAAATCAAAACTGGGAATTAAACTGGGACGATCCACTTCCCGAAGACATACAATAGCAATGGACAGCCAATCGATCATCGCCAAGATAACTAATTCTGGGACACATGCAAAACTCATTGAATTTGTGACGCGTCGGAGCACGCATACACAGCAGTCGTATTTATTTGCACCAGTGACAACTGTGAGCAACCAACTAACCAACTACAAGAATTGTAATTTCTAAAACTAATGTGGCACCGTTAATACAAGTGTCTTTTCCAAGGTCGATGACTATTAGAGAATCTTCTCCGAGATGATGTCATGTTGCTTCGAAAGAAAACTCAGCTGATAATGCGTCGTGAGGTGTAACTTTGAAGCAGCTGCATGATTGCACTCTATGGTCGACGGGATTTTAGTGGTTACCCAATCCTATAAATGAATGGCTGACCCAAAGAAAATTGCAACACACCATGAACAGAAAACTTTATCGTTAATTGTCAACATTACTCCAACAGAAAAAGATGTCTTAGACGATATATTCAAAAGAGTGGGATCATTTTCAGCAAGGATTTTAAAATTCAGTAAATTGAATGCACAACTGGATGCTGTGGATCTCTTTAGGAAAGTTGAGAAATGGTGGGTGAAGTTAAAAATTTAGCAGCAAAAGTAAAATTATTTAATTAAACCCATTCCTTGATACGGGTGGCAAATGCAGAGTCGGAAGAACTATATGAGTAATCTAAATACATAATTCGACGTTAAGTACCTAATGTTCCTATCTAGAATTATATTCTGGAACAGAATTATGACTGAAATACACATTAGGTATTTACACCCAGCGCCAACATTACAAGTTGAAGATAGAGGGGCAACTACCACTCAACAATGCATGGGTCATCTTACTATATCGAGAATTATTCCAAGTCACCCTTTTCTCCATACTGGAGTGGACTACGCTGGTCTACTTTCCCTCAAACCGACGACCGAAAGAGGTCGCATCCCAATCATGATAACGGTTCATTTTTGTAAATATTTACAGTAAAAATGTACTTTTAGTCTTTCACTCATTCATTCCGCGTTTGGTTCAAAGAGCAAACGTGTTGAATCAAAGAAGCATTGCTTCGCGGGTAATTTATATTTTCGCGGGTAATTTACATTCGAATCTAAAATATCACAAATGTTAAAATAAAACGTGATCGCTGACCCGTCATCATTCCACAAAACATTCGCACTTATATGATTCAACTTACACGTTTAAAAATGTAAAATGAGTCATTTTATCGATTTAACTGTGTATAGTATTTGCCACTATTATTTACTATTTTATGGTAATTATTTGATTAGCAATAATCGAAAATTTCCATCGGTTAACAAATATTACCACGTGAAAGAAAGTGGTAAAAATTACATGCGAATTTGCTAGGTAAACAACAAACCCATCAAAATTACCGACACACACATCGTGTGACTCTGCATTATAGATTATTTACAAATGTGCTAATTGTCTTCGTATATATATAGCAAATCTAGAACATCAGAATAAGAACATCAGAATAATCAATCAAAAAGTTTTGTCCAAACTGATAACATCTTACACAGAACCATTACAGTCACAGTTTTTATAAGATGTTTAAAGTATATAAGCAAAATTTAAAAAATGTTTAAAATTTTATTAAAATTTTTCTCGATATTTTCAGTATTTTTGCCTAGTGGGACTATTTGTCTATACTTATGGATTTCCATCACAACAACAAACCAAAAATGTTCAACCACCGACGATAATTTTAGTACCGTCAACCACCGTAAAAATATCCAATGAAGCAGTTACACCAGTAAATCCAATACAAAACAATCGACCAATTTTACGAATGGCTGGACCACCAAATTTAAAACATCCAATAGTTGATACGCACAAATCGATCGATTGATCAAAAACTTCAGATGATCAAGAATCGCTTGATAATGCTGCAAGTGAATGGTGGAGTAATCGATGGGAGAATCGTTGGGGACAAAATGATTACAATCAATTTGGTGGTTATAATCCTTACAATTCGTATGGTTATAATAATTATGGTTGGGATCAGCCACAATACAATTCTTACCAAACATATTGGTACTAAATAAATGACTTATTTGTTATAATAAAAATGTTCGATTTTAATTTCATTCCGGATAAATTCCGATTTTTGCTTTAATAACTGATATGGAAAAAAAAACTTCGTTACGTCATCTTATCACTGGTCGTATATAGTGATGGTTAAGGTGTTAGCTTAAACACACCGCAATTGAGTTCGATCCCCGCCACTGACCACAATGCCGTGTCCAATTGTATATTAAATCGCCCGTTGGGCTGACCACCTACAACGACCATCAATTGTAAAAATATAGAGTCTGAAAGATTTTGTAAATTATATCAGTAAAAGGTCAACTGTGGCTTGTATTGCGGTTGATTTTTTTTGATTTGTTGATTTATAATTGGTAACACTTTGGACATATCGATTTCCATAATTGGACATATCGGGCGGCTTGTTACCAATATTGATGCAGATGAAAATATTGATGACATACGTATCAATATAAAACTATTAGACGAAGAATGGCCTGCATTTAAAACACTAGAAAGCCGAATTAAGTTCAACCTTAATCGAAATCACATTCGAATCCACATTAATAGGTGAATTAAGATCTATTTATACTATTTACAGGATAGGCTATCTGTTGGTTCATTTTGCAATCAATCAATTTTAGTACTTAATGTTATCTGTTCTAAAAAAAAATTTTGACATATCAAAAGTCAAAAATATGACATTCATCATCTAAATTTCATTCTAACCAAATTCCACATCCTGAGTAGAATGGTTGTTTCCCATGTCCATAATAAATATTTGCATCCTAGCTCATCCTTAACATCCCATCTAATACGACAGAAATATTGGATTGTAAGAGCTGTATAAATCGGTAAAATGCTTCCGACAAAGAGCCACGAATGCGAAGCACCTGCGAGGCTGTTTATAAAGTGCGGAGTAGATTATGTTGGCCCGAAAACTTTAGCCAACAAATGAGGACGACGTTCTAAAATGTCAAAGGGTTTTGGAAGCTGTAACAGACCCCACCACCAAAGCATTTATAACAGCACTAAAGTGATTTTTATCCAGAAGAGGAGCTCCAAAAGAAATAATCAGGTTTAATTCACAATCTGAAATGATTTAGTTTGACAGCAATCGAAAAGAGTTTAAAATATGTTTCAAACAAACTATTCCAAAATATCAAGCTAGTTCAAGTTTATAAAAATACTCTTACTATTTTAAAAATTTGATTCAAAATTCGAAGAAATTTCTTAATTCCAAACGATAATGTTTGAATGGCGCAATGGTTAATGCTGCGGTGCGCGGGTCGGGTGGTACCGCGTTCGAATCCAAAGAGGGCAGGGTTACAAAAACGATTTTTCATCTGATTTCGATCAGGAGCAATTCGTGCGGACCTGTATTTGACTTGGCTGGAGACGGCGTGAGTTAGGTCGTTAAAAAGTAACCGTGAAAGAGTTGGGTGCTCTTCGGCCCCATAACAGATAGCATTAAGCATTTATAAAAAAAAAAGATTATGTTTGAAAACAGGCGCATTAAGTTTGACTATCGTTTGAAACGAATTATACTAGAACACCAAACTGGTTCAGGCCATATTACCATATATTACCATAATTTATTTAGTTTGATTAAAATCAAACTATTCACATTCAATCCTGAACAATTGAGTTTGTAAAAAAGCTAAGTTAGTTTGAAATAATGCCTAGAACAATTAATTTGCTCAAATTTAAAGAAATATTACCACTATTTGAACAGTTTGATTCAATAATCTCAAACGATTAAAATTCAAATCAATTTTACAATTCCAAGCGGTTACGTTTGAAAGTAGTTGACCTAATTAGTTTAAAAAATGTTCGAAACAAATAACGGATTGCTTCAAGTTTAAAGAAATATTATTCAAATTTGAATAATTTGAGCCACAATTGTACATTCAATTCAATTTCGCAATTCCAAACGATTTAATTTGAAAACAGACGAAGTTTGGAAAGAACTATATAAAAGACCCTTCGGCTCAAGCTTAAAATTTTTTATCACAATTTGAAAAGTTTGATTCATAATCCCAAAAGATGCACACATCAATCTCAGAGATTAAGTCTAAAAAGTATCCGTAATAAGTTAGAAAGATGTTTGAAATGAGCGAAAATAATAAACCATGCTGGCTTAAGATTATCGAAATATTATCACAATTTGAATGGTTTGATCTAAAATTCGAAAAGATTTAGATTCAAATCAATTTTGGAAATCCAAAACAATTCAGTCTGAAAACAGATGGATTAAGATTGAAAATTGTTTGAAACGAACTATTCCGAAATATCCAAATGGATCGATCGATTCGATTAACAAATTCACTATCCCAAACAATCCTCATTCAAATCAATTTCACAATACAAAACGATTTCGTTTGAATTCAGTGGAAATAAGTTTGAAAGATGCTAGAAACCAACTGTACTAAAATACAGCGAACTGGTTTAAATTTAAAGAAATATTTTCAAAATTTAAATAAAAAGATTCAGAACTCCTTACAATTCAGACTTTAGTTTGTAAACAGTCGAAATGTTTGAAACATGTGTGATACAGTCTTTACTTGAATACCAAACTGGATTAAATTTAAAGAAAAAAAAATTTTTTACACAAATAAAAAAAATTGATCTACAACCCTAAACGGTTCAGTTTAAATTTAAAATATTCAATTTAATTTTTACAGTTCCAAATGGTTAAGTTTGAAAGCAATCCATTTAAGTTTGAAGAAAGTTTGAAACTCATAACACTATATAGAATACCGACTCCTATCAAGTTTAAAAATTACTCAAATTTAAATAATTTAAGTCACAATCCCAAACGATTCACATTTAAATCAATTTTAGAATCCAAAACAATTTAGTTTGAAAACAATTGAATTGTGTTTGAAACGAACTAAACTAGAACACAAAACTAGCTCAAGTTTAACAAATATTACTACAATTTGTTTAGTTTATTTAGCAATCAAACGATTTACATTCAATCAACAAATCAATTTGAAAACATCAATTTGAAATGAGTTTGAAATGTAGGTAAGTAACTCATGGCAAGTAAGTTGACGATCAGTTATTTGATATGCATTTATTTCATCTCTTACAGCTGTGCTTCCGTTTACTGTACATACTATCGTTGACGAATAAGGGTAAATGTAAGGGAAGGACCAGGATGGATAAATTTAAAATGGAAATGGAAAATTAAAATTATTTTGGTTTTTTCGCAACAGCACATAATGAGGTAGATAATAAGAGTTTTCTTATTGTAATGTACGGTAGGGTCGATCTTAGTGTAAAACTGTGATGTCTCGTTTTGCGTATAATGCAACGAAACTGGTAGATTTTTTGGTTTTACAACTTTCATATGCGTCACTGCGTGTATTTAAAAATTTACAATTTGTTAATATTTACCTGCAGTTTCCTAGGTATAGGGAAGGAGATGTTATATTTGCATGTAACCGAGCAAGGTGAAGTAGATTATGTTGACAGTTAAAGAATATAAAAAACAAGCGGTAACACGAAACAAAAGTGTTGGTAGGAAATATAACATAGATATATATATATAGGATAACACAACAGTGCGAAAGGTTAAAAGGTTAAAAGGCAGGTAACATCCAAAAAAAGTCAGAGAATGATGACTGTAAGACAGGCAAAATCAGACGAGATGATTGCAGCCTTTATGATGTGGTTGGTGCTACAGACAGAAGAGCAGTTACAAAATCTAGTCAGCATTGTAAGCACGCCATTGGTAACTGTATAAAGAAAGGCCGGTTATTCAACAGGGTTGAATGATGCGTTGGCATCAAATGGAGGCTAAAGCCGGAAGAAATTTTCGGAAAGCTGAGTCAGTACCGAGTGGTCAGCATAGTAAACCCCTCCGTCGCCTTTACAAAGGTGAAGATAGATGATGCGTCAAAGAGATGCATGACGATTAATACACATTGTGGCCTGTTTCAAACCGACTGCAACAGGGGGTGAAGACGGCTCCTGGCATTTTTCAACAAATAATCGATAAGATGTTGTGTGAAGCTGAAGGCATTTTCCTCTTCACTAACGAAAAAATGATCAAGATAACCTTTTCGAAGCGTTGAAGAGTATCAAAGAGTATGGTTTCTAGCTTAAGCTCGATAAGTGTTTGTTTTGAATGAATAGAGTTCCTAGGGGCCATTACGTGGTATATGAAAGATCCGTTAAACAGCTTAATGACTTTTGGGAGCTGTTGGATGAACTGTTGCGCAACGATGTACCATTTGAGTGGCAACTGCCGCATCAGGAAACTTTCGAGAAGCTTAAGAATGTGCTTGTGTCAAATTTAGAGTTAACCCACTATAACACAATTACCCATGGAAGAAAATCATCGTGGCGGCAAACGCATCAAGCTATCGTATCGGGCGAGGTTGATGCTTGAACTGCAACGGTGCTTTATGCGAAGGCTGTTATTTATACGAAGGTCGAGTAAAACCACGTTGATGAATGCACTAAAAAATTTCAATAATTCATATTCCGTCTCAAATTTGAGCTTTAGATCGATACAAGCCATTATTAGCAATTTTTGTAACGAAGAAAGGCATTTTGGTGTACACCGCTAGCTGGTTGTAGTGATTCGTACTCATCAAACACACCTACGAGTTCACCATGAAATATGTGGAAAGAGATTTAAAGAGAAGAGATTTATGTATGCAGATGAAACCAGATGAAAAGGTTGTCATTGGAAGTTTGGAAAAGTAGGCTACGTTAACAAATGTTTTGTAATCGATACAATAAAACAACTACATGAGGGTCTGCAATATGCAACCAGAGCGTGCAAAACATTGGTAAAAGACTCTGTTTTAATCGAAAACGCGTGCCTGCGATCACCGAAGCAGATAAGGGAACCAGAGGTTGCGATATTTTTTCATTGATTTTTTTATGTTTAGCACCCTCGTAAAGTTCGATAAAAATATTCGCCTTTATTTGATAACGCAACAATGATCACTTGATTGAGTACATAGCTCATATAGACTAAACTCTGCACAGAAGAATAGAATATACAACGACTATTTCACAATTGTACTATAATCTTGAGTAAACTTCATGACGCATGTATATATAATACACATTAGATTCGAAGAACTCTATAAAAAAATTTACAAAAGCGCGTGCTGGAAAAATTACCTAAATAAAACAATGTCACACTTAGTCAAAGTGTCAATAATTATCATAAATGCTCATTTATGTCTTTTATTGACATTATATATAGGCAAATATTATAGTTTTTGGTTAAAGCTAACGTTTTGACTCCAGCTTAGACAACCTAATACAAATTTACAAATTTAATACTGCAGATGGTTCAGTGTTTGAAAAATAAGTACATTGAACTCATGGTTGTTAACGAAACATGATAGCCTTTAAGTTTAAATCACCACGAGATATTATGGCCTATACATTAATAATGTATTGGACTTAAATGCTAGCGAGTAGTGCAATAGTTAAAACCGTTGGATCTAAAGGTCTCTTTTGTAAAAGCACTGGATTGCGCATTCTTTCGTTTTTTTATAATCACTATGTTTTTTCATTTTCATATATCAGATAATTGAAATAACCAAATATTAAATCTTAAATAACTCAATATCATGATGATTGTGAGTTTACTTTAGATTACGCAAGTGACGCACTTTGTTTTCTTTAAATGACGAGTAAATAAAAAATTCTGCGATTCTTGTCAAATTGTAGTGCAATATGAATGGGCAAAATATTTGTATTTATTTATTGACAAAATTATCATCTTACAATTTACCTTTCGATTAACATATATGATTCACAATAATTGCAAGTACAATAGAATAATTGTGATGTGACGTATATGTAATAAACGGCAAGACAAGAGATTCCCAAAGCTTCGATATGTTTATTCATATTTAATGCTATAAACTATACAGAAAGCTGGAGCTAAACCATTCTGGCACGTTAAAAAGAAACCCACAAGAGTGATTCTGCATCAGAAAAACAAACAAATTATCTTTAAAGTCAATAAGATTATGGCATTTGATTCAAAAACTATTATCAGTTTTAAAGAATGTCGGTGTTTATTATGACTTGCTGCTGTGCAGGTTAAAATCATAAGTGTTTTTTTTTGTTCATACCAAATATTCCGGACGATCCAAAACTGACAGAAAACCTTTTTTTTTTATTCATTCTTTTCCTTCTCTTCCTTTCGTTCGATATTTTTTTATTTTGTCCATGTATTCCGAACGTATTCCTTTCATACTAGATGAAAGGAATACTTTAATATGAGAAGCCATTTTGTTTAATTGTGCCAATTGTATTAAAACAATTTATAGCTTTAAAAAATAAAAAATAATAATAAAAATGGTCCCGTTAGTTAATACTAATTTAAAAAACTGAATTAAAATTATTTAATGGGTAGAATTTATTAATTTAAACTTTTAAATCACATTAAAAAATTAATTGTGTCAAAAATCTATTCCATTCATTTCATATCGTTTTTTTTTTTTATAGATCACGTCGGACTGTCAAAATTATACTACAAACGAAACTGCTGCCATCTTTTAGAAAGTATGTTTTACACGTACGCTCTAGTGCATTGATATGCCACTAGATGTCAGTTAAAATATCAAAAATATAAACACCATATTTTGTGGTGAATAACTCTAATTGTACATAAATACACTAAACAAGGAACATAATTTTTGTTGGAATTATCTCGTACAACAAATTTAACAACAAATTTAAAACAAGGAAACAATCATGGCCGACTAACTGTTCTATTCAAATCTTAAAAAAAGAATACATTTTTTATGTTAGATTCATGATGTGTGCCTTAATCAACTAAACTAACTAAACTAAATTGTAACGAGTTAGTTCATGCTTTTACTATATAGATGGAACTACCACAAAAGTCGGTTACTGTGCCTCAACTTGAAACTAAACTAAACCAAACCAAAACGTAGTATTAGTTTAAAATTATTATAGGTTTTTTCAAAATTTTTGTAAAAAGTCATCGAAAAGATACATCGGACTTGTACTTAAGCTACCACCTATGAGGAAAATTTGAAAAGTTTAGTTTGAAAAGTAGATTAAGGCACACAGCATTAGTGTTTTTGTCTGTTTTATTTTGAGCTATTTTGTTGATTTGTAATATTTTATTTTTCCGTTTGACACGAAATATTTTAAAGAACAATATAAAAAAAAATCTTCCAGCAATAATTGGTACTATATACTTTGATCGTGCTGCCTCTTTCGGAAAACATAGCTAACTGCATACTTTGATCGTGCTGCTTCTTGCGAATAACATGGTATACTAAATATTTTGATCGTGGCGCCTCTTTCGGAAAACATGATCTATAGATCGTTTGGTATATATTCTGTAGTCACGTGACCAATTTTCCATTCCTTCTCTTCCTTCATTGGAATGAATAAAAAAAATACTCTATATATAAAAATCAAAGTATAGTTTGGCAATCAAAGTAGCCGCCGACAATTTTAAAATTTTAACGAATGACTTTTGAGTTAATATGAAACAATTGAGAATTGGTAAAGTTTGTGGAAGAACATCTAGAATCCAAAATAATAAGAGGATACTATATATGAAAATTTGACATTCGAAGTTTGTTTCGAGAGCGTCAAGCAAATGTTCACAAATAACACAATAATTTATTTTAAAATAATAAATAAATAATTTTAAATTAAAATAAATTTAATTATAATTTTTAAATTTAAATACATTTGAATATTTAATGCTTCAATTGCACCATCTATTTAACATTTTAATATTATTACAACAGAACAGAACATCTTTTAGACATTTGTTTACATACAATTTCTTAAACTTTCGATCTTTTTACAAAATATCGCAGTAGTAGAGCTACTAATAAAAAATGTATGTAAATAGTTAAATAATTCCCAATCGTTTATTACGCTCGATATACAAATCTCGAATGTCATATTTCTATTTGCACTATAAACTTCCAACTTCTCTCGCCAGATCTACGGCCAGTTCTCAATAATCGAAATACCATTAAACAACCAAATTTGTAAATAAGAACTATCAGCTAAAGTTACTTAAATAAGCTACGATTTACATATGCGACGTGTGGCTTGTGACACTTCCTATAGACAACAATTTACATATGTGGCGGGTTTAGCCACGCATACTAATCAAATAATTTTTGTTGTTTATTATCGAGTAGTCCGTAATTTAAAAAAAAAATAATAATAAACATGACGTGGCAAAACGATTAAGGCATTGCCACATACATACTTGCACGACCGACAGAGCAAAACTACAAATACAATTTCAGACTAAATTATGCTATGTACATTATCACAATTAATAAAAATTAGTTTAGATTTATAAAACCTATTTTATTAATTAACAGTTTTATAAATATTATTATTATTTCATTCAAAATTAGGCATTTTAATGTTTCGTCGGTCGAAAAACTAAAATTCGGTCGACAAAATCTAAAATGGTATAATTTTTGTCGTTTTACGAACTTATTTTTGTCGAAAAGTTCAAATGGTATAAGTTTTTTCGGTTTCCGAACGCATCAAAATAAAACCATTTTTTTTTTGTCGAGTATAACATAACCTCACTTCGATGTGTTTTTAGCTTGGATTTTGTTTTTTCTGATGTAAAATGAAAAAACTATAATTTGTATGTAATTTTTAAATGTAAATATGCATTAACTTAATTATATTAATATTTATTTACATAAATGTGTATCTATATATGCATATAAAATAAATATTTAAGGAATAATTTTGAGTACAAATTAATAATTCAGGTCGAAACGCACTATTGACATAATAATTATTTTTACCCAAGTCAAGTGTCAATTTTTATAATTTTTATTTTCCTGTGACGTCATTTGTCGACCGGCTTTTTCGATTTCCATGTGGCGTCAAAATCGACCATCCGACCGAATTGTTCGGTTTTGTATCATCATGTGGCAACTTCGGATGGCGTGTGCCGTGTATAGATTTTCATTACTCGTTTCTGATTGGCTAATAGCTAATCGCTTGGTCACTTGGGATTGATTATATTAATTCGAAGCACTTAACATATTCGAACAAATTTAAATCTACTTCCAAACCATTATCACGGTTAACGAAGGATCCGAAGAACTTCAGAACCTGAAATGTGAAGTCATCAAAGCCTAACTAAAAAGCATCTTGGTCTTTAAAATAAAACGGATAACTCTTGTTTTGAACAAGAAACAAACGAAATTCCAAAGTTGCACTAGTGGATCAATTACACCGCTGTTATTCATTCCAATCATAAAAATCATCTTTATATGCCGCACCGAGCAATTGGCGTAGTGGGTAAAGCAATTAAGCGCAACAGTTGAGTTGGTCCATAGTCGAAAATTTATGCTTAATTTTGATTTTGGTTAGCAATACTGCAGCACAAAGTTCCAACCGTGGAATGCTGATTGTCTTAATTGATGCCACCTTCGTCTTTGCTGTCACTATATTTTTGTAACCATCGGCGGTCTTCACTCGACTATAAATTATACTATAAATTTAACACAATGACCAAGATCGAATGCACTATAGATATGTATCCTCTGTTCCTAATATAAATGTTTCTAAGAGTGATGTATGGTTTTACTTTTTCTTACACCCGAATTTTATTTGATTGTGCATCAATATTTCTATAACCTTGGACAACGCAGTTACCATACTGATAGGTCTCATATTGCCCAGTTTCGTAGCATGTGTTTCCTTAGGGATTGAAACTACAGTTGTCTTTGATTCGATACGTTTGAAAGCATTACCAAATTTGAAAATATCAACCGTGTTGAAATAGAATTTGTCATCAGATAACGTATATGGCCGTTAAAGCTGTTGATTGGCTACATTATGAAGAACCGATTTCATCAAGAATGCACTTATAATATAATATGTTCATCTTTAGTCTCGAAATTACGAACACTACGCCATATCTTCTTTGAAGGTGGTCTTAGATCAAGTATAGTGTTTTTATGAACATACTACATTTTTCTTGTCGAATCAGTTATTTTGTTTGGTGCCTATATATCCAACAAAAATTGCTCTATGTCAAATCACAATAAAACGCCGAGTTGTATAGTGATGCCATTCCTGATCAATAACAACCGGGTCAAAATTTCAAGTTCAAGTTCTTAAACGAACAACTAAAAACAAATGAAATGACCTTGTTAAAGAGATTTGACATCATTGATAAATTTTTGATAAACTGCGGATGAACTATAATTGGAAAATAAAACATTGAGAAAATGTTTTATGATTTGGAATGGCGCATCGATAGCATGGAACATTGTTTTTAGTTTTAAATGTCCTATATAGTTACACCCTGTGGTTGACGGGCACTCCCATGACCCGTAAAAGACTTCTAAACGAGCATGTTTACCTAAGAATTCCACCACAACCACCTTGCCTTGTCGTAGGAGGCGACTAAAGAAAAATTTGATCGCTGGGCTGACTATCCGCATCCGTAAAAAAACAATTATTAAAAAAAGGAAATTTTGCTTGGAACACGTTGCTCTCCAGGAAACTCAAAGCAGTTGATTACCGCATGTAAAAGCTATGTTTACGTATGCGACCACCCGACTTGTCAATCATTTGTGTTTATGCACCAACTGATGCAAGCCAACCCAAAGAAAAATACTCATTTTACAACAATTTGGATGGTCTGATTATCGACACAATCTAGCGACTGATAATAAGCAAAGAATGATATATCTTGCGACCGCGCATGACCTCATTGTGGCTAGCAAATTCTTTCCTCATAAAAATATCCACTTGGAAACATAGACACACTCTTGTAAGATGTCCTGCAGTCAAATTGACCATGTATTAATTACTAAGGGAAGGTCTTGTTGGGTCATGCAAGATGTGAGATCTTATCGGTTTGCCGGACTCTGATTTCTGGATTTCTGATTTACTTGATGTTCAACAAGTGTCAAATCCTGTATTTAAAAGTACTCAAATATAGAGACTGCTGAGATGTGCATATTATAGAGGACACATCCTATACGAGAAACTCATTCTGGTCATGCAGGAACTAATACGAAAACTTTCCTCTGGAGTTGATTGTATTATTTCCGAGCCCTTGATATTCGGGTGATTCTTGATTTAAGGAGGTCGCGTTGTGCTCTATTCTTAAAAAGGAGATCGCTCAAAATGCAAAACAATCACGACATACCTCTAATTTGCACAGCATACAAATTACTGTCTTACATAATATTGAAGTGATTCACTCCTCTGGCGGACGAAATTGTAGATGACTATTAACAGTCACAATATTGTGTCAAAGTTGAGAACAACCTACCAGGAATATCTGAAATTAGCTCTGGGAGCATAGGGCAAGGAGATGCTCTGTCCCCGATATCTTTAATCGCACGTTATAGAATTTATCTTTCGTAAAAGTGAAACACCTCACGACAACATATTGTATCGTCAGTCCAACCAGGTTCTGGCATACGCAGATAGAATCTGTGTAATTGTACTGAATGCAACTTCCGTTGGTCAAAAAATCAATGAGTCCAAAACGAAATATATGACCACAGGGTTTTAGAGACCAAGACGCAATGGATTTTAGTAGCGATAAAACATTTGAAGGAGTCAAGTTTCCTATACTTCGGGTCCTTTGTCACTCTTGATTTTTGTAGGGGAGGGGATATTAAAGTCTTGTCATTGCAACCGTGTTATGTATGTATTACGCTGACTGCTAAAGTCATAATGCCTCGCAAATGCCGACAAGCTGAAATTGTACAAGATGTGGAACAGACCCATTATCATTTATGGGTGTAAGAGTTGGACCCTGACAGGTGAGTATCAAAGATGGTTAATGACATTCGAGAGAAGAATCATGCGCATGATAAATGGCCCCAAACGCGATGGTGACGACACTTACTGAGTTTTGTTCAACCACGAAATTAGGAATTTAATGAAAATTTCTGATATCGTTCATGAAATAAAAAGCAGCAAGTACGCTGGCTCGATCACGTTCTGCGACCCGATTCTAAACGGATGGTGTAGCAATCTCTCAGAGGAGAGCCTCCATTAGACAAGCGCTGAGTCTGAAGTCCTCACAACTTGAAAATTTAATTCTTTCCCTTACAAATTAACAAATGGTGTCTATATAACTTTACCTATGCATCACAACTTGCTTGAGTGTCCCACTGAGGTTCAATCAATCCTTTGCCATTGCTTAAAGGTATAGGATTAAATGACTGTGAGTTTCCCTATACAGTAAATTATTGTATACCACATAAATTATGAGTTTTGGCTTCAAATAAGATTATATAGGTCATACCGCTTTCTTAACAACCACGATACTGAGAATTCTGTCAAAATATATAATTAATTAATGAAGCGTTAAACAATTGTATCGCTAAATATTGTTCTACCAAAATAGTCATGTGCTGGATTTTCCGAAAATAAATCTAAAGTTGTTTGCATCTTTTATTAAGAATATTATAGGTAAATATAAATAACTTCGTAGTTTCAGTTTTTAACTTATTTTTTTAACATTTAATACCAAAAGAATACCAAAAGCCATTCTATAAAACATATAATCCGGTCGATACCCTCTAATTGCAACAAAAATAAAAACTGCAAAAATGGTAACCAATCATGGTAAAAAATTTTGCTATCCAATTAGAATTTAGTATGAACTGAACCGTGAGAATGATGGAATGATCGAGTAATAAATTGTGTCTTTATGCTTAGATTTGTTAAAATGGCGCGATAAAATTTAAAATCGGTGATGTTAAATTTTATTTTCTACTTTTAGCGTTGGTACTGTTTTAAGTGAAAAGTTTTAATTTTGTGCTATATAGTGATAATAATTTATTGTGATATAAATAAAATAATTAGAAGTGGTTGATAGATTAAAAAAAGTTGTAGTTTTGTCACTATTCATTTTTGACGATTGATTAACAAATTAAACTGAAAGCAAAGAATTTTACATATCACTATATACAACAAGGTAATTCTTTTACAAAAGTTTTCTTTAGGATATAGTATAATATCAAAAGACTGCAATATCAGCAAGATGTAATTATAACTAAGCGACGAACCCGATTTTTTTTTACTTTAGTAATATTTCTTATCCATGGATACACGGAAATGTATCTCAGTTTTTCATTGGTTTTTGACAAAAAAAATTGGATTTGTCACACCAATGAAGGTATTGCAGTGGAGAATAAACTGACTTTGACATTTCTCAATTCATTAATTTAATTTCTTATAATTAAATATCCTCTTAAAAATCACAATTAATAGTTCAATATAGTTAATTTCAAATGGCGCGGCGCCATCTACAATAAAAAAATGGAAGAAATTTTACTATAAACACAAAAAAATCAATTTTTTTAGATCAAATCTAGATGGCGTCTGATTTAATTTACATTTTATAAATATAATGTTAAACAGCTTTAAATGTTGTTCAGATTAGTGTCTTAGACCACATGAGGGTAATATTAAATGATTTTATGCCGATTTGCTGGCTTAAAGACACAACAAATGACTTTTTACGCAATATTTGGTCATATATGATGTACATATTTGACTTCTACTGATAGTTAACCAACGGTGAATATTGTGCCTGGGGCCACAAAACCAGCCGCAAGATAATCATCATTCACCCACATGCGACATATTTACAATAGTGTTTCATAAATTCACTGTAAAATCAAAAGACTACAATGTAATTTATAGAGGCAAAAACGACGAACCCGAAATTTGTTTTCTTTATTAATCTTAATTTAATAAATTTTTAAAATCTTAAATACTAACATTAGGGTATCTTAAAATTAAAAAAAGTGGATTTTAAAAATTCATTTCTGATAGTAGATAAACAGGATGTTTATCTTACACTTTTGACGTATTAGAAAAATTAAAATCGAAATGCAGTGTCCACAATTGGAATGAGGTCTCGATTTTCACTATCGTCGTAGTGGTATGGAATTCTATCCGCTGTAAGTTGTTTAATTTTTGATCCCATTCGATGTATTTGGCCGATGTGTCGCTTCTTGGTACGTCCATCGTCCAATTTTACCAGATAGTGAAGAGAGAGCCCAACACTTGTATAATTGTTCCGAATTTGTATTTTTCATCGCCAAAATTTATTTTCCTGATGTTAGCTTCGACTTCTTTGCATCGATTTTGTGTTTCTCCGTCTTTAGACGTAGTATCTGTATTTGTTTCGGCACGTGGCAATCGTGACAGAGTATCATAGTTTGAATGATTCAATGACTTGCGATATTTTATTTCGTATTCGTATGCCTGCAGAAATATTGCGTAGTGCTGCATTCTTGTAGCTGATAATGTAGGAAGTCCCTTGTCCTGCGAAACAATTTGCATTAGAGGCTTATTATCAGTGATCCGAATAAATTTTCGAGCGTTAACATACTGATAAAATTTCCGAAAGCAGTACATGGTGGCGTATGCCTCACGGTCAATTTGTGAATATCGTTGCTGTTTATCGGATAGGTTTTGCGATGCAAATTGTATAGGCCTTTCACTCCCATTCGGATATACGTGGCTCAGTACCGCCCCCACCCCAACTAGGCTGGTATTAGTAGCCAATAATAACGGCAATTTTGGGTCGTAGTGCTCTAAGTGTATCTCCTGTTGGATTAGCATTTTCAGGTTGTGAAATGTTTTTTTGCATACTCATCGTCCGAAACAAATTTGACTTTCTCTTTCAGCAGATTATTAAGCTGGTAAATAACGGTGCTGAGATGTTTGACAAATCGGCCATAGTAATTTATCAGTCCGAGTAATTTATCTGTGTTCAACTTTGTAACCACAATATTCGATTTCACGTGTCATAAACTCACATTTGTTGAAATGTACTCTCATTTTGTACTTGCTCCAACTGTGCCAGTCGTTGTATATGTGATTCGTCATTATAGGCGCTGTAATTTTAATGTCACCCAAGAACACTGATACTTCAATAATATTCATGAGAATTTGCTCGATTTCTCGCTACCATTTTGCTGGTCCAGATGCAATACCATACATAAGTCTCGTTGGTTGAAACAACCCGCGATGCGTACTTAACATTTCTAAACATTTCTGAGCACGGTGATCTTTACTATCTCAGCGATAACAAAACAAAAGCTTTTTGATGTTGTACCTGTACTGGATGTAATTTTTGAATCCGCCTCCATGTCGCTATAATTTTTCGATGGTGGTTCAAATTAAATTTGGTTTCGATTTCCTTACATTTTTTTGTCCGATGTAGAGGAATGACTGGTTTGATTCCTTCTGCTGTTGAATCTCTGTCCCACTTTTCACAGACAATTTTATTGCTTTGGCTGTAGTTAAGGCATTGTCAAATCAGGCGCTGCGTAGTCCAAATACGACTTGGTTACGTAAAGCTGTAGTAAGGTAAGCCTCGAATTTACAGTTCATTGCCAGTTTTCGTAAGGCTATAGAGAATTCCTAAACCGATTCATCGTCAGCTTGTTTTCTGAGATGGAACCGGTAATCCATTACCTTCAGTGGAGCTGGATTTTACACTTTTGTACGACGATTTCTTTGTACGTTTTGTCCTTTGGTTTATCTGGTGCAATTTTATCATAAAGAACATCAAATTCTTCTTGACCCATGTAATGGAGTATAGTAAAGGCACTTGATTCTTTTTTGGTGTACCCACGATTTGCATTGCTCCTTCAAAACGCTCGACCCATGACCCCACAATGTTTTTTTTTCGTAATTTTCAAAAATTGTATAATCCGTCATTGTAAATTAGTAAATTGTTCCAATTGAAAATTGTAATGTTCTCCTTTTTGAATATAGGTTATGTTCACAACACATGTGAACACAACTGTTTTCTTTGAAAGAAGCTAACATTAATTGTCTGTCCTTGTCGACGTACTATGGTTTTTATTATTACTATTACTTTTCCTTTTTTTTCGAAAAAGGAAAAGTAATAGTAATAATTGTGGGTTTGACAATTGTCGTTGGTTGTTTGCGATGCGGAAATCTATACGCGTATATACGTTTACAATTATTAGTTTACCCTTAAGATCGACAAAGAGCCCAAACTTTATGAAATATTTGGCGCCAAGAGTTGGACGATAAGTGGCTATGTGTGAGGCATTGACTGCCGATAGGACTATATAGATTTCGGTTTTTATTATTCAAAAGATTTGTTAGGGTGTTGTGAGTGTGGGTGTTGTGAGTTGTGGTCATCACTACCCGGTTGATAATGGGTTTTTTTGGATTGGGTTCAACCTCCATTTTCTTTGTATTGCTTTTGCAAGCATGCGGCAACTGTACGGCTATGGCAACACTTAGTGTGACTCGCAGATGTAAAAGTTAAAAAAATCCCAAGCAACATCGATTATTTATAAGGTGTATGCATTAAAAACCGGAATTTGATACTAGATGTTATTACTTGTTTATGCGTTATAGTACATCATGGACATACATTTGAAAGCTTTATTCAATACCTGTCAAAATCAGCTAAAAGTTTTTGTTTTGATTGTGCACATCCAACCGATTTCAACGATGGTAAATTTATCAAATTTGCGAAAAAAACAGCATTTGCGGGAAATTTTGTTGTCACTTTTTCGCAAACAAAACTGCAGCTGAAAGTCATCGTTTGCTCGTGGATTTGTATGGTGAGCATGTTCTTGCAAAAACACAGTGCTTTAATTGGTTTAGTCGCTTCAAAAGTGGTGATTTTAACATCAAGGACAAAGAGCATCTGTTCAGCCGAAAAAGTTTGAGAATCAAGAATTAGAGGTATTAATCGATCAAGATTCATGTCAAACACAAAAAGAACTTGCAAAATCATTGGGAGTTGATCAAGCAACAATTTCCAGTCGTTTGAAAGCCTTGGGATTCATCCAAAAGATGGGAAATTGGGTGCCATACGAGTTGAAGCCAAGAGACGTGACAATACGATTTTGCATGTCCGAAATGCTGCTCGAGCGCCACAAAAAGATGTCGTTTTTGTATCGTATTGTCACTGGCGATGAAAAATGAATCCATTACGATGATCCCATTGAAGCAGAAATTCCAGGAAGAGGGGCCAACGTATGCGACCAGACACGAATTAATCATTTTCCACCACGATAACGCTCGGCCACATATTGCGGCGCCGATCAAAAACTACCTGGAGAATAACGGATCGGAAATTCTGCCTCATCTGCCTTATAGCCCAGACCTTGCTCCTTCCGACTACCATCTATTTCGATCCATGTAAAATACGCAATCAGGAATACGCTTCACTTCAATTCAAGGTATCGAAAATTAGCTCGATTCGTTTTTGGCCGCCAAACCGGCGCAGTTTTTCTGAGATGGAATCCATAAATTGCCAGAAAGATGGGAAAAAGTAGTGGGTAGCGAGGGGCAATACTTTCAATAAAAAATCTTGTAAAGTTTTTTCACAATAAAGGCTCAAATTTCATAAAATAATTCCGGTTTTTAATGCATATACCCAATAGTATTTCATCGATTTTTTTTTCAATTCGAATTTAATGGTGGTCGGAGTAAATAAGAAACTGTTGTGGTTAGTAGGCTTATCAATAGGTCTGTGGGAGCTGCCCTATAGGAACTTGCAACAGCCATATGAATGGCCTTCATTAATAAGATTTCCCTTGTATTTATAGCACAACCTGGATGTACACATACTCCAACAAGTTAACTTCACACATAAAGTTAACTTAAAGTCTAGTATACACATATGCACACTGATCGCACACTAAACATTGACTAATCGTAAATAAACTTCTTAAAAATAGCATAATCAGAGGCAAATATTGCCAAATTATACATAATTGGTAAATATGGATACAGTGGCTCGTTTATCTAACTCATTAGAACGTCTGTCGTACGCAACTACAAAAATTTCAACAAATCAAAATATTACGTCTAAGTGATAATTGCCGGCACTTGGACGAATATTACTAGCCCAGTATATGTAACATTTCTTGAGTTTCCATTAATTAATTTATGGATTTTCCACAATGGTTGTCGTCAATATTTATGATTTATTTATTGCTAATTGTTAAAACGATTTAATTATTTTTAAAGTAAATGTGACTCAATATTTTGGGAAATTTTGCTAGAATTCATTATATTCTGTTGACACAACAAGTTAGAATATAATCGACTTTCTTCTAGTTATGTGATTTGACGACGTTATCACCTTTAAAGTGGTAAGTACAATATTATTTTTTTTACAATTTGTCGCCACCATTTTGATCGAAAGTATTTTCACGCATATAAATTAGATCGGTTTTGGAGATAGAAATTCATTCGATCTAACGATTTCGTTTGTTAAAGAACTACTAAGTGATTTTAGCACTGTTGGGTTACTAAGACTTTTGAAATGTTTAAGGTAAGTGTACATCGCTATAAAGGATAGTTTTAATAATTGACTTATTTTAAAAATTTTAGACAATTGTATTACTTGCAATTATTGCAACAGTTTGTGGTGTTCCAACACCACCACCATCAGCACCAATAATCGAAACTACACCATCCAATTTAATAAGAGAATCAGCTGCCAATTTACCAGCCGTTCAAGAAGAAGCACAGTTTAATGAAAAGCAGCCAACAGGACCTATTACAAATGCAGAGACAAAACCAGTTGCAGCTGTGACTAAAGCAGTCAACGGTGAGGAAGATCCCAAAAACGAAAAAGAAGAATTGGAAGGAGCAGAATTCGGTTGGGGCTTACCAAGTTGGGGCTGGAGATATCCTTCTTATCAGAGTAAGTGTAAATAATTAACCTAAAGCTATATGGACGTTCTATAATATTGTTTATTTCTATATATATAGCATACTATCCAGAATATTATCCAAATTACTACCCATCATACCGGGAGTACAGATATTGGTGGTGAATGATGAGTTGAACGTTACTCGGACGGCGATTGGTAAAATAATTAAATTTAAGCTTTATAACCAAGAATTCACTAAATGTGATTTGGTAACTAATTTTTTGAATAAATGTTTGGTTAAATTTTAATTTTGGCTTTTATAAACTTAATAGAGGCAAGAAGCCTCTCGGTAAATGGAGGTAGTCTTTGGGATGTATGGTATCCATAGGACAAAAATATTTTATTATTTCATTTGCATATTAAGATAGTTGCTAACATGTTGTCGGTGTAGAGACCACATTTCTAAATTCTATAATGTCAAGTTTTTTCTCCAAACAATGGAGAGTACATCCCCACTTTTTTCCTTTATCTCCAACTTAAGGGATTCGGGTTATATCGTTGGTACCTTTCCTTAGTTTCCAATCCATTTCTATTTTCTTTTCTTAATTTGATGCTCAATTTCGATCTGTCTGGTTTGCCGCAGAAGTACCTCAAAAGTCTTTTTAGATGCCTAAGGCATTTATTGACAAATACCTAGAGCCTATATACTAGTGATCTTCTGCGTGTGTTTTGGCGTGTGGTTATATTTGCACAGATGTATCATTTATTGGTGACAAGTTTGTAAATTTCCGGTGACCATTCTTACACATTGATGTATGGTGTGCGCATGTTTCTATCTGCTGCTGCTGCTTCTGCAGGCTTGAGAATATCTTCGGTGTATTTCCTGTGTTCATTTATTGCCTTTTTCTTTATTTGCTTTGCAGTTTCTTCAATTTTATTTTGATTTTCCGCCTTATTTGCATGACAAAGCTGTAACAAGGCTTCTGTTATTTGTCCTCATTTCTGATCGATGGTGTGGGTTTCGTTAAGGGCGTTTCGTTGAATGTACCTTTGGTGTCAGTATTTTTCAATTATCTTTGAATTTCCTCCGACTGATCTTTACGCGTTTCCCTGCTGCTGGTTTGATTTTAAATTTTGCTATTACCAGTTGATGATTGCTGTATACGACCGCTCTTCTCATATTTTTCTATCTTGCAAGAAGACCATTAAAATTCTTAAAATTATTTTATAATAAGTCATTCCAAGAGTGGTGGCCTTTCAGTAATCGCAAAGTCAGTTATCACCAAATTTCTGACATCACGGCCCATAACACAACCACGTGGTTAACAGTAGCACTTGCCGCGCAGCCTTAGGTACAATATAACCCCATATCTAATGATGATGACAATAATCACCAAAATAAGTGATCATTATCTTGGCCACTGGAATTCGCCTACCAGACATTCTAACCCAAAAACCTGGTTTAGGACGCGATCAATCAATTGTTTATCGCTCCAACCAGCAATGATGATGGACAACATTATGCGAGAACCTCTTGCAGTCGATAGGAGCCGATAATTGTGGGTTGCCCTGTGATTTTCCTAATCACAAGAGATGAACGCACTTTTGCGAACTTGAATCATCTTATTATTGATGCTGATTTTCTTAAAAATATAGGTTACTGTAGCCGATTTTACGAACAGGAAGCTGATTTATCCCACATGCTCAGCAGTCGATCAATGCGAGGTACTAACCTCATTTGGTCACAATTTGGCCCAACTTGATCCAACAGAAAAAAAGTTGGACATCGATATCACTAGTAATATGTCCATTGCACTTGGTTAAAAAGAAAAATGAAGTCTGTGATCCAGGTGGGGACAGCAAGTTAAATACAAGGATGGCAGATATTCTGTAATATCGACTTAAAGCTTATCATTTAATCCCAGCTACACGTTCACTTGAGGATAAGACAGCAATAATTACCTCATTTGGTTTATTCGAATTCATTTGAATTTCATTTGACCTACAAAATGCTACACAATCGTTTAAACAATGCATCAAAAAAATAGCCAAGGATCTCGATTCTATGTGTTTGTCTCAATTACTTACGTACGACATACTTGTCATCTTAGCATTGACAGTTTAATGCATGTTTCACCTAGAAATACTGTTTAAGAAACTGTCTGATTAGAAATGATAATAGTGGGAATTGCTTTTTCGGCACAAAATTAGGCTAGAATTGGATTATTTTCGAAGAAGCTATCGGGTGCTGAAAAAATATTCCGGTTTAGATATAGAGCTACTAGCGATCTGCCAAGTGATTAAACATGTTCGATATTATGTTGAAGGGCGAGATTTTATACATTCTACACCAACCACAGACTGGTGACTGGATATACTGTCTTGAACTACAATGCAAAGTGTTAAAATACATTAAGTCCTATCATGGATATTTCAGCGTTAAATCAGGACATTTTGAAGATATATCCGATATATCGCGGGATCACTACCACACCTTCTATGGGATACACTTATTTACTAACGTGCGCGAGCAAGCATACTAAATGAGGGAAATTTCTTCAGTTACCATTGCTTGAACTATTGTAGATAACTATATATCTCCATATTTGGAACAAAAAAATAGACAGGTAAACAGTTTGAATTCACTGGTGTTGTTCATGGGCTCTTAAGGGTAAGAGGCAGACTAAAAAATGCTGATTTTCCATTCGGAGAAACGAATTTCCTTATTCTTCTATCTTAATCACACTTTAATAGCCTAATCTTTGGGCACGCACGTCCACGCTCCATGGCGCCATTGTAATAACTTTAGCGATTATCTGGAAAACTTTAAGTATCATAAGGAGAGCTCAAGCAGTAAAAGATCACAACATCAGAAAATCGCTTTATGGAAGCATCGAATTTTTACTCACATTGTAATCTGATTTTACTTTTAATATAGCGCAGAACCTTGCTTCAACTGTCAAATGTCGCTTCTCGAAATCAATCATATCACTTGCAAGGTCATTATTTTCAGCATTGCAAATTTCTTTATCCAATTCTCGGAAATTATTAAATGTTTTTTTCTTACTATGTTATAGTTATCGTGACATCTATAGATGTAGATGTATTCATGAAAGAGGTGTTCGCTGCGCATTCTTCTCGATTCGAGTTAAGGTTCCATTTTAATAACTTAATTTCTCCTGAGTTCCAGCAAGAGACTCCAGCAAGAGACTCCAGTTAATGTACTAATTTGATTACTTCTCCTATTGTTTTTGAAGTAAAATGAGGAGGTTCTATCTCAATGTCATCCTCTGAGACGGTTTCTTCGGTGCTGTAATTTAATAATTACTATAAATCTTCTTCACTTAGATCTTCGTCAATATCAAGCAATGTTTGGACTTTAGCAATACCCATATCATTAAAGCCTTCCTCATCAACCGAATGCACCATTTGCAACACACGTCTCAATTCAATTTCAATATTTTTTGTATTATGTTTGGAATCAATCCCTTCAGGCCAAAATTATTTCCAGGAACCTTAAAAAGTTGACTTTTGAAGCTCTTTAATTGCTTGCTCGACTAAATTGACGCAGTGTAAAATTGTGTACTTTTTCCAAATTTGATATACTGATCAAGAAGAAACTCGAACAGCAGTCGCAAGAATTTAGCATTAAAAGTGGAAATAATTCCTTGATCTTTTTGATCAAGAAAAAACTTTTTTTTTTTTAACTTTAGGAATAAACATTTTTAGAAACCACTCTCGAAACGCACGAGGGTTTAATGCGCGATGGATGGCTAATGGTTTGGTTACCAAATCACCTCAAGCATTACTACATAATATCAAAAAAATTCTGTCTTTGGCCGCCTTAAAACTTGCGCAGTTTTTTCTTGCTTGGAAATGTATGGGCGATTCGGCGGTTTCTTCCAAAATAGACTAGCCTAATCGGCATTAAAAATTTGATCCGCTTTTTTCGATAATCTGTTTAATCTCGGACTGATATAATTTTGCTGCTTCTTTATCAGCTTATGCTGTTTCACCCAATAGCTTAACGTTATGTAAGGAGAATCTTTTTTTTTTTTTTTTTTTTTTTTTTGAATTTTCCAACCATCCTTTGCTTCCAGAAAATTCTGGTATTTGGCGAGTAGGACTGAATGGTTCATTTATTTTAATGTGGTTGTAGATATGCACTGCATTTAGATGGCTTGCTTATCCATGTCATCAAAAGCTTCTCCATTTTTTCCTATAATGAATTTCTGGATAAAAGAGTTTTATCCATGATGATTTTTGAACCAGCCTTGACCAAGTGTCTTATTTTATTTTCGTCCATCTTATTTGCACGTACTGTTGTTTCACCTATTCCAAAATCACGTTTTTCAGTTTTTCTAGAATCTTGATTTTGAATTCCATTGAGAGTTTTTTCGTTTCACTATTTTATTCGGCATCTCTTTGATAAAATATTTTGTGCATCCATATCAAAACCCTCTTTACTACAAGCCGTATTAAAATTTTCGTTGACACATATTCTCATATATTTTTAAAATGTATTAGTGGAAATATATACTTAAGATGCGTTAGTAACTTTCAAAATCCATATATAAAAAATTGTAATTTTCTCTTTTAATAGTGCATACTATTACCATAATTGAGTATTTTTCACGTACCCCATTGACATAATTGAGAATTTTCTCTCTTTTCTTATTTAATTTAAGCATTAACCAACGAGTCTGTAAGATATTTCCGTAAGAATGCGACAATAGGAAAATTTATGTTAATGACCAGCGCCTCTTTAAGAAAGTTTCGTTCAGTTTCGTTAAATTTGAACTGTCACGTAACAATTCTGTAACGAGCGAAAATTACCGCACAAACTGAAAGAAATGTCAAACAGTTGCATGTAGTTAATAGTTTTAAATTGGTTATTGGTATGTAAATATTTAATTATTTAAATTTTAATATTGTATCTATTATTATATTTACTTTTTAAATACATAATATAATATATTATTAGTTGTGTAATGTGATAAAATATTATATTGCCGGAAAATAATAAAATTTATTTTCGCTTTGTACACACACTTCAAAAATAAATTTGAACTTTTGTAGGTTAAAGTTTATTGTAATTCGCGTATTGCGTTACAGATCGGTGGCCGCACTGTCAAATTTTCTGTAAAAAATCCCTCCGTTCAATTCCGTAAGGTTTCGTTACAGATTCTTACAGACTCTCTGGTTAATGCTTTACTCTTTTCTTAATCTCTTTTGTATTGGTACATGAATGTTTCTTTTTTTGTATACTATAATCACGATCATATCCCAATTCCCAACACGATTTTTACTTACAATACAATCAAAGTATATATTTTTGTATTGCATTTTTGTATGCAACCTTAATTGCACGTACTGTTGTTTCATCTATTCCAAAATCACGCGTCCTATTGCCGCAGGTCCATCCCGTTTTTTTAGTCTTTCTAGAAACTTAATTTTGATTTCCATTGAGAGTCTTGCTCGTTTCACTATTTTATTCGGCATCTCTTTGATAAAATATTTTGTGCATCCACACACACACACATATGCAGTTAAATACAACTCTAAATAATATACCAAGTACCGTTAGACAATATTACAACAACAAAAATAACAAAAATATATTTAAATTCGACTATGAAATTATTATTAAAAATCCATATAAATACGAGTATATTACTTATTGATTTAGCGAAGTAGTAAATAGTTAGAAAAAATATTTTTGTTTTATTAAAAAAAATATATAAAAAAATATACCGGGTGATATTTTTAAGCTGAAACCTTTAAATATCCCAGTAAATAAGCACTCAACGAAAAAAATGTTCAAAACAAAATTTAATCATTCCGCAAAGGAAATACATTTGTTCTAAAATTAGTACCCCCTTTCTCTTCTGGTAGGTAGAGCAAGAGGTAATTTTGAAATTAAAATAGGAAACCCTATTTTTTATTGCAGATTCGAATTCACCGGCTAAAAATAAGTACATAAAGACATATTTCAAAAAGTAAAGCACCCATGAAAAAACTGTTAAGTGCAAAAATTTTGTATTAAAAAAATAAACAAAAAATAAAATAAAAATAAAAAAAAATAAAATAAAAATTTGGCCATTTCCGGTTAGCCGATTTTTGCCAAAGTTAACATTTCTACGTACTTATTTTTAGCCGTAGAATCCGAATCTGTAATAAAAAAGGGGGTTCCAGTATTAATTTTAAAGTTACCCCCCGCCCCACTTACAGGGAGGGGAAAGGGGTACTTATTTTAGCATTAATATATTTTCCCCGCGGCATGATTAAATTTTGATCATGAACATTTTCAACATTAAAAAACACCCGGTATATATATATATATATATATATATATATATATATATATATATATATATATATATATATATATATATATATATATATAAGAAATTGAAAATATCCGTTATCACAAAGATACCAAAGCCTGGGAAAAAAGAAACACAACTATCGTCATATTGGCCAATAAGCGCATGCTTTCAACAATATCGAAGCTTTCTGGGGAAAAAAATTATATTAACTTACCTTAAGCCAATATTAGAAGACCGTCAGGTTATTACATTTTTCACTTTATTCTGAGAGACTGTCTTCTTCAACGGGAATCTACGGTAAAACAAAATGTATAAACTATACTGGCTTAAATTATAATTGCATCCTCCTTGGGCCATTGTTGCTTTTGTTATACACTAGTCGATCTACGTATAACTATAAGAAAATTAATAATTCAACATTTACTGATGAAATAACCTTTTTGATGTCCCATAAATTCTATCACACTGCCTCAATAATTTTAATTAATGTTTAAGTTTTTTGATGTTCCTATACTCTGGAATAACTAATGTTATGACGTCAGACCAGTACAATACTGAAAAAATGGCCAATGATTAATTTCCATATGAGATTTAAGCTTAAAATACATTTTTACGTTTTATTAATTCCAACTGGTTCAAAAACTTGTTTTTTTTTACAATAAATCATTGGAATTTACTAATATGTGACTACCTTCACTACAGCACTTAAAATCCTACCATAAAAAATTCATCTTCTCTATGTCACTTATATTTTGTACCGCGACGAATCTATAAAGAATAGAATCATCTTACAAAGCTTTACATTCGATCTATTGGTTTTAAAGTATCAAGATCATTAAAATATTTTAACGAAAAATAAAAGTGATATTCAAATAACTAAAAATGTTCAAGGTAACTAAATTTAGCGTGTATTAATGTCGTATAACTATATTTGTCACTACATTTTCTATACAGGTTTTAATTCTCTTAGCACTATTAGCATTTGTTTCAAGTGTTCCCACACCCGGTGAAAATGTTGAGACACTAGACAAAAATTCAAATGCACCGGCCACCAGCAGTTTAGATGGTGAACAAAACGACCTAGAAGGTTCAGAATTCGATTGGGGATGGAAACTTTGGCCATACTATAAAACCAAAGTAGTTTATTCAGCACCAGTAGTATATAAAACAATTGCGGTGCAACCTCCAATAGTTTACCGAAAAGTTCCAGTACCACAACCTGTGGTTTACAAAACTGTTTCGTATAAACCACCAGTTGTTTATCAAGTGGTTGCCGAGTATCCAGAAACTATCGAAGTTCCATTGAAAGAAGTTAACATAACCGTTGACGCTAAAATTGAGCCAACCAAGGAGTAAATCAACTATATATAAATATAGTATAAATATAGTTATATAAAATAGGCAGCACATGTATTTTAAGGTACCATCATTGTAAATAAACCTGTAAGCAAAATTAAGAAGGTAAAAAAAAAAGTTCAAGAACTGATCGTGTGAATAATAAAGTTTTACGATTAATTTTAATTTATGCATTTTACATATACTGTATACGATCATTAGTTGCTTTGTGATAGTATTAGTGCCTGTCTAACGATTTTGTGTTCCAAAAATTCTATAAGTTGATGACGCTTTAAAATTTGATTGAGTGGAACAACCATTTAATTACTAGGAAGTGTGCGATGTTTCAAATTTATTCATCATTGTCGAGATATACGTGTATATATCGTCACATATATGATTCGTAAAGACGGAAAATATTTGCTTAAAAGTTTCGAGGGTCAATTGTTTTGCGGTTTATTTCCTTATCGCGATCATAGTTTGGTCTTTTGCGCTTAAATTATTTATACATAATTTCAAAACAACAGATTCCAGTTCCACTTGCATTTTATTTAACTAATGACAAATAAAGATTTTCTTTAAGTAAACTTGCATCTAAATAAATAACCATAACCTTCAAGTTACAGTAGCGAAAATATTTTGTGTGCCACCAAGCTCCACCGCATGCTATAAACTTGATCATGAACGTAAAGATTTCTTTGTATTTATGTTGTATTGTTGTTATAACTGTCAGCAAGTGTCTTCTGTAGAAGCGATAGCTAGGTTAGTTTCAATAGTCAATAGGTTAGTTTCAATAGATTTGGATAGATTTGAATAGATTTGAATAGATTTGAATAGATTTGAATAGGTTTGAATAGATTTGAATAGAAATGCATAGATTTGATTATATTTGAAAAGATTTGAAAAAACCTGAAAAGATTTGAATAGATTTGAATAGATTTGAATAGATTTGAATAGATTTGAATCGATTTGAATAGATGTAAATAGATTTGAATAGATTTGAATAGATTTGAATAGATTTGAATAGATTTGAATAGATTTGAATAGATATGAAAAGATTTCAATATATTTGAATATATTTGATTAGATTTTATTAGATTTTATTAGATTTTATTAGATTTGATTAGATTTGATTAGATTTGAATAGATTTGAATAGATATGAAAAGATTTGAATAGATTTGAATATATTTGAATATATTTGATTAGATTTGATTAGATTTGATTATATTTGATTAGATTTGATTAGATTTGATTAGATTTGATTAGATTTGATTAGATTTGATTAGATTTGATTAGATTTGATTAGATTTGATTAGATTTGATTAGATTTGATTAGATTTGATTAGATTTGATTAGATTTGATTAGATTTGATTAGATTTGATTAGATTTGATTAGATTTGATTAGATTTGATTAGATTTGATTAGATTTGATTAGATTTGATTAGATTTGATTAGATTTGATTAGATTTGATTAGATTTGATTAGATTTGATTAGATTTGATTAGATTTGATTAGATTTGATTAGATTTGATTAGATTTGATTAGATTTGATTAGATTTGATTAGATTTGATTAGATTTGATTAGATTTGATTAGATTTGATTAGATTTGATTAGATTTGATTAGATTTGATTAGATTTGATTAGATTTGATTAGATTTGATTAGATTTGATTAGATTTGATTAGATTTGATTAGATTTGATTAGATTTGATTAGATTTGATTAGATTTGATTAGATTTGATTAGATTTGATTAGATTTGATTAGATTTGATTAGATTTGATTAGATTTGATTAGATTTGATTAGATTTGATTAGATTTGATTAGATTTGATTAGATTTGATTAGATTTGATTAGATTTGATTAGATTTGATTAGATTTGATTAGGTTTGATTAGATTTGATTAGATTTGATTAGATTTGATTAGATTTGATTAGATTTGATTAGATTTGATTAGATTTGATTAGATTTGATTAGATTTGATTAGATTTGATTAGATTTGATTAGATTTGATTAGATTTGATTAGATTTGATTAGATTTGATTAGATTTGATTAGATTTGATTAGATTTGATTAGATTTGATTAGATTTGATTAGATTTGATTAGATTTGATTAGATTTGATTAGATTTGATTAGATTTGATTAGATTTGATTAGATTTGATTAGATTTGATTAGATTTGATTAGATTTGATTAGATTTGATTAGATTTGATTAGATTTGATTAGATTTGAAAATTTTTTTGTAAATATTGGATCTTTTTCACATCATAATATACTGCATGTTGTGATACAATATTTGAAACTAACAACGCCAGCAATTCGTCAGAGATCGAGTCGAAAGTTCATTCAACCTTACCAATAAACCATAAAACCAAAGCTTACAATTTAAAACGTTATCTCGAAACTAGCAAGTGGGTGAATAAACTCGATACTTCGTTATTAGATAACAATTTATATAGAGACATATAAAATTTTATACTCGTGACAAAGCAATAATAAAATACCATTCAGAGACCAATAAATTATAACTTGCAGAACACAACTTAAACCTTGAAAGTCAATTCGAGATAAAGTGCATCCAATACATCGACCGCATTAAAAATAAAATCAAAGCAGATTCAGAATATTTCTGGAATTATTTTAAAACCAAAAGAGAAATAAGAGGTTATTCTGCTTTGACATTCAATGAGCGTACATCATCTGATCTACAAGATATTTGAAACATATTTCCAACCGATTCGATTCAATCTTCCAATCGGGATTTCAATCAATATATATTGAAAATAACGTTACTCAAAATAGG
This sequence comes from Tipula confusa, assembly GCA_963556175.1. Classification (NCBI taxonomy): domain Eukaryota; kingdom Metazoa; phylum Arthropoda; class Insecta; order Diptera; family Tipulidae; genus Tipula; species Tipula confusa. Next base: position 12,967,242 of record OY744477.1, on the reverse strand, counting down.
ACACAATTATATATGGTTCCACATGATTCACTGGAGAAATAACAAATAGCTGTAGAAATGGTTAGAGATAAGTGTGACACAGATGGCATCAAAACGTTTCTCTTGATGTTTACATCAAAACGTTTCTGCGTCCTGATTAAATGATTGATTGATTAGAGTGTTCAACCGAAATGTTGAATACAAATTCAAAAAAAACTTTTAACACCAAAATCAAATGAAATAACCGTTAAAGGCCCTACTCACGATCCGATTCGTTACCCAAATAAAATATATTATATTTTTACTACTCTTTTCTTTATGCGTTTTCGCTTACGTTCTACTAAAGATCATGTTTTCCGACAGAGGCGCCACGATCAAAGTATGTAGTTTTCCAAAAGGGGCAGCAGAATCAAAGTATATAGTACGAATTATCGCCAGACGATTTTTTTTTATATTACTCTTCAAAACATTTCGTGTCAAACAAAAATCATAAAATAACGATAATAACAAAAAAGATCATAAGAAGAAAAAAAAACACTAAACCTAACATAAAAAAATGTAATATTTTAAAGCTACAGATTGTTTGAATGAAAATGGTAGTCGGCCATGATTTTTTCCTTGTTTTAAATTATTTTGTTCGAGCGAGATAATTCGAACAGGAATTATGTTCGTTGTTTAGTGTAATTATGTACAATTAGAATTATTCGCACACGACATTCACAAAATATTTTGTTTATATTTTTGACAAATTGAGAGACAACTAGCGACATAATCAATGCACTAGGACATACCTGTAAAATATACCTCTTTCCAAAAGATGGCAGCATTTTCGTTTGTAGTATAATCTTGACAGTTCGACATGATCTATAGATTAAAATAATATCAACCGGTCGGTTGGATGAAAATGTCAATCCAACATGTCCGACCAATTTATTTTTAACCAAAATACATCCACACGTACCAATTTCCAACCAAGTTTGACCAACCTTCGGACAAAATTGGATCGTGTGTAAGGCCTTTTAAACCAACAAAACAGGTCATTGTAATTACAAGAAAAGCTAACTGATATACATTTTAATACACTCAAAACTCTATAATTTATAAAAAAATACATATTATAAAAAAAAAAATTAACACTAAAACCAAATGAAGTAACCGTTAAACCGACAAAACTCGTTACTGTAATTACAAGAAAATCCAATTGATACATTTCAATACAAATAAAATTCTAAAATTTACAAAATTTAAACATTTTACAAATAAAAAATATTTAACACTAATATTAAATGAAATAACTGTTAAACCGACAAAATACTTTAATGTATTCACAAGAAAATCTAATTGATATATACGCCTACGAATTTGACAACCGATTGATCTTAGCTGACAAATAAACTTTCCTTTAAAATTAAAACGTGTTCAGTTTAACAATGAACATTCAAAGCACATCAATCCTATTGCACTAGTTCGTGTTGAGAGTACTAACCTTTATGCTTTTAATCGTATAAACCAGTGATCCTAGGAAAATTTCCATTTCATGATTACCGATGCCAACCTTCGACATGTTTAAATTATCAATTTTAGCGTCTAGAGTGGATTTTCAAATATTTGAACGTTTGGCTGCTTCTTTCAACCTAGAAAAAAATACTGTACTCCAATTCTAATGTAATTACGCACGTTAAGTTTCATTTTACGAAATATAGGAAAACCCCACGAACAAAAAGTTATTTACATAAAGGTTGCGTGCCAATTAGAGTTCTATAATAAAAATTAATTTTAATAAATTAATCCGATCAAATCATCCGGATTAAACGAGTTCCGAACTATGATAAACTACCTCTTAGTAATTTAAACAATGGAAGATAACGTTAACTCTATGTATAAATATTTGCATCTCGAAATCTCGTTTGAATGAGTACAGTGTTGCCATGCAGTTTTTGCGCAACGGCCAAACAAAGATCTAAAGACTGGAACAGAGAGTGAAGTGTCCAAATATTTTTACTAGCTACTGTAAATACAAATCCGCTTTTCTAAACGGAGATACAATTATTTGACAAATGTTAATCAAAAACTAGAAATATTTTCCAAAAGACTATTTCTCAATACCACCAACCGACGAAAAATTCAAAAAGTTGTTTTTTAACACACAAAAATTTAGATACCTTCACCACTACAGGTATAATAATCCTACCCATACGAATGCATCTAAAGATAAACTACATCTTCTCTTTATTTCATCTCGCATCGCGTCGCGATATATAAAGAATAGAATCGTTTCCTACAAAATAACATTCGATCTATTGATTTTAAAGTATTAAGATCATCGAAATATTAAGACGAAACCAAAAGTGTTATTTAAATAAATAAAAAAAAATGTTCAAGGTAACTACTAAATTTAGCGTTTATTAATGTCGTATCTAACTATCATCATATTTTCTATACAGGTATTAGTTCTCCTAGCACTAGTAGCGTTCGTATCATGTGTGCCCGCACCCAGTGAAAATATTGAAAAATTAGATAAAAATCCAGTTGAACCGGCCACCAGCAGTTTAGATGGTGAAAAAGATGATCTAGAGGGTGCAGAATTTCTTTGGAAATGGAAATTGTGGCCATGGCATCCAATTAAAACATTCTACCCAGCACCAATTGTGTACAAAACAATTGCTGTTCCACCGCCAGTAGTTTATAAGACGGTGGCTGTGCCACAACCCGTGGTCTATAAAACTGTTGCTGTACCTCAACCACCAATTTATAAAACGTATGCTGTACAACCACCACCTATTTATAAACTAGTTGCTGAACCTGTTCCTGTCGTTGCGGAAGTCCCAGTGAAGCAAGTTAGCATTTCGGTGGACGCCCAAATTCAGCATGCCGTGGTATAAATTTAGTTTAGAGTTATGTAATTCGGCAATGTAAATAAATATGTAATCTGAATAAACTAGAATACAACGGGTTTAAGAAGTGATCGTGTGAATATAATAAAATTTTACATTAATTTTAATTTATGTATATTTTTTACAATACGTGCGATCGTTCTTTGACTTTGGCGAGTGTTAGTGCGTTACGCGTCAAACGAACATACAAAATGCGATGATCGCAGTTTTACAAAACGATTCGAGTGTGATATTGCTAATTGTGACGCTATCTATGAAATTTTATTGAGTGGAACAACCGCATACTTAGCTTAGTAAGTGTGGCGTCTAATATATATTGTACGTCATTACTAATATTTGTGTCATATATGGATTGAAACATAACGTTTTCACAGTGTTTGCATCACAACCTTTAATTTAATATTACCTCGATTCATTATTAATTAGCGTGCAACAGTTTACAGTTGCACTTGAAACGCAATTAAGTTGAGATGGAAATTGATCTTCAATGGCAATTAAAAACGAGTTTTATATATTAATTATGCAGTAGATGTTATTTTGTAGACTAGCAAAAGTTACACACTTATGTTAAAGAGTTCAATATGCTGTCAATGTTGTGGTTTTCTATTTTTGTTTGTTGATATGCTAATGTTATCTATTGCATCTACAATATCTTTATTGTCAGTTCGACAGAGTTCCACAATGAATAGTTTACGTCATTTGTTATCTTTTAGCTCTAATCTCGATCTTGACTTATTGATAAAGACGAGTGTGTTTATATGCCATTCAAACAGAAATGGACATTCTCTCAACAATCCTGATCGATTAAATTCAATCTCAACTATTCATATTGTTTTAGACAAGTCAAGTCGATCTGTGTAAAGTCCGCGTCACCAACCATGAACTATGTGCGATATAAACGGTGGTTCTTTTTGATTTTGCTTCATCAACTACCTTAGGAATTTTAAGCAAATTTTTTCACTTTGTGAGTAAGGGGAACTCGATAATGGGTATCGTCGTTTCGAGGCCATCTCTTATACTCACATCGTTATAGGGTAATTTTTGTTTATGTGAAAATATGTTGCGTCTTGGCTTTAAATAACTCGAATAATGACAGAATTTCGCAGTAGCATCTCTTATCAGCATCTCCAGTGTGTGACTCATCAGCATTCAAATCAAAGCAGTATGTTGTAATAAATTGGATTAGTTATTGCCTGAAATTTATTATTAATTAATTTATAACATCATTAAAAATATAAAATTATAAATATTAATGCGTCATATAATTGCCAAAAATCCAATTTATTCACACTTTATTTGACAGAAAACTTTAAAATTAATACAAATTAGATTTCAAAATAATTGATTAAGTAAAAAACGGATACAATTTGGTCTCAGCAGCTAAGAAATAATTGAGCGATTTAAATGAACTTTGCTACTAAGGATTTTGAGCTTTTCGAAATCAGAATTGCTCGAAATCAAGTAAAAACGGATACGATTTCGTTGGATATGAAACGGATATCATAGTTCCGAAAACTAACCCCTTTGCTGATTTGCAATTTTTTGCCTTCAAATTATTTATTGAAATGTATATATATTTTAATGCAGTATTTATACTGATGGTCAGAGCTTTTGATTAAGGCATCATCCATCACAATCGGGCAACGATTACGGCTTCTATTGAATAAACAATAACATTTGCAAATTTGCAAAGGCTAACTCCTTTGCTGATTTGTAATTTTTTGCCTTCAAATTATTTGTCGAAATGAATATATATTTTAATGTAGTATTTATACTGATGATCAGAGCTTTTGATTAAGGCATTATTCCTCACAATCGGGCCACTATTACGTCTTCTATTGAATAAACAATAAAATTTGCAAATTTGCAAAGGCTAACCCCTATGCTCATTTGCAATTTGTGCCTGCAAATTATTTGTCGAAATGTATATATATTTTAATGCAGTATATATACGGATGGTCAGAGCTTTTGATTAAGGCATCATTCATCACAATCGGGCCACTATTACTTCTTCTATTGAATAAACAATAAAATTTGCAAATTTGCAAAGGCTAACCCCTTTGCTGATTTGCAATTTTTTGCCTTCAAATTATTTATTGAAATGTATATATATTTTAATGCAGTATTTATACTGATGGTCAGAGCTTTTGATTAAGGCATCATCCATCACAATCGGGCAACGATTACGGCTTCTATTGAATAAACAATAACATTTGCAAATTTGCAAAGGCTAACCCCTTTGCTGATTTGTAATTTTTTGCCTTCAAATTATTTGTCGAAATGAATATATATTTTAATGCAGTATTTATACTGATGGTCAGAGCTTTTGATTAAGGCATTATTCCTCACAATCGGGCCACTATTACGTCTTCTATTGAATAAACAATAAAATTTGCAAATTTGCAAAGGCTAACCCCTTTGCTGATTTGCAATTTTTTGCCTGCAAATTATTTGTCGAAATGTATATATATTTTAATGCAGCATTTATACTGATGGACAGAGCTTTTGATTAAGGCATCATTCATCACAATCGGGCCACTATTACGTCTTCTATTGAATAAACAATAAAATTTGCAAACTTGCAAAGGCTAACCCCTTTGCTGATTTGCAATTTTTTGCCTGCAAATTATTTGTCGAAATGTATATATATTTTAATGCAGCATTTATACTGATGGACAGAGCTTTTGATTAAGGCATCATTCATCTCAATCGGGCCACTATTACGTCTTCTATTGAATAAACAATAAAATTTTCAAATTTGCAAAGGTTAACCCCTTGCTGATTTGCAATTTGTGCCTGCAAATTATTTGTTGAAATGTATATATATTTTAATGCAATATTTATACTGATGGTCAGAGCTTTTTATTAAGGCATCATTCATCACAATTGGGCCACTATTACGTCTTCTATTGAATAAACAATAAAATTTGCAAATTTGCAAAGGCTAACCCCTTTGCTGATTTGCAATTTTTTGCCTGCAAATTATTTGTCGAAATGTATATATATTTTAATGCAGCATTTATACTGATGGACAGAGCTTTTGATTAAGGCATCATTCATCTCAATCGGGCCACTATTACGTCTTCTATTGAATAAACAATAAAATTTTCAAATTTGCAAAGGTTAACCCCTTTGCTGATTTGCAATTTGTGCCTTCAAATTATTTGTCGAAATGTATATATATTTTAATGCAGTATTTATACTGATGGTCAGAGCTTTTGATTACGGCATCATTCATCAAAATCTGACAACGATTACGTCTTATATTGAATAAACAATAAAATTTGTAAATTTGCAAAGGCTAACCCCTTTGCAGATTTGCAATTTTTAGCCTTCAAATTATTTGTCGAAATGTATATATATTTTAATGTAGTATTTATACTGATGGTCAGAGCTTTTGATTAAGGCATCATTCATCACAATCGGGCCACTATTACGTCTTCTATTGAATAAACAATAAAATTTGCAAACTTGCAAAGCCTAACCCCTTTGCTGATTTGCAATTTTTTGTCTGCAAATTATTTGTCGAAATGTATATATATTTTAATGCAGTATTTATACTGATGGCCAGAGCTTTTGGTTAAGGCATCATTCATCACATTCGGGCCACTATTACGTCTTCTATTGAATAAACAATAAAATTTGCAAACTTGCGAAGCCTAACCCCTTTGCTGATTTGCAATTTTTTTGCCTGCAAATTATTTGTCGAAATGTATATATATTTTAATGCAGTATTTATACTGATGGTCAGAGCTTTTGATTAAAGCATTATTCATCACAATCGGGCAACGATTACGTCTTTTGAAAATTTGCAAAGGCTATAACCCCTTTGCTGATCTATAATTTTTTGCCTTCAAATTTTTTGTCGAAATGTATATATATTTTAATTTAGTATTTATACTGATGGTCGGAGCTTTTGATTAAGGCATCATCCATCACAATCAGTCCACTATTACGTCTTCTATTGAATAAACAATAAAATTTGCAAACTTGCAAAGGCTAACCCCTTTGCTGATTTGCAATTTTTTGCCTTCAAATTATTTGTCGAAATTTTTTGTAGAGCTTTTGATTAAAGCATCATTCATCACAATCGGGCAACAATTACGTCTTCTATTGGATAAACAATAAAATTTGCAAATTTACAAAGGCTAACTAACCCCTTTGCTGATTTGTACAGTCTGACACTGGGGCACCAAGGTCATTATTGGAATTATTTACAAATTAGTTAATAAAAACCTAAAATATGAATTAAATAAATTCCTTGTTCGCAATTCACATTTTTCTTTTTTAAATTAAAACCAAAACAAGTTCATTTTGTTTAAATAATCACTTGGTTTCACGTAATAAACTTACGATAATATAAGTATCAATCATTTAAAATTTAATTTTATCCTTCTAATTAATAAAGAAATACAAATAAACATTTTTTTTTTAAATTTTTTCATATAAAACACAAATTTCAATTTATGTCAAAATCGAACAATTTTTGCTGTCAAAAAATGTTCCAAAAAACTATTCCATAATTTTTATTCACCACGGTTTTGTTTCCGTAATAGTTTCAAGAATATCAATTAATGATTTCTCCATTACTCTTGGTTTCGACCAAAAAATCGGTTGTTTTTTTACAAAGGGAAATATTTTAATTTTTTTTATGAAAAATTTTTTTTTTGAAATTCTATGTATTAGAATTATAAATTTAAATATTTGAATTTTAACGTTGATTTTTTTCATAAAAATTTATTGTAAATGATTGCAAATCTAAAATGTTTAAAGTTTAATAAAAAATAAATGACTATTAGTGTTTTAAAGAAATAAAAAACTTTTATTTAAATTTGAATCGCAACAAAAATACATGATAATGACATTTTTCAAATAAATGAAGGGTTGTCCATAAAATTTCCTAGAGGAAATTTTATTTTTTAGTACCAATGTAAAAAAAACAACAGCAAAAGTTCTCTTCATTAGTACAAATCGGTTGTTTTTCTACAAATCGGTTGTTTTTTGTTTGCATGTGTAGGTAATAAATTTTGTGTTGAGACGCAATTTTTTTGAGAATGTATACTATTTGTGTGAGTTGCGATGTAAAAACAACAACCAACTTTTTGGTGGAAACGTACACTTACGATTACGAAAAAAGCGTTACGAAAATTTAAGATACCGAAAATCTTCGCCATAGTTCAAGAATAGCACCCCAGGTCTATTACTCGATGCGAATAATTGGAAAGCGTATTACATGTTTCGTCGATTATTAGAAGATATGTTTTCTTTAATTTGTTAGGATTTTTAAATGTCAAACGGAATTATGGGGCCATATAAACACTGCAAAATTCATTCAAGGACTCTTTCAGTCTGAATCAACTTCAAGTTTAAGTTTAAATAGCACCTATATAGGGACTAATGGCATAAATACGGATTTCATTCATTTTTGTTAATATACTAGATCTTACGAAGCGATATTTGTTGTTAATGTTAATGGCCTTATTGTTAGTCTGGTAAAAAAAGGTTAAAATTGAAAATTTTGACAGCCAAAAGTAAATATTTTTGAGAGAAATATTTAATTAAACTCTTTAGAAATATCAGTATTAGCTTTACCTGTAGAAGTTACTCATATTCATCCACTATATCGTCAAGCTCAGATATAGACTTCATCAGATTACTCAAATTATTGTCAAATGTTAGGTTTCTTTAAAGGTGTTGATTTAAAAACAAACTAAGTTCGGTGCAAACTAAGTTTCGGTGTTCGATGCTCACTTGAAATTTAAAAGCATTTTTTTCCTATATTTGACCGTTAAATGTGTCGATTTTATTTAGTTACATTCGTAAGTCATGTTTTCGATTAAAATGAATAATTTACGATGATCAAACTATATACTTAAAGTTGTAGAAATGTAAAAGAAGAGATTTAACAATCACATGTGTGTGATGAGTAACGAAGTAAACAAAAATTAGTAACGAGTCAAAAATTCTAAAATGGTAAATCCAAAAAAAAAATCTGAATAAATATATCAAACAACAAAAAATTTGAATAAATATAGAAATGTATATAAATCAAAAGAAAATTAGATACAAGTATTCAGTCGCTAACATCTAATCACGAAATAAGCAACTTATTCTAATTCTAAAATCAATAATTTAAACGCTCATATAATGCTTAAAATAATAATATTGGTAGCATTCGTCACTGTTGTGTACAGTGTTCCAGCACCATCATCTCAATCCGAGAGTACTGGCGATGCATTACGATCACAAATTAATCCAGCTGTTGATACTTCTGTAAAATCGGTTAATGGTGAAATCGATCCGAAAAACGAGAAAGAAGAATTGGAGGGAGCGGAATTTGGATGGGGCTGGAAAAAATGGGGATGGGGCTATCCAAGCTATAGAAGTAAATTGTTTAATTTAATTTTATTAAATTTAAGCTTATTTGCGTAATATTTTATTTATTTACAGGTTATTATCATTATCCGAGCTACTATCCAACGTATTATTATCCATCGTACTCGACATATTGGTGGTAAACTATATTAAAATTATTTAAAACTTATGTGTTTCAATTATTAATGTTCAAATTAATTTATAAAAATAAAATGTATTTAAAATATTACTAAAAAACGACTATGATCTTATATTGGGTGAGTGAATTAGTTAGCAAATTTTTCTAATAGATGGCGTTATATAGTCTAATGCTTCTTTATGGCGTTGCAAGCCGTAATTTACTTAACAAGTTTATAAGCAGTGTCAATCAAAAAAAGTACTGTGTCAAATCAAAAAAAGTATGAAGAATTACTGAGGCTGTGGGACACGTTCAAATAGAAGCAAACCACATATAATTTCACCTCGTTCAAGATCAATAAATCAGTCTTAATTCTAGAAAACCTAGTTTAACCGGGGATGTCATGGCCATCTGAAACATTTGAAGAATTTGTTAAATATATGAAAAGAGAACTAATTGTGAATTTGTTTTAAATCTCTATTTTTATTCTATCAAGCTTCTATACTTTAATTGAAAAAATGCTACTTTATTTGAAAAGATGTGAGATGCTATTTTGCCATGCCCCGTTAACATTTAAGTAGAAGGTTCACAGGCAAGCCTGTTATTCATCCTGTCTTCTATTTTCATGCTTTACTTTTTCAATTTGATACCAATCAACTATATTGCTTGCAATTGCAATCTGTTGATACAGTTCTGTAAGCTTTTGTAATACCAAAAAGTATTCCCCTTTGCGCACTTATTGAACCTCTACGGTGGTGGCAATTCATTTTGTTAGGCCACTTGACACAAATATATGTAAATATTGCATACACTCCTCGTTTCAGAGTAAATACCACTTTTTTCCTATTCTCTGCAAGCCTTTTGACATTTGACGTGACTCCCATTTTTTCATCAAGACCAATCACAAACCATTTTATATAGTTTTGACTAGCTTAATTCTCACTCCTTTCACATACACCAACAGTGGTCTTCTGATTATGATGTAAAGTATTCCTTTAAGTTGGGGTAGCACTAAGGTTACACTTAGCTATTTGAATAAAAACTGGACTTTTTTTAACCACTTTTTTCGACTGTCACTTAACTGAAGAAAATACATAAGCTGAGTTTTAAAACAACTGGGACATGATTCAAAACAGATTCCCTGAAAATTTACGAAATGAGTATTTGTACTTACTTCCATTAAAAAACACTTCTGTAAATATGTCCCATGTTAATGGCAGGTCGCAAAGGAAATTGAGAGAAATAAACCATATAAACCAGCAAACATTAAAAAATATACAAACCGATTTTTCTACTTTCCGTTTTTTTAAAACTATTTGAAAGGGCGTTGTTCAAGGTCCTGCCAATATTTGTAGAAAAAATGTTGGTTCCACTACACAAATTTAGGTTTGTATTTATCTAAATCTAGCTTAAGCTTTCGATAACTTGTACCAGTTTTTAAAGCTTTACATCGCATAGGATGTAAATATTTACATAGGAGCTAATTTTTAATTGAATTTTGTTTTAATAGCAATGGTTAAATTATTTTTAACTTTGTTAGTTAACTTTGCTAACTTAACTTAACTTAACTTAACTTAACTTAACTTAACTTAACTTAACTTAACTTAACTTAACTTAACTTAACTTAACTTAACTTAACTTAACTTAACTTAACTTAACTTAACTTAACTTAACTTAACTTAACTTAACTTAACTTAACTTAACTTAACTTAACTTAACTTAACTTAACTTAACTTAACTTAACTTAACTTAACTTAACTTAACTTAACTTAACTTAACTTAACTTAACTTAACTTAACTTAACTTAACTTAACTTAATTTAAGTTAACTTAACTTAACTTAACTTAACTTAACTTAACTTAACTTAACTTAACATTTTTTTTTATTGAAACTAGTCTTTTCAGACTGACCATCAATTTACATCTGAATTCTTAAAAACTAAACTATAATGAGGTCACTGTTGATCCAGCGATGCTCCAATGCCTGTTCGTTAATAGGTAGCTGCTCACATACTGACGAGCTCGAACCTCGTTTGGTTCTCTTTAGTCTTCTAACCAAGTGTTCATTATTCAGTAGCCGAGAGCCTTCCGCATTAACATGTTGTAATAGCCTCGATTCATGCTTCGTTGCAAACCTTTTTATTTCATGTTTTACATCCGATATCCCCAAATCTCGATGCAAATCCTTATTACAAAGGGTGTATTGACTATACTTCGAAGTACCAGATTCTGGAAGTTTTGTATAGGTTTGATGTTAGCATTTTTAGTACAGCCCCAAAGCTGAATACCATAAAGCCAACCGGTTTTAGGATTTGATTGTAAATCAATATTTTGTTGTTTGTGCTTAATTTTGACCTTCATCCAATTAGCCAGTTCAATTGTCTATATTTAAGATCAAGCTCCTTTCTTGTCTCTTTCACATGCTCTTTCCATTTGAGCTTAAAGTCCAGTGTCATACCCAAGTATTTGGCGGAGTTCTCGTATGGCACCATTACATCGTTTATGCTGATTGGCGGCGGATTAACCAATAGTTTGTTCGTAAAGTTGACATGCGCAGATTTTAATTCATTTAGTTTGATTTTCCATCGCTTGGTCCACTGGTGAATTTCTTCACTTGCATATTGAAGTTTATTCGCCGCCTCTTCGACAGTTTGCGCTGTTGCTAGTATAGCGGTGTCGTCAGCAAACGTTGTTATGCTTACTTGATCAGACCGTGGTATATCATTTGTATAAAGTAGATATAGGAGTGGACACAGAACACTGCCTTGTGGGACTCCTGCCCTTACCTCTCTCAGTTCAGAATACTCATCTTCTTGTCTTACTCTGAAAAGTTTTTCAGATAAGTACGACTCCAGAAGGTCAACATATGGTCCCGGAAGCATAACTTTTAGTTTATATATTAATCCCTCATGCCATATCTTATCGAGAAATAAGGTAGAACAAATTTGTTTATCTTCTAACGTCTTTTCTTTAATGTCTGTAATTCTGTGAATCTGGTCAATTGTTGAATGTTTACATCTGACTCCAAATTAGTGATCCGGTATTAGGTTTCTACTTTCTATTATTGGTGTCATTCTTCTCAAAAGAAGTCTCTCCATTAGCTTTGAGACGATAAGAAGCAGCGATATCGGACGATATGATTGAGCTTCATTTGGCGGTTTACCTGGTTTCGGTAGCATAATAACTTCTGTAACTTTCCAGGTGGCAGAAACACGCCGTAATCTAATAACACCATTAAACAAATAGGTTAGTTGAACAATAGCTTTCTTTAGTAGTTGCTTTAGAACTTCTCCTGTTAAAAGATCATATCCAGGAGCCTTTTCGGTCTTGAGATTGAATTTTATTTCCCTATACCCAGAAGGTTATTAGAGGGATTCTGCCCCATAGTCGTTGCTTTCATTTTTGATTATAATATCCGATTCGGTCTCATTCGGTTGGAAAATACCAGCCAGGTGATCAGCAAACACTTCAGCTTAACTTAGCTTAACTTAAGTTAAATTAACTTAATTTAACTTAAGTTAACTTAAGTTAACTTAAGTTAACTTAACTTAACTTAAGTTAAGCCTGCAAACTTAACATAACTTAACTTAACTTAACTTAACTTAACTTAACTTAACTTAACTTAACTTAACTTAACTTAACTAAACTTAATTTAACTTAACTTACCTTAACTTAACTTACCTTAACTTAACTTAACTTACCTTAACTTAACTTAACTTAACTTAACTTAACTTAACTTAACTTAACTTAACTTAACTTAACTTAACTTAACTTAACTTAACTTAACTTAACCAATCGAAGAAATAATGTGTGAAACACACTATTGTGTAATGTTGCACTATGTAATGTTGTTCTTCCAATAAAACCTAATATTAAAAGGTTAGCGAATTCTTATAAGAGGATTTGAATTACGCCTATAATTATCTAGAAGTATTGCCGTTCGCTAATTTGCATTATTTAACGTTGATTTCAGTTCTCGGAATGCAGTGGTAAATCGAGACTGATCAATTTAATTGTTCTTTTAAAAAATATATAATTGCCCAACAATCTCCTAAAATGACGTTACTATCTGAAATTTCGCAATTGTTTGACGCACTAGGTTTTTGCGCACTAATTGTTGTAAAGGTATTAAAGAACGGTTGGTTCAATGGGACAAGATTAAATGTGAACTGATTTTAGTTGATGATATTCTATTTCGAGATGTGTTGTTGCACCAATGGCCAAACTCGATTGAACTTCACTGATTTGGAGACACATCTAAAAAAGGGTACGGATGTGAAGTATATATTCGAGATTAATATATAATTTGCTCAAAAAGCAGAGTTCCTAAACTATACCACATTTAAAGTTAGGCGCTTCTTGCTCAGGTCGTTTAATAAATGTGCTATGCAAATAAAATTTTATTCAATTTTCATATATAGGTACTGATTCCGAGATTAAATGGCATAGAATAAGGTCGAGTCCAGGAAGACTTGAAAATTCAAAATTTAAGATAATAGGAAATACGTTCTTATACGTTCAGGAATCCTACAGAGTTGGCTTCCCGAGGGCTCTTGCTTTACAGCAAATTACGGGTGAAATATCCGAATAGTGAGTCCAAACTTCAAGACAATTCCAAAATGTCAGCATTGAGTCGTTTTTGACTATTACTAAACTGAGGTCAAATATTCAAATAAAAGTTTATATCGCGGAAATGAAATTAGATTAGCTACTTCGGCATTTCTAGCTTCCTTTTGACGATTTCTGTCACGATGTGGACTATGGTTCCGACATATATTTAAACAATGTCACTAATTTTGTTGGGTCAAAACCCGAACTACAACATCTTCCTCAAACATTTTTTGAAGTATTCAGTATTGTTTGGAATTAAATATTCAATGACATACGATTCCACTGAGATCTCCCCATTTCGGATGATTGTGGAGGCGGGGCTTAAGAGGATAAAAACATATCAAACATGTTCTCGGGACTTACATATTTTTTATTGAACAGCTTAATACTGTAATTGTTCAGATTGAAGCTGAACTTGAAATCTTTGACATTTTCCTGGACACTTTTTGGAATGAAGATAAATATTTACGTTTTGCTACTCGGAAGAATACCGTGCCTCAGTGTATTATATTTGAGCAATATTTAACGTAAAATCATACAGACCATGGATGAACATCACGAATTCGATATGTTTAAGATCACTCCCAAACTAAGTGTCGATGCTCAACGTATACTTTACCTCCAAATGGTGAAAGGTTGTTCATGATTTCTCTAAATAAAAGCCTGCAAAAAGAACATAAGAATGATACATTTCGTATAATAAATACTATGGCATTCAAAACAAAAAAAAAAATGTATATTGGTTATTACATGCCAGAACAAAGCGAAACAACGACATATTTTTAATTATCCTTGTTGCACATTATTTTGCATTTAAAGAAATTTGTAAATTTTGGTAGACGAATGTGGATGTATTATGATTTAATCTCGAATTTAATCGTTCATAAACGAAAATTTTCAAAAATAATCATAAACGAAAATAATCATAATCATAACTGAATAATCAAATACATAAATAATAGACATGTTATATATACATGTTATGTATTAAACAACTTTATATATTATATCATTGTATTTACTGTCTTCATGAAGTGCTAGCAAATTATATGAATTTGCACGAAAATATAAAGAAAAATGTCTACGTTCGAATTTGTAAAAAACAAAAACGTCAAAGCAAAAAAATCCATTTGGTTACTTAGATCCGCATTCGTCTTCCTCTACACTGTACAGTAGTAATGAGAAAGGAAAAACAAAACCAAACAAAACTGAAAATACAAATTTCTTTAAATGCAAAATTATGTGCAACAAGAATAGATATATAATTAAAAGCATGTTGTTGTTTCGCTTTGTTCTGGCATGTAATAACCAATATACATTATAAATATTTTTTTTTGTTGGCAAAAATTACGAAATTTATCATTCTTATGTACTTTTTCTATGGTAAAAGCATGAACTAACTCAATAATAAGACTGCTTATTTTGCTTTCGTTAATTTGTTAGACTCAAGTGGTGGAGTTTTCATGTTTGGAACACATGTTTCATTTGACGAAAGTGAAATTTTGAATCAACTATGTGCTGTCCGACCACCAAGGAATCCGCTGATATTTGTAATTTAATCGTATTTTACTATTTGACCGTTAAATGTGTTGCTTTTATTTAATTGCATTCGTTTACAGTCTTGTTTTACGATGCATCATTTGTGTCATAAAGTCACAGCAGTTATAATCAATAATTTACGTCGATCAAACAACTTAAAATTGTAGAAACGTAAAAGATGAGATTATCACACACAGATAATTAGTAACGAAGTAAACAAAAATTGCTATAATGACTGAAAAATTCTAAAATGGTAAATCCAACAAAAAAAATGTGGCAAACAACAAAAAATTTGAATAAATAGAAAAGTATATAAACCAAAAGAAAATTAGATGCAAGTATTCAGTCGCTAACATTTATTCTCGAAATAAGCAACTTATACTAATTCTGAAATCAATAATTTAAACGCTACAGTTCTTAAAATGTTCAAAATATTAATATTGGTAGCACTCGTCGCTGTTGTGTACAGTGTTCCAGCACCACCATCTCAATCCGAGAGTGATGTCGATGCATTACGATCACAAGTTAATCCAGCTGTTGATACTTCAGTAAAATCGGTTAATGGTGAAATCGATCCGAAAAACGAGAAAGAAGAATTGGAGGAAGCGGAATTCGGGTGGCTCTGGAGAAAATGGGGATGGGGATGGGGATATCCAGTTTATAGAAGTATTAGAAAAATCCTAGAATTATATCCAATTTATTTTTAATATTTTACATCTATAATTACAGGTTACTACTATTACCCATCGTACTATTACTGGTGGTAAACGAGATTGACGTTTGGCTCAACATTTTTCAATTTTAACTGTGTGTAAATTTTAATCATTAAATTTATTGACTTAATTTTTAATTTAATAAATTGTTTCTAAAATTATTGTGTTTGTTGTTATTACTAGTTTGACGTAAAATAATTTATTGCTGAATTGCAATTTGCTGAGTAATTTAACTTTTACAGCAGCTTGAATCATATTGTTAAAATTGACTTATGAAAAAATTTGGTGGCTCATACCAAACTTAATTTTTACTTTTATGTTGGAGCCACTTTATCTGTAGCCTACAAAGGCTACAAAACACTACATATTGTTAACAAATCGTCCTTTAAATCAATAACGCATCTCTCTGTAAGTTCAATTTTATTCGACGACAGCAGTTCTCATCAAATTAACCATTTTTGGCCAAGGTCAAGTAGATCATTTTTATCAAGATTTTTGTTGCAAAGCCAATATCAATATAAATTAGCGAAGGTTCATTCTGAATGGCAAAGTATTCTCGCTTGGTTCCAAATAAATTCTATGTAACAATTTCTGCTAAAAGTTCAATAAAAAAATCAATGGACAAAGTTGTCCTCAATACAGGATTTTTGACGAAGAACTCCACGGGTAGCTTAATGGTTTAACCATAAACCATTTCAATAGATTAGTACTGCAGGTCTTCTTTGACCGTGGATCGGATTCCAAATAAAGCAATTGACATCTCCAAGCTCCAATGAATGATGTTGTCTCTGACGTCAAGAGCAACTTTGATCTGTCTGTGGAAGGATTCAACGATGCGTTTGACTTTGGATGATATGGTGTTGTCTATATTCGATTAACAGTTTCGTTAACTCTGTGAATAGTTTGGACTCGAATTTCGTCCCTTGATCTATAGTAATTGTGCTTGGAATGTCGTATCGGAGTACGTAGTGGAAATGGTACCTGTAGATATATTTGTCATGCAGTAAACGTCAAGCAAGCGAATGAATCGCAATTGACACAAGTGATCCTTTAGAAGGAGGAAATGGTCCCTCGATATCTAAGTGGATATGCTCAAATCGATCAGATGGAATATAAAATTGTCCAATAGATGATTTAGTATGCCTTTGGATTTTTGATCGTTGGCAGCTTAAACAAAATAGAGTCAAGTAGGCCTTTGTTTACGCTAGGCCAAAATAACGAGCAGTAAACAACTTTTGAGTGACATCAGTATGTGAAATATTGTGTAACGGACCGACTAGTACTAGTTTGTATGATAAAAGAGTGACATTCGGAACCAGAAAGAAGTTCTAGAAGTCAAGTTTTTGAGCTCTGATAATTGTGTAATAGTTGAAATGAGGTTGATTGTGGCCTGCTGTTATCAGCGGTTTATGGTCGGTGTAAATAGTGAAGTCCCGATCTTCGACAAAATAAAAGCTGAATATTTGCGTTCAGCAACAGGTTTCAAGAGTCAAGTTTCTTAGCGAAGACTCCCAAGGGTACATCAGTAGTTATGCTGATTTCGGTATACTGAATTAGTCAAAAAAAAAGTTTAGTTTCAGTACCTAAAAATTGGCCTCTATACCGCATCTATTATATGCACTTATTAAGCATCTTCAACTTGACGGTTGACAACAAAATATGCTAAAGTTGAGACATCCAATTTCGAAAACTAAACCTCTAAAACTAGAAGAAACTTGGTCAATTTCGACTTAACTGTAATGGAAGGTGACATTACCAAATCTGAACTGAATATCTAGTCAATATTCATCATCAACACATCATTATTTGAACGTCAGAAAATATCACCACACAACACAAATTCATATATAAATTACACTAGCTACTTCAATGGCCTTTATGAATAATCGACTATTCAGAGAGTAAATTTCTAGTGAACACAAACTTTTAGATCGAACAATAAAAATTAATTTTTTGATCTATAATTTTTTCATTATTTTATTAAAATTTATGAAGTTAAGACACTTCTAATTATAATGAAGCTTTAGAATGTTAAAGATGAATTTAGGTTCGTTTACCACCAGTACCAGTGGTAGTAACTTGGGTAGTAGTAGCCTGTAAATAGATAAAAAGTGTCATCAAATTAGTTTGTAATATCTGACAGTAAAGGACAAATTTTAAGTTCTTACTTCGATATATGGGATAACCCCATCCCCAGCTTCTCCAGCCCCAGCCAAATTCCGCCCCTTCCAACTCTTCGTTTTCGTTTTTCGGTTCGATTCCACCTTTAACCGCTTTTGCTGATACATCAATCTCTGGATTCACTTTTGACGGTGTCCCTTCTGCTAGTACCTCAGCTGATGGAGTTTGTGGTGCTGGAATGCAGTACACAGCTGCAATAACTGATAACAATACTAACACTTTAAACATTTTCGATTGTTTTTTTTTTTTAAGTTTAAGATTAAGAATATTCGTAAGTTGATGATTTTACGATAAGACGTTTGCAACTGAATAGTTTTATGAAGTTTTTTTATTTATATACGCCAGTCAAAAGCTCTTGTTTGCGTTTAAGTTTTTACGATTCACAAGTTAAGAATTTTTATTTCGCTGCATTTTTGTTTGTTTTCTTACTAACACTGAGTATACGTGCGACTATATTTGACGTCTTATTTCGCAACTTTTTTGTAATTAGAAATTATGTAGAATTACAAAAAGTTATGATTTACTAGAAAATTCGAAATTTTTAAATTATTTCAAGTACAAAAATATTTTAAGCCAGATTTTAGTACTAAAATTATTTTAACCGTTATTTTCTTTACATATAACTTTATATTTTTAATTTTATAATTCTGATCAGATAGGCCGATTCGATTGACCTTGCCACCCGTAAACCTAACTTCAGAGATGATTGATAGCTTATTTTAAAGTTAGCAGTCGGTCAATATTTTCGGATAAGTAGATTTACTATAGTTTTAGCACTGAGGTTGCTTTCAGTTTAAAGTGAACTTGAGTAAAGTATAACAACTATAGCCAAACGAGGAATCCTCTCTAAAGCAAAAATAATTTGTGACCCGCTCGGCTGACACCTTAATACTAAAAATATTTTTTCAGCGATTGAGGGTTGAAAATCTAGACTGGGATGATCAATTATCTCATTGTTTATCTGTAGAGATCGAGATACGCATATTCATTCACACGCTACGCCTGTTGGCTACGCCACGGGGTCAATATAGGTGTTTGCATCTACCATTTGGCATTTCATCAGCATCAGATGTTTTTCCTGACGACATGAATCGAACACTTGAAAGTGCCAGTAATTGTGAAATAACTATGGATGACAAATTTCTTCATGCAAGTACCAAAAAAGAGTTACAGTTAACGGTCAACGAGTTAACGGACCTTTGCGTATATGATCAACCAGTGGCTTATGCAATGCGGACTTTCACAAATGCTCAAATGAGTCAAACTCACAAATTGTAAAAGCGGAATTGGCTAAACGAATATATTTCAACGAATATTTTTCGACGGAGTACAGTGTGCACCAATAGTATATTTTGTCAAAGGCATATGAACATTCCAATTGCATGACCCTTTAGGCAGAGATTATGCCACCACATAAATTGAACAGGTAGAAAAATATCCAATAAACATAATACTATCAATTGGCGCTAGTCTTATATTTCATAGTAAGCCGAGCGATTAACATCGCATTTTGTTTTTTATTTTTTTATTTTTCTTGATATAAAAACAAAATTTTAAAATATTTTTAAAATAATCAAATTAATTTTATTCCGATGGATAATTATACCAGTTTTACTCCTCATAATGCCAAACGGTTATTTATATAATAAAAATCAATTGATTCATCATGGAAAGCCACAATATGACCTAAGGCAGATAAACTGTTAAACAAAGATTGTTACCATATACGATTCGAAATTTTTAGTCTTACCAATGCTGAAGGGCGTTTAGTTTCAAAAATGTTCGACCCAAATTAAATTGTAATCGCAGTCAGAGGATGAAAGCGACCAGGATATTGTTATTTTTCATTGTTAAAAAAATAAAAATGAATGAGCACATGCTCAAGATGGACTATATGCAATATATATTGCTAAATCGTTTGAAGTAAATAAAAATAAATAAATAAAATAAAAAAAAGAGGTTCAAGGCTGACTCATAAAAAGTTAAAATTTCCGAAAGAAGTTGTTATGCATGTATGGCCGGATGATGAAAGAAAATATACACCATTCTAACGAAATAACATTTGAAGATGGGCTTGCTATTCAAGGGTAACAAAATAATAGTGCCTGAAATTAAAATACAAAATATGATAAAATAGACACATTATGGACATGCGAGAGTACAAAATTCAACGAGTCCGTCAAACCTTTATTGGGATGGACAAACAAACGCCATTCAAAATTACTTGGAGTGATGTGCAGTATCTCAAGATGCACGGAAATCAATGACGATAAGACAAGTACCAGATTATCCGTTCCAAATCGTTTCTTCAGATATTTTTACATTACGTGATGAAAAATTTTACTAATAGCTAATACTCGGGGTTTACCGATTTCAGAAAACTTTAGCCATGTACATCGGCCGAAATATTTTTGTTATTGCGTCAATAGTTTGCGGTACATGGAATACCAGAAATTTTTAAATCAACGCCTTGTTAGTCGATTCACGTGAATGCCAATACCAATAAAAAACCGAAGGACTGAAACCAAAAATTGTGAAAGGCTTCTCAGAAGAACTAACGAAATTAAGGTTGAAACAAAAATTTGAAGACGCACTAAAAGTTGTTGAACCGATGTAGTTAGACGAAAGGAATACAAAGGAGCCGGAATCTTCAACATTCAGAAATCATAACGGTGAAACTTTGTTTTATTTTGTATTTAAATTTTTATGAAATCTGATTTTATTTTTGAACTACAACTTCTGCGGAGTGACCGAGACACACACACTAACAATTGAAGAAATTACCACGTTGCCCGTTGAGATTGAATCGAATGAATGAATGCTTGAATGAAAAAAACTTCCAGCTGAACATCACTCCCCCTATCTAGATGGAAATTATCCACTCTATCTTGATGGAAGCTGTTACAAGGATTGCACCAACACATTGGAAAGTATTAGTGTTTGGAATACTTAACCAATTTGCAACATAACGGCCAGTGACATATCAAACTAAACAACATTTTAAAATAAACAACATAGTACTTATCAAAGAAATCAACTTCTAAATATTCAAAACGTAAAGTTTTAGAACTACACCCAGGCACTGATGGTATAGTAAAAGTTGTCACAATCAACACACAAGGCGGGAATTTTAAACGTATAATTTACAAATTTTGTCATCTGAGTTAACGCCACCGGTAAATTATCTCTAATCTTTCAATCTTAGACCTTATCATTAAAAGAACGATTACTGCAAGGCTTCTTTTAGCCCTCTTTAAAATCACACTTATTTCAAAATTAAATAAACAGAGGCTCGCACTTTTTAGATATATAGACGCGTAACAGCCAACAGCTTTAATTACAAAAAATAAACATGCACATCAGCTACAGACGACATACACCAAACATTAAAATCACATGTGCGAGATGAATAATCAAAGTAAATAAAAAACAGCGAGACAAAAAATTCCAATTTGGTAAATTCCATAGAAACGTAAACAAGAATTTATGAATGAAATATGTGTTAACACTATAACTATATAAATCAGAAGAAATTTAGATAAAAGTATTCAGTCGCAAATATCTAATCACATAATCTGCAACAAGTTCTATATAGATCTATAATATATACCATAAATAAAATAAATTGTTCGAAAATGTTTAAAGTATTAGTATTGTTAGCACTCATCGCTGTTGTGTACAGTGTTCCAGCACCACCTACTCCATCAGCTGAATTACTAGCAGAAGGACCACAATCACAAGTGAATCCAGCGGTCGATGCATCACTAAAAGCGGCCAACGGTGAAATTGATCCGAAAAACGATAAAGAAGAATTAGAAGGAGCGGAATTCGGTTGGGGCTGGAGAAACTATGGTTGGGGATATCCAAGCTATAGCAGTAAACAACTATATTTCAAATTAAGATAATTCAAATATTAATAACTAATTTCTTTTTATAGGCTACTACCACTATCCAAGATACTACCCCACATATTATTATCCAACGTACTCGTCATACTGGTGATAAATTTGAAGCTTTTTTTGTAATTATAGGATAATTTATTCTAAATTATTGTTCAAATAAAAAATGTGAATTAAAATTAAAATTTTGTGTTTATTGTTAGGTTATAGTTAAGTTTTCGCTGCTATCTATATTCCACTCCGAGACAAACTCAACTTTATCGTAGATCCGCAGAGGGATTCGTGTAAAACAGATTAAATTTCAAATAAGCTTCGAATAAATCGGCCAACAACTTTAAATAAGAATACGACTGATCGAGACTACATGTTACTGCCCAGTGGAGTCTTTGAGAACTGAACGAAAATGTTACGTGCATTGTCATCTTTCAGACCATATTTTTACATTAATTGGTGATCGTTGTAGGCAGTGCTGCCAGATTGTAAAATTTATCTTTTTTGGTAAGATTTTTCACCAACCAAAAAGATAAATAGTTTTTCTAAAAACTAAAATGATGTTTTTAACTGAAATTTTTTATGCTTAAGCTCGAGCTACGCTAAATTTAAACGTGGTCTCCACAAGTCTACAGATAAATATCGAGCTAAAAAAATGTGTAGAGATAAATTTTGGCATGTCTAATTTGACGTGTCTTTTGGTTTTAATGGTTTTAATTGTGGCCTTGGTTGGTCATTATTATCTTCACTGTTATGTGGTAATCCGAAATCATGTACATAATTGACATCACCAATTTCGTCATACACCATTTTAACTCATATATATTATCGTATTTATAAAAAATATAGCAAACCATGAACGTGTAAAATAAAAATCTATTGAAATATCATAATTTCGCATTCATTTAATGTATCGTGCAAATAAATTGTAGACTTTATAGCAGTACCATCTATTACACATGCCGAAAAACTATATTTTCCATTATTGTTTCACGTCAAGGTGCCTACCGTAGTGAGCGAAATTGTGTGCGAAAATTTTGTATCGCGGATCCTTGGTTTCGACCAAAAATCGGTTGTTTTTTTTTTACAAATGGAATTATTTTAATTTATTTTATGTATGTGTATTGAAATTCTATGTATTAGAATCATAAATTTAAATATTTGAATTTTAACGTTGATTTTAAAAAATAAATGGCTTTTAGTGTTTTAAAAAATAAATATCTTTTAATTAAATTTGAATAGCAACAAAAATACATTATAATGACATTTTTCAAATAAATGAAGGGTTGTCCATAAAATTTCCTAAAGGAAATTTTATGTTTTAGTACCAATGTAAAAAAAACAACAGCAAAAGTTCTCTTCATTAGTACAAATCGGTTGTTTTTTCTACAAATCGGTTGTTTTTTGTTTGCATGTGTAGGAAATAAATTTTTAGATTTAGGGGAAATAAAACCATTTTATAGTTACAGTGTTCACCACAAGCGGTTATTTTTTATATTTGTTTATTTAAAATCATATTTAAAATCACAGAAATTATCATAACATCACACGATTCTAGTATATAACAAAATTTGACATAAATGTATATAAAAAAAATTAGACATAAATGTTTTATTTTACCTACACAGAAAACTTAAAATGCATAAAGCCAAAAGCCGTTGCATTGAGATATTAAAGTAAAACTCGCTTAGCTTTACGAAAGCAACACAGCTTATGTAAATTATTCGCTGACAGCCAACTTAATCATACAAAAAACATCGTGTTCTGTTTGATGTTCAAACAAATGACAATTGTGACGTCACAGTATGAATTTAAATGCTAGTATAATATTCGATGTCATAAAGTCACCTTTAGCTAGTTAAATTTTATGTCAAATTGTATGGAAACACACGTGATATTAAACTCAACTATTTTATAAATGTCTCCACTGTGCCCTTTGGGTTAAAACTTCAAAAAAATCAAAACTTCATATAAAAAGTAGAGATCTCTAAATTAAAATACTTATGATAAATTCAATTGCAAATTCAGTTGGAAAAAATTGTAAACACACACAAAGTTATGCGTGGAAAGTTTTTAAACAAGTAGGTCCAGACCACAGCGTTGTGTTCAATATGATTGCGCTGAACTCATAATACATTCTTGATAAAAAATCGGCAACTGTTTTGCTTTTTCCACTTACATTCCGTCGTGAATTGCGTTTTTTTTTAGATCTATCACTTACCTTCAGAGGTATTTATCACCTTCAACGAAATATTTAAAATGTTTAATTGCTATAGGTATATTGCTAACAACTCACGATTGCAAGGAGAATATCTGGGGCTTAAGTTTTTTTGAAAAGAATGCAATTGGCTGTAACGAATTTTCACGAAACAGTTGTAAGACAGCACCGACTGCAATATTCGATGCATCCGTAGTAATGTTAAATGGTGCATTATCTTTTGCATGCTTTCTATTAGGTGATGAATTGGTGTCAAATGTTCAGCAAGATTGAGCAAAATTCTGTAATAATTCACCATTCCAACAAAATATTCGACTTGTCGAAAAGAAGTGGGTGTTTCTATATCAGTTATTACCTTAACTCGTTTCTCTGATGGCGAAATTCTATTGTATCTGGAATAATTGTACGCCTTGATATATCATAAAAGGAAGCGGACTATAGAAGAATTGTAGGAAACAGTTTATGGCAATGTAACAGTCAAACACATGCTTACCAGACATGCTTTTCCGCGTGCTTTGCAAGCACATATACTGACGGTATCAGCATTAAATTATTTGATTATGGACAATTCAGAAGGTTTTAAATATGTAATAAAATCTGCTGAAGCATGGAAACGTATTAGAAACTGATAGAAAACAGCATGTCACCGGGCCTGGAGAGCTGCTTTAAAAGTAAAATCAACAGACTATAAGAACAACAAACAGAACATGCAAACTTGGGCTCCAATATTTTGTGCAAGTTATGATTGTGCTGCAGTTTATCCGAGCTGAGAGGACTGGTAACTGGCAGATGCATACGAAACTGTTCAAAAAATGTTGCCATATTTCCATTCTGCTGATCATAACTTATATGCAATATTTGCTCATTTTCATTTACAGGAAATGAAGGAGTTGCGACCCAAGCTGACCTATGAAGAGTACAAAAAATTTCCAGAGAAATACTTTGCGATAAAACAATCACTTATGCGATCAATGTAGACGATAGGAGGATTATCTCGAGGACGAGGCATTACCGATGACACCATTTAAAAATGGATTGTTTCTACGCCCGTTAGCATGCTTGTGAAATCCGCGATGGTAACTTTTACAAGACAATTACTTCCGTATAACATTTATTTCATGGCTTAAACAACATAACCCATTTCGGAATTGGGCTAGTGATCTTATCAGTTTGTCAACTGAACTTGTTGCTGATACCAACATCACCTGTGATAGTGCTTTGGATAAAGGTGAAATGCTGCTGCATAATGCATTGGGTGAGAGTTTTGCGGACGTTGTCTACGCAAGAAAATACAAAATTATTCCAATTGCAGCTCAGGTTCAGGGAATAAAAATAAATAACGAAAATTTATAAATTATCTCCCTGCAGTTATTTCATCGGATTATTTGTGTATTCAAAAAAACCAAAAGAGTTGCAGTCCTATTTTAAATATGAATTGGCTTCAACTCTTGAAGTTCTCTTTTCAACGACGGTCTCCTCCGAAAAGGAACAAAATTGAGCATCAAAACCATATTTAAAAGAGCTGACATTGGTTGGGGCAATTTTCCAACAAATTGCAAATATGTTGTAGGTGGGGGCCATCTGCTTCACTCGGTAATATGGCCAAAGCCAACAACATATGGCTCGATTCTACAAATTTATGGTGATTATGTTTTAAAATATTATGGCAGAAAACACAACGGTAGTGTTTGATGGTTCTCCGACTACGCCACCATGAAAAGCGAAGAACCATTGCAAAAATTTCAGCAAACATCGTAGAGAGCAATATGGCGTGCACAATTTCTCAAAGCAAATTTCTCGCAAACACCCATAATAAATCGAAATACATCGGGAAACTGAAGCAACACCTAAATGGTTTGAGCATACCAACATATCAGGCAGAAGATGACGCAAATACCTCTATCGCAAATATAGCTGTCAGCTTTACAAATCGTAGGGATCAGGTAGTGGTTGCTGCAGAGGACTCGGACATCATCATGCTGCTTGTGTTTTTATGTTTACCAGCACGTCAAACAATTTGGCTGCTTTGCCCCAAATCAAAGACTGTATCTTAAAGACCGCAGCAGAGAGGACACGGCAGTCTTCATTAAGCGACCTGTTTCCAGTTCTTCATATTTACATTGGATGCGATACAACCTCAGTATTGTACAGGAAAGGAGAGCTAAAAGCATTCTGGCTTTTGCAGGCCAATGCAGAACTGAGGACCAACGTACAAGTGTTCTTGAAAACGAGTGCCACGAAGGAAAATATTGCAGCCAGTGGAGCGCGTTTAATATGTGGACTATTTAACATTACCAAAGTGACTCTACTAGAAGAAGCAAGATATCTTGCTTACGACAGTGTAATTGGTAATCTGCAGTTACATTCTAAATTCGAATTAGCTTGTCTCCCACCAACAACAGCAGCTGCACATCAGCATTTAATTCGGGTATACCATCAAGTTCAAACATGGCTGGGAAATACAATATATCGCACAAGCCTGCAAACTAGTTAAAAGGACTAGTTAATAAGTCATGTTAACTGTTCTATTTTACAGTTAAACTCCAAAAATTTACTTGCTTTTAACATTTAGCCCAAATTTGAGCAACTTAACGGCCATACATTAAAAAAGCTATTTTTCGAGCTTGTGCTACCTATAAAGATTATATGGAGCAGTATTTTGCTCTATATTGAAAATGTTAATATTTTTTTTGACAGTCAACTGACAATTAAAACTGACATTATCTGATTTTACATACATTTTATTTACACAAACAAATTATTTGTCCATAAATTCAAATACAAATTTTCCTAAATTTAATAAAGCTTAAAACTCGAAAGTTGTAAATTGTGACCGTTTACCACCAATATGATGAGTACGATGGATAATAGTACGATGGATAGTAATAACTTGGGTAGTGGTAATAACCTATAAAAAAAATACAAATTAGTTCGATTTTAATAAAGTGACAGTTATATATATGTTATTTTTACTTCTATAGCTTGGATATCCCCAGCCCCATTTTTTAAAGCCCCAACCAAATTCGGCTCCCTCCAATTCTTCTTTCTCGTTTTTCGGATCGTTTTCACCGTTAACCGCATTTACTGATGCATCTATAGCTGGATTTAATTGTGATCGTAGTCCATCGGCTGCTAGCTGAGATTGAGTTGGTGGTGCTGGAACACTGTACACAACAGCGAAAAGTGCTAGCAAAACGATTATTTTAAACATTTTAACAATTTTTAATAGTTTTTTAAACTTTTTATATTATAGAGATGAAATATCTTCTGAGACAGTTAATCGAATGAATATGCCTATCAAATTTTATCTCGTTTATATATAGTTCGTAAAATGTAGTTTTCGTATACCTAACGCACCTCGCGTCTGGATTTTCCAAGACAAAAAATTTTGATTTAGATAATTAAGATTGTCACGTGAACGATATAGAATCAATTCATTGGTTTTTTTTTTATTTGTTTGTTTGTTTTTGGTCAAGTTAATTAATGTGTTTTAGAAACAGGTTAAATTAATTCATGGTTAGTTAAAACGTCAGTTAATCAAACTTTTGAATTTAGAGCAGTTAAAATCTCTAATATGGAAAAAGTTTTTAGACAACAACAAGTTTACGATTAGTAAAATCGTAAATTCATCTATCCAATTCTACATTTAAAACAATATTTATCTTAAAATCAGAACTGCGCAAACATTGTAGTTTTGTGTACCATAATTAATTTACGATTTCTATTTGATTTACTTCTGTATATATGCTATCTTCAAATTTCTTACCTTTTAACAACTTTAAGTTTCCAACAACAAATTTAGTGGGCTTGGCTTAACACATAATTGTAGAAAAGCGATTGGACAAAAAATAGTTTTGGGCAAAAAAATAGATTGAGCTATCAAATATGTTTTGTTAATTTGGGTTAAGTGGGGATATCTATTCGAACTCGGTAATTTTATGCATGTTATATCGATAGGTCTCTTCTAATTCTAAATTAGACTCATAAAATTAAATCATCAATAAATCATTAAAAATATAAACAATCGCATTAGAAGAATGATCACGCTTCTAAGATAATAAAAGAATTAAATTAACAAAATCAAGAGGTAAAACTGGAAAATCCAAAAATATAAAGATAACACGAATCCGATACGAAATGTATATAAAGCAATTGCAAATTTATCAAATGTATTCAGTATAAAAGTTCTAATCTTGTGATAAGCTACTTTCACCAATTCTAAAACAATACACAAAAAATTCAAAAATTGAAAAAATGTTTAAAGCAGTAGTATTATTGTCCTTCTTCGTAACTGTTGTGTACAGTGTTCCAGCACCACCACCAACTCGGATACAACTAGCCGAAGAAGGTCTACGGTCACAAGTGAATCCGTCCGTCGATGCGTCAATAAAAGCAGTAAATGGCGAAACAGATCCAAAAGATAATGAAGAAGCCTTAGAAGGAGCAGAATTTGGTTGGGGTTTCAAAAAATTTAAATGGGGTTACCCAAGCTACAGAAGTAATTTAATATTTGCATCGAATATTTCTTAAAGTATAGGGTACGACTAATTATTTTATTTTTACAGGCTACTCCTACTACCCAACCTATTACTATCCATCATACTCGCATTATTACCCATCATACTCGTCGTACTGGTGGTAAGCATTGGAATTAACATTATCTGAAAAATTTTGTTCTGAGAACAAACATATAATATTTTTTTTTTATAAATAAAAGTTTTAAAGTTAAGTCAAGTATCGTGTAATTATTTGAAATTCGTCTTAGTTATTGCCTATTCAAATGGCAATTTTGTGACCAAAAGATCGATTTTTTTGGAACCGAAAGGACACATATTTTGTACTACTCAAAATGTATCCTCCAGGTTTTGATGTAACCAGCGATCCTTGAACAAACCAACCAATAAACAAAAAGGTATTGCGTTAGTGTCATATCGACGATTTATCATTGCAGTTAGAAACTCGGATACAGCAATGAACGAGTAACAACATTGAAATAAATTATTCGAAAGGTAAAGGCTCGAATTGAATGAAATTTCCGTCGCAGTGGTAAAAAATTGGCTGCTGAGTTAAACCCATGCAGGTAAAGGATGCAACACATACGAGCTTGGATTGAAGCCTTTAAAGTTCCTAAAGGCACACAATCTTTCTACTGAAAAGTAAAAAAAAGTAGAATGGATAAAGCAAAGTAATTATTTAGTTTGCACGCAAGTGACCTGTTACCGAATATCGTCTTCTCTAGAGTGCCTTCCTAAACTCTACATTGTATCTCTGTATCACTACAGAACAACTGTCATTGTATATATGTAACATTGAGCGTGTTCAATCGGGCAAAAAGGAAAAAAAATACCATGATATTTCTTTTCACCCTAACTTCATTCAGTAACACTGTACGTCAACCCCGTTCTTCTAGTTTAGTTTTTATAGTTGACGTCGCTTATAACTCTATGAGGAAAACTTCTTAAGGCATATGATACATGCACAATATGGCATATGTACAAACATTCGTCATATACCTCAATCAAAATTTTGGTGAAATTTTTTGTTCACATTTTGAAGTTATTTAATTTATTTAAACACAAAATTATATGTACTCGTATATGTTTAACTGTTAAACACAAAAAAAAATGTAAATTATTAAAATATTATTATTAAAACAATAATATTTACAAAAAATCACAACAACGGTAACGAAATATTTTGACAATTCAAATATAACATTGACAGCTCTGTAACCAAAAAAATCAAGAAAATTCTTGATTTTTTTGATTTGCCAAAAGTGTTAAAATAAATATATTGCGATATTTTTTATCATTTTTGCCCGATTGAACACTAGAATTGAGTTATGGTTTACAATGAAATGACATGGTTTCAAACGTCAAGTCAAAATATATAAAACTACATATATGAAAAAAATGAGATTTATAGTAGTGTGCGATATTTATTTATTATTTTTTTATATAATTGTCATAGCAACGGAAAAATTCTAATTTTTGTTTGATTGGTGTATTCCAATACTACATTTTAGTTAGAGTGTCAAATAATAGGTGCGCTACTTCCCATGTGTTTAGTATACTTTTTATTGCGAAAATTTAAATATTTAAAAAGAAAAATTTAAAATTTTACTATAAATAATAAAATTAATTCCTTGATAATCATTTTATTTTTTAATAAAATATAAAAAAAAAAGAACATAAAAACTGTGTGTGTTTATAAATTTTCAATTTGTTTACTTGAAAATTAAATTCCACAAAAAAAATCCAAGCCTATTTTATTTGAATTGCAAATCCAATTCCAATTCCATAGTCAAATACTGCTATTATTTTTATATTTGTTCTATATTTTGACAGCTACATTTAGTCTACTATGAGTACAGTTGAAAATGACGTTTGAAATAATATGGAAAACAGTTAATGAACGCCAAAATGCACATGTCTGTTATAACAATGTGAGTTTAAGAACGATTGAAAACTGCCATTGTTAACAATATTGTTACAATGTAGAGTTTTAGAACACACTCCTGATGAGGCACCCATTGCACACTAAGCAACATATAAACAAACAAAATGAAGGAGTTTTTTTGACAGAGAACGTAATATAACTACCATGGTATGTTAGCCCATTGACGTGCTAGATGTCGCTACTGGTATCGTTTTAAAATACTCAAAATATTTTTAAATGTATATTCGCTAAATGTCATATATTTATACTAAATTTGACGATATTCTATCGCCAATTCTAATGGCGAGATAAGGGGCGCTTGTTGTACCCAATGTGACCATTTTCAGAACATATTCCTTTATTTAACCAGTAGGACCTTACTAAAACGCCAGTTTGGTATGACTGCTGTATAATCGTTGTAAAATATAAGGCTTGGAAACAAGATGTCTTCAAAAGAATTGGACCATTGGTAGCTTTACGTGAAGCATCGAAAACAATTCGTAGTTATATGTCAGAACTGGACCTTTATCACCATGATGATGTAAAGAGCAACTATTAACTACAATTTTGCCATATTTTAATGAAGTACAAACCATTTTCTGATATTTTCTTAAGTCTCGTTTGTTTCAAAACATTAGCCTATTGACGATACCATCCAAAATCTGCTGGCTTGATGATCGTTGACAAAAAAGTATATACAATTATGTAGGTTATGCTACAAATTCATATTTTACTCTTGAATCCAGTAAAATAAAAATTAATTCAATTTGTAAATAAACAAACTGGAAAGTAAACAGTGTTAAGCATCCGTTAAAAGTTCAGAATTAGTGTTTGACTATAGAAACAGAAAATATGAGCAACACAATGTGTCCAAAAATAGGAATCATTAAAAAAGTCTGAAATATTAAGTTTACACCCCACAGCAGCAAAAACAACGCACACCAAGTACTTTTCAAGTTACAAATTTATTGTAAAACAACCCTAAAGGTGGACTATACAGTAAACTGCTTGATTATTTTAACCAAATCTTTTTAGATAATTCAAGAGATGGCCAAAAATATACTACACAAGAACAGATATACAATTTTCCAGCATGCCTTAAGAACGATTCTGGAATATTTATGAAACTATCCTTCTAAAACTAATCAAAATCTATATATAAACAAACTAAAAGCTATATTGACTACACAATTCAGAACAACTCAATTGACAGCTTTAAATATTAGATGTCTTTGTTTGTCACAATAAAATACTGCAACATTGATTGATTGATTGAACTGTAGGACCACAAGAAATTAATTAGCACGAATATTAAATTAAATAACCGTTAAACTAACAAAATTAGTCATTTTACAAAAAATTCGATTTGATGTACACATAATGTGTGTATTGAACACACCAAACACCAAAATATATATATATATAAATTATAGATTTAAAAAATTATTTAACACCAAAACCAAATAAAATAATCGTTAAACTAACAAATAATGTCCCAAAAAAAATACTACAACCTTAACAAAAACTTCGAATAGAGGTTAAATAATAAACACTTTTCATCATAAGTTCATATTACCTTTGGGTAACGTCCATTTCATAGTTTGAATTCATAGATATCTATGAATTCTATCTGTGGATTTACGAAAGCAGAAATATTATGTAAAACTCTTCCACGAGTCTAGTACTGAATCAATATTAGCACGAAGACACCGGTCCTTATGGTTGGCTAAAGACCTAGAGGACTGATAACAGTTAAGTGCCTACTTTAAAGAAATTATAACTGCATTGACATGTATTTTTTTTTCCGTATGGTCCTTAATAAATCATAGATTATTTCTCATAGTCACCAATTAAAAACCAAAAATAGATGAATTTGCTGGGACAAATTTTCAACATCCGATTTAGTAATGCCTAGATAATTAAATTTATGTTAAATTAATTAAAAATCCAAACCAATTTTATAAATTTAATTTTTTTCGAAATAAGTCACCAGGTTAACCTTTTCTACACATCTTAATTTGCATATCGTATAGACAGATAAATCTAAAACTTATCAAAAAAAACGAGGTGGCTGTGTCGTCTGCGCGGCCGTAGTGATACGTGATAATATAAATATGTAGTGTGAGAAATGGTAGACTGTATGGATTTATTAAAATCGATTTATTTATTGCTAGCAACTGCGCCATCGACGGTGTACAAACGATTAAGTATTGGACTATGGTACGAGAAATACAATATGAAGGGCAAGGTCTCTGCGGTGATGTTCCTTTTTGGCTACTGCTCTGTCATAGTTGAAAAGAGCGGCATAGAGAACGATTCTTCTATTTCAGTGAAACTACACTGAAGATGTAAAGTGACATCTATTATTATTAATATGTACTACTTTATTTTGTTAAATTTCACACATATTTTTATGTAATTCGCCTCAATGTATGCACAATTAATATACCAACTTGCATTTGAAAACAAATAATTGCAATAATTAGGCAATTAGAGAGACATTCAGAATGTATAATTTGAAATTTATGTTTTTTTTCTTAATTATAATTAATGTGAATATTAATTATTTTAATTTTAATTTAATTAAATCGCACTGTTTTTACGCAAATTTTGACACCAAAATTGGTCGATCAGTTAATGCATTCTCTCGCTATCACGGTAAATCGCTCTAATCAGAGGTTCGCGGTCTGCCCTCCCCCGCCTCCTGTTGACCACAATGTGCAAATACAAAGAATGATGCATCGAGATTAAAGATGAACCTACGCAATGATGTATTTCGAATGAAGTAATACTTTATACTTAATGAGTAGTCTCCATGCAAACAAGGACAAATTTCATTCGATTTTCTGAACATGCTAGCCTTAGTTCTGAGTTTAAAAACGTTATCTCGTTAAAATTGGAGGTATGACCGAAAATATTACTAGACAAAATTATTCAAATACATTTACTTTTACCAGGAAAAAATTCCATCAGCATTGAACGTCATGAGTGTAATATTTTTCAATGTTATAGGCCCTAAGCTAAAAATGCATATAAATACCACAATGACACAATTGTCTAAAAACAAAACAATAAAATTACCAGAATAACTATGTATAAGAAAACGAGTCTTATATAGAACAAGAAAATGGAAAAAACTAATAAACTTCAAAATTATTGTTTCGAATTGGTATATAATATGCTCGTCTATAAATTTGAAATTAATTAACATTAATCAGCTGTGAATCATTAAGTACACGAACAACTATAAAGTAATTAAATAAAAATGTTTAAGGTAATTCATAAATCATATACATTAATTTTGGTTAATTAATATTAATTGTAAATTTGTTGCCGGTGGTACAGGTAATTATATTATTGGCCTTCATTGGTTTGGTTTGTAGTGCTCCAACACTACCAGAACAAGACGGTCGTATTGAAGCAGAACCACATTCACAAGTTGATAATGTAGTTGATGAATCATCACCAGTGCTTATTGATGACCATGGCAAAGAACTTTTGAATGATGCTGAATCTAGCTACATATCATTGAGGACATATCCATTTGTTAGTTGTAAGTTGGTATTTTATACGTTAAGCTACTATATGTATTAGTTAAAACATGTTTTATTGCCATTACAGCTGATTCATACTATCCAGTTTATTATCCGGGACCAACTGTATATCACGCTCAACCACAACTTCACCATTATGGTTATTTTTGGTAACAATCACAATATAAAAGCTGCAACAGAAATTTGACAATTTAGCTCATCTTATCATCTTACTTTTTTAATAAACTGCCTGAAATCGAACATCATTAGCATTTTGTATTGTCCTAAATAACCAGAAGGGAATCCAATCATTTGTTTAGGATCGGCTCGCAAAAACGTTCTGAAATAACCCGAGACTGTCCCTTAGAAATTAACACATAGTCAATTTAACTAAGGAACGTCTTAGGCGAATATGCCCAAGAGGATATTTTCACGAGAAAAGAAAGCGCTATCTATACAATGAGATCATGTGCGATCGCAAAGTACATAATTCTTTCCCATTTTCAGTCAATATATAGCTCGTAAGGAGAGTTTTGTCAACTCTTGTATTCAAGTTGCCAATCACTTTTCTGATATCGTGCACGATATGTATCCCATCACATTTTTGACTATCATTTGTTGGCGTGTGAATATGCCAATATGGCAATGATTGACAATGATACGTTTCCATAAACGTTTACGCCTGCCTTAGAACAAATTCAATACCAAGATTGCCAGAGTCACCTCATCTGTCAAGCAACATATATATAGCCTTGGGACACATGACCTGTACTTTTTGGCCATCGGATGTCTTTAAAAGCATACAAAAAAATACGATAATTTTAACGGTTATTCTAGTTGTGGGTTGACAACCGAACGATCCAAAAACATAGTTGCCCCTTCTACAATCGTTTACTAATACTTCAAATATGATTGGTCTAAAATTAACTTTTAATTCTTCAAATATAATTGGTCTAAAGTGTTGCCTGATGGTACCAATACATATATATATTTTATTGATCCCATCTGATTTGAACCATCCGTTTGATATATAGTTTCTGAACCCAGGATACATCAGAGATTCATAATGTTTGCAATGTAAAAGGTTGGCATGTATTACGGTGGGCAGTAACCATCTTAACGGATTGTTTCCCTTAAACTAAAACGTATAAGAGTTCCAAATTATTCCAAATAAATCAAGGGGCTTATTTGGAAATGCGATTCGTATGATCAATTCGATTCAAACATGAATTGGAAATAGAAATATGCATTGTTAAATAATGAAAAGGGAAATTTTCTCTAATGGCCATACCTGCACTAATATTAAACATCTTGATGAATTTTGACATTTTGAATTTTGATAAATTGTGTATTTTGTTGTTAATGTAAATCTATAAAATGGTTTAAAAAGATTATTTATAAATTATAATGGATTCAATAGCGATTTATTTTTCTAGTGATAGTGAATATTAAAATTATAGTTCGTCGCATTTGCGATATAGATCAATTAGCGATAAGTCGAATTTATTTGAGCTTCCTTATATAACATTAGTTATAAAACATGTTCCTATCATCTTATGACGTACGCAACTCGAGCTAAGATAAATAAGGGTCCAAAATCAAACCCTGAGGAAAATCCGGGTTCACCATGCTTTGGTCACTAAAATTATCTATAATTTTAACTCTCATTCTCCTGTTTGGTATAGATATGAAGAAAATCACTTATTGGAAATATCTCTAAGTGTTGGACATAATAGATAAGAGAAGAGAAGTTTGTGATCGACCATATTAAAGGCTTTAGTAACATCAACAAACAAACCATCGCAAATTTTACCACAATTTAACCCACTATGAAAAGTGCCAAGAAACTCAAGTAAAAATATATTTATAGATATAGGCATGAATATTCGTACTACAACACGTAATACCTAATTAGTGCGTGTCTATGCTCAATAATTATATGCTTAGAATAACTAATCACAGAATTTTGAAACCAAACTAAAGCCTGGGCGCTTAATTCTGAATTCGATAAGAATCTTTAATCGATTCGAAAATTCAATACGTTCCGAAAATAAACTACGCAAATTTTAAATTTCGCAGTTTAGGCAAAGGGAAATTTTTTTTTATTTCCCTTAAAATCGGACAGTGTACGTACAAAGAAAGTAAAATATTTGACATTTAAATTTTGTAAAAAAATCTTTTTGAGAAAAAATTTAAGGGTTCAATTTAATAATGGAATTTATAGGGTTCTATTTGTTTAGTGACGAAAATAGATATAGAGAAATTCGAGGATATAAATCGTATATGTTTACAGTACCCGATCAAAAGTAAGTAAATTAATGATATTTACTTTTATGTGGTATCTATTAATGCATATGATAAATTTACATCACTTATAACTAATATTTTCATTTACTATTTTGTTTAGGCAATCTAAAGATGCCGTAAAATATTTTGTAGATAAGCTAGACACACGCTTCGATATTGTGATAAAAGCAGCTAGGCAACCGTTTTAAAATGGTTTAAAATGTTGAGTGCAGTGATTAAAGCGATTGAGAGATTGAAGTGTGTCCAAATGGATTTTCTTTCATCAATCCGAAAAAAATATACTTGGTGGTCGAACCTTTTTAATAACCAAACAGGTTTCCTTGGCGTCATTGGGCTGCATCGATATCATGTTAATCGCCCCAATGAACATGAGCACTTATTTTGAATCGTAAGGGAAAACATAGTATTAATGCAATGATAGTAAGTTGTAATGTTTTGCTAATCGAATTGTATCCATCAATTAATTATTTTTAATCTATACAGGTATGCAACCATAAAATGAGTAAATGGTTGTTGATCCCGTACCTATAGAATGGCGCTTCACATGATTCATTTATTTGGGCACTTAAAGCAGCTTATTATAAGTTGTTGGATAATTGTTGTATCTTTTTATGGATGGATATTAAACTCTTGTTGGTCGATTATGTAAAAACTGGTTGATATATTTAGATTTCTTTGTTATTGATACAGATGGATTTCGTGTGCGCCCATCTTACTCAATACAGTACATTCGACTCTCTTTCATAGAGGTCGTATATGTATTACACAAGGGTAATCCTCAACTGATCGAAAACATAACTAGTCGAAAAGTGAATTCGATACATAATAGTAAGTATAATATCTTGGCTGCAATTACATAGCAGAGAAGCTGTATTTTACTCACTGCATTTAAAAACTTGGGCTATTATTGAGCGATGTATTGAAGTTTTAAAATCAAAATTTTATTTTGTCTCTTGGGAGCTCGTGAGCTCCATTACAACCTGCAAAAAGCCTCGCAAAGGAAAACTTCTAGTTCTGGAACGTTTAGAGCATATCTATTCGGGTTCCATATCTTTTTTTCACTTAGTTTGCTTTTCGTAACGTTTCTCGTATTTTTAAGAAAATAGGTTAGCTTCCGCAATATTTGTGCCAAGTTTTTTTACTTCTGTCAGCACAAATCTGTTTCAAGTGTCCCTGCTGGTTTTCGCTTACATTTATCTTCCCTTGCGGATTCCAGTTCAATTAAATCTTTGCTAAAACACTTGGTGGCTTTCTTATTGTAAGTCTAATCCTGCTTTATTTCCGTTTCTTTATTTTAGTTTTAATGTCTAACTTTGAGTTTCTGTACAATCAGCCACAGCAATCAGTATTTCTTAACAATGGCCCATTGCTTTACTTCAATTGTATATAATTCATTTCTTGTATATAAGTTTCATTTCAGATTGAGTTGAATGTGATCAATGCAACTTCTTTCTGGTCTGAAACCAGTTTGTTTTTTAATTTGACATTGTAGATAAGAGGATGCGATCATTCAATGATGATCATTGCGGGTGTTTATATTGTTGTGATAAGAAGGAAGAAACCACACCAGTGCTTGCCATTTCGCTGGGTCACTTTTTTTTGGGGTCGAATTGCCAATCTTTTATATTTTAAATGCTATCAGCAGTGTAAAGCTTCTTAAAATCGACTCATCCACTGATTTAAATAGAACAAAATTTATAAATACATTTCCGTACCATTACAAACTAATCTATGCAACAAATCTGGTGTAGGTTTTTTGTATAACGAAATGTATCAAGAATTTGCGGTCACACCTTTTTAGAGAATCATCACATACCATACAAGAAATAATACTCTAACATTTATAGTATGACATATTATCCACATACTAGAATTTAAATCCGCCAACTTCTCGATGAATTTACGTTTTACCAAATTAACTAATTCAGATAATATTTACGTGTATTGCGGAATACTTTCGTTTGCACGTCATTAGCTGCACATTTAACTCAAATTACTTAATCGCAATCTTAATGTGTCTTTGAATGTCAACGAAATTCTTCATATAATAAAATGACATAACTTAGTAGTGAAATATAATCTTAATACCAAAATTAAAGTGTTGCATCGGCGATGTTTATTGACGGAATTTCTAAACTATATATTGATTGGATTAATAAAAACTATCTAACCACTTACTTGTTTTACGTGTTCTTCTTCTAAATTCGGCTCATTATTAGTAAGTATATGTGATTTTCACTAATTACAATGGAGATGGGTATATATGGGTGCAAAAAATGTGGGCATCAAAAAAAACTCAAGGTAACGTCTATAAATTTCTTATCGCTTTCCTTGTCGAAACTTTACTTGTTTAATGTATTTTGAGATTTATATAAATTGGACACAATTTCGACGACCAAATGCATTCAACGAAAAGTTTTATTAAAAGGTGGACCAAATATTAGACGAAATGTTAAAGGTAAGTAAAAATGTCAGTCAGTTCATTGAAAATATTAAAATAAATGTTTTAACTTATTTATGTATAGGTAGTTGTTTTAGTAGCACTATTCGCTTTTGTGTATAGTTTTCCATCACCTGCTCAAGATGTGGCTGAACCACAAAATATACCATTGAATACAGCTGTGGAAGCTACAGATCAGGCAGTCAACGATGAAAGTGATTCTAAAAATGAGAAAGAAGAGCTAGAAGGTGCTGAATCTGGTTGGGGTTGGAAAAAATGGTGGTGGAAACCAATACATAAAGGTATACATACACATTTTGCATTTTGAAAT
Organism: Tipula confusa; assembly: GCA_963556175.1. Lineage (NCBI taxonomy): Eukaryota > Metazoa > Arthropoda > Insecta > Diptera > Tipulidae > Tipula > Tipula confusa. The sequence continues at coordinate 12,927,676 of OY744477.1, read as the reverse complement.
TATTTCTATGTTGACGTTACATTATATTTCAGTATATTACTATCCGGTACACTACTATCCAGTTCACTATGATCATGGATATCATCATCATCATCATTATAAACACTATAATCACCATCATGGTGGGTGGTGGTAATCGTTAGTAAAAAAACGTTAAAATAGCTATAAATCACAAAGTGTTCATGACTATTAAATTTTTGTGTTAAGTTTTTAATAAAAATTTTTATGTTACTTTTTCTAAAAAAAGCATGTTATTTAAAATTTAAAAACTATTTCAAAACCATTAACCGAAATACAGTAGATAGTTGAATAAACCGGATTTGTTGCCGGTTGCATATACTGGATATGCAACTAGGCTAAGCAACTATCAGAACATCAGATTTACTATTTTAAGTACACGAAGTATTGAAGTCGATCAAAAGCGATCGTTAAATCTATCTAAAGCAATCTTATAGTAGACGGTCTCTACAGTTTGGCCTCTAGGCTTTTATCGTTTCGGAACTTTCATCTAAATCAACTGTTAACTTTAAGGTGCTCAGTGTAGATTTGAAGAACTTTAAAGCCCTCAACATCATATTCGTGTACAGATGTGATTATGTTAAAGACTACATAAATTTCTTATTCATTGATGTATTTGAACTATAAAATGAAAAGCGTTAGCGTCAGAGCCTCAGAGCTGTCATATATCGCAAAATATGCCATAGACGTTACCACATGTAGCATACACATGCTACATCATTTGGTTTATATGCAACATTTAATTGATTAGATGCATCTCATTAGATGCATAAAGCGCAATGGATCTGAGCCAGCATACTCGCTGCACTTTTATTTCATGTATGATATCAGGAATTTTCATTATATTCCTGTTCTCCGGGATGAGTAAAACTCGGTAAGTGTCGTCAGGGTCACGTTTGGTGTCATATATCAAGCGCATGACCCTTCTCTCGAATGGCATTAACCATCTCTAATACTAATTCATCAGGGTCCAACTCTCACACTTATACATGAAAACGGGTCTGATAGTCTGATCAGTTCCTTGTACACCTTCCGCTTTGTTGGCATTTGCAAGGTTTTTGGATTTTAGCAGTGAACGTAAGGCATACAAAGTTTAGTTACCAGCGACAAGACATGTTTTTATATTCCCTTCCACGCCATTATATTGAGTAGCAAGGGAACCGAGCTATCGGACACTTGGCACTACTTCAAATATCTGGACACTATTAATAAAGTCCATTGCGTCTTGGACTCTAAACCAGTGATCCATATATTTTGTTTTAGACTCATCGATCCTGTAGTTCCTTAACACCGTTGCCATTCTGTTCAATTATACAGATATCATCTGCATATACCAGAACCTGGTTGGACTGACGTACAAAAAGTTGTCCTGGGTTTACAAAAGATGAATTCTAACATAAAAAGAAAGAGGATGTAGGGGCCAGGATATTTCTTTGCCGTACTTCAGAGCTAATTACAAAAAATCCTCATAGCTTGTTCTCAACTTTGACCGAACATTGTGACTGCATTACAGTTTTCGCATTTTGTGCGACAAGTTTCAAATACAGCATTTGGCCCTTGTTGAACATTGAGTAAATCAGAGAAACGCATATTTCAATGAGGAAAGAATGTGCTAGCCACAATGGAGTCGTGCGCGATCGCAAAGTACATAATTGCCCCCCCATTATGGGTCGCTATATATCGTATCGGGAGTATGGTCCTACATATGTTTTCACATAAATCAGTCTGATTTTTGCTAGCTCTAGCATTAAAGTCACCACTATTCTGAGGTCGTGCTCCGGTATGGATCTCATCAAAACAAATTGTTGTAAAATGAGTTTTTAACTTTGTGTTGACTAGTCCCAAGTGAAACTCTTTCATGGCTGATATAGTTAACAGAAGCGAGGTTGGTTTAAATTTTCATCCAAATTTGTCTTTTGTTGATTTTGTTAACAATTAAGTTTCTTAAGGATGTATGTAGTCAGCCCAGCGATCCAACCTTTGTTTAGTCACCTCCTACGACAATCCTAGAATGCTGTGGGGCGATTATGAGCCATTGGAGTGCCCTCCAACCACAGTGACCAAAAAATTCAAGTAATGCTCTCCAAATTCAAAACAATCTTTGGTCCAGTTAAAAACTTAACAGCAATCGATACTTCTGTGAGGGTCGAAATCAAAACAACGACGGGTCCCCAGTCAATATGAGGAACGAAGTGGAGGAACAAATTGATAAACTTCTTAAAGATGGGATCATTCAACCTTCCGGTACACAAAAAATCATGATGGTGATAAAATTTAGTCACCATTTTGGATACTAACCTGATTCCTGACATTTCTAATACAATCGCGAATCTGGGAAATTCATAGAATCAAAATGAATCAATGATAGATGACGTATTGAGGGAATTTATTGGCAAAACTTGTTATGAGGGGGAACATCTAATAAACTCTGATACAATTTTTTCTAACCTCGAAAAGGCCAATCTACAGATCAATTTGGACAAGATGGTATTCTTAAAAACCGGATTGACTGAGAATCTTAAAGAACTAAAATCGTTTTTCGGATTAGCTTCATACTATAGATTAGGTTCATTAAGGATTAGGTGAAGAAAGGCCTTAGACAAATCTTACAAGAGGCAGAATTCAAGAAGAGAACAGCAATAGTTTCCTCGCTACGTGAAAAAAAATGACGAACGATTTTGCAACAACAACGTTGTTTTTGTATTTTCGCGCGTATGTGTTGTGTCATGTCATAATGAAAATTTGCAAAATTTAAAAATGCTAGATTTCAATTAAATTTGTTAAATTATTGTAATTTTGTTATTTTAGATATTAGTTTAAGTTATTTTACATTACTTTTATGCAGTCATTTATTAAAAAATAGAGAATCTGTTTTTAGAAAATTACGATCGTTTTTGTATGTTGGTTTTAACCATAGTATAAGGTTTTATCCATAGTACGGTTTTGTACTATGCATACTACGAGTACGCTCAAATGATAACTTTCAAATTTACCTCTAATGCTGTCTTGTTGACTATGCTGAACTTGCTGAATACAACGCCATTGTGAACATTTGAATTATTAAATATGGTCTCACATATCAGTTAGTTTACTGCTTCATCGACGGCTGTATAAAACTGTGGCAAATGAAACCAAAACTTTGGTTTAATCATCTTTCGCGAATTTGACTAACTATTTTATCATCAATGTTTTTGTCAACAGATCGATAACGGATGTTAAAACCGCGGCGGCCTTTTTTTATTTTTTTACTGGCAACACGGAGAGATAGTTTTTCGTTGATTCAACTCTGGTTATCAATGATCTTAGACATTATTATAATTTAATACAATTAAACAGTCACCGTACAAATCTTTTCTAATGTGGAACCAAAACAGACGATTTGCGAATAACCCAGACATGGTAATGATTCGATCCTTTCAAATAAGAAGTTTAAACTTGCGCTTCCGGTTTAATATTAATTTGACAGTCAGTTTGTTAATCGAACAACGATTTTCTTTCATTTCAACGCACTACATATAAAATGTAAAAAGTAAATTGTACCAGATTTGTTTTCTTTTACATAATACAGCCTACTTAATTTGCCTAAATGCTTTCTATTTATAAAACAACAATACATAAAACGTGTTCGATTAAGGAAATAAATTTAACCGCAATACAAATAATATAATCTTTGCCAAAAGTTCCAACAGATCCAAACAAGAATCTACCCTTATTCAAAATATATGTAAATTATGTATTTTAGTGTATAAGCTTGGGAATTTTATCATTTTTCACGTGATTATCAAAGTATGCAACCGTTAAATTATATTACCGACTAAATTTACTAAATTAGTATTGATTTCCAAATAAAACACAAAATTTAAAAATAAATTTAAGTAAATCTATTATTTATAAATAAATTGTTTACCTTAATTTACATAAACTTGATCTAAATTAAATTATTTGTATACAATAAGCAATATTGTTTATCAATAGTGGTGATGACCGTGATCATCATGATGATGATGATCATCATGATGATGGTGATCATCATGATGATGGTGATCATCATAATGATGGTGATGATCATCATGATGATGGTGATCATCATAATGATGGTGATGATCATCATAATGATGATGATGATCATCATAATGATGATGGTGATCATCATAATGATGATGGTGAGGATCAACATAGTGATAACGAGGATAGTAGTATGACCGGTAGCCGTAACCTAAAATATAAAAAGTATACACATTGTAAGAATTTAGTTTCGTAAATGTCATTGTATCGATCACTTACCACTTTCGGCGCCTTCTAACATTTCGATTATTCCATTTACTGCGCTCACCGAAGCTTTAATAGGAATCGATTGGGGTATTGGTACTTCAATTGCCCGTAATTGTGTTGGCGGGGGAATACTGTAGGCTACAGTAAACAAAACTGCTAGCACAATTACCTTAAATTATAAACATTATTTATTGGTCTCATCCATTACAACACAATATACAATTAAACTAATCGCTCACCTTCAACATGTTTAATTTATTTATCACAATGACTTAAGATAATTTGTTGCGAATATTTTTATAAGTCTTCAACTAAGAATATTTTTCGGTCGAATGAAATATTTACTAAAACATGTCTCTCATTTATACATATAATTTACCTGCGAGATCTTATATTATATGCAAAGAGAAATTTAAATCATACTTCAAAACGTACCTCTATATATATGAAAGTGGTTTAATATTTGGCTAGTCCAATCATGTGTTTTGGGGATCCGGTTATTTTCAAAAATTAACGCTATATTTATAACATTCTGGAGGTGGATAAAAAACTTGCGTAAATTTTATCAATTATGCTGCGGCTTGCTCAAGATCACGTGCGTCATTGACATTGAAACTACAAACATAATCGCGCGTCGCTTCCGTATATTAGATGTACGAAATTTTGTAATCAAGTTAATTTAATTTTAATCTTCAAAGAGTTTGGTAATCATATAAAATTGAAACTTCATGATAAATTATTTTATGATTCTAACGATTTTTATTTCTTACTCGGTTAACATGCTAGAAAAGTGAATCAAGTTATGCAAATTTTATGTTTTACATTTTAAAATTGAATAATTGTTTATCCTAATTATTGTGGAGGTTGGTAAATTCCGTTTTTACTTTCTAATAATTACTTTCATTCAAGTTCATTCAGCGATAGAATACCTGCATAATTAATAATCTTGTGACAATGATAACTACAAAATACGTTAAAATAAAATCAAAACATGTGATGATCAAATCCCATCAATCTATGTAGGATATAAATATGATGTAATCTTTTGAAAATCGAGAGTAGCACTGAAGTGCTATGTTTATCAATTTAAATGTGGCTAATAATTTGTATTTAGACAATGAAAGAGTGAACAGAAAAATAAATGTACAAGTGGATAAAAAGTGAAGAGGTTTAATTTGTGAAATTAAAAGTTGAAGCACAAATATATTTGAATATACATATAATATGAATTAAAAAGAAGTTTTAACTGAGCCCCTGCGATTGAGAGGCACTCTCATGCATCGTAAAAGACTTTTAAACGAGCATGTTATCCTTAGAATTCTACCACAGCAGCCTTGGCTTATCGTATAAGGCGACTAAAGAAAATTTGAATCGCTGTGCTAACTACGTTCTTCCTTAAAAACCTTAATTGTTTAAAAGGTCAACAAAAAGAATATATGGATACCGAAAAAATTAAACCCAACTCTGCTTAAGTTAACGGACACGCAGTTTAGGATCGGTACGTGGAACATGCAGTCACAAAAAACCCAGGCGCGTTTGATGGCACTATTTCCGCCATGAAAGAGTATTGCAACAACTTTTTAGAGCCTATATATGCTCGTATTGCAGCAGTTTTCTTTCAATGATCGGCTCAATCAATTGTAACCGGATTATTCGGCTTTTTGGTCAATGTTGGCGCATTGCCAGCTTATCCCACCTTTGACTCGCCAGGTACCTAACGATGCCATTTTTATCTTTTATATTTCGGCAAAATGACATATATACTGAAAAGCCAAGTCAAATGATTGTTATAAGCTTTAACGTCTAACATTTTAAGAGCCAGAATTTTTTGTAGATTCCTTGTCTATAGCATAAGAAGTAAATATTAAGATCGCTGTGAGTTCATTTGAGATCATCCGGAAGCTAATTGAAAAACATTATTTGGCCAATAGACAAGATGACAAATTTTAGTACCACCTAAACTTTAACAAAATACACCCAAACATCATCATCCCGCACGGCAGAAGACGATCGAAATACATATTTGCATCTTTTGCATTTAGATAGCTTAAAAACGGAAACAATATTTAATGTGCATTGATAAAGGCAAAGTCAAAATTCGAGCTACAAGAGACTCGTTTGAGTGCAAAATTGACCATAAATATTAACGCCGATGTTTTACATGTTTCTTCACCAATTTAAAAAGTCCCTTTGTAATAAAACGATTGATAGTTTATATTATGCGCTCCGAAACTTCTGTTTTTGAAGGTCTTAATTATGAAGAGGCCTGAGTCAAGTTGCAAGCCGGATACGACAAAAAGAAAGCTAGCTGTCTTTAATTCATTTATTGACAAGTTCATGATACAAAAACCGACGAATTCGGATTGCTTCACTTTTAAAGTTAGTTAAATCGATGACTGTAGACTAAACATTTTTTTTTATATTGACAAGTTCTCAAATGAAACGGGCTACATTGCTAATCAAAAAGTGGTCACAAAGTGAGGGCTTTCCAGTTAAATCACAAACAGTACTGACTTACGACGCGCAAGGGTATCATGGAAATTTAAGACTTAGCGGGAGAATTGATTTGGCTCTGGGCATTTCCTCATGGGTTGCTCTTCAATGATGTTACCTAACGTGCCCTCAAATGGGTCAAAGTCATTCACCAACCGCTAAAAATTCGGAACATGATAATGGGCTTCTGAACGCTTTGGAAATATGATTATCTGAGCAATGACTCTAACTGAAGTCTAAACAGTCGAACTTTAATAAAGATAGCATCTAGGGAAAGATCACAATAATGCACCACCTGGATTCTGGCCTTTAGGACGTATTATCGACAATCAACCTGGTGCCAATGGCCTTGTTCGAATGGTTACCGTGAAGACAACGTGGAATTTACAAAGAAAGTTCTGTCCTTTATTAAACAATTTCTTTAATGGGCGAAGTATGTTCGGATATCTCAGAATTAGCAATTAATATTTTGAAATTAGTATTAGTATTTTCAGTTGTTGTGCAATTATGATAGAGAACATGCGGCTCCAATAAGACGGTGGCCTATCACACACAGCTCGTCCTACGATGTCAATTTTGCGAGAAATTTTTACTGGCCACATAATTTCATAAAATGGTTATATAGACTTCTTTCGATTTCTTGCTATTTCAAATTATATTATAATTAACAAATTATATTATAATTATATATTTGATGACTTTAAATTAAATTATTTCAACGACACTTTTCAAATAATAGTAGTAATGAAACATCGAAAATCACCAATTAACTGTTCCACTCAGTAGTTCTATGTTGTGGTTTTTTTCAACAAAAACAAAGAAAACATCGCATTAAAAAAAAACCTATCGGACAACACCAAAAAAATCCATACGGCTTGTCAGCCATTTTCAATAATTAAAAATGACATTTCGCTTTCGTCGTATTTTTCTTTGAATGGTAGAAAAGTTTTTTTTTATTTTTTTTATTTTAATTTAATTACAAAGGAAAAATACAATTATAATAAGTTTGTGGTTTGAATCAAATAAGAAAAATTAATAAATAGTTTTGTTACGCGTCTGAATAATGTTTTTTCCTATGGTAATTATCTAAAATTGTTGTGTGTTTGGTTTTCTTGATCGAATTTTTTTTTTTTTTGCGTTTGGGTTAGTGTAGTGTGTTATGTAAATGAAAGCCTCGCTTCATTTTTTTTCGAACACCAAAAACTTGACCAAACATAAAAACAGAAAAAAAAATTCGCTTATCAATTAAATTGTTTACATTTTTGTTTATATTATGATTATATATACGATCTGTTGTATTGTTAAATAAGAAACACATAAGAATTATTTGAAGGATTTTTTGCGTTTCCAGTTTGATGGACATGAAATACAAGTTGCACATACAGAAATTCAGCCCAGTAATATAGCGACCGAAGTTAAAGACCCGGTCATTAGTAATTTGCATAATAATACTCATCACATCACTAGTAATAATAATAGTAGTAGTAATAATCATGTTAGGACGGAAACAAATTATTTGGAACACTACAAGAAGATAAAGTGTACACAGTGCCGAAAACGTTTCGATACCGAAGCCCAAATGTTGGCGCATCGTGAACGACATATTATCGAATCAACATTTTCGTGTGGGGTGTGCCCAAAAAAATTCACAAGCCACAGTAGTTTGTGGAAACATATAAAATCACATACGGGCGAACGACCATTTATATGTGAGATATGCCATAAGGGATTTACACAACTGGCCAATTTACAGCGGCATCATTTTGTTCATAATGGTAAGTTTGATGAACATTGTAAACGACTCGATTATTACTAATTTTTAATTTTATTCAGGTTTGCGACCGTACGAATGTCCAGTGTGCCAGAAACGATTCTCTCAACATGCCAATATGATCAAACATCAATTGCTTCACACAGGTATTTACTACATTTTTATATAAAAATTCAAAACCACTTTAAAAATAATAACATCACCCAACATCATGTCGAATACAATGTTAAAACTAAATCGTTTCTAATAATTATATATCATTAAAGCGTCTTGTAACGCTCATTGGTAACAATCCTATGTGTTATTAAAAAAAACTTTTTGTTTTTGTAGGTCTAAGACCATTCGAATGCCCCATTTGTCAAAAAAGATTCACACAACATGCCAATATGATAAAACATCAAAGATCACATACAGGTACTTATATACCCATTTTCATGCATTAATTAATTCAGTAGGTAATATAAAATATATTATTTGTAATTCATATTTTTGTAGGACTCAGACCATACGAATGTCCAATATGTCAGAAACGCTTTACACAGCATGCCAACATGATAAAACATCAGAGATTACATACAGGTATTTTCACTTAAATTTTTTTTTTTATTCATTTTTTTAAATTTTGTTTTGTTTAAATCAGTGATTCTTAACCAGTGGTTAGCTGGAGGTTTCATTTGGTCGAAAAGAACAAAAAATTTCGTAAATTATTAATTTAAATAGAAAGATAGAATTTAATGTAGCCATTTTGCCCCAAAGTTTTTCTTAGCACCAAGTTTGATTAACTTATTCACTTAGCAATTTGTTTGTTATCCGTTGCACAAAATCGGATCCTTTCTCGTAAATTTCTCAAGCATTAAAATGGTTAAGAACCACTGATTCAATTTTAAAAAAAAAGTAAAATGTGCTGAGATTTCCAATGAATTAATAGCTCCGGCGTTAAATAAAAAATTTTATGTATTAATTAAAAAACAAAATCTTGAATCCATATACTTTTTTAGGACAAAGACCATACGAATGTCCTGTGTGTCAGAAAAGATTTACACAACATGCCAATATGATAAAACACCATCGTTTGCACACAGGTATTTCTGTTTAATTTTTTTTATATTTTTTAAAATTATTTTCTTGTACATATTTTTTTTTTGTTGTTTTTTACATAACCTTAAGACAAAATGTTTACGTATTTACATTTCTTGCCAAATAAATTTTAAAACACTATTTTTAAATAAATAAAATAAAAAAAAATTAGAAACATCGATGTGTTTTTAACATTGTATTCTCAAAAAAATTAAAAAAAAATTATTTTATTTAATTACCACATACAAAAAATTTTCTTTTTTAATTAATGCATATAATTTTTTGTAGGCCAAAGACCATATGAATGTCCTGTGTGTCAAAAACGATTTACACAACATGCAAATATGATAAAGCATCAACGGTTGCACACAGGTATATCCAATTTAATTTTTGTTGTTGTTGCTAATTCTGTGTATCGCTTAACGTATAATATAAATGATGTGTTCGTCACAACTATACACATTGTATTCGGCAAACTATTTTTTATTTTTAAATTTATTATAAAATAAATTATTCATCATAAAAAAAAGATAAAAACTAGATGTAGCGTGTTTGTCTGTGTGATTGTATAATAATATTGTTTTTTTTTTTGTATTCTATAAAATTTTTACAGGTCAAAGGCCGTATGAATGTCCTGTGTGTCAAAAACGTTTTACTCAACATGCGAATATGATAAAACATCAGCGAGTGCACACAGGCGAAAAGCCATTCAAATGCAAAGTCTGTGATAAATCATTTGCTCAGAGAGCAAATTTAAAGAAACATGAAATGGTTCATACAGGTGTGCGCCCACATAGCTGTTCAATATGTTTTAGGACATATGCCCAGTCGGCAAATTTAAAAAAACATTTGCTCGTACACGAAAAGGAGCAGAAACAAGCAAGAGATTTTGTATTGTGAGTATGAAACTATTTTTATATTACTATTTTAACAAACCTATATAAAAACTATCAATTGTTGAATGTATTAAGATAATTATTATAATATGTTTTTTTGAATTTTGTAAGTGAAATACCGTTGTATTTGTTGGTTCGTGTTATCAATTCAAAAAAATTATTAAGTTTAAATTATGATGAGAATATGAATGGGTTGAGGAAATAAAATTTGATACATGTAAGAATGTCTGTAAGTGCTACACAAGTATATATAGAAAATTTGAATAAAAGAATGACAGAATAATGAAGTGTTGATGAAGTGTTCAATGATCGCATATCGAATTGTCTATTTGGGAATTATGCCAAATTAGAATATCTGTCAGTTTGGCCCACAGCATATTTATTTATGATTTATATTCGGTTGAATTCATTAAATTTTTAGCCAAACCCTTATTTTGTATCATACAATCCATAATAATTTCGAACTCTTAGGTTAGAAGTCATTTAATGAAGTTTTACGAAATGTTTTCGCAAAAATATGTCATCGCATTTCATGATGTAGCGCATCATTCGCATTTTTGCAAGTATGTCGTTTTATAATACTAAAATGCGATATCGCATAAAAATGCGAAATCGCATTTTTTCATATTAGGGTGCCTTTATTTGATTTTGCAGTTTGTACTAAAACCCAATCCATTATTTCAATCTCAAATAATATTACATGCCGGCCTGCGTCTGCAGGATTCTTTATGTTTGTGTTCTAAATAACATAATTATCGCGAGCTAAGTCATATGCGTAAATTATTATTTGTTCCTAAATCGATGGAATTGTTTTTATTGAAGATCCATCGAAGAACAATTCGGCGGGTTAAAACCCAGTTGCTGAATGTTAAGTATTTTGGTTCAGTAAGAGAATCTTGTTACTAATTTGGACGCTCGCGCAGATACGGAAATTTTTAAAAATTTAGATCTATCTCTTAAACGGGACCATTTGCAAATTAACAATTCGTGTACCACATAAAGAAATACTCTCATCGAAACAGAACTTTATTTAGATTGTTGAATTAATTTCTCACGATCTGTCAGTTCATTAATATCAATACACTTCAGGATCAAATTAATTTTGTCCTCTGGAATTAATTCCCTAACGATGAAGTGTCCTCAAAAAATGTCAATAATAAACCATTCTGTATTATAGATGAAAAGTCAAAATGGCAGTAAACTTGTTAAAACTTTAAAAAGAAATTCTCTTTTGTTCGATATGTCCTTCTTTTGCCTTAACTAAGTCCTAGAGTCAGTCGGAAAAAGAATTGCACACTGCACGAATGTGAGCCTGAATGATCGACTGAAAAAATGAGTCCTTCATCATTGCAAGTACCTACTTTTTAATGGCCATGCAGAGGTGTTAATATTCCTGTGGTCTCTCTAGCAAAAAAACTCTAGGAAGTTTTGAATTTCATGTTAGGTATCATGTTTGTTGTCGTATTTATTTCGTTTTTCCTGTGACCCCGCGTTCCAAATGGCTATAGAATCCAATATTCACGAGCAGAACATATTTGATTTCAGAAAGACCGTTTCTGTATACTTTACCGTTTCTTATACTTTTATCTACGCTTCTAATACTTTTGCTTGTTTTAGTACCTGCATAATCTAGTTTAAAATCTAATAAGTATATCTGTAATTTGTAGATACTTGTGATGCAATTTCTTTTTTAACTATGTAGTGAATCCTCTCACTTCAGTCGTAGCATATGTATTGTAGTTCAATTTGGGATTGCATTTTACCATAGACATGTGCTTATCACACATACAATTGCGAAGGGTTCTAGCGCCTTTGGCAGGGGCAATAAATTGAAAACAAATTATGATTGTCTTTAGAATTTAATCAGGTTATGCCAAAGTATCTATGTGCTTTAAAATCTACAACACACAATTTTACATTTTTGGTTTGTACTAATAAATTTTGTTTGGTGCTAAATTATTATGCACATAAATGATTTGGCATTGAATAAATAAGATTGTTATTGACCTCAGCAAAAATTCACGCCAAACATCTAAAATTACTTTCCATGTAACATCTTTCGATATTCGCATGGATGGAATTTTTCGTTTCAAATAAGCTCTCAAATTTTAAATTTTAAATCGGGATTTTGGACTAGCCAAGGTCATACATTTTGTCCCACATCTTTTAAAAATATACATTATCTCCTTATGTATCGGTGCGTTGTCATGTTGAAAGGTGAAATTTGGGCAAAATAATTTGTATCTACTTTTAAATGTGCTACACGAATGTAGGTGTTAGGATCAGAATAATAACATCTGTTATCGGACTGCCACTTTTTTAACTTATTCTCTATTACTATGTTTCTTAACACAAGGAACCGAAATGTTTCGGTGGATATTTTTCTGCCAAGTTTATAACCGAAACATAAGTATACAGCAGATATAATATCAGTCCAAGCACGCTGTCTTGTGGTATACCAGATTTAATTGGAAGGGGCAATGTTTGTACGCCCTGATATTTTATAATGAAATATCGGTCCATTAGATATGATGTCATTATTCTATAGTAATCATTTGGTAAACATTGCTTAATGTATTCCAGCATGCCACACTTTATCGAAAGCTTGTGCTATGTCCATGAAAAGACCAGTATGATATCGTTTTTCCTTCAGGGCTGCTTGTATTACTTCAACTATTCTATGTACCTGTTATATTGTTGAGTGTTTTGGCCTAAATTCAAACTGGAGGTCCGGAATCAGCTTATTTTCCAGCAATATAGGTCAGAGACGCTTGAGTAATAGTTTTTCAAATAATTTAGACATACATTGAAGTAAGCTACCTAATTGGTCTATATGATGTTACTTCTTCCTGCGGCTTGCCTAGTTTTGGAATTAATATTACTGCTGAGACCTTCGATTGTTTTGGGAAATATCCAGTTCTCAGTATTGTGTTGAATATATAAGTTAGAAATCGTATACCAATTTTTGGTAGTTCTTTGGGATTTACCTCTTCGAATCGTGATTTTTAATTCTAAGATTTAAATTTTTTTGATTATTAGACGCATCTGTAATGGCGATACAAAATATCTTAAAATGTCACTATCCTCTTCTTCAGTGGTATCTAATGGATACGGTTGAAATACTATTTCGAAATGGTCTGCAAATATTTCAGCCTTTTCTTCGTTATTTCTGGCCCAGTGGCCATCACTTTTACGTATCGGTGGATTATGCTGCAGTGGTTGTTTCATCTTCTTTGCTTTCCATAGTGAATAGTCTGTGTTTTCTGTTGTTGACAGTTGTGATAAATATTCTTGTATTGACTGATTTTTCCCTCGAGCATTAATTTGTTTAATTGTTTGGTTGCTTTGTTTAGCCTACGTTTATCTTCTACTAAGCGATAACGATAGCGTTACCATTCCTGTCTTAATCTTCTTTTTTCCTTAATCAATTTTTTTTTTGACAACCTTTGAACATTCCTCAATGTCTTCCTTTTGGACGGGTGTGGATTTTCATGCTGCTTGTAAATGCATTCATTTAAATGTTCAATTGCATGAAAAATACGAGATCATTATTCGTATTTAATTTTAATTTTATGTTAAATTTATCTGTTACCAAAAATCTAAAGAAGTTTCAATCGCTGTATACTACCGGTGGTTTTTGTTTGTTCACTAACTTTTTCCCCAAAGTAATTAACACTGGTGAGTGATCCGATGACAAACATGACTTTGCATTTATAAAATTACTAGTGATTCGTTTAGTGACGCAGAAATCTATGACACCTGGGATCTTTCTTCTATCAGTTGGCCAATACGTAGGTTCACTGGTTGTTCCATGATGAAGGTTTCCTTTCCGGATCGATTTTAATTACTCGGTCTCTCGTTGTCGAGAGTATCCCTTGGGATTTGTAATTCCTTGCGATCGAATTATTGCTGGAAGTTCGACTATAATTTCGTCTTAACCTTATAATTATGATTCGTGTTGCTGTGTATTGAACATGAAGTCGTGCTTCAACAGAATGTCTTGATTGTTATTATGGATAATTGTGAAGATTTATAAGCATAAGGATCTGTTTGTGCCGGTCTTCCTATTATAGCCTTAAAATAAACAGATTTACTGAGGTTAACCTACTTTTCAAAAGGATTTTTTTGTAAAACATGCTTCGCACCCGTCCATGTCGGTTTTTTAATTTCAACTTGGAGGGGACCCCTGATAATTTATTTCCTCGATTTTAACTGAATCCTTACCTTTAGCACAATCTTGCGTTCCAATAGCTTGAGATGAATATTACATTAGCCCTGATTCTTTGTTACTAAGGACGGTAGCTCTCTGTTTACTTAAAACCTTTTTTTTTGTTCAGTTGTAAAATAGGTAGACCAGACCTTTTTTCACCAGATGCTTTGAGTCATGTCTTATTGAATGCCTGGATCTGCTTTAAAAAAATTTTTCAATTATTGTTGTCCATTTAAAATTCTGGAGTGGGCAAAGAAAAATAACAAATAGAAAGAAGTTATGACAATAAAATTTGGCAAAACATTATCCGGTTTCAATTGAGTGAAAGTAAATTTTTTTTACTTCCGCGGGCCTTCTGTTTTAAATAGCATTAGGTTGTAAATATACATATAATAAATACTAACAAAATGACTAAAAATTATTCTAAGTAATAAACATTAATACTAATTTTAAAATATATTTAACACCACAGACATCTAAAGTTTAAATAAATTCTAAACTTTATACTCTGGGAAATCGGAGCAATGTCCATATAACATCTAGCTAATTATGTTGATTATGCTATAATAATAATTTTCTTTGCTTTTAGAGTACCAAACTTTGGGGACGGGTTAATAGAGCACGAACGAAAGCAAAATAATACATGGTTTGTAAAATAGTAGATTTTGAACAGTAGAAATTAAGATTTATTAAGTTTTTCGTCGTGAAATTTTCAACATTTCCAATAAATTAGGTTTTTTCAGAAAATGTTTAAAATGAAATTAAATAATCAACCTCTGATAATCTCTATTTGGGGAAAGAAATCATGAACCATCTTAGATTTAATTGGGGACGGTGTAAAGTAAAAACGGAAGTGTAATGGTTGCCAGCCAAGTTGAAACGTGCTTATTAAAAAAAAAGATTAGATTCTTCAAAATAAAAAATTATCGACAACGTTTTACGAATACCATATATGAACTGATAAATATAAGGCAAAAAAAAGTGACGGCATCACAAAAAAGACCTAACACATAAAATACACCTTGAAAAGCCAAAATACAAAATTTTTCACTCCAATTATGATTATTGATTAGCATGACCATCGACAAGCCTTGGTGTAGCCTTCTCAGTTTATACTTGATATTTCGCATTATAAAAACATAGTAGGCCACAGTGAGTCGAGTCGATTGAGGTGAGACTCGACAGTCATAATTGGGGTGTTTATTTTTCAAAAGAGTCGTCTCTTGCTGCCAATTTAGGAAAAATATAGTCACGCAAAGATTAAACCAGAAACACACCATACTGTATTTCAATGTAGATAGATAGCTTTTTAGAGATATTAATTGTCTTTAAAATGTCCGATCGCGTGTACGAAAAATTCCATCATGATTCTTAGTAATAGTATGCCGGTCCACTTAGTTCTTACCGAGAACCAATAAAAACGACCCAAAAGAATTTACTGTCTTATTTATCAATTACCTTATTACTAGGCCCCTGTGGTCGAAGATACACACATGCTTCGTAAAAGACTTATAAATGAGCAATTTATCCTCACAATTCCTTCACAACATGCTTGGTTTGTCGTAGGAGGCGACTAAATAAATGTTGAACCGCTGGGCTGACTACCCGCATCTTTAAAAAATCCATTTGCTAAAAATATTAACAAAAATAAATATGGATATCGCTAAAATTTAACCAAACAAAGCTAACGGGCTTTTCGTTGCTTTACACAGGAGATGATCTCGACAATCTTGATGTTTAAGTGATTGGTGACTTTAATGTTCAAGCTGGCTAAAATCAGGCTGACTTATGTGGAATTATTGGTTTGTACTCTTGACACGACATAGCAACCGATAATGGAAAACCACAAACGCCGTTGTTACCGCAATGAACCGAATCTTCCTTTGCGTCTAAAATGGTTATCAAAACTAGCTTTAACTATTTATGGGCAACGACTTTGCGGTTCGATCGTAGTAGTATTTTTAATTTTTTGTTTAATTTCCATTTCGGGAATGATTTTTCTTGCGGGCATTGTGTCAGACAATGGAAGTTTTGTTTTGACTAGCCTACCTAAAAACAATTTAGATGGAGTCAACGTGAAACATCGACTGTATTTATTTCGCCGACGCCTTTTTCAGACAATCCGTTCAATCCAAAGTCAAGTCAAGCTTTGTGGATATCGTGGTCTTGAAATTTTATTCGATTCAGTTGCTCGATCAAATTCAGCGGATCCGAAAGAAACGTCTTTATTTTTAATCATCGCTGAATATCGAATCCGGTCAAATATCCCCCGAATGCTTTCGATTATGTGTTTTGTTGTTTAAACCGAAACGCGGGTAAAAAAATAGAATGAGCATCATAGATGGTAATGAATCTTGTCCGACGTATTTAGATATATCCATCGATACGATTTAGTACGTGGTTTGGTCGTTTATAAGAGGCTAGTAGTAGAGCGTGCGTGTTCGTTAATCGACAGTTAAAGTATTTCATTAACTCCTAAATGCGATTAATGTAGCCATTTGGCGGGTTTTGTCTTGCAGCTTCGTTGGAATCACCAATCAAAGAACGACGATTTAATTTGTGAAATCACTGACTATGATGGGTCATCCATGGGATTCGAACCCGATACCTCCTGCTCCAAACACCGCAGCTTTAACCACTGCGCCAATTGCTCGGTTAACTCAAATTGTACATCATTACATGTTAAGCAACGAAGATTTGTAGTGGACTCTGATAAGTTTGACAAAAACCGTGCGATGTTTTTTAAAAGGCCCAGAAATCTTCCGTAGGCTCTCTTGTCTTTTGATTTCTCCATTCAAAGAATAGCGCTACTTTATTTTTTTAATGGTTTTATTTTGCTCCATGAATTTTATTTTCGCAGCCTATATTGAATTTTGTCCCCAAAAAACCGACTCGGACGCAAAATTAAGACCTTATGGCATGCGTTTATATGTATAGAGCCTATTAGCAAATGTTTCCGTTTAATGCACGCATTCAATGGCTTTTGATCAAAACAAGGTCGCAGTCGTCCTCCATTTGTTCGCTTTATCAATTTATAAATTGTTCACCCAATCGGTTGGGTAATCGACCGGTGCATTGATTCCACCATTTGATCCTCTTTCAATTTATCAGCAAGTGCTACTGGTACCCGTTTTTGATAGTGTTAAACCGGGTTTGAATTTTTGTATAAAAAAATCGAAACCGGTCCGGGAAATTTGCCTATTCGGCAAACAAACAATGGCTTTATTTTTCATAAAAGCGAAACAGGACAGGGCAACATTTTGTACCATCAGTCCTACTAGACTCTGGCATATGCACGATTCTCGGCTTTCGTTGATCTCAAAATTAATGAGCCTAAAATAAAATATATGATCACAGGTTCTAGAGGCTAAGACGCATGGTGTGAGAGTTGGTCACTAACGGTTGAGTATAAGAGATGACTGATGACATTCGGGAGAAGTCATGCGCATGATATATGGCCAAACGAAATGATAACGACATTTACCGAGTTCTATTCACCACGTGATCAGGAACTTAATACAAATTTCTGTTTTATCCTGCTATCTTTTATGGGGTCGAAGCTCTCCCAACTCTTTCGCTCTTAAGCCGTCACCAGCCAAATCGAGGACGCACGAATACAGTTTCGATTTTAAATCCATCTTCACATTGCATTGCTCCAGCCTGCAATAGATTCTGCACTCCAACAGGGGTCATAGTTGTGTTCACCGTCATCACCGATCGTAATCAGGTGATCAATCATTTTCAACCCTCCCCCGTTGGGATTCGACCCCGGTACTTCCCGTCCCATACACCGCAGCTTTAACCACTGCGCCAATTGCTGGCTCAGGCAAGTTCTGCGAGCCGTTCCTAACCGATTGGCTCAGCGATTTCTGATAGGAGAGCCGTAATTTGGTAGGCGCAGAGATCACTTTCGGAGACACTGGGTCCTCCAAGTAGAGGGCGACTTGTGTTCTTAGGATTTTCTAGAACAATAAAATATAATTTTGAGTCGGATCGATCGACTTTTTTTTTTTTTTTGTTTATGTTAACTAGTTGAATCGGAAAATTCAAAAATTGGAAATCATAGATTCTGTTATTTCGATAAATTATATTTAAAATTTAACGGCAATTTTTATTTTATTTTTATTTTTTTCTATTTCCAGGACAAATAATTGTACACAATGCCATAACGTAACTGATAAGCAAGCCTATGATGAACATTTACGAACATCCCATATACCAATGGGACTAACCGCCATAAATTATTGTAGTCCAATAGCACATCCAATCCAGCATAATCCTCATGGTCCCCCGCCCCCACCTCCACCCCATTTAGCACCTGTGTTACATCCAAATCTAACGACACTAAATAATAGTGGCATTAAATTAGAAAAACCGACCGAAGTTAAAAAAGAACGCCTCGAACAGGAAGGAGCGGAAGAATCAAATTTATCGAATGGTGATATATCCGAGAATTATTCCAGAGTAAAGGTGTGATTAATGTATAATATATTATCTGCGGTTATGGAAGCATTAAATAACAAATAAAATACTAATACTAAAAAGCTACAAACTAAAAACATTAACGACAATTAACAAAATACATATAGTATATAAATATAAACTAAAAATATTTAACTAAATATAATCCATAATAACAAACAAATATTGTATATAAAAAATATACGAACGAATATTTAAATTTACAGTAAAACTTGTCATAGCCGGAACTTAGATGTGCCGGAATCTTCTCATACCCGGCAGCCGAAACACATTTTTGGAACGAAAATTAAAATTTTCATCATTTAGTACTTATTTTTATTAACTTTTCGGACACTCGCGATGACAGTTTAATGTGACAGTTTTAACGATAACAGTTTAACCTTACTTTAATGTCCTCTTTAGTTTTAATTTATGTCGACAAAACAGAAACAATCAAAAATTGTTGGTACGAACTTGTTGAAACGGTAAAATATGACCTTATTCCGACGGCGGAATTGCAGAAGGAACAGGAAACAACTCCGATAGTGCTGAATCATCGAACGAGGCTGATTTTTTAACTCCTGTCAAAAACATGATAATCAAACATCTTGAAAGCCTTAGGATCATACTAGTGATCCAAAATTCATACTAGTGATCCAAAATTATTTAATTTTGGATCGAAAGCTAAATTACTAGAAATTTCTAAATATAATAGCCAACTGAAACAAACAATGATGAAGGATTTTGTAAGCAGGTATTACTATCTCTAGAGATCTAGACTACACGTTTTACTAACTAAATTAAAGAAAATTTGAAATTAAAATCGCCGACTTTTCTAAATTGTTCATTAGTTAGTCTATTAACCACCAGGTTTTTTCATTTATCATGGTCGTTAGGTTGCTTTTCGTTTTAGTTGTAAATTTTTGTGTACGTGCATATAACTACAAATAAAACTGTACAGATTTGTATTTAAGAAGTTTTAAAACTACACAAACATTAATTTAATACAAACATTAAAAACAAATATGTTAAAATGATAATATTTATGCGTAAGCATAGATGTTATAAACAAAATATTTTTTAACCAACTGAAGTTTGAAAAGTCAACAATTTAGTATCGTGAATAGTCAAGCACAGCTTGTAATATTAAAACTAGTGTCATCTATGAATCATTGATACGAAATAATCAATAATTTAGAAAAGTCGGCGATGTAGACGAAATTTTTGGCATGAGGCACACAGCGAAAACTTATCCGGTACCGCGCGATTCCGTCTTTGACAAGTTTTACTGTACATCACAATCCCTTTTTGTTTTATTTTCTATTGTATATAATTTTCATTTAATAATTTTAATTTACTTTTTCCAAATTGGGAAATTAAAATTCGATAAGATACATTTCCATTTTCAAAATTTTATGTTTTTAAAAAACATTTTATTCAATTTACAAAAACGTTAAACGTCTTCCGTTGATTATTGAAAATTGAAATGTAAGGATCAGAAAAAAGTCTAAATTACTAAACAAAACTAAATGAATAAAAAGTAAATAAGTTATATAAAAACTAAATGCATGGCAAAATATATAATGTAATAGCTAAAAAAAAAAGTTAATTTCGAGATATGCTATAATATCTTAACCATACTAACATAATTAATATGGTGGCTGTAAATGTTTCTTTAAATGTTATAAACAAAAATTTATGTTATATATATATTTTAGAAAATTTATCTTCAAAAAAATTATAAATTAATTTTGATTAACGAATTTTTATTATTAAAAGAATCAGGTCTCGTTTTTTAAAAACAAAATTTAAAACTGAAATTGTAATTGCTTTTATAAAATTATACACGAAACCATTAAATTAGCTCTGTGATTTAAACCTAAATTATTATTTTCTATTATTTTGATATTCTATTTATTATGATATTTAGGAGTAAATTATAATTACAAAAATTTATAAAAAAAAAATACGATATTCGATAGTTTTTGATTAGATCATTAAAAAAATATTAAATATTAAAATTAAATACAAAATCATAATTAATTTAGGCGACGTTAAATTAGAACTTTAAAAAAATTAATATATATAAATGAAAAAAAAAAAAAAAAAACAATCTAAATTATTCAAGATTAAAATCTATAGTACAAAAAAAAAAGTTTATTTTAGTCTTCAAATTGTAGTTGAATATTTTTATTACCTGAAAATTTATTAAAATTGTAAAAAAAATCTTAAGAAACAACAAATAGTTAGCGATCATAAAATTTTTAATCGGAATTCTAATAATTTTCATATATCTCTTAAATAAATAATTATTTATAGATCTATAAGAATACGCGCGTTACAAAATAAATTTTCTAAATTATGGTTGGTTGAATATATTATTATAGTAATTAGAATGATTGAGTATATATTATTTTATTCAAAAATATTAATAATTATATTATATTGATATATAAAATATAGATGCTTCAAAACTGCAGTGTAGCCGCTTCCATTCCCACTATGGTAAGTGTAAGTACGATTTTATATTGTATCGTAGTTATGTTAGATAAAATGGTGTAAGGTGACTAAAATTATTTAAGTAACAATATCTATCGTTAAGTCTAACACGTAAACAAATATCATTCAAACAAATTTTAAACAGATAAACAGCGTAACGACTATAAGTATTGGCACTCACCGATATTGATAACGTCACTATCTTCTATGTGATCAATTACAAAGATGTTTTGTTCTGTCTGATCTTCCTCGGAAATTTCGTCATTTATTGGAAGCCTGCTGAGACAGTCAGCATTGGCATTTTCAGTTCCCTTCCTATACTTTAATACGTAATCAAAAATTGCAAGTCGGTTTACATGATTGTCCTTTTGTCTGCGACAATATCCCTTCCAAGGATTTTATGATCACTGTATACCGTCACTTGATGGCCATAAATATATTTATAAATCCTTCCAATGTCACATCACCAATTAAAATATCATCAATATAAAATTGATGATGCTGGTTTCAAACCATAAGGCATTCTTTTATACGCATATAAACCTCTATGTGTATTAATTGTTAATGTTTGTTGAGCTTCATTACTCAATTTTAATTGTGTGGACGCACCCTTTAAATCAAGTGAAACATCAATTTATTGATTGTGACTGAACAGTCCACATATTTTAATTTTAGCATCTTGCTTTGGTACTATTACTATCGGCGAGACCCATTCTGACACCGTAACGGATTCAATTATACCATCCAGTTCCATTTCCTTCTTGAATCTGCTTCTTAAATTGATAGGTGTAACGTATATTGTTTATGGAAAATCGGTGTTGCATTTTCAATCAACGGTTTGTGCAATTAAATTTTAATTAAGAAAAATCTTTTATTTAGCTTTATGATTTTAACGTGTCACTTGATTGATGGTTTAATTAGAAGTGAAGTTAGCTACAGAAGTTAAATACAGTGGAACAGATGCAATGATTCGAATTCGTTCAATGCTTATTTTCAATACTCCTCCTCATTTGAATCATCAGTTAACTCCACATGCATCCCTACGAACATTGACACGAGGACCCATCAATGGTTTTGTCAATAAATCTGTCACCATAGTTTCCGTAGGACAATATCGACATGTAAGAATACATTTGCCGATGTACTCCTTGACAAATGCCTCTCGAACATCAATATGTTTGGGACGTATGACGACAATTTATCCTCCTTAATGAATGTCAAACAACTTGGATTGTCTTCGAAAATTGTCGTCGGTTTCCCAATGCGTTGATCAAAATCATTGAGTAAACGACGAATCCAATTCGCCTCTTGACATGCTCCAGACAACGCAATAAATTCTGCTTCCGTGATGAAATCGCAATGCAATCCTACCTTCGACTGCACCAACTGAAAATACCGTTACAATACTTGAATATGTAACCAGATTGTGACTTTCTACTTGCACGATCATCAGCCCAAGTTGCATCTGAACCATCATTCTTCCCAAGTGACAATCGTAATCCGGCAGTACCCTTGAGATACTTTAATACTCGTTTCAATTCGTTCCAATCCTCCTAGTTTGGACTGGACGACTTTTGTGCGAGAATTGAAACCGCTGCCGATATGTCAGGTCTCGTGTTGCAATTCGCCGACTGTTCTCCCTTATTTCACACATGTTGCCCTTGAAATTTACTTGAACACCTTTTTCCGTTAGTTTTTTGACTGAAAGCAAATTTCCCTTGATATCTGGCATTAGCAACACGTCTGTGATTCTTACTGGAACACTTTGATTTTCCTCGTTCTAAAAAAGCTACCTTAATTGTGCCTTTACCCGCAGCTATTAATTGTTGACCACTTGCAACGCTTAATTTATCTCTACAATTCATGTCAATATTGACGAAATTATCCTTAGAACTGACAATGTGACACGTGGAATCGAGAATCCAGCCATCACCTACTTGATGTGTTAAACAGGTTTTCTGTTTCATCTTTCGCTAGATTCGCGTTCTGATTACTTCCTTCCTTTTTGAGTCAGGCTTTGTATCTTCGACAATTCTTTTTGATGTGATCGCTTCTTTTGCAAAAATAGCACTCAGACTTTTTATTTTCACCTTTTTGACCTTTCGTTGTCATTCGTTGTTCCGCCTCGATCCATTCTTGTTTTAAATTCTGCGAGAACCTTTGATTTAACCAACGTGATTGTCAATTCATTCTCTTCTTTATTCTCGAGCGCCGTTACCAATCCGTAGTAGCTTGGTGGCAAAGAAGCCAACAACGTAGCAGTCATAAAAAAATCTGCACTAAGTGCCAATAACTTTCGAAACAGCTCGTTCATGGAATTCTTGTGTTTTTCCGCATATCCGCCTTCATCAAGCCGCTGTTGCATGATTTATTTCATAATATCCGAGGCGGATCGGAATTAATTTAGTTTCATAATATGAATATTCGGTGCGAGACGGAATTTACGATGTCGGAAAAGTTTCATAATAGACCCCCAGTAAATCCATCTATTTACGAAAATGCCTAGTGATACAAGTTTTATTTGTATTATACATTTTTTTTAATTTCACTAAGGCTCTGTTCGATTTCCATAATAATTTTGACGTGAGTGAAATAATTATCTCTTCCATATTTTGTAATGAGCTCGCTTGTTGTTCGAATTCTGTAAACGTTTTGACTGTTGTAATTGTGACGTTTCGAGATAAATAGTTAACAATTTTAAATTAATTAAAACTATGGTTTAATTCAAATGTGGCTTTATTTATGATCACTTCTAGATATATGAATTGAATGTGAATAACACGCGGAAATCAGAAACATGTGCAAAATGTACTAACGTACATCTGGTGACAATACAGGTATTCCACCTCGTACTCTAAAATGTATTGTGCTTTACACTGGATCTGTAATGTTATGGATTTAGATTGATTGCATTGAGGCGACCAATAATGTATAACATGCGTTCCACCAAGAACATTATAAATTCTATTTTGACGATGCAATGATTAGAAAGCATCTAAGAATTTGAATCAATTCATGAAATTGGTAGTTCTTGCCTAACAAATCGTATTATTAATAACCTAGGTTATTATCCACGATGGAACTATTACTAGTTTTGCTGTGGTTGACCAGTGACATAAATTACAGGAATTAGTAGGGGCACAATCAAACATTTTGGGAACCAATTTATGTGACATCATTCACAAATTATTTGTTTTTACGGTATAGAGCTGATAATGACATAAGGGACAACATGGCCAAGCAATGGTATGTCCTTATAGTTTTATAATTATCACTGCACTTATCTCCGTATAAATAATAATTCTATAATATTCATAAATATAAATACATTTTATGTACGTACAGTTTACTATAAATTATTTTGGAAATGACAAAATTATTTCATGTATCTGTCAAAATTATTACAGGAAAAAAATGTTAACAGAAATCGAACGGGCCCCAAGTAGTTCTGCCTGGGGCTCTAGATACTAGTACACTTTCGGTCAAATTCACAGACTTTTTATTTTTAATTAATGCTTTTGCTTATAGTTTTTTTTTTTTTTTTGTTTGTTTCATTTGATGCTTATCGTTTGACTTTCGCCACTATCCTCAATTATAGTTGGATTATAGGAGGAAAATTAAGAAAATTGTTGACACAGTTATTGATTCGCAACGGGGATTTTTTGTATGTGAACTTTTTCGTAGTGAATTTCCTCTGCAATTATTTTAGAATTTTTGATTGGAATAGGATCTTTAGCTATTGAAGTAATAACATTTGGTTTTTTATTAAGCTTCTGAATTTCGTTTAAAATTGTCGGAGATTTTAGCCATTCTGCTTCTGAAATCGGAATTTCTTCGTTCGCTGACCCAACTGGAAATCATATTAGAAATTAACATCAGATTTCAAGATATGTATATCCAATGTATTTATAATAGAACCGACGCATTCGGTTGCGTAGTTTTATGAGTGTTTGGAGTTCAACAGATATTTTTGAGATGCCTTTGCTTTGAACGAGAGGCATTGTTTTCTTAATTTGAGAAGCGACTGGAAGGTTTCCATAGACAAGCATTTTAAATTGCATTCAGTCGGTGGGAGTAGGCGACGAAATATTTTTGTTACTTTTGTTTAAGTCTTGAACAGGATTGTAAATACAATTGGTAAATGACCTGAACAAAATTCGTGTAAGACTCGCGGAAGAGTGATCAAAGAGATATATTTTGATAGTACCAAAACAAAATCTTTCCTTTAGGAAATGTTGGCTCGGTATGAACATTTAATTGTATATTGGAATTATAAATTATAAACATTATGTGGCGCGAATTGAAGTTACCTGCTAAGATAATTTTATTACTGGAGCTAGGAAGCTGTTCGAAATCGATCCTCTTAACTTATTTCACATAAAAAGAGCAAAACGTGAATATTTGTTCGGAGTACGTTTCATTCAAAAATGTTGCTTTAGTTTCGGCTGTTGCATATGTTTTACCCAGGAAGTGAGGGATACCATTCTGGATTAAGTATACAGTGCCTGTAGATTTGGTGTCTAGCTTGAATGTGATATAACCGTGAAATCTAGATCACTGACTTAGGTGGGTTTCGGATAGAAGAATCAAGCGAGTCTTGTGAACGAACAGTATTTCTTCCACACGTTCGAAATCCTTTTCAGTTAGTTTTCGAAGAAATGGAATTTGCAACTACTTCATAAAGCAGTGGAGTAAATGTATATTTTGTTAAAGCACTCATATGGTTATTTCTTCGCCACTTTCAAATCATGGTTGTTTCGACTTGCTTTTATATGTTGAAATTCAACATCCGTTGAAGAATGCTCGTAGCATTCGGGTATAATGTTACTAAGATTAACTGCAGTTTAACGCAGAGGTCGCTCCTAATAGCTCACATTTTGTTCCCAACTAGACCAGATAAGAGATGGACAACTTTTTACGTATTCTTATCAAAATATTTCTCTGGTCATTCATCCAGTATCGCTGCTAATCCCCAACATTTGGATAAAGATTTCAGAGTTTCTTCCGGAATACTTCAGTAAGCCTTTGTTTATCTCATAAAAATTCCCATATCATTTCGCTGCAAACCCATTTTTTTGTTTTCGGGCATAAAATTGATTTCGTCGCATTAAATATTTGAGTAGGACATTTCATTTATAATGATATTTATTATTTGACAAAAACCTTTCGATTCCATCAAACAAGAGTATTTGTCAATGTCTCCAAATGTTAACAATGGATGCCGTTTAAACAACGCAAAATCATTGAATGATATGCTCGTTTGGATATAGTTTACGTGACTTATAAAAGCACCCTAATCTTTGGAATTGGCCAAACATACAAGCCGGTCTAACGCAACTCGAAGTAAATTATATAATTAATAAAATTTTAACATTTCGTTTAAATTAGTCAACCAAAATTTAGAAAATTTTTAATTTTTATAATTAATCTCCTGTTTTAAAAGAATATCTTGAATCAAGGAATCACAATTTCAATCAAATTAATTTTAAAAATTATATATTATTTCATAAAAAAAAAAAATTAAAACTATGTATATTGAAGATGAATTTTAAATGCAAATTTTATGCTGTGTGCCCATACCAAAATATGCGTCTAAATTGGAAACGTTTCTAAATTGTATAAGTATAATGAACGGCAACAGTTCAAAGTATACTGGAGATATCAACATGCACTCAAAAAGTTCAATTTTCTTTATGGTATGAGGCAGACAACAAAAGTATTAAAATTATTATTATGAATTAAATTAATTTAAAAAATAAAACTATATACTATTATATTAATTTATAATTATTTATTTGTTGAATGTTAAAACCTATATATTTTATTGGTAGCATGTAAATTAAAAATTAAAAAAAAATAAATTATATTAACAAATTACTAATTTACTAGTTTCGCTGTTTTATTACAAAATTAAATAATTTAATATTTAAGTATTACATTAGTATGTAACATAATATAATATTTTAAAAATAAATAATTAATTTTAATTTTATCATTTCAGAGTGGAGCACCACAAATTCAATTTATCTACGACACATCAAAAAGGATATATCCTCCACCTCCGCCTACGCCAATCTATAGCGAAACCCCAACTCATCTTCAGATTTAATTTTTAATTTTAATATTTTTTTTTATATTATAGATATTATATATTAGATATACATACATTTATGATTTTAATTTTTTTTTTTTATTTTATGTTTTATTAGAGTTAAAAATTATTAATTCTTCAATTTACACGAACAAGAAAATATTGAAATTATTTTACATTCATTAGTTTATAGAAATATATAAAAATATTATTAAAAATGATATAAATATTATATTTTATATTGTTAGGCCATCCAATATAGCCAAATTATAAAAAAAAAAAATTCAATTTTTTGTTATTATTATGTAATAGTTTTATGCATGAAGTAAATGCCATCCATTTTTTTAGGATGTAACCGTAGATATTATTTATGTATTATAATTATTATTTCTGTTTTGAAATAGCACCGAGATTGGATTTTGTTGTTATTGGTATTGTGTTGTTCTGACAGTTATTTTCAGTTGAATAACGAACTACTCAGTGGATTTATATTTATTCGCTTTCGGAAAATTGCGAATATTGGTATTATGAAATTTAAAAAATCCGCCTTATTATGAACCTAGCTTAAAAAATGTGTCTAATGTTGATTGTTTTGCTTCTTTACACAAAATGCTGCTTAACTTTTGTAGCAATAAAGAGCTGCCAATGGCTCGAGAGACCTTACTGCAGTGTTCCTTATCGACGACATTCTGAACTAGGATTGTAATTCCTATTTCAAAGTGAGAAAATTGCTTTAAAATTGTTAGATGTTATGCAGTTCGGTAATAAGTTTTTCTGGAATTGTTCACCTCGTGGATTTCAACTCTATCTACAATTCGAAATGTGGTTTCCGGCGTCTTTAATGTTGTATTTCTTCCAAAACTCTGTCAGCGAAGACATTTCGTTAGTCAGTTTTCCTAATATTCAGGAGCACAGTCCAATATTTCTTTCATCAGGACAAAAATAATTTTCAAATCAGTCTTCGCAAAGAGGTACAGTTAGATTTTTTATTGCATCTCCAAATAATGTATCCATATGCAATGCCACGACGATAGAGTTTAAATATGGAAGTATTGCAGAGATGAAAGAAAAACAAATCTCCTTCAATTAAACTTCCAAGTGAAACACTACTTCAATTATTCCCATTTCCTCCTTCAGAATTTGAACATTCGTCTTTGTTTTCCTCTTTCTACTCCAAATAGTTTCAAGTCATTACGAAAATTTTCAAAATCTTTTCTAGCGTTAATAGTTACTAATCTTCAGTGGGTTCAAAGTTGTCGCTTGGTGGGCCGCCATTTATATTTTCTGTGTGAAGTTCAGAATCTCGTTTTCATAAGTCCTTACATGAGCAAATCACGAGGTACTTCCTAGCATCTGACGAAAATCATGCTAATATCCACGTAGGCTGTCAATTTTATTAACTTAAGTCTAGGTGTCGACTGAAAAGTTCGTTGTTATTTTTACAATGGGAAATTTTTTTACGTATTTGTATGACATTTTATGTATTTGAATGTTTTCAAATTTTGACGTTGATTTTTTTTCATAAAAATTCATTGGAAATAGTTTCAAATCTAAAATGTTTAAAGTTTAATCAAACATAAATGGCTTTCAGTGTTTATAAAAAAATAAATTGCTTTTATTTAATTTTAATAGCAACAAAAATACGTGATAATGACATTTATCAAATAAATGAAGGGCTGTCCATAAAATTTCCTAGAGAAAATTTTATATTTTAGTACCAATGTAAAAATAACAATCAAAAAACCTCTAGCCGTTAGTACATATCGGTTGTATTTACTACAAATCCGTTTTTTTTTTTTTTTTTGTATGTGTAGGTTACAAATTTTGTGTCGAGACACAATTTTTTTTTGTTAATGTATACTATCCGTGTAAATAAATACAACCAACTTTTTGGTGGAAACGTACACTAAAGAAATTTTCACATACATGAAGGCAACGCTATTTAGAACAAAGGTGATGCTATTAAAATTACTCTTAAGTCACACATCATCATTTCAAATTATTATAATATGTCTGTTGCTACAAAATTTGAACAAATTTCAGATAAAACGTCGTGAGGTGTTTAGTAACATTACTTCCAAGAAGTAAAATTGTTAATCTTTCTTTGGATACCTTATATTACAGTATTTTCATTCTTCGAAATAAAAGTTTTTTCGAACATACGTTTGGGCCTTCATAGTCGCCTTTGAGACGTTACTTAACTCTGCTCTCTAATAGCACAAGTCATCTCTAGTAATCAACTATCCATCGGAATATAATTGTATCACATAACAATGGATCAAAACCTAGCTTCTACTTATCGGTTCGGTCGCAAAGTATTTAGAAGTTTTTTATCTCAACGGAAGTCATTGCTGTCCCTTTTTTAGAATCGTGACGGAGAAGAGATCTAAATCTAGATTATCATCTTGATGAAAAATATGTTGTTCGACTCAATCCTAAGAAAACTATAAAAACTATAACTCCAGATTGTCATAGATCTATACAATCTGGAACGTTTAGGCTTTGGAAAAATTATTTATATGGTTTTCTAAGGGATGTTTCATAATCCGAGATAATTTTAATTTTATTATTAACTTGTACTGACAAGGACTTAGAGATTCGGTTTTGTATCTCTTCTTGCTGGTTGATCCAATCAACTAAATCGTTTTAAATATCTTGCATTTTTGGTGCTACACTTTAGTATTTGGTCAGAATGTATATTCCATTAAGTCTATATTCCATTATGAAAGAACCAGAACGAGACAATAAAAAATATATAAAGTTTCGTTGGGTGAGTGAATGAGTTCGCCAACTTTACCAAATCAAAATAATGTAGGGGAAATGTTTGCGTTTGTGTGTTGCTCTAAGTTGCTAAAAATTTATTTTAACAATTTTGCATAATGGAATCGAGACTTTATTTCTTAGTTTTGTAGTCTGTTCGATTTATATCTCGTATTTATAATTTTTATCAGTTACCAAATGGTTTATTTTTTTCTCGATCTTAGACCTGACAATATTAATCCACAAATAAAAACTACATATTTTAAAATTATATCATTAAATTTTTAATTATTTTGAACTTACCAATTTGTCCAGTTGAATTAATTACATAGCTTCAACCTAGGTTATAATATACTCACTTCCGGTTCTTATTTTCTTCAAAATACCTTAAAACTAACATCCACTGAAGTAATAGCGTTGGATGAACAGCACACCAAACAAAAAATAAAATCTTAATCGAGACGAAACCACATACATATATTATAATTTTGTTAGCTTCAAAAATGTAAGTGCCAACATTTTATAGAAATACGCACGACGGTATAGTTTTGCAAATTATAGAAGACTCCAATATTAATTTTAAATTTATATATTTTTTACATTTTTTCTGATTTTTAGTTTTTATCATTTTTTTAATTTTTTTTTTGTTTTTAGGTAGGATATTATATAGAAAATGTAAATATAATATTATAGAAATGTCTTGAAATGAAAAAAAAACAAATTATATATGTGATTTAATAAATTCGAAAATAAAATAAATACAAATAAAAATTTAAGGAAAAGCTTACCAGTTTTTTTTATTTTCTCTTTTTTCATTTTTATAATTAATTTTTTTTTTTTTGTGTACTTAAAATTAATTTATTCATTGTTTAGCTCATTCTTAAAAATTTTTCATTTTTATTATAATTTAAATTAAATTATTTCTTTTTTTTTTGTTTGTATATAATTACAACTTAAACGAGTCCTAAATTAATTCAATTTTTCTTTTGTTTTGCTATAATTTTTTTAATTTAATTTTAAATTATATATGCATCGGTGGCTGGAAAAAAATCTTTAAGTAATGTAGTGCGTCTTTTCTCGGCAATGTCCATTTGATTTTCTAAATCACCACGATCGGTTGTTTCAGTACGTTCTATTTTCCATGATAAATTTTCAATTTCAGCTTCTAATTGGGCCTGAAAATATTTAAAAAGTGGTTAAGTGGTTTTAAAATACATTTTAGCTCGTATCCGCTATTTGGAATGAGTTCATAAGTGTTTGTTTATATCAGTGCCTTGTTTAAATATTTAAAGAATATGTGGAATCTCCCCGATTTAATAGGGAGTCTAGTTATGCTGAAAATTATTCTTAATGATTTGCAGGAAATAGTAAGAAGTCATTATCAAAACCATTATCTATAACGTTTAAGTAGAAACCTTGTTGGCGCTTCGTTGATGAAGACCAACGATGTTTGCCACAATAATTGTCATTTTCTTTCAATACCGGAGCAGATGTTTGTCTTCAATTTAAAAACTTTCTTATATGGAAATGTACAACAGACTTTGATGTTCACTTGTTCGAATAATACAATTTACTAGTAAAATTTAAAAATAAAAATTCTATCCAAACTATAACGATCAACAGAACTAAAAAGCATTCTTTCCGAAATGTTAAAACCGAAAACTTTCTAAGATCTTAAAAAATTCAACTCGGCGACGTAAAAGAGCATACCACTTAATTCGGATAAGTACTTGAGAACAATCAACTCGAAAATTTAGCTGATCTAGTTAATGTACAAGTTAATGTAACATCAAAAGATTAAATCGGTCATGGTAAGGAGAAAGAACAAAATGTATGGTTCGCTCTGAAGGTTAAAAACGCAGTGCTAACTAATTGCTTTTGAACATTTTCGATTTGGTCAGAATATCAATGATAAAACGGAGACCAGATCAGAGGCCAAGACCTAACGAAAATTTAAATATTTTTTTTTGTCAATTTATTTCTATACAATTGTTGTTGTAATTTGCAAAATTTTTACTTTGATTCAAACCGTTCTGGAATCACATGAAAGTGTCCTTAATCTACAAAATATGATTGTTCTATAGGTGCCAATTTAACGGCCTATATTCTTTTCGAGACAAATCAAAATCCGAATAATACTGTATACCGTAAGGTTATAATATGAATAAAGTTTGTTGCGGCGTCTTTCAAGAAGAACCAATTCCTTTTTATTCTGACATTTGGACCACTTTGCTCATCGAAAGGAGGAACTATTTCGTGGAATTTACGTTTTGGTTTACGGCTTTTGCTTTTTTATGCTATTTGCTTAGTATGAATATTCTAGGACAACAAATACGCAGGTAAATAATTACCTACTAAAAGGTAAAGGGAGGAATAGGGTAAGAAAGGAATAAAGGTTTTCAATCTTCTAGCTGTTTTACTTTTTTCTCGCACTCCGAACAAAAATTAGTTTTTAAATTTATTGTTCCTGGCGAATTTGGTTTCAAGATTGTATCTGTGCACAGGCCATCTTAAATTATGCGCGGGCCTTGACAAACCAGGCAAAAATCCTTAAAGTCCCGATTGACCATATGTCAACCATATTGACCGACTTGAATATATTTTTTTTGCTTTCCAGCGTATCTTCAATTATGACTGTAATTCTGTGGACCTGTTCTATAGTCGAATACGTTTCTCTGAAACCGAATTGGTGGGAAGGTATAAGATCTCTTCGTTGTATGATTAAGTTGAGTCTCTTAAGCAAGTAACTTTTCGAATAATTTAGAAATATTTGTAAGCAAAGAAATAGGCCTATACCTGTCACTTTCCATTGGTGTGGTAAGTCTAAATGCTGCATTAATTATTTGAAGTAGATTTCGTAATCCTTTTTCGGGTGGGCTTATTTGTTTTATGTTTTGA
Source organism: Tipula confusa (assembly GCA_963556175.1). Lineage (NCBI taxonomy): Eukaryota > Metazoa > Arthropoda > Insecta > Diptera > Tipulidae > Tipula > Tipula confusa. The sequence continues at coordinate 12,894,230 of OY744477.1, read as the reverse complement.
GCTCTTCTCCAGTACTGGCCTGTTTTTGAGCTTAAGTTATTGCTGATTTCAACTTTTTCTCTTGATACAGAATTTATGATTTGGCTTTAGAATTTGTTAAATGTCAAGATATGATCAACTTTTTCCTTTGCGTTTCTAGCCTAAGTTCCATCGTCACATTTAATTGCAGGAACTTGCGTTTTACGTTTTTAGGTTGCTTTTCAGAAAGAATAATCGGTATCTTTTTAAACAGTAAGGCCAGTAATGTAATTATGAATCCAATTTCTCTGGCATATTTTTCGTACTTCACGTTGAAAGTAGCTTGTAACGCAAATCCTCGATTTGACTGGCTAATTTTTTCAGGTTGGACGTTGAAATGGAACTGCGAAAGAGTTAAGTCCTTCTGCCCAAAACCACTAGCGGAGAAAATCCCACCTAGGCGTTCTTTAAATCCTTTTTTGATTCCATATACAGATTCAATCCGAATACTTTGACGGTATTAAAATCTACCTATGTTCTAAATAATTCGTCGTCCATGTAAGGTCCCTAATTCAGCAGTATCAATTAGACGATTCTAGGTTCCATTATTCAATATAAGACACGGCTGTGTAGGGAGTTTCCGATTAAGTAATGAAAAAAAAATCGTTCATGTGGCTCCCTTTTCCGACCTTACAGTAATCCATCCCGTGAGTCCAGTTTTCAAGAATTTTCTCTGCGCAGACCAATTAACATCTCCAAACCGGTTGATTTGGTTTGTATGGCTTGTAGCGCCATCTTGTTAAACCCAAAGGTCGTCTTCATTGGTAACATCGATTTGAGACCATACAAAGTTGGTTAGCATGCCTCCGTAACGGTCGCGATTGACGGTAACCAGCAGTTTTTTTGGAAGAAAAATGGGCCAATCAACCCATCACTTCAAAATCATACCTAAACTGTTACTTTTGGTGGATGCATTGGCTTCTCTACGATTAAGCGCGGCTGTTCCCAACCTCAAATTAGGCAGTTCTGCTTGTTTACGAAGCCCACGAGATGGAAATGCGCTTTAGTGTGAAAAGAGAATTTCTTGACCAAAATCGGCTTCATTATCAAGCTGATTTATGGCCAATGCAGAACTGATATCAAAGACGATGGTGATTTGCTATGTCATTTGGACCATGTAGGCGAATAATCCAAGGTCTTTGTGCAGTTTTCTTCTCGGCCTGGTGCGACTAATGGCCAGATACTGCGTTCGGCGTCGAGTTGAGTCTACCTCAGCCGCAATAATCGAGGGCGTGTGCACTGTTCGAGTTCAGAGACCTCATCTGTTATCCAATAGCAAGCCTTTCTCACAAAATTCCTTCACCAATTTCACTGGAGCGGTGCTTCTTAGCACTCTTGTGTTTCGGCTATACAACAATTACTTAGAAAAAAGTTTTTAATATTTCTAAACCCTCTTCAGGCGAAAATATCATTGTTGCAAACATTAAACTGAGGAGCTGTTAAAATTTCAAGCGTTGCCATAGTAAAAAGATTGCCATAGCATATGACTAAAAAAAACAATTGATGGCTCGACCCACCCTTTAGATAAACAAGACACTGCTAAACTTGATATAAATAAACAAATTTACAATTTATTATAAATAAACAACCTTACCGTTTTGTAATAATTTGTCCATTATTCGAGCAAATTACCACAAGCGGTTCAAATTGATAAGATCTAAACATGTCACAAATTTTTTCTTAAGATCTGTGATAAATAAAATGATAGGCCCAGAATATCGATGTTTTGACTGTCGAAATTTACGATAATCAACCCAATTTTACATTGTTGCAGTTAAACTAAATTTGAATACAAAACATTTACCATAATTAACTAATCGCTCATCCCAGGTTTGCCACATGGAAAAATACAGTTATAATTAAATTTACGTTGACCTTACTACTAATACCACGTTGTAAAAACAACCATACACAAGGGAATACAATACAAATAAGAATATTAAATAAATGAAAAAAAAAAAAAAAATTGCTCACCTGTTGATATTCGAATAATTCCTTCCGCGAACCTGGTTCCATATAATATGCATACGGATATGTATACTGTAACGTATATCGACACTTTGCTAGTAGAGTTGCCGCATTAAATAAATATTGCCAATCGATCCAGGTGCCAAGTCCGTGCATCACTTTATCGTTTATCCTAGATTTTAATCGATCGAGTGTTTGTTGCTCCAACTGCAGCGATTTCGAATGATTCTCCCAACGTTCATAGTAATGAAGATATTTTTTAAGTGCCTCGCGTGCCTGTGCATGTACCGATTCGTGTGCAATATTAGGATTTTCTTTATACCGCGAACACTCGTAATATTCGGAACCATGATTTTTCCAATCACCCAGACACATCCAACAAAAATCGTGCTTACAATTATAACATTGCATATGATTACAGCCACCATTCTTTTCTATACAGATATGACATTTGGGACAATCTTTTGTATGGGCACTTATATAATTGGCGGTTTCACTATCGTCGGCACATTTTGTTAACCATTTTTTAATAACTTGGCAATCAGTCGGTGCATGATAATCTGTACCACATTTAAAGCAAAAAACCGTTTTACATGAATTGCACACGGCACGTTTTGGTGTTAAATCTTGGCTACGTAAAATTATTTCACAATTAGGTCCCGGACAAAATCGTAATTCAGGATGCGAACGAACATAATCGGCGAACGCAAACGATTGATATTTATCGCGCAGCACCGGACGATTTAATAAGCCTAGTGCAAATACTTCAGGAACAAGGACATCACATTTTGGTGCCATACAACCGATTGTCGTTGAAATTCCTTGACTAATTTGAATTTCAAAATGGGTTGACCAACAATCTTTACAAAAATTATGACCACACGATAGACTACAAAATTTGTCGGGCGCTCTTGATGTGACGCACACAGGACATTCACTTCGATAAACTTGTGGTTGACCATTCGGTGGTTTAACGCGGGCACTTACCAATAAATTATTAGCATTATCACGATATTTTTCTACGATATCCGTTGTATTCCATCGATGCTCGGTCAATAATACTTTGGCCAGCGATGGTGTAATTTGTAAATTATTGCTCAATTGTTCGACCGATTCGTTTAATAGCTTTTCAATTTCTTCAACATTTAAACACTCGTAAATAAAATATTCGGGATCTGATTTTTTCGGATCAATTTGTTCTATGTCACAGTCTTCTAAGCCTAGCAACAAAGTTAAAAATATAAACAAAAAAAGAAAAAACAAAACGAAAATGTTATTAGAATTAGAATTTTTTTTTTGGATTTTAATAATTTTTGTATCAATATTTTCAAGGATAGAGCAAAATATTAAGGAAAAACTAGGTTTTTTGTGTGTTTTGTTTTTATAGGGCGGCACACACCACAGCTCACATGGGCGGAGAAAGAGGTTTATTAATTAGATCATGAAACCATACAACTACCAGAAGAACAACATAATAAATGTGAAAAATTATATAAACGTTTGTTGGTCTTAGGCAATGACATTGGATGGTCACATCGATATTTGGTCGACTTAATAAAAAAAATTCAATGTTATGTTTTATGTCAACGATGACGACTACATAATATCTGCAGAAAAATGGAATTATGTTCAAGTTTATAAACGAATGTAATGCATGAAGGTTACGGTAGAAAATAGACCGAAGTGTAACTTGGGATTCGCGTAAAAAAAAAAGCGCTAAATGGGGATTAAGGAAAAATTCGCTGATTAAAATCCAATTTCATAAAATAACAGAAAGGCTGTTTCTATGGATATCGGAATTACAATTTTAGACTTTCTTCAAACTGGTAAAGTTGCAAAGTCTGTAGAAGAAAAGAAGCTGTTAACAAAACGGAGCTTGTTCTTCGTATTGTTCTAGATAACCTAAAGAAGACAAGTCGTTCTCTATCCGAAGGAGCCATCGTAGCTCACAGCGACCTCCGCGCCTACCAAATGGCGGCTCTGCTCTTAGAGCACTGCACCGTTCGTTTAAGATCGAAAGCTCGCAGAACGTGATCGTATTTGCTGTCCTTTTATTTCCTGAACCAGAACAGGAATTTTCATTATATTCCTGATCTCGTAGTTGAACAAAACTCGGTAAATGTCGCAAAGTGCATCATTATTTTCCCATTGTCGGTCGCTAGATCGTGCTAGCTCTAGCATTAAAATCATCAATCACTATTCTATGTAGTGCTCCGGTATGGACCCATCAGATCATCCAAATTGTTGTAAAATGAGCCTTTATCTTTGGGTTGAAATCCAAACCAGCCTTTCTCATCTGAGGTCCATGAAGGAAACAACGTATGCCCTTGAGACATAGTCTCTAATTTTTGGCCATCGAGTTTCTTGGAGAACAACGAGTTCCAACCTATACTCTTTCATGGCTGATATATTACCACGAGCCTGGCTTTCCTAGCGACGATTTATCGTAGATTTTTCACGATTTATCTTTCGAATCATGGATAAACAACGTCTGAAGTCAAATTGACTACATATTTATGTTAGATCATATGGCTCAGCTACCAAATTCGTAGACAGTGATCATCAATTAGTCAGGTACATTTGGGGCAATTTTAAGGTACATTTGGGGCCAGATTGCAAACCTTAATATTAAGATCGAAGTGGTACTCGGAACTTTAAAAGGACATTTCTTTGATTTACACTATATTCCATTAATTTGGATTACATTAACTCAGACCTCTTGATATTCGGAAAGAACACTTTATGAAACTATGATCATGGGCATATGATCAAGAAACGAGATCGCTTAAAATGCGAACACTATCGTCAGCTATATCCGGATGGAATTGGATGCTAACAAGCAGAACAGGTTCTAAAAAGTGAGCACTACAATGACCAGATGAAGATTCATAGATGTTAAATGTATTGCAATTACCAAATTGTTTTAAGTACATTAGTAAGAAGCTTATAAGAATCGTATTGGACAACATACGGATCAAGAGTTTTTAATCAATTTTTTAAAAGCACAACTCTCAATGCTTATTACATAAGTGAAGCAGAAAATGGTAAAGACTGATAATATAAACAAAACCATGGTCTTCAGAACGACCTTAAACTTTTTTTTGATAATCAAAAATAATTTCAAGGGCCTTCTGGTTTATAAAAGGTCATTTCCACATAATTTATTTACCACATGAAACTGTCGAGTCTGTATACCGACTAAAAAGTTAAAAAGCAATGCCCTGACGAAATTTTATGAACAACAATTCGAGAAAATGATATATTGTTATCATTTTTGTGTCTGTACATTTGTGGCCACACCAAACTTTTTTTTTATATATATTTTAATACTAGAAACAACATACAACTAGAGGAACTATTAATTATCGCGAAAAACAAAAAAATTTCCACACCATAATATTGCCTCATCTTCCCTTCCCTTTCTGTGTTTACCTGTATTGTAGTAATCATCATCCTCGCATTCATTATCAGAATAATCCATATCCGAATCTGCTGACATTTTAATTTATTGCAATTTAGCTTATTACTTTTAACTAAAATATTTATGTATTATATGAATATTGAGAAAAGTAAATCTCTATATTTGATTATAGGAAAACTAAATTTTTGCACTTTTTTTTTAATTTTTTTGTTCTATTTGATAATTTTCTTCTCGTAGTTTGCGAGCACCCCACAAAGAGTTGTCACATTTGTTTTTCGCCTTAATTTCGACTTTTTTTTCTACATTTTATATATGAAACAAAACAAAACTAAACACTGTTTGAGAGTACACTATACGAACTATTAATAAAACATTTTTGCACGCAAATTAATTTATTTCGGTTTGATAAAAACTAAAATAAATTAGGAAAACTAAAAACGAACGAAACAAAAAACTTTTGGAAGAAAGACAACAAAAAGTATTTTGTGTATTATTTTTTTTTTTTTGTGTGATATGTGTGTGGTGCTCGAACGAAGTTTATAAATTTTGACACCTAACAACTTCGGTTCATATATGTTATCGACGATACAGCTTTAATTTAGATGAGTGAAGTTAGTTGTAGTTTGATTATGAAGGTAAAGTAGATTTTGTAGTGAGGTTATACAATTCTCGATTATTGTTGATTCGACAATTATCACTTAGACATAGCTGAATATTATGGCTTTTTACTGTCTATTCGGTTGTAGATAAAATAAACTATTGAAGCATCGGGCGACCGAAGGCAACACATACTGATTTTAACGTAAGTAGCCTGTAACTGAAACTTAGCTTTGATGAGTTTATAGCGGGATGGATTATACTTTTTGGATGGCTACGTGGTGGCTGTTTAAGTACTGGGCTAACCATCGTTCTTGAGAAAACCGTGCAGTTACTGTTTTGTGCACATCAGCTGAATCTATAGGCACTTGATGGATGCATTTTGTAGATCGATTTCTGTGAAATATTTTTTATCATAAAATGTTCGGCTTTGTTACAGCGTTTAAAGCTCGAAAGCATCCATTCGACCTCCATGTTCCATCCTTATGCATAAGTCATAACCATATATAGTATCGGGACGACCAATTGCTTTTCAATAGCCTACAAATCCCTAACCGCATCAGTTTCTCGAGCTCGCCCTTAGTTGCTTTGTATTTGTCCGGTGATCAACGTCTTGCTTTTGCACTCACCGTATGTGCTGTTGTTTTACCAAAGTATTTGGCATTCAAATTTCACCTCTAAATCGCGGAATGTCGATAAACTCACGTATTAATGATGCAAATGGATGATTCATACCAAAAGTTTTAATTGTTACATCGCGCAACCTAGTGATCACTCCACGCGATTAACGTCACCTGATCGATTTAATCTATTATTTGCTACAATTACTAGTAAATTATAATGTGATAAGAATCCGATCCAACTATCGACTGTTTGGCCTTAGCTATCGTAAACATCCACGTCAGCGATCTTCTTAATCCCAAATTCAAATACAGGCGCTTTTCCACGAAAGTATTGAAATCGTGCAGCTAAAACGCGCAATAACTGCCGTCCAGAGTTAATCAGTAAATTAACTTTTCTCGAATTATCGTGAATGCAAATTTGATTAACACTGACTACGTCACGCGGTAACGTTGATGAGTCTGACAGGATAACGACGCTACTATTATTACATAATAACGATGTCGATGGTTCTGAATTGTTAACCAATAACTTAGCTGATACCCAACACCATGCTTATAGCTATAGTTTTACTAACTTTGGCGGTTAGCTATGTTTCTTCAACACCCAGTTGTACTGTGCAAAATCACACGGCTTTGTGACACGTGCACTTTTTCAATGACGTTCCATACACTTTATGATACCAGCATATATTCAAATGATTGGAAGGCATTCTATGCCTATGACTCTATGTTGTCTAACAAATGTGATACGGTTTCGCGATTTTGACCTGGAATGGTTTGAGAATGCTCATAAACGCTTTACAGAGAGTTGTTGTATTTGGGTCAACTCCTGTAATTGGCACTGGATTTGTTATTGATCACAATGAAGCTGAACTTGAGATGTTTGAGAATAAGATGACGGATTTAGCGACGCTTGATTTAACTAATTCAACGATAGATTCATTGAATCCATAACCGCATCCACTATCGCAAGTTTTTCTATGTAATACCACTGTACAAATTGGAAAACCACTTGTTCACCTGATCATTTTTAACATTGAAATAGGTACTTTAATTGATGAGACTGCATTCACCTGCTTCATTATGAAGGATTTTGCAGGAAACACTTCAATATTTGTCGAAATCACTTCGTATTGAGTTGATGTGATCAGTGCAAACTTCTTCCTGGCCTAAAACCAGCTTGTTCGTTTCTTAATTTTGCGTTGATTACAGATCATTGCGAGTTTTTATGTTATTTTGAGGAGGTTCGTGCATTCGTTTTCTTTCCATTTTTGTGATATTCTGCCAGATTCCTCATTTCTTGTATTATTGGTGTTAGTGCGCTTACAGCTTTAGATGTATTGTTTTTGAATATTTTTGCAGTTATATTGTATGTTTCAGCAGCTTTATTATTCTTTAGATTCCCTATAATACTTTTAACAACAAAGTTCCGTTGTTGGATGGATTTCTCTCCAAGTTAAAACAAACGGTAATTTGTTGAAGTAAATTTCTGTTTCCAAGTCACTACTGGTGTTCTCACATTTCTGCGTTTGGCGCAGATGTTCCTCAATCATCATGGTATTCATAAATGGTATTCAATAATATTATGTGCGTTGGTGATTCTGTTGACTGCGTTGTGGTTACCATCTAGAAGCTCCGTCCTCGAATAATTCTTGCTATCTATTTAGCTGTTTGTTATCTGTAATAAGAACAACAAGTATACACAACTAATTTACGTTAGCAAACAAATGCCAATAAAATAAATCCAAATTCAAATTCAAAATTTTAAAACAAAAATAAAATAAAATAATTGCAGTAATAAATTATAGCAGTTTAATTTCAACCCTCGTTCCAATAGCAAATTCATTAGCCACGCATGCACACCAAACAGAGACAAAATATCGTAGCATTGTATTTAACGAATGTGTTAGTACGAGTAAGCTATACACAATCGAATGTTTTGCTTTTTTTGTTTAAATGTGAAATGAAAGATCGGAACAACGACGTTAGTTGAAGTAAGATAGCATATATTAATAGCAAAAGTTGTCAAGTTGTCATTTGAAGTATTTGCCGTGGTCTGTTATAACCAAGATACAACGAAATAAGAAATTTTCTGAAGAAAATTATTTGACTACGATACCATATTGTGGTGTTGGGAAAATTTTGGAAATTTTAAAAGAAAACTGGTGAACTCGATAAAGATAGTAGAATGGTGGAGTTAAGTGGTAAATCCGATCCCTATCAACATGGATTTCCAAATGTTGTATTCATTGTTCCAGCGATTATTGTGATCGGCCTATCAGGTAAATTAATTTTTGTTCGTTTTATTTGTTTTTTTATGATACCGTGTTCACTTGTTTATCTTTGTAGATATGTAAATATATATCTCATTATTTGATAATATCATATAGGGTGATGAGGTCGATTTCGATAATTGACGTGGCATAATGAAGCTGGACGTGGAATGTTTGTTTTGTACATCATGTAATGAAAGTGTTAGTTTTATTTTTTTATCTCACTGTGGACGGTGAAATGATTTAATTTCGTGTGATGTAGATGAATATTGCCACCTTAAACTCCAAAATCCAATTAGACATTACAAAATAGTAGTTGTACGCCTTTGTGGCTTAAAATCAGTTATAGTGATTGTTATTTATCTCCGAAGTTAAGATGTTTTAGTTTTAGGGATTATTCTAGTTTAGTGTCTCTGGTTATTGGGTTAGTTAGGACAGGTAAACACAATTTTTACAAAGTACGACTTCGCTTTTCCTTGTAAGGGTTTCTTGTTTACTGTTTGAAATTTAGGCCTTGGAAAATGCAAGAAACAATAGCATTATTAGTTTTAGGTTAGAAAACAAAGCTTCAAGTCTTTAGCGATGTGACTTAGGCGGTTTACTCAGCTGTATTTTTTCTGTGCGTGTCCTAAAATTAGTAATTCTGTAATGTAGCTTAAATCTCTGTGGCTGTCCAGTAAAACGAGAAGAAATTCAAAATAAATTGGCGTTTCATTCGTTTGCAAATTAATCCAAGAGATTGTATGAAGCTTCGTGTACGTTGAATTAAGAACATGTTATGGTGACATGGACCAAGCTTCCTTCCGTAACAATATTGGTTTGTAAGGCCATCGCCGATGAACACATTAAAGTGAAATCAGCTTTGATTTTACAAGGATATTCAGAGTTGTTCCCTTTGTGACATGGTCAATTTCGTTGGAAAACTTTAAGTTTACAAAGTAGAGTCAGATTATGTAAGTGGCATTTATGCAAGTTTTATATTTGCAAATTTTTATCCATCTTTGTTGGTTCTGGTAAACTAGATGGTTCAATTAATGATCGGATGTTTATTGTAGATTTCGTTTCATCCGCATTTTCAGAGATAAAGATGTAGGTAGGTTACTTAAACAACGCTCACTAGCACTATTTAAGGTTACAGCCTTACAAGCGGTGGGTAAAATTAACCCGTTTCTAAAAAGGCCTAAATAGTTGCAAACTTTTCAGAAATTAATCGAAAATGACATCAACGTGGCTCTCACAAATAAATTTATTGAATCTAGAGTATTTTTGTTTTGTGTTTCAGTTCTGCTTTGGTTTACAAACTTGGCATCATCTTGGCTTATCAGCTTTGACCTTTTTTGGCGAAGGTACAATCAGTTGAGTTTTTGCAAATTTCTTTCAGCTGAATTTGAGATTATTATTTAAATTTGTAAGTGGGCTTCTTCTATCTCTTCAAGACTGGATAAGAGTTGACATTGAATCCTTTTAAACCCATTTCCGAGCTCTTTAGTAAATCGGAAGATTCTCAGTACATAGCAACAAGATTTGGGCGTTTATGCCGGCCTAGTTTAGTAAACTATAAAATACTACCATTGGCCATCTGTAACTAGTAACCTTGACTTATCTTTGGGTGTGCAATATTGAAAGCGAATTATATAGTGTAGCTAAACAGTATTTTCCAATTTCAAGACCATTCTATTTGTTTAGAAATTTGTGGTTTGGAGGTTTTAATCCTCTGATTTGCGTAATCTCCCAAAAATGTGGACACCGAATAGTATTTAAAAGTCTCTTAATTGTATCTTGACAACGCTTTGCTTTCTTACGTTAAATTTATTTAAGAAAATTGCACCTCAATCATTTTTTTCGTTTTGATATATAATCACCACAATTAAATTTACTTAGCTAATCAAATTAATTTGCATAATTTGTTGCTATTTTATAAACATTCAAAGTGTAATTATGATAATATACGAACAGCATAAAGATGAATATTCAATTAGTTTATTTAAATTCGTCGACGATTAAGAATGTCACAGGAAATTGAAAGTGATGATATTTATATGGGTGATTTGGAAAATTTACAACCGCCCAACGACATAGAAGGCATGGATCTCGATTGGTTGGATAAATTGGGAATGCCGCGTGAAAAACTACTCGAAATGTTTGAGAAACTTAACGTTGATATAAATGATCCAAATATGTTTAAACACTTCGACCAGTATCAAAAGAAAATGGCCGTTGGAAGTGTCCCATATTTATCACTTGGTCCGCGTGTCGATACGTTTCTTATCATATTCGTTTCATGTTTGTTAGCATCGATATTTGGTAAGTGTGCAATGTGGCTGGCCAACAAATCAATTCGATTGTGATTATTTTGTGTGTTATCACGATAATTTTCTTATGTGCACACACACACTCATATTATTGTCTTATCATGTTGTTGTGCAATCAATGTACTATTCGTTCAGGTGTAATCTATATAGATTACACTCGACTTAGTTTGATTTCGAACGTGGCAATTAGTGCAGTATTATAGTTTTAGTACATATTACAAAATAATGGAGGAGCAAATGGAAGATGCCGGTTTAAATTTAGACCATCCTGAAAGTCCTCATTTACAAAAAATACTCGAAAAAATTGAGTCGAGCGATAATGGTGCCGAACTTAAAGAGAAAATTTTAAGCCAACTAAAAAGTTTTAGTGATAAAATAAAAAGTATTCCGGAAGAGGAGCGTGAACGTTTAAAAAATAAATTTAAAAAGGCCATGGTTAATGAAAAGATAAAAAATGCTGTACCTCAAAATTTAACGCCTTTACTATTAATTTTGGTCGTTTTACTTATTTTGGGTTAGTAGTGTAGTATTAATTATATGAAATTATTACAGATAAAATGTGTGTAGTTCAAGTTATGGGGTCAAGTTTATAGATGTGCGCTAGAAAATAAATTTAGTTAGTCGAGTACACAGTTAGCTTATGAACGAAGCTGCTTACAATATTATGGGTGACGATCTATTTAATAACCCGAACGTACGGGAATTGCTCGATAAATTAGGTGCCAGTGGTGAAAAGGGGAAAGAGATTACCGATAAAATTTTAGAGCAATTTAAAGGTTTTGGTAGTACATTGAAAGGTTTTTCAGAGGAAGATAAACAAAAATTTAGTGATGAAGTGAAAAAACTATTGAACAAGGGAAAGAATAAAATTTTTGAAAAACAAATCGCCAAAACTAGTTATAGTGGTTATTTAATAGTTTTTATTGCTGTTTTAATACTTGGTTAGGCGTTTCAACTTCAATAAATTGTTTAAAACTAATAAATTTTATTTTTTTCCATTTTTAGCATTCTTTGGCTACAAGTTGTACAAAAATCTTGTGGACAAGGAACGTAGACGAGAAGAGAAGGCCAAAGCCAAACAAGGCAAAAAGAAGAAGTAAACTAATCGCGCATCTTTAAAATAATCTAAATGTATTCCATCAAATCAAATTCTTAATTATATATATATAAACGACATCAAATTCCAGACAATTTTTTTTGAATATTTAATTTTTAAAGTTTATTATATATATATATATATATATATAAAATAAATAATATAATTGTTAAGAAATTTATAAATGTATAAGTAGAAAAGATATTAAAAATTTAGAAATTAAAAATCTTTTCATGACTGTATAGGACAATTTTCTGTGAATAAATTTAAATAAAAATTCCGATTTATATTTACAAAAAGCATCTTAATAATTTTATTTTATGAATTTTGTTTACTATTTTTGTGTTCGAAATAATAAAAGAAAATGTTTTTCATTTATATTTTTGTTATATTAAATAAAATGTCTTAAAAAAATTTAATTTGTGGCTTGATTGATTCGATAACAGGGGTATAATTATTTTATTTTTTGTTTTAGGGTTTTGTCCCGACTAAATATGCTTTATTTGGATTCTAATGCTTGAAATTTTGATATGCAAGATTTGGCTGATAGTTCAGCAACAAGATTGCAATCAAGGAGAATAATGTTAAATTGACACATCGTTCGTACCCGAATCTTATGAAGGTAAGTAATGCTAAACCAATTAAGGTTATGTCCAATTAAGGTTATGTAGAGGGCTACACCATACCTGTGAAAGTAATGACATAATTACAGAGTTTCTTCATAAAGATCAAGATCTTCAGGATGATGTCAATATCATAAAAAAAAAGAACTGAAAGCAATAAAGACAACCACGACCAGGTAAGAAGGGGAAACCCGTTTTTTGTGCTTACGTTTGCAAATAAAAAATAATCCAAAAGATATGAAATAATCGGGAAATGCAAAACATGAGAGTCAGAATAGAAGCAAAGAGGAAGAATACTTGATAGTACAATGCAGAAAATGTCAAAGTTATGATCATACCCAGAAATAGTGCGAGTAGGTGCACATTAGACAGAAATACTGTAGCAACATGTAAAACAAACCAACAGAATAATCAACGATACATACAATCTAAAGTAAATAACAGGCCAAGTTCAAATAGATTTCATCAAAACCGTAGCAGCTCTAAATAAAAAACTTGACAGTTTTGATAAATTTTAATGTTGAGATAAGTAAAAACGTTTGCGATCAAGTAAATTTTAGATAAACTTGTATATCGTTATTTGTGGAGCGATCGAGTAAAGATTGACTTTAGCTAAATATGCCCTTGCTTTTTAATACCGGTTCAAAACTTAACAGTTTTAATTATATGATAAAAATCGGATAAACCTGATACTTAGTATAAGTGATAAATCATATGATTCTCTAATCTCTTTAATATTTATGTCAGCGATCGAGTAACGATCGATTTCTGTAAAACTCCAATATAAACTATCTAAATAATAATCCAACTTTTTAAAATTACGTGATCGGCCAATAATTTCATCAGATCAAGAAACATTTAAAATAAATTAAAAACATCAAAATATCAAATGATCTAGATTTTGTTGAGTTATTAAATGTGAGAGAGCCTTTATTTTGTTTTGTTTTTAATACTAGCCGCTTGTGGCGTTCTATTTCCTTCTTGTACTTATTCTCTAAAATAAATATCACGTGTATGGACGCTTGTCTTTTTTATTCGGATTATATTTCTTTTTATTTAAGTACATAATCACATCAAATAACCTAGCCGCTGTTCTTTGCGATCGCAAACGATCATACATGTTAAAGTTACGAACGCGATATCGGTAGTTTTTGCAGTAACTTTTATAGTCTCCGATATATTTAAATCTCATATTATAATTCATCTTTCGCAAAATATGAACACATTATTCTATACCGTCAGCCTAACCAGGGTTTGACGTATGCAGATGAGATATGTATGATTGGACTGAATGGTAACGGTTGCGGCCCCAAAATCCATGAGTTGAAAATAAAGTTTTGATAATTGAATGCAAGGTTATATAAAGTGAGTTCTTTTTCCTTATGATAGTTGACTATGATTATATTGGAAAGAAGAGTAATGTCCACAATATTGTAAATGATCTCAGACGTAAAGAAGACGCCCTATACGAGTTCTATTTAACTATGAAATCCATGTAAAGGACGGCGAGTACCTGCGGTTCATCAAAAATTCAACAATTTTAAGCTTATAAAATTTATTTTATTTTGTACATATTTCAACCTAAACCTATAGATAAATAAAATTAATTCAACAAATTAAAATATGTTGGCCGATTCTAATGAAGAATAGCTGGCGATGCTATCCATTCCTTAATTTCAACTGGTCCCCAAACACGTTTCCATAGTGGGACGTAAATTTGTTTTGGTTTCCATGTTTTAACCCATCGTGATTTCCATTCGAAACGTTTACGCCAATAGCCTGATTTACTCCACGATTGTGACGATTGCACGTGTATAATGCTATTTAATGGCCAGAAATAATAAACAAAACGATTAGTATTTTAATTATTTGTCACATTGCTCAATTAATCAATTATTGCACAATATAAATTGAAGACTGTTGTAAATAAGACAATTAAAAATTTGTAATATTATGGTTTAGACGCACATCGAGGAAAGTAAAAGTTATGCAAAAGAACGTGCAGCTCCGATAAATTCCAAGTTCAATGCGGTGAATACTCAAAACAAAACAAAACAATTTAATTACTTTTCACTGTGCACACCAGGTGAATATTAATGAGTTGAGTTATTTCGGAATCGGAAGCATTTTGAATTTTTACTTACTTTGTTTGTCCACCGGCACTGCTTAATGTGATGCACAAACTGGCAACGATTAACATAATTAACTGAAATATTAAAATAATTATTTTATGGTATGATCACTGTATTTTCCATCTTCTCTTAGCTTACCACTATTAACTTCATTTTAAATTATTTGAAGTATTAAAAATCACCAAAATCGCCAAGTGTCCTCGTTGGATGAACACAACAAATGAAATGTACAATTATAGTGTCCAGTCGTTTGCTTTTTATATGATATTGTTGCAAGATACCATTTAGGTTTTTGGGAAGAGGTAAAATTTTCAAAGTAATATCGTTTGAGGTAAATTATATTAAAAATTTTGGTCACACAACTTAAATGAAAACTGTTAGTTGCGAGTAAAATAATTAAAGTATGGAAGTCTATATGGAAATTTAGTGTACACGATATAATTGAGAAGAAGCCAAAAAATGTTGAGTTTGGTTTGGTGTTTTTTCATTTCATTTTGGTAAAACTTAAAGACGATGTATTGCGGTTGGTTAATGACATTTAAATTATAGAAGTGATATATTGTCCGTTAGTGGTTTTATTCCATAGAAGAATTGCACATCTTCAAGTCCGATGTTAAGGGATGTGTATGGTATTCATCGCCTCTTTAGCTCAGTGGCAGAGCACTGGTCTTGTAAACCAGGGGTCGTGAGTTCAATCCTCACAGGAGGCATAGTTTTTAACGTAATAATTTTTTTATGCAGGTATCAGCAATGAGCTAACTGTACGTAATCCCTTTAAAAGGATCTCCCGACTGAACCGTACCTTCGGAACTAAGTCTTTTACCATTCAGGAACCGATGAAAAACTTCCTTGTTAACATCGGTGTAGTACTTGATACTTGGATGCAGCATTTTACTGACTTACTAAATGTTCAAGATGTGTCAAATAATGATGATACTAGTTTATGAAACGATGAACATTTGGAAATCAATTCTTTGAACACATCACTTTCTTCTATGGCGGTATGAATTACAAGTGGAGGTTCATTTTTAGTTTCGTCCTCATAACTTGGTTGGATTAGCCAAGATTCTTTAATGTTATTTAGCCAATGAGGCCCATTCCATCACAGAGAGTTGGATTTTAGTTCTTGCGGGAAAAGTCCTCTTAACGCTATATTGGCAGGATTTTCTGCCTAAACAACATGACCCCAGTGTGTTCGACTAAATGAAAAACCTTTGTTGTTGCTGTCAATAAACTCGGATTAATTTCTCCCATTTTGTAGTGACCCTGTAATATATAACAGCTTCGTATGCATTTTGATCTGACAAAGGATCATACTAGTCTAAATTTAGAATTCATAACTGTTGAATTACCATTTTCATATTGATGTTGATTGGGCGATCCAACCTATTGGATTAAAAATCCGTGCTGCTTTAGGAAGTATTCTTCTCTTGGTTGGGTTGTATCCACGGTGTAAATTTGACGAGAATGTGAACGTATCGGTGTGTGGATTCCAGCACATTCTTAATATCTGGGCTGGGAAATTGTTTGTTGACAGTCGTTCGATCGGTGACATTTATAGTGTTAAGCCACTGAGGACCATTTTCAGAGGGTGAATCCATAATTTTTAGGAGATGTGCAATGTTCCCTTTTAATTGTCTTTTATCTTAGTCATCAAATCGTTTACATATGTTGTTTTGTATTGGCGCTGAAGCAATTGGCATCATCATTAGGCCTTCTTTCGCCGTTTCGTTTAATGCCCGTGTAGCTAAAAATGGTGCAGACGCTAGTCTGCAAGTAACGGTTAGCAATGGATAATGACGGAGTAGAGCGAAAGGAGTTGGACGCCATACAATTTGTTGATAACATGTATCGTCTTTGGAGATTCTTATTTGACGATACATTTTCTCCACATCAGCTGAAAACACGATAGGATGTTCTCTGACCCTGAGTAAAATTGAACACAGACTTGATTGAGTGGTTGGACCAATCAATAAGAAACTCAAGATGAGCTTTTAGCTGAACCATCAAATACAACTCTTAACTTCACAACTCTTAACAATGAATTGTTGTGCAGAAGTTGCTCTTCTGGAGACAGTAATTTGTTACTGATGGCAAAGGACTTTATCTCCAAAAATTCCTAAAGTGTTTGATCGATAATGATACAGATATGATTAACGGTGGAAGCTATCATGGAAATTAAATCAGATTTTGGCAAATTACTGGTTTTTCCAGCAGCAGCCCACCCAAAAATGGTTTTTTGGAGAATTGGTTCATTGTTACTTGATTTTATCGCCATTTTTGAAAAATTGAAAGAAGTAGTAGGATCTGATAAGAACATCAGTCAACGTGCCTTGATTTATGAAAGTGTGGATCTACCAAGTTTAAATTCGTTTATTAGTTAAATTCTGGGGAAGAATTTCCGACGTGATTTTCGGTACCACCGTACCACTAATGTCTTGATCGAAATTCTGGTTCAAAGTCAGATTTAATTTAAATATTGACGATTTCCTTAGTAATCCCGGCTTTTGATTCACCAATACCACTTATAGATAAACAAGCATTCTGCTTTTTTAAGTTTAATTTCTGTGTACTTGCTTCCGTGATGAAGCTTATTTGAAATCCTGAGTCTAGAAGAGTTCGACAGTTGATAATATTTCCGAAAGAATCTAACACTTTTATAATTGCAGTAGATAAAATAATCTGACATATTTCGCTGTAATAATTTACAGTGACTTTATTTGGTACAGACTTTGACGAGGACTGACCTGTAGACTCTGTATCATCTTCACTCGAGTGCAACGAACTGTGATGTTTCTTAAGCTCTCGTTTGCACAGCATACAAATTCCTGTCTTAATACTATCGAAAATCACTCCTCTGGCGGAGAAAATTTTAGGTGACTACCAAGAAGGGTTTCTTCCGAATTCGTCAGGCATTGATTGAGTTTTTCACTGAGGATGAGTCTTACTAAATATTACAAATTATCATTTGACTTCAATAGTGGTCTACTGTTGTGGATGACTAATTGATGTTTAATGTTTTGATGGCAGAGTTTTATCCGAACAAATTAAAACCAAGGTTTTTATTTCTACCTCTTTCTTGGACGATCTTGATCTCATAAGTGGTGACTAAGCATCAGCTGAATTCAAAAAGAAAATATTAACATCGGAAAAAATAGAAACCATGAAGCAAAAACACAAGATTTAAGATTTGCACCAGAAAAGTTTCTCAACAAATGCTAGCGCGGTTACAAGACTGTACGTTGCTGATTCGATTTGTCCGATGAGGAGTGTTATCTTATTCTCGAACTGAATTTATTATATTCTATAAAGAGAAACTAAAATGTTTAAATGATATTGTGGTGGCTAATTGCTTAGAGCGCGAATATTTAGAGAACTTTACAAGTTTAAAAATTTCGGCATTACTTCAAAGTGTTTGTTTGGAAAGGATGCAAGAAAGGATTCCTTCTAAATGCAGAAAAAATCTCGACTGCTCTTCTTGTGTAGCCAAACATACGCAAACAAGAGTTATTTATATAGCTTCAATACATACGCAACTAGTCATAGCTTATAAAGAAAAAAGAAAGACTACATTTGGACTTATAGCCATATGATGGAACCAAAGTTGCCCTGGCTTAAATTCTTCTTGTCATTCCTTACGATTTCCTCGAGTTTCGGAAATAGCACTGCATTTAAGAAAGTTTGATGCAGACAAGAATCATTGGGCATTTTATTTCTTTTCTCACCGGAAGTTAAATTGTATGACATTAAATTTCTCGCATCATGAATTTCAAATAGTTGGTCGAGGGTTGTGCAGATATTGTCTAAATCCTTACAGAACATAAATAGCTTACAACAACTTTGTCATCACACTTATTACCGCTTAAGAAAAATGTCCTGGACCGCGTGTTCTGTACCAAAATTCATTTTGATGGTCCAATAATTTCTAATCAAACGAATAAATTTGGAAATAGGAATTCTAATTTCCGACCTCGTATTTAAAAAGCTTAAGTCCCGTGGTAGTCTGGTACGTTGAGTTATGTCGCAATCATACCCTCCATTTACCACTCATAGGTGTGAATATGGAAAATACCTTCAAATCTATTACCATTCAGAATGGGACGAAACACACCCTTTGGGAAGATAGTTCGATCCAAAGATTCTTTTTAATTGCCATCAACGATAGTAATCAGATGAAGAAAATTAAATCCCTACCCCTACAACCTGCATTAATATTTTTCTGCCGCCACTACATACGTTTTTGTACACTGGAGTGCTAATTGATTAAATCAGATTAAAATTTTGTTGAATGTCAATGCTAAAGCATGCAAATTTTTATTACCAGTTAATATGCATGCACACCAAATATTTGCCCATATAAAACAGAGACAGCAGCATTACGTAACACGTTCATTGTACACAGTGTGTCGAGTTCATTTCGAATTTCAATGTCAGACCACATTAACGTTAAACAAGTATATTTTATAGCAAGTAATCAAATATGAATATAGATAAAAACTATTATCAACTATAGTTATATCGAAATCGTATACCTGCGTCATCGAATAGTCATTGAGGGCGCGGGAATTCAATAAAATGACACTTGTTAAATTTATAATCAGTATAGTCGTCGCACAGTATTTCCTACACAGTATAAAAAGCGAAAATGTGCGATGCGTTTTGAATTTTTAATAAAATTTCTGATTTGTTGGTAAATTTTACTTTCATTTCGTACAGAATTGCATATAATGTTAATAAAATGTTTAACATTTTGACAATGAAATTTCGTTACATGATTTACGGATTAACAAATGTATCGATTTATTGGTTTTTGTAATCGCACGAGTGAAATTGACTTACATAAAGTGATAAGCCCATGCGGTTTATTTGGAATGAGGAAGCGTTGAATTTCTACAGAACTATAATAATATTTTCGAGGTGAACTAGAGTCAATGATCTAAAAGTTCATAGATTGAATTTTGATAGTGGTAACCTTGGTTTTTCAGAGATTGTAAAACTATAGAATTTCAAAGAGGCACACTTTTGGTTATTTAGGAAAATACAGCAGTATCGTTTCCCGGCAAAAAGATTATGCACAGTTGTTATTTTCATTTATGCAATTTTTTTATTCACTTATCCACTTGAATTTAATACACTTACAACTAGAGTCATCCGCTGTTAGGTCTGGTAGCATGTAGTTGTTAACTTGGTCATGTGATGAGAATACGCACTTTAGAAGAGCATCGAAAGCATTTTCTTTATCACTTATCGCCCAATTTCTGCAATCTAATTGGTGAACACGAGTTTATCGGTCTCTTAAGATGTCCAGTTGCTTTTCATAAAGATTATTCTGTCCTCTCTGTTGCCGAGATTACATAAATAACTTTGAACATCTTCATTTGCTAGGTCTTTCAATACACCTATGCCAGACGTTGCCTTTTATGCTGCTTCTATACAATAATAATAATCAATACCTTTAGTTATACAGAAGTTTATTAGATCAGAAACTTGCTTTTTATCCGGAGGCTAGTAAGTTGGATGTCCTGCTGATAGACAATCTAAACACTTTTCTTCGATAGCTTCGTATTGTGGTTTTCCTTTCGGAGTCGTCAATCTTGAACCCCATTGAGTATATGTTTTGCATTAAAATGTGTGTTTTGGAGTGCAATATACTGATGACCGACATACTGTTTCAGAATCACTACTCTAGGCCATATGCGTCAGAATTCATCGGACCACTATTAAGTGTGTGATCAAGGTCATTTATCATACCTTTGGGGTTCTTCAAGGTTCCCAAATAGGCCCATTCGTATTCTTCATTTTTATTAATATATCATTGAGGTCATGACCCATTCATCTAGAAATTTGAATTTATTTCGGTAGTTTGGCCCTTTGGGAAGTGAAAACCAGGAAATTGTAGCTTAAAAATTATCGCAGAGTTTTACTTTTAAGTCCTAATTCTTTAGTACATAGTATTTTGACACCATCGTTAGTTCTTTCCTTGTTTAGCTATGAAAAAAATATGTGGCCCGATTGGGCTCTCATAATTATTTACACAAGTTAGATCCGAAAATGAAACACAAATTTTAATTACGAACATAGTGCTACAAGATCGTGTCGAATAAGCTTGACTTTGGTTATTACGTAAACATTCAGTCATCAAGAGAAACGACATATTTAACATCATAAAGATCGAGATCTTTCAAGCATTTGGTTAGCAACACAATTTTTCACTCGCTTATTTTTTTGGTTTATTTGCTTTAAACAAATAACTACTTACTCAATCTGACAACAAAATGGATTCGATCATTTCATTAATTGCCCAGTTAGTAATAATTTTACGTTTCTGTTTACTTTTACCGATCATCTTACTGTTCATTCATAAAGCTATCATCTTCAATGAAATAAGTTTTAGCCACCGTAGTCGGGGGATAGTCACACAATACGGAAAATTGAAATTGAGGTGTAATTAAAGGGGTTACCCTACGACTAATTCACATATATAACGAATTCTTGATTTGATTACAATAATTTAGAGCCCGTGAGCTTTATCTGATTCGATTTTTAAGGCTCTAAATAAAATGACATGAATGCTGTTTCCACCGGCATTTCATTTATTTCGTCACAAATGTTACACTTAGAACAATCTCGACTACTATGGTCTAGAACAATACGAAGAGCAAGTTCAGGGTTCTACCTTGGAAGTTTATTGTTGGTTCTGTAAATGCCATAAATTGCTTTTTAAGCCGTTTATTATTATTTATCATTAAATTAAATTCCCAGTGAAGAATATGTCAGATATTGGGAATGTACGGCTTATTGCCCAAACATTTCAGCCTCGAAGGTTGTTAAATGATGAATTACTTTAAAAAAAATATAAAAAACTAGAAATTACTTATCGTGAAGGTTTTGCTCATTGTCACCCACGTTTTTAATTGTCAACCAACGTCCTTAAACAATAAAAACGATCGCCTTCTCAATTCACTTAAAATGTTCTTGAACCCGAACCCATAGTTCGTTTATCAAACTCGAAACCTTAAATAGTTCACACATTTGTAATGTATGTCACTCAACTAAATTGTCTGACTTAAGTTTTAACAATTAACAACAATCAATTCAATTTCGAAATTGTTGATTACAAAATTTCCTTTTAGATATGCGCACAACATCAACATATAAACAACATAATTTTCTAGCACATTCTGAAATGATCGTGCTTTGGGGCATACGAAACCTTGCCGCAATGCATTTATCAAGTTATCGCTAAATATCGAGAAGACGACTAAAAAAATAAAGATCAACAATTTGAATGACATAAAATATCATTTCGCGCCAGTTTTCACCGGTTGCCACAAGTTTTTGTTGTTTTCTTACCTGTAACCAATTAATGCTATAGTATTTAAATAAGCAAAAAAAAAAAAAAATCAACCGACATAAGATAAATGTAAGCCAATCCTGTATCAAACGATTTAATATATGTACACATTGCGGTAACCACGTTTTTCGAACAGAATGTAAATTAAGCAGCCGCACTCTCGTTGATTCATGTATCCGCGTTATATAAATTAGCGAACAACAAAACTGTTAAGCGTAATGGAATTTTTGTGATGGTAATTACAAGCGACTGAAATTGATCTTGTACACATATTAAAATGGATTAGATCGGTTGTTGCGTTTTTTTTTGTTGTTAGCTTATGAAACTTTTGATTATGCGCGGTATGCTAATATAGTACAACAACAATACTAAAATAGGCAATTACCGAGGTAATTGAAAAATGATTGCGCCATTCGTTAAGAATTAGCTCGCAAAACGAGAAAAACATCAGAAAGAATACAATTTTCCAGCGGTAACCGGTGGTTACAAGTTGTCAGTAGTAAGATGTTACTTTGTAATGGAGTAACTTATAAGGTATAATACTCAATTATCTCTAGAACACCCCGTTTTATTTAAGTGATCTTCCGAAGTTCATTAGATTCTATAAACTGTGAAATGTTTTAAGCAAATAACTTTTAAATAAAGTTGATGCTGAGAATCTCAAGATAGGTGCGTTTCAGCTACACGTACGATAGGTGCGTTTCAGCTACACGTTGTATTATTCTCGTCTGCTGATAAAAATATCTTCCCAGGTAATTTATGTTCCGACAATTATAGCTGATAATTCAGGGGCCGTTGAATCATTGAAGCGCCTTTCATGCTCATTAAACGACGTTTTAACTGCCCTGATAATTATTTTTAAATCGTTTGCAATTACATTCTATATGCGGATTTGAATTCTAGAACCAAACAGTTGTTCTCGTGAAATAATGCGCAACTATCAATCTGTTTTTCACATTGTGAAATATATTTGCAAGAACTGTAAATTTTCTTCGGATACTGGAAAAGTAAACCAATCTGATGATACATTTGCCCTGAATTTTGAAAGTGGGCCATATTATCATATCTCACAATATTCGTCGATCCAAACGATGGCATTTAAACACATGTGTTGTTTTTCCGAATATGCTCTAGAAAGTGTTTGGAGTCTTGTCATTGGAGCAAAACATGCCAAATGTTTTTTTTTTCGAAAATTTAAAGCGCGACAATAAAAGCATAAATTAGTCAATGAACAATGACATCATGATACATTCTCAATTCATACTCATTATCATAACTAAAATCCGCTGTGTTGCGACCAATTCTCGTTTTCGGTTCAACCTGCCGTGAGCGTTCCGCTTCCCTCTCGCTCTTGATATGTTTCAGTAGCTCTTGAAGTAAAGGTTCTGATCCGGCCAGTTTTCCAGCGTGCTTAAAGCTCATCAAATGTCCAACAGCTCTAAACGCAATATACAAAATATGCAATGTTGACGCGCACAATATAAAATTTTTACTGAAGCCGCTTTCACAGAAAAATTCTGCAGAATTCTTCAGTAATATTTCTTCGGCAAAACATGACGGAATTAAATTTTGTTTACCTTTTTTTAGTAATTTTTTAGTAATAAATAATAAAATTCAATTTTAGGTTGGTATACACTTTCGGAATTTACTAAAAAAGATAAACAATATTTAATTCCGTCATGTTTTGCCGAAGAAATATTACTGAAGAATTCTGCAGAATTTTTCTGTGAAAGCGGCTTGAATAGTGAAAAAATAAAACAAAACTAACGAAACATGTTTTGAACATGTTACTTTGATTTTTAATTTATATAATGCACTGCACTGAAAATTAACTGTCGAACATTTGGCTGACTTCATAATATAAAATGCTGGGCAATATAAATACATTTTTTAGTTTTCATTTTGGTCATGTTTCTTTGGTTCTATTCTGGTATTTCCTCAGCGAAATAAAAATGAAGCCGTAGACATTTTTCTAAAAGTTTCAATTTTTATTAAAACAAGACGTTGATTGTGAACTTGTTTTATTTTTTGCCTATTGTGGATATTTGAATTAAATTAGTGACAATTTTGATTTTTATATTTACTTTTAGAAGTTAGCGATCTTTTTACCCTATTAAAACACATGGTTGAACACCTGAAATTAGGCTAATAGCATTTCCGCACCACCCATAAAAAAGTACAATAATTATTGGTATGCCCAAATGTTATAAAAATAAAACATAGGCTTCTTGATTTTACATTTTACTACGTATTTAATAAAAATAAAACAAAACAAAATAAAACATAAAAAAACTAACAAAATATTTGACAATTACGACACATGAAGCCAACGCTCTCGGTGTGAATGAGTCAAAGCTTCATATTTGTGGAAAGTAAAAATAATTTTCCGTTTGGAAAGCACCCATTATTAAACCATTACTCCATTATTTTTAAAACCTATTTTTACGAACTAGTTATGCAAACGGCAGTGGGCAAGTTGAAGACCACGGCATAGTTTCTTCAATACGAATATATAAGTAATTGTGATTTCCGGTGAGCTTGTTACATTTGAATGCAAATCACTGTTATATTAAGATTTTTATACTTTATAAGATAGATAGTCTTTGGTGCTTTTAGACACTGCACCCAACTTCAGTGCCAACGTGCGATGTGTGGCCCACGGTAATATTCCTTGCAGTGCCGTGCGTTCTGGAAAAAGTGTCTTTTGGCTACAATTACGATGTATGCATTTTGCAACATGTCAGTGACTTGCGTTACCCGAACACTGAATATTCCGTATTAAGCTAAATAACGAGACCACCTACAATGCTCACTTTGTGTCAAATACTGTAGATGAATTTTGTCAAATTAAGACAGTAAAGAGAAACCTTTTTAAACTTAAGGCCTTACTTTGATAAAGTAAATAATTCGATAGTGAAATCTATGGATTAAAAAAGTGTTCTAAAAAAAAAGATTAGAGGGGCTACCTATAGCTTGCAAATATAACATTGACAGTGCGGCATTTTTCGTAAACGAGAGCCCATATGTCAAGATAATTGTATTCCATCAGTCCAACAGAATTGATTGAATATAAAAAACTTTGTTAAATATCGGATGCAGTTAACAATTTCCAAATTATTATGAAGTGTTAATTTTTGATGATTGGAATGTTAATATAATTTTACGACTTGTAATCAACTGTTTGTGACGTAAATAATTCACCTTTACTTTCATTTATTTTTTTAATGATCTCTTTGAGATTATTTTACCGAATAAATGGCACAGCATTACTTATCATAATTCTAGGTACAAATTTATCACCACCACAAATCTTTTTGAATTTTGAGCTATTTTGCTTTCCTCATTATTGCTGATATTCTCATAACTCCTGATACTCCAACTATTTTCAGTTACAATGCCAGACCGTATTTATTATTTGGTTCTCTACCGCAAGTGGAATAAATTTACGAGATAAGTTTATTAGCTCCACAAATCTCTTGGAATGTTGAGCTACTTCGCAAAACTTCTAATTTCTTCACTCTTTTTAGTTGCAGTGCCAAACATTATTAGATTCTATATCACAAGTGATATACGTTTGAAATTGACAACATTTTTTTGAAATTTTGAGCTACTCCTCTCTTTTTAGTGACAAAGCCAACCATTCTTCATTTGACATATTTGATCATATATAGGTTAGATTGATTTACGGTGTAAATTTATCATCGCAAGCAACTTATTGAGTTTTAATCAACTTTTAGTTACTTATAATTGCTGATATTTTGCGCTACAATTGGTTGCTCATGTTTGTGACATCCCATTTGCTTAGTTGCAATGCTAAAACTGTTTTCATCATTTGATTCTCATCACATCAAATTATGACAATATATTTTCCATGGCCTGAATCCATTTAGCTTTTGAGCTTTTTTCGGTTGCTCATAATTCGTCATCGCAGGTATGATAATTCATATAAATTTATCATTTCCACAAATTTGTTGTAGTTTGAGCTACTTTTAGTTGCTCATAATTACTAATATAATCATTATTTTAGATGCAGCGCCATACTTAATTCAACATTGATTCTCTATCGAACGTAGGATAAATTTGCAATATAAATAAAATCATCGCCAGATGGCACGTTGTGACATATAGTGATTAAGAAATTGTAATTCTGCTTTATCGAAAATACTGTTATGAATTCTAGGCTATAACTCGAATTTGTTTACCATGTGGTATCATTTAAAAGTCTACTGTAAAATGTTTAGTCAGTTGCGTCATTCAGTTTTTATGTGAGAGTCATGAGAAGCAAACAAATTTTGAATTTTTTTTCTTTAAGTATCAAGAATTAAACGTTTATGTCGGCTCTGCAGATTTCACCTTTGTTAGTTGAACAATTGAATTTTAGTTCCTTTGGTATCGACACTTACCTTTGAATTAAACATATTAACTGCGTTAGCAGTTAAACTTTACAATTGTACTACTCCAACAACATTTTACGTCAATAAATTAATTACTCCGACATAAAGAATTTAATGCCAATCCCACATCTATATCCAAGATCTAACTAATTGACTTGAGCAAATTTTACAAAAATTATTTCCATGAAACTCCATGAAATTCCATATTTGTATCCATTTAAAAAAACACGTGACGATCACTAAAAATATGTCACAGTTAACACGTGAAACCATATCAAAATGTGTCTATACTTAAAAGGTTGTCTACCGGTATCACGCTGATAAAACGATAATTACACAACACAAAAAAAAAATCCAATTTACCACACCATGATGATGATGATGATGGTGATACAGGTATTCTAGTATATTCGATCGCATGTGCGATTTTCAACCAAAAAATAAAAATTGGAAACAAAGGAAAATCAAAACAAACCACTTAAACTCTCCATTTAAGGGGAAATTTACTTTACTCTCTTTTGTCGTATTTCACTTTATATTATAATATAATTTCATATGTATATTGTCCAACAATATGTAACGTGATCGCAGCCAGCCCTAACTAATTTAGATCGGCTAAAAGAAGATCAATCTGGATATTTTTTTCTTCTTTCAATTCCGTCTGCTTGTTGTACTTTGTGCTTCGTCTCGTTAACGATATTATATGCTTTAAAATTTCTCCAGTCGTGAGAAAATGATCGCGCACAAACCAAAATAATATATGGTATATACCAATTAAAATATACGATCGAATACATTTTTTTTGGGGTTTGATTTAATCACCTTTACGATCATCATTTGGTATCAATACATAGTGAACGAGATAACATAAAACAAAAAATTTCCGTTAACTAATTATTAGTTACACGGCCACGTGACTTTGTACTATTAATGATCGTAATAATATAGTGATATTAAAATGTGTAATAGTTTACTTAAAATACAAACATTTTATAACATTCTATTGGCTTTTGTTTGTTTAAATTGGAAATTTCTAGTTTCAATTGGAACATACTAAACAAAAATATTATGTGTACATCGAGATGATTTTGTATCAATAGTTCTTTAATATCGAGATACAGAATATAATATGATATTATGGTTGCGTCGAAGCTAAAACCAACTAAAACATGTCAAATACACGATCACATGTACATAACTCAGGAAAATGGTTCAACTCAATTGATTGACATAAGTGATATGATTGATGCGCACATTTATGATGATGATTAATTGTATGAAGGCACCCACTTCTAATTATTCGGTGTCAATTAAGCTTTTGAACTTTCGGTTGCTTAATGGAAATTAACGTTGATCATTTTGTTTGTTCCGATACTGATCGCATCACGTGTTGCATTGAATTGAAATAATTCATTTCCATGAAATTTATTTCTTTGTCATGATCATCTAATTATTTTCGAGGCACATGATTCGTTAATATTTCACGATCAATTGATTAATCAGTAAATTCGTTGCTGATCATTAGTATATGATTGGAGTTGAAACGTTTGCTTTTTATGCCAACATGAGGAGCAATAATTGCGCCTATAATTTGTGGCTCACCAATCAGAGAAAGCTGCACCATTCGTTAAGGATCATCAAGCAGAATGAGATCAGCTCAGTACTTACTTTCTGTTTGAAATAGCTGGAAGTAAAGGTTAAAACCAAACATAGCTTGGAGATTTCTAGCAGTTAAGGGTCATCATTAAAAAAATATTTTGTATGGATCAATATTTGTAGTATATCGAGCCTAACCAAATCCGAACAACCTGTAGAAAAAATATAAGGAAAGTAAACTACATCAGCGACATACTTGTGGCTTTAAAAATGGAGGAAAAAATATATTTGCCGGCAATTTATCGGCATGATAAATTATTACCTCAAAGCCGAAGAAAGTGGAAATTTTAACACACATTCATACTCATTTAGGTAATTTATTAATCACCCAAAGCTGATGCGGAACTTTAGCACTTACGTTCTGGTTCCTTAAAGAAATAAAATCTCACATGGAAAATATAATGCTTTTAATTAGCTGGGCTAGCGATTTATTGCGAAACTTCATCCGTACTTACGAGGAACAACCGTACTTACATTTTAGAACCAATGTGTCAAATATTTTCGTAATATTTTTCATCCAAGCATCCGAGTCACTCGAAAATTAATACAAACTAGATATTTGTATCCCATTTGCAAAGTGAGGCCCAGTATGCAAGGTGTTAAAACATATACTAATGTTGTGTGCCTTAATCGACTAAACTAACTAAATTATAATGATTTAGTTCATTCTATATCTAGATAGATGGAAGTACTACACAAAAGTACTCACTTACTGTCACTTACTTGAAAGTAAACTAAACTAAAAAGTCTTATAGTTTATTTAAAATTTAAAAGTATTATAGTTATTTTATACTTTTTGTGAGAAGTCACTGAAAATTTTCCTCGAAAATGTACTTTTCAGCTACCACCTATGAGACAATAGCGGAAGCTTGATCAATTTGAAAAGTTTAGTTTTAAAAGTCGATTAAGGCACACAGCATAAGTCTCAATATGAAACTTACTGCAAGAGAGCCATTTCTGCATTCATACTATTACCTAAAATTTAGTAGAGAACTATACCTATAATTTCTACTACACAGTTTGAATCCATACTATTTGCAAAGTAAACAAAACTCTTATGCTCCAACCGGATTCTTGACGTGGGAAATGATCAAATGTGTAACTGCATTAATATTTTGCAGATAAACTGCTAGTTTAAAAACTGTTCTTCGATTGTGGACGTTAATTTTTTGTTAAGCTAACTAGTAAAACCCGTAAACATTGTCACAATGTTCAGTTAAAGGCGGAACCGAACCGTACGGATTGAAGAAATTTCAATAAAAACTTAAACACTAACCTCAAAATATTCATTTTGATAATTTGAGTTGACGGTTTTTGTAGTTAGTTCAAAAGTTTTTGTTTCAAACTAATTGACGAGATTAAATTCAATCCAGTGGCCAGAACTATACAAGAGCTATTTATCGAAAACACGACCCTGCATCAAAAAAACTTTTATCTGTCAAAAAAAAAATGTAAATAAACGAAACAAAAACTATATGCCTACTTATTTAAAAAAACTTATTAAAAACGAAATTAGCTGGAACGAAACGAATCTTATGTGCCTCGACCTGAAAGGCGCCTTTATGGTTGCGTTCGTTCATTCTTTCTGAATTTTTTTTAAACCAATTAAATTACCCGAAAATTACGAATTTTTCTTTAGTATTTTTTTCACAAGTGTTGGTTCACCTTCATCTTTTTCACCAAACGAACATGGGGTAAAAGAGACAAAGCAATATAAAATAAATGAGACAACATAATCACAACAAATGTCAACTGATTGAAATCATTCGGCGATTTTTTCATCAACCATAAAAACATCAAAATAATTTTACAGAACGAACGAACAAATGAACGAACGAACGAACACAACCATAAAGGCTCCTTAAGAGTTCAGAAGCAATTGACTTCTTACTAGCTGGTTTTACGCAACAGAAGCTGATCTTTTGACTCGAGTACTAATAAATAATTCAAAAGGTATATAGTAAAAACGGAGTTAGCGTTAGTGTTCTCTTTGTTATTTATTCGAGTTGTTCAGAGAAGCTTCAATGCTTGTACTCAATGCTTGTATTGCATTACATTTGTCTAATATAACGTAACTTGTTATTCAACTTTGTTGTATTTTCCATAATTATAAGACAGTAAAATAAAGGTAATTAATCCGATTGGTAAACGATCCAATCATATTATAAAATAAAATGTTGAGTATTTTATTTTGTCAACCTAAGAGTAGTGTCCCGTCAACGGACATTGTCCTGAAATTATTGGTATCATTCCCTGGTACTTTTTATATCCCGTTATTGGTGTTTTGGATATTTCCAAGATATTTCATTCAATAAACTGGGAAATACCAAAGTGTATTTCTGTTATTTTCTTATTTGGGCGGCTAAAGAATAAGCTTAAATAAGATGTCTTGCCATATTTCTTTGTATGTTTGTTATTTACGATGGTCGTATGATATGTACCTGGCCTAGGAAAAAACTTTTTGTTATATAATTTAATTCAATTGTTTAACTAAGACTCCTATTAAGCTTGGTTCACTTATGCCCGGTTTCACAAACATGAAAGTTAACAAGCCGGTTAAAATTGGGATGACCACCTACAGCATTAGCCAATTTGTAACCAACAGGTCTCTTTAAAGACGTTGTACGGGAGATTTATTGCCTATAAACCATAGCTTAGTTTTAACCATTAGACTATTAGAGTCATGCCTGCCTCGTTTTCAAAAAAGGAAACGCCATTTATATTTTTTCCCAATTAATAATTTTATCGAAAAAAACACAAATTTTAACAGTCTTGTCCAATTCAAAAAAACTGTTAAACAATTTTCGATCTCCACCTGCCTTTAAATGGCTATACCTCTATTATTAATACATTTAGAGTGACGTTTGTTTTTTATACTGTAGTTTAGATAATTTTAGCGGGCCCTGGAACTGGATGATTTCTCATTCATTTTCGAAAATCTGTAAGGGCTTACCCATTTCCGAATGTTTATGCTAACAAATAGTTTGTGAAAATGTGTGAATATCTTGTAGCAGCATTAATACTGATGTTGAGAGCTTTCGCCATTTTTCTTAGTTTGTTTAATATGA
The DNA here is from genome assembly GCA_963556175.1 of Tipula confusa. Classification (NCBI taxonomy): domain Eukaryota; kingdom Metazoa; phylum Arthropoda; class Insecta; order Diptera; family Tipulidae; genus Tipula; species Tipula confusa. Next base: position 12,862,695 of record OY744477.1, on the reverse strand, counting down.
TATAGATCTGTGTTTATCTTGTAAGTTATCTTTCAATTTACTTTATATAAATTTATTTTCGTAGCATCCCTCCATTTTTAGAATTCAGTATGAGAAAATAATAAAAGTATTGAAAACTATAAGTTTATCATGCCAAAGTTCAACATTCAACAAACGAACAATAAAAACTGAGATTACGAAAGTGTTATTGGGTTTGGAATGTTTTACGGCTTCATTTCTTTCTTGATGCGCAATTTTCTGTTTGTTTTTGTGAACGAATAAGTTTGACTCGTCCTAGTTTAAGTTCTTTATGTTACCTTGAAATCATTTTATTATATTTAGATGGGCGTGAAATCTAATAGCATTTTTATCTCTTGATTAAGATTTCAGACCTCCTGAACACAGAAAGTGAATATGTAATTCCTTTGAAGTTTCACCAAATAAATCCTCCCTGGAATAATCACTAGACAGTATAGAATCGTTGTCATACTTCCACTAATGTCCTGTTGATTTCTAGAAATTGTTATCCTCTAATCGACCCTTCATGACACTCTTTCAGTATTTTTTCAATAAGGCTTTTGAGTATCACTAACGCTAATTGTCTTACTAAGCTTGACGTGCAGTAGTTTCCCAATGGATTGTTTTATTAGACAATTTCAAATCAGATAACATTCGCATAAGCAGAAGCTCTTTTTCCCTCAACATATCGTTGAGTTGTATGTCTTCAAGTTATGTTTGAAGTGATTCGGTTAACGTTCCTTGTCCATCTGGATTTTTCCAACGGTTGTGGTCATAGAAAATATTTGCAACTTTAGCCAATAATTCCTGTCGAGTTTCATAATAATAGCATCTTGTTTTGAAAGTGCTTTTAGGAGTAAAAACTAAACTTCACGTTATGTTTGTGGTATGTCAACATTGACATTACACATAATCGTGTAATTAGCTTCACAAATGCTTTTTTTTGGCCTTTATTCTATTCAAATGCCTTATTTTGCCATGTTTATTTATTCGAAACTCTTTGCAAAATCTTTTCTGCGAAATCGCGTATACTACGTGCATTATCCAAAAAAACTCTCTTCAATAATAAATTTCTATTTGCCCTAACCACTTAACTTCCGTTTGGAATATTTTGACATTTTTCGGATTAAATTTAAGCTCATTAAGCTTCCAAAATCCTTTCCTTTTTTCGTTGGCCTCTACAACCAATGACACGGATTACCCAGTACTACTTTTCAATGTCCACTATTTAAACCATTTAGGATTTGTTCAACATACCCTTTTGCGTTCGAAAATATCTGGTCGGCCTAGTTGAGCAATAAAATTTGATTAAGAATTGTTACTTATACTTGAGAAGGATTTGATAGGTGGCTTATAATTGTCAACTGAAAGCTTTGATCACTTCAACCGCAGAAACATTTTCTGTGCACATCTCATTTTTGGGCTCCAATTGAACATTGTGATAGACATGTTACCAATACTCATTATCTATGCATTGAACTTTGATATGTCTATCGTTTTACACTCTGCTGCCTCAACTAAAACGCCGGATTTAAGGGCACCTTCAATAAATACAGGATATCAGTCTTAAACGTTTACCACTATAATTGATTTGGCACATTTATAAGTCTGCCAACGACGCTCTTGGAGGAACGTAACAACTCTGTTGATTTTCACACTTACAGAATCTGGCTTACCTAGCAAGTATTTTAAAATATTAGTTGGCCGTAAGCTCTATTCGTGATTCATTGCCACATTTGCTTTCGTTTTTTGTGCAGTTATACAGTTCTTGTGGTGCTTCAAAGTGATTAGGCTGTATATACTTAATATTCAAATGACCACAACAGGTTATTCACTCAGTTCCCTTAATATTATTCCCAAACTAACATCACGACTAGGTTCATCACATGCACTTGACTTTGATTCGTCTTACGTGAACAAAACTTGCTTTAAAAACTGTAGTTATCAGTTCTAAATGTGGGATCATCAATAGGACAATGCTTAGAAAAATGATGAACGAATTATGATACTACAACACTACTTATGTCCTTCGATCTTGTGTTAACTGTGTATACGGTCCGAATTCTGCAATTCAACCTTTTTTCCGATTAGACCTATACAAAATATAGATTTTGCTTCATTTCTTTTTTTTATAAATATCACGTAGTGTTCTATGGCTGCTTTTAGAGCCCTTAGGCATTGACCTTGTAATTTATTGGGCATTTTTAAATGTCTTAACCATAATTACAAAAGTAGCTGACATCAACTGTGATAACTATTATTTCAGTTATTATTAGCCCAAACTATTGGATTTAGTCGCTACCTAGTCCTATACGCATACAGAAAGTAGAGCTCTCTTTTGCTCATTCAATTGTCTCATTCAAAATTGCCAAATCGGGTTTTAATTGCATCACACATAGATTAACTTACTATCTTTCCGTTTCAGTTAATTTCCATTCGTAAAAAATCACCTTGTATCAAAACCGTAATATTAGTAGTTTTGTAATAGTTGAAAAAAAAAACTCAAAGTTGATACATTATTTAAAATATAAATTGATCCATTAGTTTCCGGAATTAAATTATCCAATTATCATATAAATACAACAGAGATATAACTTTACTAAATTGATGATAGCGGAACTAGTATTTTCCAGCAGAAAACTAGCAAAAAACTTTAAATGTTAAAAATGTAGACTATTGATCTCGTCACCAGATAGACCAATCAGTGATTTCTGATTACTCATATAACCTTCAAAATTTAGAGATCAATCTACATTATCATCTTTTCGCAACATTTAAAAGTTAATGAGTGTGTGTTTATTTAATTTGTCATTTTACACTCACGTAAATAAATTTCCGGACACTTTGATCGGTTGTCATTTTTTAATTTTGTCTGCTTAAATTTTACGGGTATTTTTTCTTTAACATTTTTTCACACAACATCCGACGAAGAAAACGTTTTGAAGTGGATCGGAAGAGAAATCCCAAGTATTTTGTTTTATTTTTTGGCAACATCAAATTATCCAAGCCCCATTTGATTGTAAAGGGATTAATTTATTCGATAATTATACCGTCTGACCGCAGTCTTTAAAATTCTAAAGATACCAAGAAGTTTTCTATTATACTCTGAAATATGATCAAATTTCTTTAAGCGATATATATAATTAGTTAAACGTTAACTGGAGCTTATGTGGAAAGATTTTTTACTCATTTGATCCAAACAAAAAATGAGGTAGCATAAACGACTTAAACCTAAAATTAAATTTAAGCCTAAAATTACTCTCATCAAAACTTGTAATAATCCATGATTAGCGGCACCGAAGTAAATTAGTTACAGTGAGGTTAAGCGTTGATGGTGAGATCAGTGACCAGTTCAATGTTTTGTCTTTGTTATCATGCAAACAAAATATGTTGATATATTTCCTTTAATGCTTCGAAAGCTGTTAAATCAAAATTTAACCACCTGGAAATAGTTACTTCTTCTTGTATTATATTGTTGGCATTTGGGTTTAATATCCGTTGACATTTGGGTTTAATATCCCTGACCTCAAGGAATTCCGAATTTCTCTCCGAATTGCTTAAAATTTATTCTTGTTTTATTTGATGAAATTAAACCTAAGGGATCGTATAATTTAGATGATTTGGAAGCAGTTTCCGTTTGGACTTGTGTCCTTCCTGTAGTGAAGATTCATTTTAAACTATACTGGTTGTTTCAATTGACAGATATAATGTGTGCAAGTACTTCCAAATATAATAATTGCTGTTAGGTTATATACTTTAATTGGTTTATTGGAGGTATATGGGTACTCTAATTTATCGATAAACCAGCTCTATGTCGGCCATACAATACAATTTTATTGAACAGGACTTAAAGACCGCCTTTTGGAAAGTGTTTCAATTTGATCTGGTGTCGGCAGTCCTTTTAACTGTATATGGCTGGTAAATATAATTTTTTGGATTTGTCCGAGGGTCTGTTTGGAGTGATATACTCACACAGATAAACTAATTGGGCAATAGATTGTGTAAATCCATTAAAACTTTGTCCTTGGTTCTTCATTCTGTGCATACTAATCCGTCAATTGTATTCGGTTCCGAAACACAAAGCAATACACTGCGAATTTTTTGTTATACCAATAAGTGCTGGAAGTATACCAAGGCAAGGGATCTTAAGAAAACCGTGGGGTTAAATTTTTTTTAAATATTTTTTCATTCCTTGAGACGTTATGCAACCGTTGATACAAGAAATTTATGAACTTAAACCTTACCTCCCTAAAAGTCTGTTTTAATGTTGCAAAGAATAATTCAATGAAGTAATCCTATGAGCAGATTTTTAGTCCTTTTTGATTATTGCTAATCAGGAGCTGCTTGGTATAGACTATTACTAAATCTATAGTTGATCAAGATCATGTTTTAAATGATACCAGCTGTCATGCTTCTCTAAAAATCGAATATCAATTATCAAATATAGCACAAGCGCATTTAGTCATGTTGAGCTTTGTATCTGATTATTTGCTTCTGTATGGCCACTTATGTACAGTCAAATTTTTCACTATCCTGATATTTATTTTAGACGTACCCATTAAGAGCTCTGGCTGGATTAGATAGTCTCTTCAAATAGACAATATTAGGAATGAAATCAAAAAACTATTTGCAACTGTGTGTAGTGAACGGGTTCCAACAAACTTTATTTCATTACCTGAGATAAGGCCGAAAAACACAACTTGATTTTCTATATCTCACTTGCAATTGTTGAGTAGAAGAATTTTTGTCATTGATGTACACACAGTTACATAGATACATACCTTTTAGCACTACTAAAATGTATACCTTTTAGTAGGAAGGATTAGACAGGAATAACTTAAGAAATGAATAAATGGAATAAAGGTTTTCAGCCTTCTAGTTTTTTCCTTTTCATATTAAGTTCGAGATGAATACGAAGGTAAATGAGAGTTACTGATATAGAAGATCATTGATGAAAAGAAAATATTTCGGAAAAAGGATGGATCCCTGAGTGACACCATAAAGTTTAGAAAAATGTGGAATGGAAATCACGCCTTCCACCACTAGTTGGATTTTGCGGCAAAGAATAAAATTTTCTGTCCATAAAACAAACGAACCGTGAAGGCTAACTGCCCTCAATTTTCACAGCAAATCCTTGTGTCACACACAGTCAAATACCTTCGAGATATCTTACGTAATGAGTTGTGATTCACCATATTGATAATACTTCTGTTCCATTGTTCAGTGACAACATTAATTAAGTCACCTGCTAAACGCCCTCCAATTAAACCATATTGACAATCGGAAATAAGATAGTTATCTTCCAAACATTTCTTAAGGTAAAGAAATTATGGTCTCAAAAAATTATGATAGCGATTGGACAGTTAGCAGTTTTTCAGATCGAGGGGAAAATGCTAGAAGACAGACATCGGCGGATACTTCTATCCAAGAAGTTTTCCTCGATTTTACGAGCAAAGAACCAAAAGGTCCGACTGCTATAATCCCGGTCTAAGACTTGCCGCAACTTTTCTCGAACTTTTTTTTCATAATCTGTTTTAGCTTGCGATACCATTCACTTTGCTAGGTTAGCTGTCTTAGATTCAGCGAAATTTTCGGTTAACAGGTTTTTTATACATATTTGCATTATGAGGCTTCTTTGCTGGCGATTACTGTTCTGCAGTCAATCACGACTGCATTCCAATGATTGCCTGATTTGTTTATTTTTTTTGCTAAGAGAGACTGGAAAGAATAAACTTTCATTCCTGTGACAATGATAGTCGAAACTGTGCAGAATGGCTGCGTATTACCGAAGACAAAACAGGATGCCATTCGGACTATTGAAGTAATTTGTTTATTCCTATCCATTCTGCATTTTTTTAGTGCCATAATTGACGTTTAGAAGAAACGTTCTCTTGGTATGACAATATGATGTTAGAAATTTCGCTGTAATAAGCCGATGGTCAGAATTTTCTAAAGTAAAAACTTAGTTGTTAAAAACAAAACTAGTACGTAGATCCTGTCTCGGTGACCCATTATGATATTCGCGGAAGCTGATCTACGAGCTGTGTTAGTTGAAATAAAGCTATGCACACATGTTAGCCGCCTCACCAGCCGGTGTAACAGACTTAGAATATGGAAGTCAAGTGACATTGTGGACATTGAAATCAACTGCCACAGTGGTTTTAGCATTTACTGGTTTCTGAAGGAAGCGTTAAATGAGCGGTGCTGTGGGAATATTTGGGTTTCGATAAAGACCACAAAGAAAGAGGATGTGTTCGAGTCATGCGGATTTCAACCCATATAAAGCTGAAATTATTATTTGCACTTTGACTTAAAAAAGAATGGAAAAAGGTTTATCGTGCCGGATATAAATGACTTTGTTATGTTGAGCTCGTTAAATTAGTTTTATATGATTAAAAATCTTAAATTAAACAGAACTAAATCAAACTAATTATAAAATACATTAATTTTAATTCATAATTATCAAAAAATAAAAAAATACTGCAATGAAGTTATTTGTAAAGAGGACGCAATATGTTTCACACGCGACCCTATAAATTTAAAGTCGTATAATGCGAACTAATTTATCGACATAACCTAAATGTCAAATTTTATATGACATTTTAGTTTTTAAACTACGATACATTTAATAAAAATAAAAACTAACAAAATGTTTGACAATTACGACACATGAAGCCAACGTTCTCGGTATGAATGAGTCAAAGCTTCATATTTGTGGAAAGTAAAAAATTTAACGCGAGGCGTCCAGTATCAACAGTGCTAAAGGTCAAGTATATCCTGAAATTTTGCAATGTGTCTTAAAGTTAATGTGAACAATAGCCAAGACAACACCTAATAAAGTTTGCATACTTTTGTTTGAAGAAATGAAAGTAGAAAATCGTATATGACAAAACAAAGGATCAAACACTAAACCAGCTGCAAAATATGTTCAAGTAGCCATGGTTCGAGGATTATTTGGCAATTGAAAACAACAAAATATATTACGATTTCGACCAAAAAATGATAAAAATATTTGCCTGTAGCAGCAATAGTCTGATCTACGAGGAGCGAATCAAGGACTACTACGGGATCAAAAAATTACTGTAACAACACTCGGTAGAAATGAGGGGAGTCTCTTAATGAATGGCAATACTATAGTAATTTAAGAGAAGAAACTGCTAAAGATATGGTGATATAAACACGTATCAGGATACATGAAAGATGTGGACAAATCAACTAACAGAAGGATACCTGCTCTACAGATCACTACAGATCGATGATAAGCAATTTGTGTATCCTAAACCGTAGGATAAGAATACCGATGACATGTAGTTCCAATTAGATGGCGCTACGTACGATACAGCCCAAGCGACGTTGACTTTCATAGACTTAGACGTTTTCCTTTGGAGCTAACTTAAATCACAGGGTTATGTGAATAAATTTCAAATAACTGATTCATTCCAAGTCAACATAACGAACTGGAAGACATTGAGAATTGGACCCCCGAATATGTGATATTCAAGAAAACCATGGTGATAAAATATTCTTTCAAATAAAAAAAATTTAGTGAACATCTTACACACAATTATTTTTATTTACTTTTAAAAATCGAAAGTCCTTATTCCAAGACCCATTATATTACAATTATTCACCCTTTTTCGAATACATTATCAAAGAAAAACTCCAAATCCGAAACTAACTACAAACATACATGAACCACCATAATTTAGCAGAGGAAAAGTCATATCGGTCCTGAACAAATTAAAGCCCTAAATAGTCAAAGCTGTATTTGGAATATTTGAATTAAAATAGTTTCAGAAAAACAAAGCACATCCACTGAAGCACCACCGTAAATTTGACGATATTGCGTAAATATTGCGTAGACATTGCGTATATTTGTTTAAGATTTGTTTCCAAATAATTATTGCTAAAGGCGCTTGTCCGACTTTCCCATTCATCAATAATTGTTAAATTACATTTCGTTTACACAACTCCATCGCTTGTCCAAATTATTCGCATGAGTGTATGATATAAAACATAAATTATCAAAAAAAAACCGAAAAAACCACCTTACCTAAAACCAAAAATTATTTTCATTGATTCGATCGACAATGATCTAGCGAAAACTGCTTTCTTCCACACCTAACCCAATAACATCACAACAAAAGTCAAAAGACAACAAAAAAACTGTTGGCTTTTTTTTATTTTTTTTTTTTGTTAATACAAAATATTCGAGCTTATAACACACAAAATACGTATGTTAATGATCAAAACACCGATCATCAGAATCAACCGAGATAACCCAATCAATTAATTTGTTTTACTACTAAACGATAAAAAAAAATAAACAAAACAATAAAATAAAAACAGATCTTGATCATAAACAAAAGACAAACAATTCATGCGAATTTTGTAATTATTGCGCTTGCGATCATATCTTAACGAAAAACAAAAAAAAAAAAGAGAATATCAAACACAATTTTCTTGTAGACGCGTGACGCGATCAACAAATTCCCCTACTTTTTTTTATGATGCTTTACAAATTTCTCACTCTCGCCGCATCGTATATGATTATTCTCACCAAAGGAGCTTTACGTCGGTGAAAAAGCTACATCAAACTAGAAAAAAGCGAAATAAGACAAAATCACAACAACAATAAAATTGTTTTTCTTCTTTTTGATATTATACATGATAAACTTATATACATATAAAGCCAATCATTTTCATAAAACCATTTATTACTTATTGTTTTATCTTAAAGAAAACTACTTAACAAATATTTTGTTAAGGAATTGTGAACAAATTTTTTATTTTTTGTTTTGTTAAATTAATTTACGCTTTGAATTTATTGTATGTTACAGTAAATAATTAGTAAAGTGTTACTAAATATTCAAATAAATAAAAAAGTGTGTCTTGTGGACCTTTTTGATATAGTTTGTGAAAATTAAATAATAATAAAAGTGTTAATTAAACGGTTAAAATTCAAACTATACTAATTAAGTTATTTAAATTAACTTAAAAAAAAAATAAAAAAATTTTAGTGATTGAAATTTGTAAAAAAACTTTTTAAAACTTTTTTAACTCGAATGAAATACAGGAATAGCCAAGGATTAATCCTCCAAATTCAGTTTAGAACATTTCTGACTTGCATTACTTTTAAAATTCGGTAAGTTTTTATTCTTTATTTTTTCACGTAATAATTATGTTCAGTGATGTGAAAATTGGAAAAGTTTTAGAACAATTTTAAAATATAAGTCTGACTATTTCTAGATTCCATATAAAAAATATATATTTTATATAGTTTTTCTTTAGATTTCCCAATGCGGGCAGTTTATTCAGTCTTAAATATTAACGTGAACCAAATAATATTTCCTCAAGTTTATTACTCTATATAGTAACGAAAAGGTCCTTAAAACATATTAATAGTCGACTTATTATAATAAGGCTCCAATTGGCTTTACTATTACGTAATAATTAAATCAAAATAATTCAACTATCACAAACCACGCCTAATTTATTATTTTTAAATTAGATAAAGTTCAACTTAAACTGTTTCAATCTTAACAAAATTTTTAACTTTTATACAGTTAAAAAAATGTGTGCTCAATTTTATTTGCTCAATTTCAAATTATTATTTTTTTAATTAATAAATTCAACCATTTCAAATTGTAAAAAAGCTTTGTAGAAAATATTTTTTTATTGTCAGTGAAGGGAATAGGGACTGGGCTGAGGCAATCTATTACTTGCGTTTCATTTTTTTATTGGGTTGAAATTTAGGCTTTTGATATTTCTTTAAAATCTTTTGCAAAGCTAATTATAGTTCAGCATTGGTGAGTAAAGTGACAAAAATGGGGTTTTAGCAGAGCTTAAGAAGTTTTATGACAATATAGCTACGTTGACCATAACCAGCCTATAAAACACATAACTGCAATGTGCTTATTTGCCAGTGTTCCAATTAGTTAACTTTTGCTAGACTTGATCCGCTTTTAAAATTAACATGCCTTCTGTGTACTGCAGAAACAATGCGGAAGTTCAGACATTTCAAACTTAAAAAGTTCGAAATGGGAGGAAGTTGTATTGCTGAGTAATTGATGGATTTTAGAACTAAGCAATGCCGGAAGCTGGTAATGTAATTTCATTTAAACCATATGTGTACTAAAATCGTTCGCCAGCAAACGTATTTTGAATAATAATCTGAATCTGAAACTGTGAAACTTTCTTGTTTTTTTTATTAAACTATTTTTTGCTCAATTCGTTGAATAGCTTAAGATTAATGATTGAAATTTAATTAATGATTTAATTAATGAATGATGAAGAAGCTAATTCTTTAAAAAATCAAAATGGCAGTTTTAACTGTTGAGTTTGTTATTTGTACTAAACGAGATTCATGAACAGGATGTTCGACAATACTCGCTGCAATTCGTCTATACTGATTCCCTTTCGTCTTCCAATAATTATTGATGGCTTTTCTTTACCCTCCACTCATCTCGTTCTGTCAAACCATTTGCATGAGTATTTGATCCTTACCCCTGATTTGGGTTTATTTGCTTCCATAGCCCATATTATATTGATGACCTAGAGCCATCTTTAAATGTCCACATTTGTTTCATATAGTAAGGTAGCACTTCTCTCAACGATTTATTACAACTCACCTGATTATTGGTCCAGTATCGATGACTTAAAACAACAGCTCAGTAAAAATTAATATTATAAACAAGTTAAATGGGTTTAACACAGCGACTTTTTCATGGACGTAATATACCTTAATTTTTAAAATTATCTATAGGTTTAAAAAAATTGAGCTACTGACTCTAATTGAATTAAGCCAAGTTTAAATTGATTTATAAGCCAATATCGATAGATTGGGTTAACTTTAAACACAAACGTGTGGTTTATTTTGGCAAAACTACTTAAGCAGTTGCTCAATTTTTTTAAATATTAAAATGTCGATTATATTTTAAAAATTAAGCTACTGTACTAAAAACCGTACAAAATGTTGAATCATATTTGAAATTAAGCTCAACCATATTGAGCTACTGGCTTAAGCCCAATTTGGCCAAAAAAGGAAGTGTAAAATTACTACATGCTCCTTATGCATTTTTAAACTCCATGATCTCTACAAAATCTTATATTATTAAGAAATTACTTAAGCTGTTCAATGTTTAAAAATTGTAAGTCGATTAAATTTGGCAAAAACATGAAAATTTCAGTAAACCATATTTGAAAATTTGGAATATTTATAAACGCTTCATTTGAACTGACTTTCAGGAACCATCTTTACAAGTTTCTTTTAATTAACTGGTATCAATTGAGTGGGACTACAAAATTCCTACTTTTTCAAAAGATTGACCCTGTATTTATTGTGATGGTTTAGCCAAGCATAGTGGGAATTGGTGATGATAAAAATTAAAAGGCTAGTGGGATCATTAGTTGATATATCGAGGATTACTCTTGAAATAAAATTAAAACTTATTGTGTGTGAGCGTTATTACTTCTACTTTGATTTAATTTGTTCGGTTTTTTTTTTTAACAATCATACGACTGAAAAATTAATTTGTTGGTCAGGATCTTCCTTGTTCTTATTATTTTTAACGCAATCGATCGCCGGCTATAAACTAGTTGTTTCTTCACATATAATTTCAAGGACTTGTTCATTTAGTAAACGAACATTTTCATTTTTTGGTATGAGCATGGCCTGATTACTCAAATCTACTACGTCATCAAATGTAAAACTTTGCGCAAATATGTAACTATTTAGGTTAGTTGTCAAATATTTATCCGAAATTTTAATGGAATTTCAAAGTGATTGTTATCCGTTCCTCTTTGTGAATGAATTGGCAAAGTTCATAGTCAATTAAAGTTGATCTGCATTGCAATTCTCTGAATAGCATTATTAGCAGTCATATTGTCCTAACACTATTATTAACAACGTAATGTAATTTTGGGAGTCCGTAGACCAATTTTACAAAACAGCTCAGTCTCTTTATATTGCTGCTTGTCATGCCATTCACGGATATCGTTCACCAACTATTTTACTGCTTATTCTGCTATCAGTGGTTGTTAAAATACTTGCTTATCATTTTCGAGTTCAATGCTCTCAGTTGACCAAAAAAAAAAATGGAAACCGACATTTTATTTTTACCGATGACCAAATTGAAAATAAACAACGCGTTGGACACTATACCTTAGCATAGCTTTCTTGACTAAAAAATATATCAAATCGGTCTAGCATCACGACTGTATTCGAAGTGGTTACATCCAGTTTACATTCAGATGTCGTGGTGTGTTTCGTTGATTTTTTCGAGATCGATTATGAAATTTGATTTTTACGTTTTTTTAACGCATTTTTGTGATGAAAGTTATATCAACCACCGTACGTATAATTACGTCGATCAAAAATGGAAAATATAAGAACGTTCACCGTTGTATAAGAGCGGTGTAAACCAGATAGTATAATGACAGTTAATAAAAAGTTTATTTTGTTTTTTTTTTTTAAATTGAATGATTGTAGTACAAGTTTTCGTTTTTGTTTTTAACCAAAAAGTTGTATTAATTTAATGATATATTGAGACGCCATTTTGTGCGAATTTAAAATGGCGGACGATTTTAAACTGTTACGCAAGTAGATGTAGGGTAATTCGTTGTATTGATGACTGTACTGTGTTTGATTTGCTAATGCAGTGTTAGGTGATGGCATCAATTACGTTGCAGATTAATAAACAAACTATACTTAAAAATGTGAGGTTAAAATTGTAAAACAAAATTTTGTTTTATTAGTACATTATTAGTGCTTCAACCTTTTTAGATTCCGTAAACAAGATTAATTGTTCCATCAAACCTTTGAAGTACTTCTATGGCTTCCATAACCAAAACCAAGTTCACAAGACGGCAGAATGATAGCTTCTTTGAACTATCTGATCTATATCACTTTCTTATAACAAGCTGGTCTATTTTAATTATTATGTGGTACACAGACCTTTTTATCAAAGCTATAAATTCTTCTTTCGAAAATGCTGAAGTTCAGTCAAAACTAGTTTAGTTAAAATCTCTAAACCATTATTTGGAACATTAATTATGGAAGGGATTTTTTATATGACTATATATAATTTGGACAGATGCGTGATTATGACGAACTGTTAACATAATAAATCAAATATTGTTTTATTTCTTATTCTGAAAATATGGTACTTTTAGAAGTGGAGTAGTACAACAAAAAATATATAAATAAAATTAATTAAGCAATCAGGAAATAGTAAACAAATAAATTTTAGTAATTAATTAATTTCGTCAATTATGGCATTGTCACGGCCATAATAATATATTTATGCTCGTTATTTTTAGACAAGCAACTGTACAATACATTTGATTAAATATTAAAATCTAGATAAACTAATTTATTTGTTTGGACTACCCTCCATAACATATAGTTTGTGTCTAGCTTGTTACTATAGTAGTTCACATTATTTGGTAATTTAACGAAATAATTTGGTTAAAATATTACAAAAATTTTATGTAAGTCGATTTTGGGTCCACTAATTTAAAATCAGAGATAATTTAAAATATTTAAATGAAGATTTGGTCCATGTTGGTCAGTCGATATGAGCAAAGAGTGCGCTTAGTTCCAATCAATATTGCTTCTTTTTTTAAATGTCTTCCTCCATCTAATACTAGGATAATCAAATTGAGGGTTCCAGTCGACGGCCTGCGTATTTTGATTTTCTTAAGTCTGAGGCCGATCTGATGATAAACACAATTTTATTTTACTGTATCTCTCTTAAAATTTGCTATAAGCTTGGTTACTTTTCAAGTTTTGCATTCGGATAAAACTATCAAGACGGAAATTGATTTAAAGATCGTTAGTTTCGGATTATCAATTAGCTCAGTTTTCGTGTAGATAACTGAATTTTAGCTAGTGTCCTGCGCAATATAGTAGCTGTCTGCAACCTTGTTTGGTTGTTGTAGTGAACGTGTGGTTCTCATCATTAATTAATACATTTGGGTGGAACCGTGACCTTTGAGGCGTGCTTGACGTAGCACAATTAGGAACACATAAAATATTGGTCCTGCAATATGAAATGTTCAAATTTCAAATAATGAAAAGAAGTTCAGTCATTTAAATTTTTAGCTAGTTCTTAAATAATTTAAAAAATTTTGTTTGTAAACTATTTAAACCTACCATTAAATAAAAGTGAACAATTTTCTTATTTAATAGGTTCTTTATCAAAATTTGAAAGCTTAAACCCTGCTCCTAGAGCAACTTGTACTTAACTACAGATGGTATCAAAGATGCTTTGCCTATTTCGCACTTACTTTACAGCTAACTTCATTGAACTGTATTTTAATGTTTTTATATTTATCACATAAAACTAATTAATTGTGTAACTATTTTGATTTATTTCAATAAAACTTGACATTATTAATCGGGTAAATCCAATTTTTATAAGCACAAATGTATCCGATAAACCGAAATTTCACTCGTTTTGCTACAAAATTCATTTATTTGAATTTGACATTTCGCTATAATATAGTAGGATGATAGTAGGCTGATGGTTTACAAAATTATGACATTTCTTTAATTTTAAAATGGCGTCATTATGTTTTTACGTTCAAACTTCTATTCAAAACAATGAGTGACTATGGAGTAAAACCCAGAAACAAATGATTTTTAAATGCGGCAGAATTGTCGTACATTGCCAGGCCTTCTTCGATAATTTTGTCACTATGTTACGTTATTCGTATAATGGTATAATTTACGTTAGGTGGAGATGGCGAGTTAACCTGAAAATTATAAAGTAACTAGTTGGCAACCGAAGCTAAAATACAAAAGTAATAACAATAACCTTCGGCGGAATCTGTAGTAGGTCCCTTGACTTTTTATTTGATACAAGAGATTTTCGCTCGGTCAAATATATTATGTATTATATTTATATAGGATATTAATATCCGGATTAAACTTTAAATTGATAATCGATTTGTTCCGAAGCAAATATAAATTCCATTCAAATTTGTTCTTAAATATTTTAAACCATAACATCTATAATCATTCTTAAAATTGTTAAGTCACCATTAAAAATAGACTATCATCATCTAATTGGCTGATGGTAGAATTAGACCAGATATATCGATATTTTTTGCTGATGACTGGCGAACACAATGCATAATGTTTCATCGATAGTCCCAACCAATCGATCTATCAGTACCTTATAAGATCTGGAAATATTCCAGCTTTAACTTCATCCACATTGCTTAGAAAACCAAAGGATTTTACTTTCACGAACTTGGTGATCAGTTTAGAATTTGAAACGTGGTGCTATAATAATCCAAATCCACCGGGTAACTTTGTTATCCATCTTTTGTCCTTCTCTTGTCGATAATTACCGAAATATGAACTATACGTAGACTCTTTTTTAACCTCATTTGATGGTGTTAGATGTTACCAACGATACCACAGTATCAATATTAGTTTCATTGAATCATTTCAGATGACTTTTAAGTTTGTTGAAATGTGCCATAGTATTATAGTTTGTAAATATTAGGCACTATACTTAACTACGCGGCTGTCCAGTCTGTATTAGAACAAATGTAGCATTTACAATCAATAAAAACTTCTAACAAAACTAAGGTACGTTTTGTCGGTATTTGGAATAACCATCAGGTAAATTTTAAAGGTTCTTAAACTTATATAGTAAATGATGTCCTGAAGTATATATTCGGTTAATAATTTTCAGTAAGCTAAAACATTCATAGAGTATTTTCATTCAATTTCCAGACACGCTTTTTTCTTCATAAAGCTAAAAATATGCTTGTATGACAACCGTATAATATTTGTGGGAAAACATGATTACTAGTAAATGATCTGTAAGTCAACCCAACGCTAATTATAGTCATTAATTTCACTAATTATAATCGTATCAATTTCCATTTGATTACTATCTCAAATCAATTAACTGTTTGGAGACTAAAACCAATTTTAACTTAACCTATAACTTCTTAAACTGGATTATGTTAACATACCATTCAATGTAATATATTATCATCGATTAAATCGACACAGACTAAAGTATCGAATTAATGAAGTAAATTCGTATATTAAACTCGACCAAACGAGTTTTTACTTCCTATCGATGGTGGCCTCATATATGCATAACGATTAAGCTTGTCGCTATTGTCTAACAGATGGCAAAAATGTTTATTTTTGAAAAACTATTAATTGCCATAATAAGCCGTCAAGAACCCGAAAAGATACTCTGATAAATTGCACAATTATATTTGTGGTTTCTGAGCCTGTGAATTATCACTGAAGCATTGGTCAAAATAGGGAGTTTCCTGATATAACTTATAAAAAAGTTCTGCTACATGCCAGTAAAAGCTTATGTTAAAATCATCCCCATAGCCCATAGTATCGAATGTAGATCGAATAGCAAATTAAAACTTGAGCACAAACCACGCGATCATCAAGATTGGAAATTAAACTTTCAGTGTGTTCTACTAAACTAACTCAATGTAATCTTGTAACTTCATTCTCGAAATTATCCAGGCTATTTGAAAATTTCAATCAAAAGTAAAGTCACTTCACACCTTTAATGACCATTGACATTTTGACTAAGCGCAATCTCGGGATCCTTGGAAAGGTAATACCAATTATATTAACATCCATCAAAACCATCTAAATTAATTTTTTTTAATCACTGTAAGAACTTACAAAACAAAATAAACAACATAACCTTAAATTAATCGTACTTGTCAAAATGTCGCCGCCATTTTGTTTCTATATGGAATTAATTAAATAAAAAAGTTAGAGAAAACAATTTTAATTGTTTATTGTCATCAGCGACATTGATTATGTTAGTATCATTTGCTTGTAATGTATTATAATTTAACAAGCGTTATCGCTTGTCGTTGACGCTTGTCCTTGTCGCGTATGTTCTGTTTATATTTGTATTGTGTTTCCAGGCGAATTTCAAATTTGCTTTCTTATGTTTTTCAGTCAAAATCGATTTTAACTACCGACTTCGCTTTGACTTTACAGTACAGCACATTGAAAACCGACTTTAGGACGCTTAATTTCTTTTTCAGCCAGTTGTCTTGCATGCTGACTTAAAAGTGTGATAAAGATTCTATCAACCAGTAACTGTAGCAATCTACTAACTTTCTGTGGTGTAGCACCTCGTCGACCATGCCAACGAATCTTGTGGTTGCCATCGATTAAAGTGTGAATGAGTTAGGTTGTAACAACGTTGTTCGCTGATGTAAATACTTGGAAACGATAGTTCCTCCGCGTATCTGTCGCAGATGATATTCAACTGTACAACTCGGCCAGGTGCTGTATCCAAGCAGTTGCCTTCATTCCATACCATCGTGTGAGACCATGTCGTCAATAATAGATGTTCTAGGTCTAGGGCAAGTGTTCTTGCCTAAATGTTATAGGCATCACTGGCTCCTCAAAATCATGTACAAATTTGGTGCCCCGTTTCCAAAATATTTAAGTGTCTTAAGTGTTCGTAATGCTTCTACTTAACGCGTAACTTGTTTCGTAGGTAAAAGGAATTAGTTCGATCAGTAAAGACGTCCTCTTATCAATATGACGTTATGCCGAATGACCATTTGGAATTAAGGATCAACAAATGACCATTTGGCAAGAGTAATTCTCCTCTTAAAACCAACCCAGGTTTCTTTCTTAGAACAATTGTACATAAACCTGTTCGGTTTTGTGGTATTCGATTGTCTTACTTGAAGTGACTCACGGAGTTTCCTTCGCTTACGCAAGCATTTTAAAAATACTGTAAAAATTTACAGACCACCAAATACACTCGAGTGAAGTAAAACTAATACCCAAAAAGCAATCAAACGAAAGTAATAAAATAATTTTACGATAGGCCATAAAAAGTTTATGACATTATAAAATTGTTTTAATAGTCAGATGACTATTAATCTCGATCGTCGATAATTTTGCTCAGTAAAATTAGTCTACAAAGTTAAGCAAAAATGATGCACAAAAAACGGCAGTCATAGCGAAAACAATAAATAAAAAATGTTGGACAATTAATTATTACACCTTATATATGCTAATTTTTAAGCAATTACATAAATAATTAACTGTTTCTAATTACTTATAATTCAGATAATAGATTAATCAAGTGTTGCTAATTATTATCGTGTTTTGTCAATATATGTGCAAATTAAATTACCCATCGAAATTAGCAAGCCGCACGCCGTTTAGCAGTTTTATCAAATAGTATACCAGAGGTGATTAGCTGATGAATAGATTTTTGATTGGCTGTCGTTCAAAGTCATATTAATTCACACTCGATGAAGTGTGATTGCTAAATTAATTTAAATTGAATTACTTATATGAATATATAACTAATTGAATCGAGACAAACAATATATAAGATTGTGGCAATGAAGACATACAACTCAATTTTTAATATCTTATATGCTACATAGACAATATATACAATCAATCATTTGAACAAGTTCTAAATTCTAAATTAAGATAGTATTTGTCTTATTTTAGATCTATATATTGTTAATTGTTTGGTCTCATGTTATTGTCATATGTGAGCGTTACCGCACATATAATATGTCACACTTCGCTAATATGTCACCACATAGTTTATCGTTTATATTAGTTAGTTTGGTGAATTCAAACTAATGATGTACGGTTCAATGCGGTTTTCACCTGATGACACCGGCTAAAAAAACTACTGTCATCGATACGATGGAAACAAATTTTTTTTTCTTCTGTTTTCTTAACTTTTGTTTTGAACTATGAAACTATCGTTAAAAATTCCAAAAGTATGGAGAGAATCTAATCTAGTATGATCTGGATTCGATATATCTTATATTACTACTTACTATATACTTACCTGCATGCATGTAAAGTGAATTTCTCTGATTTTTTATTTTCTGTATTATTTAAGTCAGTGGTTAGCAAACTTTATAAATTATGGTATCGTGTTTTGTTTTAATAAATTAACTGTTTATAAGTGCAAACTTATTTACAATTATATATTTTTTACATGCGTGATTTTGGTAACACTATAGTAAGGTATTAGTCTTGCTCCAAAAAGGTTTTTTAAAAAATACAGTGAAAAAGACTTTAACGTTTTGACATAAATTGCTAATTGCTGGTGAAAGCAGTTTTGACCCGAGTTTTTTTAAAGTTGTGAAATCATCAATTTAAACTTCGTTGACAGTACAGTCAGAATGAAATGAGGCATTGTGGCATTGACGACTATGACCCGAGAAGACAGTAGCAAAATTGTCGATTTTGCATAAAACCTACAACCAGTTTTACTTCGTGCAGTTTGTTTCTATTTATTTATTTCTCAGTTTGAGCACGATATTTGTTGTATTATGCCTATCTATTCAAAATGATACTAAATGTGCTATAATTTAGCTATATTTTAAAAACTCTTTATAGCCAAAAATTGAAGATATAAATTTGTGCCCCAAAGTAAGCAAGTTTGATCTACTTCCGTTTTGAAAGATAACTTTTTCCTATAAGCTTTTTTATGAAATAGAAAACAAATGAACTCAATTTTAGAAAAATACAAAAAGAGGAATAATTCTTTGATCATCAATCAATCCGTTGCACATACTGTAAAAATCTCTGACTCTAAAATAGTTCAATATCGGATTCGATATTTATTTTATTACATTACCAATGAAAAAAAAATAAACCGTTTCTTATCTCGCCTCTATATAATATAAAGACAAAAAGTAAATACAGACACAAATATTTAACAAGACAATCGACTTAAGTTAAGCGTAACACCAAACGAAACAGCTGCTGATAATTCTTTCGATTGTTTTTAAATTTAAGATGATAAATCAAAAAAACTTTATAGAAATATTTACGCGCCCAAATCTCTTCAAAAAAACAAACAATAACTATAATAATTATTTAGAATTGATAATGAATTGAGTTTAACTACTTTTTAACGATGTGCGGTTTTAAATTCACATAGTCCTATATAATTATTATGGCATATATATATCATCCAAAATTCCGAACCTTCCTACGTCAATCGTTAATTTTAATAAAACAAAATGTTTGTAATTAACTTGGTTTTCTGCGCGACTCTTTAACAAACAGATCACCATTTTGTGCACGATCATGAGAAATTGGATCGTGTATGATCAAATGTAATAAATTTTTTTTATTAATTAAATCCAATTTAAAAATAAATGTTTTAATTAATTTGTATCTATATAGAATTGGTTTTGAGATGATCGTAATGCACATAAATAAAAAAATAGTTTGCCGAAAATGACCAGAATAATTAAAGATCGCGGTCGAAGAAGGGTGCAAATAAAGATTGGGCATGTCTAGTTGTTAATTTACTTTGTCATTAATATCATGACACAGGCATTGTAGCTATAACTAACGTAACTGTAGTGAGAAGAATATTCGATTTGTAACATTTACTTCAGCTCAATATTGAGCAACTTTATGTGTATTTTGTTGTGGACTTCAAGTTTAAATAAATCTAATTTTCTCAAAATAAATCAAATTGATGCATTGAACACACAAAACAAAAGAATTGTTAAATATATTACAAGCGACATTCTGATTCAAAATATGCAGTTGCTCAAAATATTATGCGATGTGAAAAGTATAAATAAACGATCGCTCCCTATATTTACTTAAGCTTTCAGTAAACTTAACAATAATACTGAGTAGTCGATATGTTCGTCATCAACTAAGCTCGCCAATTTATATTGCTCAATAAGAGTAGTTGCTATTTTAAATACATTGAAGTAAACTGAGCCAAACTGAGCTACAATATTTTAAACGATTTTTATTTAATTTTGGATTGACGTTAACAGTTTGCTATTGAAATGTTTGTCACACCCGCCGAACTACTGGATTACTGTTTTGCTGAATTACCTAGGGGATAGAGTTCCTTTATTATTGTTTTTCTCTTTAATATTCCCAAGCGGTCAACCAAATTTTAACTAACCTTGGCTATGGTTGCTTGACGTTGATGATTTATTTGATTGATCAAATCTAAATTTTTTGTGCATTTAAGTTGCTTAGTTAAAAATTAGCGAACCTCGTTAGACTGAGCTTGTACTAAGCAGAGATCACAAATTAGCTACTAATTTATCACAAATGTTGCTCAATAATCAATATAATCTAATTTTTAAATTTTTCTTTTTCTTTGCAGGAGGTAAATCTCTTCAACTTCAACTAACCTTGAGGATTACCAAATTTATTCCCCGAATTTTTATAGAAATATAAAATGTAAATTATTCGCTCCGTGAGCTGCATATATAAATATATAAATATTGTACCTATAATAAAATAAGTTTACCAATTAAGAATAGGAAATTGATAATCCTTAAAATAAACGAACAAAACACCGAATTTTTAAAAATTCTAACTAAACATTTATAAAATTAATAAAATTTGAAAACGAACGAAGACAATTTAAGATGACGTTAACACGTACTCAATTTGTGATCATCGCAGTATTATGCCTAGGAGTGATCCAGACATACGGCTTAGGACCAAAAATAACCAACCATCGACTCATTGAAGATACACACAGTGTGGTGGTGGCCGACGAAACCCGAATGGAATGTGGAACGGAAGAAAACTTGCATCAAGGACAATTTACTATACTCGATTATTCCATAGTGATTGGAATGTTGGTCATATCGCTCGGAATTGGAATCTTTTACGGATTCTTTAGTAAAGAATCGTCAGAATCATCATCCGATTTTTTACTTGGATCACACATGGCATTATTTCCGGTTACACTTAGTTTAACGACAAGTTTTATTACGGCCATCGAGCTATTGGGCAATCCGTCCGAAATGTTTTTTAGTGGAACACAATTTTCCATAATCGTTCTATCGATCATACTCGTAATCCCGGTGGCTATTAAAGTATTCTATCCCATATACTTCAAGCTTGATATAACATCGTGCTACGAATACTTGGGAATTCGGTTTGGAACAAAACTTCGTGTATTCGGTGCTGTACTTTACATAGTTCAGATGTCGTTTTATACAGCGGTCGCGGTACTTGCACCAGCCATTGCACTATCAAAAGCTACAGGACTTCATACGCACATCGCCGTTATACTTATTTATTTAGTATGCGTATTTTATTCGTCACAGGGTGGAATGAAGGCGGTTGTCATTGCGGATACGTTTCAAGTAAGTTTACGAAATTTATAAAATGGTTTTCGACCAGACTATGTACTAACCCAATCGTAATTTGTATTTTACAGGCTTGTGTACTCGCTTTATCACTCATACTAGTATTGGCACTTGGTCATTTCTATACCGGAGATGTGATCGATGTTTTTACAATTGCTGAGGATCGTGGCCGTTTAGAATTTTTAAATTTCGATCCAAATCCCACAACACGGCACACCGTCTGGTCGATTTTAATTGGTGGATTTTTTTATTGGACCGCAATGTTTTGTACAAATCAAGCGTGCGTTCAAAAGTGTATGTCACTACGATCGTTGCCACGCGCTAAAAAAGCCCTAACATATTCCATCCTGGGCCTTATCATCGTATTTTTAATCAATTTCTATACTGGACTTTTAGTATTCAAGCAATATGCGAATTGTGATCCGTTGAAAGCGGGCGAAATCGTTGCCATCGATCAATTGTTACCATTCTACATTATGGACGTGTTTAAGGATATCGATTTTTTGACGGGAACATTTGTGGCTGGAATTTTTGCCGCTAGTTTGGGGTATGTGTATTAATAAAATAAATTATGTTCTTAAAATCAATTAACCGATAGAATTGAAAATTTTGTAGAACGGTTGCCTCAGCGTTGAGTTCACTTGCGGCTGTAACCAGTGAAGATTTAATTGTTGCGGCATTCAACATAAAAATGGAACCAAAAAAAGCGGCTTTCTATGCCAAATGGATGTCGTTGGGCTATGGGCTTGTATCGTTCGGATTAGTATTCATTGTTGAACGATTGGGAGGAATATTGCAAGCAACTTTAACACTCAACGGATTAATCGGTGGCATAACACTTGGTTTATTCCTTTTGGGAATATTCTTTAAGCGGGCCAATGCTACGGGCGTATTAATTGGTGGCATCACTGCATTATTAATAGTCGTATTTATTGGTGTTATGGCACAAGTAAAATCGATCGAAACCGAATTCCTACCATCAACGCTAATCGAATGCAACTGCTATGTAAATTCGACAAAAGAACAAATTCTCGACGAGATCATTAAATCAAAACCAATCGATAATGTATCGCCAATATTTCGAATCAGCTACATGTGGTACTCTTGTCTAAGTGCTGTACTTACCATAGTCTTAGGATTGGGTATTTCATATGTCGTCAGTTTCATTGAAACTAAAACGACAACGACCATATTCTTGGACGGCACTAAAGATGTTGAGAAAATTGGTAAAATCACAATGCATGACAATAAAATATGTGACGTTTACGTGATCGAGAAAAACGAAAAATTAAGTGAATCGTTGGAAGGCAAGATAAATTTAGCTTTTGAAAAATAGTCTTAGCAAAACCTATATAGTATTTTTTTAGTAAAGTAGTGATTAGTTCTTAAGACAAAATGTATTTTGCATGTATGTATTTAAATAGTTGATAAGATAATATTGAAATGAATATTTTTATAAAATATGAATCACAAAGTATAGAAGCAAAGTGTTTTATTTGTGTGCGATCGCAGAATCAATCATCACTCAATAATTCCTATAGCTACGGTTTTTGGTTGGTTACTATTATTTCGACTTGAGCTTCATTCATAAGAATCTGAAGTTTGAGAGAAACAAACAGTATTTCAATAATTTCGGGAAGTATGTTAACAAGTCAACAATCAACCTGCAGTGTCCAACAAGAACTATGACATTGTAACAAGGAGAAGCAGCTTAATTCGTAAGCCACCTCAGAGTTTTGCAAGAAAATTGTGCTACTGCTTAGATTACCCTACTTGAATGGTAAAGAATATGCTGCGCATTGAACTAATATTATGAATAAAATACCAAAATACAAATAAAAATTAGTGGGTAGAGCTTAAAAGATATTCAGAATTCTAAAATATATGGTTTTGATCCCAAACTAGATAGAGGCGATGGGTGCTTCTTGAACACACTTAAATAATGTCAAAAAATCATGTTCAGTAAATATACAAAGCTAAAATTAGGTTAACATAGATTAGCATCTGCATATTACTGGGAATAGCTTTAGTTAATACATCATTTCGAAGGACAAGAAAAAAACAAATCCTAAAAAACTGACGCTCAACTTTAACAGTTGTGTTGACCATGACTCCATGAGACCAAGGTTTCCACCCAAGCATAATCTGAGCGCCGCTAGTCTTCTGAAACGAAACTAAATAGAGCAATCCTATATACGGAGCAATATAACATAGTGCTCACCTATACAAACAACTGCCCAGTAAATAAAATTTACTTAGATAAGACGTTGATTGTCAGGATACCTTAATCGAAAGCTCTCGACATCATTATTTACACTGCTATAAAATAATCATACATTTTTACAAAACATTTTTAAGCATAAAAATTCGGAAAGAGGTATGCCTCTACAGATTTTCGAAAATAAACGAAACGGACGACAAAGTCATAATAAAAGCAATTTATGCCTACGTTTACTAATTTCACATATTTCCATTAGTACTATACGTCGTACTACTACAAGTTTAGTTACAATTTTAACAGTTCTCGTTTTAATATTACCAACTAGCTATAGATAGGCACTGTACAACATCATCACGTTTATTTACCAACCTGTGGTTCTCTTTACCAACTAATGGACCCACTAACACAAAGTTCCGAAGGAGGATCAATATACTTAAGAAAACTTATAAAACCTTTACAGAAACCCGAACTTATTATGACCAAAGAATGGATAGGAAATACCTAGAAAACCTTTTAAATTTTCGCTGAACTACTAACATACCATTCGAAAATAACAAGCACATTTGCACATATTATGGAATTAGCAGATGAAAGTCTAAATGAGATCAAACTCAATCACGGTCAACTCTGGCAGCAAAAATTTAACTAAATGTATTAAGATCTACCTGGTTAAATCCTATAACCACATTGCACACAAAGCAAAACAGGTTTCGAGTTTTCACATGGCAGCTTTAACGAAACTGTAAATAAATATCCAGTCAGTGATGGAAGTATGTTTTACCTACAGTACACCCCTCTTTACAACACAATACTAAAATTAACAATGATAACTCTTAAATGAATATCGCCATAAATTATGCAATTCCTAGGAGATGAATAAGCCGGATTTAAGCCAGCAAGGAACTTTAAAAATCATATCATAACCAATTGTATCAACATAGTGTAACAATCTTCTCGAAGTAATATTCTACTCCTCAAATTTTGCCACAGACTTTCTAGGGGCTGATCCAGACAGCATCAGTTGCCGGCTAGGTAACAGCGCGTTATGGGGGGGTTTTTTTTTCTGGACCACTAGAAAGCTTGTATATAATGCTGTTTCAATTTTCGAGATACTAGCCACACTCATCACCAAATATCTGGCAGCACTTATGCAACCATTACTATATTAGGTACTATTCATAAATAAAAGAAACAATATAGAACTAATTTTTAATTTTTATTTACGTAATTAATTTAAAACTTGCAAGAAAGAAAAAGAATGGTTGAAATTATAACAAAAAAAAATTAATAACAACAAAAAAAAAATGCACTTCCACCTTATATTGAAATAACAAGAAATTATAAATTTAATTTATAGTATCCCAAACTAAAATATATATCCATCAAATTTATGGAAAACTTAATTCTATTTTTACAATATTATAACACAGACACTTAGCTTATATAACGTTGCGGATCCGTTCGCCGACTTTAAACCTTCAAATACGAACCACGTGGCCGAAGAAATCGAAGAAAAATAACAAACTTGCATGTGTTTAATACGGAGTATACAGCGAGTTTTTCCGACTCTTAAATACCCTACTTGCATGTAGAACTTAATAAATATAGTTATTTACCACGCTGCAGTATATTCATTTATTTCATTGATTGTTTTCTAATGAAATAGCGGGTTCAGCGAAGGAATGCACGTTTTCACTATCAGTCTTTTTATTATTATCAATTTTTACAACTATATTATAATGAATTATTATGATTACTATTATTATTATTATAATTATTATTATTATTATTATTAATTATTAATTTTTAGTTTCAATTACACTATAAATTAAAATTTATTTATTTGTAGTCTTTTTTCCTTTTTAACTTAACTTGTTAACACTTTATCTCTTTTAGTATTATCTCCGCTTTAATTTTTATTTACACCATTCCTCTTCAACATTTACTTTCGTACTCCTCACCAAGCGTTTATTTTTTCCACTTTTTCATGTGCATCATATTTTTGCCTCCGTACCGTTTCAGCCACCGGTATTTTTATCATCGAATGTTTCGAGCGGTGGTAATTTAGTGTTGGTTTGAACTAATGTACTCATTCATTTGGACACGATAATTTTTCATTGATTACATGATTACAAAATTTTACAGTAAACACTTGAAATATAATTTTACAATAGTATTTAAAAGTATTCAATAGTATTCAATATATAGTATTTTAATTAAAAAAAATTCTTATTCTAATTTTACTTAATATAATTTCTATAATTTCTTTATTTCATATATTTTTTTTTTATGCATTTTTTCCCGTTTAGACTGAGTACATATAAATGTATAGTGATGGAAATAACAATTATTTAGGTTCGTTGCCACAAATCGTGGGGCAGACCCAACACCCTAGATGTAGTCTCAAAGCCGGGCATTGAATCAATTTCTTATATAATACTTTAATATGGTAAATAGTAAGTGATACCTTAATAACAACAGTAACATAAATGAATACATATACATTAATATTTAATTTTAATAACAGTGGTCTATAGCAATTCGAAAAGTACAATCCCGATCTAAAACAATCACTAATTCATCGTAAATCTTTCGCGTGATATACGCCTAAAATCTTCCCGTTAAGTCCGGATAGTTCGTAGGAAACATTTCCAATTTTTCGTACTACTAAAGCTTTAATAAATTTTGGGGCCAGCTTAGCACAAAAGTTGGTTCCAGCATTACTCTGAGGAAAGTTTCGTAAGAAAACTTGCTGTCCTGGTTCAAACGAACGTGGTTTACTTCGTAAATTATAATTCGAAACATTCCGTTTATATGCATATCTTAAGTGAGAAAGAACAAGTTCTTGTGCGTTAGACAATCGAGTAACATGGGTTCCGGTGTCAATATAGCGATCATTTAATAGATTCAGTTCTCTTATCAGCCGATAGGATGATCCATGTGTGACCATGTGTTGTCCGAAAGTAAGAAAATACGGCGAGAAACCTGTAGATGAATGAACAACATTTCTCAGTGCCGAGCTTATTTCATTAATATGCATATCCCAATGTCGATGGTTATCCCCTATGTACGCTCGAATGGCTGAAATAACTGTGCGGTTTACTCTCTCAGACGCGTTGGCCTGCGGAGAGTATTTAGGAGTAAACTGATGTTTAACGCCGTATGACTCAAAGCACTGGGCTACTAGTTGTGACTGGAATTGCTTTCCATTGTCCGATACTACACACTCAGGGACTCCAAACAAATTAAAGATTCTTTTTTCCAAAAATGTAACAACATCTTTGGCAGTTGCGTTTCTAAGAGGTTCCAGAAAGACAAATTTAGTGTACTGGTCTAACACAATCAAGAGATAAGCATTGCCCTTTGTGCTGCGCGGATAAGGTCCCAGAAAATCCATAAACAGTCTTTCGAATGGTCGATGCACTTCCCTATAATTCCCCATCAATGGTTGTGTTGCATAGTTGGTAGGCTTAACTTTCTTACATGTTTCGCAGTTTTGAATGTAACTACGTACATCGCTTGTCATAGAAGGCCAGTAAAATTGTCGCTGTAGAAGTTCCAATGTTTTCGAGAACCCATGATGAGCGCTTGTTGGAGAATTATGTGCCATCTGCAACAGATTTGACACGAGAGGTTTAGGTATAACAAGTTTCCAACGAGATGTGTCAGATATCGGAGTTGAGCTGCCAGTTAAAAGGATATATAACTTCCCATTGACTTCATTATAGTTGGTTTTTATGTCTGGATTTTCACGCAAGGTCTTGATTCTACCAATATAATCTTCATCACAAAAAACTTCATCGTCCAAGTCTACGTGCAACGAAGGAACATTCCTACCGCCATCCCCTATATCATGAATTTTATTAAGAGCGTCTAAATGCATTCTAGAAAGTGCATCCGGAACGACGTTCAATGATCCCTTGCGGTACTCGATGTTAAAGTTGTACCCCTGGAGTTTCAAACTCCATCTCGCTAATCGGCCGGATAAATCCCGTTGGTCCATCAACCATCGAAGACTGGAATGGTCGGTGATGATGGTAAAAACGTATCCCTCAACATATGGCCTGAACTTTTTAACACTCATCACGGCGGCTAAGCATTCCAGCTCCGTGATACTGTATTTGCGTTGCGCCGGGTTTAATTTATGCGAATAAAACGCAATTGGATATTCCGACCCGTTATCAAATCGTTGGAATAAAACACTTCCGATTCCACTTGTGCTGGCATCACACTGGATATAAAAAGGTCTAGTAAAATCAGCTGTTCTAAGCACGGGTGCGGTTGTTAATGCTGTTTTAAGAGTATCAAATGCCTGTTGTGCTTGATCGTTCCATATTAATTTTTGATTTCGTTTAAGCAGGTCAGTTAACGGTGAACAGATTGTTGCAAAATTTAAAATAAATCGATGGTACCATCCCGCCATACCAAGAAAACGTCGCAGTTGTCGAGTAGTTTTGGGAACTGGATAGTCCGCTATTGACGTCACCTTCTCCGGATCCATTCGAATTATCCCATTACCAATCACATGACCAAGGTATTTCGTTTCCTTCAAAACGAACCGACTTTTTTCTAAGTTTATAGTTAGTTTAGCCGACTTTAATAATTTCGCGACCTCGGCTAAAAGAGACAAGTGCTCTTCGAGCTCCGCGGAAACTACAAGTAGGTCGTCCAGGTACACGAATACCCGGTCATGTAAATGATATGGGATAACTCGATGCATCAGTCTGCATAACGTCTGTGGGGCGTTACACAGACCGAAGGGCATTACGGTAAATTGGTATAGAGATCGGCCCGGAACAGTAAACGCGGTTTTATCTCTCGATTTTTGATCCAATGGGATCTGCCAGAAGGCATCCTTTAGGTCAATTAACGAGATATATTTAGTATGGTCTAATCGACTTAGTAACCCTTCTATGATGGGTAGAGGATAAGCATCCTTAACCGTGACCGCATTTACTTTCCGCGCATCAAGACACAGCCTCACCTTACCATTGCTCTTTCGAACTATGGCGACGGGTGAGGACCATGAGCTTTGACATTCTTCTATAACCCCCATCTCCAGCATCCTATCCAGTTCTTTATATATTTCCACCTGAATAACAGGTGATACCGGATAGAACCGTTGTTTGATTGGTGGTGCTCCTTGAACATCAATCTTGTGAGTAACCAGATTGGTCCGTCCCAAACCATTTTTTATTGAACAAGGAAACATTTCGATGATTTGACTTAATGTCTTTTCTTGGGCAGGTAGAAGTTCATGACAATTACTCGTCATTTTAACAGATTTTACTATTTCTAAGGAATCAATTTTAGCAGGAATAAGACCAAATAGGTCCCAGAAATCCATTCCCAAGTACAGTGACTGAATAAGGCCAGGCGCTATGTGAAAACGCAACCGCTTTTCTTTGCCTTGATAAGCAACTGGGAGCACGACGTGACCAATAATTGCCTGTTTCTCCCCACTAGCGGTTTGTAAATAAGCTGTTAATTCGTGAACTTTAATGTTATTTTGCTCCAAAAATTTCTCTGAGCCTGCGCCTAGGACACTGACGTTAGCCCCGCTGTCTAGAAGTCCGTTGTATGGAGTTCCATTAATTAAAACCTGAGCATATGGTCTATTATCCTCCTGAACGTGAAAAACAGATTCGGAAATCATTTTCTTTAACTGTTTTCTTAACATCCAATAGCGAAGGCATCGATTTGGTTGCGTCCTAATCTTAAAGAGGTAAGGATCGGTTTGTGTAACCTGATTGTTGAAGGTCTTGAAATTTGGCTGTCTTGAGTACGGAGTAATCCTGGATGGTTGATGTTCTGTATACTCAGAATGATGGCTATATAGGTGATTATTGGGTTGAATTGAATGACTATAACTACATGAGTCGTTATTTAATGGAACCGCCGGTAAAGCTTGGGACAGGTGTTTGTAGCTGCGTCCTCTGTCGTATTCCTGGATGCTCGAGTTTTCTGGGAAAAATGAGCTCCAGGGCGTCTCATTTCCCGCTGAATGTTTTCCGGTTCGGGAGGGTTACAGTTCCTACAGTAAGGTTTTACCACCCCGGGTGCACCACATCCATAACAATATTTACCCTGATCTAATGTTTGAAAATTGCTTCTTTGGCCAGCCAAAGGAATATGCCGGGTATGTGTATTTGCCATTGGTAAATGCTGCATGGCAGCAATAGAAGGTTCTGCTACAGGTTCATGTGGAATTATGTTTCTTTCATCATATCCATGATCAGGATTCGGATAGTTTTGGGAAGTGGTATTCGAATTACTGGGGAATTGCGAACCTGCAGACCAATGGGAGAAATCAGATGCATGATTTGTATATGATAATTCATGTGCAACTCTACGATGAACATCATGATGCTGATTAACCCGCTTCCAGGTGTCTTCTATATCAATGCATTGGTTCACTAAATCTGAAACAGACATTATTTTTCGTCCGGCTAATTTTAATTGCAGTTCGGAACTCATGTTCTGTTTTAAAATAAAATAAATTTCGGATTCTGGCAATGTTTGATTTAATGCCAAGGTGGAATCCAAAATGTCAGAGTAAAAATCTAGAAAAGATTCCCTCGGTTTCTGCTTTCTCGCAGCTATTAACTGTCGTAATTCGAAATCAGTTCTTCTATCTTGAAATCTACTTTTCATGTCGTTAGCTAAACTGTTCCAAAGGACAACTCCATTTCTCTCTAAGTAAGACCAATACCACTCTAATGCATTCCGTTTCAAAAGTATATGTAAATCGTCGACCAATTTATTAAAAGACACTCTGTTTGATCGAGCTAAATGTTCTACACGGTATAAAAACCTCTCAATAGATGGACCATTAGGGGACCCATCGAAAACTACATTCCATTTGTGAATGGGAAGAAGAGATGAGTGAAAAGGTAGTTCGGTTTGGTCTTGTTTTTGGTTTACAACCCTTTTCGTTGGATTCTCACGAATATATAGGTTATTTGATTTACTCGAACCTATTAGCTTTTGCTCCGGGGTGCTTCCATTGATGGGTATATGCTCATTAGGTTCATTTTGACTTGGCCTATGGTGTTCTAACGATATTTTCTTTCCTAATTCTACAAAGTACGCCAATTCTTCGGGTGAAACATAATTTGTACGATTCTTTGAAAAGACGGATTGTGATATTGGAAACCTATCTTTATCTGGTATCTGGTATTTGCTGGTCTTTTGAAGATTTGGATTGCCGAAGGCTGTTGGGTTATCATGACTTAACCTGGTTTTTGTTGAAAGTGTTGGTTTAACGACAGTTGTTGTATCTTCAGAATCTGATTCATTAGAGTCCGAACTTGAATCAGTTCTACGCTGTTCCGAACACTCCAATAATGCTTCTGATACCGACTTTTCAAATTCATTTACGGAAACTTTTGATTCCAGAAGAGAGCTGATGGCCTCTAGTACCTTGTCACAGGCAGAGAGCATATTGGATGATTGGACTCGACAGCTCGGTGAGGTATTACTCAACCGTTGAAACCGACAAATAATATGCATCATTCTACATACAAAATTTTTAATTTTTCTGGACGATGTTCTTTATCCGACTCTGTGATAGCGCTCACTTGTGGTTTAAGTTCTCTTAACTTGTTAGAGCATACTTCCAATTCTCGCTGGGGAGACTTCCTCGCAGCTGGATGGGATTTTTCGGGTGGTTGTACAGACCCATTCGATTCTTTCAAAAATGTATCTTCTAATGATTTTAATTGCTCGAATAAAGATCCAGAAATATTTCTCACTAGGCATTCAATTTCTAGTTCGTCGATACTCAAAAGATTGGGATTCATTTTGAATGAGTTTGTGTTATTTATAACTCGTAACCTAATATCAAATATCTCTTAATATAATTAATAAATAAAGATTGTTTTAGATTGTGCAACTTCAATATGCTATAAACCAATTTCCACTAGGTATACCAAAAATGTAAATAAAAAAAATTATAAAAAAACAAAAAAGGAAAAAAAAGGTATATGTATAAATTTAACAAAAGTATAATATAAAGCTTTAAATGATTTATCATTGGTGATGAGCGTAGATATCTCGAAGTTTGGGATTTCAAAAATCAAGGATGAATTTCAAATTTAAAATTAAAATTACGATAATGAAAATTTTTCTATTTCTATTCCAAATTGCTTTCAACTAGACCTCTATATAATCATAAAATAAACAGCTTTAGAACCAGCTGGAAAATATGAGAAATTGAAAACAATATTGAGAAAAAAAAATTTATAAAAATTCTAACGGTTAGTTACTAATGAAAAAGAATTAGGATTATTACCAATAAATGAGTACCTGCTAACATTAAAATCAAAATGTCTACGACAGAGTTAATGTGCAGTAATCATCTATAGTTAATAAAACTGTTGTATTAAAAAAACTGAATTAATTATAAATAAATACCGTCCTAGCATTAAAATCAAAATGTCTACACGACAGAGTTAATACTTAATATTTATTTCTGAATAATTGAGAAAAAAAAATGTAGTGTTAAAAAAAACGGCAATTAATTGGAATTCATCCTTGAAAATAATTAATATTTATCGTTGCCATGTGTTGTTTGGGCGCCACTGTAACAATCTTCTCGAAGTAATATTCTACTCCTCAAATTTTGCCACAGACTTTCTAGGGGCTGATCCAGACAGCATCAGTTGCCGGCTAGGTAACAGCGCGTTATGGGGGGGGGGTTTTTTTCTGGACCACTAGAAAGCTTGTATATAATGCTGTTTCAATTTTCGAGATACTAGCCACACTCATCACCAAATATCTGGCAGCACTTATGCAACCATTACTATATTAGGTACTATTCATAAATAAAAGAAACAATATAGAACTAATTTTTAATTTTTATTTACGTAATTAATTTAAAACTTGCAAGAAAGAAAAAGAATGGTTGAAATTATAACAAAAAAAAATTAATAACAACAAAAAAAAAATGCACTTCCACCTTATATTGAAATAACAAGAAATTATAAATTTAATTTATAGTATCCCAAACTAAAATATATATCCATCAAATTTATGGAAAACTTAATTCTATTTTTACAATATTATAACACAGACACTTAGCTTATATAACGT
Source organism: Tipula confusa (assembly GCA_963556175.1). Taxonomy (NCBI): domain Eukaryota; kingdom Metazoa; phylum Arthropoda; class Insecta; order Diptera; family Tipulidae; genus Tipula; species Tipula confusa. The sequence continues at coordinate 12,829,229 of OY744477.1, read as the reverse complement.
TGCGGATCCGTTCGCCGACTTTAAACCTTCAAATACGAACCACGTGGCCGAAGAAATCGAAGAAAAATAACAAACTTGCATGTGTTTAATACGGAGTATACAGCGAGTTTTTCCGACTCTTAAATACCCTACTTGCATGTAGAACTTAATAAATATAGTTATTTACCACGCTGCAGTATATTCATTTATTTCATTGATTGTTTTCTAATGAAATAGCGGGTTCAGCGAAGGAATGCACGTTTTCACTATCAGTCTTTTTATTATTATCAATTTTTACAACTATATTATAATGAATTATTATGATTACTATTATTATTATTATAATTATTATTATTATTATTATTAATTATTAATTTTTAGTTTCAATTACACTATAAATTAAAATTTATTTATTTGTAGTCTTTTTTCCTTTTTAACTTAACTTGTTAACACTTTATCTCTTTTAGTATTATCTCCGCTTTAATTTTTATTTACACCATTCCTCTTCAACATTTACTTTCGTACTCCTCACCAAGCGTTTATTTTTTCCACTTTTTCATGTGCATCATATTTTTGCCTCCGTACCGTTTCAGCCACCGGTATTTTTATCATCGAATGTTTTGAGCGGTGGTAATTTAGTGTTGGTTTGAACTAATGTACTCATTCATTTGGACACGATAATTTTTCATTGATTACATGATTACAAAATTTTACAGTAAACACTTGAAATATAATTTTACAATAGTATTTAAAAGTATTCAATAGTATTCAATATATAGTATTTTAATTAAAAAAAATTCTTATTCTAATTTTACTTAATATAATTTCTATAATTTCTTTATTTCATATATTTTTTTTTTATGCATTTTTTCCCGTTTAGACTGAGTACATATAAATGTATAGTGATGGAAATAACAATTATTTAGGTTCGTTGCCACAATAGGACCATAAAAAGAATGGCCATCGTTATACCTACTTTTCATAGAATTCGAATGCGCATTCAATCGAATCAATAAAAAGTGTCAACTGGAAAGCACTTTATAAAATAGGGGCACTCTAAAACAATTATCTAAACTAACCAAAGAGGTGAGTTAGGATATCGAAAACAGAGGTCAATATAAACTAAAGGAATGTGAAAAAAATCTGCAACTAACAAGGAGTATCGCTAGGCATACTGTCCCAAAAACATTTTATCATAGTACTAGATCATGTCATGCCCGAAGTAGAAACCACATCTCCAACGGTAGCCAATGGGGACTACTAACAAGACACATCGGTAATTGATAGACTTTCCAACATGCAATCGAAACTAATAGCCGGCAAAAAGTCAAATCGAGTGGTCAACAAATCTGGGCTGACAATATATTTACTAGACGGTTTGAAAAGTTTGATTTAAGATAAGCTATTAGAATGGTTCTAAATACCCCTTGCTATAGGTTGTATAGAGACTGACTACAAGTGAAAGAAGATTCGAAAGAAATATGTACCATGAAAGCCTGCGTAACACCGGTATTTGGCTGTATAGTATCAATATTCAATACGGATGAAACGGTATTGATGACAAAATACGGAGTGAGACTGCAGACAAATTACTCGATAAAGAAACCCCAAAATTGGAACAAGAAGTAAGCAACGTAGCCAGGTCAATTAAAAAGTTTGCAAATTAACTAAATGCTTTGTAATTTTAATAAAACACAACTTGAACTAATTATCGATTTGAATTAATTAAATAATTAAATCAAAGTTTTATAATCAGTTAAAGTTTAGAATCCATAACAGTCGAACACAACTCCTTCAATTTATATTGACATAAAATAATCGACTCGTGTATTACATGCTTTACTATTGGCCACTATTACAAAGCAGATGTCGCCCTAAAAATGAAGACATTTGTGATTTTTTTGTTTCGAAACAAAAAAATGTAAACATCTCTCCACACACAAAGTCACAACAGTGATAGTTGACAGTACAGCAGAAAATCTAAAGAAAACGAAAAGAAAAATCCAAAATTTATTAATTAAAAATATAAAGAAATTTTATGTAAAGTAATTATGGTCGATAATAATGTGAATTGTAAATTTCCAAGTGAATCTTTGGTCCCAAAATGTGAAACAGGTGTCATTAATTTTTTGAATAAATATCCAAAATATAATGGGGACGGAGTCGTAATCGCAATTTTCGATTCGGGCGTTGATCCTAAAGCTAGCGGTTTGCAGGTGCGTAAGTCACTAGGTGTTTTTTAAATGAAGTCGTGTGATGATGATGGAATCTTTCATCATCATGATCATGACTCGGCTGGACTTTTTCGTTTTTGTTTGGTTATGTTTGACAGTCCGAAAATATTTATTTTTGTCCTAAATTTTTTGTAATTACCCCAAAAAATTTTTCGTTGTTATATTTGCTTTGTGTTTCGATATTTATAGGTTACAGCATCAAATTTCGAAACCAAAGTTATTGAACGTTTCGATTGCTCCGGTTGTGGAGATGTTGATACTTCCAAAACGGTGACGGTGGACGCCTCTGGATTCATTACAGGGCTTTCAGGACGAAAGCTTAAAATTACCGAGTCTATGGAGAATTCAAACCTGAAACCAAATGAGTTTCGAGTAGGAGTTAAAAGTTTAATCGATATATTCCCGTCGAAGGTGCGCGAAAAAATTGTGGCTGATACCAAAACAAAACACTGGGAAGAACCACAACGCCGGTGTTTGACTGTAGTGCAAAGAAAATTGGATGCATTCGATTCGAAAAACTCAAGTACGAATAATCTTACTATTAAAGATCGTTTGAAGAAGGAGGATTTAGAGAGTTCACTAGAATTCTTAAATTACAGTGAAAAAAAATTCTCGGAACTAAAACCAACATACGATTGTGTGCTGTTTAACACGGCTGATGGTTGGACCTGTGTAATTGACTGGTCGCAAACCGGCGACCTAGAACAGGGAATACAGTTAGTCGAGTACACCAAATCGCGTGAGGTTAAAAGTGTTAATGACTACCTTTCAATCTCGATCAATGTGCACAACGAAGGGAATGTGTTAGAAATCGTTGGAATGTGTTCAAGCCATGGAACACATGTGGCGTCGATAGCTTCGGGGTTCAATCCGGATAATCGAGATGTAGATGGTGTTGCACCCGGAGCACAAATTATGTCATTTACTATTGGAGATGGAAGACTGGGTTCAATGGAGACTGGTGTAGGATTAGCTAGAGCCATTATCAAAGTCATGGAACTGTGCAATGCAGGCCGCAAAATCGATGTGATTAACATGAGCTACGGTGAACATGCACACTGGACCAATAGCGGCCGAATCGGTGAGTTAATGAACGAAGTCGTTAATAAATACGGTGTAGTGTGGGTAGCTTCGGCCGGAAATCATGGTCCAGCTTTATGCACCATAGGAACACCTCCAGATATTAGTCAAGCTGGTATTATTGGAGTAGGCGCGTATGTATCTCCAGATATGATGGAAGCAGAATATGCTTTACGACAAAAACTTCCAGCTAATGTTTATACTTGGACGTCACGTAATCCTTGCATAGATGGTGGACAAGGTATTACAGTATGTGCACCAGGGGCTGCGATTGCTTCTGTACCGGAATTCACTCTCGCAAAAGCGCAACTTATGAATGGAACAAGTATGGCAGCACCTCATGTAGCGGGCGCCGTCGCACTTTTAATTTCTGGTTTGAAGCAAAAAAGTCTGGCGTATACACCTTACAGTATAAAGCGTGCACTTTGGAACACGGCAACCAAACTAGGCTATGTCGATCCATTTGCCCAAGGAAATGGTCTATTAAACGTCGAAAAGGCATTTGAATATTTAAGTCAACATTCAACCGAAATGGAAACAAATGTACGATTTTCGATAGGTGTTGGTCCCAACAATGCAAAAGGAATCCATATTCGCGAACGTCTACTTAAAAAAGCCAAAGAATATAATGTTTCAATTGAGCCAGTATTTTTCAATGAAAAGGAGACGCTACCAAAAGACAAGATTAATTTTAATATGCGGCTTACGCTCGTCCCGTCCGAGACTTGGGTACAATGCGGCGCATTTTTAGACTTATGTTACCAATCTCGAACCATCGTAGTCTCGGTTGACCCAACTGGATTAACACCGGGTGTACATTCGGCCACAATTAAAGCGTATGATACTAAAAATATCGATAAAGGTATCATTTTTGAGGTTCCGATCACAGTCGTCCAGCCCGAAGTTCAACTAAATGAAAATTCGAATATTTTCTTTTCCGGAAATCCGATTATTTGCAAACCAAACACAATTATCCGAAAATTCCTTTTAGTCCCGAACAATGCGACATATGCCATACTACGTATGATTTCAACCGATTCAGAAAATCATATTGGTGGTAAATTTTTAGTGCACACAATGCAGATAATCCCCCAAAAATTCTGCAAAGCTTTAGAAACACAAAAAATCCTTCCCGTTTCGAATAATATCGAAACGGTGCACGCATTCAAGTGTGAAGGCAACAATATACTCGAGATATGTATCGCTAAATTTTGGTCAAATTTTGGTGATATCTCGATCAAATTCAGCATTGAATTTCATGGTATTTACACAAATGGCGGAAGTAAGTAGTCCAATAATTTTCGAGTTGTAAATTACAGGTTTAAACAATTTAAAATTCGTTATATTTTCTAGCTGTTATGCACAGTGCCAACGGTATCCATCGCCTCGATTTAAATACGAATACAGCACAAGAAATTTCGCCGTCGATAAATTTGAAAAATGCTGTAATCGCATTAAAACCAACCGAATCCAAAATTTCTTCCCTAACCGAACGTGATGTTGTACCACCGAGTCGGCAAATCTATCAAAATATTTTCTCGTACAGTTTTCACCTGTCCAAATCGTTTGAAGTATCGTTACATGCGCCAGTTTTTAGTTGTGTCCTATACGAATCGGAATTTGAATCGCAATTCTGGATGCTGTTCGATACAAATAAAATGATGGTCGGATGTGGAGATGCATATTCAAATTCCAATTTTATTAAGTTAGAAAAAGGTGACTATATCGTTAAGTTGCAAGTGCGACACGAGAAAAAAGATTATTTGGAGAAAATTTCCGAAGCTACAATGCTTGTAAATTTAAAATTGTCAAGTTCAATGTCGTTGGACGTCTACCCAACTTATAATCAGGCGATGGTGCAAGGGAAAAAAATGACGCTGTTTAAAATGTGTGCGAGAACCAGTAAACCGATTTATGTGTTGCCGCTTTCGAATGAAAAGTAAGTGTAGTAATTATATTTGATTTTCTTTAACAAAATTGGTAACATTTTAGAATCACAAAAGCTGGAATTCCATCAAATTGTTCATGGCTTGATGGTACCATTACGTATTCTAAGGATGACATATCACGCAAAAGTGACTGTTCGAATTTCCAGTACATCTTATACGATGGACCCTCAAACAAAAAAAGCAGTAATGGCAACAATGCTAGTTCGAACAATGGCAATAGTAGCGGTGGTGGTGGTGGCAGTAATCCAACAAAAGAGACAAAATCCAAATTTGATGAGTATAAAGAAGGTTTACGTGACTTCCAAGTTGGAATGGTAGCTAAATTAGATCGTAAAAATGCCGAAGAGATTTACGATGAAATTGTAGCCGCACATCCAGCCTATTTACAAGCACACTCCGCAATGATTCAGCAATTGGATGCAAACGATCTAAAATCATCGCTACCGTTTTCATTTAGAAAATCGGTGCTAGCCCAGTTGCCCGACAAAAAAGATAAAATCCTAGAATTGCGCGATAATTTGGTTAGAATATCTGAGCTGGCCGAAAAAATTATTAACGAAACCGATAAGGACGGTATTTTGGCGTTCTACGGGCTAAAATTGGATACGCGAAGTGATGCCATTAAAATTAAAGGAAATATGGATAAACAAAAGAATTTGATTCTAGATGCGTATGTGAAACGGGCTATTGCACTGTGTAAAATATCAATTATCGACAAGGAGCTGTCGAAGGACATCGATTATACAGAATTAACGAACGATTTGGAAAAGATATATGTGGAAATTGGAAAATTGATTGATTATACTGATTTGAAGGTAAGTCGTATAAAATAATCGCTTTATTACAGCCAATTAAAATAATTATTTTGATTAGGTATCACTGTTTTCAATTTGGCACGGGTACTCGTACTACCAATATGGTCGTATGACAAAATATCTAATCAAAAATTACGAAGATAAATTACAAATAGAATATTTGGACGAGTTAGCTGATGTGACGGCCGAACGAAAATGGAAACATATATCAGAAGCGATCGGTAAAGCTACCATAACTTTTAATCCTGTAGCACATAGTCCTTTTTAAAGGGTTCCTTAAGACAAGGACGGCGAAATAAATTATCCTCTGGCATGGCAACAAAACAACATTTAAAAAAATCGAAACACAAAAAATCGTTGGATAATACAAAAAAGGAAAAACTAGGTCGAACCACATCTGCAAAGTGATTTTGGGCGTCCAATCAAATTATTTGATTGGTTCATTTATCATTCATGCATCAACGGACTTTGCCATCCTTGCCTTAAGGTGTTAATATTAAATTTACATTTAAACGTACATAAATAAATATTTACACAAACACAAAAAAAAAAAAAACTGCAAATCTAGTAAAGTTTTTATTTAGCAATTTTATTATCATTTTTTTTTCTTATATTAAATTAAATTAATTAATAAAATTTATTTAGATATGATTAAATAAATAAATCTATCATAACTCGAAAGTAGAATATTGTTGCAATGTTACCGACATTGTCGATAAAAAAGCGTAAACCATTTAATTTGAAATTAGAGAAAAATATGGCACTGTATAAGTTAAATAATTTCCTGCTAAGTTAGATAATTTAAAAGACCGCATTGCAACAATTATTCGACTGTAAATCGGAAATATATATTTATAAATAATATATATACATATATATTATAAGAATAATTCTATAGTTTCAATTTTAAAAAAAATATATAAATAATAAATTTCAAAATAACAAACATACATTTTAAATACTTTTAAAAAAGAATAACTAAAAAAAACGGTTAGTTTTATTTTCTACGAAAATGGCAGTACTATTGTTGAGATTGAGGCATGCACTAAAATGATTCTGTTTTAATGGACTACTGAAGGTTCCTGTTCCTCATAAGTCCTTGCTCGTCATATTTTTCTTTCTCCTCATTGAAATGAATAATCTGAAATAAATTAATGTTTGAAGCCAAATTTTCGAGAAGGACAATTTGGGAGTTCAAAATGATTTAGCGATCGAAACACGCAACTGTTAACCTGATTGGCATGGGAACTATCATTTTGGGAAGACAAATCTTCCTCAAACACATTAATGTTTGCGGCCAAATTTTCGAAAAGTGTAGCTTGTTGGTTTGGCGTTAGGTTAGGTTAGAGTGGCTGCTAACGCACACTTAGACCGGTGACGTTCAATTGTGATACCAAAGGACCCTACTCCCCTTTCACCTTCATTAGAACCATTCAGAGCTACTTTACAGCGTAACATATCTCGCCAAATTGCAGTTCTCGACATTGCAGTTTGTACCTCCTGTAAGCTAGCGCCGGGCATGAGCAGAGGTAGTGGCTCACAGTCTCTTCCTCCTCATCTATACAGCTTCTGCAGAAGTGATTTGACATTGACACAAGCCTCCTCGCATGCTCTCCAATGAGGCAGTGTCCTGTGAGCACCCCCAGAACTATACTTAAGTCAGGTCTACGTAGGGATAGTAGTGTTTTGGAGCGCTTCAAGTCCAGTTTCGGCCAGACTTGCCGCGCTACATTGCATGTTATGGTGTTATTCCACCTCTTCTGTACCGAGGCTATCGCCTCCTTTTTGAGTCCTCCCCAGATTTGCCCTTTGCGGTTTCAATTGCAGAGTTGTATCTTTTCTTGCCAGTTCGTCAGCCCTACAGTTCCCCAGAACGCCCGAGTGACCAGGGACCCAGACTATCTGGGTATTGAGATGCTCACTCATCTCGTTAAGAAATGAGCGGCATTTTAATGCCACCGCGGACGTCAGAGAAACTGATTCCAGCGACTTGATTGCCGCCTGACTGTCCACATATATTGTTATATCCCTTGTGTATGACATTATGCATTAACCATGTCAGCGCTTTCTCAATCGCTACCACCTCTGCCTGGTACACACTGCAGTGATCAGGAAGACGAACGGATATATTCACATTTAAGTTATCACAATAGACTTCAGCTCCGACTTTGCCGTCTAGTTTGGACCCGTCAGTGTAGAATTGGATACTTCCAGTTTCCGCTGTTGACCTGTTCTGCCAGGATTCCCTTGAGCGGATAAAGGTCCGGAAGCCTTTTTCAAAGCATACAATCGGTATTGTGCAGTCACTATTCGCCAAGTCTTCCTTTAGCGAACTGACTGCCAATCGTCGAGTGGCCCGTCTGTAGACATTTCCACTCAAACACGACAGAGAGTCGGCAAGGCCGTTCTTTGTATTTCCTCTATCATATTTTTATAAGTTTTCTTGTCTAGTGCTGGTCCCCACACAGTCACCCCATACATCAGAATCGGTCTGACTACAGCGGTGAAGAGCCACTGTACCAGCTCTGGTTTTAGACCCCATCTCCTACCGACGGCGTTCCAACATGAGTACAGAGCCATTGTAGACTTCTTTACTCTCTCTAAAATATTGGGCTTCCAATTTAGTCTACTGTCCAAAATTATGCCCGGAAATCTTGCCTTATCAGTAAAGACCTGTGCCGTGCCTTTTTAGGTAGAAGGGGCAACTACCGGAATTTTATATTTCTTGGTGAAGAGTACAAGCTTTGTTTTAGATGGATTTATACCCAGCCCACTTTTTAATAATTAAGAGCGCGTGTTGCATGACTTCCCCTTATCGTGCTTAGGTATCTAAACGAAATCACGATCGCTACGTCATCAGCATACGTTGGTTTGGCGTTAAACCCAATAAAATATCGTGGTTGAGCCCTATTATATGTAAGCAAATTATTCGCCTGCAGACGTTGGTCGTAGAGAATTATAGTGTCAAACTGTCAGCAATTAGAATTACGGTTAAGATTCCTAAACAAATATTACGATAATTTTTGTGTTGAAGAAGTTAAGTCAAATAGTCGTGTAGACATAGAGGCAATTTTTGTTAATCTCAACTCAAATCATTAATCAGTGCTCATTCAAATCCTTCGGTGTCCGTTGTTTCGGTAGTCAATGCGGAATACTTGATAAAGGACCTGCCGACAAATTAAGAGGAATAGATTATGACTTTAATTCGCATATGCGTGCATTTAAACCCTTCAGGGTCCAGTGAAACACTAGGATCATAACAAAATATACCTACCACAAACATGATCATGACACACGATACAAATGAGATGTTGGGCCTCCTCCGAATCGAATGGAAGCATTGTTGGAACTAACGATATCCCAAAGTAAGCAGTTCCACATATTGCAAAACAACCAAACAGAACCAAATTACCAAATCATCTTATGTAACTACAAGGCAGCAATAAAACTGCCACTTCTGTTCAACTATGGGACATTCGATTTTCAGATGCACAAGATATTTATCATTTTTGCCAGAAATGCGAGTTCAATAAGTCATGAACCACATCATATTACATCAGAAAGGAACTCCAGTGAATCATGTTATCACAACTATTGCATTTAGGGAACCATGACCATCATCCACGTCAACCAAAGGTGCTTTAAGCGATAAGATTCAAACCAAACCACTTAAAATTACCAACTCGAATTTCCGGCAAGCTAACACTACAACTCCAATTCTCCAATGTACGAATAATCGACAAGCAAATGTTTTATCATCAGGCTTTTTAGCAACAGCAAAGGTTCAGATTTTGAATAATCCAAAGAATGCTGAATGTAAAACCTTAGATGTGTTTCTTGATTCAGCTTCACAGGTAAATTTTATTCCGATTGTAGTGTCACAGTTGATTCGTTGAGTATTAAAATAACGAAATTTTGCACTCCCATAACAGTAGGTGACTCCACAGTTTTTAGTGACTTGAAAAGTTGAAAGCAACTTATCAACTTTAAGATCATAGAAAATTTACATTACCTTTAGTATCTGCCAAAAATTAAATACTTAGTGCCTTAGGCTTTGGTAAATGAACATAAACGGCCAAAATATTTTTGATCTAACACTTTATTTAAAGTAACTTTTGAACAATTAAAATTAAATTACAAAAAGTAAAACAATTTTTTCAATTTTTCTGGCAATAGATCGCACGATGATCTTCCATTTTTATTCACAGCCTTCGGATGTGAACTTTTTATAAGCATACTACAAAACAGTTCACCAGTCTCCTCCTTTTGGGCGGCCTCGTGCAGCGGAGTTTGTCCATTACTGTCCGCTAAATCAACATTGGCATTGTGCTGCAATAAAATTTCAACAGCTTCGAAATGTTGCCGCCTCGCCGCCATGTGTAACGGTGTTTGATTTAAGCTATTGACCACGTTTACGTCTAGCCCACGCGTAAGCAAATCACTTATGATCTCGTATTTATTATAGTATGCAGCACAATGTAATGCTGAATCGCCGGTTTCGGTATTTCGTAAGTTAACGTCAATATTATCTTGGCTCAATAGCAATTTTGCTAGCGTTATATTCTTTTCGATGGCCGTATGTAAATATGGTTTACGGCCTTCGTCAATATCGTTACAATGATTTTTCGCCATTTCCAAAAATGCTGGTAGTTCGTATAGTTTCGGAAATTTTTGAAATGCTACCAAAAAATAAATTAAATACGAGACACCATTTTGATTGAGCCGTGTAAAATCGGCTCCATCGGTTTCGAGCAACATTGTTGCAATTTTATAAATTGATCGTGAAAATGCTACATGAACGGGTGTATTGCCATTGTCATCGACGTGATTCACATTTGCTTTGTGTTTTAGTAAAATTTTACAAACATCGAGTCGGGTCGTAAAATATAAAGCGGTTTGATTGTCACTGTTGGTTGCATCGACATTGGCCCCATTCTCGAGTATATATTCTAATAGTGTTGGTCGTTCGACAAACAGATATGTTGGCAAATCGGCATAATTTTTTGATGTAAATAGTTCAATGCTGGGAATATTTTTGGAATAGTATATTGGTGGAAAGCCAGAATTATCTTTATGATTTTCATCAACCCCAAGCTCAAGTAGCTTTTTCATGGCGTAAATATTACAACCATCCGTAGCAATATGAAGTAAATTTTTCCCCAAACTATTTATGTTTTTGTAGTCAACACCTTTGCCAAGTAATTGATCTAGGATAGGATTTAATTCATTATACCGGGTAGTTTCATCAATCTTCTCGTTGGTGAGCTGTGTGCTGCGGTTCAAAAATATTGCATATTTTAATAAATTGTTTCGTTCTTCATCAAAAATTGTTTTTAAACAGTCAGATGTTGCATGTTCCAACAATATTTTAGCATTGTCAATTTGGTTATGCCGAAGTGCGACTATAATCGAAGATTCGGGCCCATGCCCCAAATCGACTTTTCTTGATTCGAGTAAAAATTTTAATATACTGGAACTACTGCTACCAGCCACTGTATTTAAAATTGCGTAGAATGTATCTTCAGCCATACTGTTTATAGTCTTTTTGATTACAAATTCGGCAATGGCATGCTTCAATCCGAACAAGGTTTTTAAGAAACTTACACCAACACCAACATTTTTAAAGAATTCACCACTCAGATGTTCATGTTTTTCTAAAATCACAGTAACATCATCTAACCAATTGGCCATTACCATAAGATGTAAACATGTGTATCCAAATCGATCTTGCTGCAAAATAATTTCACTATCGTCGTTTAGCATTTGATTCACTAGATTTTTGAAACCTTTTCTGATCGCATCATGAATTGGAAAATATCCGTCTACACCGACCGTTTTATACGGTGGTTTGAGTTCCCATAATTTTTCGGCTAACTCTTGTTTAGAAGATTTTATCGCAGCATGGAATAAGTTGAGTCCTGAACTGCAAATTAAATCGTTGACCGAAACGCCTGAACGGTCCACGAAACTTTTTATATCATCCCAACTACCTTCCACTAGTTTATCAGTATCTGTTAACACTGAACTATCACCAATTTTATGTTCATGTTGCACGTCTTCACTTTTCACTGGATCCGACCCCACACTAATACCGTAATCTAAAAATTTCGCAGCAACATCATTCAATCCATTGTGATTTAATAAGCTAATCAGGGATTCCTCACGATCGTTGTGTTCTTTCAAATCCAGAACACCATTTTCGATACAGGCACCAATAATTTTTACAACAGTCGAAAAATTTCCATTATTTACACTTAATTGAATCACTTTCGTTGGCGTAAAATTATCACTTTTTAACAGTACTATGACGTCCGATGACTTGTCACTCGCTTCATCATCACTTTTATATTGTTTCATCATCTGTTCAATTTCATCAATATTTTCTACACCAAACCCAATGAAAAGTGGATCATTTAGGTGTTTAACACTTGGAATTTTTTCACGCACATATTTTATATCCTGCTCGTATATTTGCCACAATTCATGAAACACATCCAATTTACGATTACTCAAGCTGTACAGTAACGCGGTCAAATTGTTGCTACACTTTTGATACACACAATATTCTTTTAAAAGTGTTTGCACTTTATCAAGTTTACCTTCGTAAGCATTATAATGAAGGTAGTCACTGGATAATGGTTTTAGTTCCGTGCGATTTGGTACGGACATATTTTAAATCAATAGATTTTGCTGGAGGAAATTTTTATGAAATGCCAAGATACGAACGAGTAAATATTATACGACTGAAGATGAAAATTGAGTTGTCGCTGTTATAAATAATTTATTTGGTTTTCGTTTATTAAAAATAGTAAAATCCACGTGATCTATTTTTGGAACTTAGAGGCTCCGTGCATTTCAATATCTTTGTTATTATTTTTGGATTCATTGATGATGTGCTATTAATACATGATTCAGTGTTTTTTATTTTCGCCATCTCGTACAATTTATCGAGATCAATGTACATATATAAATTGTAGTGGTGATATGTAGGTTATCGTTATGCAGTGCCACCGCCAATTTGTAACAAAGGGATTCGATTTAAAAATTGCGTACGGAATTCGAAATATCCTCAAACTGTTGTTAGTGCCACTATGTGAATTTACAAGTTATGACAGTCGAATGGAAACGGTCGTAAGTTAGAGTCAAGCTCAATAAAAATATTTCAAAAGTAAAATTTTTGGTGAAACAAGTCCTTAGAATATGCTGGATCGTATGGTAAACGATAGATGTATGTTTCTGCGTTTTGGTATGGTTCAACGCACTCCATGTGAAAATGGTCTTCTTTTCAAAACCAGTTCGATAACTTGCAGATCAGTGTTGTTCCAACATTTTCGTCTTTGTGTGATTTTCCATATTTCACAACCATAAAGTAGCACTGATTTTACACAGGCATTGAATGTTCGTAGCTTTGTATTTCTTGACAGTCCGGATTTGTTTCAGATCTTGTGAAGCTATTTCTGGCTTTGTTAATCCTTTGACTTTTATCCTCTTCATTACTGTCTGTTTTTGCCATTGTACAACTAAGGTATAAGAATTTCCCAACTTCTTTAATGTTTTCTTGATTGATGTGAATTGGTGTATCAATACTTGTGTTTAGTTTTATGGCCTTGGTCTTCCTGATGTTGATTTTGAGACCAATTTCTCAGCATTCTTCTGCATATCAGCGTATTTGTGTGTTAGCTGGCATATATATTCTGCGTAATCAAGATTATTTAACCGACTGATGAAGTCCCATTGATTTCCATTTGGGCTCGCTACGTCTAATCTGCGCATTGCATTGTCTATTGAGAGCAACGGTAGGTATAGTATACTTCCCTGTCTAGCTCCTCTTGTGTGTGGTAGTTTTCTTTCTGTTTTGATCAGTTCTACCATTTTCCGCAGAATGCCGATTTCACAAACAAAATTGCACTCCTATTAATCGAATCGAACACTCGCTCAAATTTCACAAAGAGTAGGTCCACCGATGACTTCCATTCGGCTGTTGATTTTCCGAGGTTAGAATTTGTGGATTGTTGAAGAACTTTCCGGAGACCCTTCTCACGCATTGATCTAGTGTGCACGTGCTTCTGTTTGCTGTTGGTCCTTCAGCTGTCCTCAGTGTATTTCGTGCGATTATCACTCTGTGCTATTTTCTTTACCTGTCGGGCTATATCTTACTATTTGGTTTTCTACTATTTGTATTTGCAAAACTCTTTTAAATATCTTGGGTAGCTCTGCCAGCTATCTGATAGGTTGAACGTCAGATAAAGTTGTAAATTTTTGATTTTTTGGAATATGTCCAATTCGGTGAAAATGTGGGGGGACATAATCAAGCTATTAAAACAGGGCAGAAGTTAGTAGTCAACATATTTACGCTGGAAAACCAGCAGATGGTTTAACAAATAAATTTGGGTAAACGAATAGAAATGGATCTCTTAGAAATAACAAAAGGTTCTGGAAGAATTAGCAATGACCGAGCAGAAATTTCACCATGGAATTTCTAACTAAGTAACTAATTTTTGGCATCGTATATACATCAAATCTTAAAGCTTCTATTTTTTCAACTTAGGTCCATTTCGCTTTGACATAGCTTTTACTAAATTACATAATTTATCTATTTTCCTCTCCATTCGTTCCTGATTTTTTTCTATTCGCAGTTGGGCGTTTTTTAAGTATATTATTTGATCAGTACAATTACAGTGGGTTTTGTTATCACGAGCAAATTCCAGTTCCCTTTGAATAAGTGATGAATCATTGCTAAGAGTATAACTACATTCATTCGGTGTTGTTGGGCGATCGTCCAACTCCCTCGATATTTCGTCTTCATTCAAAAACTCTATCAACATGTTTTGGGTTCTTTCTATAAACGGTAGTTGATCTGGAATCTCCTAGAAGTAAAATAAAATAAAGATTATAATTGCCATTTTGAGCATCACCAATTTTTCGAATCTGCGGTTTTTCCCTAGTGCTAGTACATCAATATCAGAGCTATTTAGACCCGAGGAGATATTCTCTCCCCAATACTCTTTAACCTAATGTTGAAATTTATCTTTCGTAAATGTGAGACACCTCAGGACAATATCTTGTATTGTCAGTCTAAGCAAGCCTGGGCATATGCAAATGATATGTGTGATTAAACTGAATGACAACAGTGTTAAAGAACTTTTGGGTCCCTTTGACGATTGTCAGCTTCAATTGGTCTCAAAGCCAATGAATCTTAAACAAAATATATTATCACAGGCTTTAGAGACCGAATGGATTATAGTAGTGGCGACCACATATTTAAAGTGACGGTTTTTTCGACGGTTGGAGAGCCGTCCATTTATTATTGTTATTGTCATTAAAACCAGTATCGATATCTCGAAAATAGTCTACTCTTACGAATTGAATTGGAGAGCTGACAATATTACAAGGTTCTACATTATCTTTTGAACCTGTTACTTAGTTAGAATTTATTCAATTACCTTTTCAATAATATCGCACTCGGGTACATCGACCAATAGAGTGGGAACAGCCGTTCGCTTTAAAAATTTTTTTTGATCTCCAGTCATCCTTGGCAAGAAACATTTATCATCAAAATGTTCCGAGCAAACAATAGAATTGCTACTTAAAACTTTTGTCTGATCGAAACCTAATTTCCTTAACCATAATGCTTTCGTGTCACTTCGTCTTGGTAGCCTAAAAAGAAAATAAGCAATATTATAGCCACAAACATGAGAAAGTTGTAAAATATAACGGTATTTTTTCATAGTAATTATAAAGGGACGGTTTTGGTTTATAACGTGACAGATTTACTGCACTTAAAAAGTAAAAACTATAGCAGGGTTATTAAATTATCAATAGTTTTAAATAATCAAAACTATAGCTCATTTTCATCACTAATCATTATACATCAGTCATAAATTGGTATTTAACGTACTTATGATACGAAATCCCTTGTACCTTTTTGGCCGGATTATTACGGCAATTTTTCACTAGACACCTCATTTTGTAAGTTTATTATTAGAATGGTATTATGTATATTTAATGAGTACCAAAATATTTATAATATGATATTAAGTGTGTAACACTTAATATATTGGTAATTCTTAAATAACTTTTAATTAGTTTTATTAAAATTTTTCATTAAAAATAAAAAAATAACAACAAACGCGAATTGTTGTTTTGAGTTGTCAAAGTCAAATTATTTTACATAATATTATGGTTTTTACCCAAAGACATTTAAAACTGACATAAGAAATAATCAATTTCCAAGGGTAAAAGAGAAAGACTCTAATAATTAGATTATTACTATAATGGAGTTGGTTGCTATATAAAATAATTGATGCAAACAATAACATTGCTACATAAAGTTCATTCCTGGCCAAAGCCACGATTTATTTACAATATAGCTATCTACAAATTAGAAAAAAATAGTAGTCATAAAACTAATGCACAATTTAACGGCGTTTTTCCTAACTAATTATAAAAGCTTCGGTTCTGGAATAGTACACTACATTCAATAAATTCCAACTGTATACAAAACAAAAAATGTGTGTTGATTAGAATAGTAACAACTATAACAAAATAATTTTTTTTAAAAATTTTAATATTTTCATCTTAAAACTAGGTTTTTTGATTCACCCTCAAGATTTCAATCACAACATATTTATGTTATATTTAATGTAACTAGTAATTAACATACTTATGAAACGAAATATCTTTTACTTTTTTGAGTGGAGTATTACGGCATGTTTTAACAAGGCACTTCATTCTATATGATTATTAAAATTGTATACTATTGTTTATGCTTAAACAGATTTTTTATTTTTAATAAATTTTAATGCTTGAAAAATAAAATGAAACACAAGCCAAACGCAAGTCAACATAAATATATACACCTATGGTTTTTACCAAAGCCATTAAAACTTATAGATAAGAAATAACCAAACGTCAAGTGAGGAAATTTTCAAGGGTAAAAGAGAAAGACTATAATAAACCCAGGGCCGTAATTAGAAATTCACTATTTTATTATAATGAAGTTGGTTGCTAAATAAAAGAATTATAATTGAATAGAAAATTTTTTTTTATTGGAACGGAAACTAAATATATTATATAAATAAGAATTCATAAAATTATTGTACAATTTAACGGCTTTTTTCCAAACTACAGTTATATACAGTTCATTTCTGGAATAGTACACTAAAATTCAAAAAAAGTGCGACTGATACAAAAAATGTGTGTACACTGTACAAGTTGATTACGATTTTAGGGACCACAACAAAATATTTTTTTTTTTAATTTTTGACTTAATTTTGTCTTTCACTAATCACTAGATTACAATCACAACATATATTTAATGTAACTTAGTAATTAACTTACTTATGAAACGAAATTCCTTTTGCTTTATTGACTTTAGAATTCCGGCAATTTTTCACCAAACACTTCATTTTTTAAATTTATTGATACACGTAGTATAAAGTTTATGATTTTTTTGCACACTTTTATTACTTTTAATAAGTTTTAATTAAAATCACTGTTTTTTTCTAAACAGAAACAAACCTAAGCCAAGCTTTGTTTTGAAATGGCGAAAATAATTTTTTTTTGTTGTTTATGTTCAAATTGGGGAGTAAGACATACAATTTTTTTAAATATCCATCCCTTTCCAACCGATAACGCTATATCTATCATACGTCTATATCTATTATACGTCTATGGTTTTTACTCAGCATTGAAGATAATATGTTTTTAATATATCCGTCCCTCTCCAACTCTTATTATATTTAATTTAAGTTAGGGCTTTTTGTGAAATCAGATTTCATGCGTTTTCCATTTGGCAGTATCATCTGGCAATTTACAAATAATCGACTCTAAACATTTTGCCATAAAAACGATACGAAAATGATAAAACTTTATCGAATTGTTGTTAATGCGATGCGATACATTGAAGGTATAACGAAATACCAATTATGTATCATAAGGATGCTAGCAAATGGAGTTTATCCTATAGAACTTATAATTGTAACAAATAACAGAAATAATTTAATTTTAATCGTATGACTTTATTTGAGGACATGAATAATTGTTGAAATCTGTAGATTCACGTGACTCTTCAGGAAACAATCATGAACTGTCGAATTGCACGAGCTTCGATTAAAATCATCGATTAAAGTGCTGTAACGACTTCTATTGATAGTACAACGTGAACTATAACCTCATTTATCTGACTCCATATGAGGCAATTCTGCTTATTTTAGTGGGTCAGTTTCCAAATGGTCTAGAGGCACAACAGCGAAAGATCTTATACAGGTTTAGGCCAAGTTCTTTGCGACTTTATTTTTAAAAACTGCTCGACGAATGGCTTGCTTCGTGTTTCTTCTCCATGATATGCCTGCAATTCACTTTACTAGAATTGAGATTTGGAAACGAATCAACGTTAGTTTCCACTTTCTAGGACCATTTTTCTTCACTTAACTTCAGCAATCAAGATCACCCCTCATCGGTAACTGCAATAATTTGTAGTCAATCCTAATCTGGAATGATTTGCAATTTGAGTTAAAAAAATTTGTGGTCGACGTTGATTTAAGTTCACTTCTTTTGGAAGTTTTAAGTTGAAATAACGGCGATGTCCCTAAATATATTCTACGGAAGATGACTTAACCAATATTTATGTTGGTTAAATTTTTGCTAAGTGTTCAGTGAGAATAATGAACGTGAGCTCAATTTTAAGCGTGATCAAAAAAGTTGTTGTGCATAGCATAAAACTAAGCAACTCAACCATTTACACAGACTGCTTGTCTTTTGAACAAAACGATAGTTCATCACATCTTGAAAGGTAGGGTAAGATTGAATGGTTATGGAAGCATTTATCGAAAGCCGAAGGCAGGAGATCAAGTACTAGAAGGTTAGGCTAAAGTTTGTTCTCTTGTACCGATATCTAGTAAAGCCTTTCGGTCTATGCAACGTACTTGGTACATTTAAGCGATGTACCGGCGATGTTGGAGTATACTTTACGGGGTTTCAATTGAAAAACGTGCTTAGTGTGTTTGAATGACATGAATGGAGATACATTTGCTGGAACAAGTGCGTCAACAATTATCATGAAATCACAAGCACCATCAAAGCAGTCAGATTCCATTAAACGAATGTAAACTGATTCGAATATAATAACAGCCATTGAATAGTGGGCCCACTCTAATGAACTTTCATAAATTAAAGAGTTTTCTTATTACTCGATGGTTTGTGCTAAAATGTTGGAGACATCACACGAAGCCTTAATCGTCTTACTACAAAACACCAACAATTCAATTGGGCAGCAGAGCATCAAGGCTGGTTTATACAACTGGAAAATAATAAACAGACATTTTTTCATCTTAAATGACAATGCGAGAAGTTCAGAAAAAGGAAAAGCTGTATTTAGAATAAAATATGGAGTTGATGGGAATATCAAAAAACACAACACAAACACAATATTTACAATACAATACAAATACAAACTTAGGAGATGTGCATATAGAGAACTCATCCTACGAGGAATTTACACTGGCCATGCAGAGAGTAAAAACAAACCGTTCCTCTGAGGTTGGTTGCATTAATTCCGAGGTCTTGATATTCGGAGGGGATACATTGTGGAACTATATTTTCGATACTCTGTCCCGATACCCTTAAACCACCTCATGTTAGAATTTATATTTCGTAAAAGTAAAACACTTCAGGACAACATCTTGTACCGTCAGTACTCAGTCAAACCAGGTGCTGGCATATGCAAAAGAAATCTGTGCGCACTGAATTGACTTAATACAATTCGTATATCA
Source organism: Tipula confusa (assembly GCA_963556175.1). Lineage (NCBI taxonomy): Eukaryota > Metazoa > Arthropoda > Insecta > Diptera > Tipulidae > Tipula > Tipula confusa. Next base: position 12,809,400 of record OY744477.1, on the reverse strand, counting down.
CTAGAGCTACACTCCGATCAAGGTCCAAATTCACATTTTAAGAGCTTTGTCAAGTTCATATAAAACAGAAAAGTTCTTCGCCGTGCATCCTGGAATCAAACCAAATGGTGCATAGGTTCAACAGAACATCTGAATATATAATAATTTACGGATTTATATGAATTGTATGTAGTACACGAATAGTGGTAAAACACTTGGATTGTAAACTTAATATTGGAGAATGAAAAACGGAACTCAATTGTATCATGGTACACATAAAAACGATAATTTTCCATAGGGTGAGACGTGCGTAAACTATTGATTATTCTGTTTTGAAAAATTGTTAAATTATCCTAAATGTCGCTACAAGCGTCGCCCAAATGTCATTTACTTCCATGAATTTTCATCAATAAAATCCAATAAGAATTACGTCACAGTGACATCATATCGAGTTCGATTTTGTATTTTCTTTGGCGATTTACTTTTCTGTTTGTTATTAAAATACATAATACACAACGACCACATATATAAGTACAAAACCGTACCAATTATATATTCAATTAAATCGACGGTGAGTCATTTCCATTTTGATTTTTATATAAAACAAAAAAAATTTTTATCTATCTGCTCATTTCTAAAATTCTCTTTCATTGTGCTGTGTGTGGTGTGTTCCAACCAAATCGCATTTGCATTCCTTCAGGCTATGTGCTAGTGTAAATATCGAATTTAAAATTACGAAAAAAAAAGAAATCATCCAAAGTCAAAAACAATTATGTCAGTATTATATCGGGCGGGGTGTTTCCCTGAATTTCGAAATAAATTGGACGAGAGTGCGTTTCATGGTGATCTGGATAAAGTGCGTCTACTATTGAGCGAATTTTGTGTTTACCAACGGAATTTATACAATGAAACGGCATTACTTCATGCCGTGAGCAATCGGAAGGTGGAGGTGTTTCAAGAATTGTGGCAAATTTATACGAGTGACATAAAATTTTTGTGCGATCAAATTGGAAGCGGTACAGAATTAGATCATCCCATTTTTATTGCATATGGTGCCGAAAATGTTGATGAAGTTGAAAATTTGTTTCAAGAATATACGGAACAAATTGACGAGAGCAAAGTTTTTTGGGATATACTCGTGCTGATGAAAAATGATAATTTTACGCAATCGAAAGTGATAAAATTGGGTGTGAATAGTAACAATTTTACGGCTGTGATGAAAATTATTGGTGCGTGCTTTGAAAATGGAGTTTTGGATTTGAATGCACGCAATAACTTGGGCGATTCATTGATTGAAATCGCAGCTTGTAATGGACTAGTCGATATCGCAATGCAGATAATGGAGTATGGTGTGAGCGTGGACATGAACCGAATACAGTGGAGCGCCATTAAATATGGCCAACAAAATATAATTGGTGAATTGGAAGGTAAATGTGAAATGGTACCAATCGATACGAAACAGAGTGAGAATATTGATGAATTGATCAGAAACGGTAGCTGGGATGGTTTAATGTATCTTATGGAACGAACCGGTGTTACAGTCGATGAACTCGTATCTAATTCCGGACTAACTTTGTTCCATGCTGCAATTTTTAATTATCAGCAAGATTTGGCCGAAAAGTGTTGGGACCTAAAACCAAACTATAAAACGGTCAGTTCGTACGGTTCGTTGCCGGTTCATGATGCGATAGGACGTGGATTTAAAAAACTAGTCACTCGCATGTTAAACGATGACAGTGAATTGATTTTGGTGCACGATCAATCAGGTCAAAATTGTTTACATTTAATGGCGGCTGCTAATTGGATGGATGAGTTACAGGTTATATTCGAAAAAAATCCAGAAATGAAAATCGAATTTTTCAAAAATACCGAAACTGGGGTCCAAGTATTAAAAAATTTGATGGGCTGGCGGTACGACATAGCCGAATTTATAATTCGGGAAACTATCGATACCGTAACGGAGGATGCTTTCTACGCCATTTTTAATGCGGTCGCCGGAAGCCGATTTACCGACACCTTGAAATTTCTACTAGGAATTAAAGATGTAGATTTAAGGAAATCAACCGAGTCACCAATCATAATCGCGTTTAAAGAATTTCAAATTGATAACGTAAAATTACTACTGGACCACGCTGGCGGTTATTTAAATGAAATTTTTGACGAGGAACACAACAATTTATTGAAATACGCCATTTATTCGCAACCGGCTAGACCACGATTTTTTTGCGGCACAGGTTTAGATCCGTACGATTTTCCTGAAATGCCTGATCTATTCGAATTTGTGGACGAGGAGAACCCATCAAATGTCGAAATGAATCGTATTCTTGACGATTTACTCGCAAAAGGTGTTAACTACAATAACATCAATACATCGGGCATGAATTTACTTCATATGGCAGCTAATGGGGCAAATCTGTATGCAATCCGAAAATTTCTTGAACTGGGTGTCGACGAAAATCTCAGAGATAGTTCTAATTTTTTACCAATGTACTATTCCAAAAACATTCCGAGCATTAAACTATTTACTCCGACCAGGTACGAGGACATTCCAACGTATTTGTTTGCCGAGCGGCCAAAACTTTTGGAGTACGTTTTAGAACACGGTGCTAGCGTTTCGGTGAAAAATGAGGAAAACCAAACCGCGCTCCATTTCGTGCGACGGCTTGATGCTTGCCGAACTTTATTAAAATATAAGGCCGATGTTAATCATGTCGATGCGAACGGTGACACCCCAATTCATGCTGTATTTTCGCGATGGTCGTATAAAATCGGAATGCACATGCTTGCATCGGAAGAAGCCGATTTTACAATTTTGGATAAAAATGGAAATTCATACCTAAAATATTTCCTAATTCCAAAGGTGTATCCAACTTTATATGAATCTCCAAAATTTTTAGATCTAATCACGGCCCATTGTAATGATATTGATGAATTTGGTATGCCATATTTACATATGGCACTCGAGAAGAACGATACAATTACCAAATTATTTTTGGCTCAACCGAATATCGATGTCAAAGTACGCAATACAGAAACGGGCGATACATCGTTACATTGTGCCGCATACTTTAATAAAATCGATATGATAAAGGAATTTTTAGCGCGTGGCCTTGATGCTAATGTGCCGAATATGACGAGTCAAACTCCGTTACATGTTGCGGTTCGACAACGTAATTTTGAAACGGTTGATCTTTTATTGGAGCACAATGGTAATGTTGATTTGGCCGATAGCGTAGGACTTACTCCACTGCATGATGCGGCTCAAAATGACGAGAGTGGAGTACAATTTTGTCGTTTATTGCAGAAAAGTTCGAATCCGAGTGTATGCGATATGAATGGAAAAACTCCGTGTGATCTGTTGCCGGAACGCTTGAGACGAATGTTTTATTTTGTGTAATTTGGACAAAATCGTAAAGTTAATATTTAACTACGCTACTGCTATTTATATAATATATTTTAAACTAAAATATTAAAATAATTAAATTATTTAACATTTCTTGCATTTGTTTCATTTAGTGACACCTGAAACTATCACTTTTCTTTTTATAATGGAGTTGAAGTTAAAACTAATTCCCAATATTAACAAACCTACATTTTTGACATTTGTGACATTACATGACATTTTTTTGATGAGGCGTGATCATCGATATATGAACTACTTTTACTTTTCTTCGTGTTAGTCGTTGAACTGTTACTCCATTTTTGTGTCTCGTCCATTACATCGAAAACGTCGTTTTCGGGAAGCTTAATCAGGCCCAACGTAATTTGCATATTTGCACAGCCTTTAATTTGTAAAGTAATTTTGTATAGCAGTAGTATATTAATTAGATCTTAGACTGCTTACAGTGCGGCCATGCACCAGATAGTAAATTATTCACGGGACCAGTGTGCTCGTTGTTAATAAGTGGCTTAGAACCACCTGAAAACAGTAATTAATCCAGCAGGCGTTTGTTAAAAAAATCCAAAATAGCCTCTTAATATTTGGCAGCCTCATCTTTTGATTCGATATCGTTGTTAATTCTGTGCCAATAAACTTTGTTTTCCGTTAACAGCTTCCAATGAAATGTGCAGGAATATGGCTCTAATACAGTTCTTTGAGAATAGGTTTAACAAATTCAAAGGAAATTATAGGATTTGTTCGAAAATACAACTCTTTAATCAAGGGGCAGGTTTCGGTTTGCAAATTAATGGCCTTGAAATTCAATGTAGGTGAAACTCTTTGCGGTTTTGTAACTGATTTGTAAATCATGAGGTGGTCTGAACTATCGTCGAATTTATGTAAAAATATAGTGTATTTTCGCAATAATTTATCCCTTTAATAAATTTGCAAAACTGATTAAATCTGTGCTGGATATTACGCGATATTGAACTTAAATCTGGCAACTCTAAACTAGCTCAATTTTAAGTATATTCGGACACATCCTATTATAGTTTCAATGAAGTAGGAGCGAATCTACTTTTGAATAAGAAACTTAAGGGTAAAGAGTTCACTCGAATGCGGTCAACAACAGACAGAACTATTTATCATTGCATATTAGCTCAATCATTTCGTCCACCAGGTGTTAGAACATTTAAATGTTGTCTTAACGCGCATCTTAAGTTGAAGTCGAAACTAATTCCTAATACTCAAAAGCCTAGGTTTCTGACCAAGTTCATTAAAAATAGTTATAAGTACCATGTTATGCGTTACAACATTCTATCACTTTTGCCATTCATTTATTATAATATCGAAATCATCAAAGAGGCTGAGTTTCTTCCCGCCTGTGGGAGTCCTGAAGTGGTTTTCGATTATGATAAAATTTCATTTTATTTCTCAACAAAGTCACCTTCTAACTCGATAAACTTAGGCCAGCATTTTTCCAATTTCATTCAGTTCTCCAAAATACGCAGTAGCTTCCCATTCAATTTCGTAATTTGACATAAATTTCTTTACACCAAGAAATGTTTTCAAGTTTAGGAACATGAAGAAGTCACTATAGGGATTTGATCTGGAGAGTATGGTGGATGCGGAAACAATTCGTATTTTAATTCATTTAAAACGACTTTCTTCTTTTGCCAAATGTGATCGTTTTTTTTTTTGTATTTCAACGTTCAATCTGTCCAATAATGTCACATAATAATCTCCTGATTGTTTTTTGTGTCTTAAAATATTCAATAAGTATCACACCTTATGCATTCTGAAAAACAGTCGACATAATCTTTAACTACTTTTGCTTGCTTCGATGAACTTCAACCAGCTTCAATCTATAGTTTCGATTTTTCTTTTGTTTCAGAAGTTTAATGGTCAACATGGATCCTTACTCAACGATTATAAGTCCAAATTTTGGTAGACCTGGATTGTGCTCATCAATTGTGCTTGAACGATCACGTTTTAATTCTGCAAACCAATAAACCACAGTTATTTTAATGGAGCAAATGTGCCAGAATATTTATCAAACTTTTTCTTAGTTTCTTTCTCGGTTTTACGTCAAACAAAAGCTAAATGACATATCGCCTCAAAAATTTAATGTCGCCTACTAAGAGATTATATTTGACAAAAATTATTTACATTTGGTGATCTGTAGCGCCATCTATCCATGCGATTAAATTAGTACCACTAATTTTAAAATGTGTTCATTGATGTTGTTATCTTAGAATTCAGGTAGAAAAACTCATGATGAGTCGGCTCAATCGATGTTAATACGTGTCCAAAGACCTTCCGACATTGGCTATTTGTACGGCATATACTATGTAAGATTCAATAATTCGTACCTACCGCTTAATACTGTGATTGTATACATTTAGTTCGACCTTCAAGAAAATCAAAAATTGCGCATCGTGTTGAAATTGATGGTGGACTACTTTTTTCTAAATATAACCTAATACAAAATTCTTATGTCTTATCTAATCTAAAAACAAACTGTAGTAACGGTTGAAGTAAGTGTCGTAATTTTTTTAAATTTTCTATGCGATAAGCTTACTATGACGTAATATAAATTATCACATTACCATACCATTGCAATTACTTTGAAGCATCAAGATAGTTTCGTTAGTTTCTGTTTCGTTAATTTTTTTTCATCAGTTTTGTCTATATCTTTAATAACTTGTGAAATTTCTATGGAGCTTAGAGATCGGTCCAGTTAATTTTTAATTAAAAACTTTAATTTTCATCTGGATTGATATCAGCAATCATTTTGCTACTTGAAAATGATGGACTACTAATGCTTCTTGTATATAAACATTCGGTAACAAAATACTTAGGTCATTTAAATTTTAATTTCGCTAAATTTAGGTCTATTCTCATTTAGGCTTTAGATGAAGGTGCAAATATTGTGAGAATCACACCTTGACTGAAATATTAGCATGTTCTTTTTTTACGAATTCAGAGTGTACTTCTTATTTAATTTATTTTAATTGTTTTAAGCCATTCCTTTCTAAAATTGCTATCATTAGGAATTCAAAACAAAAAAAAAAATGTACTCATTTTATGCCGAAAAAACCCCACAAAAAGTTATTTCCCCGGCTATGAATCTTTTTATATCAATATCAATTTGTCAAAATGGCCGCCATATTTTTTTAAAATTTTGGTATACAGTATTTTTATTTTTTATTTTTTTGATTGCAAACTAGAAAGTTCAACACTGAAATCGATCACAATAATAAGGTTTATAATACCCTTTAAGACTGCACAATTTTTTAAAATATCCTTTCGGGATTTTTAATAAAATTTCGTAAAAATAAAAAAGTATAGAGTTAACACTTTTCATATATTTTCCCAAAGTGTGGGTATACGTTAAATTGATTATTATAAGGTGAAGAGATTATTGTGATCCAACTGATCCTATTAATCATATATACAGACTAAACACAAAAAAATTCTCCTTCATAAACAGCCTGAAAATAGCCAAGACACTTACAGAGTTCTTGAAGTGATATTAAAAGCCAGAAATATCTTACAGGAATTTACAGAGTGTACAATTTCATTGGAATGTAAGCTGTTCACCCTCTCTAATGAAATTGTAGCAAATGACACAAAAGTGCAAAAAGAAGCAAAAGCACTTAGATCTACGAGGATTAAATGCTGAAGAGCTCATCAGGTTAATAATTATGCCCCTTTAAAGTATGAAAAGCCTTTGGCATTGATAACATTGAAGATATAAAGACCAGGCCTGTTAGTGCAACGTTTGGCATAGATAAATAGCACCGTCCCTGGAAAGATGCCCCTAGAAGAATAGGCTAAGTACTTTACCTGTGCGATCTTACCAAAGAAGTTAGAGATTAACTGCAAAATAATTAATACAAATCATAGCGCCTATATAAAAAGATAAGCAAATCTATCAAAAACACCAACAAAATTTCATAAATGACAAGAAGTCATAACGAATACAGTTGAAATGTACAGTCACAACGACAAAGGTATATTAGTTCCAGCCTGGGTGTTAGTCAATTCATGACTAAATTCAAATTTCTAATATGTTGTTTGAAATTACAGTGCATTCGATAAATTTCTTATTGGCCACTGTACATTCTTCCAGAAAAATTAAAAAGTCAAAAAACCAAAATGGTAAACAAAAAATTAACGAACGTCCGCAAGTTACGACGCAACGCGACCAAAACAATTTATCTGTGTTACTTACAGTGGTTTTAGAGTTTAGTATGTTTATAATCGCGATAAAGCATGGATATTATGCAAAATAACGGGAGATTGTGTTAAAGTAAATAGTAAATAAAATTTAGTTTACATAATAAGACAAAAATGTGGTAAAATTAAAAAAATAAAAATTTTGTAATTCCCCAAACGCCTATATATCTGATTATTGGTTGCGTGATGAGTCAGATTCAATGGCACGACCAATTCTATTTCGTAATTGAATGAAATCGTATTTTTGATACAACAACAAAATAAATAAAACATGCGCTTACACGTTTGACCCTGAACCTACCTCAATTTGTTCACTGTCACATTTTTCATGTTAATCGTCTGGCGTTTTTATTTGGTCGTTTTCACTGGTTTCGTTTTGTGTTATATTTAAAGACTAATCGGCGCCATTTCCAAGGTTGGCATTTGCCCTTATTCATGACAAATCTAAATATAAAATAAGAATGTGTGTGTTACTGTTGGTGTACATCTGGCATGTTGTGTTAATTTTTAATACAGTTTAAAGGCAATACAGTTAATACAGTTTAAAGGCAATAAGAGTTGGTTGAATCAAAAAATTGGATCAAACCTAAAATTAAACCAAATCAGTTCAAATTTAGTGGTTATGGTTTCAGTGATAAGAACCAGGAAATAGTAGCAGTGGTTTAATTTTCCAAAATATGGGGTTTTTTCGTCAACTGCGAACGTTTATCATTTTTAACTTTCAAGGTAATTAATGTGGTGGTTTTTCTCAAATCATTTCAAATACTTAAACGGGCGTTAAGTAATACTTAAACGGGCGTTAAGTTCAAATTTAAATTTCCAATATTTTACTATTGCAAAAAAAGGTGAAGGCTGCAGTTTCTGTTTTTCTAACAAGTTAAAAGTTTACGGGGTACCCCTGTTAAGAAAAGGGAATAACCTTGCCTATTTTTAACCAATTTGGAAAATTATGATTTTTTAAGAGTTTCATTGAAGATGGAACTAATTTAAGGATTTTGTGGTGCAGAATACTATCTATTTTTCATCCTCAGATATCACTATGATATGATTATAAGGAAAAAAGTTAAAGAAGTTGTTGACAAAGTTATTGGCTGACTACCTAAATTTGAACCATTCTGTAGTAGGAAAATTAATTTATTGGAATTCTTTAAACGTGCGTGGAGGAAATGTATATCACGGTATGGTGGTTTTTGCTTGTGAACGCAGGGAGCATTTCACTCTGTTTTAAGAGAAGGGTCTTCAGGAAGCTTTTAATGAAGAAATACGTTAATTGTGACTCGTCTTTGTAATGAATGCATTAATTTGTCGACTGCAGACATTCAAGGCCATTTAGATCATATGTTAAAGAGCTCAGAGATCTAGAATTTAATGATGCTTCAATTTGATAAAATAAAATGGCCAATTCTTTGAACGTATAAGTAGTGTCGGTGCGTTGGTTTTGTTCATATGTTGTTTTACTAGCTTTGCTCCCGCTTGCCATAGACTGCCGCAAAGTGAAGATCCTGGTGAAACGAAATACTACTGTATCCTATGAAACGACAAGTTGTTCGAAATATCGTCCGATTGGTGCAAATATGACCTGCAAATATTTGTTTGAGGGCCGCGAGAAATACTTTTGCTATCAAATCGCTTAAAATATTTTTGAAAATAGAGATGAAACCGTTCTAGCTTTTCGATCCAGTGCCCTTGGACATGGTGTTACTTTTGGTGATGGTAGGCTTCCCAATAGTTAGGTCAATCGACCATCAATTAATCTGAAGCACTTGTGATAATGGCGATTATGTGGTTTTGTAGCTATTTGGTTTGAAGAATCCAAAAGCTCTTTGTCATAAAAGCTTTTAAGCACTCAATCGAGGATTAGCCTCGTAATATGCGGCATTTAGATGGTAGTATCATTGGGTCTTTTTCGTTTTACTGTAGAATTAAGTGCTGCAAACGACCTTCAATTCGTATAACTCCGTTCTTGTCAGAAATGGATGTAAGAAGAAAATATTTCTTTTGCTACCCACTGAACCACTTTCGAAAGAGGTCAACACTAAATCGAAAAGTAAGTTCAGCACTACTTCTAAGTCATTTTTGCCCCCAATCACCGTAAATTATGATCGCACAGCTTTTCATGGCCAGTGGCGAGTATGAATGCATAATTTTGTGCCGCACAGAATGAATCTGTGGAATTCTATTTGTAACAAAGGTTTTCTATTTACCTGGGTGTCCTTGTAACCATCGTAAAACCAATTAAGCTCCAAATCATGACCCCTATCTTGTATTTACCCAACGTAGAATTTTTATCTTTGCAGATCGTAGAATGATGATTGTTATTTTTGACCCAACTTCTTTTATTACTTCAGGTAAAGGTACTCCAATATTTATGGCGGGTGCGTTCTTGGCAATGTGGAGCGAACTAGTTACTTCCCTCGTTTGTATAACGTATTATAATTTCTCAAACATACTATGCAGGCTTCTCTGTATCCACTTATCTATGTAGTTTACTCCTGTTGTAGAAATGTGATTTAACAGTTTTGCTGCTTCTGCTTTAATATAAGTTTTGAGGTAGCTTATTCTATGCGTATCGGTGAGATTTTCGTTTTGGTGCACAAACCTGTGAAATCTGTCGTAAAATGTTGCCCTATTATATTGTCCATTGAAATATAGAATTTCGATGAGTGGCAATTTTAATTCTGGTTGAACACTTTTTTTATCGGTCATGTCTCTTCCTTGTACTGATTGTTGTTTTATTTCCTCTTGGAGCCTGGCTGTCATCTCATCTACTTCTACACTAATTTTTTTTTTGTTTCTGAACTCTGCAAAATGCTCTGGGGCCGAAGCTCTCCCAACTCTTTCGCAGTTAATTTTTAACGTCCTACCGTACGCCGTCACCAGCCAAATTGAGGACGCACGAATACAGGTTCGATTTTTAAATCCATCTGCACATTGCATTGCTCCAGTCAGCTTGCATTGACATGGACGATGGTTCGGCCCATGGATTCCGCACTCCAACAGGGGGGGTACCTCCCGTCCCAAACACCGCAGCTTAAACCACTGCGCCAATTGTTCGGTTTCTACACTAATTCTATCATATCGTTTATGTAGTTTAGTAGTGCTTTAGAAGGTTGTTGTTGTTATTTTCCTTCGTTCGATGCAGTAACCATGTTAAGGGTCTATGTAGCTTTTGCTCATCCTTCTTGCAGAGTTGCTAGCTTTATGAAAATTTCCTGTTACTCTTCTAATTTACTTGAATATAGAAGAAAATGTCGTCCTATTTACATTTCGCCTTTTATTTTCTTTGAATCCTAGCCAACTCCCAGGGCTGCTGCTGCAAGTACTTTTTATTTTTGATATCCCTAAGCAACTGACAAAATTTTGTATAACCTTACATTGGCACTAGGACTGAAGTGCTTATTGTTTAATCTTGAAAACTAAGGACGAATTCCCATTATGTAGCTCATTTCAATCACCCTACAAACTCCAACTCCAACCGTGAACCATATTCAGATAATAGCCCAATCTTGGTGTTACGTTTTGATGTGTCAAAACCTTGTCAAAACACAATTTCACCACATTTCGTAAAAATTTACGTAACATTGCGAAATATCTGCAAATTATACAAGAAATTTGAAATTTCGTGAATTTTATAGAATCCCATAATAATTGTTATTCATTTTTTTCAGTAACGTGGAGCAAAATTTTGATCTTCAATACCGTAAATAATGCCTAAAACATATGAAAAGTACACGTGCTATCCGGAACATGACCACAAAATTTATCGCGATACCTACGATGGTAAAATCGATAATGTCATCTCGTATATAAATGCGGGCGTGAATATTTATCAAAAAACGAAATTCAGCTTGGTAACACCTCTCTTCCTGGCGATTAGTGGAAAGCACACGGAGATCATTGATCTATATCTAGACGTGTATCAAAGGGATTTACAATTTATTGAATCAAGTCATGTGATCGATAATTTTTGTCATAAAATGCCTGTTTTAATTGCATACGGTGTAGAAGAAATTAAATTAGTGGAGAAGATTTATGAGGACTATCGAAAGAATCGTGAAACATATGTACCTGAAAAAAATTTTAACGGTGTCGTTGTATTATTGAAAGAAAATAATTTCACCCCTAAACGCGTCGTCCATCTGGCGCCACAATCTGAACTAGAAAATACACTGGTTTTAAAAATTATACAAATCGTTCTGCATAACGGTCAGCTCGATTTGAACGGATGCAACAATTTAAGCGACTCACTAGTCAAAGTAACCACAATTAACGGCCTTTTTTCTGTATTTGAAAAACTGGTAAATTTAGGTTGTGATTATGACGAAGTCAAGCTATTCAGACTAGCCATGAAATCGGGCCAAATTCCATTTCTTAACGAGATTATGCTAAAATTCAACATCAACATCAATACGATCGTCGATACTGAAATCGATCTATTTAATTTGATTGGATCGGCCGAATGGGAGATGTGTGAATGGATTATAACTCGATTAATCGTTGAGAATGAATTCCTGGAACACGATCGATTATTCTGGAAAAATATGTTAGACATGTGCTCGGACCGATACAACGGTGGCACGTTATATCATTACGCGATCATTTGCAATCAGGTGGAATTTGGAGAGAAATATTTAAGTTATGGACCGAATTTAAAACTACGCAATCGAGATGGAAGCATTCCAATACATCATGCATTCCATAGCGCTAGATATAAAAAACTTGTGGTCGATATGATTGCTTTGGATAATGATCTGCTTCAAATTACAAATGGCGAACATAAAAATGTACTACACCTAATGGTGGAACGAAATTGGTGTGACGTTTTTGAAAACATAACACGAATATATCCAGGGAGTATAACATTATTTTTTAAGGACACCGAAATTGCTAACACGGTAATAAATCAAGCCACATTCCAGAATTATACGGAAATTGTAACGTTTCTAATTGGAAGACATATAGACAAAATTAGTCATGAAAATGTATATAAAATTTTATATACGGCTGTAGCGGCCAATGCTTATGACATTGTCGAATACATTCTAACGCAGGCGAAATTCGATTTGTGCCAATCATCCCAAAACCCATTGATATATGCTCTCTGGAACCGCAATATGGATATATATTTAGCTCTTCGCCAAAATTTAGGGCCACAATCAAATTTACTTGACATTAAAGATGTTGGAAACAATAGTTTGCTGCGATACACAATTTGGTCACGTGAATATTTCAACAACGTGCAAGATTACGAACAATTTAATTCACTTTTTAACGAACTTCTACTCGCCGGCCACGCATGGCAAAATATTGAATCTTATTCAAGACAAAATCTTCTTCACTGTTGTGCTTCGATGGGGAACGATACAATTTTACAACAACTTTTGTCGCTTAATTTAGACATCGAGTTATGCGACGCTGAAGGAAATTTACCAATTCATTATGCACCGAATTTGGAAACATTTAAAATGCTGAATGAAAAAACTAATGGCCGACTGATTAATATGAAGAATAAAATTACGGGCAACACGCCTTTGCACATGTTAGTGATGAAAAGTTTTCAAAATGATTTACCGACCGATCTACTAGAATACATGATAGAAAATGGTGCCGATGTAAATTCCGTTAACAATATAAATCGGACGCCGTTGCATCTCGTACGAAACGATGCATGGTGTCGTCTTTTACTGCAGCATGGTGGTAATTTCAATGCGATAGATGATGAAGGTAATACTCCCGCGCACAAAGCCTTTATGAACTCAAATTATAAAGTAGCCATGATGTTGTTCGAGCAGGACATTGATTTGAAGGTAACTAACCGTTCTGGTTTTAACTATTTAGCCGGCTTAATGCAACAAAATTCCACGATACAGCATCAATTATTTCCAAATGTAATGCGAACCGACAACGTAAAACTTGTCAACCTCGTTTCTATCCATTGTAACAGTTATAACGAAGTGGGGACACCAATGCTGATCGAATCGATGTACAGTAACAATTTGCTATGTCAAATGATTATGAACGACCCAAATTGTGATGTTAACATACATGATAAGGTATCCAATCGTCGCCCTATTCATGCTACTGCGATTTACAATAAATTCGAACTTATTTCTGGTCTACTTGCAATGGGTGCCAACATAAACGATCGAGATTCGGACGGTAATACACCATTGCATCATACGTGTCAGTTTTATCATGAGCATGCAGTCGACTATCTTAAATATGGTGCCAATGTAAATGCTGAGAATAATAATAAAGAAACACCATTGCACTACGTAGCGCTGTCCGATTTGCATGGGCATGCTGTATGTTAGATGCTGTTGAGCGGAGCAAATTTAAAAGCCAAAAATAATGATGGAAATATGCCTTACGATCTGCTACGAAATGATTTAAAGCAGATTTTTAAAATTTTTTTGCAATAAAGAAATATTTTGATACAAAATTTGTTGTTGCGTTTTGTAAATATTTGCCGGTCGCGGTATACGTAGTAAGGTTATTAATGCGTACATATTTTTCGTGCGAAATATAATTTACCGTTATTTATGAGTTTATTGCATCACAAAAATTCAGTTTAAAAATAAATTTTGCGATTGCCATATACTAGGTAAGTGAATTAAATTGTTGGCCGAATACATGAAGTTAATTTTTTTCGTTTGGGGTTGAAGCTCTCCCATTATTGATTTTATAGTTTTTGGTGTCACATATCTAATTTGTAAGTTCAGCTTTAGTTGTTAAGCTGTTGCTACTTCATTGCACCAGACTCTCAAGTCACTATAATTAATAAATTCATTGAGAATATCCACTGTTCGTCTGGTTTCGTAATCAAATGCGCAATTTTTGAGAATCATATTTCGATTATTCACTTAACATGTCATGCTCGGAAACATTTACACCGCAACAAACTAAATGCATTTAAAAATGTGCTTAACTGTACTTTCTCTGTCGTGATTCATTTCCTTAAAACAGGAAACTCAGTTCAAAATCATGATGTAACAGGGACTTTTCGTCACTTCATTGCGATCGGTGATAACGACGATCTAAACTATGATCTTGTGTTCGAATACAGAACTATTAGGCCGAACCATTGTCCTTGCAGAGTGATACTGAAAATGAATCTTTAATCATCCGTCCTCAAATTGGGTGATAACGGTGTAAAGGTAGGGCGCAAAAATCTAACTGCGTATGGGCTGGAAGTACTTCGGCTCAGAAAATATGGCATAGAATGAAATATAACAAAAGGTGTTAATCATCAATTAAAGGTGATTAAAGGTGTTGAAACATCGGTATCATTTAAAGTTATATTAACCCTTTATGAGCACATTGCCAAGTCCTACAATGTTAAGAAGAGTTGCGGATTCTGCTCAAAGAATGGATATGACCACAAATCATGTAAAAAAACGGAAGAGGCTAAGTGATCATTCGAATAGCATTCGAACGCTCCTCGAGAAACAGAGTTTGCATACAAAACGGCATTGAGTCCGTTGAGGATTATCCAACTTAATATGCAAAATGCCAAAATAATTGGACATAAATAAGACAAAATGCATAAGAAGATCAATATACTCGGCCTGCAGGAACCTTACTTAGTTAAAGATATATAGTTGGTGACAGTGCAAAGGCTGTCATCATAGGTGTTTTAACCAGGTCTAAAGGTACTTAGAATCTCACAGTTCTGCGACTCACATTGTGTATGTTTATCTAATCAGTACTTATTTTCAATACTCTGCTGAACGAGTAGACTAGATCAATAAAGGCTTGATCAAATCATAGAGGGTCTCAAAAACCTTCAAATTTTCATAAACGGTGATTAAGTCAATGCTAAGTCAAAACTTTGGCATAATAACGACATGATCGAGGGTGCCACGTGGAAGAGTTTATTGTAAGAAGAGGCCTCTTTGCTCTAAAAAAAAGTTGGCCAGCCAAGTATATATGAGTGGTGGGTTGTTAAAGAAATTAACCGACTGGGTGGTAAAAAAAAACCGTCAAGCGGCCTCCGGGCGATATATAGCTCTCATCTTAAAATCTGAAATCGTAATTAACGACCCAAAATCCTATAGGTCGTACATGCTACAACTAGACTTGGGTTAGTTACTTGAGAAACTAATAACTGGTAGGTTGATGTACGTGTTCTAAAGAGTGACAAATTTATATATTGACAAGAAGTTTAGATTTAGAAAAAAATCGGACAAGAATGCTATAATGAAAATTATTACCATGGAGTAAAAATACGTTCTTGAATTATTCATTGACGTGTCTGGTTTTTTGATAATTTGTGGTGGCCTAGTATTGTAATGAGTTAAAAAAAGTAACCTGTCCAGTAAACCTTTACTCAATTAACTTATGTCCTCTAAGATATTCAGAATTGTAGTCAATAATTATGGTACACTTCAAAATAGTGTGACCAAAGAATGCTCGCAAGAGTTGATCTTAGGTCCACACCTCCAGAACATCGTAGTCAATAGTATCATGGAGGGCAAATTAACGGGTCATAATAAAATAGCATCTTACCTGGAAAGTTCCCACTTAAGCGAAACGAGCCGCCGTGAGTGCGGCCATAATAATTGAACCATAGTCCACTGGCTCTACAGCTGCAATTTTCTCGAAAGGCAATTGAGGATGAAGATGAGCGCAGTGATTCTATCAATATGTTTTGCGCAATATATAGTGCAAGTTCCAATACAGAACTCTGACAGCAGATTATGTATTTAACAAACAAACGTCTAAGCATTTTACCCGACAAAGGAGCAGTGATGGAAATCGGTTTTTCAATCAAAAGTCAACCATTCACAAGACTCTCACCAAACCACAGCCGGAGATCTGCAAAGCCCCGCAATTGAGCCGTTCCCACCAACAAGACATCCACAAATAACAACATCCCATCAAACCATCACGACGAACCAACACGCCTCGCTCCCGGCAGAGACCCCAACACAGGCCCAATTCTCTCCAAAAAACCACTCAAAAACCACAAAAATACGCAATTCACAAAATGATCGGTCATCAAATCAAGCTTCATCTCCCCCTGCACCACGCACCTATCCAACAACA
This sequence comes from Tipula confusa, assembly GCA_963556175.1. NCBI lineage: Eukaryota > Metazoa > Arthropoda > Insecta > Diptera > Tipulidae > Tipula > Tipula confusa. Next base: position 12,792,752 of record OY744477.1, on the reverse strand, counting down.
ACACCTTCGGCCCAAACCAAATAAAAATTGAATTCACTGCGCGGTGTGGATCACTCCTAGCTCACCATCAAAAATCCACAGACACCATCATAGACAAACTCACAAATCGCATTCAACCAGCAATAATGGTTGCTCACCACCAATCCTCTATCAAAAGACCCCTAACAGTGGACATCCCCCTCTCAGTACAGTCAAAGATCCAGTTAAAAATCGCATTGAAGTTCAAGATCGTGTCCTCAGACGAATCAATTGCACACATCCGTCACACTAGTGCAATCACCAACGGTGGTCCTCACCCATCATCCGTAAGATCGGCGGAGGGACTCCTCGAAACTTCACAGTTTCGCAAACCTCCAAAAATTAATGCCAACATCGCCAAAACCCAACCTCTCTCAATTTCAAACAACGTCCATAATAGAACGGCACCGAGTGAACCTGTTGGTAATAACTAAGTTGCTCATTGGACTCCTATCCGATACTTCAGCACCATACAAACTCCAAAGCATGCCAAGCCAAAAAAGCACTACACGCCGTTCATAAAAACAAACTCAAACTCAATCTCAACGATTGAAACAAACTGAAGAAGCTTGTATCAAGACTGCCTCGGACGTACTCGACTAACAGGAATACAATCTAATACCACGTGTAAGTGACATTTTATGGATGAAAATTGAGGAACGCCGTCAGTTTAAGTTACAAATGTACCAACAAAACACGGCATAGTGAAGCGCATTTACAATGTTATAGCGCATCAAGCAAAGAAGATAGCAAGGAATACCCTGCGAAACATCTGATATAAAAACATCTATCCCAGAGATGTATACTCGCGCTTTATAAAGCATTAATATGCCCGGTTCTAGTTTACGGACCCTAACCTCTAACGATTGCAGAGTTTTCTCTATAAGTTCGAAAGGAAGGTCTCATAAAAGTCACTGAGAACTATTACCGGATTAGGAGGCATTTCGAAACTAGGCAACTCTAAACGGTTAAAAAAGTGTCCAAACAATAACCGGAAATATCTACACTGCCCTGGCGTGACGAAGTCGAATAAGATCTGCATATCATTGGGTATCGAAGCTGGAAACAACGTGCGATGGAACGGGATGTATAATGGTGGTTATATCGTCCCACATAAGCTAAATCCATTATTGGCGTTCAACTGTATTGGATACGCGAAGAAGGAAACAATCAAATAGTACGTAGTGAGTGATTAGTACTATTAATAAAACTTCAAGGTCATATCGATAGTAATCGAGGTCAATCTACGACATTTATAGTTTATGATGAAATTTGTGGTTTGTTGCACGATTACTCGTTAAATATAAAACAACCAAACTCATATAGTCATATGTGTATGTACACTGATAACGATTTTCTCTGTTCAAGCATGTTTCATGTTTGTTTTGATTTTGAGTGCGGGAGAGAAATGCGATTCGGTATATATGATACAAGTTCTTGAGAATTTTGAATTTCCAAATGTATTGCTCATCGCGAATTTTATGTGTTTGTTCGTTAGTTTTGCTCTCGCTATGGCAGCCATCCAAATAATGTGACGATCATTTCTGTAAAATTCTGTGTGTGCGGTTGACAAAGAACATCACTGTAGTGTGAGTCTGTGGCTTATAAACGATTTAATGATTTATGTTCGAATGTATCGATGGTTTAGTGGAATGATTTCTTCAGAATTTTATCTTTAGTTATGATTTAGTCATCGCGTGCTCGTCGATGGAACAGAATTTTAAGGTAGTTCGATTTTCGCATTTCACAATCATCATAACAACAAACGCACACACATATTCATTTTATAATATGACGTAATTTTTTTTTTATTCGTTCATTCGGTTTTTATTTTTGTATTTTTATTTTGTACATATTCAAAATCGATAGAGACAAAAAGTTTAGTTCATATTTTCAATTCATAAGCTCAACACTTAAAGTCGAAAAACTATACAAAGTTGAAAGAAAATCCCCCAAAATAAAAATAAAAAAAAAATTGTTGTGAAACTATTTACTACATTGTACGTGTGTATGTGTGTGTATCTCCGAGAATAGTGCAGTGAATTTGTGTTGCTTGTAATTTTTGGACCGTGTGGTATCTATCTACACCGAGCTCGCACATACCATCAAATGACTTCAGAGCTTTGGAGTTATGTTTATGATGGATGTCGCGATAATAGATTACACAAAAATGCATATCGGGGAAATGTTGACCGTGTCATCAGAGGCATTAAAAACGATATAAATATTTACAATTTAACCGATTTGGCCAGAGAATCGGCATTATTTTTGGCCATCACCAATCGACAGTTGGACGTGTGTAACGTACTCCTCGATATGTACGAAGCGGATTTAAAATTTATCGATGACGCATACAAATGTGAAAATTTTTATCGTGACAAACCGATTGTGAACGTTTTTGGTGAACATCAAATCGAAATATTTTACGAGCGTTACGATGATTATAAAATGTACGAGCCGTCAATGGAATATAATCGGGACGAGTGTGTTGTAATTTTGGTGAAAGAAACGAATTTTGTGCAACGTGATGTGATATTTTTGTCGCCCACAACTCAAGATGGGAAAATAATTTTAGTTAAAATATTAAAAGATGTGCTGTCCAACGGTTGCTTAGATGTGAACGCCAAAGGACGATATGGATATTCTTTGTGTCAAGTGGCGGCAGCCCGAGGTTTATTTAGTGTTGTGCAACGGTTGATTGTCCTTGGTGCCAAACAAAATATTAATAACCTTGCAATGATTGCTGCTAAATTTGGTGAAGATGAGTGCTTTAAAAAAATATCCGAACACTACATAATAGATATGAACCAAGTGTTGTATAATGACGAGTTTATCACCGATGTAGGATGCACAAACTGGAAATGTGTTGAACTAATAGTGAAAGGTATAAGTGGTGCACTTAAATCGACGGCGGCCATAAATCTTTTAAGTCAAATTTCTAATCAGCGTATTCCAGAATGGGATTGTAGCATATTTCACTACGCGATCGTTCGCAACGAGGTCGAACTAGCCGAAAATTTATTCAAATTCAACAATAATTGGAAAGAACAATCATTAAATGGAAATGTTCCACTGCACGATATGTTCGATAATTTGGAATTTAAATCTCTTGCCCTTCAAATGATTGAGCTTGATTCGAATATACTACACCTGGAGGATGCACACGGCCGAAACTCACTTCATAAAATGGCCACTGCAGGTTGGACTGATGTATTGAAACAAATGTATGCAACTTACCCATGGTGCCAAAACTTGTACTTCGTGAATTTAAATGCTGGACTCGAAGAATTTAATAAACTAGTCAAAGAAAATAAATACATAGCAGCCGAAATCGTGATACGAAATTCGCATTTAAATTTAGACTACAAAACAATGGAGTACCTGTTAAGCGTGATCGCGAGTGGTCAAAATATGAAGCTGCTCAAATATACCCTAACACTTCGAAATTTTAATTTGATCACCGCAATTATTTCTGCCTTGGCCAACTATCAGTACAAAATTTTTAAATATTTAATATCAAAATATGAAGGCGATTTAAACGATATTCGTTCTGATGACGGACATAATCTATTAATATATGCAATATGGGCGATGACACCAAGTACGCAGAAACATACTGAGGAAGAAAAAGAACGGGAAGAATACGAACTCATCGATTCGGAGGATGATCAAGATGATATTGAATTCCTTCCCGAATTCGATAAATATTTAGGAGTACGAGGCCATATAACCCGACATCCCTTTAAATTGGCCGTTTGTGATGTTCAAAATATAATCTATTATCGTGAATTATTCATCGAACTGATCGATAAAGGATTGGACTATAATATAATAGCAGCCAGTTCAGGACGAAATCTACTTCACTACTCGGTGCTGTGTAATGATGTAATAGCAACCAAAAAACTTGTTGCACTAGGAGTAGATATTCAGGCGCATGATAAATTTGGAAATCTACCTTTACACTATATACTCACGGAAGAGATGTTTGATGCATTGAATCCATCCACCGAATTAATAAATTCACCAAATAGTCTTAACGGAAACACATTACTGCATAATTTGATGCATGACTATAGATATTATCAAGCCGACATCAAACTAATTAAGCTCATTGTAGAAAAAGGAGCTGATGTGAATGCCGTCAATATCAATGGTGAAACGCCATTATTTTTCGTAACAAATATAGAGGTGTGTCAATATTTAATCTACAATAAGGCAAAAATAAATGTAACCGATTTATCAGGAAATACAGCGATAAATGCAGCCTTTCGCAACAATAATCAAGATGTAGTATATCAACTGTTGCAAGAAGAAGACGCAGACTATATGGTTGTGAATAAAAGTGGCCAAAGCTACTTAAACGCATTCATCGCCGATCATTCGAATATTTTTAGCGACTATGAAAATCCAAAATTTGTTGATCTCATGCAAATGCACAGTAAAGATCGAGGACGAAATGGTGAACCCCTGATAATAGAGGCTCTTAAAATAAATCCATATTTTGCTGATGGTATGATACGGAACGTAGATGTAGACCTAGATATATGTGATAAAAATGGAAATACCTTGTTACATATGTCGGCCATGAGTGTGGCATACTCGTGTAATGGAATTCTCTTGGAAAAAGGAATATCGGTCGATGTACGAAACCAAAATGGTGACACACCATTACATTTGACGTGCCTTAAAAGTCAAACGCATGGCAATATATACGAATTACTCGACAATCATGCTGAAATTAATGTATCGAATAAACAAGGTTGGACACCTCTGATGTTGGTGGCTAAAGTGGATCGAACCGGTGACACAATATTAGATTTGTTGTTGAAAGGTGCCGACATTAAAATACAAAATAAGGATAAATTGACGGCTTACGATTATATGAACGATACGCTTAAACAAATGTTAAAAAGTTTAATTAAATAAAGACTGACTAATTTATAAGGACAATTAGAATAATAAATTATTTATTTATAAAAAAAAATTCTTTAATTCTTTTAATTTACCAATCGAATAATTTTTATGATAGAAGCAAACAGATGTCTATTCCAAATTTTTAAAATGAAGATACTGATTGGATTTTATTCAAAGGGTAAAAATCTATAATCCAAGCCTACTTAGTCCATTTGTGATCAAAACACGAAATTTATTTAATTTGCGTCTTTGTTTTCTATGTAGTTCGTGATCTGATTTGGATCACATCTCGTCAAGAAAAATATTAGCTAATATTAGCTTTTGATTTTCTACATTTTTTGCTTTTCATTTTGCATTTTCTTCGAACTTACTCTTAAAATGGCTTTTCTTTTTGTCGCCAAATTTGGAAAACATAGTATTCTTATTACAATGACTTCCTCAATTCAAATTAGCTTAAAATTCGTTTATTTAAGTTATCATCGAAAAGGCAGTTTTTGGAACTATAATAGCGTTTGTTTAATCGTTAGAATTCCAAATAATGTCACATTGGCTAGTCGCCAATCGTTTCGTTGTGCCAATTTTCACAGGTAAACACAACTGTCATCTGTGTAGAATTATGTCAATGAGCTAACGCGTGTCTCTATATCAATGCAAATAACGATGCAAATCTGACAGCTGCAGCTACCGCAAGAACACTGGCAGCATATTTAATCACTACATATTGTGGCGACATGCTACCTAATTCATACCTGAAAACACCTTAGTGAAGTAGATCAGAAATCGGGGATGACAATCATAATCAAGATTATGCATAGTTCCAGATACACTCACCATAGGAAATTTAAATCATAGTAATATTGGATCAAGTAATATTTTGAAATACCTTTCCGTGTTTCTCTAAATCCGCGTGTTTACGCGAGGCATTTTATTCCCGAATTATTTTCGTTTTCCATACAAACCCTCCTCATTGTTTTACGATGAGTTTGGGAAGGACACATTTTTTCATATTTTGTTTTTCTTGTCAGTTTTAATTTTAAAATATTTTTTACACAAAGCCATGAAAAAATTCCGGTATTTTGTTGACTTGTCTAAACGATGAAAGAATTTGTTGCTGAAAATTTGGAATAACCCGACAACAACTTGATTCAAGTAGATGGGTAGGTACCCATCTACTTGAATGAAGTTGTTGTTTTTTCACTCTTTCATGTCATATTATGGGTAATTTATTACTTGGACAGGTAATATTTGCACTTTTACTTTACAATACTGGGACTACTGTGGACCATTTTACGTGCATTACCCAATAAAAGGACAGAGACTTGCAGTAACATATATAACCGTATTTATTTGCTTTGCAATTAAGGCCGTTAAGTTGGAGCTGTGCTTGTATGTCTCCCGGCTTCCGTTGGTCTCAAAATGATTGAGTGTAAAACAAAACATATAGAAGTAGAAGGTGGATTTACAATGGATATTTCTTACAAAGGAAGTGATAGTGTTACAAAGGAAGTGAGAGCTGGTCCCTGGCGGATAAGTATGAAAGATGGCTGACGATGTACGAAAGAAGAGTCACTCTTATGATATATGGCTTCAATCACGAGATTAGGATTTTAATGAAAATTCCTGATGTTGTTCATGTATTAAAATGACAGCGAGTACGCTGGGTCGGCGGTGATGGCTCCTCGGGGTAGAGAACGACTTGTCTTCTTCAGGTTGTCTAGAAAAATACGAAGAGCATAGGTATATTAGCCCATTGACGTCCTAGATGTCGCTACTGGTACCGTTTCAAAATAATCAAAGTATTTTTATATGTAAAATCGCTTAAATGTCATATATTTATTCTAAATTTAGACGATGTTTTATCGACCCGCCATCTGTAACATCAATGAGTAAACTGTTTTTTTCTTACGATCGTAGTAATATATGTATTTATACTATGGTATAGGCCAGCAATGACATGTAATATTTGTTTAGACAAAGATTTATGTGTTGAGTGTACGACTGTAACATCAACATATTCATACAATATTTGGATTAAACACACTCATTTATGGGAATTGTTGGTAACGTCATTGTATTCACTGTTGACATTGACGTTTGTGATTGTTTATAAAAGTTTTAATTCTGTGCTAAAATATGCATATTGTAGTATAAACAAAAACACAAAAATTGCTCCATGGTATCCGGGATGCTCAAACTATCAATAACGTAGGAGCCATAGTAAAAACATTTCAGTAATGAAAGTTATCAAAAAAATCGTTATATAAACACTACCTTAGCACATCGCCATAAGCCACAGTCTGTATTTGACAACTTTCATCTGCCTTATGCGCAGACAAAAGCCCAATGACCAAAAGCCCATAGTCATTAAGCCCAATGACTATGAACCTTAACAGGACGGATAATTTCATCTCCAATCAGAATATAATGATATGGGTGTGTAGCCCTGCATAATGAGTTTTCCAAATTCATTTTTACTTTTATGGAAAAAATGGTATTATAATTTATCACGCAGCGAATTGGATGTTTATGTTATCTACATCACAAATACACACAATCATATCAGATAAGATAACAAACCCATTACGTTTTTGTTAGTTTCGTTGTAGACCTCACTCAAATATGCCGCAACCATATTTTGAGTACACGTATTTCGCGGAAAATGACAATAAATTGCATAAAAATAGTTATGCCGGCCGGTACGATCATGTCATAAAACATATACGTAACGGTGTAAACATCTATAAGCGAACACTATACATGATGGAAACTCCACTTTTTCTGGCCATCAGTAACAAACAAACAAACGTGATTAGCTATCTGTTGAATCTATATCAGTGTGATTTAAAATTTATCGAACAACAAATAAGTGGGACATATCCAAAAGTAAATAAATTTTGGCTGAAACGGCCAACGATGATTGCGTTCGGTGAAGAACAATGTCGACTGGTGACCGAGCTGTTCGAACAGTATGTAAAATTTGAAGAGGTGGAAAATGGTTGTGATACAAAAAAATGTGTAACTGTTCTGCTTAAGCTAGACAATTTTGTCCAAAAAAAAGTCTTGATTTTATCACCTGAAACGAAATTTGGTAAAATTGTAACCTTGAAAATAATCAAAATGATAATCACGAACGGTTTTCTTGATTTGAACGGCAGCATTCGCCGAGGTGATACATACATTAAATTGGCCGCCATAAATGGATTATTCGATGTATTGATGCGTTTAATTACAATGGGAGCCGACTGTAATATCATGGACACAATATATGTCACAATGAAAGCGGGCCAAGTCGAATGTCTCGATAAATTATATCAAAAATTTCATTTTGATGTCGACTACCTAGTGCAGGACGAAAAGGAATTGTTTAATCTAATCGGCAATAACGAGTGCGCCATGTACGTTTATATTGTCGAAAAACTAATCGAAAAGCATAACCTACAGTCTGACTTATTTGCAGTTTGGAAAGATATGCTGGACACAGTGTCGCCAGATTGTGGAAGTACAATATTTCATTGCGCCATATTTTGCAATCGATTGCAGTTTATCGAAAAATGTTTGTGTTTCAAGCCGGATGTTATCAGTTTCAATTCATGTGGTGATCTACCGATACACAACGCATTTCATAATGATAATTATAAATGTTTCATTAAGCGAATGATAATTCTCGATAGTCGGGTGTTATGTGTGGCAAATAGGGCAGGTAAAACGGCCTTACATTTGATGGCAGAACACAATTGGTTGGATGAATTTATCGACTGTTGCCAAGCGTTACCAGATCTACCAAATTTTTTCGAAAACGTGCATGTTGGTGAACAAGTTCTTAATCGTATTGTCGGCAACGGATACTACAAAATGGCTGAATATATAATCGAAAACAATAAAAATTTGATCACCTACGAGACATTTTATAATTTGCTGAACACTGCAGCCGGTCTTGATAGCATAAAATTCATTAAATATTTGCTATCGATCAAATTCTATGATTTTGTGCGACTTACAACGGATGGTGCGAATCCCCTCTTCACAGCACTAATAAAACGTAAACCGGATAATTTTATACTGTTGCGTCGATATGTTTCGGGCGAGTTAAATAAAATTCGAGATCACGACAACAATAACCTTATAAAATTCGCAATTTGGAATCGTGCTGAAGTGGATCGATGCTGTTTACCTGAATCTGAAGACGAAGAGGTAGTTGATTTAACGAAAATGGCAAATGAAAAATTGAATATTCGTATAAGGGATCAAGAACTAACGGAAAATGAGATAATCGAACGAGATAAATTTAATAAAATTGTCGAGAATTTGATTAGCGATGGCGTTGACTGTCACAACGTTGAACAGACAACTAAGATGAATCTGCTTCACCATAGCGCGGCTAAAATGAATAGCGTAGTATGTCAACGACTATTAAAACATGGAGTAGATCCTTCTGCTGTAGATCTAGCAGGTAACCTACCTCTACACTATGCGACCATACGAAATATTTTCGAACAAATCAATATTCGAACAAAAGGACAATTTATAAACCAGAAAAATGAATGCACAGGTGATACACCATTACACAATCTAATGCACAATATAAATATCGATCATCCGCAAACTGATCTTCTCGAGTACATTCTCGAAAATGGTGGCGATGTAAACGCAACGAATCACAAACAACAAACTGCATTACATTTAGTTCGCAACGAGGAATGGTGCCGAATTCTGCTGCACCACAATTCAAATGTTAATGCGCGTGATATTGATGGTTCGACCCCAATTCATGCCGCTTTCGATACGTTACGGTATCGTATCGCAAATATACTACTCGAATACGACACAAGTGATTATTTAGCAGTGAATAATAAAGGTGTGTCATACTTAAGCGGATTTATGAACGATTTTAATTTGCAAACGAAAAATTGTCGACTATTTCCGAAAATATTCGATCTAAATTATCCAAAATTTAAAAATCTTTTCGAAGTGCATTGCAACAGTCGAAATGAGCATGGAACTCCGGTGCTGATTGAGGCGATCTATAAAAACGAAACAATTTGTGAATGGTTGTTGGAGCAGCCGAATATTGATTTGGGTATTCAAGAGACGGAAACTGATATAACACCGTTGCATGCGACTGCAAAATTTGGTAATAACCGATTTGCGATCGAACTACTGAAACGTGGTCTTAATGTGGACGTGCTAGATGCAGATGGCAATACACCATTGCATCAGGCATGCTTATACTGGTATGAAACTGGGCTAATTTTTATACGACACGGTGCTAATGTAAATGCTAAAAATCATCAGAATGCGACACCAATTTTGTTGGCGGCGCAAGTGGACATATGCGGCACATCAATATGTGAGCTGTTATTGCACGGGGCTGATATTACATATAAAGATTCGAAAGGGATTAGAGCGTATGATGTCCTAAGTAACGATTTAAAGAAAATTTTTAAGTTTGTATTATAAATAAAAAAAAACCGTTGACATTTTTAGCTGAAATAAAAATCACCATTCAAATTTAAACACAACAACTTGAGAGTACATTGCTGTATGCTCTTAATATTTATTAAGGGGCTTCTAACGTCTGCTTAAAAATTATAAACGGATACAAAATAAATTCACATACAAAAGTCAAGTTAAAGTAGATTATCTAAAATTTTCGACCGATATTCGTAATTTTTTCGACACATTTCTTAAAGAATTTCGACCATAGCTCCCATTTGGTTGGTGGCCGCGACCGCTGTATTGCTACCAAGGCATATGATCCAATCCATGTTTCGATCGTGTTGTAAGCTCGCGTGAATACGCCAATGTCGAAATACATCGAGAACAATGCTAGCGATATAATAACAAAAATAGTAATGGGAATCAGGAGCTTAAAAATGGGTTTAATCTCGTATGAGCCCCGTGGCATATATGAATTTTGAATTTCGCGCTTCATTCTCATTAAATGTTTCTGTTCTTCGAATAAACGTGCCCGATCTAAGCGATTGCCAACTTTATCGATTAATTTTTTCGGAAGCTTTTCCGGCCCCTCAAAATCTTCATCCGTCAGTATTGGATCGGGAATTATTTTTGGTTTTGGTACTGTGAACTTTCGATTTGAACAACACAAATTCACTATATTAACGTTATGATCGAGTTTAGTTTTCAATTCGCAATTGCGTTTGAAACAACAGTCATACGAATCGCTTGCACTACACTCGCCATAATGTATGTCGAACGTTTGGCAATTTGAACTCGCACCAGGCGTTTGCAATTTATTTAATTTTTCTCGTAACGTTAATTTTCGATGTCGCGGCGATTCTTCATTCGTTGACGATACATCATGATTCGAAATAGCGATACGACTCGCCGATAATGATCGTAATTTATTATTACGTGTTCCTGATTTTACGCTTTGCAGTTCTTTTAAATTGTGAAAAAATTCTTTTCTTGCCGGTTGTATGACCTTCGATTTAGCAGGTGGTACTTTTTGTTGGTCTAAAACCGCAAACGTTGTAGTTGGTTTTGTAAGTTCCTGAATTTTTTCATTACGATTCATCCAACTTTCAACTTTTACATCATGTGTCATCGTATTTATTGGCGACGGGGGTGGTTCTACTTTTTCCATTCTAAATGTTTGTATGGGAATATAGGTAATAGAGAACGACATTAAATAAATTGTGATCGGACCAATTTTGTTTGGCCGAAATACTTACATCATAAATCTCGGATCAACTTTGCGTACACTTTGAATACTTTCGGCCCCGTCGTGGTCCGTACGTCCTGGTATTGATCCTTTAAGTAGAATTAAAAATTTATCAACTTTTAATGGAAACTTTTACATATCTCGTTAGACTTACTCGTGTTAAATGTTACGACCGATCCCGTATATGAAGCATTAGTTGGATTTTGAAACATGGGTGCTCTACTTTTAAATCAAAATGACCTCAAATTCTTAATTAACCAAAATAGATTAACGGACGTTAGAATTAAAAATTGGTCAGTCAAAATGGTCGAACTGTTGAAAAAGTTGTAAATAATAAATGAAATATTTGCTAGGACTACTGTATGAATTGGATGCGCATATTTACAACAAAATTGACGGTGCTTTCGCCTAGCATGCGTCACTGTTGGCCCGGACCAATGTCCTAGTCACTGTTATTTTTGGACATTTTCTTGGGTGAGAATGACGCCTAAGCATTAAAACTAGCCCCATCTTGGCTGTATTTTTTACTGTCCTCTTTATGATTGGCTAGATGACGGCGCATTCTCGTCTTCCAACTACTTATTTCTTTTTTTAGGTTAAGTATTTATTATATATGGTCCAGTGTCACAGTCTACTGGCCAGTGTTTTATTTGAATCTATTTGTAGGAACTTGAACTAATCGCCATTTTTCTTAAACGATTTAGCTTTTTTGCTAGCTTTTCGACAATCGCCTCTTCCAATAATATACTAATTGAATTTGTAAACGTTAATTTTATAGAATAAACCGACACAAGTACGAAATGAGAACTTCAATCAGCAAAGGTTTAAAAGCAAAATATTACTAGACAAGAGAAACTTCGGAATGGACCAGCAAATTTTTGATTTGCTGATTATTTCAGAAAAAAATACGAACTTTCAATGGAATCCTCTACTCTATAATAGTTAATCATATCTTCGACCAATGTTGTGACAAAGATACAGTGAAGGTCACTTTATCTTTGGTACATCGTTGGTCGAAGACTTAAAAAAAGGTTGTTAAAGCGTTCTGAAAGATGAATGTAGTTACTGTAATTGTTTGAAGGTAAAGCTTAATGGATCGTGCTTGAGCTGAAGTCACCTGATCATGGAGTGTATACTTAGATCATCGACTACAATATTGGCTTTGACCCTCTCGTAAGTCAAGTTCTTTGCTGATGAAAGAGGAAATGGTCAATTAACAAGATATACTTGTTGCCATATTGGTAGGCCTGGTAAATGTTTACGTTCCATTTAGAGTTCTTGATTTAACTTAATTGAAAGTGTTTTTGATTGGTTATTTTGTATTACAAATGAATTAATTCATAAAGTAGTTTCCTTTTCACAATTTGGCACTTTTACTGAGGGGAAGCCCATTGACTTGTCCCTTTACTAGTTATAAAGGTATTTTGTCTTTTAATTAGATCGGTTCATCACACATTAGGGATGTTGGCCTCCTTCTCTTCAAGCGACCTATGGTGTTCAGCATACTGTGCACCTCCGCATTTATAAGTTGAGCAAAACGCTTCCCATTATTTCTTCATTAACCGTAGGTATCCAGATCCCTATGTTAGATTAACATTATGTACCACGGATGATTAACTTTATAACTTAGCACTTTGGTTTGAAACTTTTGTATCATTTTTATGTTAGTTTTCTTCGAACAGGCCACAACTTTATTCCGTAAGTTCATATAGGCTTTAGCACCTGTTGATACAGTAACAATTTGTTTTGTACTGACAATCCGGAGTTTTTTCACAACAGCCAATACATTTTTCTTAATTTAATATGAAGTTCGTCTTTATAACGTGTTCTTTGCATCTGAGCCTGGTATCTAATGTCATCCCCAAATACTTAGGTTAGCTTAAGTTTACATATGTAGGTTTGGTTTCATTAAGCTTAATACGCTACATTTTTGTCTATTTACTTATTTTATCACAGGCCTTTCGTAATTTAGCTGTATATTCCGCAATGTTGTCACCAACAACCAGTATCGTCAACAAATATTACGATAGTCACATCATCCATGTGAGGTAAGTTTCTTGTATAGAGTATCGATCCTAAGACACTATCTTGTGAGACTCCTGCTGAAATTTTCTTAAGCTCAGAGTATTCCTCTTTAAATTTCACTCGAAAGTGCCGGTCCTCAATATATGTCTTTCTGATTATATAAAATTGTTCCGGTAAATTTCTTTGAAGTTTAAAATGCAATGCCCTTTGCCACACTATCGAATGTAATTCAATGTACTTGCTCTATGGTTAATGATTCTCTCTGAATTTATTTTGCTCTTCGATTCTTTTTTCTGAGTTTGAGCTTTGCAGTAATTCTGGAAATGTTTTTCCTTCCTTTTGCGTAAGTTAGGAAGCTTCGTTTATTGTGCTATTCTTGTTTGCTATTCATCTGTTTTCCGGCGTTTTGCGAGGTTGGACGTTGGTTCCTTATTTTTGTTAGCTATTTCGCTATTTCGTCAGATTGAGGATCTTTCATCTTCGATAACTGGTTGGATGCTGTCCGTTGTAATTCACGCATTTGGTGGTGCACATTTGACACTCTCGTGTTCAGTATTTTTGCGAATGATTTAAACCTTGGCATATTTTCAACAGTGAAATTTTCCTCGAACTTCTTTTAATTGCTTCTAATTTTACTCTTATGTTGAGTATGGTTGTTTCTATCTGGCTTTTTTTACCTTCATCTTCTGAAGTATCATTTTCAATAATTTCTACATTCGACTTCGGATTTGCTTCCTCGACCTTTTGTAATACTTGCTATCAGCAATATTGACAAACGACACGAATAATTCAGGTGAATCGTCTTTGATTATCTCCATTGAAACACCAAATCGTTATTTGCATACCGCTAGACTGAGGTTTGTTGGAATTTGACATTTTAGTTCTATCATTGAACGAAGTGAGTTTAATCACCAGTCAGCAGTTCATAGAAATAAGTAAACTTTTTGATTGAAGCCAGCTGTTTCAATGGAATACTTTGGCAATGCCATCGGATCAGAATGCATTGTAGATTTTAATGATTTCGCACTCGAAGTTTTGATGGAGCTTTTGAAAAAGACATTGACAAACTTTGGGGCTTTATGCTGTGTATGATACCTTTGATAAAATGTCAGTTGACACACCATAAGATCCAAATTTGTTTTACTCCTTATTAAAAATTACTACTAGTCGGAGAGTAAATCTGGCGATTTTTATCCAAATTCAAAAATCGACGAGTACCTACAATTTTACGACCATTCAAAATCAACCTTCCGCGTGTTAATCCTTTTTAAATGACTTTCACATTCAGTTTTTTAGCAGACAACGTTTTAATAAAATGAGGCAAGTATTCTGAATTTCTGACAATTTTTTTTGATAACTAATGAGACAAAATAAAGTCAAACAATAAATTGTTCCGTTCTTAGTCTCACTCATTATAACTTCTGTCCTATGTATCGGATTTGCTTTAAAACCGATTTTAGTAACAATTCTGATTTGTAGTAGCTTAAATAAAGGCAAAATAGGCTCTACATTGGTCAATCAAACACCATCTAATATTGAAATCAACGCAAGTGAACTAGGTTTAAATCTGCTCGTAACGTTTCTGAAAGGATCAGCTTCAACAAAGCAAACCACTGATGAAGATTTGGTAAAAGTTTCCCAAAGTATGACTGATTTATTGAATATGAACATAGTAGTTTTGATGTGTGACCTGAATGATAATAAGTTCGTTTGAGAGTTGGGGTCTAATTATAAGTAAGCTCAACCTTATACCATCAATAATAACTGTAAACAATTTTCTCGGCTATGTTCAGATTGTAATAATGTCATAAAGGAATCATTTTCTAACATAAAGCTGAAGGAGGACTTCAACGTAAAATTGTTGTCGATTAAACAAATTAATCTAACAGTCCCAAATGGAGAAGCTCAAAATAATAAATTTCTGATAATTTTTGAGCACTAATCTACCAAAGTAGAGATGAACCCAGCTTTGAGTGTTTATCTAAACGTTTTTCATCGTGGAGACACAAAGAGCGGCAACAACAAGTTGGCCGTTTGGCTAATAAATGATCGTGACTATTTGTTATCTTATGAGAAAATACAGCTCCATATTCCCGAGACTGACTTAATGCCGATAATGGGGCAGTGATTGTGTTGCCAGCATACACGATCTCATTATGGTTAGCACTTTTTTCTTAAAAATATGCACTTGGATTCATGGATTCTCCAACAACGAAAAGCGTCGTTAACTCAAATTGACCATGTGTTAAATCCTAGGAGAAGTTATCCTAGATGGAATGGCTATCGCAATTAGCTCAGATGAAATAGAGAGATACCTCAAGACAATAACTTGTACCGTCAGTCTAACCAGGAGTTGCCATATATGCAGATGACATCTGTACGATTGGACTGACTGGCAAAATTATAAAATAGCTACTGAGCTCACTTGTACAATTCTCAGCTTCTGTTGGTGATAAAATTCATGATTCCAAAACAAAATATATTCATAGGTTTAAGAGAGCAAGATGCAATGGATTTAGTAGTGGTGGCCTCATTTGACAAAGTTATATTTTTCCCTAAGTAGCAACTCATGACAATTGTAATGAAGAAGGTATAAAAGCATGTCTTGTCGCAGGAGCCATTGCCATGTTTGAATTTGGGAGTTATGCTGTGTGCCCTAATCGACTTTCCAAACAAAACTTTTTAAATTGAACAAGCTTCTGCTATTGTCGCATAGGTGGTAGATGAAAAGTATTTTTCCGATGTAACTTTTCGGTGACTTTTCACAAAAAATATAAAATAACTATAATACTTTTAAACTTTAAATAAAATATAATACTTTTTGGTTTAGTTTAGTTTCCAGTTGAGGCACAGTAAGTAACTTTTGTGATAGTTCTATCTATATCTAGATCTAGCATGAACTAACTCGTTATTATTTAGTTTAGTCGATTAAGGCACACAGCATTAGTCTTAAATGGATGAGTATGAAAAATGGATGATGGCATTCGAGAGAAGAGTCATGCGCATTAAAGTAAAAGGACAGCCATAACACTAGCTCGGTCACTTTCTGCAAGCCGACCCTAAAAGTATGGTGCTCGAGAGGTCTCGAGATATAATACGACCAAGCTTCTTTTCGTTGTCTAGAACAATACGAAGAGCTAGCTCAGAATCGAAACCGAATGTTATTTTTATAATACGCCTTAGCTAAAAACGGAACAAGCAAGGTTTTAGTGATAGACTGCAGCTTTTTATAAGTATCTAGGTGCTCTTTTATGAACGCAAACTCTGAAATGTTATTGAATCGAGAATTGTTTCTAGAATTCTATGAGCTAAATAAATCGGCACACTTAAAAAAAACGAGGAGAATATATTGCGCAACAAGTACTCGTCTGGATCTGGAACTGACTAAATCCAAGAGGAAATGGTGACGTCCCAAAAAACATAGTTTACGAAGTAAAAAACTCTGTTATATTCTGCATGCTGATCCTAAACAGACTGACTGTACAGAAATCTTTGAGAATTAACTGCCCCATCTATTGACCACCACCAGTAATTATATTTAAATTAGTTGTCTCCATACTAATACATAACCAACAAATAAGATAACTGTAAGTTTATTTTTCGTCATGCTCGATCAATTTACGTGCCCCTCCCAATTTTCGTTGCCCATGGACTCTATGGCAGCATTAAATAAAAACACTGACTAATTTTCAATGTGCGTGTGAATAATATGTTATTTCTGTCTTGTTGTGTGTGCTTCGCGAGTTCGATGCGGTCATATTTTTTTGTATACTCGTATCAACATTTTAAAAAATTTGGTGGATTGTATCATCGCACTTAGAAATTAGAATCACATATGTATGTATGTTTTACTGGTTGTGTGTTTGTATATTGAAGAAGAAAGAAGTTCGCTTTGGATATTCGTGCGGTGCACCTACATATACACATTCACACACAGCATATTCTTATGGATTATCAAAACAAAACATTAATCGATATCCATTTATAAAAATAAAGAATCGGAAGAACACACAAAAACTGAGTTTAGTTTTGTGTTTGCTGTTGACGCGTGAACAGTGTGTGGATTTAGTGTAACGTTCTAGTGAGTGTATTGTATGTTTGTGTAGTTCTAATCGTTCGTCATGCCTAAACCGTATATGAATTATAAAGTTTTTCCTAAAATTAACTACACTAAATTGCATAAGCATGCGTTCGGTGGTAATCTTGCAAAATTGCAAGAAGATTTAAAAGTGCTTAACATATACCAGAGGAGTGCCAATTTGGCAACACCCCTATTTTTTGCACTGGCCCATATAAACGATCGTGTCATCGATGTGCTCTTATCGATTTATGAATCCGATTTGAAATATGTCGAAAATGTACTGGCGAAGATGTGCAACAGTAGTGATGATGTTGGAAAATTTTGGACTAAAAAACCAATACTAATCGGATATGGGCGGGAACAGTGTGCAATGGTAGAAGAATTTTATAAACAGTACCGAATTATCGAACAATCTTCGAATGACGTGATCGATGCATCGACCAAATGTGTTGTGATTTTATTGAAAGCTGATAATTTTAATCCAACTGGCGTGATATGTATTACACCGCGTACCGAAGTCGAAATCGAGCTGAGCATTAAAATGATGAGTCGTGTAATTCCAAATGGATTTTTGGATTTAAATTCGTCGGTTTCGTGGGGTGATTCCTTCATCGATGTGGCAGCATTTAATGGACTAAGTGATTTTATATTTCGCCTTATCGATCTCGGCGCCGATTATAATGTGCAGAATATGGCACGAACGGCTGGTAAGAATGGACAACTCGAATTACTCAAAACACTTCATACGAAATTTAATGTACAATTCGACGCTTTACTCGAGGATCGTGAAGAAATTTTGTATTTAATTGTGAACGGTGATTGGCCAACATTCGAGTACATTGTCGATCAAGTGATTCAATCGAAAACGCGAAACTACGATCACAGCCATATATGGAAAGAGATCTCAAAGCTAAATCTACCCGTAAGCAAAGAAAATATTTTACACTTTGCGCTCGAATGTAATCAACTCGAGTTCATTCAAAATTGTCTGATCGACTTGCCGAATCTAAAATTCCCGAATAAAAAAGGCGACATTCCAATACACGAGGCTATACACCATGACGATTGTAAAGAGATTGTGATGAAAATGATCGAAATCGACAGTAGTATTTTAGAGATCGAAAATTCGGATGAAAAAAATCCTCTACATTTAATGGCCGAGGCTAATTGGGAGACAGAGCTTCGCCAAATTTACTCAAAATATACGAAATGTAGTAAACTATTTTTTAAAAACCATCAAATTGGGGCCAGCATTTTACACTACATGATCGATCTAAAGCATTTTGCTTTAGCCAAATTCATTATCGAACAGTCGCAGGCCGAGTTAACCGAAGAAACATTTCGACGCATACTACTGGCGGCGGTCACCGGAAATTGTGCGGATCTGCTAAAATACATACTGTCGATACACAACTTCGATTTAACTGTGCCGATTAATAGTGATCTCAATCCGTTCATAGCTGCACTTCGATATCAACGAGTTGATAACTATTTGATACTACTCGACAATTTTTCTGGAGATTTGACACCAATTATCGACGAATACGGAAATAATTTACTGCGACATGCGATTTGGGAAAAATATCCGGTTTATAATAGGGCTAATATGTACAATCTACGAATCGATTACGGTGAAGAATCTGATGAAGATGTCGAGAGAAACGGGCAAACATCGGGGGAACATGACCCGTATGAAATCACCGACGAAGATACGATAGTGAAACAAACGATGACGAACATTTTTGATGATCTAGTTAAACGTGGTGTTAACTACCGTAGTGTGAACAACTCAGGGAAAAATTTAGTACATCATGCGGTGGCCATCAAAAATTTCGAGATAACAAAACGTTTAATCGATTTGGGTGTCGATACACAAATATACGATGCATCTGGTTTTCTTCCAATTCACTATTGCCAAGATTTGGAAATATTTAAGTTACTCCACGCAATCGAGAACGTCTTAAATACAAAACCAACTAAAGATGGTAATCCAGTATTACACATGTCTCTAGTATTGACCGATTTTAAAAAACCAAACGTTGCACTACTTCGTTATATACTCGAAAATGGTGCCGATGTTTGTGCGGTAGATTCGTTCCGACGAAGTCCTTTACATCTAGTGAAACACGTTGAAATGTGTAAACTACTATTGGAAAAAGGTGCGAAAGTTGATTCGGTCGACGTTAATGGCAATACACCGATATTTTTTGCACTCCTTAAATCGAATTTTAAAATCGCCCGACTTTTAATGGAATGTGTAGACCACTTGGAGTGTGGCTACTTACAAATAAATAAAGACGGTGAATCATATTTAGCCGGCTTCGTGAAAATGTATGGTTTAGAAGATGAAATTAACGAGGAATTTGCGGACATATTTGCAACGCCTTTATTTCAAAATCTCGTTCGAGAGTACTGTAATAGTAAAAATGAGGCGGGTACCCCAATTCTAGTGGACGCGGTCACAAGGAATAAATATTTGTTTAACGAACTTGTTAAGCAGCCGCATATTGATTTAACAGTTCGAGAACCGGCTACGGGTGATACCGCGCTTCATGTGGCCGCACAAGCAGGACGTGTTGAAATAGTTAAAATATTATTGGACCATGGAATTGACGTGGATATACTCAATAATCAGAATGAAACGCCACTGGCTCAGGCATCACGCTATATGCTGATTAATAAATCGATATTCTCGCTGTTCATCAAATACGGGGCCAATTTGAATGTGAAGGCGACTGGTGATGTGCCATTGGTTGCACAAGTTGTGATAAATTCGTATGAGGCTGATGTGTTTTGTGAACTGGTGGCGAATGGGGCCAACTATCATGTAAAGCATCCGGATGGTAGAAGTATTTACGAGTTGATGAATGCTGAAATGAAGAGATTATTTAAGTTCCTTGAATAAAATTTTAAGTTTTTTTTTTATTTTTAACTTATAATTGATTGGGTTTTAAGTTATAAAAAATTTTTCAAGTTCCAGGAAAATCGATATCTTGAAAATAAAATTCACACCTCCTGTCAGAGGCCGTCATTATAATATGCTTGAATTGAGATTATCTCGCAAACCACTTAAGGTACGTATTACATTCTCACATTCATTCATTCAATGATTCACAAAGAGTTAACATTCCATTTGTAAATTGATTGTGGTAACAAGTCCTACATTTAGCAATAAAACATAATTGTAACGCTTTAATTAATTCAAGGCATTAATTAACCCAATAAAATGTTTATCACACAACATTACTGTGATGACCAACGAAATGAACTTTGTCCCCAGACAATCAAAGCTGTCGAAAGTCTTAACAAAATTTTCTTGTTTTTACTTTTGCATTTTATTTGGCACAAAGGTAAAAGCCTGAGTTGTTATTTGTTAAACTCAGTATCTAAATCTTTCATTCAGTTTAATTTGAAATTGTCCGGCCCAGTTTGGTAGTTGATTAATAGTTTCTCTGGTGCGTTCGCACCATCTTGCACAGTTATAAAGTTACCAGAAGATCTATAAACCAGAAGGTCAGTTAAATGCTAATTACAGAAGATGAATTGATGATCTGAAAGGTTGATGATAAACTTTGTACATTTTCTCATAGGAACTTTTCAAACAATTAAGGCACTATTTGCAGAAAAGGTGTGGGTCTTTAAGAAGTTGTTTTATGAGATGCTGTTCAAGGTGGTGTTCGTGATGGTGCTTTCTTTAGCTTATTCCATTTGATAATTGTTAACTTAATCTCCAAATTTGCCACTAAACCATTGAAGGAGATTTCTGCTACTCTGTCGTGCTCCTATTTGAATAGTGACAGTTGATGTTTTCAGTTCAAATCTTTTAAAATACTTATTATCGAAATAAGGAATTTTCCAAGTCTTATGTACTCTCCAGAGTAACATTTCTGAATACTTGAAAACAACTTGACTGTGTACACTTCTAGTACACTGAGTAAGTGCTTTAATCTTCCATACCTACCTCGTAGTTAGTCAACATCTCAACCTCTACAAGGGTTGGCCTCTAAAAGAATCAGCCTCTGCAAGGGGATGATAATGTGGCCAAAATTCAACCGATTTACTCGGAGACAAATCTCTAGAGGCACAATCGGCTGGAGTCTTGACTACTAAAGAACAATGGCGTCAATTTTTTCTTGATAATGCAGAAAATATTTTGGAAGTGCAATTGCCAATTAAAGTGCTCCAACGTTTTGTGTGACTTCCAACTCATACAAAATGCAGTACGATCCATCGGCTCCGTCTTTTTTGGAGTTTGCTACATACAATCTTCAATTTGAGTTGACAATGCGGAAATAAACCACAGCTGCATACGCCAACTGGCTCGCATTGCAGTGAATAAAGTGGACATTTTATTATTATTTTACAAATTTATTTGGAACTTATTCAAAGAAGTTCAAAGAGTCTGCTATTAGTTTTGGATAGAACTGCGTGTTTTGTGAATTATGGAGTTCCAGCTGATTCCTAATATTTTAACGTATTCTACGATCTGTTGATTACGGTCCTGAATTACCTTTCCGTCCACTTCTTGAAATTCTTCAGGAATGTTGTGCAATATACGTTGATTTTTGGATTTCAACTTTCTGAGATGGAACACATGGAACACATAGGTGCAGTGCATCGTCTTTGTATCATTGTATGCATCGTCTTCGTCTCACTATACGGCTATCACAATTCCTAGTTTCCTTTTCTACATAAAATGATCTACGCAGAAATCTTCTTCTGACGTTGAGAGATTTGACTGCTTGTTCAGTGACTCAAGTTCCCAAAATCTTTTTATAAACATCGGTCAATGTTCTCCTCGTTATTATCCGATTTATTGTAATGAAGGTGAGCTTAAATCCCAGCGGACGTCTTTATATTTCCATCAATACGCTTTGCGAAGGTAATTTGCTGGTAACCTTTGACATCACAAGGACGTCTATAGAAATTCAGGATGAACATCGGGAGTTCCTTTGACCCAAACAACTAGTCGATACGTGACGGCTTCTTTTTTCAACTGCAGGCGTTTTCCGCAGCGCTTAGTTATATAGCGGGTTGGATTCCAACAGAGCCCTGCATGTCATTGTTCATCCTGAATGGTCAACAAAAATCACTAGACAGCAGTTGGAAGTATCTCTAGTAAAATGATGTTGCTTTGGCAGTAATGACTTTTGATGTCTTCTGAGGTTACACGTGATACCTATATAGTTTGTGTAAATTAGCCAGAAGCTTCTTCAAGATGTAAAAACGTGTCAAGATGTAATAACGATGTAAACGTGTACTTGAAAAAGCAGGTTGAAATGGGGGGAAGCTTTTGAATCGGATGCACTTATTCAATTTTGCAGTCACAGTGTAATAACTCTCTTCTCAGGTAAGATCGCCCGTTTCTTCTGCACTTCCGTAAAAATGCGCTTTTTTAATTTCGTTAATTTTGCCATGAGCTTCTTGATATCCAGAGATTCTGGATTTCAAAGTGGTTCCTTATCTGAACTCGCGGAGAGGACCCATCCTACGAGGAATTCCTGGTCTTATTCGATTATTATGGTAAAGCGAAGTTATGTCTGATGAATGGAAAGTGGCCGCGTTGTACACTATCCTTAAAACAGAAGATCGCTCAAAATGCGAAAACTATCGAGGCATAGCTCTCCTTTGCACAGCATACAAATTACTGTCTTGCATAATACTGGAGAGAATCAATCTGCTGGCAAAGGAAATTGTAGGTGACTACCAAATAAAATTTGGTAAGGATGATTTCGCTGAGGATGATTCTTTCTAAATATATTTCGAAAAAGCTCGTGACGTACACCAGATGTTCTTGTGTTTCCAACAAGCCTATGGCTCAATCCATCGGGATAGCTTATGGGTTGCTTTGCGATATCTGGAAATTTCTGACGAACATGTGAGGTTATGTAAGATGACAGTGATGCAGTCACAATGCTGTTAAACTTGAGAATGAGCTTTCAGGAATTTTTGCAATTAGCTCTGGTGTAAAAGGTTCATCAATCTTGACGGATGAGTACGAGAAATGGTTAATGAGTTTCGAGGGACGAATAATGAGCATGCTATAATATGACCCAAACGCGACGATGGCAACTCTTACCGAGTTTTATTCAACCACACCAAGAATTTAATGTAAAATATTGATTTCGTTCATGAAATAAAGGGCAGCGAAATTCGTGATGACCCCATTAAAGCTCCAAAATTTATGCCACAAACATGCTCATGAAAACTGTAAAATTTGTGCCACAAGAAATGGAAAATTTCATGACTTTTTTCTAGGTCCTAAACCGTGGAAATGAAATTTATGCCACAAGTCAAATATTTTAATAATTCAGAAAATACATGAAAAAATCTCATTAATTAAAAAAGTATACCATAAATAGAAAATTTAAAAAAACGCAAAAACACGATTTGTAAAACTTGGAACGCGGTATTAGTTAAGCACAGTATAATTGGTGTATGTATATTCGCCATGTTGTCATTTTAGTTCTTATATGATTCTCATGTTTTACACAAGTTTGGATTTGTGTAGAGTTTAGCCAAGACACATTCAGCATAGAACTAAAGCTTGTGTTGGTAAAACTGCACACATCCATAATCTTTCCAAAGTATTGGCAGTTAGTTAGGTACAGTTTATGTACTTGTATGGTTTCAAATTAATTACTTTATATAAGTAAGTTAACTTCACGTCATCTGCGTGGTCTCTTCTCTTATAAAATCAAGTGCGAGATAAGACAAATTATTAAATCTATTTACTAAATTCATTATCACACATACGAGCATTACTAATTTGTTTGCTAAATTATTTCATTTAGAGTTTGCTGGTCAATTTGAGTGGGTATATGAATCAAATTCGTAAAATGTCGACGGTAATTAGAAAAATTGTAAGCACACCGCTTGCCCCAAAACCTGTTGCACCATACAAGTAAGTTTTTCAATATAAATGCATCTAAATTAAGATACTAAATATGTTCCGATACGATTATATATAGCCAAGCGATTGTTGTTGATCGTACCGTTTATGTATCCGGTCAACTTGGAATGGATCGTGACACCCTTAAAATAGTTCCCGGTGGTGCAGGACCCGAAACAGCATTAGCTCTTTCTAATTTAGAAAAAGTACTACTCGCAGCCGGATCATCGATCGACAATGTAGTTAAGGCGACAATCTTTTTGAACGATATCAATGATTTTGGTGCGGTAAACGAAGAATACAAAAAAGGTTTGTATACAAATTGTAGATAAGATATTGGTTGGTGTCTGTACGATTACATAACTATTTGTTTGTATGATTATTATAGTATTTACAAAAGATTTTCCGGCTCGATCATGTTTCCAAGTAGGAAAATTACCACTCGGTGCTGTTGTTGAAATTGAAGCGATTGCTGTGGTTGGTGATTGTAAAACGATACAAGCATAATGGGAAAATTCATTATTAATGGGTATTATCTCATTGTAATCAGTTCCATTTGTTTTGTATAACTCAAAAGACATTTTATAAATAAATAGTTTGAAAATTAGTTAATAGTTTTGTGATATCGTCATCATCCGCCTGATGATGTGTCCCGGATTGGAATTCAAACTCTTCAACTTTTTTCGAACATACGTATACCTATAATAGAGTAAAGTTGAACCTAAAATCTAATTCCTAAATTGTACTTTGATATACTAAATAGTGCAATATTTACATTTACAATTTAAAATTAAAATGTCAAAATTATAATTTGACATTTTAGTAAAGTACTACATATATGGCAAATTTTTATTGATTATACATCTTTTATATGATGCGTAGCGCTGAATTCTGTTCAAGTGGAGAATAGTTATACTATATTAAATCTAAATTTTATTTGACAGTGAAGCGCTAAAATATTCAGCCATGCCAATTTTTTACTAACTCAATGTGTAGTTTAATTATTTTGTTCATTATTATTGATATATTTAGACAGTGGATATTGATGCAAAGATGAATCTAAAGTAAGATGATTTTCAAAAACAGGTCAAAACATTAGGCAGTCAATTTGAAAATTTCAATGTAAACTTTGCGGACATATGGAGGGAAAGGAAATAATTTCTGATGTTTGGCGGAAAACAACACGACAGACAGATGGGATGACGAAAAGATATTGGGACCGACCATTAATTTTGATCGAGTTTCTGAGTTTTACTGGTTGGCTTTAAAAAAATTGGGTACATACTACGAGTTAATCATTTAAAGTATTGTTCATCGCTAGCCACTAATTTTCTCCATCTTTATTTAGAAAAACGACTCGTGATGCTATCGTGGGTATGGTAGAAAATTTTTTAGTGTTCATTTTTCCTGGCGTTGCAATATGAAGGAACCAGCATTGTTTTATTGAAAAATAAATTTATTAATAATGCTCGGCTAAACGGCATAAACTATAGTCTGTAATCACTTCCGATTGTACAGTAATAGTCATTAACTGTTCACAACTAAAACATAGGCTTTCAAGTTTCTTGGCTTTAGTTAATACGACACTCAATTTTCATGATATCATTCCTAAAAATCGTTAAACGAAAGCTATTCATCGAGTAACGTCTCTAATTCTTTATTTTCGATCACTTTTGGTTATCTTTTAAAGGTCATGAAAAATAGCACTTAAACTTCCCGCGAATGCCCCCGATGCAATATATTATAAGTAAGGCTAGATTTTAGAAATTCTTTAAACTTGGATCACGGGATTGCAAGTAGTTTGTTTGGAGTTACAACCTGCAACGGAATAGTAGTCCTAATTTGTCATCACATATTCAATGTGCTTTATCGTACTCAGAGCCATCAAGTGACTAACAAGTGATGAATTGACTGATTATCCAAAAACGTAACAATGGGTGACAGATGTGGATTTGTGAAATAAAGAAAATAAATAAAAATAAGCAACCTAAAGATTTAAAGGCTGACATCTAGAAAAAAAGAAGTGGGGACAAGATTTTAACTTTGATACCTATTAATGAAAATAAACGAAAGTTGCTTACAATGTTCCATTTAACGGCAGTTTAGCATCAATTCTCTTTAAAAAAAACTCTCGGTCCAACTTGACAAGTTGAATTTTAATTTTCCTACCGAGTAATTTTAACGTTTTTTTGACGTTCATTACTTTATTTTGCCACATACCTGAATTTGGTCAATTTTTGCTGCTACCTCTCATTTAATGATACAAATGTTGATCAAAGAAATTACCTTAGCTTACGAATTATGACAATACTACTGTATTGTAGGGTTACACTGTAGGGTCGTTTTTTGAAGTTACCTTGACCGTTATACAGTTGGCTTTTTAAATTGTAACTTTTTAAGTTGGCTTAGCATTATCGAATATTGTGGGAAGCCATTGTCCCAAATATAATAGATAGAACTTTGCCTGTTGTAGTGGGTGATGAGCTGAGCATGTGATGACACCGTAACAAGAAATTAAACTGGAAACTACTTTCTCAACATATGTCTGTTGTTATGCTTGCCATTGGGTATATTTGAAAACCGCATCATCGTTCCATGAGTATAGGGTTATTTTGTTCCTTTTTGGTGATGAATGCAAGGTAAAGATGTGCTCTGCCCAGAAATGCTTCGTGATCTGTTGAGAGAAGAGCATCGACGAAATTTACCTTGCTTGCAAAGTGCAAGGCCTACCGAGAAGCACTTCTGGTGGCCGAGAATCGCTTATGGTAGGCATCCTGCAGGGAAATATGAATCGGAGCGAAGCTGTCGATCAGCTCTTACAACAACTGGCAGTTGAACAAGAAACAGCTGCTATTATTTAGTGAGCAGAGATTACGCATGGATCGAATGTAAGGAAGTGACCTGTTTTAGCTACTACTTTACCTAAAACATATATAATGGTAGCCAGAGGCTTCACTGCTAGATCTATCGAGTGGGGAATGCCTTATCCAGATTTTAGAGGCATACTAATCTTAAAGGTCGCCGCTAAAACAGGACTATTGGTATTAAATGTTTGTCAGGCAACAACTTTTCGCTTTTAATGTGATGGTAATAAATGGCAGACTGGTATACGTGGCATAAACCAGGTACCAAAAATCGGTGGCTGAAATGCTGGTATCTCGACCATGAAACTTATAGCATCGGCCTACGAGGTCAGAATAGGAACTCGAGAGATTTATCCTATTGATGAAAAACTTTAAGGTCCAGATAGATCACCTAGTGAAAAGACCGACATCTACTGCTGGAAATATACAACTTGTGCCTGCCAAAAGGAGTGTTTAGTTCCCGATGGAAGATGGAAAAATTAGTACTGATTAGCGTACATAAGGTGATTCATCTTATCGACCTTTTTGCATGCTTAACACAGCGGGAAAGTTTTGGAAAATATAATTTTTCCCTTCCAACCACTTCCAAATGTCCATTCAATTTTATACCGCGGATCGGGAGATTTATGAGAAGGATACCAGGTTTGATCTTGAACGCAAGACACTTTTTATGGTAAGCTCCGATGTCACTATAGTCCACGACGACTCTTCAGCACAAAATTTACGAATTTGCAATTTTTGGTTTCTGTTCTGAATTAATTCAATGCGGCTTTTTTGCAGGATGGATTTACAGTGTGTCTCATAATTAAATAAAAACAATTTTTTGTCTATTTTATTTATTTTGTAACAATTTTTAAATTATATATTTATAAACTCTAAAATTAATAATGGACATAATATAAATTTTTAATTATTTATTTATTTTGAGTATATATATTATGATTAATTTTAAATTTAATAAATTTATGGTATAATTATTCTAAAATTTAACATTTGAAAAAAATAAAAAAAATAAAAAAAATATTTCTGGCATCATCCTACTCTTTTTTGGTCTCCCATATTTCTTCATAGATTTCTAAAATATTTTCATGGCTATCGGCCAATTCGGTAATTGGTGCCACATCCGCTTCAAACGCATTTATCGGTATGTGTACGATGGCATCGGCTAATTTTTCCCAATATGTTAATTCATCGACACCGGGTGGTAGTGACAACGATGGTGATTGTCGGGATGGTGGTGGTGGTGGTGATGCTAATAAAATTTCATTACCATTTCCATTTTTATCAATACTATTACTACGACTATTGTTACTTAAATCATTATTATTTTTATCAATACTATCATCAAAATCATAATCATCGTCATTATGTAGTTTCATTACATTTTCATCGTTGTCGTTACTCGAAGTTAAATTTGATTTTATGATTTCAGTTTCATTCCTATCATTGCCAATTATTGTTATCAATTGGTTGTCGATTGTTTGAATTATCCTTATAATTTTTAGGTGGTGGATGGTGGGTGGTATGTGTGTGAGTTATTATACGAGTATATATATGATATTAAAGTTCGATGATTTTTATTTTTGAAATGTGTTATCAAATTGGTTGCCATTATTATATTGTTGTTGGTAAATGTTTAATGTTTTATCATTACAAATTATGTTAATTATGTTTTTTGATTTGGAAATGAAACATAAAAACAGAAATGAGAAATAATTTCGTTGTGAATGTCGAATTCAAATTATGTTAACAGTAGATAACTGATTTGAAGCAAATTTATGGTAGTTCATTATGGTGACATGCTAGATTTTGATTGTCAAAAGTTTATGGCTTAGTTGAAATTTTTGGTTTTATCCGCCGTTGAATTAACAACGTCAACGGCCAAATCACGAATTAAATGTTAACGGGATAATAATTTTTATATGTTCTTAGAGCGGAGTAACCTGTTTTACGGTAAATCAAACTACTGTCGATCAGTGTCAAACCTTTTACTTCATCAACAACATAAATACATTTTCTTCGTTGAAAATCCACATACAACGCCTTAAGGGTAATCCAATTCTTGCACAATTACGCCTAATGGTGTTGGTTCTGCTAATAACAAAATCAATGTGCCTGATGAATGTAAGATCAGAGGGAAAAATTACACCAAGATCAGAGTAATACGCTATTCTATTGATAACGACATTCAATATCGGCCGCAGGAAATATTTTCAAGTCATCTGCAAAGAGAATGAATTTTGCGAACTTGAAACACTCGACAACATCGTTGGTAAATATTATGAATTGAAGAGTTCTAATATGGCTGTACGGAGTCAAATTCTTTGCACAGCTCTTAAATAAAATAAGCGGAAACCGTGCCCGAGACCCTTATTAATATGAAGATTTAGTAACCATTCGTGAACCTCATCTCCCGTAAACTTGATAAAATTAACACTGACTTAATAATGTCAACCAGCTTCCAGTTGTAACATTATCATTCAAACTCCAAATGGGCTGAAGAAAATCCCAATCAGTCCTATCCATGAATGTATTCAGAGAGTACACGGCATTACTGAAATCAAGGATTAGGACTCTATTCAACTCTATAAACTCTATATTCAAATGCCTGATCATTACAATTCTGAAGAAAGGTGACCTCATTGTGATTAACAATTAACAAAAAAACCAACAAGTCGTTGGATTTGTGCAACGAATTTGTTGCAAGATAAGCATAAATAATGCTGTAACATATTTTGTACAAAGGGAATGCTACTTAAAGTAAATTGGTCTCATGCAAAAATGCACTGCAATGCCGGAAACAGAGTTCACTTCAAAGCCACTACTGTGCCTAGTAGAACTAGACCATATGTCATGCTTAAATTAGCAAATGAATCCCTTAACAGCATTCAGTAAGGCTGACAAGAATTCAAAAAGACAAGCAATTTTCAACATATGTGTGAAATTAGTTAAAATACCCAGAAGTCACAAACAAGTTACAGGTGGGTTTGAATGAATGTTTTAGATGAAAATTAAAATACTCCCGGCCAGGCATCATATCAAATATTTAGCTGCACAAGCTGCAAGATTAGAGTTGATCCCATAATGAAGACCGAAGCAACTCGAAAAGAATAAAGGAATAACCATAGCGTCATGCTAGTAACTATTTCAATAATAAGATTATTTCATTGGTAAATACAAACGTTTAAGGGAACACAGCCTATTTTAAAAGCAACGAGGTTTGATCTGCCGTATCCCAACCTTTTGGGTTTACCACAAAAAGGTTTAACATTTTTCGAACTTTAAACCTATCGTTAACCAAACATTATTTTGAAAAAATCAATTCATGACACACCGTAAAATGGTGAAAAGCCCACACCAGGAACAAAAAACAGATACAAGCAATCCTGGACCTCACAACTTCTATAGAGACACTTCAGCTACTTCTTTGGAATCAATTAATTGCCATCTTCGGCAAACTAATATAACTAATATTTCACTCTGGTATTAGCTCTCTCCAGTGGTTGAGAGAAAAACTCACCTAAAACAGATTCTAATTTCCTCAGACAATTCTTGGTTGCGCCTGTTGCTAGTAACTACAATGTCTAGCAGTGTTTATTGAGTCCGACTGAGCACTTTTCAAATACGAAATTGATGAAAATTTTTAATGTCGTTCATGAAGTAAAAGTATAGCGAACACGCTACATCCTCATGATTATTACCGATATGCTATTAAAAATCAGAATTTTGTTAACCGAGATCTTTTGATAACCAAAATTTAGTAGTTTCCATTACATATCTACTGTAATATTTCGAGTATAATACAAAAAAAAAAAATTGTTATTGAAATAATAATAAGGCTTTATAGATAAATAAATAGGCTAGAGACCTAGACCAAAGTCGATAAATTGATTATGACATATTTATGCTAATATCCATATACTCTTTGTTATATACACATTTAATTCTCGACCATGATCTAATTCTATATCCATATATAATGATATATAATACATACTCATATATTTTTATGTTATTTATGTATTTACATAACAGATTTATGTGCAGACATAAAATAATTTTATTGTTCATTTCAAATTATGGTTGAATAGTTTTATTTTAATATGACATTGATATGGTAATATCTCGTTGTAGTTTATCGATTGTAGTTAGCTCAAAAACTATATAGTTCACTAGAAGTGTATATAGGTTGAATGGTAAAAGAGAAATGTGTGAGAGTTGGATATGTTTCATAAGGGATTCTTGCAAAGTAACTATATCAGACTACTTTTGGTGGAAACAATACATGCCAGCAGCCATAACAGTGATGAGCATTAGGTGCTCAAATAATATAACGTTTTTTTAATGCACATTTGCTCCTCAGTCTAAATCGTGGTTATCCTGATGACCGTTAGCTCCTAGAGTGATTGTGAATTTAATTTAGTGTTTGGTCTTTTCTTGAATCCATTTAATACAACTTGTCTAATTTTTGATATCCAGATTCTACTTACGATTTATTTTTCAACCACTATTCATTCACTTATCGCTGTTTGTTGGGCGATGGTTTGGTAAAAATTTGGCAACCTATTATAGAATTTAGTATGGTTAAGCTACTATGTTATAATTGGCCACTCTACTTATAATCGGTTCATTGGCCGATAGAAATCGTCTTTGTATACCCTACGTGCAATATTTAATTTGCCGGAAAGCTGAAGTAGCGAAAATTGACGCTTTCGACACATGTCTATGACAAATGACAATTTCGTTACATCGAAATTTTGATGGTCGCACCTCTTTATTAAGATGTATTGCAATTCTTTATAGTCGTCATATAGGCGCACAATAAATTGAATGTTTTTCTTTATTCATTCCTAAGAGAGAAGATATAGAAAATTGGTCACTTATATAGACCAAAACGATCTGTAATAAAAAAAAACAATATTGAATGGATGGAATAGATTGTTGACAAAATTAATTTTTTAATGTGATTTAAAAGGTTAAATTAATAAATTATACGCATCAAATAATTTTAATTAGTTTTTAAAGCTAAATTTTGTAATACAATTGTCACAATAAAACAAAATGGCTTCTCATATTAAAGTATTCTTTTCATACTACCTTTTCATCTAGTACGAAAGGAATACGTTCGGAATACATGGAAAAAATAAAAAAAAAACAAACGAAAGGAAGAGAAGGAAAAGAATGAATAAAAAACGTTTTATGTCAGTTTCGGATCGTCCGGAATATTTGAAATAATTAAAAAACTCATTATTTTTTGAAATCCTCCGTGATTTTAGACAAACATATTTGATTGACAGCAGATATCGTTTTGTTTTTGTCAACACAAGAGACGACGTTAGTGAAGTTCCGTGAATATCTACGACTTCGAATCTATCGCACCAAATAACAACATAAAACGGTTGAAAGAATTCTAAGCGAACGTAAAATTTATCTGGGAATATCTCGAAGTTAGGTGCGTGTTTTGGAATGGATTCTAACTCGATGATATCTACATATACCGAGCACAATAAAATCACGAGATTATGAAACTATATAAAACTCATAGTCTCATCGAAGAAGTAAAATTACAGCAATGCCATTTTAGCCCGTTTATTTTCTAGTAAGTGGCGTCAACCATACATTTTTATAATTTTGAAATGAACAATTCAATATTACTAAAATTTTATTGTTGTTGTAGTGCATTAAAATACATTGAACTGAAACGTACATCTAGAGTGTTCACAAATGAAATACCGTGACTGACAGTGAAAATGGTCCACTATAATTGAAATTCAATAAATTGGCTATGTAAATTAACGTAATTGGCTTCAAGAAACGAACTTGTTAGCCACAATAAGATCATATGCGTATATATGATCAAAAATCTGTCAAAACGAACGATATTTTTGGAGTAATATTGAAATATTTCAAGACAATATCTATCATAATTCTGGCGTATTCAGATGATATCTGTCTGACGATATTTAGATATTTAAAATTGAAACTAAGTTTGTCACATTTGAGACGCATTAAATGTAAAGACTCTTCTTTGTGGACCATTTTCACTGTAAGTCACTTTAGTAAAATATGGTGAGCTATAAAAGCGATTTAAAGTGATTTTAAATTTTTTGCTTACCGAAAAGGTTTTTGTTTTTGAAAAATGTTCAGCAACCTCATTTACTCATTATAATCTCATCGGATCGTCTTAAACTTAAAAGTGTATATATGTATATATTTATGCAGCTCACCATGTTATGTACAATATATAAAAAATATAAACTTCTTAATAGTTTTTATATATAAAAAATATAAACTTCTTAATTGTATATTCTTACAAATTTAATTATTACAATGATAGTTTTAAAAATAAAATTTTTATGTTGGAGCTCCAATGCTTGTATATAGGCATATGACCCGGCCAAGTTTTTATGTTTGTGCGAATCAAAAAACTAATTCCAATGGTTTCGGTCACTAGATTCTTCGTACTGTTCTAGACAACCCGAAGAAGAAAAGTCGTTCTTTAACCCGAGGAGCATTCGATGCTAACAGCTCTCTTCTCAGAAATCACTACACTACCCGTTTATAGGATCAACTCGCAGAACGTTACCGAGCCAATGTACCCGCTGTTCTTTTATTTCATGAAAGACATTAAGAGTTGTCATCAAATTTCTGATCTCGAGGTTGAACAGAACTCGAATGTTTTTTTTCGAATTCCATTAACCATTTCTCATACACGTTTGTCAGGGTCCAACTCTTACTCAAATTGTGTGATCAACACTACCTTGTACAACTTCAGTTTGCTGGCATTATCATGAGTAACAAGGGACCCGAGGTATCGGAAGCAAGTTACTCCTTGAAATGTGTAGCCACTACAATAAAAATTGTGTCTATTAAAAAGATTATTCATCCGTTTGCTCAGATAATATTCCTGGTAGTTTTTCGATTACTTTGTTAAAGACTTCAGATCCGATAGCCTCTGCTAGATAAACCGTATGTGCTAGCGATATTGAACTTAAAACTCTATCCAATTGGGGCTTAATCTAAAACATTCTGACAGAAACTAATTGTTTTGATATTTTAGAGCACGGTACTTGCAGCAAATGAGACTCGCCTATAAGAGTAAGATCCCCGATGACATCACAAAATTAGTGTCAGCGATAATAGATGGTTGACAAAAAAGATATTCAATGAATACGTGTCGAATATCATTTATCGAATATCAAATCAAGATTGGGATACAATTTACAATTATATTTTTTTTGATGGCCAGCCCACTCATGGAATCATTTTAATAGCAATTGAATCTCAACGCAACTCACATTCTTCAATAAGCTGAAGTAAGCACTTTCAAGCTTTTGCTTAATTGGTTGCCCAGTGATAAATCCCAGTTTTTTTCGGCAGTATCTGTGACAGTCAATATAGTTGTAATAAAGTGGGAGGTTCATAATTGTAAAGTTGAACTAATAATTGTGCCTTTTAAAAATATTTTTTAATTTGAAGTTTATAAAATTTGCGAACGTAAACTTAGATTATTGAAACTCAACCACAAATTTAATACAGATTTTTTATTATGGTGCGTACATAATTACGGATGAATATCCTACGATTTTCTATCCATGCTCTTAATATCTCTTAATTTTTGTTTTTTTTTCGTTTACATCTTCGGATATGGTCAAAGTTAAAATAAATTTCGATTCGATTGGACGGCGAGTTGACTGCAAATGGATGATTTGATTGGGTAAAGAACATCGATAAAAATCCTAGGATATTTATCCGATGTTATATACGCACCTTAAAGCTGCGTTTATAATAAAAATAAAGAGAAAAAGAGCATGGATAAAAAATCTTAGGATATTCATACAATGTTATGAACGCAGCATAATGATGCTAATAATTGGTACGATTACGATATTATGACAAGTAATTATCGTGTAATTGTATTCAAATTGCTGTTAGGCGAAAAGTGAAACACAGTTAGATTATTAACTGATGATTGTTCTTTAAAAATCATTTATTGACCACATACGAAGAGAGTGGAAATATGAAATAATACAAACAAATAATTGTTGCCTGATTTACTAGATAGTTTTACCCAATAATGTTGTATTTTTGTATGACATCCGTACACTCTTGAGCTGGATGCACGTAAATGGATGTTTTGCTCTCGAATTTGCACTAATGTCGATTGCTATTCGCAAAAAAAACATATCAAGCTGCCAATCATAGATTTACCCCTCTTTTACTTTAGCAAATACGAACAGTCCTCTTATTTTGTGCATAACTAATTTTGAATGACGTTTCAGCTTTGTTTTGTTTTATGTGAATTTCGAATGGGTTTTCCCTCCTTTTAAAAATGCATTGATTTTTTGACTTGAAACTTTCAAACATGTCGAAAAATAAGCTCTCTACTAAAAAAATGTCCAAAAATTCTTTCCATGCGCAACAATAGGGTTAATATTAGCCGTTACTCTTTCTTTTGCATGCGGGGAGTTACTTGGAAAACTGAAGATCTATTTTTATTGCAGATTTGGATTCTACGAAAAGTTTATAACATTTGACTGACACATTTATGAGAACTTAAGAACTTATTTCTTTTAAATTAAGTAAGTGTTCAAAATGATGGCCTTCGACTTCAATGTATTTATTAATCCTCATTACAAGTTATTGTAAAAAACTGAGAAGAGTGACTTCTTGAGTTCCGGCACCAGCATTCTTGATTTACTCAATCGCATTTTCATGTTTTGTTGGTTCTTATTGCTAAACTTTAAATTTGTGATTGCCCCACTTATAGGAATTTGGTAACAAAGCTCTGATGACCTTGTAAGTCAATTTACTGGATGGCTCTACCGATGAAAGCGATCATTAAAATACTATTATTAAAATCACATATTCTGTTGCATTTCTAACCTCAAGTCTTTCAATAAATTTGGCAGTTTATTTTTCAAAATGTCTCCATTGTCATACTTATTTCGGAAATCCCATTCTATTTTCCTTTAATAATGTGGTGCGAATGCGATTTTAGCAAATTATTCCACACTCTAGGTTGGCAGACCAAGAACGCTAATAATCCAGTAAAGTTAAATCGTTCCATGGTTTTTAAAAACGACTCGTCAGAGAACAATTCGTAACGTAAAAAAACGAGTTTTGTTGATTTCAATACGTACCTTCTGAATCTTTGATAAAAACTATCTGATTTTGAAAACCTAATTTTAGTCATTAGTGTAAAGAAACAAGATGGGGCAGTCCGAAATCGCAAGCTATATTTGTACTACTACACAGATTATGACCAAATACAGCAACTTCATTATTTTCCTCAATGACCGGTACTCGACGGGACTTTTTTTAATTTTAGCACTAATTTATTTGTCCCGCAGAAGGATTAAATTTTGATTATGGACATGTTTCTCGTAGAGAGCTCTTTTTTCGAGATATTTGCTTTGATTACGTATGAAAAACAAAGCAAGCCTATTAAAATTGATAGCAAAATGACATTAACGCGTCTTCGTGTTAGTAAAAGAGGGGTAAATCTATCATAAAATCGTGAACTATGAAAGAGATATTAGACCAAAAATTTTGCCTGACTGATCGTTTTTTTTATTTTTTTGACGAATTGAAATCGCATATATACGACATTGAAATCGTGTATACGAAAAAAAGTACACACACACACACACATATTTAAAATTGATCAAATAGATAATTTTGTCTATTCGCAGAGTAACAAATTGAAATTTTGAGAAGGGGAAACACAACATAAGACTTATATAGCAGTTTCTCTTCTCTACTCTTTAGGAGCGGTTTGATTGGCCGGAGCACAAAGTATTGCAATCCGCATACGTGCATTCTACTTTTGATTTTTGAGTATCGTTTTTAACGATGATTAGTCGGCCTTTAAATATACTAGCATTGGTAGCTCTTTTGTACTGTTAAGTTACTTGGTAAATGAGTTGCTTCATTGATTTTCCCTAAGTGATTTAAAATATTCATATTATGTACTTAATAAGTAGTCGATTTAAATATCGTTAAACTATATAATTAAAACTTATTTTATTATAATTTTTTTTAAATTATTTATTTATATAATTTACAGCCTCAAGTGTATTTTATTTATAAATTTTATTCATGTTTTGGATTTTTTTTCTTAGTTCGTAGCGCCTCTCGATTCAATGTCACAATCGAGAGTAAGTAGATTTTTTTTTACACAACATCGATAATATAGAATAGCAGAAAAAAAAACTAACGGCATAATGATTTGATTAGATCTACTCACTCTTCGGCAATTGTGGTCGTTAATAGACTTTCACGTTTATAGTAGGGCTTAGTCGTAAATTCAGGTAATTCAGTTATTGTTGGTGGTGGAGTAGGTGATCGTCTTGAATCGTCATTCGATAGGATATTTTCAATTTCCGGTTCCGGCGATTGTAATTTTAAACTATCGTTCGAATTTGTTTTCTTTAAATTCACCATACTACCATTTAGTTCTCGATTGATTTTATCAATGTCCTTATCAATCGATTCGGTTATCGATGATTTAGTTGTATCAAAAACATCGTTTGCTACATCTTCAGTTTCTCGCATTGCTTTATCGGTTAGTGTTTCTGCATCGTCCATAAAACCACCCGCCTTGTCCATTGTGTCGTTGACCGATTCTGAAATGGCTTTAGTTTCCTGTGACACCGTTTCGTTTATTTCATGCTTTTTATTATGTATTAAATCTTCGACACCGTTTGTCACTTTGCCCACGGCATCTGTTAGTGTATCTTTGACATGATCGTAGGTTTCGGTTATGGTTTCGCCAACATCTGAAATGGAATAAAAATACATTTTTTTAGTAAAACATAGATTTCAAATCGAAATTGGTACTGCAATTTGGTCAGGCATTGGGAACTTATCTGTTAAATTGCCAAGATTGAATAGGTCTTATATATAGACAAATAAAATAGAGCAGACATAGCCATGATTTAGGAACAGTAAAGAAACCGTAAGGGTACGATAATAGACTTATCATATATTAATCAGGGCAACAACCAACATTACATATATTAAATGCTATGGCTGTAATTGCTCTGTCGTGGAGTAGAATTTTGGATAAAGACGTT
This sequence comes from Tipula confusa, assembly GCA_963556175.1. Lineage (NCBI taxonomy): Eukaryota > Metazoa > Arthropoda > Insecta > Diptera > Tipulidae > Tipula > Tipula confusa. The sequence goes on along the minus strand of OY744477.1, from coordinate 12,754,198 downwards.
TCTTGCCTTAAGTGAGTGGGCAGTTCTCCCATATCGACCACTATAAACTACAGTCAAAACTAATATGTCGTAGATACAAAATGCCAAGATATTGATAGCTATGCATCGAAAAAGAAAAAGTCTGACTGTTGATACGGTTCAAACCAGATATGACCTGACTAAACTGCTAATTATTTAAGATTTATATTTTATACTAACAAACAGTGATATCGCCACAATGTATATAGGTAAAGACAGCCCAACCTTTGATTCTGATATAATTATGACAATTTCACCACTTGAAAATGTTATCTGTTGTTATTGATTCCATAGTATCTCTTCAGCTATTTATAGAACCTATCAATTTTTTTACTCATTTACACAAAGACAAATATATTTGTATGCAAAGGAATGATTTTGGTATCAAAAGTATCAAAAGCGTTTGGTGTTTTTTCACACCAATGGATATTAGTGACAGAAGTGATAATGATACCGGAACCAAATCAACCACCTATACCGAAAAGAAAACGCACAGGCCAATTTCTATGCATCCAATAATTTAAAACAAAATGTCTGATGTAGAAAATGTCTGGAAAGCAAAACATTATGTTCAATTATCTTCTTAGAAAGGCACAACCCTTTGATAAAATATGGTACCGAGGATTTAAATATAAACAGCATCGAGATCTTCTAAAGCAGAAGTATAGCTACGTTCACTGGTACTAAATGGATGGGACAGCACATATTATTATTTGAATGAGATTTTATTTTATACAACAAAAATGTGGACTTCTTTATTAAGCCATGTCTTTATTAAGCCATGTAATTTATTGACATAACCTAAAAATCACATTATATGTGACATTTAAGTTTTTATACCACGATAAAAATATAAAAATTATTTATTATAATAAAAATAATAATCGGGTTTTGAAGGCCATTACTGGTCCGTACCGCTTCAACATTCTGGCTCCATCGGAATCGATCCCAAGCTTGTTTTTCGTATTGTTCTAGGCAACCTGAGTCGATCTCTATCCCGAGGAGCCATCGACCTCTGCGCCTGCCAAATGACGGCTCTTTTTTCAGAAATCGTTAAACCATTCTTTTAGGATCGGCTCGCAGAACGTGACCGAGCCAGCGTACTCGCTGGCCTTTTATTCCATGAACGAGATCAGGAAATTTCATTAAATTCTTGATCTCGTGGTTGAATAAAACACGGTAAGAGACATAGTCGCGTTTGGGCCACAAATCAAATGATGATACTTCTCTCGAATGTCAATAACCATCTCTCATACTCATCCGTCAGGGTCTAATTGGCACACCCATGCATGACGACGGGTCTGAGCAACACCTTGTACAACTTCAGTTTGTTGGCATTTGCAAGGTATTTTGACTTTAGCAGTGGACGTAAGCCATACAAAGCATGGTTGCCAGTGACAAGAGGCGCTTTAATATTGCCTCCCACACAGTTGTTATGAGTGCCAAGGAACCCGGGGTATCAGAATCTTATCACTCCTTCAAATTGAAGTCACCACTACTAAAATCTTTAAAACCATTGATCATATATTTGGCTTTAGACTCCGAGAATCGTTCAAGTGGATCCAGTAGTTATTTGACACCGTTGCCCCTCAATCCAATTACACAGACCTGGTTGGACTGATGGTATACAAGAAGTTGTCCTAAGGTGTTTCACTATTATGAACAATAAATTCTAACATATGGGATTAAAGAGTATTGGGGACAGAGAATATCCTTGCCGTACACCAGAGCTAATCGTAAAAATTCCTGATAGCTTGTTCTCAACTTTTACACAACATTGTGACTGCATTTTACATACACGCACATATTTGTTATATATTTCCAGACATCGCAAAGCAAACTTTAGCAATATAACATGATAGAGCATAATATAACATAATAGATATCGCAAAGCAAACCATAGTAATTTGTATCCTGAGCAAAAGAGAGCTATACCACGATAGTTTTTGCATTTTGAGCGATCTCCTTTTTAAAGGATAGAGCACAACGCGGCCACTTTCCATTCCTCTATATGTATACATGACATCTCCGCAGTCTGTATTTGACAACTTTCAAATCGCAGATTCTCGATTAAAACGACCACTTTTTCAGAAACCATAATAGGCTCGCCAATACGATCGCAAACTGCGCAACATTAAATTGTCAATTCTTATCAAAATACGAATTTTATGAACGACTTGCTTACCACATAAAAAATGCACAACAAAACCCGGCCGCCATCGTTTGAAGGTTCACCGAGAAAATTCGAAAAAGCTGTACGGCTCTCAAGGAGAACTTCGAAACCAGGCGAACACACATTTGATAGACTAGATTCAGGGGTCGTATTATTTAAATTTAAGCTATAATTATTGATGTCATCTTAGGACAATCATTTCTACCATTGAATTCCAAAAGCGCGGATTATATCACGCGCATATCTTAATAACGTTACGAGCAGAGGATAATAATTCACAGGCACAGAGCAAATCGATCAAATTATAACACCGACGGAGCTTTAGAAAGACCTTGTGGCAAATGCGACAAGGTCTTTCTAAAACCGTTTCATGCGACAAAGGCTCCCATTGTTAATGGATACCTCATGTATCCACAGCGACAAGGAATAATCGTTGATGTTCGCAGCACAATGATGATCAACAGACAAGTGTTGTCATATAATCCTCATTATCTGCTAAAATACAATAATGGTCACATTAACTGCGAAAGAATTTGACTATGCAAAAATGATGATGAGGTGAGAATCCTCTACTTAGATGTACCAAGAAATTTCATCATTGCCAGGTACGTGGATGCACCAGTACCTATGTGTTATTTGCTAGATTCACCAATGTATGATCGCTCGCATGCAATTATGGGGCTTCTTATCTGAATAACGATATTTTCCCAATGTTTTAAAGCTAACAAAAATTTCACGAATTTAAGGTTTGACTTACACGATTATCTTTGTTTTAATTATCCTAGACAAAAACTTATTTTGTGTAGAGATTTGTATGTAGAACTTTATGTAACTGGATGCAACCATTGATACAGCGAAAAGTCAAAATGAAATATAATTCTAAGGTGGTCCGATTTTCGTTGTAATTATTCCAAGTGTAGTAATTAACCAGCAAACGTGGAACTACTTCCAGATGTGGTTCAAAAGTAGTGAAAAAAGTACTTTTCTTCTACTGAAAAATGATAGGATGGTGGGAAAAAAATTCACAAAACATGGTATTTGTTCAGATCGGGACATATTTATATAGCTTCGAAACCCTACGTTCTTATTAAAAATATCCTTTAGTTCAGCCACATTTCGTTTCCCTTATTGAAAAGTTCATGAGTAGCCCAGTCAATTTCCATTTATACCTGATCATTTTCTTTTCCACCTTCTGCGTCGGGTTTCTAAAAAGTTTTCAAAAAATTATGTTTTAGTTTGAGATTCAAGATATATGTATATCCAATCAATTAAACATGAAACACGTATGAGTAAGAATGAGATGTAACTTCATATTATGTTTGTTTCTTTTTATTTTTTGTTTTATTTTGGCTGCATATAAAAAAAAACTTAACACTGAAGGCGCTTTTATGGTTGTGTTTATTCGTTCGGTAATTCGTTCCGTACTTTTTTTTAACCAATCACATTCCCTTATTTTCCCCTTATTTTCGTTCTGTATTTTTTTCATTAAGATGACCAACTTTTAACTTTTCGTTCGAACGATTATGGAGTAAAAGAGAAACTTATACAATTTAAAAAGGATAGCAATACTATATACAAACAAATTTTGACAGTAGCAATAATTTGATTAGTATTGTTGAAGTTCCGTGGTAAACGTATATAAATTAAATAGTAAATCGTTGTATAAAATCAATTTTACATAAAATAAAATTAAAATAGGTATAGTTTTATTTACAGACAAAATAAGTTTGATATATCTATCAAAAAAATGTCATATGCTTAGATTTTTAATCGATAGGTGGTGACAAAATCGTTCCGTGAATTTTCATCAACCATAAAATCATCAAAATAATATTACCGAAAGAACGAATGAACGAACGAACGAATGAACACAACCATAAAAGCGCCTTGATGAACTCACGTTTGCTGTGTATGACGTTGTACTGTATGCAACCAAATTACAACAGCAGCTACATGTAATTATTTTGACAGATCTTTAGTTTTTTTATATCAAACAAAATTTGCGTGTGTAATGAATGCAAAAATTGTTTACAAGGAATTATTGTTCTAGCTTCTGGCCCGTCATTGTTTATATTATAAAATTCAACATTATGTAAATAAATTCACAATTATTTATACTCTTATTATTATTCACGGACGAGCGAGGTTGCGCGTTCAGTCGGAGTCTTATCAAACACATAAAGCCTAAGATTAGCACAAATATTATCATATTTTGGTCATAATCGACCTTTACCATTTTCTTATTGCATAATAATTGAAAAACAACAAAATTGGCAATTAATCGAAAATTTATTCACCACACACAATTTTTTATGTTAAAATGTCAAAATTACAATCATTACCAGTCGTCAAGTTGAAACGGTCAAAATTCAATTTGTACTTAAGGTATTATATCCGCTCTAGAAGCTCCAATGTAAAAGTGTATAATCCCCAATCTAACGTGCCATTAGCAACCAAAATGTTACAGTCTTTGCCAAGCTAGGAAATTAGAAAAGTGGTATCTTGCCACAATCTCTCCGGTTGTTTTTCCTGTCTGCCAGGCTGCTTCATTGTTAAACTGGTTCCTGGTTCTTTACAATCTCTGATAAAGTGACCAGGTTTTTGACATTTGAAATATTATGACCGACGATTGGAACTTTGACAACTTTCTTGGAAGCCTTGAGTTGGTTTTCTGACCGTGGCATCAATCATGGCCTGTATCTGCGCAATATCTTCTAAGTCTATTTTGCCAATATATGACGAAATTTACTTTTCAGTATGCTTGCCACGCGACTTTTGCTATTTCAACTTCTTCAAGGCGTTCACCCCGCTATTGATGCCTTTTATTCTTCTGTACATGGGATGGTCCCTATCTCAAAACCAACTCCCTCAAGATTTGGTTGTAGCTCATTTCTGTGGCAGGTACCTTTTTTAGCATATCTGCTGCCTTACTATGCAAAACTAGAACCAACGCATTAAGCTGTAGTTCCTGTGCAGTCTATCTATTATGCTGTAGCGTGGCCTAAAAATGCATTTTAAAGGTCTCTATTGAAATTTCACCATTAAATCAGCACAAATGTTATGTCCTATATATTTAGGGCATTAAATGCCCTATACATTGAAATAAAGGTTTTATTTTAATTTATGACCTCTTGATAGATAAGGTACATTTCTTATCGTAATTATTTTATTCGATATTTTATTTATCACCGTTATTTTTTATATAGAATACCATAACTAGTCGTCTTCTGGATGTCATTGAGTTCTGTACAATGAGTTTTGTAAGTGTAGTTGTTGCGATTTCCGCAATATTTGTCGCATTTTACTATTACGTACATAGAAAATATGCGTATTGGAAAAATCATAATATACCGTATACGGAACCATCATTTCCATTTGGCACCATAAATCCAATAAAACAAAAAATACACATATCCGAAGTGTTTGCCAAGTGTTATTTGGATACGAAATACGAAAAACCTCCGTTAATCGGTATGTTCTTATTTTTGGAGCCGACTGTGATGATAACAAATTTAGATATCGTAAAATCAGTACTCGTCAAAGATTTTAATTATTTCATGAATCGTGGTCTGTATTTTAACGAGCGAGATGATCCACTTTCGGCCCATTTATTTTCGATCGAAGATCAAAAATGGAAAGATTTACGAATTAAATTATCGCCAACGTTTACCTCGGGTAAAATGAAATACATGTTTCCAATCATAATGTCAATCGCGAATGATTTAACTGCATGTGTCGACCGTGAAATGAAAGTGTCAAATGTGTTAGAATTTAAAGAAATTGTTGCCCGATTTATGACCGACGTAATTGGTACATGTGCATTTGGTTTAAAGTGTAATAGTTTGGAAAATCCGAATACAGAATTTCGAGTGATTGGCCGCCAGGCGTTCCAGTTGCAAGGATTTGAACGAGTAAAATTTTTCTTTGCATTAAGCAGCCCGAATTTATCTAGAAAATTAGGCATTAAAGTTTTAAATCCAGAAGTTGCCAATTTTTTTACGAATGTGGTGCGTGCCGCCATCGATCATCGTGCCACTGATTCGGTGAAACGAAACGATTTTATGGATTTGTTACTTAATATACAAAAAGAAAAGAAACAAATTGACGGACACGAATTCACGTTTAACGAATTAGCGGCACAAGCGTTTATTTTTTGGATCGCTGGTTTTGAAACGTCATCTTCTGTTATGTCGACTGCACTATTGGAACTTGGCTATAATCAGGAAATTCAAAATAAGGCTAGACACGAAATTCAATCGGTGTTGCAGAACCATGAAGGGAAATTTACGTACGAAGCAATGATGGATATGAAATATTTAGGACAAATAATTAACGGTAAGATGGCGGAATGAAACATTTTAATTCAGAATTAACATGATTTAACTTTATTTTGCATATATAGAATCGTTACGGCGATGTCCGCCCGTTGGTCATTTACGCCGAGTTGCCTCTCATGATTATCGTGAACCCGTTACCGGCTATGTTATACGTAAAAATCAAACTGTTGTAATTCCAATATTGGGTATTCACAATGATCCGGAATATTTTCGAAATCCTGGCGTATTCGATCCAGACCGATTTAGTGACGAAGAGAGCGCAAAACGTAATCCATTTGCATTTCTACCGTTCGGTGATGGACCACGAAATTGTATTGGGCTTCGTTTCGGATTGATGCAAACAAAAATTGGTTTGGCCACATTATTGAATAGTTATCGATTATCTCATTCGCCGAAAACACAGTATCCAGGTCAATATAAAGCACAAGCAATCACATTGTCGTATGGCGGTGACCTTTTGTTGAACGTGGAAAAAATTTAGTAAATTTATTTACGACAGAATTTTTAGTGAAATAATAAATAGTGGTGGTGTTTCTATTGGAGATCGTAGTCTCAGCAGAGTTTTGTTCTAAATATACCTATAGACCATTATTCTATTAGATCACTGCTACATTAGACGTAAAGAATGCGAGCACACCAAATATTGCCTTAGTGTCAAATGCCAGGTGTTTTGCATCCTCTTTATCTGATTTGGGGTCCATTGCTGACAGCACAAATGTTTCACTGTTCGCACACTAGTTTTTGACACACTAGTCTCTCCGGGAGTTGACCCAATAAAAAAATCGTCTTGTACTGTTGTATTGTTTGTGATTTCTCTTCGATGCTCTATTTAGAATGAGTAAGCCTTTAATAGTTTGATCTGTGCGCCGCATGGTCGGTTTGTAGAAGAAACTCTTGTCCGTACAGATGTTTGTTGAGATGTTTCACACTATCCGTGCACCACTGTTTATCCAACACTGTGTAATTCTCATAGAATTATGCAAAAATTTAAAGAAATTTTATTTAATCGCTTTTCAAGATACGTTGAGTAAATACCGATTAAATTATTTTATGAACGAAAATAGACGTACATTAAAAATGTAACCTATATGTATTGACTGTATTAGTTTAGTACGGCAAAAATCCATATGAAAAAAAAATTTAACTTTCTTTTGATTGGTTTTAAATAACCCAGTGGCCAGTACACTGCCTACCAGAGCGTCATATAAATTTGAGTATATTATAACTCTCGTAGTGAGAGCGTATTATTTTATATTCTCTATTTTCCAAATATAAAAACAATAGGTTGAAATAAAACAAAAAAAATTACAAGTTCGCTCATTTTTTTTTATTTCCTCTTTAGTTTGATGTTTTTTGTTACATTTTCGCATTTTGCCGGTTCGTCATTGGATTGTGAATTGCTTCCACTGATTACCTCTGTCCACAAACAAGTAACACAAATAAACAAACACGACACAACTAATTCCACTTCAAATACTGTTTACTCTCACACACAATAATTTCCACAAGAAATTACACAATTGTTCTTTATTTTTAACTACACTAAATAACTTATTTTACCAACAATAATCCACTTTTAATAATACTTTAATTTCACTAGATTAACCGCTTACCACTGGTGGGGGCTATTCGCTAATCTTTACTCGTCCGTATTTAAAGTACAACTATTTTTCGCCTAAAACATCGTTTCGCTTATATACAAAAATTACATGCTTCTCGAATATTCTACTTTTATCGAGATGTCACTACTTTATTTTATTTGCTCAATATTTTAAACTATTAGTACTATCGTTACTCAAAAGATGTCTCTAGGTTTAACCCTAGAGAAATCGTAATATATTTGAAGTTATGCTATCGCTCACTAAGTGGTATCGTAACAATATGCTCAAATTTATGGGAGTGTGGGTTATTTAAAACCATTCAAATGATTCAAAACAAAAATGTTTTTTCATATGGATTTTTACAGTCAATAGGTTACATTTTTAATATGGTATCTGCATACGGCGGGAACATGCAGGCTTCTTAAAAGAGTTTTAAGACGGCTTTGAGAAAATATAATAAAAAATTAAATCATTATCACACATTTATTTATGATATTTGTTTTTAATACACAAACATACTTAAATCATAAAATATTCGAAAATCCAAGTAAAATTGACAATTTATATTGTTTTCAATGATCTTCTGTCAAATAGTAGGAAATTGTTGGTGCTGCCAGATAAAAATAGTAAATTACATTTTTCGTGTCACGTCACTTCGATCGACTAAAATAAACCGATTTTCACTTGAAGTGACGTGACAGCCCATGTCACATGAAGTGCCACGACTAAGAGGGCAACTAACCCTTAATTTTGGACTCAGAAGTGCTTTCGTTCTGACTTTTATCGTTGCTGGTATAACAATATCAATTATAGGAGTTGATTTTTTAAACAGGTACTTACATCACTATGTATTCTTGCTCAATATTATTGAATTACTATTCAATCACCAATTCTTTACATAATTGATGTTAACTTTATTGATCCAGCTGTGTTACCCATTCTTCAATATTTCAACGAAATAACGCAGGAATCGAAAGTTGTAAACACAAGATGACTTATTTTTTATTGCCCGGAGCTCAGGGAGTTGTTGAAGAATACCAACTCTCTCAAATTTCAAAAAATTCCTGTGGAAATGGGCTCAACTCAGGTAATTTATTGCGACATATCTCCACGACTTATATTCCTTAGCAACGTCGGAAGATTGTTTTCAATTGCTTTTACATTCTTTCCCACCTTGGAGTTTAAAGCTCGGTCAAAAGTCTTACTGATAAAACTATATGGACTATCATCAATAACGACGTAACGTAAGAAGAATAGCTCAAAACTGCCTGGTTTTCCAAAAGGCTAAAGTTTGTCTGCACACCAAATCACCCATTGGAAACTACTCTAAGGTTTCTTAACGCTTATCTGAGATTCACCTGAATAACTTCACATTTGAAGGAGTGATAAATTTCCGATGCATCGGATTCGTTGTCACTCATGATAGTTATGTGGGATATATAAAAGCGCGTCTTATTGAAGGCAACCTTGATTTGTTACCAACGTCCACTACTTTAAATCTAATACTTTGAAAATGGCGACCGACAAGCTGAAGTTGTACAATGTGTTGATCAGACCCGTTGACATTTATTGGTGTGAGAGTTGAACCTTTACCGATGAGTTTGAAAGTTGGCTGATGATTTTCGAGAGAAGAGACACGCGCATATGACTCCAAACGCGATACTAAATGGATAATGCTATGCGATCTCTGCTAGAGAACAGCTACCATTTAGCAAGGTCAACGGTATAGCTATCGTTTTATTCTAAATTATGTCACAAGATGTCACTAACATCTAGTATATTTATTTACTGTGTCAAAGCTAAAGCTGACATTTTGTTTTTTTTGGGAAAAGTATAGTGAATTTATGTTACAGGAAAAGGACAAACGAATATTATTATTTTTATGACATTTTACTTCACACAACAAAAATGTGGGAACCACACTTTTAGTTTTAGTTTGGACTTCGGAAAACCGGTTTCAAGAGAATATAAACAAAATATCAAAACGATATAAAAACTGAAAACGATGTAGTTATGGCTTGTGTTTATTATTATCAATTTTAGTACTGCAAATTTGTTTTTATTTGTTTATCATACCAGAAATTTGGTCAGACATACGCCGACACCTCACAATGAATTATTTAAATGTAATTTTTGCTTTTCTCGTAATAATTGTGTTAATTTATTGTTATATAAAACTAAGTTATATCCGTTGGATTAATAATATTATAAAATGGCTGAAATTATTTATAAAAAATTGGTTATTAAATTTATTAAAATCGAAATTGGTGAAACCTATAATTGATATTTTAAAGCTGTTCAATCCATGGAAAATAATTTCGATGATTTTTTTTACCATAGCAATGGTATTGGTCTTTACATTGAAGTCGGTCAAAAACGTTGTTGTGTTTGTTACCCATTGTGTTATGGTAGTTGTGTTTGTTTTGGTGCAAATTTCAATTGGTAAGTTGGTGTTGATGTATTTACATATTGAATAACTCAATTTTGATTTTAATTGAATTTTATAAATAAACAGGTATAATACGCACTACTATAGATGTGCTAATAGCATTCTTAAATTTTTTTAAACCTGGTTCAGGTCCAGGTAGCAGTCCAGCAATTGCTCAACACAAATTGACAAATACAAATACGAATACTCATAAAAGAACCAATACAAATACAAGAACTCATCAAAATGTTAACTGTAATATGAACGTTAATCTACTAAAAGAAACTGTACCGTTGATGAATGTCAATATGAACTTAAACCGACGTGCAGTTACATTAAATCGACCTGTTTTTAAACCAGAACTAAACATTGATTTGCCGAATCCAGTTGAAGCTATCTCAAATGTGTTAGACAACGTTAGTGAAGGTATCACATCATTTTTCAATGTATTTCAACGACAACAAGAGCAATTAATGAACTATAACTAAAATCGGAGCGTAAACTTTATCGATAATGTTTTCTAAAAAACCTAAATTTTAATTATCGAAGACACAAACCAATTCAAGTGTGTAGAGATTTATGTGTAGAACTTTATGTAATTGGATGCAACTATATTGATAAAGCGAAAAGATAAAATGATTATGATAATTGATAACAATGATAGTAAAATAGTTATTAGTTAGTTAACGTGTAATTCTTATAATATTTTATAAATGATGTTTGTAAATCGACGATTAAACCGAAGTTTGTAAATTTTGTCAAAAGAAAATTGATTTCACACTTCTGAAGATAAAAAAAACTTATAAAGTTCAACGATTTACTGAAATGTATAATAAAATTAATTTAAAGTTGGGATTACATGTTAGATATTTCAATTTATCAGTGTATGTCCAATCAAATTCTTCGATGGTTCTTAATAGTTTTATTCATTAACGCTAGATGGCACTTTATCATTTGATTGAATTACTTTCAATCAAATAATAAAGTTCTTACAGAGCATTGCAACAATGTAACTCTCTGTTTCGATCTGGTTCTTCTTCGCGTTGGTTCTTTTTATTGTTCTAGACAACCCGATGAAGATAAGTCGTTCCCTAGGAGGCATCTTTAACGTGACTAAGTCTGATCAAAAGATCAAAGCATTGATTCTGAACTGGCGTAAAGTTTCTCTTCATCTTATTGTATTTTGTCCTTTGCATGGAACATAGGCTTTCACGTGTGTCACTTCTGATATTTTGTGATTCTGCTATTTTTGTGGCGCTGTTTTATTTGTTGACTAAAATAAGAGGATTAGCCATTGGTTTTGCCTCTCTGCCAAGCGTTCTTAAAACACGAATAATTTCGTCAGACACATTTGTGAAATGATATAGTGCTGTTGGATAACTCTGGTTGGTGTAAGTTTGCAACTGAGTAATGGCATCATTACATCACGTTGTAATTTAATCTGTTAACAAATAAATCTGCCCAGTCAAAACGATAATGTACGCAAAAATCGTAATTTCGATATTTCTAAACTAAAGAGCTTCGTCTACTCTACAATAGATGCGCAGCGGTTTGTAACATTGCGAAACTGATCTTTAATTCTACGTAGTGAGATCTTGCGGTAGTGAATGCAACTATTATACTTAATAGCGATTAGTTTGGTTAAGTTAATTATATGTATATGTATAGAAATAGAATAAGTAAATTATACTAAGAAACTAATCTTGTTTTACCTTGTATACTGATAAATTGTAGTTTGTAAAATCTAAAATTTAACCCCAAATTTAAATTAATATTTTATTGTTTATTTTTAATTAAAAAACCGTAAAAAACGTAAAACTCTTCCAACACACGTAATGTCAAATAAATTTACATTAGGTCAAATTTAGAAAAGCGGGTTTGTTAAATTTATAACAGAACATGAAACGATAACAATCACATTGCTTTACAATCAAACCATGTATTTAAATGTATTAAATACAATTTTAGAATCACATTTTAATTAATTATCGTACTAACTACTATTGTTACCTTATTTCATTTTGACTTTTCGATTTATCAAAATGGTTGCATCCAGTTCCGTAAAATTAAATAAAATTCTACATACAAATCTCTACACACTTTAATACGGTTTTGCCTTGGATAATAAAAGTTTAGGTTAGAAAACATTGTACGAAAAATGATGTGATACCTTGATAACTGGATAACTGGATTTGGTTAATTATAATTTATAGACTGATTTATTGTTGCGGCGTGTTGGTTCATATTATAGTTAACATTTTTTATTAACCCAACGGATTTAACTTAGTTTTATTTAACAGTAAATTAACACAATTATTACAAGAATTACAAATATTTAATGTTTGCAAAAAACTGATAAAAACGAAATGGCAGTACACTAAAATTATTAGTAGACATAAATAAGCTGTAACTACATCGTTTTTAGTTATTAATTTTTATATCGTTTGGTATTGGTTACATATCGGTTTGGACAAACTGCCAAAGTAACTAAAGACCGATTCTATGAATGCGAGTAAAATATTAATATTCTAATTATCTGACGAAATATTCTAATAATCGGATTAAGTTTTTGGTGTGTAAATCAAAAAATAGAAAAATTATAATGGACATTTTAAATTATCGTCAGTCCAACCAGACCCTCGCTTATACAGATGATATATTTGTGATATATATATTGTTGACGATATAAAATAACTACTGGAACCACTTAGCTTCCGTTGTTCTCGAAATCAATGAGCCAAAAACCAAATAGATATGATCCAGATTATAGAAACCAAGACATCGCTAGCCACTCATGATAATTGAGTGAGAGAGGATATAAAAGTGAGTCTTGAAAATTGACTAATTAGTGACATATTTTACTCAATAACTAATAAAACAGGTAAGGTTGCAAATTCAGCACAATCCTCAAGTAACTGTGATTGTTTATCACAAGCGTTGCTCTAAATAGATCAAATTTTTATCTGTATATTTGATGGCAGGTCTCCAGATTAACTTCCAGTCCAGCTCTCAAGCAGAACTCATTGCTATTGTGCCACAGCTTGAAGGCTCATCTTAAGTCCAGAAATCAAACGCATCCTTTCAATCAATATATAAGTGGAGATCCGATTGCTCGCTTACATCATTCCGTTCGTAAAGATGAATTGGTAGGATGGCGTCCTTAGAACAGTTATGAAATAATTTAAACACATGATATTAATATAAACACTTTATTTTCTCAGCTTCTTTTAATTCAGGTAGCCAAAAGGGTCATCCATTAGCTCTTGAATGTTCACCTTTACTGCGGGTTGACGTTCACGTCACCATTCTTCTGACGACCTCAACAAACGTTTGCTGAATGTTGCCTCCACATATCGATGCAATAAGGTTATCAGCAAAAATCATTGTTTAAAAGTGTCTAAGCGCGATCCTCTGGCAACCACTAGTAGAGTTTCACAAAATTTGAGACTTCTCATGGTATCCTTACTTTGATGTATTTAGAGGACAGATTTGCCTCCGGAGAGCTTTAATTTTGTATTAACGCTCCTTTTAAAATTGTATCACGGTCTACAGTTTGGTTAAATATCTCCTGTGCCAGTTATAAGGACCATTACAGCAATCCAGACGATGATGGATACTACCGCTGGTTTTTAGCACAAAATCTAAAAAAGTGGAAATCATTTGTCCTAAAGCTATACGAACCTTTAAAGTGCAGTTTTCCTCGACAATTTTGGTGTTTGATTTCTTTCAGAACCTAATGTAATAATAGGAGTTTTGATCAATTATATTCATATTATGTCCCCGTTGTCGGAAGGAATCCGTATGAATCGTAAATTATTTATACACGTGCAGATTGTTGATATGGTACGGACCAGCAATGGCCCGCGAAAACTATTTATTATTATTATGTTCTAGTTCAACTGTTTTTACTTGAAATTGTACTGTCAAATTTTAAGCATCTGGTGATTCTTATTTACTCGCAACGTATATGTGTATATGTATAAGATAAGCAAACGTTTATCGTGATAATTTGTTGTTCGCATGTTATATAGCTATCACCCAAATTATTTGTATAGATTACCGATTTCGTGCTATCAGTTATATGTAGTTAGAAAATATTTTAATTACTTGAAAGTGAACACTGCAATGTACGAGTATAATTTTAGCGAGATTTTTACGTTTCTTGCAGTTTTTGCTATAACTTCATATTACCTAAAAATAAATTATATTTACTGGACCAAGTGTATAGTTAAAAATCTAAAAATTACAGCCAAAAAATTGATAGTACGTTTGTTAAAGTTTTTGGTAATCAAACGATTTTTAAAAATTCGCCAGTATTTCAAAAACCGAAAAGCTAAGTTAAAGGCCCATTTATCATTGAATGGTAAGTTGGTGTTGATATTATGTTGATCAAAGTTTTTGTCGAAAATTAATTTGATTACATAAAATTTTAGAATCATCAAGCGAATCTTAAGAGGGGAAGATTTAGGAAGATCGTAAATATTTAAACAGGGTGTTACATTGCAGTGTAGGAAAATTTTAAAAATACAAATTTCATAAGAGTAACATAAAAGACATTGAATCGTTTAATTTATTTTATATGTGGTTGATAGATTAAAGTCCTTGAGGCTGAAATTAAATCATCAAGCAAAATCAGTATTGCTGAGATAATTGGCTTTATGAAGGCTTCATTTCAATCATTTGGAACTGCAGTATGCTTTAAACTGGTGGATAACTGGTGTGGTCAAGTCCTGCAAAGTCGGAGGTCAAATTGACGAATACTGCTCCGAGGTACACCATGGCCACTAATCATGCCCAAAAAAAGCGGAACGGGCTAAGTGCGTTATCAGCAGAAAACAAGACCTCGACCACTTCTCAAAGAGCAGAGTATATTCATCATATAAACAGGTTCTGTATTAAGTTATACGGAAAATGGTGTATAAAGCCTACATAAACTGTCAATTAACGAACTTACTATGCAAAATTAATTTTATTGCAAAATTGTACGTCATGAAATTAGGGAATGCGCACAATATAAAAAGATCGATATACTCTGTATGCAAGAACCCTATATGGCTAAAAAAGAGAGGCCTGGTGACATCAACAAGAATTGTCAGTGTTGGTGGTGATAACGCGAAGGCTATACCATAGGCATCTTTAATAATGAGATACTCAAAGTCTTACAATTCTACGACTCACATTGTCTATGTACTAATCTGCTCTTTCAATTCTCCGACGAACCAGAGGATGACATCAGTAGGCTCGACAAAGCTTGTTAGAAATAACTTGGCAAGGATGGTTAGAAAACATAACATGCATATTTAACGAGTATGTAGATGAAGTAAAGCACAAAATTACGCACAATAAGATGTATCTGTAACAAAACCATACCACAGAAACTTGATCAGAAAGATAAATTACCATGGTGGAAAAACAACGACTAAATATGCAACAGTTGCAACGATGAGCAAGGTAAATCAAGAAGAGAAGGACCCACAGGAAGACTCCTAAATTAGTAATGTGATTAGTAATGTGAACAAGTTAATTGCAGAGCATGGTAATTCAAAACCGCATGTGGATTGTTATGAAAATTCAGCACAGGAAGGTTCTAACCTCCAAAAATACCAAATAGAGATGACCTGATAACTACCTATTCGAAGAATACCACAATATGTTTGTTGAGTGCACTGTTCCCTAAAATAAATACCACCAGAAGCTTATAAGGAACTTAGAGCGCATAGATGTGTAGTACAAAGCAACTTGCGTCGGGGGTAAATTAAGCAATGATGAAACGACGGACGTAATAATGTCAATAAAAGCTGGTAAAGCACCCGGATTTGATAATATTAAGGTCAAAGTGACACAAAGAGCATGGCCTATAATGCGGTTCTTGAAAGAGTTTCTATATCGAGGAGTTTTTCCGATAGCTTGTAACGAGATTCCACCAATTTAAAATCTATACTAGTCTTGGGTAAATTACTACACTAGTCTTGGGTAATTTACTCAATAAATTAATACTCGAAAATCTGTCCACAGAGGCAGTAGATCAAGGTGCTGTTAATAAAATAACTAATTGGTGTTGCAGCTAAAAGATGGAACTTTCGTCTGTCAAAACAGTAATGATCCAACTTAAAGGTTTTCTCGTTATCAGAAGACCACTTACAACTTTAATGATGTCCATTAACATTAAGGCTTTTAAAAGCTTCTGTGACACTGTCCTAAAAGCAATAAATAGTGTCAACTTTCTACTTTTTGCTACTTTTTGTATTTTAAATAAACTTTTACACTGAAGCCAAACAGTTTTCCATGAATAATCACAACCAATAGCTTACTGCTCTTCCATGATCTCTTTGTTTTGATGGGCTATGGAAGTAAAAAACTAAAAATACAAAATGGCACATGCAAAGCGTAATCGGTTGGTGTT
The DNA here is from genome assembly GCA_963556175.1 of Tipula confusa. Lineage (NCBI taxonomy): Eukaryota > Metazoa > Arthropoda > Insecta > Diptera > Tipulidae > Tipula > Tipula confusa. The sequence continues at coordinate 12,737,238 of OY744477.1, read as the reverse complement.
CAATGACGATTGAAGATGTTTTTACTTTGTTCAAATAAATGTAACTCCTGAAATATAAAACAACGCCTACCCATAGAGGGCAGTCCTTTTCTGTAATAAAAGAAATGATTTGAAAGAAGATGGTCATTACATTTAGTGGAAGCTGAGAAAATGGAAATTTTTAAAAATCCATTCAGTAAAATATCAGAAAAGTGACAGATGATGACGAAACTGAATATTGCTTTTTTATATAGATGATAAGATTATCCTTAGAGATGTGCTTCAAATGAAAGAAAAAGTTGTGGGTTAAAGGAGACGTGTGATAATTTTGCTCCGCCGGTCCAACAGTACTAGATCCCTAGCTAATGAAAGTAGTACTGGTGGTAAGAGATATAATCTTACGATCTGATATAAAAAATTTGCCATGTAACATTTTTTTAAACTGGAAGGTATACTGTAACAGTACAAACCCCGTTACTTACTCCAAAAAATGGAATAGGTGAATGATAAAGTCGATACCTATATTCGAGAAATATAAAAAAACAGAACTTGTAAACAAAAATTCGAGTATACAACATAAGAAGCTGAATCAAAATTATTATGGACCATCCTAATTTTGAAAAATTTCAGGATAAGTTACAACAATTAAGAATGACGAAAAGGCAGAATAAAGTTATAATGAAATTAAAATGGCGTCAGTAAATACTGAATATCCTAAAGATTTTGCAGATGTTTTGAATGCAGATATTAAGATAATCATGCAACTGTAGACGGATCGGAACACCTGGTTAAAGAATAATATTTGGGTTAACACAAGTCAATTCAAGCTATTGTTGAATTGACGATTTATCTAGAGTCTATGTCGTTTAAAACCACTCAGCAATGAACACTACATACCATACCTTATCCATCCAATAAGGAAGTCACTCTAGCCATAAAGAAACTAAAAATAACTTGTTCTCCTAGAGTGATACATTAGCCGAATCCAACATTTCAATTTGTTCAAAACTGTATCAGCTGTTCCATATTTGTCCATTACAGAGACTCGTTGGCAAAATCTCAGACATTTTAGTACCTAAAAGAGTGGCTGAAAGGATAAGCAGCAATATTGATACGTCAAATAACCATCATAAATTATGATTGAGAGTTTGTGCAATATTGTGGATGAAATGTTAGGCAAATTAAAAGCATGAGGCAGTAGAACGCAACAACCTGATCCTTGATTAATTTGTATGATTCTGGGCAAAGCATATAAGAAGATAAAAGTACCATGAGCTAAAGTATCATCTAAAAAACTTCACTACCTTACATGATTTTATGACTTTTTTAGCAAAAGAATGCGATGAAATTGAAATATTAGCGGGACCTTGAACATCATGTTAAACATCATTGTCAAGCTCATAACCTATGGAACTTATAACTGGGAATTTTACACAAACAAAATGGAGTGGCTTCTTTCTTTGTTGTAATGAACCACATCACTTTACAATCTGCCAACAATTTAAAGCACTTACTACACAGTCCAGAAGAGCAGTATTACAGTTCCAAACTAAACACTGAAATTAGTCAATGCACAAGTAGAAGACGTGCAATTCATATTATTACCAATATTAATTACCCTTCTACCTTATTACCGACTGCGTTAGTTAATGTGAAAAACCACTTTGGGAAATTTATGCAATGCATAATACTCATAGGTTCTAGTTTTCGGAAATTACCTTTGTAGTCCTAAGACTTAACACAGAAAAGACTTTCGAAATGAATGATTTCATCTTAAACAGTTATCAATTTCAAACTCCAGAATTATAATTATCTGATCGAATAATATTTTTGAAATATTAGAAATGCCAAAATGCTAACATATTTACCTCGAATCTTGTAGTGGATGAGGAGTATATTGACAATACCTTGAGGACATTCTTCAATGTCAAAGGTATTGTCTTGAGGGATTTAAACGACACACCAAAGCCCAGTCGGGTGGATAAGAAAAGAAAAGGCAGTAGAGGATCACAGCAGCTCCTCCGTTTAGCTCCATGTTGGGACTGGGCTAAACTTCATATTTGTGTCACTCGATCGACGTTAGTTCTACTAAGCCCATAAAACTACGATTTTATTCCTTCTCTCCAGCCATCCAGAAATTATTGTATACAGAGTTGGATTGGATAATTCCTCTAAGAGTAAAATCCGTCTGTATTTGGATGCTATAGAGAACTGAATAAGCCTATCAATGGATTTGGATCAAACCTGAGTTATTTCTGCGATTGATTTCAAAGATATCTTTCGGCGAAAACCTCTTGACCAGTAATCCAGAGATAAGACGGCGTTCACGATTCCTGAAATGCTCTTGTATCAATTCAAGGTGATGCCTTTTGGGTTATGAAACGCACCACAGACGCTTTGTCGCCTCATACACAAAATAATCCTGCATCAATTACACCATTAGGTCATTGTGTACCTTGATGACCTGCTGGTCACATTAGCTACTCTGAATATTTTCAACTGTTGAGAGATGTTGCTTCGCGGTTAAAGACGGCTGGTCTGACCATTAATTTAGCCATTAATTTAGTTCGTTTTAAGAGAAATCGGTAACTTTGGTTATATTGTCGGCAATGATAGTCTCTGCACAAACCTAGGGAAATGTAAAGCTATCTTGAAGTTTTCAGTTCTCAAAGCTACAAAGTATATTAGACGTTTCCTGGAAACATATAAGCGGTATCGCCACTTAATACCCAATTTCGCTGCTTTAGCCGCTTCCTTAATCGATCTTCCAGAGAAATGTTCTAAATCTCGGTGGTCAGTCAAAGCTGAATCTTCGTTTCATTCGTTGAAACTTGCTTTGTCTTTCTGCGAAGATGATGATCTCAGAGATGAGAGCACGTCCAATTAGGATATGCCATCTGATGGGCAATCTTTATCTGCTTTGTTCGATTTATTAGCGACTTCCACTGATGTTGCCAGTTTGACTAAAGACGACAGTGTACCCATTTTGCAGATTGACCTTTCTTCCTCGTCATCCAGACTATCCAGACTATCACAAATAAATTGACAGGATTAAATTCTTAAACGACGTCGATCACATTTTTCACATCCGTGGTAATAAAATTTTCAACATTCCATAATACGGCACTCGTTATTGTTTTTTTTCATTTATCTCCAATTTAGGAGCATAGGGCGTCCATTATTCTAAACCATCTTACTCTATTTGGGGCTATTGCTTTTATTTCCACCCATGATTTTCCAATGTGTTTTGCCTCTGCTAGCATCGTTCTCTTCCATGTCATTGCTGGCCTTCCAACCTTTCTTTTTCCTTATGGATCCCAGTCTAATGACATCCTCGTTATGCCGCTTGATGCCTTCCTCAGTGTGTGGCCAATCCATCTCCATTTTTTTCGTTTTATTTCGGTCTCAATGTCTGACTGACATGTTGTTATGTGCAGATTGATGTTACTAATCGTGTTAGGCATTTGTTTACGAATACATGTAGCTTCTGTATGATTTTTCCTGTATGCTTTCATGTCTTTCACCCATACAGTGGTACCGATTTCACACATGAGTTGAGCATTCGTATCTTGGTCTTGCGCGACAAGACAGAAGTATTCCAAACTTTGTGTAGCATGTTGAATGTATGTCTGGCTTTATTTATACGTTTGTGTATGTCTTCTTCTGTTCCACCTGTTTTCGTTACTGTGCAACCAAGGTATACGAATTCATTTACATCTTCAATTTGTATATTGTTGATGTGCATCGGTGTGGTTATATTTGTGTTATATTTGTGAGTCTCATCGCCTTGATTTTCTTGATATTAATTTTGAGACCAACTTTATTAGCTAGATCTGATAGCTGTTGTACTTTCTGTTGCATGTCGGAGTGTTTGTGTGTGAGCAAGCATATGTCGCCTGCATAGTCCAAATCATTGAGTTTACCAGTTAACCCCCATTGAATGCCATTAGGGGACTTGTTATCTAGTTTCCGCATTACGCTGTCATGGCACTCGTTATCCAGGCACAGATTTGCCTCAAGGCCTCTAAAGGAAGTTTTCTGTTAACGCCATCGGAGTGTGAGTGTTGAGGTATTCAAACTATTGTGGACAATAGAACATCATTAATTCGTTTCTCTATGATATGACGTAAATGGAATCACGTGAAATCGAGTGCTAATCCTGCAGATTGTGCTAGTCGAGAAATCGTACCCGAAGAATTGAAATCAAAGTGGTTGAAGATTTTTGAATCATCAGTTACCTGAACAGCTCCAGAGGAGCGGTTCTGAGAGAAGAGCACAAAAAATATCCGCAGTCAACAAATGATACAGTGAACGCATTAGTTAATCGTATATCTTTTTGGAAAAAGGTTTGTCGTATACTTGGCTACTGCTTTTGCTTCATTAAACATTTGCAGAAAAGTATAACAGACACTAGAGTATTTGGTGTGCTTACAGTAAATAAACTGCAATTGGCAGAGACTATTTCACTGTTGGTCAAGAATTGGAGTTAGATTGCAGAATGCAAATTGTTCGTATGACACAAAGCACCCTATCATTTTGCCAAAAAATCACATCTTGAGCAAAATATGATAGCTACCTATTTCCACATTATATAGCTCCGTTCCGGTTCATCCGGAATTATTATTTTTCCTTTTAAAACAAAAAATCTAGATTGTAAACGTCAAGAGTATATGTCCAGTAAGGCTACTTTTTTCAAACTAATTTGATTAGTAATAGTTCAGCAATAACATTTGCAGAGAATCAATATAATGATTAAACACAAGAAAAATTTCAGAATTCCTGGAATATAAAAATTCGGACCATTTTCCCAAAATCATAATCCCGGTATTATAAATATTGCTACAACTTGCATGAACAATTCGAAGCAAAGGGTAAAGGAGTCTCTTTAGATACGCTAGAGATACAATTAGGTTTATTAGGTTCTATACTATACATCCGTTAAAAGAAAGTGGGGAGTTATTGTTTTAAAAAAGGTGACTATCAAATATTTGCTTGATGTCAACAAGATAATCACTGAAGGTAATTAGACCAGTGGTCACATAAATGATAGGTACCTTTTAAAAGGTCACTGTTGACGTTAGAATACCACTAGACTTATTCAGGTTATTTAGAACAATACGGTTTTACCCATCTAATATTGCGAACAAATTTTTGTAAGTCATAATATTGTGCAAAGTTGAAAAGAAATCATTAAGAGTTTATGCAATACTGCGGTGTACAATACTCTTTGTTATTAAGTAACTCATGGAAATTGTGTGGACATCAAAAAACAAGAAGTAAGTTGAACGAATGCTGATTAGATTCTTTGCTTTTTATAGGCATTTGCAATTTAAACGCGCATGTACTTAACGAATACATTTATCTAAATTAAAGTTGCTATACCTGAAAACCCATTCATTTTAAACGAACTTTTACTGCATGCAACATTTTTAATCTACCTTCATGGTTAATAGTCGTAAATAAAATTTAAAATGGCGGTTATCTTTGTGGGTCACAAACTATACAGATTACGCCATCTATGCTGCATGTATTCAGTTTCCTAAAGAAATCATAATTTACGGTCTTATGTTGGCTATAATCATTTTGGGATCTAAACTAAGGTGGTAAAAACTAAAAACGCAAACCAATAAATTTTTTATTTTTCATTTTTATTTTCCAACAAACTCAAAAATTACAAAGTTTTAATAATAACACGAACAAGGTAACAACAACCTGTTGTTGTTCTTAAAAAACTATAAACTTTGACCTAGTATTCATTTACGAAATCCGAAGAAGAAACCGCACAACTATCACTAAAACTAAAATCCAAAAGTTTTATTTTTTTAATTTTTAATTAGGATTATAATCATAAATATTTAGCAACAAAAACACTTTTCATAATTAGATCTAATTAATTTAAGATTTTTTTTTTGGGATGAAAAAAAAAATAAAATCGTACATGAAAGTCGGTAGGGGGTGAAAATGTTAAATAAAAACTATACAAATTCTGGGTTTTGTGTGAAAATTATCACTAAAAGCTAATTTTGTAATTAGTTTAAATTGCTAATGTTAAATATTTGATATGGCTGTTATCTATTTGGAAGAATGTTAGAAGAAGATATTAAAAGCGTTTAAAAGCCATGGGAATGATTAAAAAATTAGCCATGTGTGTATCATACCATAAAGAGATATCAAAGAAAAATAATTTTTCATACATGCATTGACCGTTAAACACAAATTTAGCTGAATACTTCAGAAGAGATGTTGGAGTGATTTTTTATTAAGAAAATGCTCGAGTAATAGGGTAGAAAAGTATACTCCATTCTATTCGTCAGACAATAATGGGCGCATTCAGCTCCACCAAATATTGGCAACAGTTGAGTAAAATTAGCATGTTAAGTACTGGATGTAACTGAAATATTCGATATAACTGTCGGTCTAAAGTCATTTTTTCCATCGGTGTTTGTATATCGAGACAAAATCGAATTGCTAAAATTGAAATATTATAAGTTCTAAAAAATAACAGAAAGTTGTGAAATTAATTCCAGTCATTTTCAAAATTTTATTAATTACCAAAATCTAGAATTTTTTGTCCGACTTTATGCACATCTCAATGCAGTATTTTTGCTGATACCGAGAGCTTTAAATTAAAGTATCACTCCTCAAAATCGGACCACTATTACGTGTTGTATTTAGAGATATGCATTTCCCGACTTTTTTTCGTTCCCGAGAATCAGGAATTCCCAATTTTGTCTTCGGGAATTCCCGAGAATTCCCGAAAATAAATTTTGAATGAAATTGAGGAAAAACTCTTTGGTACAATAAATAAAATACAACAAAAATTACTATAATATTCTTTAATTCAATAAATTTTCTTTTCAGTCTTGAATTCAGTCTAGTTTTTTTTTAAATTAATCAACAAATCCTAAATAAATAATATATATTTAGAAAACATAACAAATTCATTAAAGTAATTTACACAAATTATAAATAAAATATTAGTACAATTAAATTATACTATTTTTTTTTAATAAAATAATGTTTTAAAAAACATAAACAATCAATAGAAGTATCCTTCAATCGTGATCTTCTCTTTGATACAATATGCCCCGACACAGAAAAATTTCTTTCGTTTTGAGTGGATGTCGGCTTTATTGTGAGCAAACCATTTTTTAAATCTTGAAGATTGGTGGTCAATTTTCCAGTCGCTTCAAGTATATTAAATTCTTTGTTTAATGTGGTAGTAAAATCATTAGCTATCGTTCGTTTAGATGAGTTTAATGTTGCTTTTATGCAATCTTCTAACTGTTGTTCTAAACTTGTTAATATAATTTTTGCATTGCTTTCAACTAAGACTACATCTACATCGTTAAGTTCAGAGCCACTGTAATATTCCGTCGATTCATCTGTGCTATTAAAAAGTCTTTGCATATAAGTTTTAGCAAGTTTAATAATATCAGATTTGGATGTTGGTTTAAAAAATTCATCCTCAATATCTTGTAAATTGTTTGAATTTTGTAAATATTTTAATAGTGAAAGTGTTGATCTATCTCTTCTTTTCGAAATTTGCACTTTTAGTTCATCTAAAAGTGTTTTGCTTAGTTCTGAATTTTCAACACGAAGAGCATTAAATAAAAATTTTAGAACTCCTTCGCTGGTTAAAAGGTTGGAATTTTCACGGCTCAAAGCCTCTACAGCATATTTGACAGGGCTTAAAGATTTCAGTATACATTTTGCTGTATATGTTTCCTCTAAACTCCAGATGATGCCCATATCCAGTTCCATCAAGGCCTTTTGTATAGGATCGATTACCCTTAAAAATCGATCCACCATTGTTTCTAGACTGCTCCATCGAGTTCGACAGTCTAAAAGCAAAGATAGTTCCTTGTTTTCTGCATCCATTATGTATCTTTGCAAAATTGAATTTTTTACAGGTGATTTTTTGAAAAGCTTAACGATTTTCCGAATTTTTTTAATAGTGTCGAAAATATTCATATTACTAGTAAGCGAATACTCTTCGGCCACAAATTCGTTTTCATTGTCTTCATCTTCACAGTCATTGTTGTTTTCGTCACCAAATTCTTCTTCAGCAGCCGCAGAATCATTTTCTATTGCCTGGTCCATTTCCGTTGGTTGCTTAATGTAAAATACGTTCATAATCGCAAGTTGTATAGCGTGATTGTAGCAGAGCTGTGATTCGACCGGTGATAATCTTCCATATTTAAGCATTACACTTGCGCCGTCACTTGTTGTCGCTACAATATCTTTAGTATATTCTAAACCAAAAACTTAAAGTTTTTCTTGTACCATTTGAAGTAATATCTCCGAAGTACAACTGCCCACAAGCGCTACTAAGCCTAGATTATCAGAACCGCCATCATCATAATAAATATGTATATTCAAATATCTGCGATTGTTCAAGCTTGTCCATTCGTCAATTGAAATGCTTGCTTTTTTATTTTTCAACTTCATTTGCTTTATTTTGGTGACAGTTTCCGCTTTAATTTGGTCATAGAAATCGTAGATCAATTTCATCACATCTCTTGGTTGTTTTGATAACGTAAATCCTTGATCTTTTAAGCTTTTACGTATAAATTCACTTTTACATATTTGTGAAATAGTCAGACCGTCTTTTGCTGCAAGCTTAGCCACTATTTCACCTAATGTTGGACGATTGTTTTGAAAAAACTTATCAATGGAAGCATTTGTTTTTGGCTTTTTTGAACTGGGTGAGTTTTGGTCATCTTTTTCATTTCGTTTCATTGAATGAATATGTTCTAAATGACGATGTAAACCACTTGTGGAAGATCCTTTATAAGCTAGCTGCTTAAAACAAATATTGCACGCAACAATATCTTTTTCTTTTTTTTTTTAAATACTGCCAACAATCGTCATAAGTTTTCGTACTCATTTTAGGGACCTATTTAAAACAAAATATTTGTAAGAATATAAAATAATTAAGTTGATCAATCAAAACAGAATTAACCTTTATCTTATTACGTAAAATTAATTATATATGTTTTCAACTTTTATATTCAAATAAAAGAACGAGTAATCACTTGCTAATTAATGTAAAACTTCCCGTTTAAAATCAATAAAAAATATCGAGAAGCACAAGAACTTAATGTATTGCGTTTTGTTATAATATCTAGAAAAACAATTTTTGGACAGAAGTGACAGTTGATTTGATAAATAATTTTAAGGATATTGTATTTTTTGTTACTGGCTATGTTTCTTTTTTATAAATTGGCGCTTAAGTCGGAAAAGAGACGATGAGTAGTTAACAATCGTACCCGAAAATGCTTCATTTTAGCTTTATTTAAAAAAAAAGCGAATTTTATTTACCAAAAAATAAAAAATAAATTTCCCGGGATTTCGAATAGATTTCCCGGGGGAATCGGGAAACAATTCTTGCCGATAATTCCCGGGAATTCCCGTTCCCGAATTCCCGGGACTAATCTCTAGTTGTATTGCATAATTTATGAATTTTCATAATTTTGTGGGCTAACTCCTTGCCTGATTTGTTAGATCCCAAATAGTTTATGAAAATGTATACATATTTCAACGCACAAAGTTTAAAAGTTTAAAAGTTTAAAAGTTTAAAAGTTTAAATAAAGTTTATAATAAAGTTTATAATAAAATTTTGGATCGTCAGATATAAATCCCTTCCATCATAAGGGTACGGATTATTTTGGACTATTTATGGTACATCTAATAAAAAGAATCCATATTCGCTTCTTAAGTATCAAGGCGGTGCACATAGAAATGGTTGGTAATCTCACTTATAATTAAAATCAGCTGTCAGACAAACATATAATTAGAAATCAGCTGTCAGACAAGCAAACATACATTTGCTAAAATGAAAATAATATAGGCCAACACATACCAACTCTATGGCTAAGTGGCAATTGGTGAAACAAAAAGAAACCTGGTTTGGAATCAATGGAATCTTGATTGCCTGGTGATTCTAGAAAAACGTTGTAAATGGACTCTTGAGTCTGACAATTTAACAACGGATTTGGCCTTAGTTGCTTAGTTAGGGTGAATTGTAAAATAAATGAATGTCTAAAATCTATGCGCAATATGTTTAAAAACCTTATGAACAAATATATGAAACCCGGAACCTTTGTGCATTAGATTATATAACCTCAAGGTCGAAGGCAATAAACTCGATCCTTCTATTCACACAACAACGACGAACACACAAATATACAGAGTTGTCGGACAAAATAAATATTAGCGCAATTTAATTGCGTTCGAAACCCGATTGAAAAACAAACATAAAAACTGCGAAATTTAGTCTCTGACAAGATGTGCAAATATATTGCATGCTTTTCATTGTCATACAGGTTACGTACGTATCTGAATTGTTTAACTAAATATTGGAAAACATATTACGAACCATCTAGTCAAATATTTTATTTAGTTTTTGGATTTTGGCAAAATATTGGCAGTTTATTTTGGTATGAGTTTTGTTTTTACAAACTGTGTCTCGATTTCTGTATATAAGGTGAACTATTTCCTCCCAATCAACATATTGAAATTTAGTTTCAGTAGAACACTAAGTCTAACGATACAAAAAAAAACAAAACACAAAAACTAAGATGAAGTTCAGTATTTTGACAATTGTAGTTGCAATTTTTGCAGTTCAGGTAAAGTTTGAGCACAATTTATTTGATTATAAAAATTCAAAAAAATTTTTTAAAATTTATTTTAGGATGTACTTGGTGCCCCAAGTGCAGATCCAGGATTATTTTCGCCTTTTTTTAGTTTGGGCGCAGGCCTGCTGAATACGGGCTTTGGCCTGGTGAATACGGGTGTTAGTGCGGGCTTAGGCCTGGCGAGTGCGGGTATTAATACGGGCCTTGGCCTGTTGGACACTGCGGGACAACTTACTGGAGCATTGTTGGGAGTACCTCCACCCACAGCAAAAACTACAGTGCCACCAACTACAACCGCAGCACCAACTACAACAACTACAACAGCTGCACCAACAACAACAACAACCGCTGCAACAACAACAACCACTACGACCGCTGCACCAACAACAACAACAACTACGACCGCTGCACCAACTACAACCACTACGACCGCTGCGCCAACTACAACAACAACAACCGCTGCACCAACAACAACTACAACCGCCGCACCAACAACAACCACTACGACCGCTGCGCCAACAACAACCACTACGACCGCTGCACCAACTACAACCACTACGACCGCTGCGCCAACTACAACAACAACAACCGCTGCACCAACAACAACTACAACCGCCGCACCAACAACAACCACTACGACCGCTGCACCAACAACAACAACAACAACCGCTGCACCAACAACAACAACTACGACCGCTGCCCCAACAACAGCAACTACAACCGCCGCACCAACTACAACCGACGCATCAAATACAACAACAACCGCAACAACTGTGCCTACTACAGTAGCACCGACTGTTGTATAAGCAATCAGTGTAAAAACTTTTGTCAAAATATGGTTGTCTTTATTCAAACGACCAATATTATGCCCTACAGTTGTACTGTGTGAAAGTGACCCTAATTGTAATAATAAAACTATATCATAATCTGCTGAAATTTTCAAATGTTTTTGATTTATTTTAAATGTAAAAGCTACGGGTGTTTTCAGTAAACACTTGCTCAACACCATAGTGATTGATACCATAGGGAAAATTGTCTGTTATCCCAATTGATTAAAACAGACCACAGCATCTGTCGAATTAGTTTTATAGGTGGTCTGTGTCAATCAACCATCTGCTGGCTCCTTACCTATAAAAAAGCGCGAGTGCAGATCACCAATTTAAGTGAATGGAAAGTGTATAGAAAATATTGGTAAATTTGTAATTGGTTGGCCTTTTACTATAAGTGATACCAATCCTAATTTAGGCAATTAGTAGCATGTAAACCAAAGAAAGAGGCAATACCTATGAGGCTTGTTTGCAAGAATATTGAGAGATGATACACATGGCTCGTATTGAAGGTTCAAATCAAGGAGCTAAACGTGGAATGCATTTTCTTCTGCATCATTTTGTGACGAAACCTACTAGTACTACAACCTAGCTGAGAGTGATGATTGATGAGTCATGCAAGACAAATTCTGGTAAGTCACTAAATAAATAATTAATTGCAAGTTCCAAGTGTGCAACTAACATTGTGGGAAATGTTACTGAGATTCCAAGGTTATCCTTACTGGTATTATACGTAGATGAGTTGCTGACAGGCGCAAATAGAGTGGAACAGTTCACTTAAGTATATTCAGAACCGATAAAGACATTATTTTCAAAACAGCTGGTTTCAAATTAAGAAAGTGAACATTCAATTTTATTTATAAAGACGAACCACAAATTACAAACGTGATTGGCGATGATATAGAAGCAGTGACTACCCAAAGAGGACTGTTTTGTATTAAGTGTGCAAAGGTTTAGTGATGGATAGAGTGACCACAAGGACATTGTTATTGGATTCAGCGAGAATTTTTGACCCATTGTGTTGGTTGAGAAATGTTTGAAAAATAGTTTCAAATATTCTAACGGCTTGTTCAACAAGTTTATGGAGAAAATTCCTAACGTCAAAAACGCATGTGAGATCTAAAGAGAAACCGGCGGATTTGACTTCTAAAGGTTTAATGACAAATTAATTTGTTGTGGCAATGGCTTTCATGGTTAAATCAGCCAGAGGAAAATTAGCAGGCTTGAGACTTAATTTGCAACCACTGCTTAAAGAAGTAAATTTAGAAGCAAGATCTCGAGTCACGTGTTTCGCGGTGGATACAAAAAAAACTTAGTTCGACAATATCCTGAAAGAACTGATAAAAAATTAGTCAATATTTACACGAATATGCAAAAGATAAATAGCTGAAGTTGAGATTCATCAAATGGGTCAGTTACCTAACAAACAATATCAAGTTCCAGTCGAGCATTTTTGAACTCTAGAGTTGACTACGCCGGGCTGAGGTCATTAGCCAGCAACCGAGGACATGTAGCTAAAATTTAAGGATTACCTGGCTGTATTTGTGTGGTTTTAGTGGAAAAGCAGTTCATTTGGAGGTTTTAAGTAACCTGGCGAAAGGGTAGTAGCCCGAAGGAAAATACCAGCCAAATTTTACAGTGATAATGCAACCTATTTTGTGGGTGGAAGCCAAAGGTTAAAAAGAATGGCAACCGGGACTAGAGGAGGAATGCAAGAAGAAGCTCCGTTAACCTCATCCAAAGTGTTCGACAGGGCAGTTAAGGACTTTGCTAAACTTAATTTGATTGATTGGCATTTCATCCCACCTAGGAGTTCAAATTTTGGGGATCATTAGATGCATCACTTTAACATTAAGCTATACTGATCTAAATTTATACCTCTGATACAAATTCCAAGCGCGATGGTGGGTATGATGTGAAACGACCGATATCCAAGATTGTGAATCTGGCAGACGCTTAAGGAAGGTTCCTCAAAGGCGGGATTATGGTGGGAAATGTACTATTGTATAAGTTAAAGTTAAGGTTAATAAGTAATTAAAATTCCTAATACAACTGTTAGCGAGGCCATTTCAGTTTAAAAAAATGGAACAATAACTTTTGATATTCGCATTCAGTTGGAGTGTAACCCAATGGATAGTTTCATAATTGATTAACCAATTTCAAGTTTTAATTTGGTACCAGGTCACCTCGCCTCGTTCTATGGAGTTTTTTTCAACGATTGGGTGATCTATCTCTTATTTCGTGTTCTGTTTAGCATGTATTTTGATGTGTTCCATCCCTATGTCCCTGTGAAAGTCCTAATTTCTTGTACGCTATGGAGCATAGACAATGCTATAAGCTGGCTACTGAAGGTCCATATCGGTTTCACAAATTTTTGTGGATTGTAAGCTCAGAGCCTCTATCCGTGACCCAATATATTTGTCTAAGCTTCATGTTAAGTTCTAGTTTTTTTCCATGCCCTGTTCACTTGAGTTTGGCATTGGGAGTCATGCCGTGGTATTTAGCTGTGTTTGCTTATGACACCTGCCTTGAGTTAATTTTTATTAGTAAATGGTTAGCTTTTGGATAGGTAAAACTAATATGAGTGATTTTGCCTCATAACGCTAGATTCTCCAACGCTTTGTTTAGTTACAAACCGCATTGGTCATCTTCTGGATTTTGCTAGTACCATCGGCGACATTAATTCCAAGTGCCATAATTTCAATGTCATAATTCGGTGACCCTTGAATGTAGTAAATGTAGTATTTGTCCAAGGACACTCCCCTGCGATACACTGGTGGAAATGTATATTGGATAAATAAGATTTTAGTACGGCATAGAACTGCTTAGGCTCTATAACTGCCTGAGTTCAGGGATTAAATTTCCTAACGTCATTGTTTAGCGTTATTAAATTTTACTCTTTGTCAGTAATTTCTGAATTTCTGGGAAACTATAGTTACCCCTACAGTATTTATTGGTAGTGAGGCTTATAATTCCGCTACCAATTATTGGTTCAACCTCTGGTGACGATTCAGCTTTTCTTTTTTACTCATCGTTTTTCTAGGATCCAGTTCGTCTCCTATCTAATCAGTGTAAAATGTTAAATTGCTCCGTTTCATTACTTCTGTTTCACTAATTTGTTTAGTAACCTCCCCCAAAGATCTATATTTCCTTTTTTAGATCGCAATATAAAATTTCCGCCTGGATTTCCACCTGGAGTAATATTTTTTGTTGTATCTGTGTGCATTACAGATGGTCTCGTTGGTCCGTGGATGGTATTTTATTTTTCTCCTACTCTGAAGGTGTACCTGGTAAGCATTTCCTTAACCGCCATCCGAGACGTGCTTATAATGGGTGTTTCAATTTTCTTGATCTTTCATTTCTGGGCGATACAAGAAACTTGTAATGTTGAACTTGAAAGTTGTTGCTGCATTTTCCAACCTAAGCGTGCAAACTCGTTTTGTCTCGGATGCATTTTCACGATTATACTACATGCCCGTTTAGGGGCTCTGGGATTATAACCTGTCGGAAGATATCGAAACATTATTATATCTCTTTTCTAAAATTGGAGGATATATAAATTCCAAGGTGGATTAAATTTGACCAAACTTTACAGTGTGAGTTGCACGGATTTAAATAAAAACTTTTGTGGTGAATCTCGGGAATTCAGAAGTGTAGTTCTCCATCTCAATGGTTTTATTTCAAATTATCCGACAACCGAGCATCCTATGTATCCATAGATATCATAACCAGTTAATTGCTGACACACAGTTTATGGTGAAACGTATTTTTGGGTAGCTTTGAAGAAATACTCTAGGTGGTGTCAGTTGGAACTAAAATGACGAGTATTGGGAGTTGCTATGCCAAAAAATATGATAACACAGCAAGAAATACCATCGGCAGGTAAAATAAAAAATTTCAAGCAACTTATGATCAAACTGACATGCAGGAACAACATTTTAAATTCATAGTTCACGATCTTATGAACCAGAAACGAACTTCAAATAAAAAAAGATCAAATCTTTATACTTTTTTACATGAAGATTTATTACGAGTCGACTGTCGAGTTCAAAATACAGCAACTTGGAGCTATAATGATGAGAAACATCCGGTTATAACCCCAAAGGATCTCCCAATCGTTAAGTTAATGATTCAAAAAGCACACGAACAAACGATGCCTTCATGAATTAACGCAATTAACAATAAAGTCATCTCCAAACCAGACCATGGTTATAGTTATATTTACCGCATTATGGTAAACTCACTTTAGGCCCGTATTACACTGTATAGGATGACCATTTTTAAGGACTGGAGTGGATTACGCGAGACCAATACACATTAAACCTATCAACGATCTTACTACCGCTGAATTCATCGCAGCTTTTAAAATATTTACTGCATGAAGAGCGCCTCGTGGAGGTCAAACTTTTTCGGTGCTAATAATCAACTTTAACGTGAGCTAAAGATAGTATTACAATGATCAACAAAAGAAATCTGGAAGTTATTGGTAAACAAGGAACCACAGATAACACTGCTCAATATGTAAAAAAGCAGCAAGCAGAACAGGAATTAAAGTTCACAACTTCTGTAAATTTACACGATTGTATTTGTAGTCAGTGAATACAGTGCCGTTTACGCTTTTACGTATTTGCTCTCCTCTGCCAGTCTTTAATTGCAAAGGGCCTGTTAATCTATCCTAGTGTGTGAATGCTACAATGTGATTATGTGCGATCTTAAAGTATTATTATTAGATTCTGTCAACATGTCGTGCTCCGCCAGTTTCTGTCTGGATCCCACTATAGATATTTCTTACATCTATATACGATTACCGTATGTTTTCATATTCAGAAACATTGCTTCTTGTAGATCAACGAGTTCTAGCCACTTATCTTTATGGCTGTAAGGCCGTTTCCCAATCACCGACTTATTGCAGACTTATTGACTTATTTGCCGCCATCTTGAATAAGTCGGTAAAGTCATCCCAATTGATTTTGGTGACTTATTTTGACAGCTACAATATTTTCGACGAATTTCACAATTTGTATACTTGCAAAATAAAAAATTAAAATGAACAATAAAAAGCAATTTTTATTATTAAATTATTTAGTGAACAAAAATATTAAACTATGCCTTAAAAGTAATGAAGATTTATTATTGTGTCTGGAGAAACGCGAAATGCGGAAGGTATGTATTTTAATTTTAAGCTAATTTTGAAATTTGCAGTTCATAAATACATAAACACAAAAATATTATTTGTATCTATTACATATTAAAACCATTCAATTTTCAGGGGTTGGATATTGCTCCATAAAGCGGAGCTTTATGTATGACGGCTTACTAAACAGAGAGCCAGTTTTAATAAAGAAACACCTTCGCGTTTCAGAAGAAGCGTTCCAAAAATTAATTCAACTTTATCCATCGAAACACCATGGGTATGATCCTCAAATGGAGCTTGGCGTGACACTGTTTTGGTTGGCAGCAGGAACTGCTACCGTGTGGTTAGCATATCTTTTAATATTCCAACATCAACTGTTTTCAATATTGTCTAGCGTACACTGAACATGATTTTAAATTTAATGGGAGAAATTATTGTACTACCTACCGAAAATGATTTTGAAAGCATAGGCATGAAGTTTGCTAATCGGGCAGAATCAGGCGTGTTCCGGAAAGCTGTGGGGGCTATTGATGGGACACACGTTAAAATAAAATGTCTAACCAATCGCCATGACGAGTATATTAATAGGAAGCTAGACTACAGCATTCAACTCCAAGGTATATACATTTCTAAATATAAGTGAATACATAATTGAAATTTGTTTATTTTACAGCTGTGTGCGATGCTGAATACAAATTTCTGCATGTTTGCATTGGGTGGCCAGGGTCAGTTCATGATCAAAGAGTTTTGAGGAATAGCGATATTTATTTGAATAGGAAATATCCTCCAAGAGATTATTTTTTGCTTGGTGATAGTGGTTATCAGTTAACGCGAGACCCAATAACGATCATCACACCATTTGTCGGGAACCATACGTTAACACAGCAAGAAAAAAAATTTAACCATCTTTACAGCAAAGCACGAATAGTTGTGGAACAAACATTTGGACAGATGAAGACCAGATGGAGATGCATTTTCCTTCGTTCGCTTGAGCTTAATCTAAAAAATTGCAATAAGGTCATCGCCGTGTGCTGCATACTTCATAATATTTGTATAAATGTTGGTGATCTAATAAGTATAGATACTGAATTTCAAAATGGAAATAATGTTGATTCCTTTTATGAAAATTACCAATCCCAAACCAGCGCAACAGAATTCAGAAACCAATTGTGTTTGGAAATATAAAACTCAATTTATGTAATTAATTCATTATTAATAATAATTATTAATAATATCACAATTCAGTTGTATTATAATATTTTATTTTAATTTTAATAAACTACATACTTATACTAATGAACAATATATACATTTTTAATCACTATCAGAAGAAAGTTCCACATCTGGGAAGTATTTCTGACATACTGATCGCATCATTTTATTATTTTTTTCAATTGATTTGAAAATTTTTTTGTCCCTGTCTTTTAGATATTGTAGAATTTCCTCTTGAATTTTTGGTCTTTTTCTACGAGTTGTATTATTTTCCATTGACTCAATGGCGCTATGGCTGGTACTAGGCAGTGACACATCTACAATTGCTTCATTACATTCATCACCACTCTCAGGGTCAAACTCGATCAGATAATCTAAGGAATCATTATCTGATATAGTCCGTATTCTGCTATGAGTGCTGCTTTCTATAATATTGGGCACTATAGTATGTTTCGTGTCCATTATATCATTGATTTTATCGAAAAAGATCCAGTTTGATGAATTTGATGTTGTGGGGGCTGTTCCTGTTTTCGAGTCCTTCATTTTTTGTATGCGTCTACCAGGTTTTTCCATTTTTTAATACATTCTTGTGGTGTCCGGTTTTCCAGTTCCCCACATGAAGAATGTATTGCTCTAAAAATGAGAAATATATATATATATATATAATATATATATATATATATATATATATATATATATATATATATATATATATATATATATATATATATATTAATAAGTAAGTAATTGGTATTACTACCTAGTTAAATGTAAAAAAGATCTGAAAACTTACGCCCAAATTACAGGAAACTGGCAGTTTTTCATTTTAAAATCCCTTTCTTTTGCCGCTCTTGCTGCGATGAGAGCACTGTAATGGTTTCTTTTCATTTTTTTTGTATAAAAAAAAACGATCAACAACATAAATTTGACAAGACAAATTTGACAAGTAAAAAAAATGGTTGCGACCATTTTTGATACCAAATAAGTTTTTTTTGAAAGAGAGAGATAGCAAATAAGTCTCCTCGCTAGCAGACTTATTCAAATAAGTCGGTCAAAATAAATAAGTCGGTGATTGGGAAACGGCCTTAATAGAAAACATTTAGCTAAATGACTCTCTTCAAAGATACAAGTTTAAGGGGCATTAATGATTGCCCTTAACTTGAAGTTAATGTTGAAGTCCAACATTCCCTAACATACGCTCTCCACCTGGAAATATCATCAAGTTATACTAATAATTTTCGAACGCATTTTCGAATTTAACATCGTTCTGTCATATGATCTGATAGTAGGCTGATGATATACAAAATAATGACATTTGTTTTTTTTTAAAATGGCGTCGTTATATTTTATATAATCGAATGATTTCTAAATTTCAGATTTATCTTATACGCGACGCCATCTTAGATAATAAATGGTATAATAAAATTATACCGTAATGGTATAATTTATGGCAGGTGGAGATGACAGGTAAGGTGGTGATCGTCGAATTTCACAGAATAATTTGGTCTTTAAATTATCAATTCGAATCCATGTTCATGTATTACCTTGTATCACCTTGGGAGTACGCTATTGTTTCGCGGGTAATGAACTGTTACCAATTTATATCGTGAAAAACATTTTTTAGTTTAGGCCATATTTACCAACAATAGTTAATGGCAAACTTGGTTATCTAAAAGGAGTTCAATTGATACTCGATGGCAAGACAAGACGGTAAGCATAGTGTTGCATTTCGATGACTTTTTATACAGTTTTTATGAAGATTGGTTAAATTATCTTAAAGGATAGTAATCCTTTAGTTTTTCTTAGAATTATATAAATTGCATTTACTGGACATTCAACTATCAAATTCTGCTAAAGAGGTAGTTCTATATCAGTGTTCTTAGAAGCTCGAAAGATTTGATAAACGTACCAGAGTATGATCTTGTATCATCTTGCGGTAGTACAAAAGCTAGTTGTTGTACTGTTGACTACTCTAAACTGAATTGAACTTATTTACTTGACTATGGAAAATTGAGCTTTCAATTGGTCATTAAGAATTACTATAAATATTAACAACTGATGCCGGTCCGGCTTACTATAGGTGCTATGTTTACATTACGATTTATTACCAAGTCGTACAACATCTTGCAAGCACGGCAAAAGGGTAAAAGGAATTGTTTTTTACTGTCAATATAATTTTGATTTAATAACAATTTTATGTTTAAATACACATAGTACTACCATGGTATGTTTGGCCATTGCCGTATTAGATGTCGCTACTGGTATCGTTTTAAAATAGTCAAAATATTTTTATATTTTTAATCCCCTAAATGTCATATGTTTATCGAAAAATTCTTAACGATATTCTATCGACCCGACATCTGGAACTTCAATGGGTAAACTGTTTTTTTCTTATGAAGGTATAGACACTTAGAATGGGACCGGTTTAACGACACCGATTACAAATGGCTGAGGAAAAGAGAATTTACCTTTATTGCTCATTATTTTTTATTGAAATTTCAATTATTTAGGTAAGGGTGGTACTCTTCCAAAGTGAGATTTTTTTAGTTTTATGGTGGTAGAGTGCGTTATAGTTTTAGCTATTGGTCTTCAATGAAATTTCCTCCAATGACTGATTGCTCACGAAAACTTTTGAAAAGCTTTAGGTAATGAGTTTGTGGACATTTTTATCTCACAGTTCACTTAATCGGCAAATCGTGCTTTCCGACCTTTCCGACCTTCTTTCGAGTTTACACTATCAACATATAGTAAAATATTGATACTCAACACAAAAAAGTTCACACAGAAATTCGCTAAAGCTTTTCAAAACACAATTTTGTTTTAAAGCTTTAATGCTTTATGTATATATGTTAAAAGGATGAGTTATATGTTTAGTTATTGATTATTTTGTAAACATTTTTGAAATTAGCGCATTACAAATTAATTCCGATACTTATGGAACGATGTTGAAAATGTAGAGCCGATTTGATAAGAGGAGTAACTCTTTTTTATTATTTAATTAATTAAATTGCGGAGGTGGCGGTTGTAAAGTAAAACATTTACCTTTACTACTGTGATATCAGGTGGTTAATGTTGTAATAAATTTTACCTGTACAACGTTTTATGTCACGATAGTTACCTCATTGAAATAAAAAAATTACATCACTGTATAGATTCGTTGAAAGCGTACAACCCTAAAAATACATATAGAAATCATGCTTTATTCGTACGTGCCATTCTCAAATCTAAAAATAACAGCAACACGTATTATCATCAAATGAATTTATGTACACCGTTATGTACCTAAATCATAGGGGTAGACACATTTTGTACACATGACATACACGTATATGTGAAATAAATTTAAAGCTTTCCAAACTAGATGATCTAGGATTTTTATTAGATTTGGGAACAAAAACTCTCTTTTACCTATAACACTCCTTACATGCCATATTCATAAGGAGCTAGAGAGCTTTTGACTCAAAAGTCGATCGTTCAAACACTATATACTTACAAAATTGTAAGGAAATTAAAAATTCTTAAATTCGACCACCCTTCATCTAGTGCCATCATATGCTCTATCACGCGGCGCTTGTTCGTCACGCCAGCTTAGGCTTGGTATTCCTCTCCGACCCACACCCGATGGTTGTTATATTACACTATTGTCGCAATATCCGAGGAGTGGAATTTTGAACTATATGCTAATTCGAAACTAGTTGTCTGTGACTTTAAAGGCCCCTTCATGAGTTAAGATTTAAATCCTTACAATTTAAATCCGAATATGAAAATCTTAGGATGTAAATCCGAACTCGCTAAGACATCTTTATGGGAACATAGATCTATTGAAAAAGGTTTTATTTTTTAAGTATAGCAGATAATATGTAAGTCTTTTTTCATCTAGAGGCAGCTCTTCTTGATCTCAGATTGCGAGAATTAGATGGTATAGCTGAGTTTCAAGAGTTGCTTCTTTGTTTCAACTATAGCTTTGCGCGAATCCCATCGAGACCCAGAGCTTGAACTCATTAGCTTTTCAATATATACACTCCTACTGTTGGTAATGGATCTAGGTTAAACAACCGTAGTAAGATTTCAGGCATTGGTAAAGTAATCTGTATAGTTTTCGTTTAATTCATAACCATATAAGCTCCATATAAGTTTGCTTTTTATGTGTCGAAGAGATTTGTTGGGTTCTTTTCTAGCATTAAGGTATTCCTAACGGATGTAACAGGTGTTCCACGGTAGATAGCGTGGTCATCGTACTATTCTTTATGAGCTCTTGGTAGTCGTCTTCTGAAGGTCGTTTGTGCTACTGTTGTAAAGGTTGACGACAATAATATTTGCCACTGATATTGGATATTGCCTGAACATATTCTTTAATGGGGGCTTTTGATGAAATTTTGTACTTGTATTTGAAAATGACAAGCATTAACGCTTTTCATGTCGGTATCTCCATGGTCTTCGTCATTCGATCTCCATTCTTTTGTAATTCTTTTATGAGGGAGAAATGTGGTTGAGGTGAATAGATCATAGCAAACCGGACGTTGCGAAATCCGTTATATCCTCACTTAGTTAATGCAATTGTTTGGGCAATTATGTGTTCGATATCTGCACTAAAATCACCTAAATCACTAGAGTTAATCAAAACATCTATCCGATATGCAACAATTGTGCAAAATTACCTAGATCTCAAAAGGAAAAGAACGCCAATGCTTTAATAAAAATAATCGAAAGGGAACTGAGATAAACAGAGAGAAGAGAGAGAAAGAGAGAGGGAGAGAAAGAGAGAAAGAGAGAAAGAGAGAAAGAGAGAAAGAGAGAAGGAGAGAAAGAGAGAAAGAGAGAAAGAGAGAAAGAGAGAAAGAGAGAAAAGAGAAAGAGAGAAAGAGAGAAGAGAGAAAGAGAAGAAAGAGAGAAAGAGAGAAAGAGAGAAAGAGAGAAAGAGAGAAAGAGAGAAAGAGAGAAAGAGAGAAAGAGAGAAAGAGAGAAAGAGAGAAAGAGAGAAAGAGAGAAAGAGAGAAAGAGAGAAAGAGAGAAATTGAGAAAGAAAGAAAGAGAGAAAGAGAGAGAATTATAAAGAGGAAAATCAAATTTATAATATTTCATAAAATCTATTTCTCTAGAAAGAGCTGCTAAACGAAAGTAACATAGAAATTATTATTTGAAACGAAAAAAGTCCAATGTATTATAGTGGCGTTTTGTTTAAAAGAAACTTTAAATTAAAATGAAAGGGAAATACTATCATTTTAAGATCGACTGAGAGAATATGATAAACTGTTGCTTGCGAATTCCAAGTTCATTACTCTCGGGAACTGAAATAACTTGATTCAGATATAAGAGGGTGTGAAAGTTTTCCAAGCTATATACTGCTTTGCTTTGCTTTGCATTCCTTACCACACCTAGACATGGTGACTTTAAAGAAAATGGTTTTTTATTTATCCCCATCTAAACTTTATTCCAAATGTAAACAAGTCTATTAATATTTCTCTACATTCAACCAGAGTCCGCCATCGCACGACAATGTAAGATTTTGTGTTTGAAAATTTGGCTGGGTACTGCGTCTTTGGTGAATGAGAAAATCGATAGTTTATCAATAATGTGGCCAGTCCAATTTTGGCTTGCATCATACCAAACGTAGACCAATACAATTGCGTGGTCCATCACCAAATGGAAGAAATGCAAATGGATTACGTTTTGCTGTTTCAGCGTCACTAATCGGTCAGGATCAAAAACGCTTGGATTTGGAAAATATTCGGGATCATTGTGAATCCCCAATATTGGGATAATAAGCGCTTGGTTTTTATATATGGTATAGCCGGTTTGAGGTTCACGATAATCTTTCGATGCGATTCGTCGTAACTGCGCTACAGGTGGACATCGTCGTAATGCTTCTGTAATATAAAAAATCGTTCATTTCGGTTAAAGCCATGTTCGACCTCTCAACTCACCATTAATAACTTGGCCCAAATATTTCATTTCCATCATTGCTTCGTACGAAAATTCTCCACCATATTTCTGCAATGCTGATTGAATTTCGTTTCTTGCCTTTGTTTGAATCTCTTGATGGTATCCAAGTTCCAATAAAGCATACGACATAACCGACGATGAAGTTTCAAATCCAGCGATCCAAAAAATAAACGCTTGAGCCGCTAGCTCTTCAAATGATAATTCATGTCCATTAATTTTATGACTTTCCTTTTGCATGTTAAGCAACAAATTCATAAAATCGTTTCGCTCCACTTGATTGGTGGCCCGATAATCGACCGCGTCACGAACAACATTTAAGAAAAATTTCGAAACATCTCCATTTAAGCTTTTGATCCCAAGTTTGTTTGACAGTTTACGATTGGCCAGGCTAAAAAAGAATTTTAGTTTATCCAAACCTTTTAGCTCGAACGCTCGTCGTCCCATAATACGAAATTCGGTTTCTGGTATTTCTAAACTGTTACACTGGATGCCAAATGCACATGACCCAATCACATCGGTCGTAAATCGAGCAACGATTTCCTTAAATTCTAACACACTCGACAGCTTAGTTTCACGTTCGACACACGTTTTTAATTCACTCGCGATTTCCATTATCGTTGGAAACATGTATTTCATTTTGCCCGAAGTAAACGTTGGCGTCAATTTAATTCGTAAATCTTTCCATTTTTGATCTTCGATCGCGAATAAATGGGCCGACAATGGATCGTCACGTTCGTTAAAATATAAGCCACGATTTGTAAAATAATTAAAATCTTTGACGAGCACCGATTTTACAAATTCTAAATTCGAGGCCATCACGATCGGTTCCAAAAATAGAAAAAGGCCAATGAACGGTGATTTTTGGTGTTTCGTTTCCATATAGCATTGGGCAAATACTTCAGATGTATGCTTCGTTTGGTTTATAGGACTTACGGAGCCGAATGGAAATTTTGGCTTAACATACGGTAAATTATGATTTTTCCAATATGCATATTTTCTTTTGACGTACCAGGAAAATGCTACGAAAATTATGAAAATCCCAAAAATTACGTTTAAAAAACTCATGGCGGTTTTCAACTTATCGGATCGAATTAACTTTTCACTATAACTGATTTATACAAGACGAATAATTGGAATTATTAAAACAAATTACGCTGATATGCAGTAAAACCTAGAAAATTTTAATTAGATAAGAAAAATGAGCTTATCAAGTAGTGTAAAGTTTAACAATATACGTAACCGCATCTATTCATATAGACCAAAGATAATTGACCTTCTTTCGGTAAACAAGATAAAACCAAATTCCATGTAAACATTGTGGAATTGTGTGATAATATATTTAGAAAAATAAACATATGGTCGATAATTCATTAGAAATTTGAGCGCACGCCACAACAACGCGTGTGTGAAGTTACTTCAATTATTTTTAAGTACTGTGCGCAATACTGTACTTAATTTTCATGTTATTCGTTTGGTTTATTACTACCTGCTAACTATTTATTCAATTGTTTTACTTTTTATTGTCATATTTACATTTACTACACTGGTGATTTATGCACTAAGTATAAATAACTTGGCGATAGTAAGGTTGAAAAATAAAATTCATCGTTTATTGGAAGAAAACTTTGGTTAAACTGCTAAAAATATTTGTTCAAGGTAAATATTATCAGAACACAGCCATATATATCGACAGAGACGATATTTATTTGTCACCGCACCTAATCAGAATTTAGTTTGTTTTTAGCTTAGACGCATCTGATCTATATAAAAGAGTTAAGCTAGAGATCTTCTAACCCGGATATCGTTGTAATATTTTGAAAATTATTTTTCGGTACGTTCCAAATTTTGCGAATTTTTTGACCTGCAATCGCTTAGTTGAGTTAGTAGAATTACTGATTTGAAGCGTACTCTATTCAATTCAATGTTTGTGGCGTATTTTCTATTCTATACTTTAAAACACTCATCAAGTTCTCAGATCACGTAGGGACAATGCGGTAAATTTCTAATTTGTTACATAGTAACATACCTAAGCAGGCTTTGCTTTTTAGATTGTTTTCAAATCTCTCTCGTTTTCTACTTGTTACGATAAGTTCACTAGGCTTCCAATAATTTTGAAGTGGTTCGAAGATGTTTTAATGTCTACTATAGATTCTCTTTTTCTGTTGCTGTTGATCTCTCATTTTCTCTCTCTGACTCCCTTTTTTACTAGGTCTCCAAAATCTGGACGCTTCTAATGCAGACACTGTTAAAATTAAAAAAGGTTCACCACCCCAGACTGGTCTCCAGTTAATCAAAAAGAAACACAATAAAACAAATGCGCGTCCTCTGACAAAAAACTCGACAAAAAAAGGAAAAAACGAGGTTTCGTATGCTGAACTGCTAAGGAAAGTGAAGATGGACTCAGAACTTTCTGGTCTGTGGAATAAAGTTATTCATATTTACCAAACTACGAACGAAGGTTTTTTGCTAAGTGAAAGAACACTGGGAACCAACTACAAATAGGTGTTTCCCAATCCCAATTGGAATAATAGGATGAGTTACTTTAGGCTCTTGAATCGCTGATGGGAAAAACAAAAGCTATTGCATCTATAAAAAGGTTAATCAAACAGCAGAAAATGTTATATCCAAAGGGAAAAAAAGGATTGGTTGGATGAGAAATACACCTTTAAAATGGTTGAAATGTCTCAAATATGGTCACCAAACTCAACAATGTGGAAGTTTTGAAGATATGTCTAAGCTGTGCAGGAAGAGTGAAGAAGATGGTTGAATTGTAAAAGGCTGCAGCATTGATCTGAAAAGTATAGGAACTTACGAACAATACAGGAAATTTGATAGTAATACTGGAAAAGCCTATTTCTCAAATCGTGTCTGTGGGAAGTTACCTATTCAAGAAAATGCTTGTAGTGCTGAATTTATTTTTATAAGATGTAAGATTAATTGTAATCATATGTATAGGTGTTATGCTCATCTAACCATAGAGGAGCTCAAAGTCACAGTTTTTTGTTTCCGGGTAATTTTAATGCTTGGGCCTTTGAATGGGGTATCCGAGTTACTAATAATAGAGGAAAGGCTTTGTTGGGTGTATTTTCGTTACTTCCAATGGTAATGCTGAATTTGGTGATAACTCCACATTTCTTAGGCAAGCTCGATAGTAGATCTTATATAGTTGATTGATTTTCTCCTAACTAAAGTATTAAGTTGGCAAGAGTAAGTGACCTATACACATACAGCGATCACATACAATACGATGGAGATAAATAGATAGCTGGAAGGTTCCAGTGTACTGTTTGACCAGTAATTATACGAGCTGTGTAAAAAATCAATCAGTGCTAGACGTTTATATCAACGTGGAAGGCCCGAATCGAAATACGAGTTACGTCAACAATATTGTGCTTCTTGCTCAGTACTTAAGTATACCATCAAAGCGAGCAAACCGCAATCCTTTCATGAATTTTGCTTGTATATTGTGCCTAAACTTTTTTTCAAGTACTTGCGGGAGTGATAATCGATGCAAGACCGTCATTCCAAGCCCATTTGGATACTGTGCCAAATGAATGAATAAATGAAACAAAAACAAAACAAAGAAACGTAGAGGCCGAGCCGCCACTGCACATATAAACAGCAAGTGCCTTCTGTCTATAACAGTTAAAGCGCTTTAAGAGTATAGTTTGTCCATTTAGAACGGTTTCGGATGAATCTCAAAGCGGGAATGACGCCTGTAGATTTACTAGCGAAGGATCGTTTAACTATGGATTTCCCCCGTGGAGATGGAAACAAGAAGGAAACATGATCTGTGCGAAAACTGTAAACGAGTGGCCAGTGCGATGGAATATTTTCCCGAAAGGGAGTTGGACTGATTAATCTTTTCGGTTAATAAATGTACAAATAGGAGTTATGGATATATATATATATATATATATATATATATATATATATATATATATATATATATATATATATATATATATATATATATATCGTTTTTCATATTGCCCTGAGTGCGGCCAGGGTAAAGCTGAGAATGTAGAGCACGTGTTTTTTTTAAGGTTCGCTCTTTTGCAATGTAAGATCTGAACTATTTAGGTCAGTGGGAGTTAACCTAGCACTAAATATTATTTGCTGTATGCTGGAGTCCAAAGGATCGATGGCTGCACAAGTTATGAAAAATTACGACTCTTACAGCGAGGATTAGGAAAGCTAAAAATCAAAAATGATGGCAGCTTGAGCAGATTCATTAAGTAATACTTATTGATAGTTCCACGAGGCCAATGGCAAAGGAAATTTGGGATTAGAGCTTTGTCGGTAAGAATCCAACACCCTTCCAAGATTATGATAGTCTTTTGTAAGATCTTAGACGGTTCTCTCCTCCACAAAAAACAAAAAAAATCTCTATGACTAGATATCAGCACCTTTTTTTTTAAACAAAGAACTAAAGAGGCATATTAAGGCCGCTTGAGACAGCACTGTTGATGATATCATGGGCATTTTGATAAAATTGGAACAATTTGGAATAATACCAAATTTTACGGATCAAAGCGTTTTATAGCATAATCTAATCCATTCGAGGTATTACGTCTCCATTTCTTTAATTATTTCTATCATTTTCGGCCATTGCTCGTGAACGAGTAATGAGTATTATAGATGGACATCTAAAATCTAGACACTTAAAATACTAATTCTATTCTATCAAAGATGAGACTAGCTTCTAAAAATATTATCCGCTTTGTGATTGGTATTGCTTGGTCTAGGAAACATAATAAGAAATTTCGAGTTGTACGTTCTTGTTGGCCATATAAAATTAGTTTTAATACTACTATGACGACGTCTGGATTTTATTGCGTGCAAACTTTATTTAAAAAAACTGACCACATAAATATATGTGATATTAACATCCATCATTCGCATAAATATTTTTTTGGAAAAACTTTTTAAAAATACTCATTCGCCCTCTTTGTTTCGACTTCGTTTCGACATTGCTGTATAGTTTTGTTGTTGTGTATTATTATATAGTGACATTGACATCAGATAAATGGATTTATTTTGTAAATATAAATAGAATTAACTTAAATGGTAAAGAAATCTATGTTCTATTTTAGAATCTAAAAATGTTTGTATTAAAATAAAATCTCTCATACACCTACAAAAAAATGCTTTTATGTTTTTCATTTATTCATCAGTCATCACCAATTCCATATAATTAAGTCAACATTTAGGAAAATTGGAAGACACAAAAAGATGTGGTACTTCGAGAATCGTAAAACTAAGCAACTTTAAGATCGAGTACTGTGCAAATAAAATTCTGTGGATAGTAGTCCCAAGCCGTAGATCATATCACTTAGATGG
Organism: Tipula confusa; assembly: GCA_963556175.1. NCBI lineage: Eukaryota > Metazoa > Arthropoda > Insecta > Diptera > Tipulidae > Tipula > Tipula confusa. The sequence continues at coordinate 12,708,160 of OY744477.1, read as the reverse complement.
ATGCGAGTTGGCAATGAATTAATGGCGTTAAATATCGCTACAACTTCGTTTTTGTTGACAATAGTCCCAGATCGCAACATATCAATAGTTCAACATGAAATTGACTAAGACAAGACTGGGGGTGAGTGGCATAATGTTTATTTGAAAATTTTTGTCTTTTGCTAATCATAAACGAGTCTATTGGCTAGCCATTCTGCATTCAGCTCAAATGTTTCGGTAATTTTTTAGTAAACGGTGCACTAAACGCAAGCCTTTTTCCTAACTATTTCTATGTTTGGCAGGAAACATTTAATTAGCTTTCAATACATCGAATTGCTCTTTATTTCTTGCCACGGTGCAATAATTGCTTTCCGTAGTGCAACTATACTACGCCTTTGTATGCATAAACAGTAGACCCTCAATTCTATATTTATTGCCCCAAGTTTCTTTGACAATATTTTCTCACTATTATTATTTATAATGTAAATGTGATGTTCTGATACCGAACGTTCCTTTATAGATGACTAAATCTCAAACGCAACTGGAGACGTGATTGCACACATCCTCTTACATTTTTCCAGTTGGTACTGTTTAATCTACCAACCATTAAGCTCTGATACAACAATATTCAACAGCAATCAATAGACTTGGAGCTGCCGATCATAAATTTGTTCCTGAGTATCCTAACAGTGCGAGTAAAATTCTTTGACTAACTTGGGTGTGCATTAAAGGGGATAGCACATGACATTTTTTGATAATTTGTGAATCGCCTGAATTTATGCAACGTGTATTTGACTCACATCAAAAAAAATTCAAAAATCGTTACAGATTTTAGATTATTTCAATTAATTTAATTATCTTTAGCACAGTCTGTTCAGCAACAAATGCCGAAAATGTTTTGGATAAAACTGCACGAGTTTTGGGCGGATGCAGTCTGGCGGTTTGGTTCGCCCAAGCTGTGGTACAATTTTGAAATCGGAAAATAGTCAGCGATATTACAAAATTCTAAAATGTGTTCTTGCCTAGACGTGGTAAAGTCACGAATCGACATTATCGACAGATAATTTATATGGAATCCTAAAGGACATTCTTATCAAGCACCATATAATTAGCAAAGAATAACGATTAGAGACGTTGTTTGAAGCTCTGATACGGGAGATACGAAACCATCGGATTTTTTTTGTTTCATGGTTAGTTCGTTCGCAATCTTTTAGAGAAACTTTCGACTCGTTGCTTACCTGGCAAAATAAATATGCCTTTATATGCCGCAAGGAAGCTTACTTTTTATGTAAGTCAAATACACATTGCTTACATTCAGGCGATTCACAAATTGTCAAAAAATTTCATGTGCTAGCCCCTTTAATGCACACCAAGTTAAAGAACATAGTCAAAGAACTATTTTACTCGCACTGTTAGGATACTCAGGAACAAATTTATGATCAGGAGCTCCAAGTCTATTGATTGCTTTTGAATATTGTTGTATCAGAGCTTAATGGTAGATAGATTAAACAGTACCAACTGAAAAAATGTAAGAGGATGTGTGCAATCACGTCTCCAGTTTGTTAAGATTTAGTCATCTATAAAGGAACGTTCGTGGACGTACCTAATTAACTCGTTTTACCTGAAAAACTCCGTCAAGTTTTTCTGGTTCGGGAGCTTCAAACCCGTTTATGGATCAGGTTCAATCTGTCTTAAAAATTCCATTAAGTTAATTGTCTTTCAAATTCAGAATAGAGAAGTTAGGAATTAGGTCAGAATAGTTTCCGAGGTAGATCAAGGTTTCGTTCGCAAAGCTTCAGAAATAACCGTCAATTCAGTTGTCGTCGATCTCATAATTTCAACGGGATATGTTGGTATTTTCAAAGTTTTGGGGATTAAGCGACCAGATGTTCCGATGGTTGCGCTTATTCTAAGGCAAAGGGATCCCAAGTAATAGGGATCCCAAAAAAAAAAAAACATGCCACTCCTGTTGTTATAGCGGCGGACAACTGGGTTGGGTTATCACGCCGCTTATTATCACGCCGCTTATTATCACGCCGACCACAGTAGATCCAGCAATGAATAGAATACAATGTTAGAAATTAAAGCTGGGACTTAAAAAAATCGTCCTATTAGGGAGCAGATTTTTAAAACAGCAGAGAACGTTTTTAAAATTGCAATCACGACACAATTTTGCCTTTTTGAATTCAAAAGGATGCCATTTCGATTGCGTGATGCAGTGCAAACCTTCTAAAGGTTTATCCTGCGTTTGCATGAAATTGGAGTACATCTTCGTTTATAAAGACTTTATCTTTGTTGCTATATAGTCATCCTCGTGTGAATCACGTAAAACACCTCAACGAGTTATTCCGGCGCCTAACAGAATATGAACTAAACATAAAATTATTGAAATGTGTTTTTGGAGAGACCCAACTGGACTTCTTAAGCTTCAAGGTACAACTAGAAGAAATCTGCGTATCAGAAGTCAGAATTAAATCCATAACGACTTTTCCAACTCTCAGAACCGTTTTTGAGCCTCAACGGTGCATTGGAATGATCAACTACTACCATCCCAAATTTGTCCCAAATCGCTCGCTCTAATCTATTCCCTAATTTGGCCATGCTGACTAGCATAGAATTTGGCTTTGAGAAGCCAAAAACAACATTTTTCACTTGGCCCAACCCTGACAACAACGCTGAATATACTGAGTATATAGCCAGATGACCGTTGGTTCTGGTGTAGCAGTTAGGGTCGTACTTCAACAAAAAGTTCAAGGGATAACTGTACAGCCTTGTATTGGGTTATTTTAAAAATAAATTTAACTATCGCCGAACAAGAATATTCGACATTCGAAGGAAAGTAGTTGCTGCCGACCATGAACGCTTCTTGAAGTAGATAATAAATTAGTTTCTTCTGGCTGTTTCGGGTAGTCCAAAGTGCGGAAGATCTAACTGTTGATCCATTGAACCCAATGAAGTTTTTTTCACTCTTGACACGGTAAAGGCCAGCAACGGTGTGTTGAAATTACTAATTAAATAACGAACGATAGATTAAAGTGTCATCGAACGTAATCAAAATTTAAATATTGATTTCCAATGCCGACGATTTAGACGAATTTATACAGGAAATATGACTAGGCAAACGGATTAAATGGAATGGGCACATTCTAATCGAAGTACTATGATAATTTAGTGGTTAAATATATTTCATGGTTTTTAGGACAAAACTTCTAAAATCGATTTATTTTCACGATACCATAATTAATTTTCACTTACCATGCATCGCTTCTTCGCCCTTGTGGAATACGTCACTGGTTTGACTTTTGATTGTATCCACTACACCGCCAGGACCACCAGCACCATTCATCAATGGTGAACTACTTGCACATCCCATTATTAGTTCTTAAAATAATTATTTACCCCGCAAAATATGTAAAATCGGTACAATTTTTTAATTTTTTTGAGGGCGGTTTTAAACGGCAAAACAATAAAGTTCAAAATGTGACTGGATACAGAACAACGATATGTGGTTGCTTTCTCATCGTATATCTCGAAAAAATTTAAATAAATTGGTTGTGGCCGTCGTTCGTTGTGTTCGCGCGGAAAAAGGTTAAATTTTATAATTTTTCATTTTACAAATTATGAGTTTCATAAATTTTCCAACATGGCCCAAGAATTTTTTATTTTTTTTTACTGGCGGATGATAAATTTATTTGTTGTTGTATCTGGTTTGATATTATTATTTATGGTTTTACGACGGTTTGGATCTGTAATGGAAAATAGAAAAGCAAATAAAAAATTTATTAGTTGAGAGACGATAAAGTTTTTAAAAATATTTAGTTTTTATATGCATACATGTTTATAGTTTTACAGTTTGAAACACTTATACCGCTTTGTGGTGGAATTTAGTAGATGAATATGGGATATATTCTAATGTCACAAACAGATAAAAATTGGTACAGTACATTAAAACTTTGACATGATGCCTAGTACATGATGCAATGGGCTTAGATATTGCTTGCTAAATTTTAGAAGTAAAAAGTTACAATAGGCCAGTTTGCGATAGCTAACAGCCATAACAGGATATTTCAGGATTGATTGAGTTGGAGTGTACGACCAAGCATTAAGTAAGATTTCCTAGAAAACGCCGGGCCCACCGTATACCGACTTTCACATATACTTGGAAGGGTAGGATAGTTAGATATATCATTGAGACCCGGTTATAGACACCTTAGTATATAATATATTTTGATTCCTTGTTCATAGAATCATAGAGCGCCTACTAGACTGGACCATCAATCCTGTTGGACGCTCTTGATTATATTTCCGCCCATGATTTTCCGTGTTGTTACACAATAGTCAAAGTGTTTTTGTCTAGCCCTGACCAACAGCAAGCGAGAAACATTTCAAGAAATTATCATTTACCAACAATCAAATTTGTGATGTGACTGAATAAAAATACGGTCAAACAGCTAATTTCCTCTTTCCTTAAGGATTCCACTACAGAGCTCTTTTGTTACATCATTCATTGACTTCCAAAGCGTGAGGCCAATCCAGCTCCATTTATACGTTTCCTAATTTCAGTCTCATTGACTGTTTAACTGGTTTGCCTTAGGAGCTCAATATTTGTAATTTTGTGCCAAAAGCACCTCTGTATAATCCTAAGACATTTGTTTACAAACACCTGTAGCTTGTTATTGATCTTTTGTGTATATGCTTCCTGGTTTCACAGCCAAAGTAACACCGATTTCACACATGAATTGAACACTCTTAGGTTGGTGGTGCGGGATATGAAATACGAGGCCAACCTCTTTTGCTAGATCTGATAGCTTCTGCACTTTTTGTTGCATGTTGGCGTGTCTGTGTGTTAACAGGAATATGTCAACTGCGTAATCCAGATTATTGAGTTTCTCCGCAAATTCCCATTGGATTACGTTACGGGCGTGCTGTCTAATTTTTGTCATGACACCGTCTAATGCTACTATAAGAACAGAAGTGGCGAGAGTACGCATCATTGTCTTACTCCTTGGTTATTGTTGTAGGATTTACTTTGTTTGCCTTTGTATTGAACTTGATTATCTGTATCCGTGAACATATTTTGTATGGGTTCAATTATTTTCTTTGGGGTGCCCATTTTCCTAAGTGCCTTCCATATTGCGTTCCTATGTATTGTATCAAATGCATGTTCGAAGTCCACGAAGAATAGGTACAGTGGAGAATTCCATTCATTAGAGTTATCTATGATCTAATTGGGGATAGGTACGTTCAACCGTTTTTTCCATTTTCAGTGTCGATATGTCCTCTTTGAATATTTCAATTGGTATATGTTATCCGTTCTAGAGGCCTTCTTATTCTCAACTACCCACTCCATTACTGATTAGTGTTGCTAGTTTCGGTAATAGCGCCAGTTGTTAATTTGAAGATTTATGTCTTGTTGGTGGTGTTCTTTCCGAAATATTCCTTCCATCTCTTAAATTGTGCTTCACCTGTTGTTAAGATTTTACCAGTTTCATTCCTCATTGGTGGTATGTTGGTGGATTTTCCAGTGGCCCATCGTAAGCTTTGACCAAAAATGCCACAATTGAGTAAGCATTAGACACCAAAGATTGCAAATTCACGGAAATCATACCATTTATGGCATAGTAAAAATGTCCTATCTTAAGTCTAGCCAAATCAACCATAATATGAGCACCAAGAATGGTCAGCCTGTCACCACTTTGACGTGTATAAGCCGCCACAGCCAGCCCCAAATTTTTGGTCAGTTCGTGCAGAGGACACTATAAGTTAGAACATTGCGAGCAGTTCATCAAAATGTCATCGTTAGACAGAGCATGATGAACGAATGTCTCCGAACTTTCCGTATACAGCACAAAAACGTCAAGTATCAGTACAACTCAAACTCTTCTCAACAACCAATAAGCAGCCGTTTTATTACCGACCCCAGTAACTAAAGTGATTTCTGCCTTTGAAGGGCTCGTAACATTAAGGAGCTTGACAGATTCAGGGTCTCAACCTAATTTAATATCGTCAAAAGCCATCAACCTAATGAACTTTAAAATAAGAAGAACCAACGTTAATATTGCAGTCATATATGTCTAAGTAAGGCTTGCAAATACTATAAACGAAGATTTTCTAGCGGTGTTTGCCATAATATAGATGCTTTAATATTTGACAAGCTTGTTCTGCCGCTACTTGAAGACCAAATATTAATTTGGGTTGTCGTTGCTGTTTCTACCTCAGATTTTAAAGCAATCTCTTCTATACGATCGTTTTTAGTTGAGTATTCAACAAGTACCTGTTGTACTTGGTCTAACTTTTTTTAATTTTATTTTTTTAGTTGAATTGGCTCGGTTTAATAATGGTTTAATGTCCTCTTTGCTCAATAGTCAAGAAGGAGTCATTTCGATTGCTGGTTCACGTAGGGAAGTGTTTAAAGGCTATGTGTAATCTATCATGTAAAAAATAACTGAATTTGACTTCCTAGGCCCTAGCCCACTGAAACTAAATAAAAACGTAGAACATTAATAAAATTTGCAATAATACAATTTTTTCAAGCTTCATCAAGAAAACGAGACAACTCTATTAGCCCAAATTGAACAACAAATAATGAAAACATCTTTTATCTATATATCTACTCTTGATAATCCTCGTAAGATTTAACATAATACATAATAATAGGCTTTTATACTGTCACATCATCTGTTGCCATTCACTTTTGCTATATATAAAATATAAATACACAAAAAATCTCAGCATATTTACAATGTCATCAATCATTTTGCTTGCTAAAATATTTAAAATTTCATTTTGATTGTTTGATAAGTCGTTTTGACATTTAACATACGCTGGTACTAATAGGCGAGCACCGCACATGTATAAGAAGAGTGAAAATCAAATCAATTTTCATTCAAATAAGATAAACGAAAATATAAAAAGAAAATTGTTTTGTTGATAGATTGATGACGCCACCGATGCTAATCACTAGAAGCGTATCTTAGTGGGGTAAAATTATCGCGAATTTTTATAAAGGCAATAAACGATGTTTTTTTAATTTAAGTTAAATAGTTAACTGTTTTACAAGGTCATTGCTGGCTCGTGCAATGTTAACAATCTGGTTTTTATTTATTTATTTATTTCGCGTACAAATTATACAATAAAAATAAACTTGTAACTTATTTATACCGTGTGCCTCGTAAACTTAAATTTTTCAGGTTGTTCAAGCTTCCGCTATTGCCTCATAGGTGGTAGCTGAAAAATATATTGGGATAGAATCAATGGTTCGGGACGTATAAAGCATTAACCAGCCAGTCTGTAAGAATCTGTAACGATACCTTACGGGATTGAACGAAGAGATTTTTTACAGAAAATTTGACAGTGCGACCACCGATCTGTAACGCAATACACGAATTACAATAAACTTTAACCTACAAAAGTTCAAATTTATTTGTGAAGTGTGTGTACAAAGCGAAAATAAATTTTATTATTTTCCGGCAATATAATATTTTATCACATTACACAACTAATAATATATTATATTATGTATTTAAAAAGTAAATATAATAATAGATACAATATTAAAATTTAAATAATTAAATATTTACATCCCAATAACCAATCTAACTACAACCGTATTAACTACACGCAACTGTTTGACATTTCTTTCAGTTTGTGCGGTAATTTTTGCTCGTTACAGAATTGTTACGTGACAGTTCAAATTTAACGAAACTGAACGAAACTTTCTTAAAGAGCCGCTGGTCAATAACATAAATTTTCCTATTGTCGCATTCTTAAGGAAATTTCTTGCAGACTCGCTGGTTAATGCTTAAGTTTTGCCCGATCATTTGATTTTGATTAAAAATTTTGCATTTTGCATTAGTAAAGTGACAACCTAAATGTTTGTCATTTTGTGATGTCGGAATATCCAAGACCAGTAATAATGCAGAACTGACAAATCATCAAAATAACGGTTAAAGTCTTAACAATTCTAAAAAGTTTGGTGTGCCAATAATTAGTGGCGAATTAATAATCATATTTGACAATGAACTTGTATTTGCATGATGTGATAATGCGGTTTTACTGAGCTAACGTAGTTGACTTTGACGTCTGCCATATGCATGACGTATTCGTTTATTTTTTTGTTTTTTCTTTTTCTTACTTGTTGCCGACTAGTGTAATGAACTGATTAGACGTGTTTATATACAGAATATATTAATATAATCTTGAATCATCGTGCCTATTATTTTTGTTAAATAAAATCAACTGCTAATCTATTAATTAGTGCATGTCACTAATAATGCTTACACCGGCACAACAAATGTCTTGACAGTTATGCGTTTTCAATGTATGTACATATTGGAAAAAAAGATGTTACTTTCTTGAGGGTACTACACTGAATAATTCAAAAGTTCACTCGAAACAAACGTAATCATATTTGAAAGTCAACTGACACATTTGTGTAGGTTACTTAAGAATGGCCATTTAGCTCGCACAATTCAAATTTTAATGGAGTTTAATGATACTAAGGCTAATATTACCGTAATATTGATAAAATAATGTGGTTTATCAAAAAAATAACAGGCGAAAGATTGTACGCACTTGTGTAGGTTGATTAGAGACTAAAGATTAAATGTTTTAGATTACAGTGCCAGTGCTGAGAATGACGCCCTCTCATATTTATTTAAAATGGCAACTAGTAAGTTTTGAGAAATTTAACAAAATTTTTTTATTTTCAAACATAACAGTCATTTACGGTGGGTCTGTGTTTAAACTCCCTATATTGACTCCGGGTTACACCGTCTGTACAGTTATTTATACTTTTTAGAAGGACGCAAAAATAATAACGTTAAAGGAATGTTTCATGAATCAAATATTTTTTATGAGTGAAACTGAACACACATTTGTGATTTGTCAGCTTTAAGCTTTGTTGTTTGTAATATATTGCATTTTTTTAATTTTTTAATTTTTAACGTCACAGAATTCAAATTATTGGCTTGCTTATTTATTAGCACATTTGCGCAGGTTGTGGTTATGATTCAGGTATTTTTACTTTATGTTTTTAGTGGACACGAAGGAGTAATTTTTTTAACACTGTGATTTAGATCGCTAAATTCAAAAATTGATGGATTTTCATGATACTTTAGGTCAAGGTTAATAATGAGCCTAACATTGATTAAATCAATGTAGATCATCAAACAAATGATAGGTGAAAGATTCTACACATTTGTGTAGGTTGGTAAAATACTAATTTTTAAGGCTCTCTTTATTGTACGCTTTATAATCGGCTTATAGTCGTGAGTTGATTTAAGTTGTATTTGAAACGCGAAAAAGTTAAGATCGTCATAGCCCCCACCAGGGAAAAGTGAACCACCAGTGAATTATTGTGATTAAAAGTAAAAAATGATTTAATGTTGCGGGAATAATTGTGTTGGAAAGTAAATAGTGTTTGGAGTGGAAACTGTTGTGTATTATGTATTTGTTTGTGAAGTGGTGATTTGTGGACTGCAAATTTCAGGGCAATTTATTCACAATCCAGTGATATGAGAGTAGGCAAAAACGTAACAATATTTTATTTCTATAGTACGAGGAAACCTACAGCGAGCGAAAACCAAGTCATGGTCCGGGCTAGCAGGAATCGAACACTTTCTTTTGGTACTTTAAATTATTTTTATGGCTCTACAACCCTGAGCCTTCAAGCAACTATTCGCCATCTGCACAATTTTATTTTCTTGAGTTGAAGGGTCGAATCTGTATAGAAATAACCAACATTTTGGTGCAACTATATTTTAATACCACGATTATCAGGAACCCGAATATTTATAGTTCAGCCGTCGAGGTTGAGAATACCTGATACATTGGAAGAATTAGAGTTAGGTCGACTAGAGTCAGCAAAACAGCAGCATATGAAAAATCTAAAGCAGCACACTTCGCCAGTTTTGATTTGGCCAGTTTTTAGCCGATTCCCTGCTGTCTGTATTTGACAAATATCATCTACAGCATTTGACATATATTGAGTCAAATGACTCAATATGTGAATTTATTACATATTGATCAGAGAATTGGTCCTTTCAAGTATCAAGTATCGCATCAAACTTAGGATGATCACACTGATCATCTTAGTTCCAAATTACATTAGAACTAGGAATTGTGCAGTCCAGTGTTTCCTTTAACGAAGTTACGTTAACTGCGTTCATTGCTTAGTTGTCATACTTTTAAGACTTTAGCCTTCTATCATTCATGCTTTTTCCTTCTACAAATTGGCGGCTCTCATAGAGCTGCTCTATTGTTGTCTGCGCAAGGAATACTTCTGACAGCATTAAAATATCTGTGATGGCAAATCTACAGGTTGCTATTGGTTTTGACATCACATACTTCATTCAGGATCAGAACCTAGGGAAACCAACTGACTAACTTTTGGGAGTTTATAGTCAACCAAGTCGTTTACGGGCATGCACTAAATGATTTTCTAATTGTTGGACTTTCTGTAAACGACTACTCCTCAATATTCTATTGAAATTTTGCTAATATGCGCAAATGAGCTAGAAACTTTTACTTATGGCACCGCTTTAGCAGTAATTTTTGCAAACCGTAGCTTAAAGAAGGTTAGCATTCCATTGCAGTCACCCAAAGGAATGCCAGGTCATATTAAACGACATGTATGTAGATAATATAATTGGAGGCAGGATGGCGGCAGTACCTCCTTATAATGTTTTGGTTTACGAATACGATCGCAAACATCCTAGAGAATTAGTTTACGCAGCTTTAACAAGAATAACGTGGATTCAACGTTTATTTATGGGTATACTACAGAAAATACTAGGGACAGCTGGAAATTTTGGATTGGTTCAACATTTACCTTTGAATTACCAGATAAGCATCTCATTTACCAGATAAGCATCTCAAAAGATAAACAAGTCATCGAGAGGATCTAATGTTAGAATTAAAAGGTTTCAAAACAAAACACCACAAACCGTCACCAAAACGTTTCCTAAATACATCTCTAACAGGATTGGATTATCTATATATTTTCATTTAATTGCAAAAGTTGCATGTAACATCCAGATGATCTAAAAAACGATGTTGTCATAAAAAAGGTAAATGTTCTACTTTTGTCAGTAACTCGTATAAAAAAAACGAGGTGGTTGTGTCGTCTGCACGGCCGTAGTGACACGTGATAACGTAAATATGTAGTGTGAGAAATGATAGACTGTATGGATTTATTAAAATCGATTTATTTATTAGTTTTAGTGCTAATTTTACTATCTTTACCTTTATTATTTATTATTTTTACTTAATTTTTATTTATTTTATTATTATTTTTAATTTCAAATAAATACAAATGGCATCGAATCAAACGCAGTTTTTTTTTTGAAATTTTGAAATTGGCTACTGTTCTGTCATAGTCATAAAGAGCGGCATAGAGAACGATTCTTGTATTTCAGTGAAACTAAACTGAAGATGTAAAGTGACATCTATTACTATCAATATGTACTAATTTATATTGTTTCATTTCACACATATTTTTATGTAATTCGCCTCAATGTATGCATTATTGTAATACCAACTTTCATTTGAAAACAAATAATTGCAATAATTAGACAATTAGAGAGACATTCAGACTGTATAATTTGAAATTTATGTTTTTTTTTCTTAATTATAATTAATGTGGATATTAATTATTTTAATTTTAATTTTAATTTTAATTTAATTGAATTGCACTGTTTTTTACACAAATTTTGACACCAAAATTGGTTCGATCAGTTAATGCATTCTCTCGCTATCACGGTAAATCGCTCTAATTAGAGGTTAGCGGTGTGCCCTCCCCCGCCTCCTGTTGACCACAATGTCCAAATACAAAGAATGATGCATCGAGATTAAAGATGAACCTACGCAATGATACTTAGAATGAAGTAATACTTTATACTTAATGAGTAGTCTCCATGCAAACAAGGACAAATTTAATTCGATTTTCTGAACATGCTAGCCTTAGTTCTGAGTTTATAAACGTTATCACGTTAAAAATAATTTGTTCTAAGTTACAAAAGACATGAAGCTTGAAGCGGTCTATGTCACTTCATGTAGGATAAAGAACCTTGCTGACATCACATTAAAAGAAATGAATACGATGTAGTTAATTAACTATACCATCAGGTGGAGTGGATTTTATTGGCTGATGAATGTTGAAGGTTCCAGTGACATTCCAGTGTAAAATTGTCGCAAATTGTGTTTAATGAAGACCATAAACGAATATTCTTATATAACTTTGGTTAATGAATTCGTTATCGATAAAAATTATCTTTCATTTTATTACCCGTCGTCGTGTGGCAGTTGGGCGCCCAAATACAAACAATCTAAAAAACAATTGAGTGCACAGCTTGCGGTGGAAAATCTACAAGTAGTTTTTTCCGTTTTCTATATACATTCTCGGAAAAATAATTTTGATTCGAAAATTTATTATTAAATCTTGTAGATAGATACAAAATGTATTTTGTTTTAGCTAATGGTTCGTTTAGCTCATGGTATGAGTTTGCTAAGTGGTTATGTACGAGTATTATGTCGACAAAACAAAAAGTTAAAATTTTTAAACTTTTTTTTGTTTTGTTTTCACTTTATAAGCTTTTTTGAACAAAATGTTTTTTGTTTTTGTATTTTTGATGTGTGGATATAATGTTTCGAGTTTATATTTTTATACGATATGTCAGAATAAAATAGATAAAATAAGGATATACCACGTAAGTTTGGTTGTGAGATTTATGTGATTTGCTTTATGCTGGTTTTGCATGGTTTCGAGGTTTCCTTGTGTTCATACAGATCGGACTTTTGACCATCATGTAGTATCAAGGAAAATGGTAAGTCCCATGAATTCAAAAAAGTGTCTCATCCCTCCTTTCCCGGGTCATAAATCAAACAATTTTCGAGTCACATATTCCGAAGTTCAGCCACCTTCTTCAACTACTTCAGCTGTGATTGTTCAACCTTCATCATAGGTTTTATCCAGGCCCGAAGCATTGTTTGTGTATTATCATAACTCTAGCGGAATTCAATCTAAATCATACGAATTTTAGCAGAAACGACCAGGGAAGAAGGTGGTGTTTTACTGGCTATTTCCATATATTGACGCAGATGTGATGAATCTTGATAATGTCGGTTTGGAGATTCTTTGGGTTAAACTATCGATCAAAGACAGCTGGTATTAGCACTAAAGATTTACATTCCGTGTGGATCTTCATTTGATGTAACTGCTACGATATTTGACGCATATATGATTTTGGGAGGTTTTAACCAAATAAATCTAAGGTGAGGTACTGCTCATGGTATTCTTCGATCATTTAATGGTGATGAAATATCAAATATTTCGGTTGACTCAATTTAAGCTCATGGTCTTCAATTGATTAACGGCACCACAAACCAAAACGGCAATATTCTCGATCCAGCCATGGTTTGGTTGGTTCTCCCTTTAAAGTAGACGTCCGTGGAAGGCAGTTTGGACTCACTTTATTTGTTTTATTAGACAATGTCAAAGGCTTTGGGCATTGCGAGATTAGATAAGCATCTGATTTGCGTTTGTAATTGTGGCTTAGATGAATCTATGTTCCCGCGAGAAGACCGTCAATCACTCAAAGTGTCTTTATATCAAATGTTACAACAAGCTTGCTTTAACCTTGTCTTATCTAACTTCTATAATGGCCCTTCTATAGTATGGTGGAAACAACATCACAGGACCGCTATAATACTGTGCCAACTGAGCGGAATTCTAGTCCTCAGATCCCATGCCTTTTTTTGTACATTTTTAATAATTTTAATGGAAAATTAATTTATAATACTAATTGAAAATATTTTTGGTACTATACTTTACGCTTAATGGATAGGTAAATATTATTTTTGGTGGGCTCAATAAATTTCGTATCGCATCCCATGTACATCAAACGTATTGAGTCGAATAATTCATCGTAAACAGAAAAATTTTTTTTTGCTAATTTCCTTCTGAAATATTACGATACACGAGTACGGTTTTCCATAATATTTTGGTTGTGCTGCGGTTTGGTAATATCTAGAACAAATATCAAACACAACGCTCTTTCCATAATTAAATTACAAAACTAGAGACGGAAAATTATAAAAAAAATTTTTAGGAAAAATTTTGATTTTTCATCACGTTAAAGTTTACTTTTTATAAATTTTTAATAAGTTTATTACCCCTCATCATGGTTTAGAGTGTTTGTTTCGGGTATCTTAATTTGTCACGTACAGCTGACACCGTTGATGTGCTGTATATAATGGTATACACATAGACTATGAGTGGAAAGAGAAAAACTTATATTTTCCTATTAAAGTTTGATAGCCTAGATCTGATATTTAATTCGGTAATTAACTGTCAACAGGTTATATTGTAAATGGCTCGTGTCACGACAGTAATAAGGCTAAAGCAGAAGCAGGCACACTGTTAGCGTTGAAATTTAACGGAAAATTATTTCGGCGACCAGAAGATCGTCAGAAATTTTATCAATTACAGGAAAAGATAAAGGAATCTACAGGCCAGTTTTAATTGACAATTAAAAATTTCAATAAGACCAGATTTAAATAATTATCTTAGCAAAGACTAAACTTAACTCCTAGCGGTTGGTCGATTGAAAAGCAACTATTAGTTGCTATTAGTGTTTTAAAATAAGTGTCTTTAACTCTTACACCGATAGATCCTAATTCAGTTAGACTTCTATTGCAATATGTACAATTAACCATACCATCATTACCATCATTGTCTTGCCCTGGGTCAGTTACTTCTTGATTTACTTGTTAATTATTTCATCGTTATTACTTAAATCTAAATATATTTGACTTAAAATATTGAACTAAAATTAAAGATTATAGAAACAAACCAACTAGTAACGTTAACTTTATAATGCATTTTTAGTGTTGGTTTTTGGGAACAACATGCAATTATATTTCAACCCTAACGTACGAATTGCATTGTGGCACACCTCTCGTTGTTTGTTTTGTTTCTTTCATTTTTGATAACAACTATGGTATTTTTTTATTTAGTTTTTATTAACAAAATACAGAATATCAGAGCGTTTTCAAAAATTACAGCGGATAGTGTATTTCATTTTTTCCCGCTAGAGCACACCGAACCAATCGTCAAATACTATTATCTCTTATGTCTGTAGACAGTGTCACCTATGATTCATCAACAAATTTATGCGATTAGTTATTACTCAAACCACAATTAAAACGCACCCGTGACACATTTTAATTTTTAATGGACACTAGTGACATCGCCTGTAAAGTAAAAATACTATTTAGTACTAAAGTAGATCGCCAATGTTAAATCGTCTAATTATATTAACCACATTTTTTTATACTATTTAAATATATGTCAAAATGTATTAATTTGTAAACTGCCATTCCGTTTGTGTGTATACAACATAAATCGCATCGTTCTTAGTTTTTGAATAAAATAAATAAAATAAAATGAATAAATCGCAATCCAGCGACCAAATAGAAAGTGCTGCAGACTCATCGATGGTCGAAGATGAATTCCACGTATCTGATGATGAGGAAGGTGGAACACGGGTTGGTGATATTTATATCCCGCCACCGATTACTCCATACTGTTCGACCGAAAGCAAAGGCAGTCGACTTATTATCACAAATATTATCATCGAGAATTTTAAAAGTTACGCGGGAAAAGTAGAATTAGGGCCGTTTAATCATGTGAGTGCAAAAATATTTCCAGCATTATACAGTTTATTAAAATAAATTTAAATCACCCTTAGTGCACATCGGCGATCATCGGACCGAATGGCAGTGGTAAAAGCAATGTGATCGATGCTATGTTATTTGTATTCGGATATCGGGCTCAAAAGCTACGATTAAAAAAATTATCCGCACTCATTCATAAATCGACTAAAGCTACGGAAATGGATTTCTGTTCAGTATACGTATACTTCCAGGAAATTGAAGATCTTCCAAATGGCGAATGTAAACCAATTCCAAATACAAAGTTTGTGATCTCACGTACCGCACATGCAAATAACTCGTCATACTACTGTGTAAACGACACTCGTAAACATTTTAAAGAGGTCGGCAAGCTGTTAAAACAGCATGGTGTTGATTTGGATCACAATCGATTTTTAATTTTGCAAGGTGAAGTCGAATCGATTGCTATGATGAAACCAAAAGCTGCCACACCAAATGATTGTGGCTTTTTAGAATATCTGGAAGATATAATTGGTACGTCACGATACATAGAACCGCTGCAAAAAATCGATGATCGTGTCGAATACCTTAACGAACAGCGATCGGAAAAACATAATCGATGTAAATTAGCCGAACGGGAAATGAAAGATCTTAAAAAACCGTTCGACGAAGCCATCGAGTATCTAAAGCTGGAAAATCAAATAACACGGGCAAAAAATCTGCAATTCCAAAAATATTTAAGCGAATTACGGATAAAAATTGTCACAATCGAAGAGGAACGGGTGGGGATCGCCACAAGTGTAGACGAACAGAGCTCTAAGTATAAAGAAATACAAAATCGTCGCAGTGCGAAAGAGGCGGCGATCAAAGATGAAATTAAAAAATACAAAGATTTGGTCAACACCAAAGAAGAATTTGAGACAAAACACAGAAGCTCGGTTAATAAAGCGGCCGAACTTCAAGCAACTCTCGTCTCGCAGAATACTCGCCGTAAGCAAGCGATGGCAAACATTATTAAAGAAAAGGCTAAACTTGAACAAATTCATAAAATTCCCGAAAAAAATAAATTAGACATAGACGAAGCTCAGATACAACTGAACAAACAACTAGCCAAGAAAACAGAGCAGGAAGAAATTTTGGCCAGCAACTTATCAAATTTAAAGGATGAAACAAAAGATTTCATCGCGAAAAAGGAAGTACTAGAAACCGAGTTAGTCGGCTTAAAAAAAATGGTCGATGCTGCCAAATCAAAATTCACCGTAGCAAAATCGGAGTTGGAAATGTATCAATATCAACAAACAACAGAACAAAATCGGTTAAATAAGTTAGAAGAATTTTTAAAAAATTGCGAGGCAACAAAAAATGAATTTGACGAAGAATTGGCCGAAAAAACAAAAGAACATCAAACTTTAGAAGCAGCTTACGAGCAGAAACGTATCCAAATGAAACAACTCATCGAGGAAGAAACTATCTTGACACAAAAATTGAATGCTAAAAACGCGGAGATCCAAGCATCTGATACGGTTCATCAATCGAATAGTCGAAACAAAATTGTTCAATCACTCATGGAACAGAAGCATCAGGGCAAAATTCGTGGTATTATGGGACGCTTGGGTGATTTAGGTGGTATCGATTCTAAATACGATGTCGCCATATCAACTTGTTGCGGTCAATTAGATAGTATTGTGGTTGAAAATATTGAAGCCGCTGAAGCGTGCATCGCACACTTGAAACGCTATGATTTGGGGCGTGCTTCGTTCATCGCTCTAGACAAGATGTCGAATTATAGTGCGAGGTCTAGAACCCAAATTCAAACGCCCGAAAATGTTCCTCGTCTATTTGATTTGATAAAAACCGAAGATGATCGTGTCCGGCCAGCATTCTACTATGCGTTACAAGATACTTTGGTAGCCGAAAATTTAGACCAAGGTAGTCGAATCGCTTACGGTCGACAAAGACATCGAGTTGTTACTCTACAAGGTGCTGTCATAGAATTACACGGTACCATGTCAGGTGGTGGACAAGCAATGCGTGGTCGTATGGGTCAAAAAGTACAAACCAAAACTGTCGTGAATACAAATCAATCGGGTGTACCGTTACATCAACTTCAAAGTGAGCTGCAAAATATTCGCGAAACAATTTCCTACAACCAAGAGCAACAATCAGCTTTGGAAAAGGATATTCAACCAATGACAATTGAGTTGAGACAGCGTGCCGGTTTTATAAAAAAATTAACATTAGAACACAATAGCGCCATTAAACAGTTACCTCGGCTTAAAGAACAATACGCGAATCAACTTAAAGTGCTTGAAAATGTGAAAATTGATCAAGCCCGAGTCGATGAACTCCAATCGAAAATCGATGGGGAGAAAGCATTGTACGAAAAGGCGGAAAAGAATGCTGAAAAAATATCGTCAGAAGTTGAAAAAATCGCGAAACAAGTAACTGAAATTACCGACCGAAAAGTTAAAACGATTCAGACCGCTATAAAAAAATTGGATAAGGATATACAAGGATTAAATACGCACATCTCAAAATTGATTATAGAAATTAAATCGTCCGAACGCAGTGCGAAACAGACGGAAACCAAAATCGAACAATTGAACGAGGAAGTTCATAATCTTGAGGAAATGATTAAGAGCGAAAGTAAACTACGAGATCAAACAGATTTGGAGGCCAAAGAAATGCTAGTGAAAATTGAAGAACTAAAAGTAGAAATTGAAACGGCTCAAAAGGATTCATCATCGGCTAAAAAAGAAATTGATGCCATACAAACAGAAGAAAATGAAGCACGACTCAAAAAATTAGAATTGGACGAACAACTTAAGGCGATCGATAAAAGTATAGCTGAGATTAAGGGCCAAATGCCTAATTGGCAAAAACAGTTAAAACCATTAAAATTAAATGCAATACTGCAAATTGAACCAGAAGAACCTTTAAAAACATACACCGAAGAAGAATTGGAGAAATACAAAATTCATGATTTGCAATATCAAAGTTCAGTGCTTGAAACCGAAATTAATTCGCGCAAACCCAACATCTCTGTCATCGAAGAGTACGAGAGTAAACGTAAAATTTATTTAGAGCGATTGGCCCATCTTGAAGATATCACAGTAAAACGAAATGAAATGCGTAGGCTGTACGAAGATGTCCGTAAAAAGCGATTTACCGAATTTATGCAAGGATTTCATATCATTTCGAAAAAAGTCAAAGAAATGTACCAAGCCATAACGATTGGAGGCGATGCCGAATTAGAATTGGCCGATTCAATGGATCCATTCTCAGAAGGTATAATGTTTAGTGTTCGACCGCCAAAAAAATCATGGAAACAGATTAGCAATTTGTCGGGTGGTGAAAAAACATTAACTTCACTGTCACTAGTATTTGCTCTACATTACTATAAACCATCGCCACTTTATATTATGGACGAGATTGATGCGGCACTCGATTTTAAAAACGTATCAATTATAGCCAATTACATAAAGCAACGTGCAAAAAATGCACAATTCATAATAATTTCATTGCGTGCCAATATGTTTGAACTATGTGACGTCCTCGTTGGTATATATAAAATCTATGATTGTTCAGCATCAATTGCGATTAAAAATTGTCCACCCGAGCAAATGGTTCAATCACAAGCTGTCACACAACATCAACATATAAGCGACGTTGAAAATCCTACATCGACTAACGATATTATCGTTCCAGATACACAAGAACCAATTTCGGCTGATTCGACGGTGTCTAGCGATGCAGAAACTATGCCGCCCGAAATAATCGATGAGTCGATGGAAATTGATTCGAGTCCCGAATAAAATTTAGTTATTAATTTTAATACAGCTTTAAGCATTTATCAAATAAGTAATTTAGGTTTGTGTTTTTTTTCCACAAGAACGCAAGACGACTTCTTCATTTAAATAATAGCTAAAACTACCATATTTTGGTTGTGCTTGGTTATATGAATAAAACTTAACTTTTAAGGCCTTTTAAATAAGTAATTCAAACTTTATTATTTGTAAGGGAGCGGTGACCGATCCGTACAATAATATAATTTATGGGAACTCTTCACCAGAGATCCGTTAAATAAAATATTTTGTCGTTATGTAGGGAGTTTTTTGTGATTCATTGGTGTTATTACTAATAAACACAGTGATCAACTAACAAAAAAAAAAAAAAAACGATTGGGTTGGTCATAATGATTCGTTTCCAGAAATGGAACAGTAATCGAAAGTGGTTATTCTTAAATAATTTTAAAATTCACAATTACACTTAGTTAACGTTTGCACAAACAAGATAATCATGATCTAAACTTCTATTATGATTTTCACTTCCCGTTACAATAGTATAAATACGCATAGTACTAGCATCATAAGAAAAAAACAGTTTACTCATTGAAGTTCTAGATGTCGGGTCGATAGAATATCAACAAAATTTAGGAAAAATATATGACATTTAGGCGATTAAAAATATTTTGATTATTTTAAAACGGTAACAGTAGCAACATCTAGCACGTCAATGGGCTAACATACTATGGTAGTACTACGTTGTTATAATTGTCATTATATTTAGCATTGTGTTATAATTGTTATTACATTATATGGATTACATTATACAACACGGAATGATAAGTTGGTCATATATGTATTATTGAATAAGTATTATTACATTACATGGAATGTTACAAAGAAATATAAATAAAATTAAATCTATTGAAATAAAAATAAAGAATAAAGAGATAAAATTACAATATGCTTGTGTTTATACTATGGACGCTGTGAAGCAAAATTTGGTATGTATTATGCTTTTCGCATAATTTAGGTGAGTGACGTACGCAGCGTTTTGTTTTAAATGTTGGTCTAGAAAAACCAATTTGAGCTGGTATTTCGATTTTTTTGTTTGTGTTGATACATTTTTAACATTTTATCACAGATTATATATACTTTAAGTTAAAAAAAAAAATAATAATTTGTTGTAAAAAAATAGTCACCATTGACGGTGAAAGTAACATAAATCTCATCAACTGCGAAAATCATAATACCAAAATTCGAATTCATTGACGTAGTGTCACCTGGTGACGCGTATAACTTAATTGAAAATTATGAGGGGCATAAGCCACATTGGAAGACTAGCATCAAATCTCCAATACATAAAGAAACTATATGTCAGGATAATATGGTTACGGAAATTAAAACCTATATTCTCATACTTCTCTTAGTCGACCGAAGTGACGCTAATCGTTTGGTGTGATAACTATCACTTGACGTCGTATAAAACGACAAACATTACTGAAATTATATAATATTTTTCATCACCTGTTATTTGTAAGTGATACGCATAAAAAGTAAGATGGACGCTAATAAAACGTAAATTTTCTTATAATTAGAATTGTTTTTATTTTTAAGTTATATAACTTATATGTTTGTTTATAAGTATTTGCATGGTCCAAATCATAGGAAAACGAACCTTACAACTGTGAAGTTCTGATAAACGAAAATAAGAAACGCTACATCAAAATCTTGTTAGCAATAATGGAAATCATTCACGTCGCCTGACATATGGGAGATATTGAAAACTTTAGTTAGTAGTACCGCTCAGGCGACTCTATAGGAATGACGAAAATTAAACCTAAAAATGATTGGTTTGATAAGGAGTGTCATCGAGCAATTGAATGAAGCCTATAAAGAAGCGCGAATACGTTTTACAATCGCACGATATACTACACAGTATATACAATCGACATTCAAGGACAATAATTGGTGACCCCGACCATTTGTTTATGCGTGTAAGTTCCATTATCGATAATATATACTTATCGTGTATACATACTCGTATATACCATACAAGTGTTTCACATCAATTGAATCATCAGTGCGTTGCTGTTCGATTTAATTACAAAATGTTAGTGGTACTGGTGGACACGATAAATAAGTACATGTTGTGCATGTGTTACTTTAGATCGATTAGAACAACACAATACAATTTAACACGCGATAATGCGCGTTATTTTAATAGAAAATCGGAATTGAGTCGTTAGGTAAATATAAACAGTACAACTAATTCGAAACGATACCCACACTTATCATTTTTAAACCACCTTCTTGAGTTGATCTGTATAGTTAAACTACGCTTTCGATTCTAATTCAATTTACTTCTTTTAACCATCTTCCTTTACGATAATTAACATTTTGTGTTAGCCACATGGGTTACAAAGAAATACAAAATTTGATCCGTCATAAAAACGGACAAGTCTGTCGGACCAAGAATATTTTTTCTTTGTATTTTCAATTAATGAACATAAGGCGGCTACTAAGTTTTTTTTGCCAGTTCAAAGACATAATGAGCCATCACTGTTAACAAAAGGATTTAATACTAACATTTTGGATTTCTTGTCTAAAGTGTTGTTCCTATAATTTTTTGCACTTCCGCTAGTTAAATCTGTGGAACAGTTACCTCCTAGGAAGGTGGAGGTTTTTTTATGAACTTGCTAATTTATAAATCTTTGGCAAAATATTACATACGCTTTAATTTATGAATATTAGAAATTTTGTTAAATTGGCATCTCTACATATGCATTGTCTCTGGTTATGTCAGACACTTGATGTTGTAATCATATTGCATATGTGAGTTATTAAAGTTTCAAGAATTCAGGTCCATTCCATCAAAGTGATGTTTGAGGTGTTATATTACATGTTGAAGACCTTCGTGTCGCAAGATCAGCTGAGTTTTTGTTTGTTGGTACATATTTCCATAACACATTAGGCAATTTTCTCTGATTTGCGATACTCGGTTTCCCACAAAGGTTTTGACATATTTTTGAGAAGTTTTATCTACGAATACAATATATCGTACAACAAAAATGATTCAACCTCTGGCTTGAAGTACTAGGTATATAAACTTAGCAATTAGCGCGTTTCACGCCCTTTCAAAATTAAAAGAATCACTAAATCATATGTTTAAGAACTTGGTCTGTTGTTGCAAGTCAGAACCAAGGTAACAACTTCTGAGTGAATATCAATAAATAACACCAAAGGGGATTTCGTCTATAAATCACTAAGTTGCTGATCAAGTTTTTCACTATACCGTTTTTCAAATTTTTTGGTCGCAATAAAAATAAGTCCATGACCAATTTTTTAAATGGGTTGCAAATGTCACTTGTATTTGGATCGATGTCCTTGATTGATTATTAAATCCTGTCACTGTATACATATTAAAATAATAAAATGTCTGACCAGGGAATTGCGGAATATATTTTCGATTTATTAATTATTAATCGAAAACGATAAAATAATTAATATATGTATACGTACCACCCCATTTGACCTTATGACTTTGGTGGAAGAGAGATGTCACCACTCATATTTACCTATATCTAACTTAATTATCGAGTACTATTTGAAAGCAATATGAAATGACATTGAAATGATTGTATGGACATATAATTTACTGCCATTTACTACCGTCAAAACAATTTGTCTGTGTCATGTTGAGCAACGGAGGTGCACGACTATAGGGTGGGTTTTCCTATACACATATATTTTCATACTTTTAAGTAAGTTAAAGTTTTCCACTTGTTTTAGATTTCCGTTAAATTTTTTATTTTTTTCACTTTTGCACACACAGTTTATGGATTTGTAGAATTTTTCTGCAGCTGTTTTCTGTATTTATGGAACTTTAGTTGTATGCACAGTAACTAAGTACTTGACATTATAATGTAGTTGTTGTCGAGTGGATGAAGTTCATGTTTGTTGTTTACTATTGGTTCAATATACTTTGTTGAATTAATTTTATTTGTTTATTGTTTATTATATCGATCGATTAATTTGTTTGGATGGCTGACATTGAGAGTTTTAACTCGTTTGAAGGTTTCGAGGTTTGTGAGTAAGAATTAATGTTCGGGAGAAGTTTTTGATGATTTTATTTACTCGAAGAGTTCCATCCATCCTTTGATGATTGATTTGAAAGTTTTGAAAATAAGAAAGTTCTGTAAATGGTCAACTATTATTGTAGCGCTGATACTTTTTATATTATGTAGAACGGCTTGTTATTTTAGCTAACCGGGTTATAAGTGGAACCCTAGTTTAAAATTCTGAAGATCCAGGTAAATTTTATTTTATTTTTTACAATGCTCGAAATAAATGGAATATTGTTTAATAGTTTCGAAATTCTAGTAAGGAGTTTTATCTATGATAAAAAGAAGAATCTGGTTTTAAATACTTTTAATATTATTGATGTAAGAAAACCATACTAATAGAGTGGAAAAAACCCAAACATGGAACTACACATAATAAAACCGTTAGACAAATATCTAAGAGAACCCAAAGCTATCAAGTTTCAATATTATTCGTTTGATATAAATGGACTCAAAAGCTTTATTGATGTACCTATTTGCTGGTATTTTCCACACACAATCATTTCGAAAATTGTTGGTATAGGTAATATTTTAGGTATAGCAACTATCCCATCCCAAGCATTTACATTCGAACGATGTTGATGGTGAACGGAACGCATCAAATGTTGATTTATGTCACTCCAATAATGGAAATTATGCCTATTCACATTACCGCCACTCTTAAACGTCGCCTCGTCTGTCCAAAGGATAAAAGAAATTTGGATTTTCATCAATTTGTTGCGTCGCCCAATCGTGTTGATGTGTGTGGGTAATGTGATACTATGAAGCTAGCAAATAACAATAATTTCCTCAGAAAACTCACGACGAATCTTTTTTGTTATGCTCCCGGTAGTTAATCATTACTCGAATGCTTCCTCGCTATTGTACAACATGGCAAAAAAACTTTTTTCACAGATATTTGTAATCTTATCACAATTAAAACTTAAAACTAATAAATGTATTCATTTTTTTATTATTGCAGAAACAATTGCATAATAAATCAAAGAACTATCGATATTATCTATTTTTATTTGTTATTACACTATAACACAGTAGTTTTTTGCTCATATCTCCACAATTTTTGCTTGTATCTCTGAAACCGAACCGGTTCAAAGGCAGGGAGAATAAAGTAATTGATTCGTATCCTACCCCGATTGGTAGGGACCAGAGAAGACTGATGATGTTCAACGGAAAAATTACGCCGTATTGAGTTGTGTTACTATACGAATTTTTGGAGGTTGCTTAACATTGTCCATTTGAAATTAATTGATTATGGTCACGGTCGTCCATCTCGATTATTTATAAGCTTAATCGAAGTCAATGAACTACAAATAGCTGTTAAATATTTCAAATGTAATTAGTGCACAGAATTCACAGTTAAACACCCACTGGTATAAATATGTGGTCGTTTATTCCCAGCGGCGATAAGCAATTTGAATGGCTGTAACAACACACAACAGGCAACATGTATATATCTTCTATGAACTTACTATACGTTTCGACTGTACATCGATTGAAATTTTTATCAAAAAAAAAACCTCCCTCAACCAAACCCTCAACTCACATCCCTATAATTTCTAATTAATCATAACATTTCAAAAATTTGTTAGAATTCTAATTTCTAAACAATTCTAGTATTGATTCGAAATGAAAATTTATTATTCCATATTTGAATTATTTATGTTCGGGGTCGTTGACTTCTTTTTTCTTTGTGGGTCTGGTATTTTAGTATTTTATAGTTGTTCACGTACAGAAGACGAACTTTTTTGTACTCTTTTATTTTTCTTGCGTTTGTTTAAGAGGATGGGGTTTTTATCGGTCGATGGAAAAAATGTAATTGGTTATTAGAAATATAAGAGTTAGAATTTTTGGGTGTTCGATTCCTTGTTGTTTGTATGTAAGCGGTCGTGTTTTTGGGGATGATTATGTAATGCGGTTAGATGTTACCTAAATTGCCAGCTGTGAATTATTAGTTGGGTGATTGGATATTATGTTTATGGGTAATAGCGACCACATAATTCATTAGATCAAATAACTAAAAATAATGAGTTTTATGAAATTAGTGTTGGGTAACAATGGCTGGGCAACCAAATAGCCAAAAGAAGTTAAGTTGTCCAAATTTCGAAAGGTTATTGTCGGAGACAGTAAATTCGGCTGAATCATATGAAAATGAAAGGTATTCTTTTAATAAGGTGCTAAATATTCCACCCATCTTGAAATCCGTTAAGTTCCCTGAAAAACGGTACTGTTTTGAATGTAATATAAGAATCTTGTTTTTTTAACACACTTTTTGCAAAAGGGATTTTTCATCACCTGATTACGATCGGTGATGACGATGAACACAACTATGACGTCCTGTTGGAGTGCAAAATCCATGGGCCGAACCATCGTCCATGTCAGTACAGGCTGGCTGGAGCAATGCAATGTGCAGATAGATTTAAAATCGAACCTGAATTCGTGCGTCCTCGATTTGGTTGGTGACGGCGTAAGGTAGGACGTTAAAAATTAACCGCGAAAGAGTTGGGAGAGCTTCGGCCCCAAAAAAGATTACAGGATTCAGACGCAAAAAAAAAACTGTGTCTGGTGGTATGAAGTGCTAAAGGAAATTAAATTTTATACGACGTTACTATCATTGATGAAATTTGTCCCTTATTCTTGCTAATTAACCTTAAAAGAGCCGCAATTAAAGATACTTTTGAGATCTCCTACCAATTCTAAAAGAAATACTGTTAGTCTGGTACCATCTATCAATGACTTTTATCATCCAACCAACATATATAAATGATTTATAACGGCAACACCAGCTTCAATGATACTATTTACTATCGTACTTTAAACCTGATAATATAATTCCTTATGACATATTGAAGTAGTTCGCCTACAGTTTAGCTCAAATAGTATATTGGAATAATGATTACAACCCAACTGCTGAAAAATGGACACTCGATCTGAAAGTAATTCGTTGATCCAGTTTTCAAAAGTAGAAACCGCACAAGGCACATAATGAACCCTGTACTGTATGGCTCAGATCATTGTCTTTTTCCTTAAACATTTTGAGAAACAAAGTGCTTATACTATTCATAAAATTATTGCTAAATGCACAAACATGTAAGAGTTACTGAGTTTAGTTTCATCATTTCTGGAAGCAATCATTCGTGTTGTACCATTTGTTTGTTTTGTTATAGACTATAACAACGTTTGTTTGACTGGAGTCACCGTAGAACTCATGTGATTATTTTTATTTTTTTTGTGTTCTAATTAGGTCGATTTCTATGGTGATCATAGGTCATGAAGTAACACTGTGGCTCTAATAACTATAGGAGCCAATCCGCCTAATGGTTCGAAAATTGTTGTTGCTTCATATATACGATGCGTTTTGCAACGTTATGTCAATAGCTATATTGCCATTTGTTCCTTTTTCTCCGAGCAGTCAATCATTTCTTACTATATCCTACTCCAAAGCATCTTATCTTAGAAGTTCCTTATTGCTAGTTGTGATCCAAATATGATGCTGATTCTGCCCCTTCAAATTTTTTGCCTGGAAATTTCCATTTGTTATTTTTGGAGTGTTCGCCATAATATTAATTGAAAGAGTTTTGCTCTGATTACAACCTATCAATATTGTTGTTAAGTCATCCTGAAGCGTTGGTCCAGAAAACATTATTTGTTTGAGCGAAACGTTTGTTGTTGTTTTACAAATTTAGTCAAATACCACCACTCTTGTCTTAGTTGTGTTGCTTCCTTTATGATATCACTTTTCAAAGTCAGTCCTATACCAACTAAACGCATTAAATTCAGTGTTGGCTTTTACGTAAAATCCGTTGGGCTGTCGAAGCGTTGCTAGGCTCTGGCTGGAAAGCTTATTACTGACTTTATAACTTTAAGCTAAATATGCAAACACGCACCTTGTGATTAAACGGATATGCGTTGTCGGATATGCATAGTCAAAGGTACCTTTTGATATCTAACGAAAATTCATGCTTTAAAACCTAAGAAGTAAAATAAGCGGGAATGAGGATTCGGGGGTGAAGCGGTACTAACGGTTTGGTTTGTTTGCTGTAGGAAAACCAGCACTGCGTATAGTTCAACTTCGGTATTGTGATTGTTATTGTGGTTTGGTATTGCAGTTGTACTAATTTACACTTCTCGAATGGTATAACGCATCGATCAACTGTTTGCGAAACTCCATTCACTCAATTTAGTATTTTTAGGGCAACGACTGATGACACTTCATATTTACTTGCCATATCTGTTGTAAAAAGATATCGGATTTTTGGTTCCAGTTTAACCCCTTTTTAACAAAAAAAAAAAAAAAAAAAACATTTTTTGTGTTTGCTTTACAAAATTCAGTTCGCTCATCAATCAGCACGTTGTTGGATAAGTCGTGTTGCCAAGAATGGTGTACGTGCAGTTCCTTAGGTAATCGTCCTTAATGAAAATGATTGAGTTGATTCATATTGAGTTGAGTAATCGGAAACGTAATCGAAACCATAATCTCGAAAATTTCTTGTTAAATCGTAACTCAGAGTTTAGTCCCGTTATTCAAAAGCAACACCGAGTTCGATTGTGTCGAACACCATGCGCAATTTGGTCGTACTGCTTCTTGGTTTCAAAACGGCGATGTGCCCCATAACATATTGTTTGGGCTCATGTGACCCAATTGTATATATTCTCGCATAAAATTGCGATATTGTTCTTTCAAGTTCTCACTTTTCAAGAGTTTATTTTTCAATGGTTGAAATCTTTTGGCGACTATTAATTTATATTCACCCAACTCAAGAATATTTTCTTTAATGGGTAACCTTATAATATATCGACCATCATCGATTGGTGTGTTCACGAAAATAGATTTCCACTTGATTCTCCTCGACTGTCCAAATTGCGGAAGAATCATAATTTTGATTTCCCAAAATCTCTTGACCTGATCGATTAGATCAACCTCGGCGTTAGTAAGCATTCCGCAGGAGTTAAGATTTAGATTATTAGACACTCTCTAAATCGCCTTCCCCCCGATCCAAACTCCGAACCAACCATCCAAACCATGTTTCACTTAACGATGGTAAACCGTGAACCTGGTTTTATTTGATTTCTGATCCAAATATTTTGGATAATTTCCGCTCCTGCCTATGCGTTGAAGTAGACTAAAATATGAATCAGCCCCTTCGATGTCTCTTATAGTATATTCCATTCTTCAATAACCAATTTACTTCAATCAAGCAATGTAACTTAAATCAAGAAATGTCCCTGAAGTCAACTGACTTCGTAATTGGTGTGGAAACTTTATTTAGCATTTGACCTTTCATTCCCAACGTCCTTGATTGATACGTTCACATTTCTTTTTACAGCCCCTATTAACTATACGATCTTTTCGGGATCGCAGGCAATTTTCGTTTGTTAAATGTTATATTCGCATCCATCATATTGACAGGCATTTTTATTCTATCCTGCATAAAAATCCTTTGGATTTATCTTATGCGTGATCTGATATACTTAATTCTTGACAGAATCCGCTTATAATATTGAAACCTTTTTTCGGTTTGACAACACTATATTTTATTTCGATAAATTGAAGATTTTTTTTTTGGATATTCTATAACCTCACTTTCTTGCTTGGCTAATTCCTCGAAAATAATTATGTGTTCCTCGGTCGGCAACTTGATTTTTACCTCGATCAGAATTTTTAGTCCGATACTCACTAGAACATATTTGTATCCATTAGCACAGCCCTTCTTAATTTCTAACACATTTTATACGTTCAAGGACATAGAACACAGCAACGAAATTAATCTTTACATTTTTTACGTGCACGAAAGGAAAGATTGTTGTTGTTGTTAGTGTAAATTATTCAAATTAGAAATGGTATAGTGTATAAAACTTAATAAAAAACAAACGATACGAATAATGGAAAATTAAAAAGCTTTTCTCTGCTGGAAATGTGTACGTACAAGTAGATTACAAAGAAAAGGTAATAATTAGCTATAATACACCGCGCGAGTTTTTGCCTATTAACCTTGATAATATTATATATTTAAAGTGGATGTGTCGGGCTTAAAGATTTATAAGATTTTGATGAAAAATCGTTTATCATGGATTTGGGCGATGGATTTTAAATGGCAAAGGTGAAAGATCGGACATCATGCGAACAATTTTATACGTTTTACAAAATTCGTATGCCATGGTGTTTAAACATAAATATACATTACAAATACGATATAATTATTAATTATTTAAAATTCAATTCAATTATAATTAATTTATTTATAGCAATACAGTTTTACATTTTCCATTTTCCAGTTTTGTATATTTTCATTTAAATATATAATTAAATTTACAACCGATTTGTTATTTAGCTACATTATACTAAAATCAGTGAAATTATAAAATAAATTTTCTTGTTTTAAAATTTAAATTAATTGACGCTTGTCTGTTGATTTTGTGAAGTTTTTGCAGGCGATCTGGTTCCATTTGACAAAACATAAAAACTGGAAAGTTCGTTAAATAGTTAGTTTAAGTTTAGTTTTAATTTTTTTTATTCTATGTCATCTCGAAGCTCTCTCAACTCTTTTACGGTTAACTTAATGTCCTACTTTACGCCATTTCTATCGCCAAATCGAGGACGCACGAATACAGGTCCGCTTTAAATATCTATCTGAACATAGCAACCTGTACTAGCATGGACGATGGTTCATCGCGTAGCACACGCCGATATATAAAAAAAATAAAAAAAAAAATCTCGATCTGGTGTGGTAGTGTTAGTAACATTCAAACCTAAGGGTTATATCAAAAACGTCTCTATAGAAAGACCAACTATTCAAAAATTTAAAGGGACAAAGCGCCTCTTTCATGTAGTATTGGTTGTGTACGGATATAGCGTAAAACAAAAACAAAAAAATATTTTTACTAACACTAATATAGTTAGTTTTTTTATGTTATTTTTGCTTTGTTATTTGTTCTGCTACCAATACTACTGTATTAAGGCGGATATATAGTAGTATTAGTGTACGAAAAAATGAGTTGGTCTTTCTATATTGAGACGTTTTTGGTTATATCCAAAACCCTCTTTACTACAAGCCGTCTTGTAACTATCGTTGACACACATCATCATGTATTTTTAAAATGTATTAGTGAAAATATATACTTTAGATGTATTGGTAAATATCAAAACTCCATATAAAATTAATAAAAAAAATTGTAAACGCATGCGCATGATTTGATTTTATTGTTTATTTCTTTTACACAATATTCGCTATTATATCCCGATACGATTTTCTACTTACAATACAATCAAAGTATATATTTTTGTATAGCATGAATATGCAAACAATACGGCTTGTAGTAAAGAGGGTTTTGATAAAGACCAACTCATTTTTTCGTACACTTATATTACTACATATCCGCCTCAATAAAGTAGTATTGGTACGATAACAAATAACAAAGCAAAAATAACATAAAAAACTAACTATATTAGTGTTAGTAAAAATATTTTTTTGTTTTTATTTTACGCTATATATGTACACAACCGATACTACATTAAAAAGGCGCTCTGAGCGTTCCTTTAAATTTTTGAATAGTTGGTCTTTCTATAGAGACGTTTTTGATTTAACAAAAATTTGATTATTTTCATTACTATGACAATTTCAATGAATAACTTATACTAATATAACTTTTTTTCATAGTTTTCATTCTCACTTATATTTTAACAAATCTAGTTTAATCTTTGTACAGCCTACGTATTGGATAAATTCGGATTTTATTATAGAGGGTTTTGGCATAGCTCATTTACATTTATGAAAGTATATAGTAGGTTATGAACGCAGTTAATTAAATTGATGATAGTGTACAATGTTTATACAAGTGTTCTTAAATATGTCAAACGTCAGAAGACTATGTCAAAGGAGATAGATACAAAGCAGATCGAAGTAGACATTAAAAGGAATTAATTCTTGTTATTCTTTTAGTAATAAAAGTCGTATTTTATTTGATTTTGGTATTGGAATTGGATTTGGAATTCAAATAAAATAGGTTTTAATTTTTTTTAGAATTAGATATTATTTTCAAAGGTTGGTACGTTGTGATACATTTGATTTGACAAATAGTTTTTTTTGGTAATCATCAAAAATTTTAAATTTTTACCAGTATATTATTTTTTATTAATATTTTAATTAATTATAATGTTAAGCAACGGAGAAAAGATAAATAATGTTATAAGAAAACCATAGTGAGTATTATTTTAATCGTCAATTTCGATTTAGGTTTAAGAACGTACAATCAAAATTTGTTAAATACAAATTTGTAATTACTGTTCCTCAAAAAGACAATGGTCTGTACTATTAAAAGTTCATCTTGATCCATTTCAACTATTTAAATGATTTCACTTTCCAATACTACATAATTTAAGCACTAAAATACTGATTAAATAATCACATTCAAGATTTAACAAAATATCGCTAACTCAAAATGAATGTCAAAATAATAAAATAACAACAATGACCAACTTATAGAAATCAAAATATGAGATGTGGCGCATCTGGTATTCGAGATACTAACTAAAAAGAAGTATTGTAATAACAATACCATCAATAGAGAAAGATTTCAACCAATTCCAAAAAAGAACTCGATGGATTGTTGTTGTAAAAAATCAAATAAAATACGACTAAATATAAATTGTAAATCTGTGTAACTATTGGTATTCCATTTGTCTAAACATTGGTTAAGCAGGCCGCAGACCGGTAGGATTCATATCATTTAATTTAGTTCTGATTATGAGGTTAGATCATAATAACACATAATAACAATTATTGTTCTGAAAACGAAAAGAGAAATTTGATAATCTGTACAAAGAGCCCAAGAAAAAACAAGAGTTCTTTGAAATTCGTTTTATGCTTCTCAAAATGACCGACAGCAAAGCGATTGACTCCAGTAAAACGAATTCCATCACAAGAGCTGCATCATACAGGTTCTTATATATACGTCTCAAGAACGCTGTAAATATTGAAGCGGTTATAACTTGATTATCATTTGCTTGCACTTTAAAACTGACTTTCTAGTTGCAAGACACTTACATAATAGTCGTGTGTGTTATTTAATTTTTCAAAAAAATTTAAATTTACAAGGGCAATGACAAATAAGAACTAAACATAGCTACTTGGAAACACACAGACGATTGGCTTGGGCCCATCGTATAAGTTTATGGTTTTAATGATCTATCAAGATAATTCTCTCAAGAATGGTTACTTTTCTGAAATTTTAGTGCCTGAAACTTTAAAGAGTGAAATAGATCGCACACCTTTTAAATGTAAAGAGCTTTACCAAGATGACTGTAATCGCTTACCCAATGGCTCTTATGAAGTGAAGCGTCCGTTAAATGTGGAACATAAATATGTACTCAATTTGCCAAAAAAAACATTAAAGGATTAAGGACTATACATTAACAACAACAAATTATAGTCTGCACAAAAAATTTAGATGAAGAATTGACGTTGCGATTCGAACTGTAATAGTAAACAGCAAATCTTTGAAGCTAATCATACCTCTTGAATTAAGCAGCAGTCTAGTCAGCAAAGCTTGAAACAGACTTACAAAAGCAACGATCGAAATAGAACCAATTAAACTGTTTTTTGGTACCACATATAAGCGTTGAAAAAAGGGACATATGCATTTAATGTGACTATAATTATAAGGAGGGCTTATACGTTTTACAAACAATAATTACAAAAATTGAAGAACTATGTGAAAAAATTACTGGCCCGAACATAGCAACGTTTTAAGAATGCCAGCTATTATTATCAAAGATGAATCCTAAAGCCTCCTTAATTTTGTCAACCACTGATGTCTACAGTTAGAATTTTTTTTACAGTTAGAATTTTTGTTATTGATAAACCCATTATTGATAATAGTGATACTCACAAGGATTTGGGGTAAAACAAGTAGAAAAAAGAGACTTAAAAAAGTTTGCTAAAGGCTAATTCAGTGTTGACTTTGTTCGTTTGCTCGTTCATTCCTTCTGCAGTTTAACTACTGCGCCACCAATTACTCTAGTTTTGTTCTCAATATTGCGTCCAGTAGTCTACTATGATGTTGGTGGTCATACAATGAAGTGATCCTACAGGCTGGCATTTCTGTAGCATGGGTTCTTGTCCTATAATTGTTCTGAAATGGTTGTACGGCGTTTAAGGGTTTCGAGTCTCACTACGGTAGTGACTTAAGTCTTATTTCCATTGATTTCACATATAAACTGTTCAGTCTTAATATACATTCTCTATTTTGTTCAGAATACAAGATAACTAGTAAGCGGAAATTACTTAAGACTCTGCGAGAGAACGAAAGCCACCATAGGATAGTAAAAACTACCCTAGGATAGTAAAAACACGAGTTTGTTATAAATTCTATAAAAATATAAGCAAAAATATAAGTGCAAGCAAAAGTTGATGGAGGTTCCACAGAAAACAAAGAGCACTAAGCATTACCACCTTCATCACCGAGTAACAGATAAGCGATTTCAAATGAGTGGAAATAGGCAACAAGAAGCACGGCTTGGTCAAATTAACAACCAATCGTACAAAACAAGAGTGTAAAGCATATATCTGAGAAAGAGAATGATCAGAAATCGTTCCACCTTTAATCTTTTTCACCAAATTCTCATAAGTCCGGATCGCACCACTGAAAATTTCAGCAACCTAAGGAATTTTGGGTAACCAATTCAGTTAAGCGGAAATATGTCACGGTCAGTAAGGCTTTTTTTAGCTTTTCGTCTTTTTAACAATTAACATGAGCATTTTTAAGTATTACCTAACAATTGGTGGTTTTAATAAAGTGAGATGGAAAGAAAAGCACTCGTACAATGTCATACATGTGGAGTAGTGGCTGACTGATTAATTAAACCACACGGAAATAGTAATTTTGATTGTCAACTATAAAAGACAATTATAGGTAGCTATAATTGCGTTTGGAAACAAGTTTTTGAATTCTTGGCTTCATAAATGATACATTGTATCGAGGTAGTACTGGGACCTAGGCCAAAAAGTTGAGAAGCAAATATTGAAGCCTGATTGGGCCTATATTATACAAAAATTTGGAAAAAGAGCAAGTTAAAAAGAGACTGATAAATACAGTAGAAGGCCTGAATTGTGACAATAGAATATTTTGGGGCAGCTCATCACATCTCTCAAACACATTTGTCCTCGAGTCACATAATTACGGCGTGGTTTTCTTGTGTAACCGATGTATCGTTTCATCATCTTCTATATGAAAAACTTAAATGGGTCATCATTGTCAGTGCCTATGTGTAAATCGCGTGGTACCGAATCTCGTAAAAAGTAGCGCGCGTGAGTACTGTGGGAACTGGGAAATTGAGTACTGGTGGAAAAGTTCATCATGATCAACAATATGAAAAAGTTTGTCTTGTTCTGTTTCTGTAATCCATATTGCGTCGATTTATCTACAATGGAGCTGGCCAAATAATGAAGTGAGTCTATAGGAAGGCATTTATGCAGCCTGTACAGAGTTTGGTGCATGCGGTGGGAATTGTTCATCCGTAATCCATTACCTATTTTGTTTAGAACACTAGAGAGTTAATTTGCTGCATAAATATTTGGAACGTCGATTAGTTTATCATAAACCGATATTAATTTGGTGCTACGTAATATGGCAGAATGTTGGAAACATCGGTATGCCATCATCGATGATGATGCATTTGACACCGACACATACATTGTTGTGTTCCACAGAAAATTACGTTTGTAAATGAAGTAATGGACAATTTTATAAAATTGAAGTTTTACAATTTACATAAATGTAGGTTCCATATTTAAGTTCAGTTAAATTAATTGCCACGGCTTCTAAATTCTCCAAAAAATATCTTAACTTCAAAATTAGACAAGATCTTATCAAAAAATCAAGACTATTATCACCGGCTTCTGCTTTGGCTTTATGATTCCCACACCTTAATCACTTATTAAGGTTAGAATACTCGAGAACTAGTTATTGGAGTGCCCGATGCTAAAAGATGATCCATTTGTGTGGTAAAGTGATGCTAACAAAAGTCTTCGTGACAACTAATAACTCAGGGTTATTATAAATGGAGTGTGCTGCATGACATAACAACCTATTTTCATTGCTGAGCAATATTTTAAGAATAATGGCTGTTTGACAGGTACGAATTGCAATTTTCGTATACAAATTATGGTCGTAATTTAACTTTATCGACTGTGAGGAGAATCAGGGATATTGGATCAGTTAATAAGCTTAGACATTTTGGCCGTCCTTTATCTAGTCGTTTTTCATAAAACATTAAAGTAGTCCGTGAAAATCCTGAAACTGCCATTTGGCATCGTGGCCATGAATTGGGCATTTTAAAAAGGCATTTTCTTTGCAGCCTATACTCACTAAAAATTTGCTTTTTCATGTTTACAAAATTCAATTGATTCAAGAACTGAAGCTTATTAACCATGTAATTTTTAGCAATAAGGCTCTTTTCCATGTTAATTTCTGACTTCGTTAATCATCAAAATCGTCAGATTTGGTTTAGAAAACCTACGAGAGTTTCAGTAATTTTTATGTGGCAAATGTTTAGTGTGGATTTTAGGATGGAAAGAGTCATCGTACCATTCTTTATCGAAAACACGATTGGTCAGACAACAACAGTTAATAGTGCTTGGAATCGCAACATGATAATTCAGTTTTTTGTGCTCAATTGAGAAGATATGGATGTGACCGACGTGTGGTTTTAACAAATGTTATGTTAGTTTCTCGGTTTGATGATCCAAATTAGTTGTTCAGATCTAACGCCGTTGAAATTTTCCCTTTGTAGTTTTTTAAAGTTTTATAGGTTTGAGCACTGCATCAATGAAATTCAGCCACATTTTTGCAAAACGATCAAGAAAAATAAAATCAAAAGAATACGTATTTGCCAGCAAAAACTGCTCCGGTTAAAAAGTGTTCCGGTAGCCTCTTTATTCTGCTTCAGAAACTTTCATTTTTTATCGTTTTGTCACGTCATTTCGAAATGTTACGAATGATAAACGAAATTGCGAAACATGTGTGCTAACGATAAGACAACAAATCGTTTAAATTCTCAAAATCCCATCCGTAAAACTTTAAAATTAGTTCGTTTCCGATTAAATTTGTATAATTTGTTGGCAAACAATGTGGCACAAATATACATTTCACCTGCACACACACATATGTACACATATGTACACATCTGTTTTACACACACGACAACGAATTAAATTAAATTTAAAACTTTTTTTAAAGTTTACCTAAAAAACAAAAACTAAACAATAAATCACCGTATATTTACCTGTTTTCCATTAAAAACTTTTTTCGAACTCGAAAAAAAAACAAACGAAAATTGGATCCAAAAAATAAGCACACACAGAAAAAAAAACAACTGAAAAACTATAACAAAACTTTCGCTCCCCAAAAAGTTCGTATTAGTTTTTGTTTTGTACTTTTCTTTTTCGGATATACCGGAACACGACGCAACAACAACAAAAAAGCACACAAATACACCAAAAAGTTTACTAAATCTTTTTTTTTCTCTGTGATTTCACCAAAACTTTTATAATTTATTCATTTGTTTAATTTCAATTTCACCGTTTGTTTTATTGTATAAGGGGAAAATTATATAAAAGCTGCTTTCCCGAAACCTAATTCACTTTTCAATTTACGATCGATTACAAATAATCGAAATTATCAATTCAAGTGGTAAATTACGCATAAATCGTTTAACGAAAAACAATTGGAGGTATGAAAGCTCGCTCGTTTGCCATACGTGTAACGAAACGACCCTTATTGTTTCGCGGTTAAGTACTAACTGACCAAAGTCCAATTTAAGGTAAAAGTGTTTTCGTTTTCATTTTGATAGGAAAATCATTTTTTTTGTTTGTTTTGAATTGAAAATACAAAAACAACAAAAATATATAACTGTAATTGGTATGTTTGTGTTGTAGTGAGTTCATTATAGATTTTCTTTCTTCGATTTATTTTTTTGTTGTAGTCGGTTGGTTGGTTAATCGGTAGCTCACAACAGCTTACATTTACATTTTTGCTTTCTTCATTATTTCTTAGTTTTTTTGTTTGTTACGGTTGGTGTTACGATGCTATATAAACTTTTAAAGCATAAAGCGATAGTCGGTGAATGTAAAGTTTTTAGCTACAGTTAAAAAAAATCATAGCAGAGGTTTACAACACGTTTTTTTGTATAACCAACCAGCAAGATAATATGATGGAGGGCAAAGTAAAAGCGACCGACAGGTATCTGGATATCACCATGGTTCTCATCGTTTGATTCATCATGGTGCTTTCGACAGTGCTTGCTCAAGTACGTATCAAACAACAATCCATACTATCTGAAATGTCCTGAATTAGTTTCAACTGAAATGTGATGCACATCAAGCAGGAAGTAAATAAATGGCCAGCGACATAATGTGCGATTATTTATGTATATCATATTAAAAACCCATAAATTATATGATGTTCACCCGAAATCGACCGTCTTATCACCCCTGTCGAAAAATACATAACTTAAAGTTTTCTCTTTGATGTACTTTAGCTCTATGGTGGTTTGTTATAAAGTTTTCTAAGTTTTTTTATGAAATTATAAATACCAACAACAACAACATCAACGACGAATTTTCTTTTTTATTACTATACGACTATTAATGTGCTTTTCAGAGTATATAAAATTCGCGGTTAGTAAATTTCGTAACGAATAAAAAACTAAATTCGTGTCATCTATACATATTCACACACAGATATACTAATACAGACGTACAGAAGACGTTTAAAAGTGGAAATCATTTTTTTTTTGATTTTTTAGGATTTTAATTTATTATTCTGCGAACTATTTGTGTAGAATGTCAGTCAGTGTAGCCTTCATAAAGAGTTTCATACTGTGCTTTACATTTATTTAAATCAATCATTTTGAAAGCTCAAAGCTTTGATTAATTAACATTTGCTACTGAACGTGTACATAGTATAAATATTTGTAAATCATTTCTAAGGTATAGTTTGGTGTGTAATAATCGTTTAGGTTGGCATGGCAACATCAGGCTACCATGGTATGTTAGCCATTGATATTTTAGATGCCATTTTAGAAATAATCGAAATAATTTTACATGTATAATCGCCTAAATGTCATATATTTATCCGAAATTTTTACGATATTCTATCAACTCGACATCTGGAACTTCAATGGGTAAACTTTTTTTCTCATATGATGACTTATTATACTGAATTCAGAAAGAGCTCCATATCTCGACACTTATTCTTCCAAGCATTCAGGTTTTTTATTGATCGCTGGCCAAAACCATCGTCAAGCGATTAGCTGACAGGTGGTAGCTCGTACTCCAGGTTGAGAAGATCCATGAAAATTACCGAAAATCATCTTTTTTAGTTTTTCTGGTACGACCGGCCGTAGTTTGTTCGTGAACATTTTACACCATAGTTTGTTGTCCGTTGGAGGTACCTGTACTAATTCCATATCTTTACCTAATATTGGTGTTGAACTGTGGGAAACGTTACTCAGTTTTTGATGACTTTACTCAGTTTTCAGTTTTACTCAGTAAACAATGTAAACGTTGACCATCCACAACATTTCGAACGTGTTTTAACTGTCCAAAAAAATCACCAAAAGCTCCCTATCGAATGTCAAATATTTTTGTTAGGCGATGGGCAATTTCTCTGGCTTTACCTTTTTCGCTAGTGTTTCGACGAGCTTTTTCTAGCAGCAATATTCAGCAGTAAACGGTGAAGATCATTCATCCTTAAATAAAGGAATCAAAAATGTAAGTCACTTCACTTAAGATAAAATGAGCTACTTATTCCACCATTTTTTTCACTAAATGAAACTGGGCAAAAATGATGATGCAACAACATCGAAAACAGATCCAAAGCAGGTTAATGTAATAGGAACCATAAAAGCAAACGAAATTCATAAAAGTACCTGACTTAGCGGAACATCCAAAAACATCAATGGTGCGATTCTTCCTTCATTCCTCTTTGTTTTTTTGCAAGGTATTTTTCTTCTTGAAGTAGGCGAGCTGTATCTGTTATCTAGAACCCAAAGATTTAGGGGAAAAGTGCTCCATGTCAGAAAGAATCCTTACTTTATAACTTCCATTGGCTTGGCGCTTATAACTTTTGTTGTCAACAATTTTGCATTTATATTCTTTTTTGGTCAGCTCCCCTTTTATTATCATTATTTTAGCTCCCAGAGCTGCACATCAATTTCTATTTTCGTTGATATTATGCTCTGATATATCATTACTTTGTTTGTGGCAATTGTAAGTCGATTAAACCGGATTCAAGAAAGGTCGGATTTGCCCACATCAAAACTATTATAGGGTCGTTTTAAATATCCGGTTCAATTTCTTCCAGTAGGTTTCTGGTTATATTTTTAAAGATTATAGTTTTAATTTAACAAAAACCTTGGACTAATGGTGAATTCAACTATTCAAACCGCTTCTGTTGATCCTATCCCGACAATTTTTACTAGAATTTGGGTTTTTGACAATTTTAGATTATTTACCACTTAGTTGGTGATGAATCTGGCTTGCAATACGAATGCGAACTAAATCTACTTTAAACTTGGTTGTTATCTTGATCATGGTGTTTGCCAGTATAACTTTGAATGTCATGGAACAAATTGTGATGAACTCTATGACATTTTTGACAGTCTTTGCAACAAAAACATAATTGTTTCTGCATAAGCATTTTCGCATCTGAGAGAATGATAATTGTTTTCAGCTGATAGATTCTTGGTGACCGTTACAGTGGACCGCAGCTTAAGGATGTATTAATCATTGCTACACGGCTGTTTTGTTTGGACGTTTTGGTTTTGAAATGTATTTAAGTTTTTGTTGACTCTTTCAACACGTTAAAAGAGCCGCATATCTTTGAATTTATTGCTTCAATATTTTGGATTTTTTATCGAAGCTTTTAGCCCTGCATCTTGGTTTTTTGATAGAATAGAATGCCTATTACCAATACTTTCCAGTTGGATCCGTTTACTGACTGACTAATTATAGTACACCCGTCTAAACAAAAGAAACTACTAACTCTATAGTGTCCATTTGCAACATTTACGTCATTTAACTCAAGGTTCACTGATATAGTAGCTATGATTCCAAAAATAAACTTTTTGGAAAGTTCAAATATCTATTTTCAAATTTCCTAAAATCATGCCAATGCATCATCAACATATACGACCATATTCGTTTTTAGCGTCAATTTCAAGCTTTTAAAAATAAATTACCAACAATAATCTTCCGGTTGAATCGCACTCACCGCAATAGAGACATGACTAAGTATTTACGTAAAATGAAAAATTAATTTTCCCGGTATAGCGGTTTGGTCTAAAAATACCCAAAAAAAAAAAAAAATTCTATGAATAAAAGTTCACAAAAATGTTAAATCAAAGAAGCAAAGCAAAATACCTCAATCGAATGAAACTACAACGAGTATGGAAACTAGCAAAATGTGAACAAACAAATGAAAAGGACAAATTTAATTAGAAATATGCTAATTTGTTGGTTAGATTCGTTGAAACACGCAACCACAACAAATCTTTTCTATATATACTGTACATACTGTTCTACCTGGCGTACCTGTGTAACATGTACACAATAAAATTTTGTTGTCACGATAAATAAAATTTTCAAGTTTTGGATATACGACGCACGTGTTAGAAAGGGTTATAAATATTTAAAATGACGCACGGTTGGGTATCGTCGTTATTATGACGAGTTTATTGATTTTTACAGTCGTAATTGGAAGTATGGTGACTACTAAGATATGATATACGTATTCATTGTCGGTGTCAACAATCTGGAGCAAATCGGAGCTTGTTCTGTGAACCCAAGTAGCATTCACCAGCACTAATAGGAGTCAGCTGAAACTAGATAGCAACTGGGATAATAAAATGCTGATGCTAAATCTAGTTCAGTAAAACTGAAAGAGCAAAAATCTGAAACTTTAGAACCTGCAGTTAGGTTTATGAAACGAGTGGAACAGAAAAGCTCCTAGCAAAATAGCAAATGAAGAGAAAATTTAATTTAGAAAAGCAAAACAAGCACAAAAATTTATACCCTGACGGATGACAATGAAAAATGACATTCAAGAGAAGAGTCATGCACATAATATGTGGCCTTAAACGAAACTATATAACGATACTTACCGAGTTCTATTAAACCACGATCAGGAATTTAATAAAAATTTGAACAGCAAACCTATGTACAGCAAATATTTAAAATTAAAGAACAACTAGAACAGTAGAGATCTGGAGCTAAGCAGTGAGCTGCATACCTCAAAACGAATACAGATACTTTGAAGTAATATCAAAACGTTGAAGCTAGATAAAACTTGAAACAGCAAAACTCGTAGGCTTACCGAAAAGCAGCTAAAGATGTGACTGTGAAGTTAAACAGCGGACTGCAGAGGCAAAACCTCATCTAAAACTAAACAGCAGTGAGCCGAAGTTAAGAAAGAACTAAAACTTCAAAATACCGAAGCTTAACAACAGGCAACTGATATTTAACAAGAAAATCTGACTTTAAATAGCTGGGATTGAGAGACAACTGGAATATTATGAATCATTAGTCTCAAATTAAGCTAAATCAATTACTTTATTGCTTCTGCTTTCTGCCTTATAGACACGATTCAAGGTGTCATGACCACGTGTATCCGGATGATCTTTGCACGCCCAGTGATGCAGTGTAGCGCATTGTACATTGGTCTCTTACACCCCAGTG
Source organism: Tipula confusa (assembly GCA_963556175.1). Lineage (NCBI taxonomy): Eukaryota > Metazoa > Arthropoda > Insecta > Diptera > Tipulidae > Tipula > Tipula confusa. The sequence continues at coordinate 12,665,869 of OY744477.1, read as the reverse complement.
ACACTAACAAGTCTGTCATGGCATATATATAGCGAAGCGTAAATGAAACCACTTTGGGAATTACTTCCACTTTATGTGCTGATCTATACTCTCTAACAAACGTAACTTTGAAGGATTGCCGTTCATGTTATTCTGGATAATTCATCAATCACTTAGAGTTTAAGCCTCCCAGAAATTTTGAAAGATAAAATTAATATCTTTGCGCCTAAATGTATGTTGGTTTTTTTGTGTTTTCATATTATTTATAATTATTTGACCTGGCATCATGCGGAAATACTCTGAACTAATGCAATTTTTTATTTTCGTAACCCGGTATTACGTTTTCGATGTTGAAGATAAAATAAAATGATAAAAGCAAATGAAAACTTAATGATAATTTTTTTTTCATTATCCTATCATCGAACCAAATTCGCACTCAAGAAGGTTTATGTCGCACCTTGCAATTATATTTAATGAGAGACTTCGTAGTGGTTTTTTACCGGATCCATGGAAAATCTCCTTCGTTCAACCGATATTTAAATCTGGGAAAGTCGGCAATTCAGTAATTACCGTATTACAGCTTTAATTTTGGCTACTCTAAATTTCTTTTAGACTTAAGTTTACCGATTTCTTTTTTTTTAGCTGAAAACATTAATCTCTGCGACTCATAGGTTTACTCTGGCAGATCGACTGCCAGAAATCTGATCGCTAGCTTTTGGTTTAAACCCAAGTTTTACCGCCATCTAGATTTCGACTAACTTCAGGTTCACGGTATAAGCCAAAATTCTTATTCATTAACGACTTACTAGATTGCTTTGAGATTGCCCAGTGTCGGTTGCCCCTATAAGCAACGGGTCCGAATGTATTAAGCTGATTTTGTTCTGAACACGAATGACGCTGTCTTTCTCTCGCTTCCGCTCACCACTTAGCCATTAATATTTTCTCTAAGTTATAGGCCTCTAACATTCCCATAGTCGATGGTATTTACATAGAATGTCAATCCTTCTTTTTTTATGAACGAGGGCACCTAACCTAATAGGCACAATAGTTTCAGTACTGAAAGTGTATTTTCAAAGAAAAACCAGCATCCCTCATTCGACATCTGTCAGTCACAGATGCCAGTTACAAGAAGGTATTGCAGAAATTATTTTAAAGGTTTGATCAGAAACATAACTATATAAATATAGTCTTTAAAAATCATATGTCAAACAGCAAAGCATTTCGCAGCCAAGTGCGTCTAATATAAGAAATCTCGTGGATGCATTAAACGAATCGGCCAGAGAGTTAAAAACACTTGGTTCTGCGGTAAAACAAAGAGATCCATGGTTAATATACATCACAGTAAACAAATTGGATTAACAAATGTAGGTCTCTTTGGGTATGGAATATAGTCGAAAACGGTTCGAAATGGGATCCTCAAAAGAGTATCCAAACTGGGCAGTTTATTACATAAGATAAATAGAAAGATAAGCAAGAACCAATTTCATAGTGCATGGGGTCAGCAAAACTGACGGAGATGAAAATATAGTTGAACCGAAACTGCGGTCTCACAACACAATCTATGTAGCAAGGCATATTTCTGACTAATAGAATCACAGATGCCAGTGGGCAATATTAGGCATATCGAGTATTACTGGGCTTCGCATCACAGGCACCCTTTATTCCAGAGGAGTGCATGCAACGTTTGAGGCCTATAGAAGCACCAATGCAAGGTTCATGGTAAATGGATTTGGTGAAATGGTCATTAGGACAATACGAGGATCTACGGAACTGGTCACATAGCACACACTGTCAAGTACGATAGCTATTCATACCGTGTTTGGTTTGATAGTAGTCGGACCAAGTGTGAATCACGCCAAAAACGTCAAAAACAACTGAAAATTTAAATATTCTAATTTATATTGTTAAGAGTCTCCCTCCGTAGGTTCTGGAAGGTAGACGACTTGCGGAAAAGTTCTAAAATATTATTTTCAAATTTATTGTCTAGTTGCCATTCAATCAGCCAGGTACCATGCCTGAAACAACGCCGCATTCAATCGTTTGAAATCCATAAAGAGGAGGTTCCAAAATGTAGCTAAAAATTAAAGACACGGCTCCGAATTATTGGGTGTATCATTGTTAACTGGGTGCATCATACTATCTACAGTATGTTAATGTTAAAAATTTTGTGATCGCCCACAATCAACTACGAAAATACTCAAATTACTGAAGTCAAAGTTGCCAGACATAGCAACAGCGCTACCTCAAAATTTATTCCATTACTATTACAGATAGTATGACAATTTCATTTTAAAAAAATTCTTTGTAAACAAGATTTTGTAACAAGAATTCAACGAGACAGCATCAAGTGAAAATAAAGCTATTGTATTGTGATACATTTCTTTGAGAGGATTCAGCGATATCGACTTACAAATCAACGCTTTGTCTTCTTAATTAGAGTACGTATTGATTTTCGGCGTTCTACTTTAATATATCTTAAAACACAATCCCAACATAAATTTCGAAATATGCTAACAACATATTTCTGAACAAAACGCAAATATAGAACAATCGTGTTTACAAATCATTAAACATTAAACAAATTTGCAAACCCTTAATTCAAACTTTCATTGTTATGGTCACAAATGAAACAGAAAATTACTTCAAATTATGCAAAACTAAGTCCTTAAATTATGAATTCAAGCAACCAATTCAAACAATGGCAACGCACAATTATGACACTCGCAAGAGCTTTAAATTTAATTAAGTCTTTTTATGTTATCAGATTATGTTATCAGTAGACTGGACCGCAAATGTTTATAAATTAATTTACTGTGTACTGTACAGATAGATCTAGCATCCTAATTGATTTATACAAACAAACGAAAGCGTCACGAGGAATAAAAAAAGAGAACGAAAATCAAGTTCATGGCCGAATGTTTCTTTAGGTATATGTACCAAATTATGTTGGTTCATTTTGCCGATGGCATTTAGGCAACAACAAAATAGAAAATATTTTCATCGTCGACGAAAGATATTCCGATTATTTTTTTTTTTTACGTTCTCACTGGGCCATAAACACAATCATAAAAGATGTGAAATGGTCGTAAATTATGTAGTTAAATTATCATATTTTACTACCAAAATTGTGACCGTAGATAACGCCATACAGACGACTATATATGCCATTGTTTAGCAAACACACACACACAATCACTCACCTTCCCAATCTCTTTAGCATATATATGTATAGCAAAACTCGAGGAAATTTTTAACATTTTCTTTTTGTTTTGTTTTTGGTATTGAAAATATCAAAAGTTGAAATATTTTCCCATTTCCTTGCATATCAAATCAATGTTGTAGATATGAGCTATATTATACCGATTCAAAAGGTCAAACTACTACATGTTTACCGTTATATTATACATACCGGGTGACTTTTTTAACTTGAAACTTTTAAATAACACCCCTGTCGCCTCTTCTCATCATCTGTCAACCTAAGTAAGTGCTCAAAACAATGGACTAAAAAATCAAGTGATCTGGCAAGTCTATTTACCGGACCTATCTACCGATTTAGTACTTCACGTGTTACCATGAAATAGAGTACAGGATAACCATCATATGTTAACTATGATCCTAATAAACAGCAAAGACCCACAGCTTAGTGCAGACATCAACTGAAAAGTAGTTTATTTTGTGATTTTGTGTAGGTTCTCAATCGTATGCATCGGTTCGTAGTAAGAAAAATAGAAACGGTCGATTATACTGCTTAATCGTGTACTTTTAGCCATCAAACGTATTCCTCTCGCGGAACGATTGAATTTTGTTATTTTACAAGATATTTGAAAGTTTTAGGTTAAAAGTGTCACCCGGTATTTAAATGTACATGAAACATATTTTCAAAAGAATTTTCTGTTTGGTGTTTGTAACATATATACAGAAGAAAATGAAATAAACATAAAAAAAAAGAATTTTCCTTTCCGTACGGTGTACACGTCGTTTTTTTTGTACCGAACCATAAAAACACTTTAATTTTGTTTTGTGCATGTAATGGCGGTAAATACTGTATAGACCGTGTTAGGATGGTGCCGTGGTGTTGGGTGTCAGATACTCAGAGGTATAAGAAAATGCTAATATTTTTATGAGTTGATTAAACATTTTGTGAAAAATCAAATGTGGCAAATATTTATTTGGTTTTGGAAAAACTTAACTGTTTACTGTGGATAATGCAATATTTCAAATTAGTATTGGCCCCATTCATATTAAGGAGTTTGGTTTGAGGGAGTAACATTTAAATTTCAATACAGCTGTTAAGTGGGTTGAAAGGATTATTGATTTGTAGGTTCGCTGAAATAATAATATTAATCAGAATTTCCAGGAAAATCCATATCAAACAGCAAGCTCTGTCGAAATCGAACACAAGATAGTTACTCATATGTTTTGAGACAAACTAAAATACCCAAGTCGTCTTTAACCTGAGGAGTAATCACCATTTGCTTTAATTTCTGCGGCTTTTCAAATGGAGATCTCTCTTATAGAAACGAGAATATAATTTTAAAATAATTTCTAAATGTGAAATGTGCAAATCAAATTATAAAGGCTATCATTCTGCAGGGTATTACCAAAATAGTAAGTGAACCATGTGGTAATGACAAATATGATGAACATGTTTATTCTGTAGAACAGTTTTTAGGTTCAATAATTCATCTTCCAGATCCTTTATTTAAGGCACAGGATAGAGTTTACTATCTTTCGTATAAGTATTAAAGGGGTAAGCATTCCAAAAAATTCGGAATGCTTACCCCTTTCCGAATTTTTATGCTTAAAAACGATTTGTGAAAATGTATGAATATTTTATAGCAGTATTAATACTGATGTCGAGAGCTTTCGATTAAGGTATCAGTCATCAAAATCAAACCACTGTTACGAGTGGAATTGACTATTAATTCATTTTCGAAAATCTGCCAAGGCTTACCCCTTTACGAATTTTTATGCTTAAAAATAATTTGTGAAAATGTATGAGTTTTTCATAGTAGTATTAATACTGATGTCGAGAGCTTTCGATTAAGGTATTAATCATCAAAATCGAACCACTATTACGAGTGTTATTGACTGTTTATTCATTTCCGAAAATCTGTCAAGGCTTACCCCTTTCCGAATTTTTATGCTTAATAAAATTTTTATGATTTGTGAAAATGTATGAATATTTTATAGCAGTATTAATACTGATGTTGAGCGCTTTCGATTAAGGCATCAGTCATCAAAATCAAACCACTATTACGAGTGTAATTGACTATTCATTCATTTTCGAAACTATGTAAAGGCTTACCCCTTTCCGAATTTTTATAAAAGTAGTAATACTGTAGTAATACTTTATACCAGTAGTAATACTGATGTCGAGAGCTTTCTATTAAGATATTAATCATCAAAATCGGACCACCATTACGAGTGTTATTGACTATTAATTCATTTTCGAAAAACTGTCAAGGCTTTTACCCCTTTCCGAATTTTTATGTTTAAAACTGATTTAAGAAAATATATTAATTGTCTTTTGTAGTATTAATACTGATGTTGAGAGCTTTTGATTATGGTATCAGTCATCAAAATCGGACCACTGTTACGAGCGTTGTTGACTGTTTATTCATTTTCGAAAATATGTAAAGGCTTACCCCTTTCCGAATTTTTATGCTTAAAAATGATTTGTGAAAATGTATGCATATTTCGAAAATGAATGAATAGTCAATAACACTAGTAATAATGCTTTGATTTTGATGACTGATACCTTAATCGAAAGCTCTCAACATCAGTATTAATACTGCTATAAAATATTTATACACTTTCACAACTCATTTTTAAGCATAAAAATTCGGGAAGGGGTAAATTCACCTATATACGCTAATTTTACAGTTTTTACTGAAATTAACACCTTAAGATACACATAAAGATGCAAACAATTTAAAGATAAAAATTGAAAATAAAATGCTCATTAAAATTCAAATGAGTCGCAAAAAATAAATTGGAAAAATAATTTTCACCAATTTTCACAACACACAAAAACAAAAATCGTAAAACGTTCAACCAGTTCAACGAAGCAAAAAGTTTTTCGTGGATTGTAATTAAAATACCACAAATATTACTTTTTTTAAGGTTATGTCTTAATTTCTTTTTTGTTGATAAGATTTTTTCACAATTACATAATTATTTTACTTTTGTTTTTACTCACTAATTAAATCTGAATAAATTTGAATAATTCGACATTTTTGTGATATGTAAATAACAGAGTATATTAGTATGTAAAGTTCGAATGATTCAGGTCAAGCGTAAAACTATTTGTTTAACTACGGCTGTAATTAATTTAATCGATATTTTAATAGCTATATGTAGTTGTGATACGTTGAATTATAGAAGCGAAAATAGTTGGTGTGGTCCAGTTTTTTGATTTTGATACTATCGATGATCCTGCACCCCTCGTACGAATTTTAATTATTTTTGTCCCACAAAACATTTTTCGTCTTGAGTTTTCGTAACACTTGGAGACTATCTAAAATGCCTTTATATTTTTAATTTAATTGTAAGCCAATGGCAGAATTCAAATAAAACACCGTTAACCCATGCAGAAGCACTTATAGGGATTTAACGATCACCTTCACAATATGTTGGAAGGAAAGTTTAAAAGAGTTTAGTACGGAGGTTTCCTGTCTAGAAAGTGCCGAATTATTCTTTTATCAAATAGTATTGATGAAGCAGTCATAGACCTTATGACTATGTGCAGTAAATTTAAGCAAGGTTGAAACAACAAAATCTGGCTGGTTGGATCCTATATGGAGAAGGAAAAGAATGTTCCGTCGGATAGTCTGGAGAAACTGGTACTCGAAGAGGTACAGAAAAAGTTGACGTACTTCTTGGATATTATGCCAACGCACATTACGTAACCTTGGAAAATACTGACTTCAGAGAAAACCGATCAAAGCACGATAATGGAAAAGGAAGCATAAAAGCAAACAAAATTGCGCAAAGCTTGAAAAATGGGTACAACGACAATTTTAGTGATATAATTTGTATTCCAAAAGCACTTTGTTGCTTGATATTCAATTGGTAACGCCGTTTAATGATTTGCCACTTTTGATGTTGGTTTTCTTTTATTGAGAACCTCGGTCTGCAATTTTATTTGAATCCTAAGAAACTGATGCCGAAATTACACCTAGAGACATCTATGTAATATTAGCATGAGCAAAAGTTAAATAACTTCATTGTGTAGCCAAACAAAAGAATACCGTAGACGTATAAAGAAAAAAGAACATTCGACATTTTTGATATATAAACGGCGTTCTGTTGTTCATTGAGATCACTTGTATTTTAAACGTGATACAGTAAAGTTAAAGTGTTAACTCGAACTGAATTATTATGGTAATAAAGTTTAACATTGTTAAATGTGGTAACATTGTTAAAATTTGAATGAAATTTATTGACAATCTATTGAACCTAGAATAAGCAAAAACGTAACAATAAGTGATAGCGGTGAGATTGAGAATAATAAAAGAACGATGACACATTGAAAGTTATGGGATTGAAAAACAAATTGGACCGATGAGATCTACCAACTAACGATAATAAAGAAATGATGGTGGTATGCTTTCTTGAGACTATTGAGGTAAGACTACTATGGTAACTGTAGAAAATGAAGATTTTACAGCTAAAATCAACAGATTTGAGAGATGCAACGGAAACAAGGAAGATCGTCATCTCCTGTGCAAGTAAACTACAATGAATTTGTTTAAATGCGTATCAGCTGGCTTCTACAACCAATTATCGTATAATCTGGATTCTAGTTTCCAGATTGGTAGGGGGCTGTGTTAATAATCACTGATAAAATTGACGGGGAGAGTGTTTCATTTTCCTGGATACCGAAGCAGTACGAATGACCTGTTTTCAAAAGTAAATCTCCAAAGCGAATACTGGCCAGTTGAAATTCAAAAGAAAAAGATCCAGAGAAAACGGCGTTCAGTGAAGGAAACGAGCTATGGCAATTCATCGTTATATCATTAGGATTATGTAACGTACCAGTGATATTTGAACAACTAATGGAACGCGTAATGGAAAGACACCACTAGAAAAACTTTCCAGTTCATTTGGACTATGTCATTGTTATTTGTTATGGGAAATGACTTCGACGAGCACTTAAAGAAATTGGCAGAAGTTTAGGATAGACGTCAAATATTTTGGCCATTCAGCAACAACAAATGAGATTCATACTGACGAGTGACGAGTGACGAATAAATAATCTAACCAGAAAAAACAAGACATTTGAAAGAAAAAATAAACGAGAAAACGCGCTAGTCAAACTAAGAACATTTGTGTGTAGCACCATTTTTGAGCTGTAGTATACTCAACATCAGGTTTATTTTAGACACAGACGGAAGCAAGAAAGACTAATTTCTTATATTATTCCTAGACAACATCGAACCCGGAACGTAAATATTGAAAGGAATTATTGGCTATATAGTGAAATGCGTTAAGCATTTCTATAAATTCCTTTATTGCCAAAAACCTCTTTTGAACGATTCGAACTACTGAAAAGCCATTGATACATGAATAAATGAATGAGTGGTAAATGAAACAAATTGCAAGAATATTTACACAATAACGAATAAATTTTTCACAATACGGCATTTAGGCGAAATAAATTGAACGCCACACACAACATGACAAATAATATAACACAATTATTAACTGTTGTAAGGTTTTTAAGGTTTCATGTAGCAAATATTTAAACAAATTTTTATTGTTATAACATAATTTATGAACCTGAACATTTAACGTCACGACTGTTATGGTTATGTACTAAGATACAAAACATATATTTACACAATTTGATATCAAGCTTACTTTTAAACTTAAAACTAATTAAGGTGTTTTGTCTATATTTATTTGTACGCTACATGGTTAGTCATGTAGCATGCCGTTACAAAAAGTTAACTTTCAAAATTATAAGCACTTTTAATCGTCCCGACCTGTAAAGTTCATGAAACGACTAAATCATCACCTCATTAATACATTACAATGAACTCTTGACGAATATTACGAATTTTAATGATTATTAATTGTTTATCGGTCAGTCTAGCTGTGTATATGACTGGCAATTGAAATTCGACTACCACAAAAGAATGTCGACGACTGTACAGTAGATTATGAGATTCAACGTCATGATTACTCGTCGTAATATAAAATTTCTTTTATTAGTCTTAGGATAAGGTATGTGTGTGTTAGTGTATGCTTTAAAGCAGCTCATTCATTCACGAAACAATTTTCATTTGTTTTTCTGTTAAATTTCCGTCCCAGTTTTTCCTTTTTGTGTTTTAGGTTTTTTTTTTTTTTTGTTTGGTTGTGTTTTACTTTAGAACTACCATCAGATTGTAAAGAAACGCGGAGAAGAGATCCATTAAGAATGTTGCGTTCTTTGTTGTACAATGTAATGTATTGTTGTATTTGTGTGTTGTATATAGTAATTTATATGGTTAACTGCGACATTAAGGTGATACGGTATTACGAGTATAGGCACTTAATTTTCGTCGTTCGGTTTATTTATAGATTTAATACTGTGGTTGCATGTGTTAGTGGTATATAGAATATATATATATATATATATATATATATATATATATATATATATATATATATATATATATATATATATATATATATATATATATATATATATAACATTTAATGGCCGATTTTTCGTTTTTTAATCTATATCGCACTTTAAGGGGTGATTAAAGATTATGGTGTTTTTATGACGTTGCTAAGAAATGGTTCATTTCAATATTATACTATACATAAACAGTTTTTTGCAACATAAATATAAATCAAAAGTTTTTTTAACAACTACCTGAATTATTTCAGAATTGATAGCAGGCAAAGCAATATTACTGATCGGTTGGATTTACCTATACTATAGTAAATATCTTATATTTCGATTATATTGCCATTATCTTGGTAAAAAAGCGACTCTTTAAAAAATAATGTTGGTAATAATAAAAAATAATTATTGCATATTTGTCAGTCTAGCTGTATATTTTTATACTGTAGTATTAATATTGAAGTCACGAGCTTTCGATGAAGGTATCAGTCATCATTTTTGAAAATCTATAAAGGCTTAGTTACCCTTTTCCGAATTTCTGTACAGTTTGTCGTCCAAATCATATTTGATTCATCAAATATGATGGGAAGAGATGCTAAGACAAGAAAACGTTTTTCAAGAAATAGGTATGCATTTCTAAGTCCGAAATAACTTTTGCGTTTGTTGAAACGTGATAATATTGCCAATATCAAAGTGATACGTAGTTCCAAAAAAAAACCATCTGTAATATCCGTTTTCTTTCTGTATCGATTGTCATATCTACTTACCTTATCTGTGGTCGAAGACATGTCCAAAGAGTAAAACAAAAAAATAAAAATAAAAATTCAATTATTACACAAAATTTGTTTTACATTTACACATTTATTTAACATTTATATTCAATATTCAACACATTTATAAATTTAATAATTTATTTATTTAGGTTTGATTGCATTTTTATATAAAATTTTAATTTTAATTTAATTAATTTATAACACAAAAAAAATCTGTAGTTTTATATTTACTATATGGTTGTGTTGCGATGGATATGATACTTGTTTTCGTGCATTTTGGTTTCGAAATCGATTTTCGCCGTTATACCTAAAAAAACCAAGCAAGTGGGGTAAAGGGTCTTTTAAATAACTTGTTGCTAAATTATTTTATTAGTATCAAAAATATGAAGACTCTTTAAAATGTGAAAACCATACTGACATAGCTTTACGTGGCGCTACTTCAATTATGCCAACCATCGACAAACTTGAGTGAAGAGGCAGGCTTACTGTGAAAGAGCAACTTGACGTCCTACCTATCAGAAGTCAGCTTTACATTAGAAGCTTCATTACAAAAGATTTATTTCAAGACCAGGAATGTACATATAGGCATTTATTCGATTTATTCACTATAACAAGACAGTCAACTAACAAGAAACGACGACCTAGAACGATGGCTAAGACTATCAAAGAATATTAAAATAACGGCTAAAATCCAGTGAGATTTGCCAAAAGCCCTTTAAACCAATACTAGAAATAAATTTAATTCTGTTCAGACGCCCCAGCAAACCAATAAGAAGTAAGGGATAAGCGTCCTTCACAATCACCGCATTCACCTTTCATCCAGATACAATCGGGCTCTGTTTAAGTTCGGATTTGACATATGAACATATATGTATGAATATTCACTCACTTACACGCACTTCTTAAATTGATTAGATGTGCGAGACAGAGTATCAGCGACCACATTGTCTTTGACGGGGATGTAATGAATACTCTTGGTAACGTAAGAGACTCAATTGCTGTTGTCAGAGGCTTCTAGTCGGTTTAAATTGTGAAGTCCATATCATCGGAAAAACTACACGAGAATGTGCTAGAAGGTTTAAGTTTGATAATTCACTTTTGAGCTGAGACAATGCATTCTGACCGTTTTAATTGTCATTTTATGAACTTCTTTGGGTGCGACGGGAATAAGATGGTAGGCTCTGACAAGATCGATTTTGGAGAAAATATTGATGGTCTGCAAATCACCAATTCCACCAAATGCTGAAACTCTGTAAATGCAGCTTTAAGATTTACAGATCTAGTCGGCCTAGTTTTGACTCAGAGAAATGGCCGTTTATGTGACAATGTGATGCATCACTTTGTATCCACTGCAGTTAGCGAAGGGAATTTTTTAACCGCTGAGTAGCTGGATCAATCAGCTTTTTGTATTTGAGATTAATAGGGAGATCGAATCAACTATGGAAATCGGCGCCAATGAGCGAATGATCTTTTTAGTGCTATATTTACCTGAAGCAATTTATTGCCGTTGGTATTGATTATTGTTCCATTGGCGTATGTACTTGCAGAATGGAATTACCGAGGGGTCCTCGATTTTTTGCCAAATTTACGATGATATCAGCATGTTCCTGATTTTCTATTTTCTTGTGATTTACATACCGAGTTACGGGATCAATTGACACGATAAAGACTGATGGTTTTTTGAACAGCTACGGTTTACGTTGCCAAATCGAGAGTGCTTCCGACGTCCACTTGGCTTCGATATCCTGTCCACTCAGAAGAGTTAATAATTTGCGCTCTTCCGACAGTGTTAATCTGTCTAACAGCGCCTGCTTAAGTATCTCGTACTGATTTTCATTTAGAGGACACTCTAGGATATTTGTAATTATGCTACAAGCTTTCGGAGAAAGGGCCGAGACAACGTGTACATGCATTTTAACCGTTCCGCTTTGATATCTTGAAGCTGAAAACTATATAAATTTTTTTACTACCCAGGAAACAGCTAATCTTCTCCCACGAAAATTTGCAGCAAACTCTAATTTAGCTGACTCTAACTTAAAACCTCCGATTATCACTATAGCCAACTCGTCAATGTACATTTAGACCCAGAGAACAGCTAAACTGTTTGAAAACATTAACACTACGAAGTCAGCCGGTTTGAACGTTATATTGTTTTACGTCTCTGTTAAAACCACTACCAGATTTGTTCCACAGGTCTATGTCTTCTGCCATTTTACCTTTTATCTGGAAAACTGCTAACGTACATCCTGTGCCAAACAATCAGTATCGTCTCGGTGCTTTCCAAAGTACTTGAGAAATCAATAATTTCCAGCTGATTAAAAATATTTGGAAGATAACCATCTCCGATAGCCAGTATTTTCGCACAGGACGTTCAGCAGGTGAATGACTTAATTAATGTTGTCACTGAAAAATGGAACTGGAACATTTATCAATCTGGTGAATCACATATAATTGCACTCGATATTTCTAAGGCATTTGATCGAGTTTGGCACAAGGATTGCAAATTGAAAGCAGTCTTACGCTTTTCTTCATCACGAAACGATGTTCTCGCAGAAAGAATGGCTATAAAATATCTCAGAACTATTCCTAAATGGGGTAAAACCACAAGGGTTGAGTTCAATCCTAACAAATTATTTCAATCTCTTTATTTTTTTGTGGCCGCGCTGAAGGCTATGAAGGCACCGTCTAATCATTTGGAGATTCTCGGCTTTACTATATTAAAGAGAATATGTTGAGCTAAAAAAATAAACAAACTAGCAATTGGTACAACAAGGTATCTTAAATTTTCACGACCATGTAAGTTTTACTTTACTCCATCAGAAACATTTACAATAGACAAGGCATATATAAAACCCAGGTTGGAGTATAATTCTTATATTTGGGCTGGTGCATCGAAAACTTATTTGACTGCAATCGATCTTAATAACAAAAGTAAACGAATAGAAGACTGATTACCTTTACTCCCACCTAATCCTTCCTGCACCTTTTAGTAGAGCTGTGTGTTTGTTATCTATAGAACATTCATATTAAGGATATAACAGTATTACTCCGAATTTCTATGCAATGCAATAACTTAAAAAATTATATCCACTCGAAATAACCTTTTGAGCTGTTAACCTTTTACTGTTCTTAAAATACTTGATGGCCTCGTATCTGACACGATCGAAAATAATTTGTTTAGTTTGTGTTAAAAAACATCCACTGTAGAACCCTTGTCCCATTTTCAAACTTTATATTAATTTTCTATATACAAAGCATCGTTCGTAAAACTTATATAATTTTAAAATTAAAAATACAAAAGCCATTGCGGGCAACGTGATGGCAATCACATACAAAATTACAAAGCAACAAGCATTCCACTGTATATAGCAACTATCTCGTCTATAACGAATAAGTGAAAAATGTACATTTTTTGTACAGAAAACTACTTGTCTTCATCCTTTGTGCACTTTAAAACTTATTTCGAAAAAACTACAAAATTAATTTTCTGTTGTTTAAAGCACACACACACAGCAACAATAAAATGCTGCTTTTCAAGCTTTTAACATTTTTTTATTATGTTACTCGTATTAAAGCCAATCTATTTATTTGAGTTTTTTGTTGGAAGACGTTACACTTCAAGATTCATCTTTTTTTATAGTTATGAGTTTCTTTATGGTATTTGTAATATGAAGGTATTGAAAACTTACTACCACCTTAGAGAAGCGTAAAATCTTATTTAAACAACTAAATGCGAGAAACGTTCACTTTCAAAAATGCATTTCTGAACCCATAATGCATTTTCTGAATTTTGAAAATTTTCGATTTGTGCCATAAATTTCTTAGATTACATTACCCCGCAATTTAAGCATTAAAATTTCCATATTCAGCTTTCATTTTCTCTGTATAGGCCGTACATGATACATAACATCTATAAGAAATATTATGATAGATAAGAATATTTCTTCTTGAGATGATATAAATAAAAATTTTTTACAACACAAAGCGATTTCTTTGTAAGGATACAGTAATAAAATTAAGGAACAACAAGTAAACTGTACAGTCAATATTTACAGAGACTTACCGAATATAAAGAGATAGATTATAAAGGCGGAAATAACTAAATATCAACATCCATTCATCTTGTGGTATGAACATTGTACATATTTGTTATGTGTGTATGTGTGCCTTTATGTATTTCTCAAGGTTTTTCACTTTTTCTAGAATTTTCATTTTGATTCAATCGCAATTCAATGGGCTTATTTGTTTATTTATTTATGTTGTTGTTGTATGAAAATCAAATTAAGAGATGGATTTATGTTGTTGTTGACATACGGTTGATTGTGATAAATGATGCATGAGTCAATGTTGCGGAAAAATTTCTTTTATTTTTCGTTATGAAATTTAATACTTGCGATACTTCGGTAAAATGCTAAAAAGGATGTCGGCAAATCGAAATCGTTACCGTTGACAACGTATCATATAGTTTAGGGTTGATTGTGCATGGGATTTATTAAGACTTAACTTCAAAGTTTGATTAAAATACAGTTGAAACTCGATTATTCGGAATTAGAATTATTGGAATTAATCGATAATTATTGTTCCTGTTCTTTAACAACTGTTGTTCTTAAATCATCTGTGTCATAGGGACACAACATCCATAATATCAATACACATAGTACTACCATCATAAGAACAAAACAGTTTACCCATTGATGTTTTAGATGTCGGGTCGATATAATATCGTCAACATTTAGTATAAATATATGACATTTAGGCGATTATACATATAAAAATATTTTGATTATTTTAAAACGATACCAGTAATGACATCTGGCACGCCAATGGGCTAACATACTATGGTAGTACTATGTGTATTTATATTATGCAACATCTTAACTTCAATCTTCGACTTTTTTAACTAATAGACTAATAGTTATTTGACTAATAGTCGGTTTATTGGCAATATAAAGTGAAACTATAACAAAAATTAGCATAAATTGGCGATGAGAGTGAGACGCAAAGGAACCGATATATTCCTTAAAGATGGTCATTTAAGGAATATATCGTAATAACGTAATTGAACAATGCAATTAAAATTATGAATTATCACGCGTTGATCATCCTCCAACCAATTTATCGATAAAATGTGCAAATCTGATTTTGTAATAACCTGGTCGAAATTTAGCAGAAATAATATAAAGACTTTACCAACTACCAAACATATAGATAATTTCTTCAAATGTCCGTCCTTGAGACCTGTGGATAGTCACAGCACACCCGGGTTCTAGATGAAAGTAAAATGTATTCCGATTCAAGGGAATCGTCACAAATCTTAAACTTATAACCAACAGGATAGAGCACGTCCACTTGTTATTATGTCAATAAGATTTTTATTTTTTTTTGTTTTTATAACATGCCATCTGTTCTGGGCCGAAACTCTCCCAACTCTTTGGCGATTAATTTAACGTCCTACTTTACACCATTACTATCCAAATCGAGGACGCTTGCATGCAGGTTCGCTTTAAATATTCATCTGCACTTTGCATTGCTCTTGCAGCCAGCCTGTACTGGCATGGACGATGGTGTGACCCATGGATTCTGCACTCCAACAGGGTTCACATAGTTGTGTTCATCGTCATCATCAATCGTAACCAAGTGATGAAAAATCCTTTTCGCAACCCTCACCCGTGCGGATTCGAGCCCGGTATCTCCCGACTCAAGCACCACACTTTAACCAATGCGCCGATTGCTCGTTACAATTTGTATTGCTAGCAAAATTCGAAAGTCTTTATCCTATCTAGAGCACATGCATCCCTAAAATGAGTATCAAAATTTCTCATTATCTTCTTAAGCTTCCCTAAGGTTTCAAGCCTAAAGTTTTAGCCCCGTGCATAAACTCGCATAAACTTGCATGAGGGCCACAATAGCTACCGCAGCTTGACCCGTTGATGCACACCCTAGTTAAGTGTTTGTAAAACCCTTAGAACGCGCCAGTTTGTTGAAAACTACCAAAATCAACCTAATTGTGAATTTCTTGTCGTATCAAACTGGTTAATGGCAGTCGTCATAATTTGTGGAATTTTGCGTACCGTAATGTTTCCTTTGGCAGTAGCGTTGTATCTGGAAACGAATTGCACGCGTGTGATTCCTTAAGAGTTCTTTTGGCCTATTTTCATATTTATCAAACCAATTCTCCATAAAATTGAACTAGGGAGAAAATGTCATCTCGATGCTGTTTAAGACAAAGACACTTACTATTCTTATCGCCTTAATAATATCAAATTATGGATTCTGTTCAACAATTTGAGGGAGTTATTGCGCTAATTCATCTGCTTGTTATGTTTACGTATCACATATTGTGAGCATGAATATTTTTAAACGAGGAATTGTCACTTTTCAGACCGCTGTATTTAAATGCGGGGGTACTTTTCATATAAGAGTATCTTGCTACTTTAGTGAAAATGTCCCTGTAGTTGTGGTTGCCCTTTTTCGAGAGGTACAAGAATTACAGTATTCAGCATAGGTATAAAAGTGGCTTCAAAACGAAAATGGGGGTAAGCATGACTGCGGTTAGATTCCAGATATTTTTTACTGCAGCAAACGTTTCATGGCTGCCTTCTAATTTCTATACTGCCATTTCTAGTTTTAAATTATACCACATTTTCCGAATTGGATTTAAATTTAGGCAGAAACTAATTTTAGCACTTTTCCTAGTACAATTTTAAAGTTTCTCCCTTTTGTAATTGTTTGACCTGCAACATTTTTGATAAAACATTTTAAAAAAATCGGAGCTCCCGTTACTAGAGAATTTTTTCTTATAAAATTTTAAAAATTTAAATTTACTCGAGTGAAATTTTTGCGATGAACGAATAATTTTGGTAAGAACTGTATATTAAAGCATAATACGCTTAATGATACATCCTTAAAATGGCCACAAAAAGTATTCATTATCTTATAACTAAGAAATCGATGTTGGTGTCAACCAATTTGATTGTCCGCAAAGCGATGAAAAATGCTTGTTTCACCTCATTAAAACTAACATTCGCTGCTCCTCCGTAGAAAATGCATACATTTACAACCTAACTTGGTTCCCAGGCAAATACATGAATTAAATGCAAGAATTTCTATCGAAATTTTTGGAATTTCTTTATCTTTAAATTATAAAATATTCAACAATTTAACTTCGGAATCCTTACTACCTTTTTTACAGTTTTGAGATCGAATTTTACACACCACTTTTTTGCAATGGTGTAATTCTCACATGCCGAATTACAACATTAAAAAAAATCAACAACTGAATAATGTAAGGTTTGATTCCACCATTTTTTAAAAAGTAACTGATCCACCAGAGTGCCTCAATCTTCAACTGTGCCATTTCAACTGTGCTCTGTATCACCCGTCGTCGAAAAAGAAATGTATCGGGAGCGAGATAGAATTCTGGCACTAGGGTGTCCAGTTTATGAGGAGTTTAGACTTGAAGGATGTTTTCTGGCTAATCCCATTAGATCCCGGACAGATCCCTATAATGCACCCCAAATCTTGTGCCGGCTGATGCACATAGTAATTCCTCATCACCTAGATGACTGTGTTTTTGTCTATCTTGATAATTTGCTCATAATGACATCCACATTTGATGAACACCGGTTCTTTCAACTCGATTGTTTGAGGCAACCATAAATTTGAAAAAAGTCATTTCTTACTGAAAGAAATTGATAATCTGGGATATGTGGTAAGTTTCCATTCCTAAACCATTGAAGCAAGTCGGAAGATTCTTAGGAGTGTCTGGTTGGTATCGAAGATTCATCGATGGTTATTCTACACTTTCTGCTCTCGTAACTAATTTATTGAAGAAATGTGGAAATTTGATTGGTCCGCTGAAGCTCAAAAATCTCTTACTAATCCTGATTTTAGTAAATTCGCTATTCTCGGGCAGTTTTATTCCAAAAATATACTACAGGTCACGGCCGCCCAATAGCTTTTATTTCCTAAAAGTTAAATGCAGGAAAGTGCAATTAAAGAGTGACTTAGTTGGGGTGCCTCGTCACAATTTTAGCCTTAAAAGAATACAGAGCATTTACAAGAGCTTCCTTTAACGGAAATAACGGACCACGTGAGTCTCACTTGATCTAATGTCACAAAAAGACTTATCAGGTAGATTGGCTCCACTGCATCTCAAACTTCAGGGATACGACTTTTGAATAGAATATCGTAAAGACTCTCAGAAAAATGTGATAGACTCATTGTCTGGCACCTTGATGGATGAGCTTCTTGGGCTTCGTAAAACTTTGAAGCATTTTGATTAGTCTGATCAATCACGACCTTGATCTAGCATTTTAACAAGCTTGCACCAGGGTGGAAACTGGAGACTTGTACTGAAAATATTTAGTTCTGAAGCTAAAAAAAATTGCTTTCTTTGGGAAGCTTCACGGAAATTGAATAGACCATAAATCAAAGTAACCATAAATGGATTAAAAATGCTAAATCTTTTTTAAACATCAGAATTTTAGTGTTAGCAGGCATAAAAGTTATACATTTGAATCCCAAAAAGTTTTATGAGAAAACTTTGCGTCCCAAAATTATCTCAAAAACAGTTACTTTGTTAAGATATTTTTATAATATCTGCTTTAAAATTGCATCCCAATGATTAAGAGAGCTCCAATAATCATGGTAAAGTAATCTGCTAAGTCACTATACTTTTATGTTTTTTGAGGAATTATTACTGATAAGACTACAACCAGTAATATTTCCAGTTTTATCTTCAAAAAAACACATTCCACCATCATTGAAGCCACTATTCGATTAAAATAATTTGGTTTTGTTTCATATTTTGGAACACTAGATTATGGAATTACAATTGAAGAATAACAGCTTCTTTCAGTCGCCATAACTCGTTTATGATCCTGAACAATTGTGATCTCTATGAACTCTATGATTGCAACTATGGTAGAATAGGCTGTTGCTGGCTAATAATGTAATATTGCTCCTGTGACTCCCAAATGGTAGTTCTTGTCTCAAAAATACATTACCCGAGTGAAGGATCAGGAAACAATAGACAATATATACCTGAAGGAATGATGCGGTCCAGTGGCACTATTACAAAAATCTATAAACTGTAGTCTTAAGACTTTAACCTTTCACCATGCTTTTTTGTTCATCTGCAAATTCGCCTTGTGGTTCTTCTAACAAGGACTCTTAGCAACATTTTTTTGCCCCTAAATGTTGTTTAAAGCAACCATAAACCAATCTGTTTGTAAAAGGAAAGGTTTCAACTTCAAGACGAGATCCATTACTCTCAAACTTGTTATTCTCTTAACATAAATGTTAAAATTGTTTTCAGATCCTTGGCAAAATAATACCGGGATTACGCTACTCACAAACCTTGCAAACAATTGTGAAATTAATCTAATTACAACTAATTGTGGATCACAACATCGTTTGAAAACATCATATTCAAACTAGTCTTAAATATCAAGAAGCAGAGATTAAAAAATTTGTATTCGACTGAATTTCTAAAAATATATACTAGAGGGCGGCACATATTCTCAATTTAAAAGGGGATTTTAGCTTCTTGGTCTTTATGCTGTCCGTTTTGTTTATTTTTGAATGTTGACTCCCAAAATTTTCGGATGAATTAAAACTTTGTGGTAGTCTTAAATCTTTTAAATCTGGTCTAAAAAAATTTTCAAACACCGCAGCTAATCGAGTCTCAACTGTAACAATTGCATGGGAATGATATTCTACACGACTTTATACGCACACGAAGTTTTTAAATAGTTTTTTTGGAACTTTCCAACTATTAAAGTTGCAAAAGTCACATTTTCTGAATTCTTAATTAGTAACTTGAACTATATAGTTTGTAAAAAAATGGTTCATATAATGCTAGAAACCAAATAATGTACCTTAAATCTAAATGACGTTAACCTTAAAATAGTTTAAATTCCAGATATGTTAATATAAAAACGCGTTCGTTACATCCGATATGCTTATTATACATTCACAAGTGTCGTTGTTAAACTGCTTCGGTACAAGCAGAATTTTTACTATCTATAGTTTCCTGTAAATTTTCACTATCACTACATATTGTATTATTACTAACGACATCATTTACTATTCCATTACTACTAACACTACTATTAATATTAAAAACCAATTCACTGGCGGCAATTTCATTTGGCGCTGTCGTCGTTGTCGTTTTTTCATCATCACAGAGACCTTTTATATTGGTACTATCCAAATTACTATTACTACTATTTAAATTAGTAGTATTTGTATTATCATAGACGACATTATTAGTGCACGATTCTGATATTGCATTTCGTGTAAAATTTTTCCTTCGTCGCTCATCAATCACTTCAATCGAATTGTAATTGTCGTCGTCTGTTCGATTATTACCAATAAAATAAATTTGTTCGTATAGTTCACTGCTTAGTTTAAGCTTTGGTTTTGGCTTTTTTTTAAAACTTCGCGTCGAATTACTGCGATATAAATATTTATGCGTCTGCTGAGTTTGTTGTTGTTGCTGTTCGTGAGACGATGTTGACGCCACTGACGTGTTTTGTGGATCTATTTGAAGTGTTAACGTTTCTGGTCGTATTATCGTTTTGATTTTTGTCGGTTTACTATTACCGATTGCAGTAGCAGCTGTAGTAGTCATTGGTTTAGGATTCGTAACACTTGGCTTTTTAATTTTTTTTGTTGTATTACTAGTATCACTTAATTTATTAGTATTGCTATTATTTAATATTGCTTCTTCAGTTTCTTCTTGGTCGGGACTTTCTTCAGGAACGCATGGCTCGATACTCGATTGGCACGATAGTTGGCGTACGGTGTTAGTTGGATCAGAACACACTGATAGTTGACTCCTGAAAATAATAATAATTTTTTTTTTAATTTTTACGAATTATTTATGTTTTGTATGCAGTGATATCAATAGGTCACTGCAAAGCTAAGACGGCAGTTTTCGTACAAGTCAGCATAATATACACATAGTACTACCATGGTATGTTAGCCCATTGACGTGCTAGATGTCGCTACTGGTATCGTTTTAAAATAATTAATATTTTTATATGTATAATCGCCTAAATGTCATATATTTATACTAAATTTTGACGATTTTCTATCGACCCGACATCTGGGACATCAATGGGTAAACTGTTTTTTTAATGATGTACTATATATGCATTTAAATTACTGCATTAATAAAAATTAGAGCTGGCAATGGTGAATGGCAAACTTATCGAGCATGACTAGACTTGGCATCACAAGAGTCCTTCATCATCGAAGCGTGTATTCAGAATGTGAATATTATAGACGTAAAACTGCGAGATTTTTAGTAGAGGCTAGGCAAAACTAGAATAGGAACAACCAGGGGTTCAGTTGACTTATCAAAAGCTACCAACAAACAACAGTCAGGCACATTCAGTAATTTCACATTAGCAGATAAGAATTTACAAATGATGGATGGATTGCTGTTGGCCGACCCAACATATTTAGTTGAAGTTGAGTATAAAATGATTTGACATTTACTAAAGTTTGTTCCGTAATTTTCCCTCTGTTAACTTTGTTAAGTTAGACGAAACATTTTCGTTCAGTTCTTAAAGATTTCACTGGTCAGTAACATGATCTATCTTTTCTTAATTAAAACTGTTACGGAGTCGGTGGTTGGCCCATCAGTTGGAAAGTGGCTGTCAAAATGGAAACAAAACAATATAAATCTAATATCACGGTAAAGATTTTTAATATGTTGTTGGATATTGTAAAAACTCTCAGTATAGGTTTTGGGAATAGAAGAAGTTCTCAAATACATAGAACGAACCCCAGAAGAACAAAAATATGAAGACTTATTCCTAACAACAACTAAGCAATCATACGATAATAGGTTAATAGTAAAATTCTCATTTAAGCAATCAGGTAGCATGCTTGGAACTACATATAATGCCGCTTTGAATCGTATTAAATCAATGGAGAGAAAATTCGAGCAAGATAAGGAGTTTTGCAAAAAATCTATGACATTTATGGTGGAGTATAACAAGTTGGGCCACATGGCACGGATACGAAAGTTCAAAAGGCCAAAAAGATATTACCTGCCACACCACGCAGTAATAAAAGCAAACAGTACAACTACGAAGATTCGTGTGGTATTTGATGCTTCTGCCAAGGCATCTATAGGTTTGTCGTTGAATGGCATTCTAATGGTGATATAAATCAGCAACAAGCTATCCATGAGCTAAAAATGCTTACTTAAGGTACGATGGCGGCGGTATTTTTAGCAACTCAGCAAAAGCAGCTGAAGCCATACTTCGAGACATGTATGTGGATGATATAATGACTGGTGTAAGTTCAATACCATGTGCCAAAACATTAATAAAAAAAATAACAAATAAGTTAGGAGATCATGGTTTCAAATAACGGAAATTTCTCACGAACAGTAACGAACTTCGATCATTCATCCGCAACCAAGGATCATCCATCCGAAACCAAGGAGAATGTAAAATATATTGGCGAAGATTCTGATTACCGAGCAATTGGCGCAGTGGTTAAAGCTGCGGTGTTTGGGACGGGAGGTACCGGGTTCGAATCCCAACGGGGGAGGGTTGCAAAAGGGATTTTTCATCACTTGATTACGATCGGTGATGACGATGAACACAACTATGACCCCCCGTTGGAGTGCAGAATTCATGGGCCGAACCATCGTCCATGCCAGTACAGGCTGGCTGGAGCAATGCAATGTGCAGATGGATATTTGAAAAAACGCGAACCTGTATTCGCGCGTCCTCGATTTGGCTAGTAATGGCGTAAAGTAGGACGTTAATTAACCGCGAAAGAGTTGGGAGAGCTTCGGCCCCAAAACAGATTGCATAGAAATAAACAAACAAACAAACAAACAAGATTCTGATTCATCAAAGGTCTTAAGTCTTCAGTGTAAACGTATTTCAATAGGGAATAGTCCAGTCAATGCTGAACAGACTAAATCGATATAAACAAAGAGAGCACTAGCTCGAATTATGACAACTGAAGAAATTCGCGAATAATTTTGCAGTATATAACGGTTTCGTCCAAAACTTTATCCAAAATCAATATTCCATAGCTTCTACAAAATGACAAAAAATTGGTTTATAAAAAGATTTATCGATAACATCGATAAAAAATGCAAAGGAAGAGAGAAACGAAGCGTAAAGAGATCGATCCAGCCGAACTCATCTTGATAAGAGAGATTCAGTAATTACAGTATTTGAATGAGATAATCGACTTGAAAAGAAAACCGGGATACTACCTAGACGTTGAGTTTATATCCGTTTATAGATGACAAAGGTATACTTTGGGTTGTAGTTTGGATCCAAAAATCTTGTGTGACATTTTATACAAGACATCCTACCAACGAGCCACCATGCAGTAAAATGCTTTTAGTAGAGGCGCGCTTATGCGTTACAATCATCCGGGAGTAAGCCTTCTCACTAGTATAGTTCATCGCAGATTTTGGATAGTCAAGGGCAAAATATTATCCAGAACAATATTTCATAATTAGAAACAGCATTAGACATAACCTTAAAACACAAGCTCAATTAATCGGGAACCTTATACTAAGCAAGAGGGTGCAATAATAACAACCATATTCAGGGTCATTTATGGTGCAGCCAACCAGAAGAGGAGGTCAGGTACCCATGAATCTCTGTATATGCATGTTTATATGTTTAAGAAGGGGGTGCATATAAAGACTATATAAGTAATCTTACAACCGATAGCGATGCCGATTTACATCAAGAAGAGGAAGTTGTCACACAATATACTGCGACAATGGTACAAATTTCATCGGAGCAAACCATTTGAGGCAGATATTTCAATTTTTACGGTATATTGGCGCTATTGCAGTATAAAGTAGAATGGAAATTTATCCCACCTGGTTTACCTCACATAGGTGGAATATGAGAGGTCCCAGTTAAACAGAAAAAATCTAGGAAGGTTACAAAGGAATCGATTGTTTAGCATTGGCGCATTTTTTAATCGGTTGCACATTTCCCGATATGGAAGCGAATATACGGCAGCAACATATTTCATCACTGGCCAAATGGCAATTTTTTTTGTGTCGTTGGCTCCAAGATTACCTCACCATCCTACAGAACAAAGAACAAAAGAGTATGACAATATAGCAATTGGGGATGGCGTGTTAATATCCGAACCAAACTTACCGTCAACATGTTGGGGTTTAGCAAGAGTTGTTGACGTACATTAATCAAATTATGACAAAGTACGCATTCCTTTTGTATGCCTTTTGGCTTCAGATAAGCGCCAGCGACCTTTTAGCGAATGATGAACAATGTGGTCGACCGAAATTAATTGCTTCAAGTATCTAGCATACCTTGAAAATATTTTTATGTTTCACACTGCACCGATTTTACAGTTTCCAAAGTTTACCAAGACATTCATTTTGACAGTAGATGCTGGTGATTGCGTAATTAGTGCGCTGTCATTTTACTAAAAGTTCAGACTGGTGATGAAAACCACAATTTGCCAATCGCATATGCGAGCAGAGTTCTAAACCACACTGAGCATAATTACCCTACCTTATATTAACGGACGTTCGTTCATTATTGTGACTGAACCGCAGCAATAATCCACCTGAACACACTATCGTCTCACAATCATCACATAATAGCATCAGGACGTAACTCACTACAAAAGCATTACAAGTGATCAGGAAAAGCATTAAAACGAAGGACAATTCTTAAAATTTTATGGAATTTCTATGGTCCATTATTAGAAAAAATTGCACCAGCAAATCGCGGCATTCAATCGGACCCGATTAAGGTTAAACTTCGCTTTTCCATTAATACCCAATCAAATCAAACGAGAGATACAAATACAATCAACACGCATCTTTGCTCCAATGAGTTGGTTCGCACCAGCCATCGTCTATTAACATATTATTTCTACGTTTATAGCTGCTAATCTTAGAATGGGAAGACCAGTTACCAAATAACGAAAATGAAGTGTGACGTACAATGAAGAGGAATCTTCCGGGACTCGAAAATCAAAATTGCGAGTTTTTGTGATGCTTCGAGTTTTGTGATGACGTAATAAACTCCAAAACGAAGGTAGCTCCAAAAAATCAAGTGTTAGAACCGTTACCAGAACCAGAAGATAAGACCACGTTATGAAATCGTCAACGGAGGATCTGGGAACCATGTTCAATTTACAAGTTAATCCTGCGGACGGTGCATCTCGCGGAAGGATGCTGTCAAAACTATAGTAGAATTTGAAAACTAGTAGTAGTAGAATTTGATTTGTGGTGGTAAGGATCACAGTGATTAAGTCAAATACGAGAAGAAAGGCCAACTCAGAAATTAACAGTTGAAGCAATGGATCTATTGAGAGAAAAAGAGAGGTCAAACACCATACTTATTTTATATTAAATCGCCTAATCAGTAAAATAACTCCTAGGCAAAAAAGTATCAGAGTGCTGCCATGGATCTGAAAATATATAGAAATACTCTCATAAAATAAAACCTGATCCTAGAATTGTGGGAGAATCGGAGTTAACAGGAGATGATTTGAAGAGAAGCCAAATGACATTTTGACGTTGGTGCATTCCTAGATGAAAAAGCGGTATTGAGGGTTGGTGGTCACGTTACAAATGCAGTTACAGTCTATGATACTAAACATATTCCCAGTGTATCACAAACATTTGGCGGACTACAGTGAAATCTTTTAAATATCACCTTAAACGTGAAGTGGGCAATACTATATTCACGTTTAAAGTATTCACCACGATATCGATACAAATTGAAGCATAGTACTTAATTCACGAATCACGACCAATATGTGTACATTCAGATGATCATATCATCGCTTTAACACTGAGTCTCTTATTAATTAACAGGCTGATTGTACAAATTCCACAATTATCATTTACCGAGACAAAGTTGTCACACCTCTTAAGATGGCAACATATGCAACAAGTTGCACAACACTTTTGTAACCGATAGAAGATGGAATATTTAATGGAACAGACCATTATGAGCCTATATTATGACCACATTTCGTACCGAAACTTCCAGGTTTTAGTAAACCATACCAATCCGACATTTCAAAGAATATTTATAATTCTCGTGAACTCAATTACCATTCTTTTCATACAACTTTTACTGGTATAAAATGATACAACAATAAGCCATCTTCAACTGTATAGCCTTTTTATCCAACTGACACTCACATTCGATCAAAATCAAAAAAGACAAATCACATCAATCTACTTCAGGAAATTTTAATTCTGCGCCTAAAGTAATTGTATTAGAAATCCGATGATGATAATTTCAGGATACATTTTTAGGAGCACATAAGGGCATTTTATTCACATTTAAACGTTTGAAAAATTCGCATCAAAAATTTTATTATAAAATGTAGCTCCTGTAACAGAGTCAGGTCCTTAGACAAAACTTTCAATGAAAACAGCCAACACCAAAGATAGATAAAATACAGAAGTCTGCATATCACCCACAGATCATCGGTGTACTCGAAAAATTGTACACGTTTCGTTTAATACACGAGAATGTAAATTTATAACAAGTGTTAATAAGCACCCGTGGGTAATTGGATGGGGTATTTAATCACGAACGTTTTTTGAACGTTTTGGACGTTGTCTATAGAACTATATAAAGAGCAAGCTCGGAATTGAATTCAATAAGTTCTTTCTGCGAATATAGTATGGGTCTACAAATACTTTAATTACCACCATAATATTTCTTTACTGAAAAAATCTATCCCACTTCAGAAATGTCTATGCCATCAAGAATTAAAATTCATTCGATACCCTTAAAAGCCATAAAACTCAATGAGAAGTTCATTGAATTTTGCACGACAAATATATTTTTTATTAGAATTCATAAAAATTTGAAGCACGATTAATTTTCAATTAAACGTTTCGTAGAACTTCTATAAGCATAAAATAAAATAAAAAGGATCTAGAAAGGAAAAACTGTGATGGCCAATTAAAATTTATAGTTTTCGTTAATTTATTCTACAATGGTACAACGGATATTACCACTTTTGGAGCATAAGTAAATTTTCTCAAATTGTTTACCGTATTCTAATTTTTATATGGCGCTTTACATTTTCCCGATTCAATTTATAATTTATATATGTATTTGTAAATTACAAATCATTAAATATATTTTCCTTTAACAAAATGTTTCGAGCATATAAGCAAAAGGAAAAACCATAAATTTTCCAATTTTTCATTATAATTTGCTTATTTCGCTTTTCGACAGCCGCACTGCTGCTTATTTTGATGGTTGGGCGTTTTTGCCAAAATTTTCGTTTTTTTTTTTGTTATCGTCTTATTTGTTCGTCCACTTAAATTGGTAGAAAATATATATTTGAAGGATAAGTTGAAAATTAGAAAATTTGTATTTCTAAAAAGTTATGGAGTGTAAACATGATTTGTCTATTTAGCATTTTTCTGAAAATCGTTTCATTATTTTGAATGTTTATATAGTTTGAGGGACGTATGATAAGTGGTATGGCCTCTACCTGAACAATTTTGTTATGTTTTAACATAGTCTACATTTAGGATGAAACACATTTGACCAAACTTTAAATTGTTGGATTCCTTCACAAGGATTCCTTCAGGCCATTGCTGATCCGTACAAAATCAATAGTCTGGCTCCATCGGATTCGATCTCGAGCTTGTTTGTCGTATTGTTCTAGACTACCCGAAGAAGACAAGTCTCAAGAAGAGATCGCTGCACCATCCGTTTATGATGGGCTCGCAGAACGTGACCGAGCCAATGTACTCGCTGGCCTTTTATTTCATGAACGAGATCCGTAATTAATTCCACGTGGTTGCATAAAACTCGGTAAGTGTCGTCATCGTTCATTTGGGGCCATATATCATGCGCATGATTCTTCTCTCGAATGTCATTAATCATCTTGCATACTCATTCGTCAGGGTCTAATTCTTACACCCGCTCATGACAACGAGTACGATTAACGCCTTGTACAACTACAGTACTACTTTGATATCCCTTCCCACACAGCTATCATGAGTGACAAGACTCTCGCGTTTTAAGAGATCTCCTGTTTTAAGGATAAAACATAACGCGTCCACTTTTCATTTACAAGGCATATCTAATAGAATAGAATAAGGTCAAAAATAAAGTTCCACAAAGTATCCCCTCCGAATAACAAGAACTCGGAATTAATGCAATCAACATCAGGAGAACGTTTTTTTTAGTGTCTGCATGGCCCCAATGTGAATTCTTCTTAGGGTGTGTTCTCTATACAATTCTTACAAATTTGCTTAGCGGTTCTCTTATACCAAGGACCGACCGCAAGATGATACTCCTCATCAAACTAATCATTTTGGGTTTAACGTTTAGCATAACTAGTTTCGCCTTGGACAGCATCTACGATCGAAGTTTTCGAAACCTCCCATAGAGCGTTCATCTCAACGGTGGTTCCATAATGCTTCTGCTAACAAGATGCTGATATTGTGTTTTGTCATCTTCGTTTATCAGACCTTCACAGTACAAACGCAAGTGTCCATGATTCCAAGTGGGTATTTTAGGAGAAAAGAATGTGCTAGTCCCAATGACGACATGCTCTATCGAAAAGTACACCATTCTTACCCCATTATCGGTTGCTAGATCACGTTAGGAATACGAATCTATGTTTCACATAAATTAGTCTGATTTTTGCCAGCTCCAGCATTAAAGACACCAACCAATTTTCTGACGTCGTGCTGCAGTGGTATGGTTCCCATATCAGATCATCCAAATGGTTATAAAATGAGTCTTTGGGTTGGCTTACATAAGTTGATTAATGTACAAAAGTGGTTGACAGGTTAGCACGTTGCATGCGTAAACTTTGAAAACTAAAACAGGCCTTTTTACCTGAGGCCCAAGAAGGAAACGAACACCAAGATAACCGAGGTCGTCTCCACTGTAAAGTAATGCCTTGGGACTTCAGTTTTTTTCGAGTTTCTTTGAGAGTAACGAGTTCAAAGCGATACTTTTTAATGGTTGATATAATGCCATCAAACAAGCCTTGTTTTTTAGCGACTGTACGTTCCAAGTACCGATCCTAAACTGCGTGTCCGCATATTTCTTTTTGTTGATATTTTTAACAGCGAGGTTTTTACGGATGCGGGTATTCAGCGAAGCGATCGAAGCTTTGTTTAGTCGCCTCCTACGACAAACCATGGTAGCTGTGGTGGAATTCTAAACATAGCACGCTCGCTTAGAAGCCTTTTACGAGGCATGAGAGTATTCTCTAACCAGGGATCAGTGATCTGATAAGTAAATACCGTTTTCAATAAATGTTCTCAAAGATAGTTTAATGCTGCATGACGGAAGCTGTCTTATTTCTGCTGCTGCTATTGGCTTTTATATCGCCTTCAAATGAATCTATTGCCCGGCGTGCTCATTTCTATAACTATTCTCTCGGTGATAACATGCGGTTACTTGGTAATAATATTGGATGGTTAGTGTCCAGGTCCATTTTGGCATACTTTAAACGTCTTCCCACTCGAAGAACATCACGATCATCGATAAACGGAAGAATATTTTAAATGTGAGCGTTATTTGGTAAATGTTTGCGAAATATCTTGTGTTCGGTGATGGTTATTTCAGCTACTCTTAGATCCTTTTGAAGTATTCGATTCAATTTTTGAGATAAGCTTTCCTTGTACCGTAGAATAAAGCCTAAAACATGCGGCATCGTACGAAAATTAGAATAATTTAGAAACTGGATAATTGGCCGGATTACCTTCGGTCGCAACAAAGCACTATTGGCCTAATTTGGTTGATATGATAATTTCGGAGACACGGATGACCTCGAACGTCTTCAATAATTTTGCTGATTGGTTTATGGTGATTGGTTTCTTGTAATGGGTACATTTATGTATGGAATTCGACATCGTTCATATGTCAACCACGGACAAGTTTGCAGGTGTCGATTTAATGAACCCAATTTTCAATGCCTAGGCTACACATTTCGACGGAAATGGCTGAATTCTCTATTATTTCAATATTGGCTCTTAGCTTTGTTAACTTATTGGGATAGACCAATTATTTAAGGTAGCCCCATAAAAAAGGTCTAGAAGTGTAAAATTACACGATCTAGGCGGCTAATCGACTGGACCATTTCTGGATATAACACGTTCATCGAAATTAGATTTCAATAAGTCGATTGTTAGACCCGCTGTGTGGCATGTCGCACCGTTTTGTTGAAACCAAATATCATTAATGTCTAGCTCACGCAATTGACCAAAGAAATATCGTTGAAATATATGTCTCTGTAGCGATCTCCATTGACTGTAACGTGACGGTTATTTTCATCAACGAACAAAAAATGGTCCAATGACACCACCAGCACGAAAACCACTACATACAGTTAGTTTTTGTGGATGAAGTGGTGTTTCTTGAAGTACATAAGGGTTTTCATCTGACCAATAACGCATATTTTGTTTGTTGGCGAAGCCGTTTAGCCATCGACCAACTCTATAGAGACATATATGTCTCACACGGGAACATTCAGCAGCAACTATTTAGCCTCAAATTTGTTCACTAGACTATAAAGTGTTTGTCTACTGGGACGATAATTACGACCAAAAATTGGAATTAACGCTTTTGAAGTTGCAGTCACCGACTCGGAATTTTTGTAGTAAATTTTAATTATTTTGTCACTAACAGTTTGGTTATTTGTTTAAGGGTGCGTTCACAGTGAAAGTTCAAAGTTGTCAAGTCCCAAATGGAAAACCGTTTATAATCTGAATATAAATAAATGTTAGGTTCACTCGGCAAATTGAGTGAAGTTAGTACAATCTTTAACGATCGAAGCAATAGTGTCGCTGCATTTAATTGCATCAATTCTGAACGTGAATCGGCATAAGCATCAAAGAAACCATCGCCAAACCCGCATGTAGTTGCAATTGCTGGTCGTTGATATTCAACCATCTGGAAATCTTTAGCTCGACTAACTAATTGAATTGGCTTCTAACTTGAATGTATTTGTCCAATATATGCTGTGATAGCTTATCATCCCATTCAGCCTAAGATATTGTAATACTATCTTTAATCCCACGGTGGCATATGTTGTCGCTACTTGACTTGGCGGATGTATTGAATAATACCCGCACTTTGATCGTGCTTCTCGAACCGGGTGATGAGGTTTTACTACCGGGTGATGAGGTAAGTAAATTACGACGTTATTCAGCTTAACAATTTTATTCTCCAGGACTACCTCCGAATGATTTAAAGACAGTTTGGTGGGACATGATCAGTGGACTATGTTTAAATGGTACACAAACCGTTATTCTGTTTTACTCAATTTTTGATGTCTTATTGAAGAATTCAATACATTCCCTTTCATTTCTCCAGAATCCTATTCTATCTATTTAATTCTCCAAAATCGTTCAATTGTCTGTTCAACACGGGATATATCATTTATCTGAACGAACGGTATACTGATGTTGCTTAATTGACAATCGGTTTTGTAATACTTGTTGTTGCTGTTGTATTGCCAGCAAATACCCAGCCAAATGTAGAATTTATAGCAAACGTACGGTGCTGCTCCTTATTATGTTCTCCGGATTCTAGCAAATGAAAGAATGGTTCACATCCAAAAAGTAGATAAATTTTGTATGGTACTCGTATGTTGAATGCTGGACCAGCGAACGGTCTTTATTTGTCAACTTTATGACCTTGAGAATTTATAGATTTGACCAATATGATTGTGATCTGATCTTTAAATCACATGTTCTACGAATACATCCGTTATATTCTGCAATCTCCATTTGGAAAATGTTTGAATTTGGCAACTGGAAATTCATTGCATCTGTTGGATCCTTGCTTAGATGCATGTTTACTACAGGTGATACACTTTCCGAACTTCTATCAACTTCAAATGAAGATCAACATAATATACATTGGTTGGTAACTGGTGTATAGATGTTTCCGATATAAAATGAAGTAAGGTATTATGTCGCCTTTGGAGGTTACAACAGTGTTTGGTACCTCTGCAATTTGGTACTATATGCCTTTGCGTGGGCTTAACTAGTAACTGTATCAAGTAATGCATCCATCCGCGGTTGCTTAAAACCTAGAGTAAAGTTTTGGTTTGCCCAGAAAACGCTTGTGTTTACTCAATTTGATCACCGATGCAAGTTGTAGATTAATTTTCAGTTTTTTGGCAAACAAAACCCTTCTTCGTTTATGAGATCTTTACAGTCAAACATAAGATACATTTTCCTGAGGTCGTTGACTTATACAAAAACAACATTCGTCGCTTTACAGTGACCTATTGATGATCACTGCCTACAAATTTGGCAGCCGTTAGATAAGATCTCACATCTTGGATGACCCGAGACCTTCTCTTAGAAATGTGCCCAAGTTTTCAATTGAATAATTTTACGAAGAAAAAATGAATTACCCACAATGAGATCGTGCCCCATTCCAAAGTACATCATCGTTTTCCCATTCAAGGATGCTACTTCGAGCCGGGAGTACGAAATTACCCCTTAAGTAAGTTTGAATTTGTCAGAAGTCAGTTTAGTTTTTGTCAGCATTTTGGCGTCGTGCTTCGGTATTGCTTAAAAATAAAAAACAGCCTTTTTCACCTTAGGGCACAAAAAGACATCAAATACATTCTTTTTTAGTGGTAAATATATTTTTATTTGATTGCCTTATCCACTGTTAAGGTATTCCCTTGAGATACATGTATTTTGTGGCCA
This sequence comes from Tipula confusa, assembly GCA_963556175.1. Classification (NCBI taxonomy): domain Eukaryota; kingdom Metazoa; phylum Arthropoda; class Insecta; order Diptera; family Tipulidae; genus Tipula; species Tipula confusa. The sequence goes on along the minus strand of OY744477.1, from coordinate 12,632,790 downwards.
TCGATTTGTTTGGAGGGAAACGAGTTCTAACCAATACTATGTTGAGCGGCCTTCCGGTTAAATTATGGCGGTATCCCTTTTTATTTTTAATAATATTTGTTACAACTTTTTTTAAGGGATTCCAATCCCAGCAATTCAAGCTATCTTTAGTCGCGATATACTCTGCCATTTACCAATATTTTTTAAATATGTTTCTTATTCTGACCAGTTTCGCTTTAACGATAGTCGTGAGTATTTATTTTTTGCTTCCGATCGCTGAAACCACTAATTTTCTTTAATTAAATTTGCCTTAAATTCTAAAGGATATAGTGTTTGTGATTTTATTTTATGGTTTAGACTGATGGGCGTAATAAGGCTGGCTGGCTCCTTGTCCTTTAAGGTACTTCCATTACTTTCATCTACTTTTGCAACATTTCACTTCGGACACCAACCTATGAAAACAAAATCTTTCTCCGACTTCCCGATAAAAATAATTTTTAATTGTGATACATTTCTGTGATTTACTTTGTCTCAACTAAAAGAAAATTAACGATTTAATGCCGTCATAAATCACATATGACATAATAATTTTGCTGTTAATCATACAAAACCATCTTATTATGAAACGACATCTAACCAAACTCTTAACCTTCGCCTTACTTAATTTTATCTTAATTAAATTATTTTTTCAACAATTATTATCTCCTTTTATTACCTTTTTTGTAATCTAAACTTTATTATCTCGAAAATTCTATCCCATTAAACATGACGACAAAGACCCATGCATATAATGTACATACATAGCATGAATCATATCAAGTGTACATAACGATAGTAAATTAATACTGTTTGGGATGGCACACAAGTCTCAACAAAAAAATGTCTTACCATCATCAATAATTTCTTAATTATTTATACAAGATGATATCAACCGAAAATTTCATCCTTAAATTTTATCGAACCTAGATTTTTTTTGGATCCGCATGTACAAAATGAAATGTCGATGCTTGCCTTTATGCAAAAAAAAAAAAAAAATTAATTGAATTTAAATTAATAATTGATACAAATAAAAAAATTTACATATCCACATCGATGTGTGACATGAGTACGGGATGGATATTATAATTTTACGATATGTAATTTCGCAACCTTTTCTCGTTTATTCGACCGTTTTGTTTATTTTGGAAATGTGATCCTATATGAATGCGATGGTGAGCATCGTATGCCTACAACATATATATTGGTAATAAACATTTATTGAACATTTTATAAGGACGATCCAGACGATTTTGGTATGAAAACTAGGTTCATGCATAAAATATGGATTAATTTTAATTTTAAATTAAAACAATTTTGAGGTTATTGAATATGTGTTAAAATAATAAAATAATGTGGTGTGAGTGTAATTTATAATCAAAATTTGATGACTTAACATTAGTTAGGGTGGAACTATTAAGTTGTAAGGAGGATCCAATATATGATATGATGACCTTTAACCGAAAGATACAATCTGATTATTATGTAGTTTTCAAGAATTTTAAGTTGAAATATTTGACCACGTCGTCAACAAATAATACGACACAGTGGTCGGAGGGCGTTCAAATAATAAGTAGTTTTACAGCCCATTGCTGATGCGTCAAAGCCGTGTCGCTACTTGGAACAATCAGCTTAACAATCAATGATGCAATTGATAGGAAAGAGAACGTCATTATCTTGGATATCTGAGCAATACACATGATTGTCTTGAAAAACATAATTAAGGAGTAGTTCAAATGGGTAATGGTTTACAGTTATAAGCAGCGACTGGCGTGTGGGATATCGAAACTAGCAGATAGAAAAGTTCCCAGACCTTTTTCCTCCCAAAATAAAATAAAAATGTTTGAGCTGAATTTTCGCACAATCCCTAACGTTCCAAGAAATATGAGCATCACAAAAAAGGTGGTATTAGTCCTGAAAGAGTCACGGTTCTATAATTGCCTAATTGATACTCACACTGTCAAAACCTGTAGATCCAGTCGTCCGTGCCAAAAATGCAGAAAACGATAAAAAAGGAAATTCAAACCAAAACCAACCCACTTACATCCACCAACTATTTCGCAACGGGGCAATACAACTCAATTTTTGGAAAAATACCTCTCAATTTTCACCATTATAACTACCGGTAAAAAAACAATTTGTTGTTGAGGCCCGTGTCTAATTCTTATCCTTACTTTGGCAAGAAACAAATATTTTAATTGTTTGTGTAGGAAACACCAAAGCTGGTATCGCACGCTCATCACCAGTCCTTAAAATTTCATCGGGATACCAACCAAACAAAATAAAACAATATATGTGCGAATATTACCGAAAACTACCGCAATATGGCCGCACAAACCTCAATCCTAAGTTTATAAACCAGTTAAAGTTATTTCTAGTTAACCGATCTTGCATTTAAGGAATCAAATTATATCCTGATAGAACCCTGCAATCTTTTCTGGGTCGAGGCTCTCCCATCTCATTCCTGGTTAATTTTTAACGTCCTACCTTACGCCGTCACCAGCCAAATCGAGGACGCACGAATACAGGTTCGATTTTAAATCCATCTGTACATTGCATTGCTGCAGCCAGCCTGTACTGACATGGACGATGGTTCGGCCCATGGATTCTGCACTCCAACAGGGGGTCATAATTGTGTTTATCGTCATCACCGATCGTAATCAGGTGATGAAAAATCTTTTTTGCAACCTTGACCCGTTGAGATTCGAGCCCGGTACCTCCCGTCCAAAACACCGCAGCTTTAACCACTGCGCCAAATGCTCGGTATTCTGATAGAAGTAACAGTGAAACAAGGTTAAAACACATATATAGCACAACAAAGCATTTTTTGATAAATAATTGTTCGTATATTTTCACAAATCATATTTAAGCCCAAAAATTCGGAAAGGGGTAAGCCTTTACAGATTTTCGAAAATGAATGAATAGTCAATAAAACACGAAATAGTGATCCGATTTTGATGACTGATACCTTAATCGAAAGCTCTCGACATCAAAATTAATACTGCTTTAAAATATTCATACATTTTTCCAAATCCTTTTTAACTCCAAAAATACAGAAAGGGGTAATCCTTTACAGATTTTCGAAAATGAATGAATAGTCAATAAAACACGAAATAGTGGTCCGATTTTGATGACTGATACCTTAATCGAAAGCTCTCGACATCAGAATTAATACTGCAATAAAATATTCATACATTTTTTCAATCATTTTGAAGCCAAAAAATTCGGAAAGGGACAAGTTTATAAATTTATGAAAATGAATGCCATCCAAAGAAAATTCTATATCGAAATCGGACAGTCAATGTTCAAGTATTTCAACTACGTTCTGTGTAACGATCTTAAACAAATGATGCAGCAATCTCTGCGATGATACCGACCATGTTAAAAACGCAGAAGTTGCTGTTGGCGATTCTGGATCGCAGAAGTAGAGAACGATTTGTCTTCTTCTGGTTGTGCTACTACCCGGATTATTAAAATCGTAATGTCCAACAATGGCCTTGAAATACCGATAATTATATTAATATCAATAATTAAGTATTTATCAATAGTAATAAAACATTATTTATTTGTGGACAGTTAGTCCAATCAAATAAAAAAACTGTCAATGAATAAATAAAATAAATAAAACGAAAATCGATAGTTATAAAAATAGCAATATGTTTAAATCAGTAACCAAACGTGATAAATCAAATCTGTCGAAATGCAACAGCCTCATATATGTTCATTATTATTTTCAAGAACGCAACAAGTTAGAACATAGATTAACACTAAGTATTGTAATATATAGTTTTCGTTTATAGTTTCGTAATACTAATGTATTATGTGTTGATAATAGCATACATATGTATAACTTTGTATAATATGTTGTGTGTGTGTGGTATATGTTGGTAGAACATTAGGCAGGAGAATTAATTTTAATATAATGTTGTTGATAGCACAATGTGATAATTTTATTAATTTTATAGCCAATTTATCAAAATTAATTTTGTGTTCTGTGAAAAATGTCGAAACATACATATGGATTTTCCATTCACTTATGCTTCCATTAGACATTAGATAATTTATAGAAAACAAGTAGGTTGTGAAAATCATATAAATTATGAGGATTTAATAACGTTCCGGAATACTACGAGTCAGCTATTGCTTCACATATTTTGACCTGGGAAACCACTGAATTTTAATTTTTGCTATGAGAGATTTTAGGTTGCAGTTCGTCCCTTTCCAAGAAACTGGATTGTCAGAAAATAGAGACCATCATATTTTCATATGATTTTATCAAAACGAAATTGGAAATGAAAATTTTCGTTTCTGTTTTCGCTAAGTGATCACTCAGTTCAGTGATAAAAAAGCAAATTTTTCTCTATACATAAGAGATGGCGCGCAAAACTCTCCAAACCAATTTCACGCGAAAAGAATGTTTTAAACATTCTTTTTGCGCGAAATTTTGACATTTTCATTGTTTAAAAAAATAAATTGTCCATAAATGTTTAAATTTTTTCTGTGTGACATTATGGATAATCTTTTTTTTATCCGCTTCGAAAAAAAAACAAATATCAGATCTGTCAAAATTCCGCACGAAAAAAATGGGTTGATACATTAATTTCGTGCGAAAAAAAGATTGGAGAGTTTATGCGCGCCATCTCTGGAATATATCATGTACTTGAATGCATTTTTATTTTTCGCTCGTAATCTGAGTACTCAAAACGAAATTTCAAGTAAAAATTTTCGTTTCTGATTTCGCCGATTTTAAAATCGTATGAAGATTTTATTCGAAATCGATCTGAGTACTAGGCTATACGAACTATATTTTTAGGGAATGTAAAGGGTAGGCCGTCTATTGGTTTGTTTTTAAATCATAGGCTGTGACAAAACTTTTACTATGACAACGCTTGAAGTTTTGACAGCTTCTCAGTCTGATGTTCCACCGCACGAAACAATCATGTTTTCAAATGAAGAACATTTCGAATTTATTTATAAAATAGATTATACCATCAGAAATCCAGGAGAACTCGAAGATTATACTCTCATGGCTAGAGGTTATTGAGGGATGTTAAAGTTGGTCTATATTCCTAATAGGACAGAGATCAAAGTAGTCTTTATACCGAAAGTGGGAAAATGATCGTTTGTCTCCCTAGCAGGGGACCTAATACCTGTAAATCAAAGTATGCTTACTGTAAAATCAAGTCTGTGGATACAGTGCTGCATTCCCTGGTACGTACGATCAAGAGATTAATTCAGTCGCAAGAATGATGTATGATAGCATTAATCGAAATCGAGGGCGCATTCAATAATATTGAAATGGATGCAATGATAGAAGAACTATCATTTATGGAGGTGAAGGATCCCATAATCAAGTTGATAAGTCATAAGCTGGTAATTAGGACCGTAAACTTTGAACTCGGGGAATCCATGTTAAGAAGGCGGCTGATTAGGAATATCTCGCAAAGACGCTTTATTCTCCTTGTGTAGACCATGGTGGTCAATAGATTACTTCTGGCACTGAAGAAGCAAAGTATAAGAGTGTATCGCGTACGCTGATAACATGGCAATCATGTCTTTGGTAAACAATTAAGGAGGTAATGAATGCACCAATGTACTTCTAACTATTGCAAAGTAGTTAAAGAAAATAAAGCTACTAAATCCATTAACTTAAGCAAGAACACCATTGATAATAGATGAAGTACCAACCCGGAGCTGGTAGGCAAGCTCTAGCGTTAAGTGACCAGTACTGAACAAGGCAACTAAAAAACAAATAGGATAGAGAAAGTGCAAAGAAAGGCCTGTATGTTCATAGGCGGGGCACTAAGGACAAAACCTAAGTGTTATTTTATTGGTCTACCTGACTACTGGACCAAGCTTAAATTTATTTTTTCAAAGTAATTCTTGTGTAGCCGAAACCGTGCGAATTTTGAAAATAAATATAAGTCGAGAAAGAGCCCCAAGCGGAACCGCTGTAGTGAAATTGATGAAGAAAGTTCATTCTATTGAATAACAGGAGTGTTTTCCGAGCTTGGATAGTGAACTCGTTCGAGAATATGTCGGCTGTGGCTCATTGTCTAGGACAGCATTTATTGACCTCAACTCGACGCCGCTCGCAGCAACTGACCATTAGTCGCACCGGCCTGAAGAGAATACTGCACATAGATAACGGACCATCCACTTCGTTATCAGTTCTCTACGTGAGGCATAGGCCAGCCTAATAATGACGTCGATTTTGGTCGAAAAATCCTCTTTACAGACGAACCGTATTTCTATCTTGGGGCTATCTAAACAAGCAAAAATGCTATAGATTTGGAGTTCGAAACAACAACACGTAATCGTCGGGAAGCCAATGCGTTTGACTTTTCCTAAGGAAATTTGCCAAAAATAGATTTTGCGAAAAAGTTCTTGAACACTGGACATAATGCAGAGTACAGTAACTCCCCTAAACTGTGTAGTTTTCCATAAATATCATTGAATTTGATTTCTGATGTTGGTAGTCTAGCTTAATTAGTCAGAGTTGTCTAGCATATTTAAGCTATTTTGTGATTCTGCCAACATATACTAGTAGGCTTTCTACATTCACCAAATCCCCATTGGCTTCAAGCAAAAGAGCTTGATGATTTCTATGACATACTTGCTATCGCGAGTGAACTCTGCACTCATTGAACAGATGCGATTTACAAAGACAACCTTTTAGAGTTACTTCAGGATAGCGATAAGAGAACTGATCTTAGTTTAGACATTAGAAATATAAGTTCAAATCGCCATTGAGCCAACCAGTTAGGTTGGCAGTTTCAACAATTTTTACAGTTAAGTAAAATTAACCAATTAACTTTCCGTACAAGCCAAACTAATAATAATATTAATAGTTTTTTACAGACCATGGCTGGGTCGTGTTGAATGAACAATCCGGCTCCAACGGTTTCGGTCTCAAGCTAGCTCGTCGCATTCTTCTAAACAATCAGAAAAAGACAAGTCGTTTCCTACCCCGCGAAGCTCTCCAAAAGGGGGCTCTCCTCTCAGAGATCGCTGCATCATCAACTTAGTAATCTGTCATCTTTCATGTTTATCCATCAGGGTCAAATTCTCACACCTACCCATGACAACGTGTCTGATTAACACCTCGTACAACTTCAGCTTATTGCCATCCTTTTCAATCAACTCCATCAATTTTACAATTTTACCGAAACAAAATCTATTCCGATAAAGCGGAGCAGAGGGTGAAAAGATGCAAACAATTTACGCTGTAAAATGTTTAAGGTTGAGACATTCAATGGTCAAATATAAAAAATCGAATTTTTCCGATCGATTTATCTAATCATTGAAGGTTACGTTGACTGTATGAGGTAATCAGCCACACATGTACATCTATACTATATTACTGTAATATATAGTATGTTCTAAAACCGATAAATTTTATGTGCATAGGAAAAGACCTTCACCAGAATAAACCACATAGTAAAATCCTTATTTTTTATATCATCAAATGCAACTCTCTAAACTATCACGTAACTATAAGTTTTTTATAGTTTATGCTGCAATAGTGCAATCGCCATAAAAATTTACGAGTTTGGTTTACGACACAGCAAAAAAATCCACCTTTAAAACTACAAAATTTGCAGACTACCATTTCACTATCGTAACTACTAATCTATTAAAAGTTTGCAAATTTGTAATGAACTTTGGGATGGTGGGGGGTTTAATCGTTAAATCAACAACATTGTGTCCGTATAGTAGTAAACATGTATATATTGATTTTACCTGCACAACATAAATCAAATTTGAACAGAGTATAGCATAAATTAACGATAAATTTAATTAGTCTACCCGCACTGCGATTTATTTGCTAAAAAAGTAGCGGAAAATAAATTATTTATGTTAAAGTGAATTTAAGTAAAACAAAAAAAAAAGTGGAACAAAACCTTACCTGAATTCTCGTTCAACAGATGGTGTTGAATATTGGGCATGCATTTGATGGCGCGGTGTACGTGGACTTGAGCAAAATTGTTCCGGACTTGTGCTATTATTGATTTCGGCCACCGACGATGATGCACCACGATGAATTCCAACTCGTGAATCTATACTTGGGGTGCGCGATACGGACGAGGCCCGCCGTCGACCTAAACGTTTCGAAGCATTCGAAAGATCGGATGCGCCAGAACTTCGTCGTCGTATACTATGATAACTATTGCGTGGACTATGTGGTTCTTCTTTTTCGACTGGTTTTTGTCGTGATAATACGTGTCGTCTAGCAATATCTGAACGTTTTGTGCGATCTTTTGAACGGACACCTGCTTCATTTATAATAAATGCGGTTCCGGGCCCAAGTCCATGCACCTCTATGGCAACCGAATTTTTCGAATCGTGCATCGAATCACTAAGCACTTTATAGTATGGCCCCGTTTCGTCTACAGACAATGCTTGTCGATGTAATTGAAGCATACCCGGATGTAAAAGACGCGTATCATTCGAATTTTTTACACAACGAGAACTTATACTATTGGTTCTTGAACTACTACGGTGTCCGTGATGTGGATGATATGTGTGATGATGGTGGTGATGTTGGTGTGATGAACACCGGCGGCTAGCAGGTGATCCCGTTACATACGATAGAGTAGATGCTCGATTTGATGCTACCAATAAATTGGGTACAGATCCACTGCGGGATATTCGACGAGGCGATACTGTTGATGAACGGTGTGGCGTTGGGGTACTGAAAATTTTAAGAAGTAAAATCAATTTTCAGTGAATTTATTACGTATATCAAGGACAAACAAAAATCAGGTTAAAGGTCGTCGAACTTCAAAATAAAATATAAAAGTGGAAGTGACTGTTTTAATTGTGCCTATAAATAATCGTGTTTCTCCCCAAAACCACCCACCCGTGACATCAACATAGAGTAAAATAACAGTAAAATAAATTTAAAGATTTGCGAATTTTATAAGAGTCGCACTTGGACTATATAGTATATATATACATGGGATCAGTGTTCAACGGTGATTTCGTATTTAATGTAATTCCAAAAAAAAACAATGACTTACCCCAACGCTTTCGAAAAATGCACAAGCGCCGCTGTTAGTGCCTCGCGTGCTGGCGGTGGTGCTACTTGGGGCGCTTCACATGCCGGCGATGTTCGAAACACACCCAATTGATGTTCCCATCGTGCCGTTCGTCGCGATGACGAAGAATTTGTACGTGATTTACTAAAATTATTATTATTTCGTCCGGTACTAACTTTAAAACGAGCGGGCACTACTTTGGCGGCTGAATCTCTCGCCTCAAATGTCATAACACATGCCGCCACTACAATAAAACCTAAAATGAAATGCAAAGAAATTTTTTTTTATTAAATAGGGTAAATTGTTAATCCTTAATTAAGTTTAAATTCAACACACACACACACACACACACACATCCATAGGTGCTGGAATTTTAACATAACAGCATTAAAATAAAAGTTTTCTTTTTTTCCTAGCGCCGCGTGCAACGCGTTTATTACACGACGATGGGTTGAATGAATTTTTAACGCGCTTCATCATTATGCTCTGATGGATATGCAAAGTTATAACGGTAAATTAACTATACCAAATATTTATATAACAATTTAATTTTGATGCGGTCGTATCGTGATGTATACACGTTCGTTCATGTTCAAAAAAAAAAAAAAAAAAATTTTTTTTTGGATTATTTTTATGTCTTTAAGGTACAAAATAACAGAAAATATAAATGAAAAGCGGAAAAGTTAGGTGAGAAGAAAAACAAAGGTAAGATCAAATTGAGTTTGGATAATTTTTTATTTAAACTGTATACATAACGTCATGTTACGAAAGTATTTAAGAATATTGGGATGGATAAAACCCTACTGTAGTTCCTAAAACTTTAAATTATTTTTCGAACGGGATTACAATATATACACTGGGGAGAACTTTTGGGGCTTTGATTGTTTTAATACTTTTCTTTTTTGTTGGGTCATTGAATGTGACTTGAATTTTTGATACGTGAAATTGTTTTTAAGACAACAAACGAACCCTGTAATTTTCATAAAAACGGAATGTAATTTAGATATCAGGAAAATATATTATCCCTCATTTCGAAGCTATGTTTATCCATACGTATTTACATCGACTGTAAATACGATGATGGAGGTACTTATAAAGGTGACTATCAAGGAGGATTTCGTCCGAATTGGTCAGTCACTGATCAAGTTTTTTCGCTGAGGATGATTATTTCTAAATATTTAAAAAACATCAGTGGCGTACGCCAGGTTTTCTTGGATTTCAAACAAGCCTATGACTCAATCCGTCAGGCTAGCTTAGTTATGGTTTGTGATGTCTAGAATACCTGACAAAAATGTGTGTTTATGTAAAATGACAGTAATGCAATCACAAAGTTGTGTTAAAGTTGAGAACTACAGAGAACTAACCTAAAGTCAAAATGCCGACAAGCTGGAGTTGTTGATCAGATCCGTTGTCATGTATAGGTGTGAGAGTTGGACCCTGATGGATGAGTATGAAAGATGGTAAATGACATTCGAGAGAAAAACCATGTGCTTGATTTATGGCCCCAAACGCGATGATACTTACCGAGTTTTACTCAACCGCACAAGCTCTGGAAGTTAATGGAGATTCCTGAGCTCGTTGATGAAAACAAAAGAACAGTGAGTACGCTGACTCGGTCACGTTCTGCGAGCCAAATCTGGATGGATGGTTCAGCGAACTCTGAGGAGCGAGCCACCATTTGGCAGACGCATAGCTCACTACGATGGCTTCTCGGGGTATAGAACAACTTATCTTCTTCGAGTTCTCTAGAACAATACGAAGAACAAGCCCAGTTTTTTCAAACTCAAATAAGACCAGACTCTGATCCTTAAACAATATACTAATAAGCTGTTCGATATCAAAAATCAAATTAAACCAAAGTTTCAATAACAGTAAATAATTTAAAGAGCCTAACCTTTAACTAAAACAAAACAAAACCAGAAATTTAAACTTTAGTGCATAACCTAATGAATCCATTTTAATGACCAAAACCACACTCAACCAGATTTTTGAAACTTATTACTTTTTTGGTTACTTTACCATAATTTTCCGAACCCAGCTACTCATTAAAAACCAACAGAACCAGACTCTTAAACTTTAGTTCTTAGTTTAACAAGTTCATCATTTATGCGCCATTTACATTCAACGATATTTTCAAGATGCAGATATTCAAAACGAGACAGCATGAGAAATAAAATACTTTGGACAATATGAGAAAGAAATAAAAGTTTTTTATAATTGTTTTTGTTATTAGTCAAGTAGTCATATTCATTTTGACATTTCCAAACGAAGATATAACCTCGTTTGTTTTTGAATAATATTTTGCAAATATATTATACAGAATTGGCGCATCTTTTGGGTTTGCATAAATGTTTTTATGTGCATTTTTATAATCTACAAGACTAGATGTATATTCTAACCAGCAATTTGTTTCTCCATTTCACTTTCAAAACAATAAACTTTTTTTGTCATAAATTTAATTCGCCTTTTAACTGCCACTAGAGGCGCTACAATCTTCAAGTGCGAACGGTGATAAAAATGTATTTATCTGTCAAATAGCATAGGATTCATAGGAATGAGATGCAATGTACGTTTAATTATTGTTTTATTATTATTTACCAATGTTATTTGTTTGGTTTTTATATTTTGGCTTTTAAAATTAAATTTTGGTAATTGAGCGTTTCTGGGTTTTGGAGGAGATTTACAAAATTTGTAATTTTGAAAATGTTGTGCACAAACAGTCATTTTTTCGAATTTTAGAGACTATCGTGTAAACTCGCATAACTGATGCCACCTTTTTTAACAATTTGTTAGTTGAAGAATTACGTAAAACTGTTTGTTTATCTTATCATAACGGGTAGTATAGAATGGCATCAAATAAGCTTTATTACTTTTGTGTTTCCAATTATTTTATATTCAATTAGTCAGTTAAAATTGTTTTTCAAAATGGTTTGGTCACCTTTCGCTCTAGTTCTAAAATGTATCACTAGATGTCAGCCACTTTGCGTTAAAAGGCGATCATTTTTTACAGTATAATCTAGCATAATATAAATACTCATATGCTGTATACCTCATGCCGAAAATTTCGTCTAAATCGCCGACTTTTCTAAATTGTTCATTAGTTATTCTATTAACCACCAGAATTTTTCATTTAGCCTGCCCGTGAGGTTGCTTTTCGTTTTAGTTGTCAAATTTTGTATACGTACATATAAATATACAAATAAAATTTTACAGATTTGTATTTAAGAAATTCTAGAACTACAAAAACATTAATTTAATACAATAAAAACATATATGTTAAAATCATAATATTTATGTGTAAGCATAAATTTTATAAAAAAATATTTTTAACCATTTTGTAGTTTGATAAGTCAACAATTTAGAATCGTGAATAGTCAGGCACAGCTTGTAATATTAAAACTAGTGTCATCTATGAATTATTGATACAAAATAATCAAAAATTTAGAAAAGCTGGTGATTTAGACAAAATTTTTGGCATGAGGCACACAGCAATAGTACTACAAACATAAGAAAAAAACAGTTTACCCATTGATGTTCTAGATGTCGGGTCGATAGAATATCATCAACATTTAGTATAATAATATATGACATTTAGGCGATTAAACATATTTTAATTATTTTAAAACGATACCAGTAGCGACATCTAGCACGTCAATGGGCTAACTTATCATGGTAGTACTATGTGTATTTATATTATGAATCTAGTCATCATAATAGTTTATATTCTGCCAATTTAAAAGTGTATCGTCGCTTGTTTATAAAAAAGATGACGATTCACAACGCTTAACTATAAAATTTGATATCGACATCCTCATTTTTCGGTTCGTTTCTCGGCTTACAGATGTCGATTTTTTTACAGAAGTCGTGACTTCTTTTTTGTACTTGAACAATTTTATAACGTTGCATCTCATGTTTTTTTGCAGATGTCAATTTTGTTAAATGTAAATCGCGCATTAAAGACTCTCAAATCTATAAGCTCATAATTTAACAAGCTTATTGCCTTTCTAAAAGGCTTCCTCACTACAACCAAACGAGAATATATAGACTCTTAAATCTTTTTATACCGAAATACTAAAACAATTATCTACCCTTTTACCAAAATGAAATTTTCAGCTAATTAAATAAAATATTTAAGATAACCATTATGTTGAACCACACGCAAAAGAGCAATTGAATTGCGTGAGATAATCTTCGAGGCCATCTAAAATTATTTGGAAAAGGAATAATAAAATTTGTTAAACGATTTATAAACAATACGTGGAATAAGAACAATAGCTGCGGTATCTGTATATATAAAACCAAAAATGGCGAGCACCCTAGAGATTCATAAATAGACCAATTAAATTTTTAGCTCATTATATGCACACCATTCACGTACTCGTTTACATAGTAGATACGATACATAATTTAAATTTAGTCGTTAGACTCGACTAATTAGAAATTTAAAAAAAAAAAATCCATAATTTTGTTATTTCTATTTGTCTCGAATGAAAACACGTTAGGAAATGGGAAAAATATTTGTAAGTGGGAAATGTTAAATGTGTAAATTATGAGAAAAGTTAGAAACTTTTTTTATTTAATCATTTAAGTTTTATGTAGTTAATTTTATGTTATCTCTGTATGTTTTTTGAGTCTATTATCATATGAGACAGAAAGTTAGGTATGTGAAATGGTTCTAGGCAAAATATTCGAAACATTTTGGATAGATTGAATGTGGAATGGCGCCTGCAAATGTCCTCTTTACCGGTACGCGGAGCTCCTCAACGGCGGAATAACCTTCAACTAACACATTAAATTAAGATCGCCTCCAAGGCCCTCTATACTAACTTGTGGTATGTGTTATGTCCATAGACCCAGTTAGGTGAAGTTTATCTCTCATGAAATCACCATCACAGCAATTATTCGCATCGAATTATATTTCGGTTTGCAACGAAGTTATTTGCACAGGAAAGTGCAAAATCAAAACAAAGGATGTACCCAAAAAACCTAATTGTAAAATTACAGCTTGATTTTTCATTCACTCCCAGAGACGCTTAAAAGAACGAATTACAACGAGCAAATCTAGAATCGAATGGCCCACAGAATATTCGAACCTTTAATAAAGTGCTTTAGCGCTCATCTCAATGGGAGATCTATTCCTCAACAAAAACGGAGACTCGGCAATTATTCTCATTGAAGGAACTTTTTGTTTTGCAGTTGCTTAATAATTTTAGAATGTAATTTCAAAAAATATTCATTTCAAGGGATGTTTTAAAGGCGACTACTGGCCCGAACCGAGTCAACAGGCTGGTACTAACGAATTCAAACCCGAGCTTGCTTTTCGTATTGTTCTAGACAACCCGAAGAACAACTTCAGCTTGTCGGCATTTGCAAGGTATTTGGACTTTAGCAGCGGGCGTAAGGTATTCAAAACACGGTTGCCAGCGACAAGACCCAGTTTTACACAAACATCATGATTTTGGGAACTGAGGTATCGGAAAATTGTCACTCCTTTAAATGTGTGGTCACCACTACTAAAAACCATTGCTTTTTGGTCTCTAAAACCAGTGATCATATATTTCTTTAGACTCATTGATTTTGTAGCCAAAGGAAGCTGAGAATCACACAAGTGGATCGAGTAGTTCTTTGGCACCATTGCCACTCAGTCTAATTAAACAAAAATCATCTTCATATTGTGCCAGAACTTGGTTGGACTGACGGTACAAGATGTTGTCATGAGGTTTTCCACTTTTCCGAAATATAAATTCTAACATGAGATTACAGAGTATCGGGGCAGGTAACCATAAGCTTTCCTGATGGATTGAGTCATAGGCTTGTTGGAAATCCAAGAACCTGATGTATGTCAAGAGCTGTTTTGTAATATTTAGAAAGAATTATTGAAAAAAAAAACAGAAGTTTGTCAGCCGACCAATAAGATCTCACATTTTGTATGACCCAAGACATTCCCTTAGATCACATGGTCAATTTAACTTTGGGACATCTTACTGAAAAATATCTACTTGCAAACATGGGCACCCCCCTTACATGGGGGTGCCCATGTTTGCAAGTAGATATTTTTATGACAGAATCTGCTAGCTATCATTCTTTCCCCATTTTCAGTCACATGTCTTGTCAAGATTAGAACTAGAGGTCAACACTCTATCATCAGCTTCCACAATACGCAGAATACTGATAATCAGGAAAACCAAAGAAATGTTTTCTCATGAAGAACCACTTCCAAATCATCAGACGCATTACAGTAGCCTACCGGAGATAAATAAGGACACCCTTACAAAAATTCTAATGGAAAACATCAATCTAACTATCATCAAAGGAATAAATATACCCAAGGAATATATTCAGTAAACGCAAGACTTGTTCAAGGAGCAATTCTTTGGATCGAAATTACGCCTAATACAAAGAGTGGTTCAAATCATCAATGATGAGGAAAATAAATTCAAAATTATAACAGAAGAGCATAATCGAGCACACAAAAATCACATTGAAAACTAGGAATAAATCCTAGAACGCTACACCACGAATAAAAAATATACCAAAACCTGCGGCATCTGTAACACCAACAAATAACACCAATGAAAATCGACATTAATTTTATTCAAAAACTGAAAACGTTCCGATTTTTGTTGTATACACAAAATACAAATGGAATGGCAGTTGACAAATTAACAAATTTTGACATATATTTAAATAGTATAAAAAATAATCGTGGTGAATATAATTAGACGATTTGAAATTTTCTTTTGATATAGCACTATATAGTATAGTTTACTTTACAGGCGATGTCACTAGTGTCCGTTAAGAATTGATGTGTCCCGGGTGAGTTTTAGTTTTGGTTTGAGTATTAAATAATCGCATAAATTTATTGATCGGCAACAAAATGAAGCGGCTCTTCACTGTTTATACTTTTTCCACTTTTGAATAAAACACTGACTTCTTTAATTCGTCGCTTGACTGCAAATCAACTTCTCTTTTTATTCTATTTTTATTTCTCTTAAACATTAACAGATTTAGTGACATAAGTGAACTCTATAATTCAACATTAACGTTATTACATATTTTTAGTTGAGACACACTATCGCTAAATTCGAGGACGATAGTTCGGCCATCCCGTGCTAGATGACATATCGATCATTGTCAATGCTTTTTGTTACCTCATGTTGCCCCTTATTTGTGGGTAATAACTTTCTTCTGTCACATGTTGCAATCTTTGGTGCATGCACCATTTTGAAATCACCACGTTTCAACTCAAGTGGCTTCTTTCGTTTTCTATCATAATTCTCTTTTACTCGTTCTCGATTCTTTTCGAGAATTTCGGCTTCATTGTAATGGAATATAAAGTAATTGAATAGATATCTAGAAATAAGCTCACAAGGGGTCTTCTTAGTCAAAGCTATGTACTGTTATTCAAAAGCACTTGAATTTCTAACAGTTTATCATTCCAATCGATGCAGGTCGCCTGCTTGTTTACTATTTCCACTTGTCCATTACACCATGCGCTACCGCTTGCAACCTTAAAATGCTTAATAATTTTTCTTTCCAAAAATTTTGAAATTTTATAGAGATAAACGCTGTCCCTCTATCGGTATTATAATAAAAATCAATTCAGGTGGAAGTCCATTCGTCAAATTTGTGATGTTATTTAACGTTTGAACAGCCGGTTGAGTATCCTTTTCGAATTCTCACGTGGTTGTATAGTTTCTTTTTTTTTGTTTTTCCTTGAATGATACACCTCTGTTGCTTGTAAAGGCAGCTTTCTTTTTTACTACGTGTGCTTTGTTTCTTCTAAGGACCTGTCAATTCGTTGGAATCGTTTTTTGTATTACTACTTACGATGAGCCATTTTAATCCTCATATTATCAACTATTATCGGAATTTTTGTTTTTCTGTTGATCCCTTATCAGCGGATTGCTTTTGCTCAGGTGGATGTCGGTTTCACATATTTCAACGATGAAAGTGATTGTTAGTTTTCCGATTAAATAATCTTTCGTTTGGAGAGTACAATCCAGCGAATAATGCGAGTTGTATATCTAGATTGTCGATCTCACAAATAAGAACTTGGGACTTGGGAAAAATCCCAAGATTTGGGTATTGTGTTTTCGACTGTATGAGGCCGGTCTCATAGTTGAATTATACGGATTACATGCTCGTTTATATGTCTTTTACGAGACATGAGAGTGTCCCAGACTTCAGTGGCCATAATTATTTCGATTAATAGTCTTTCGGTAAATCGACTATTTCCCTTGTCAAATATTATACTGATGTATAGAGTATATAAGAGAAACTATCTTCGAAAAAAACTATTTTTAAATTAAGAAAACAGTCATTTAGAAAATTTAATTTTGTTGTATATCTTCATGCAGCATCTTAGTTTTTCTATTGTTTTTAATGTCTGAATATTTACATAAGCATTCATTAGGATAAATCTAAATGATTATCTTAGTTTGATTAGATAATAAACTTATTTAAAACTTTTAATATTTAAGTAACTGATAGCGTATTTAAAGTGATGAAAAGTTTTCCATAACTTTTCTAAATAATTAAATAGACCATAATTGTAATTTGAATTTTCTTTTTTGGGTAAATATGTAAAGTAAAAAACGTGGAAGGAAAGTATCAAACAATTTTTAAAATTGTCATCATTTTTCAAGGTTTTTATCACCGACAATTTTAAAGGATTAAAACGCAAATCTTGTGCTATCTATGTAACACAAAACGAAATAAATTTTAATCCTATGGCGATAATGTAACGACGAAAAAAAAATGTTTTATGTTTTCTAATTATTCTTGATTAAAACATGTTTCAACTTTTTTTTATGTCTTGACTACCCCTTGATTCATTAATATTTTCTTTAACCCATTTTGGTGGTTTTGCTAAATTTAAGCTAGACAAAATAATTGGAAATTATAAACCCAAATTTTGCCTTGATATTTGGATGTGCTGTTCTTTTGCGGTTTAACAATTTTGGAGAGTGGGTGTATGCATAGTATAAATACACATAGTACTACCATAGTATGTTAGCCCATTGACGTGCTAGATGGGGGTACTGGTATCCTTTTGAAATGGTCAAAATATTTTTATATGTAGAATCGCCTAAATGTCATATATGTATACTAAATTTTGACGATATTCTATCGTCCCGACATCTGGAACATCAATGGGTAAACTGTTTTTTTCTTATGATGGTAGTACTATGTGTATTTATATTATGGTGTTTGGTAAATGGGAATACACTATGTTTGGAATAATTATTCGACAGAAGTTGCAATAATCATTATATAGAACAAAATTTAGAATTTCCCACTGTTAATTAAACTGTTGATCTGCTTCTCAATATGTAAATATCTTGTCGATTACATGAGTTAAACATGGTGGTTCCTGATTCAATAAAATTTAGTTGAATAAAGTATTAAACCCAACTTAACGTTGAATAAAGTATTAAACTCAAGTTAACTACATCATAGATTCGTTGAAGCACGCTAAGTTATGTTTTCTTTAATCAACCATAATATAAATACACATAGTACTACCATCATAAGACAAAAACAGTTTACCCATTGAAGTTCCAGATGTCGGGTAGATAGAATATCGTCATAATTTAGTATACATATATGATATTTAGGCGATTATACATATAAAACTATTTTGAATATTTTTAAACGATACCAGTAGCGACATCTAACATGTCAATGGGCTAATATACCATTGTAGTACTATGTATATTTACACTATGAATACTGTTCATGGGAATTATCAGCCTGAAGAAGTCAGTGAAGGGAGTTGATTAATTTAGTTTTGTGTTTGATATTTATTTGGTTTGTATCTTAAATAAATGGGAAGGTTGCTTTGCAACTTTGTTTCTATGAGACAGCCATATGATTGTATTGTCGGCCGTATCAAGATGTACATATGTATATTTTGTATAATAAAACGTTTTTCAGTGGTTCAGTCGATCTTTACAAGGACATATCATCCGAATAGTATAAACGTCAACCGAGATCACTACAAGAATGGTCGATTTCCGTGTAGCAGCCACATTTTCGTCGAGTTTTAACATGAAAACGGAAGCAGTGATATTGCCAAATATAATACGGTTGCTGCGCAGGAACAGATATTGGCAATCAATTAAAGAAATTTTGGGAAATAGAAGAAATGCAACCCAAAAAGCTCATGACAGATGAAGTTTTCTTCAGCTATGTGAAGAACAATATTAGCAGAATTAGTTTGTATGACTTCCTTTTAAACAAAACATAGCATGTCTCAGATCATCGAAGCAGAGCATTTTGGATAGATGTATTTAATTTAAACGGCGCTGTCACTAGCTATTGAATTTCCTGGTGGTCAGGTTGATGTGTATGCATAGGAATAAACATAAGACTCAATTCTTGTGCCGTACCTGCATACAACTTCAGCAAGTGCTCACACTATCTCTTCGTGGTGGCCACTATCAACTACTTTGTTAAAAGAACATGCTAAAGTGTAAGAGCCATGGTCTTCCTACAGGGGGTTAGCCTCGGATAAATTTGAATTCACAACAACGACCTCGGACACGATATAAGGACAACATCGCCCAGAGAGCCTCCATCAACTCTTTGAACAAGCATCTAAGTATAAGTTTTATCTCATGGCACTGCAAGAAACAAGACTAATTGGCAATGACATCGTTGATTACAGTTGCTACAGATTAACTTTTTGTCTTACTAATAACATGGATAATTATGAATTTGGCTTCGGTTTCTTGATTGACAACCGATGTCGTTCATTTGTGACTGAATTCAAACGTGGCAATAATAGGATTTACACACTCAGGTTTCATGGACGTCACTTAATATTACGTTCATGTCCCTGCCGAGGAGAAACCAGATCAAAAAAAGGATAGTTTCCATAACGAACTCGTAACTGTCTTGAGCAAAACACCACAACCTGACGGTAAAACCGTGTTAGGCGACTTTAATGCTCAAATTGGCAGTGCATCATTGGCCCAAACTCCTTGCACCCTACATAAAACAACAACGGAATACTCACCACTAAGCTTTTTTTTTTTTTTTTTTTTTTTTAAATGAAGTATTGATCCTTTATTTACATTCACACAATTCATTCAACCAATTTACACAAGTACAGTATACCACCTGCGCATTGCATAGCTCCATGTCACCCTGTACCACGATGACATGGAAGATGGCTCGGCTCATGAGTTCTGCACACCAATATGGGTGTCAGAGTTGTGTTTATCAATATCACCGATCGTAATCTTGTGAGAAAAATTCCTTTTTTCATCCTGCCCCTGTTGGGATTCGTACTCGGTACCTCCTGCTCCAAGCGGCACAGCGCTAACCACTGAGCCACTCACTCGGTAAGCATTACTGTACAACTTGGTGGTTGCCAGTATATTCTATAAAAGCGAAATCAAATGACGGGACAACAGTCAATCAAATCGACCACATCCTCTGGTCCAAAAGGAATTTTTATGGACTCAACGACATCAGAACCAAACATGGAACCAACATCGAATCAGACCACTTCCTGGTAGTTGCTGAATTAAAATTTCACCTGTCAACCACTTGCAATCAACGTTTTCAGAGTGTCACTTGTTGGAACACAACAGTATTAAGCAACGACGTTACTTGTATCTTCTTTGAGACTACTATAACAGGAATCTTGGAGATTCAAATTTTTTCACAAAATCCTGACTCCGTTCAAGAACAATGGGACATAATTAAAAGACGGCAACCGATGCATCAATGTCCGCTATAGGCCGCGCAGTTCATCTAGACCTACAACTCTTTGACTGGACGATGATTGTGTAAAGGCTGTTCAGGAGAAAGATCACGCACGTCAACGAAATCTATCAAAAAAATAAGGCAATCACACGGTGCCTACATATAACCGCGAGAAAGCCTCGTACCGGCTATACTAGCAAAAATGATTACCAATGCGGATTTCATCCAAATAGATCGACGACTAATCCAACTTTCAAATGACATCCCTGTACTTGGTATATTCGTAGACCTACGGCAGGCGTATTACAGTATTAAGAGGAACGCGTTGTGGAACGTATTATCTTATCTGGGCACACCATCAAAATTGGTAACTATATGTGAAAACTTTTAACGAATGAGTCAAAGTATAAAATGTTAATTCAAGGTAAAATTTTGGATGTCTTCGAGATAACATATGTAGAGCGGCAATGAGACCCAAAAGCTCAAATTCTCTTCAACCTATCATTAGAATATGTAATCCGTCAGATCAATATAGCGCAGCGCAACTGCCTATATTACAAATCAACACAGCTATTGGCATACGCTGACAATATTTACATTCTGGGTCGCAACATCATCTCATTGAAAGAAGTCTTCCTCACCTTGGAAATGCCAGCCCAACAAATTGGCCTTCAAATCAACGAAGCGAAGACCAAATGTATGGTCACCGCAAGAAGGCAGACACGCGGAGATTTCATTTCAGGAGAAACACATTGATCACCGAACAAAACACCGTTTCTGTAGATATGCCATCGAAGATTGTAGCAGGGTACTGAGCATTTTACGCCAATAATCAAGTCTTCAGTTTCCCCATATATCGCGCCAGGTAAATGGACATTTATAAATAAATGATAAGACCAGTGATCACCTTTGATTGTGAGTCTTGGACATTGACAGAACAAAACATCCAAAAACTTGCGTAATGGAACGTAAGATTATTCCATCCCATCAAGGAGGAAGCCATGTATATATAAAAAGCGAATGTATCACGAGATCAGAAATGAGCTCGAAAAACATCATCGGATTCAAGGTTAAGATGGCTTGGACACGTTTTTCGTTCACAAAATCGAACCAAAAAACAGGCCTTGGGGTCGGCACCAACGAAATAGGTTCCTCGTGGGAGACCGCATGGATGACGTCAAGAAACACCTGAATGCACTCGGTCACCGTGTCTGGCGTTCTCTATACCTATGATGTTAAACATCCTGAATATGACTCCAAAAGACTATCCGACATTTTATATCAAGCTACATAAGATGTCATCGGTTTAGTTCTAGTTCTAAGACACTTGACTTTCGAAGAACTATCAACGGGCAAGGAGAAGCTTGCTTAAACTCAATGCCTCTGGCACCAATGACATCCGATCACACAGATATAGTTTTTTAAACTCCAGGGCATTATTTAATCGGAGCCCCGTTAAGATCAATTTCATAAGATGTTATAGAAGAACCAACCATTCACGATATATCACGATTGGGACTGGTAAAAAAAATAAAACAAGATTTCTGGATAAGATGTAGCTCCAAATACTTAAATCAACTTGAATATGGAAGAAAATGGTCGTTTGAACAACCAAACTAGGTGACCTAGTGCTCATCAAAGATGACAAGGCTCCTCCATTAAATATCTCACTGGACAAGTCGTAGGAGTCCTCCGGCCCTGATGAAAGGGTTAAAGTTGTCTCACTTTGAGGTCTGGCAGTAGTCCTATTAAAAAGACTAATTTACAAATTAGCAATACTATTCATAGATTCAGAAGGAATATATCATACAACAATTGAGTGATCAAATGCAGGAAATTACCTTAGAAAATAGCATTCGTACATCAACAGGTAACAGAGAACTTGCACTAAGAAAGCAAGACATTGTGAATACAATTGGATACATTCTTGGTGACGCTTTTGGCATTATGAATCAAAAAGATACTTTCCACATAGAGCTGCATCTTGCAAAGGCAGAAACTAATCTAGAATATTTGTTAGAACTCATCAAGAACCACAAGAGTTCATCAAGAAACTGCACAATAACAAGGGTAAATCAACAAACCTATATCCATCATGACAATACACGGCTACACACATCTTTGATGACTCGGAACAAATTGACGGAACTTGGTTAGGAAGTTTTGATGCATCCACCGTATAGCCCGAACCTTGCACCGTCTGACTACCATTTATTTCGGTCTCTGCAAAACTGTCATGATGGTAAAAAATTGGCAGACCGAAGCTCCGCTGGAAATCACTTGGCCAAGTTTTTCGACGATAAACCACAGAAGCTCTACACCGATGGAATTATGAAGCTACATGAAAAGTGGCAAAAGGTTATAGGTAATAATGATCAATATGTGCTTGAGTACTAAAAAAACGCGGAGACATTTTATATGACCCTATATATAGGGAAGAATACTGACAAACTCAATTCTGAGCAATAGGAGCAGAGCTGAATCGAAAAATTTATAAAAAGTGGTAGTTATAGATCACTCAATTATCAGTCAACTCAAAATGATAAACAAAATTTTCCACTTACCTCCAACGCCCATCACAATTGGGCCAGCATACGATAAATTATTTAAATGAAAACCGCGTGATTCATTTTTCACTCGTACCGTCGCATTTCCTCGAATTTCTCGTCCAACGGACAATTCATCAGCATAATATCCGATCGTAGCCATACCAGCCCCCAATAACATTAATACAATTCCTATTGCAAGGGCACGACAAGCATGCCATAAACATCGTGATGTAATTTTCCCTCTCACCACTTGTACATTCCAAGTGGCACCCGATGCGGGATGAGCACGTCGTACTGGACCTAAAGCTATAGAATTATTTCTTCGACTTTGCCATTGCGATGAACTTCGATTATGCATAACACTATTTGTAGTTACGTTAAAATAACAAAAAAATTTACATAAATAAATTAAAGGAAAATCGTTTGTTCACCACACCCCCAATTGGGGTTCCGCACAGTATTCACTTGCTATATTTCTATATTCCCGATTTTTTACTAATTTCGTTTTCATTTTATGTTTTTAAGCGATAAACTTATGTTCGAATTTCCTTTTTGCTCTGATTGTTTTTCACTTCTACATTTCTCACATTAAAACCGGTTCGATTTAAATGAAAAACCGCGCGTACAAAAAATAAAACACATCCACATTTAACACACAGTCGTCGTTTTGTTGTTGCCGTTACGTTTAAACATTGTCATGTGCTGTTTATGGTGTTGCTGCTTGAATTGTTTTTGTTTTACGATATTTGTGGGTGGTGTAGATGGATTTTCTGGAAAAAAAATGAAAAAAATTTAAAATACGTGTATGCATAAAGAACATATAGCGTTAAGAGATATGGAAAATTGGGAAAATGAAAAAATAATAAATGATGTATATAACTACGATATGTATGTAGATTTTATGTGGATGAAACTGGTTTTGCATATAGTAAAATAATCGATTACTTTTCAGCACACATAAAGAAGATATACCACCAACTGACTGTGTACAGTTTGATACGGTTTGGTGAGAGAAACGTGCCGCTTAATTAATTGACTTTACCAGTTTTTGTTTTTCTGTATGAAAATAATTTTATCTTGCGCTAATAAATTTCCAAAGTCAATATGAAAAATTCCAAATTTTAATTGGGGCACAACGATCGCGAAATTAGATGGTGTTGAAACCCATAATTCAATTATTACGATGACATGTATATACACGATACGATTTGATGAGACACTCAAAAGTTTTCATTTACAGAATATTAATTTTCTGTATGTGAAAATCGTTTCGAAATTTTAAATGGAAAATTTTTTTTATCCTTGCTTCTATCGGAAAACTGTTGATTTGAAAAATCTCTAGTAACCTCTATTTCTTAGACTATACGTGACCAAGTTACATTTTAGCACACACCACTTATACTAACGTAAATATATGTTCATAGAATAACAATAAAATGTTTTTACGGGCCATTGCTGGCTCATGCCGTATGAACAATCTCATATTCAAGTCAAATGAATTGTTCAATCTGTACTCCAATGCCATTCAACAAGATGAATTTCCAAGATTGTATATTTCCAGGAATTGATATTTGTTTTCTTAGCACAACCCCAGAGTTATTTGCCAAAGATATATCCATACCGTTTCTAGAATTTGTTAATATATCAGAAGCTTACTGTGGATTAAGAGCTCGGAGTACTTTCCTAAAAGCGAATTGATTGCAGGTTGTTTATGGAATCAGTTGTGTTTTATGCTGAAGTTAATATTGCAGTATCATCAGAAAATGTTGCTATTTTTTGCATCAATATGGAACATGTCTTTTGTATATAGGTGATAAAGAATGGCCCTTTTAATTCAGAGTATTCTTTCTCATACGATACTCGAAAGTGTCTGTCTGAAATATACGATTTCAATAGCTCATAAATTTGTCTCGGCAGATCCTAAAACAGGTTAGATGCAACAGGTTGAATGCAACTTTGCATATTTGTTTGGATTCACGCGATTTTTCGATTACGTCTGTAATTCTATGAATTTCTTCTATATTCGACTGTTTTTCCATGAAGCCAAAGCGATGAGAAGGAAAAAGGTTTATTTCTTCTATTATTAGTTTCAGTCTTTTTAGAAGTAATTTTAAAAGTTATTTTTTAAGTGATTTTTCATTCGATGGTTTGTTTGGTTTCAGAACCATTTCTACTTCTGCAACCATCTATTGCCTAGGTACGTATCTTAATCGCTGCATTCATTAAGGCATTCTGGTAATGCTTTAATTACTTGCCCCGTTATTATGTCATACCCCGGAAAGATCTTTTCTATATTTTCTTTATTGTCGACTCGAAGGTTAACTTGAAGAGTGGAAGTCCTCTTCTGATAATTCCAGTGTTTCTGTTCATGTTCTGTTTTTTCTCTTTTTTGATAATATTGACTGCATCTTTAATTTTAAGACATTTACTTATGTTAGTTCTTCCATAATCTCTTCTTTTGAATTAGGTTGGTGGAGCTCTCTGGCCATTTCTTTGATTGGGCGATCATTTTTGTCCTCATAGGAATACCAGTTAATCCCATCGGAGTCTAATTTAGTAGAAAAAGCTTTATAATTTTCAGGTTCTGTATCTTCTTCTATTTATCTAGCACTTTTGGAACAATTTGTTTATTAGGATCGACCATATTTGGTTGGTTCAACATGTGAGTGATGACTCAGTTTTCTATTTTTGTTGTGTCTTTTCAAGTTTTTCTTCTTTCGAGAATTCAGTTGGTATGTCGTTCTAGATCACTTTCAATAGTGCAGAATTGATCTTCATTGCTGAGCGGCTGGAAGGTATTTTTATTTAATAGAGCGGTCTCTGCTTCATCATTTATTTTTTCGGTCTTCTATGTAAAATTTTCTCTTTTTAATTCTCCAACTGTATTATTTAGCTATTCTATAGTTTTCCCCATTTACTCGAGGTTTAGCAATCATTATTTACAGATGACGTAGACTTTCCAGTTTATTTTTTTCATTTATAAGCGTT
Organism: Tipula confusa; assembly: GCA_963556175.1. NCBI lineage: Eukaryota > Metazoa > Arthropoda > Insecta > Diptera > Tipulidae > Tipula > Tipula confusa. Next base: position 12,606,479 of record OY744477.1, on the reverse strand, counting down.
TGGTAAAATTGATACCACGATGTTCTTGGCAATACATGCATCTTACACTTATTGCCAAGTGTTGAGGCGCTCCCCTCTCCTAAGTTACATTCGCTGACTAAACAGTAGCTCAATATGAGAACATGTTTCTGGAATTTAACATCACATAGCTGTTAAATTCGTTGACTGAAAGCATAATATAAATACACATAGTACTACCATTATAAGAAAAAACAGCTTACCCGTTGATATTCCAGATGTCGGGTCGATAGGATTTCGTCATCATTTAGTATAAATATATGACATTTAGGCGATTATACATATACAAATATTTTGATTATTTTAAAACTATACCAGTAGCGACATCTAGCACGTCAATGGGCTAACAAATCATGGTAGTACTATGTGTATTTATATTATGCTGTAAGTGACTCCCTCTGAATTCAGTCCCAAACTACCTTCTGAAATCTGAAAGTAATCCACAATGAATACATGTGATAAAAACGTCCAAAAAAAAGTAACAGTCAACATAGAACGTACTGACCCATATGATCCGCTCAAAAAAGTGCTTGCAGGTATTGACAGAAAGCATTAAGAGCTTACAAGGAAAGCAACGCCGGATTATTGCCAGAATATTTTAGAATATATTAGGCAATCAGTATTAACCGCAAATATCAGAAAAGCTCAGTGTGATGAAAATGAAAAGCACCCTTAATATATTGGGCAAGACACTGAATAGTTAAGAATTAACAACATACGAAATAACTCATCATATGCAGAAGCCGCTAAAAATCAAGGAGCATCCAGTTCAAGTAGATTTTACCAAAAATCCTTCATTTAGTATCCTTCTTAGTCATAGGAAACAAAACAGTAAATGAGTTCAAACGATATGGTGCTCTTTTATATTTATTTGATGAAACGTGACAATTACCACCAACCACTTGCGCTGTATTGTAGTATATTTGTACTACTTTGCCATTAAATCATATGTCAGAGTGTGTTTAATTTTAAAAAACACCTTATGTTTATTGCAGAAACCTGACCAACATTTTTTAACAGATTTAAAATGAGATATTTGCTAAAGTATATAAAGAACAACATAAAACTAAATGACCTTTCTTGCGGGAAGATATCTTAAGTTTATTTTCGTTATAAGAAACGTTTCAATTTCTTCATTTACTTTTTACACGTTTCTAGCATTTTTTTTTTAGATTGGATTGACATGGCAAACATATTCGTACATGCATGTTTAGAACATGTATGCATAACCCCAAAAAGGACTAAATTTGGTAAGACATATTTTAAATATATTAAAAAAATATTTAAATATTTTAAACATGTTGATTTTTTCCGGTTACATTTAAATCGTCCTAAATGGGGTGTGACAGTCGTGTACTAGGGAAATATTTTTTTCAACGATTCGGAATACATGTGCTACAAAAAATTAAATATATAAATACATAATGGTATTGTTGCTGCCAAGAATGAGACTCTAACCCTGTTGACTAGGTGAAATACATTTAAAGTGATTCCTATTTCAGCTCAGATTCAGAAATGCAGATTTTAATCGCAAAATTTTCACTTGTCAGTCCAATTAAGTTTGGTAAGTTTGGCCTTCTTAAATTTTTCGTTGCCTTCCATAAAGAGTAATGTTTCCTTTTAGTTGCAGAGAGTTTACTTAAAAAATTCTGTAAGCTATGACTTTGTTAAAAAAAAAATGAAATTCTTAGAGTTCTAATAGCGCAATTTAGTTCCGACTTCAATAAAGGAGATTTAAATTCTTGCCAATGTCTCCTTATTCTTCATTTTTCCTGAACAAGTTTCTAGAAGTCACTTTTTCTTTGTTACTAAATATGAGCATAAACGCAGGAGCATAAATAATGGCAACCCATTTTAGAGGTTTGCACCCCTTTAGCATTTTATATTTTTCCCACCTCAATCATTGCTTTTTAGGTCTTCTGTTCCATCCTCCTTTGTACAAGGTGGCTTAATCTCAAGTTGCAAGCACAGACAACATTTCAAAAACTATATTAAATATTTTTAATGAAAATTGAAAACTCAAAATACTTTATATATATATATATATATATATATATATATATATATATATATATATATATATATATATATATATATATATATATATGTATATATATATATATATATATATATATATATATATATATATATATATATATATATATATATATATATATATAAATATGAATATGAAAAATCGATTTTGATTTTAAAATGTCGTAATCATTTATCATGGCAAAATCACGTTTAAGATTATCTGTCAAGATTTTTTAACGTGTTTTATGCAAAAAGTTTGTATAAAGTAAAAAGAAAAGTTTAAAATTTCTTCGAGGTGAAAATTTATGTATTCGTATCCATATAAAACAGAACATACATGACAAACACCTTTTGACTGTAATTAATTTTGCATACGTCACTTTATTTCGACATTTGTCTTAGTCGTCGTCGTACATAAATAATAAACACAATTCGATGGAAATGTATTTATGAAAATATATTTTAAAAAGGAGGATCATCTTCCTACTTTGCAAAATAAGACAAAATAAAATGAGTAACTGTGAATGATTTATATGAAAATCCACCTACACAATATTTTGACTGAGCTATAAAAAAAAAATATATTAAGGGTGTTCCAAAATTCCATGCAAGTTTTGAATTTCTCTATTTGTGTGGTAATAAGGGTTACCAACGAAAAACAAAAATCACCTTCAGGGTTATTAAAAATTGAGTGCTATACGGAGTAATATTTTCAAAATTCGACAAGTCGCTTAGTACAAAACATCGAGTGATGCTAAAAAATGTCATCTACTTCTTGGATAGAAGCATATTCCACCTCTGAAAAGTTATTCCAGTATTACTTTAAAAACCAGAGACCTTGTTTAGTGTTGCACATTAGATTTTTTTTATTTATTTCGCAGAAACCGCCTAAATTTTAGATTTTAATTCCTTTTCAAACCTTTTTTGAGAAATTAGTTTTCTGGACTTTTTTTTAAAGTTATGAGATTTTCTCTATAAATTTACGGTGGAAATGATTTTCACTAGTTACCACTTTACAGCACCAAGAAACTAAAATATGTTTTTGATCATCCTCCGGTAATATAAAGAGCATTAAACTTACAATCTTAACTTCAAATTATATATTTTGTTGAGTGCCACTTTAATTTTATTTGATCAGTTAGATTTATTCGAATAGCTTTCTAGGAGGGGCAGATTAACTTTTTTTCTTGTTGATGAACTATTTATATTTTGATCGAAAAGTAGTTCTACATTTTCGGGTGACGATACTATCATATACTATCATATTCTAATTACTATCATATTCTAATTGAACTGAGAACCAATTTTCGAAATGCACAAATTAAAACATTAGCGAAAAATTTGAAGCGTCCATCAAAAATTGTCGAACTCCATTGTTGAAAGCCAACTGTCGAAAATATCACTACACAAATGTAGTACAAAGAAAAAAAATCTTTGTTGCCGAAAAAAATGCCATCAAAGAATCAATAAATTTTAACTGCATCAACATCTCGGATAATTTGAAATTTTTAGAAGGTGAGTTATTCGTTCTCAATGAAAAAGATTATCTCGGAGAACGTTTGATATTGCTAGGTACGAAAAAATAAATTGAACTACTCGATTGTAAATGTTGGATATTGGATGGGATATTTTATACTGCACTATCCATAATGAGGCAATACTTTAGTATTCACGGCACAATTGGAGACCAAGTCGTATTTCTTGTATTTTGCTTGTTGAGCAAAAAGTCAAGAAAGGCATAAGAATAATTATTCTACGCACTCTGTTTTTTGACACGTGAAAGTGGCATTTTTTTAAGAGGAATCAATGAATGTTTATTTCATTGTAAAGAGGAAGATATGTCATTAACATTTGAAAACGATATCAACGAAATGGCACCATATCCTTTTCATGAAATTTCCCATGACCAATTCGCACATTGGCAGGTGTATGTCCTCGATAACTCCACGAGTTCCATCTTTAAGGTTTTGAATCGATTGTGGAGCATTGACCTAAACCTTATATTTCACGTAGCCCCAAAGAAAAATGTCTCAGGGTGTTAAATTACAAGATCTCGGTGGCCAATTGTGATCACCTCTTTGAGAAATAACACAGCCAAGAAACTTTTCTTGCAAAATTGCGATTGTTTCGTTGCTTGTGTGGCTCGTAGCGCCATCTTGCTGAAAATAAATGTCATCCACATCAATATCTTCAAATTTCGGCCATAAAAAATCATTAATCATAGCTCGGTAGCGCAATCCTTTCACCGCAACAGTTGCATCCGCCTCATTTTCGAAAAAGTACGGTCCAATCACACCGCCAGCCCAAAAACAGTGACACGTTGAGGATGGAGAGGCTTTTCAACGATCATTCTTGGATTTTCTGAGCCCCAAATGCGACAATTCTGCTTATTAACGAGCCTCCGAAGTGAAAATGGGCCTCATCACTGAAGATGATTTTTCGATAAAAATCCGGATCATTTTGATGCATTTTCTACCAGTTTTTCTATTGCCGGTCAAGAAGGTGCTTCTTGACCGGCTTACCAAAAAGTACTTTAGTTTTGCAAACTGTGACTGAAAAATTTTCACCATTTTTGTTAGAGAATTTTAACAATTTCAATGCGTTTTTGAAGCGTGAATCGTACCATTTTTAGTAATGGGGTAGTTTTTAATTGTCAAAAGATGACAGCTTCAAAATTGACAGCTCCACAAATAGCAGGCTATTCAAAATGAAACTTCGTACCCTATATATAATAATAATAGTTTTATACATATATATATATATATATATATATATATATATATATATATATATATATATATATATATATATATATATATATAATGTATCCCGTTTGGCAAAATTTGGCAAGTTGTTTAAAAAAAAATTATTTTCACCAGAGTTCTGGTGTATTGGGAACAGAATTTCACAACATTTTCCCCGAACACAAAATTTGGTAGACGGTTGGCATAATCGCCTGAAAATATTAATAGGAAAGAAAAACTGTGGAAAATATTTTGATAAAGTTTGGATTTTTTTGTTTATTTATTTGGGTTTTGTGCTTTTAGATTTTGTTCCAAATGTTTCAAAATTTTGAATTTTGGATTTTATTTTTTGGCTCATGACACAGATCCGCGGAGAACTTTAAATTGGCAACACTGTTTTCTGTGACAGCCGATTTGGTGTCGTTTTTTTTAGGTTAGTTTGGTTTGACAAATCATCATGTCTAGACTAAAGGTGAATTTAGATATCTGACTTTTTTCTGTTACAACTGCCTGTGACGGTTAATTCGGCTAAGGTTAATTTCCAACGATTTACATGTGTGACCAATTTTCGTCACAGCTTGGAAACAAATTACTGATGTTTACGTATGAAAAAAGTCAGATATCTAAATTCACCTTAAAGCCGAAGCAACGTTTACAAATTGTTCAAATTTGATCCACAATTAAAATATAAAATTTTGTTCAGTGAGGAGGCACACTTTTGGTTAAAAGGCTATGTCAATTGTCAATAAACAGTATTGCCACATTTGGAGCAATAGCTATCCACAAGATATTGTTTCAACACCATTACAACCAGCAAAAGTCTTCGTTTGATGCCTTATGGGCCAGTGGAATCATTGGTCCTTATTTTTTCAAAAAAATAATGTTGGTCAGAACGTTACAGTTAACGGTGAGCGGTACAAACACGTGATTACTAACTATTTCGTGCCTCACTTGGAAAGCATTAATATTGCAGACATTTGGTTTCAGCAGTAGGATACCTTATGTCAAACCGCGCCCGATACAATTAATTTAATAAAAGAAACATATCGTTGATGTTCAGGATCTGCTGGAGTTCCTCTACTTGTGCGTTAAGTTCGGTAAAAATGTTTACTGGAGTTGAATTTGCCTGTTTTGGAGTTACTGTTAGTAGCTTTTCTGGGGTTTTTTTCATAATTTTTTGTGTTGCTGGTTTAATTTGTAAGGACTAAGGAGTACTTTTTTTTTGGTTAACTTATACATATTTTGATCAAGTGTCAATTTTAATAGTGAATGGAAAATTGGGCAGCAAATCCAAAACTTTTGGTTTCCGGAGAAAATAGTGTGTATACCTGCTTGTATACTCAAATTAGAAATGTATTTATTTTATATGCTAGATTTCCATGGGGATTGATTATGTATATACGAAGCAACTATACAGACAAAGGTCTAGCAAATTTAATTTTTTACCATTTGATATTTTCCAGTAAAAAAATTGTATTATGTTTAAGGTGATCATTTTTTGCGCTAATGACATAAAACATCCTTTTCTATTTAAACAATATGCTCTTTGCTAATGATTTCAACATTTTTTATCATTTTAAAGTTGCAGACAATTTATTTAAATTTTAAATTAAACCTTATTAGATTAGCTTTTTAGATTAGGTTTGTAATATTGGAAAAGTGCATATTGGAAAACGTTTATAAGTAGATAGAGATATGCAAAGTGATACCATAATAGTCAACTTTGTTTTTAGAAAGAATCCAACCGAAGTATTAGCAACTTGCAAAAAATTCTTTATATATATATATATATATATATATATATATATATATATATATATATATATATATATATAAACTACTATATAATATAAAAAAGCTTAACTTTCTTCAAGAAACATTGTACCAAAAGAAAAATCATTACAATAGTAAGTTGTGAAAATGCTTTTCTTTTGTAATTTTCGTTTTAAATTAAATATTTATATTAAGATTTGAGGTTTTGTTGCTATTTCACTACATATAAAATACTCGTATATGTATATATATTTCAGTTGATCGTCAAGCAATTTGGGAATGTTTACTTAATAGCTGTAAAAAAGCTTGAGATGTTCTTTTCACATGATTCTTTTGTCCCAAATGTATTATTTTCTTCAGTTTAATAAGTAATAATTTTATTATGAAGATTTGCAAAGTTTAAGTTTACGAGTTTGAGAAATTGTTGATTAAAAATGATTTAACTATATGGATGATATAATATTAATTAGGATATACATTCTCAGTGTTAACGAAATGGTTTGGTTTAATTAAGATAAAAGATAAAATAAAAAAAGTAGCATGATGAATTGAATTTACTATATATAAGGTGCAAAAACCGTTATTTTCCCACTTCACCAGTCTTAAAGTGGTGTTTACAAAACTTTATTAACATGGTGAAGTGATCGTTGTTCATGACTTCTAGCAAATTTCATAATTTCTGTTTTGATTGGTTCTATGCCCAGATCTTTGTGGATGTCGTTGGATAATATCCTTGTTGCTCTGCTTGGTACATCCCCACAGCTGTACACCATAAGTCCAAACAGGCTTCAGTATTTACTTATAAAGCAAAAGCTTATTAGGAATTGATAGATGAGAGTTTCTTCCCAGTAACCAATACATTTTATTGTATTTTAATCCCAACTCGTTTCTTTTCTTTTTTACATGAGCTTTCCATCGAAGCTTAGCGTCTAATGTCGTACCAAAATATTTGGCAGTGTTTGCATGTGGTATTTCTTTAAATATACTGGTTTATGTACTAATCTCTTGTTCGTAAAGTCGACATGTACAGATTTAATTTCATTTAATTTTATGCGCCATTTTTTTGTCCAGTTATGTATTTGGTCTACGGCGGTTTGTAATTTCTCTGTTGTATTTGAGATGTTATCTTCTACTACCATGATACCTGTATCGGCGAAAGTGGCTATCATGTTGTTTTGTGGGATTGGAACATCTCGGGTGTATAGTAAATACAGAAGTGGCCCAAGTACACTTCCTTGTGGAACTCCTGCTCTTATTTCCTTAAGCTCATAATATCCATCTTCCTGCTTAAGCCTGAAATATCTTTCTGTTATAGATGATTCCAGTATTCTATTGTACTGTTTAGGTAGGATTAATTTGAGTTTATAGATGAAACCTTCGTGCCAAACCTTGTCAAAGGCCTGCGCTACCTCAAGGAATACTGCGAAACAGACTTTTTTCTCTTCTAAAGTCTTTTTAATGATATTGGTTATTCTATGCACTTGATCAATGGTTGAGTGCTCACTGCGAAACCCAAATTGGTGATTCGGAATTATGTAATTTTTTCAATTATTAGTTTAAGTCGCTTTAATAGTAACTCTTCAAAGAGTTTAGACATTATCGGCAGCAACGATATAGGCCTATATGATGTTATTAGATGGTGCGGTTTTCCTGGTTTGGGAATCATGATAACCTCAGCCACTTTCCAAAGTTTTGGTACATAATTTAACCTAAATGCAGCATTTATGATATTTGTTAACTTTACCGTAGCTTTTTTCGGTAATTGCTTTATTATTTCTCCGGTAATCAGGTCAAACTCTGGTGCTTTCTTTAAGTTTAAATTGTTTTTAATTTCGTTTGCTACTTCAGTAGATGATGTAGGTGTGACCTCTTTGAGAATTTGTATTATGTTATCATCCAATGTTTCTCGTAATTGGCATTCATGAGGTTGAAATATATTTTCAAGATGATTTTTAAATCCTTCTGCTTTTTTTTGCCCATGATCCTTCCATTTTCCTGATAGGATGGATTGGTATTATTGGCCTTTTTAGAGTTTTAGTTGCTTTCCAGAGCGAATGATCCGTATTACTGTCATTCGTCAACTTACCTAAGTAGAAATTAACTGACTCATTTTTTTAACTTCTGAATTTCTCTTGTTAATTGCTGAGTAAGATTGTTTAGTGCTTTTTTTGGTTATTGGATAGCTATTGCCTTTTAGCCTTGATTTGAGTTCTGGAGTACTTTGCCATGCTGTTTGTTGAATATCCGTAATGAACTTTTCTACTTCTATGTCCAGTAGATCCATAGTTTTTAATGTAACTTTCAAAAGTATTCTTTGTTCAAGGTCCTTCCTCAAGGTTTCTTTCCCAGTCCGTATATTTGTTGGTTAATACTGGATTATTCCCTTTTTGGATGATATACTCGCTTAGAATTAGGACTATTGGAGAATGATCTGAGCTCATATCTTGGCTTTTTTCGATTTTCATAAAATTATTAGAAATATTTTTGGTTATAAAGAAATCGATCAGGTCAGGTATTTTTCCTGGGTCAGTTGGCCAATATGTTGGTTTTCCTGTTGAAATGGATTCATATCCATTTTCTTTAATGGCAATCAGTAATTCTTTTCTTTTAGTTGTAGTTAAACTTGAACCCCAGTAAGTATTCTTTGCATTGAAATCACCACTTATTATGAACCTTTTTCCCAGATGCTTGAAGAACTCTGAGTATTGTTTGTTTTTAATAGAATGTCTTGGTGGACAGTACAATCCTGCAGCAACAATAGGAAAGTTGTTTGTTTTTATATAAACCACTGTGGCCTGAATTTCTTTTTTTTCATACTTTGCTTCTTCAAAATGTTGGATATTTTTTTTTATGATAATTGAATTTCCTCCTCTGGCTGAATTATCTGGATGAATAGTGTGATATACCCAATAGCCTTTAAATGTTATGTGGGATTGCTTAGTAAAATGTGTTTCCGAAATAAGACACACATCTATATTCTCAATGTCGAGGACTTTCTGACGCCGAAGCAAACCATTAGCATTCCATAGCCGAATACATGACTACTTACAACGTGAACACACTTTTCGTAACAAGTGTTTCAAAAAGAATGAAATTTCAAAAATGTTCATATCAACCAGGTAAAAATTTGCTTCCGAAGTGGAAACTTTGCTTCCAAAAACTTTTTTGAGTAAATAAACTTTACAGCATACATTTTACATTCAGCAATGGCTAAGGGGAAGTGGACAACAATTTGTATATTATTTTTATTATATTATTTTGCTGCAATTGATTCAAATACTAAACTTATTTAAACTCACGAACGTTTGGCTCATAATAGGGAGCGGCTGTATTAACTAATTCGCAGTAACTATAAAATGCTAAAAATATTGCTCTAAAATTCAAGTCAATATGGCATAGGTAAAATAGAGTTTTATTACTGTAAAGAAACTCAGAACCCTTGCTGCTGAAACACATATAGACTCTGAACGGGTCAGATTCAGTAAAGGTAATGTTACAACTTGTGTGGCAAGTTACCTTAGGTAACTTAGGTAAACCTTACAGAGAAAGGAAACCAAATGTTAAAAAAACTTTGCAAACAAACCCACAAACAGGTTTGTATGCGTCTTTAACCTCCAAATTTATGTTACAAGTGAATTTTTTTGAAGGTATGTGCTTTTGTTCATGTTAGAAAGTACAAATGTATCGCGAAGATATGAAGACAATGTCGTCAAGTAGACTTCGACGTTTAGTAGTAAGCGGTGGTAGGTAAGAAAAAGGTCGACTCTACGTCAAAAATACGCTAAAGTTAGATGGAAGTTTCAACGCCTTCAACTAGCCTAATACATGATTACTGCCCTACATGATGAACATTCTTATTGTCGGCGCACAAGCTTTTTTGTGCAAAATTTGTGGATCGTACCACTTCACAAATTATTTAAAGTAAACAAAAAATTAAACATAGCGACTGTTCTCCAAAATAATTTAATTTTAATTTCGTTTTAAATAAATACAAATTTGTACCTTGTAGTTAAATTAATGCTACTACACCACTAAATGATCCTAAGTATAATAATTTTTCGTTACTAAATTTGTTTATAACTGTTACTCATCTGATCAGCCGTACAAAAAGACCAATCAGATTTTTATTAAACCAACTAGAATAACCGGTTACTATTATATATAAATTATTTAATTGTCAGGAGTGTTTGACCTTTTTTTATAAATATTGCGCAATGCATCGAGGAATTATATAATGTGATGCATTTACATAATGAGGTTCTAGTTGATGGATGATGAGTTGACACTTATAATTGTGTTGTTCTCAACAGAAATAAGCCCGACCTTATTCCTAATAACTTATAGGTCAAAGTTGCAATTTGATCGATTCTTTTGAAAAGAAATTGGAGTGAATGATATCACAAAAGTGAAGTCAATTGCAAGGTCCATCAGTGATTTTGGGAATCATGCCTGTGGAGATCCAATTAAATTAAAGACCGAAGGGCTCACCGAATAATTTTGTAGTTTAAAGTTAGGATACATAAGAGCCGTAGAGAAGTTAATTGTTAGCTGTCGCAATTCTAGAATCAGTGAAAAATAAGTTCGAAGAGTCACTTAAACAACATCTTACTCCTGAAAATATAGTGCACATGATTAAAACATGCGTGAATCGGAAGAAATGTGGATTGTTTTCTGTAAAGATGAATTTAAAGACTGTATTTATCGACTGTTGTTACTAAACGGTTATAGAAGCTGCCGAAAATTGTATCGCCGAACAAATCGACAGTCAATATATGCTCGATAGTTTGAGAAAAAAAAACAAAGCAAGTGATATCAGAGAGAATAAATTAGGCAAGTGATGTCTAGTGCCTAGGCCAATGCCTTCCGAAAAAGACATATTAAAACAATTTGGAAAAATATAACTGCCGGAAAAAACAGAACTACAACATGGCATGATTCCATACCTAAGAAATAATGTCAGAGAAACGTGCCACAATACTTAGTAAATTAAAACTAGACGTGGTCCTAAGAAAACTAGGACTACGTCTACTGACGGCAGTGTCTATAACAGTAGGCCTGCTACCTAGTAGATTTATTTAATTCTAAAGTCCATATAGAACCCTACTTTTCACTTGACGGTTTCGAAATATGTTAAGTTCTCGATATATAGATAATTTACCTTCAAAACAAATTGGATGGTTCAAAAAAAAATACCAACCATCTCTTAACTTTGAATAATTGAATAAATTTGTAAAATACGATTACGTAAATTGAAAATGGAAATTCTATAAAAACAACATATTTTCAATTGAGTCATTTTCCAGTTTGTTGTTGTTTTTTTTTTAATAACATAATCAACAGTGAACAGACAGCCGTTTCTTCGTGTTCATTTCAACGTTAAAAATCAAGCTTAATTCATCTGTAATTAATGTCTCTATACATACATGTACATATTGTACATACATGTACATATATAAAAGAACACATGAGCACATATTTACAATATACAACATGTAATGTGAGTACAATGTGTTTCTCGTGAACATTTCAGTTTTCAACGATCATAAAGCATACAGATTTATAATTTTGCGATTACATCATTTTTCCAAAAAAAAAAAAAAAAATGATAGCCACTCATGTATATGTACATACGAGTATTAAATAGAGATGGTATATATTCTTGCTGATGGTATATAAGGTAGGTCCTGTAAAAATATCTTTTATATCGCTTGTTATTATAAATTTAAAATGCTTTCCTGTGTTTAGATTTTATAATAGTATATAAACATTTTCATATATGTAACCCTTTGAGAATCGGTTTCGGTTCTATATAACTGATATTATGTTGGTGTATACGTGTACATACGTATGTACAGCATCCCCAATGGAAGTAAAATAAATTAGATGTTTATTTTAGTTCGTAAGGCACAACATATAAACGTTGTTTACACATATTCAGTAAATAAAAACGACACAAATTTTAATTTGTAATTAAAAGGTCATAAAATAACTACATATAAAGCATAAAAGGTATTCTGGAGGATACACTAATTAAGCTTTTACCAGGTATTTGTTTCCTCTGCGAGGTATACTGAAAAATTTCTAAAAATCGATACGCGAATGAGAATTATTTATATAGGCAACACTTTGTATCATGTCCATGATTGATTCAACAAGTAAAATGTTTTTTATAATACATTTAAAGGGGAACCACCAAAAACTTATAAACTAAATATTACTAAGAAAATCGTAGTCGCACTTCTGTCAAAATAATTTTTTGTTTGTTTTGTTGTTTCATGTTTTGTGCTCTCGTGTTTTATAGCAGTATTCCATACAAAATAAAAAAAGAGACAAGATATAAAAAATCTCTATTTGTGAGAATGGCGTTTCCGATTTTTTTGATTTTACTGTGTTGTTATAATTTTTAATGAAAAATTCAATAAAAATAAAAAAATCGGAAGTACCATTCTCACAAATAGAGATTTTTTGTTTTTGCCTCTTTTTAATTTCGAACGAAAATTTTTCATTTTATTTGGAATACTAGCATTAAGGTATAAACAGAACCAAAGATACAACGACAACACACAACGCTTGTCAAATAAGAATACACAGCGACATTAATGTCAAACTTTTTTTTAGAATCTATTCTATTTTTGTCATCGGCGCTGCAATGTTACCAACCATTTTAAGCCACATTAAGTTGGCAAAAAAATTTATTTTTGACACAAATATACAACAACACAAACATAAATTTTTTAAATAAAAACCAAGTAATATAAACCGTTTTTACTAATTTTATTAATTCCATATTAGCACAATGACGATATTTTGACAAGCTCGAGAAATTTAAGGTTACGTTCTTTATTGTAGTTTGTCATCGTTCGCAGACGCCCTATTACGTTTACGACATCGCTCGCAGACAAATGTATTGTTGCGTTGTCGCTTGTCGTTGTATTTTTGGTTCTGTACACCTTTACATCGAAATAAAATTAAATATTATTAGTAAATTATGAAAATGGTTACAAAAAATTAGTGTTGTGTAATAAATTGTGTCAACGTGAAGCAAATAAATACAAAAAAAGAATAATAAACCGTGTGTAATCAACATTTTTAGGTAAGTGTTAAGTCTATACTTTAGTATTTCCGAAATTATATTTGAAAACACGAAAATATATTTAAAAAAACTATGCAGTTTTAACGGGTAACTAAACTTTATTATTATAACCAATAGTCAGTGTTGAACAATCTGCTTTACTATAAAAAAAATGTAAATTAAAATATCTGTACCTATACCAAAATTTTAAAAAAATATGGTGGCCATTTTGGCAAATTGATCTAATGTCCTTTTTAACATCGATTTATCATAACTTAAACGGTAACTTAAACGAATCTGAAATCATCGAAAGAGTTCCAAAACGGTTGGTTCTAGGGCCTTAGCTCTTTCTATCTCTTTCCATAAATTTTTTTATTGTTAAAAATACCAAAAGTCCTCCCTTTTAAAATTGTCTTTGTAAAAGAGATTTTATTTGGTTGCTTATACTTATCTAATATGATTAACGTTTATCAAATCTCAAAAATTTCCTCCGCAACGTTTTAACGTTAATGAAAATAATATTAGAAAATGGAAAGCATTTTGGCATAAAATTCCATGATGTACAAATTTTAGTGGGAAAAAAAAATTCGGTATACTAGTAAAGTTTTTGTTCATTAACGTGTGTCATAATTTGAAATAATTCGTTTTTTTACTGTAGTAGGATTCTCGTTTCGTATTACTTGCGTGAATGGTTTACATTGGACAATTTGAAATTTATCTTTTTTTTGTAAAAAAAAGTGATACAAATTATGAACCTATGGTCAGTAACAATTTCCATTTGTTTTATTTATTTTTCCATTTTTCCATTTTTATTCAATTGGAAATTCTAAGAATTAAATATAGAAAATAATTTACAAAGCAAACCTGTTGCCTATAAAATAGCAATAATTTGGAAAATCATTCTGTTGGCACAAATACAACCTGTTACTTGATAATGATTTTCAATAGTTTAGATGACAGCATAAATCGATATAATGTTATGTGTCGTGCCAAATTCGTACACATATATTCATTTTATGAATTTTCAATACCTGTCACTATACTCGTGAACAATATATTTACGTTACTATAGTAGGAAATGTAACTATGAAAAACTAAATTTATGTTTAATCGATTAGAAATATATAAATGTTTTTCTATGTAGTTTTCATTTAATTTCTAGAATAAATTTAATTTTTTAATTAAACTTGAAATTGACAATTTTAATGAATGCAGATTAAATGAATTTTGATAAAAGTTTTCACATAATATATTGTTCGAATAAAAATTCGATTTTTCGAAATGCCTGAAATATTCAATAATTAGATTTGAAAAGCATTTCCCTTGACGGTTTAAAGTTTTGCTGTTATGTATTTAAAAGTGGTACAGTAAAGTGATTACCACTAATATTTGTTTTGGGTACAGAACTAGCGAGTTGTATGTCGACAAGTGGAAGTTATATAAATCTGGAAATACTAAACTCCAATATCATTTGTTTCGTTTTGTTTTACAAGCTCTGTAATAAATGTGGCTGTTATCTAGGAACTGTATAAGTGTTTAATATCAAAACATGATCAGTGATTGACCGATTTGGATGAAATCCTTCCGGTATATTTACCTACAATTTCCTCCATCAGAGGATCATTCAAATTTCAAATTAAATCTCACAAATCCTGGTGTTATACTATTTACCATTTCAAATACCAATCAATTATCAAATGCTCTCAATGTACAGTGCAAAAGTACGAAAACCCCAGATCAGCATAATTTATTTAAATCAAAATATTCGAATAAATCGTTTTAACCCTAAAATAAAAATATATTATGTAACATGTTCAGGTCACTATTAACACTAAAGGATCAATATGTTTTGGCCTTAAATCACAAAAGTAATAAAACCAAACACCCACATATTGAATTTTCATTAGAGAAATAACAAAACCCCAACAATCTGCACAAAAATTGAATTAAAATCGATTTACATCAGTAAATTAGTCTATCGTATGAGACGATATTGTGCTTTAAAATTCTCCCATACAGATTAGAATTACCACCCTCATTTCGCCTTTTTTTGTATTTAATATACATATATTCAAGATAAACTCGTCTAAACCTTTTTTTCAAATAGTATCAATGTACTGTAATTAATTTAAGTCTAACCCGATATATATTCGTAACATAAGTTGTATTTCATAAGGAGATTGTACCAGCTTTGCCAATTTTAGATAAATTGGCTGAAATATATTCGATACCTCACATACACAAATTTTACTGTACCTTGTGCTCTTTATAATACACACAAACACCCACCCTTCTCATTTATCTCAATCCAAATCGATCGATTTGTATCTTTCGGTATATCGTCGCGTTCGCATTATCTGATTATGGTATCTAAAATCTAACTTTTTCTAACTTTAAGAGTTTGTGTCAATAACAAAATGTAAATGAAAAACATTTTCACCGGTTTTATATGTGTTGTTTTTACGTTGAATAACAAACCTATTATTATTTTCATAGATGTTATAGGTATACATCGTTTGCCGAGAGTGATGATATTTGTATGCTAAAAAAATCATAAAATTTACTTCTGAAAAATACCCGGGTTTGAACTCAAGTTAAGGACTTAACGTCATGGATATAATGTAACGACATTATTTTCATCGGACTGATTTTGTTTTAAAAGTTGTTCCATTTGATATTAGCGTTAAATTCATGTTTTAATCAAATTCATAAAATTTTTAAAGTTATGTGTCGATTGATATATGTATAAGTTAGATGTAATATGATCACCATATACAAAAAACACACACACACTGTCGCATGTTAACTTAATAATTTTTAAGATTTTCCTTAGTAGAATAAGCTAAGAGCTCAATATAGAATGTAAGTATTTAGAACGTACCTAAAACAAAATAATTCCTTAATCTTTTTAACAATGTTATATACATACATGTATCATAAGTTATAACAGCAACAATTAAATTATTTATATAAGTGTAATTTTATGAAAAAAAAAAAAAAAATTCTCTATTTTTAAAATGAAATATTTATATAAAATTATGGCAATCATATGGATTTTATAGAATTTTACAATTTTTAAATGATACTTTTTAAGGTTATGTATAAATAGCTGATTGATTAAAGTGTATGGTTATGTTTTTATAAATTAAATATTTTGGAATGGTGGTAAAAATAACAGATAACATTTACAATATGCACATTCCAAGTCAACTCATCGCATCTGTGTGGCCAAATGTTGAAACTGTGGCCGATTAAACCTTCGATAATATTTTGGTAAGCACATTTCAAAATTCTTTTAGTTACAAAAATTAAAATTAATAAATAATTCGGTAATTAAGGTTGGATTTTATCGGTTCGGTACTGTACAATGAATATTTATTTGTAGGTTGTTTATTTTTACCAATTTATTTTTTTTTAATTTCACTTGCAGATCCACAGATGGCGCTGGTACATTTCTCGTCCGTGACAAAGTTAGTTAAGCGCAACTTACGATTGTTGATTGTGATTATCATTATTTTGTTTTCCAATAACGGCCATGTTGTATTTCGGTTTACCGGTGAATCATAATGGCGTTGATTTTGCCTTTAGTGTCAATTATAAAGTTTTTTCACAGACGCTTAATTACTTTATGTCAATCTTCCTTATCAACTTGAACAAAAATATAGTCCCAATGAAGGAGATATTTGGAAGGTATATGTTTATATATATTTTAACAGTATGGGCTTGTATGTGATAGATAATTCCAGTATGGCTTACCGAATCTAGCGATGTAGTTTGCCATTAATGCTTTTACAACATTTCGAGCGGTGGAGTCCTGAAAAGGAACAGCTTTAGTCCATCGAATTGATCGGTTGATAATGAAAAGGTAAATAATAACATTATCAAGCAAATCGACACATAGCCCTATTTATTTTTGTTGCAGAGGTTGCTTTTACCTTTGGCTGTTCTATATATGGTACTAGCTTTTCTGGTGTAGAGCTTGGTTTTACTTTCGATTGTGATAATTCTGGTGCTGGATTTTCTAGTGTAATATTGTTCTATGAACTTATGATAATCGTTCCTAAATTCTGCATTCTAAAGCACATTTTCATATATAACAGTCTAGCTACTGCTCTTTACTTTAATTCTCCTAAATTCTTTCCATAAAGAAAATTATTATTAAGTGAAATCTTGACTTTGTAATTTCCATTTTGCAATCTTTTATAAGTGTACTTGTATCATTCCTCGCACATTGTGTCTTCACAGTTGTGGAAGCAACTCTTCTGATTCCCATAACTGTTTTAGCTGTTTATCTATATCAGCTATTGCTATTTCTTGTCTGGTATTTCATTGTTGCAACTTAAAAGACCAGGTATTATTCACTCGACCTCAGTGTTTTGAGCAAAGCAGATCTCTTTTTATTCCTTCAAGGATTATGCCAACATATACGCGTCTAATTCTATTAACATATCAATAGGCCCTACCCTATCAAAACTTGAATCTGCTAGACATTTTTTTTCAAATTTTGAATCGCATGTAGATACTCAGTTGTTGTATCATGTAGCTGTATTATAGCATTAGCTAATTTTGCATTACTGGATGGTTGGGTGATCATCACTGAATTTCTTTGGCTGACAAAATCTCCCGGTATAGAGCTCTTATCCGAAACTATTGTTGCTTGTGTATTTGTTGTTGATTGATCAATGAAGCAAAGATGAGTTTAACTCATTTGTGCTCTGCTGTCAAAGGTAAACTAGGTTGACGCTCTAGTGAATTAGTTAGAGTTGTTGATGCACCATTGAGACGTGTGGGTATGTCCACGATTAATATTTTATATATCACCAGCGTGTCGACGCGCTACGAAACATTTCCAAGTAGGTGAATCCCAGTTGCTCACTCTTGCTCAGTGTGGCTGTGTTGTAGTTTCTGATCTTATGTAGTTGTTTTGGTGGAGAAAATGGTTTCCTTTGTATTGGTCTTGATAACCAGCATCCCAATACATTTCATGTATGAGGTCAATTTATTTCTTTTGAATGTCTATTTCATCAAGTGTCTGCCATATTGTGATCCAATTCATCATGTCAAACGCGCGTTTAAAATTAACGAAGAGCAGTTATAATGGAGAATTCCATTCATCGATTGATTCAGTTATTCAGGAATTTCATCAAATTTCGTGATGTCGTTTCAAGATTGGCTTAACCTGGAACTGAATCATTAACTAAAAGGCCTGTAAATACTAATTATTATTAATTTTTGATTTATTATCCAAACTGTTATAAAAATGTACAAAACGCTATAACAAGGACATTAAAGTGTAAAAGTAGGACGTAGAACATTGGAACATGGCATCCCAATAGTAGTAGCATAAAAATAAAACAAGCTATGTTATTCAATGATATATTTTGTTCGTTTAACGGTTGTTTCATTTGATTTTGGTGTTGGATAGTTTTTTTGAATCTGTAATTTATATGCATTTAGCAATTTTAGAATTTTGTGTATTATTATATTATTATATTATTATATTATTATATTATTATATTATTATATTATTATATTATTATATTATTATATTATTATATTATTATATTATTATATTATTATATTATTATATTATTATATTATTATATTATTATATTATTATATTATTATATTATTATATTATTATATTATTATATTATTATATTATTATATTATTATATTATTATATTATTATATTATTATATTATTATATTATTATATTATTATATTATTATATTATTATATTATTATATTATTATATTATTATATTATTATATTATTATATTATTATATTATTATATTATTATATTATTATATTATTATATTATTATATTATTATATTATTATATTATTATATTATTATATTATTATATTATTATATTATTATATTATTATATTATTATATTATTATATTATTATATTATTATATTATTATATTATTATATTATTATATTATTATATTATTATATTATTATATTATTATATTATTATATTATTATATTATTATATTATTATATTATTATATTATTATATTATTATATTATTATATTATTATATTATTATATTATTATATTATTATATTATTATATTATTATATTATTATATTATTATATTATTATATTATTATATTATTATATTATTATATTATTATATTATTATATTATTATATTATTATATTATTATATTATTATATTATTATATTATTATATTATTATATTATTATATTATTATATTATTATATTATTATATTATTATATTATTATATTATTATATTATTATATTATTATATTATTATATTATTATATTATTATATTATTATATTATTATATTATTATATTATTATATTATTATATTATTATATTATTATATTATTATATTATTATATTATTATATTATTATATTATTATATTATTATATTATTATATTATTATATTATTATATTATTATATTATTATATTATTATATTATTATATTATTATATTATTATATTATTATATTATTATATTATTATATTATTATATTATTATATTATTATATTATTATATTATTATATTATTATATTATTATATTATTATATTATTATATTATTATATTATTATATTATTATATTATTATATTATTATATTATTATATTATTATATTATTATATTATTATATTATTATATTATTATATTATTATATTATTATATTATTATATTATTATATTATTATATTATTATATTATTATATTATTATATTATTATATTATTATATTATTATATTATTATATTATTATATTATTATATTATTATATTATTATATTATTATATTATTATATTATTATATTATTATATTATTATATTATTATATTATTATATTATTATATTATTATATTATTATATTATTATATTATTATATTATTATATTATTATATTATTATATTATTATATTATTATATTATTATATTATTATATTATTATATTATTATATTATTATATTATTATATTATTATATTATTATATTATTATATTATTATATTATTATATTATTACAGAATTGGTCACACTTAGTTAAAACAAATTTTACTACCGGCGCATGAAAGATAGAATCAGCTAGTTTCTTTTGCGAACTTTGTACAAGGTTTCCCTGTAAAATACATTGATATTTTCTGCGTATACCATAAACATAAATAAATTAAGTGAAGTGAAAAACAATCATGTATAGTGATAAAACCGGCTATACCATGAATGTAATATCTCGCATTTGCCACACTACATAAGTAAAATGATATCTACGAGTATAGAAACAAAACGAAAAATAAAATCATAAAAAAGGAAAACATCTATAAAGAAAAGGATTATCTCTAGTTTTGTTTAAAAAATTCGAAATGGATATACATAAAAAAGGATGAATTTCCTATTACATTGTACAATATACAGAATTGTATATATATCGTTATGCCTTATATCACAAATTTAACTAAGAAAATACAGAAAAGTTGGTATCATATTTAGAAAACTTTTCATTTTTTCTAAATTTTTTTATTTTTAATGTACAGTAAAATGAGTTGACGAGAGTTATTAAGGCGATACCAGCAGGTTCAAAAATATTTTTCCAACTCGAATTCAAAGATTTCAAATCCTTCTGGTCTTATTTTTCCAGTCTACCAATTTCATTTGTTATTGTTTATTTTTAAAGTACGGTGACTTTAGTATTATGACATTTTATTCGACATTTTATTATTTCACTGTATCGCACAGTTATTAAATTTTACTCTCTAATGATTTAAGGGTGTAGATTATATGAAATCGAAATATACAAGGAAATTTTTATATTTCAACTGGCATATTTTATTATATCAAATCTTTGGTGTATAGACGAACAATTTAAGATTTAATTAAAACCAGAAATACAATTACTGAAAAAGAGAATTATTTTGTATTAGTATGGGTGGTGTTTCTTTTGAATGGAACTGGTTGAAGTTCTGTTTTTGACAACTTTCATATACAGCATTTGACACATTTTGTTGAAAATTGAGTAAATCAGAGCACTACTCCTGCCAAAGTGTCGAGAACCTAGGTCTAGTACAGTCCAATGGCTATTTTAAAAATGTTACAAGTACTGTGCTCATTGCTGAGTTGTTGTATTCTTAAAACTTCAGCCTTATGCTTATATATATATATATATATATATATATATATATATATATATATATATATATATATATATATATATATATAATATATTAGTGCCTTAACTTTGTTCTCAGAATTGGACATCTAATGGTTTATTTCAAAATAAGCCTGTGAATGGATCCATTCCACTTTCCTAACACTACAAAAAAAAAAATCACATCCCTCTTATATAGATCTGGGTTAACGATTTTGGGTGCTATTACCCCAATTTTAATATATAATATTGCATTTGCTGACTCATTTCGTTAAACCGTGAGTCCAAAACCGTCTTCTTCTCAAAACATCGTATTCGGGACAGCGACATTGAATATTTGGAAGTTGTATTTATTTCACTGCGAACAATTGAATTAAAAATGATAATTTGATCACAGATAATTATACCAGATAAACATATTGTAAGGCTTAAATGTACACGAGTAAATTAATGCTACGCAAATTAATGCAAACGAAACTAACCAAACGAAAAATAGATCTACATATAAAATGGCATATTTCATCCTTTTCTTTTTATTTTGCACGCTCCTATTATTGTTTTATTGTAAACGGTAGGCCATTTAAAAGTTTGTTTTAAAAAACGATATAAAATGGGTATCTAATGACGTAGCATCGTGACATCACAAAATAATATTTCTCATGGCACACTCGATTAAAAAAATATTTATATTTTATATATATAAAAAAGTTTAAGTTTTAATTAAGGCGAAACCCGAAAATGCTGCATAAATGGAAAAGTAAGTTAACCAATCATATCAGACAACTTTCTTCTATTTTTAGAAGGTTTTTTTACCTAAAAAAGTATGCAAATTAATAATGCATTAAATCCGCAAGCTGTAGGTAGCTTAAATCAAACTTCTGAAATATGCGGAACTATACATATACGACAGCGATATATTACTACAAGGTCGAATGCATCACAATCTTAACCAAAATTGCAAAATTGAAATTATACAAATGATTGCTGATGATTTATGTAATGTATCTCTATATGTAGCTCATTATAGGAATTTTATTGAAGAATATAATAATGAAAAATTAAGAGCTCAAGCTTACGGAGAGACAATGCGTGAAATTAAGCTAATTTTCAATCGTTAATCTAATGATGATCAACGGCTTTACATTCCACTCACTGCCCACGATGATGTTGGTGCGGTTTTTGTAATGGATCGTGATGGATGTATAGAAGGCTGTATTGATTTTGCAGTCTCACTAATTACATCTGACGTACCAAAGTTACAGAAATTGGGTTTTTGTCGAAAAATGTCGATCCAATGACATTTCCATTGATAGCCTCCCGTGGCGATTTTAGATTTTCATTGAATGTAACTCATGTTGCAGAAAGAGCAACTGAAGTTAGGAATAAAATGACCCACCTTGAATATTATTCATATCGAATAGCAATACGCAGAGATCAGTACAATCCTCTACATTTTGGAGGTAACCTGTATCAAAAATATTTAGTGCATGCTTATTGTATGTATATGAGACTAACAAAATTAATTATATCCGTACGCATCAAAATGATTGTAGAGTTGAGTCATATAAAACCCTAAAGCTTATCTTAATTGCCGGTATGTCAGTCCTCAAGAAGCTTGCTGGAAACTGCAAGAATTGCCAAATTATGGAAATTCTCACACAATATTTCAGTTTTCTATACACGAAAAAAATGGTCAGGCTATATATTTTCAAGAAAATTGTGGACATTCATCACTCACACCATATTTTCAACTCAATCATGAAGATCCCGAAGCACATGGCTACTCTTACCAAGATACACCAATTTATTTTAAATTTGAGAAGGAAAAATGGGATAAACGGGCCATAAATTCAAGATTTAAGAAACTCACAATAGGAAGAATTCCAACCGTATCACCACGAAATGTAGAACTGTACCGTTTGAGAATCTTGCTGCTGGCCGTAAAAGGCGATGAAGCCATGTTTTTTAAACAACTCTTAAGATTTAACGGCCATGCGTATTCGAGCTACCGTGAACCTGCAAAAGCAACAGGGTTGATGAACGATTCCTGTGAATGGTACAATTGCATGGCTCACGCTGCAACAGAAAATATGCCGTGGGCCTTGTCGTTTGTGACTATTGTTATTTACAATTATCCTGGTGCCCCTTACAACTGTGGAAGGACTTAGGGCTCGACATGTCTGAAGATTTTGTTCATTTAATGTACGATCAAGAAACTCCTTTGGAAAGAGGGCCTGAGTTGTTGTAAAATTAGTCTACTTTCCGATTTCGAAGTTTTGAATTTACGAATCCATCAGCTGAAAAGCCTTTTCAGACTCTACACTTATACATCAATATTTTTTGGAATGAAGAACAATTCCGTTAATGCGGCTCCTTCTGCTGGCCTTACAGTAAACCATCATGTGAGTCGAGTTATGAAGAGCTTTTTCGATGATTTTGGTGTCTTTCCCGCGAATAATAGTCGTAATTTTACGTTTTGAAGTTGAGATTAGCTCTGGATTATTCGCATAACATCTATCCTTGTATAGGCCAATCGACATATCGAAAATGGCTGTTTATTCGATAATAAACTGTTTACGCGAATAATAGTCGATTTGCGGCTATAAAATGTTGGTTAGCTCTGTAACGGTCGCTATTGATAGTAACGGTTTTCAGTGGCATTTTCGAAATAAAATGGACCAAATATACCACCACTCCAAAACAAACACCAAACTGTTGATATATTGACTTCTCTATGGTTACGTGTGGCTCTTCAGAACCCCAAATCCGTCATTTCGGCTTGTTTACATAGTTCCCGAGATGGAATTGCACTTCGTCTGAAAGGTGATTTTTCGACCAAAATTACTTTGAATTACTTTGTAAATTAATTTTGTAATATTTCGAAACGCTCTACAAGAGAAAACATGATTGTTTCGTGCCGGTGCCGCGATACATCAGACTATGAGGACTTTTCATAATTTCAAGCGTGGCAATAGTAAAACTGTTGCCATAGCCTATGATTTGAAAACAAACCAATAGATGACAAACCATTATATTTTGTGTGTATGTGGGCATGCTCATTTTCCTCTGGGGAAAAATTTCAATTAATTTTTTAACATACATATATGTATGTACATTTATCATTTAGAAACTAATTTTTCTTTCTGTTGCTTCAATTTTGTCTCAATTTATTATTTTTGTACATATTTACGAGATGATTATTTATCATTGTACCGTATGGGTTGGTTTTGCCATGTTGTGTACCAAAAGACAAAATCAAAATGTAAATGTTAAGAAAAAAACGGAAAATGGAAAATTTTACATCTACGAGTTTTTTTTTTTATGCTGACGATGATGATTATGATGATATTTGTAAATAATGAGACGTATCTATCTTGAATTCTAATTTTTTATACCGTGGTGGTTTTGTACGTTTGCCATATTTGCTTCTTGGTTCATATTTTTCTCAAGTGTAGATGATTTATCTGATATATGTGTGTTCTTGTTTTGTATATAATGAAGTAGGTATATATATATATATATATATATATATATATATATATATATATATATATATATATATATATATATATATATATATAAATATATATATATATATATATATAAACAGAGTGAAATAAATTGAATAGTTTAAGAAAGCTTTGATTGGTTTGTAAACAAATAATTTTAAAAAAGACCCTGTACGATTTTCCAGGCCGCATCCCGAGAGTCTTAGTGTTTTTTCTGATATTATGCAGCGTGTGAAACTATCTGCTTCGTTGAATCTTCGTCCCCACCAATTAGTTGCTATTTGTCTATCTTACTTGATAATCTGATTGACTCATATTTAGCCCGATTGCTAATACCTTGCAATCTCTGATATGATCATATAACGATGTAATCTTTTAATTACGATATAATATTAACAGATGGCACTACTTGATGTAATGTTGAGGGCTTTTTGTCTTAGAAAGGTATCAACACCGAATTAAGACTGCAACATTTTTGTAGACTCACGAACATATATTAGCTCTCATTGTTTAGACATGAACGTGTTGATATTTTGCATTACCATTGCATCATATTGCACAACTCATCTCTTCTAACATTCATTTGTTACGAATTCTGGACTTTAATTCGGATTCTCTCTTAAAATATTTTGCATAGTTGAATACGTTGAATTCCATTTTGCAGAAAAAACTGTTAATACTTTTTAGATTATTTTTTGTTATTTGCTTGTCACAATTTAAATACATCACCCTGTAAATAAGGTATGGCAAAATAAACGTAAATACGTTCCGATTACTTATTTCCCTATATGTATATAGTTTTTTTAGAAATGTTGACCAAAAACCGATATAAAAAATGGGATTTTCTTTAGTGGATTATACACGACGTATTTATCGTTGACAGCCAACGGATTATTTATTTTGATAGCATACGATAATCTTGTGCTATTATTTTATTTTAGTTCAGCCGAAAATTTTTTGGGAAAATTAAATGGTTTAACATTTTTTTTTATTGTGCTTTCCACACAGAATTTGATACGATAAACTTTTGAAGCTGTTAACTTAATTCAATAGAAATATTATGTTGGATCACCCAATTCCGAAATTAATAAAATTTGTTGGTATATATGGGAAATATATACAAGCAAAGATAGATAGAGTGTGTTCCGAAATTTCAATTTCAAAAGTAGTTCCTTAATCAAAATATCAGAAATAAAAATACTCATATAGCTGGAGCATTCCACCGAGCGGAAACAAAAACAGGTGGTTTAGATTGTATTATTTTAATATTCGTTGCCATTTGTTCGTTTAAATACTTCAGTGGCTATGTCATGAAACTAAAACTACGGTTAAAAATATGATTGCATAAGTGATTTTTATTTTTGATTATGAATTCTACGTTCTCATATCCAAACAAATCAATACCAAAAATTTTTTCAAATGTGAGCACTTACAATGTATTTCCAATCCTTAAAAGTTATTTAAGAATAATTTTTTTATTTTAGTTAACACCTAAAAAATGCGTCAGACTACATCCCAGTCATTTTGGTGAACCATTTTGTAGCACATATAGAGGACTAATTATATATCTCTATTTAGTCTCTCAAAAGCCTTGCCGAATTAAAGATGAGGTCTAATGCTTTGGAAATATGGAAAAGAAATCACCTATCCATTTTCATGTGTGCTCCAAGCAGTTCGGTAAAAAAGTTATACTCACACCAGCTTCACAACATAAGAAAATTAAACCAATTTTTCCAATAGACCTTTCAATAACGCCCCACGTTGGGCGCCAAATGAAATAAATTTACCGATTTTGTACTTTTGACGCCACTTAAAAGTACTGAAGAATGTTGACCGTGGTTTGGTTCTTCCTATATAGCTAAGCAAGATGGGGTGGGGTTTGGCCCACAACAGACGGTATACTTTGCTTTAGCCGCAAGATTGAGAGCGAAAACGGTCAACGCGAGTTATGAAGTTCTCCGAATCCGTACCACAGACCAAAGACATGAACGCAGGAAGTGGCGTCGGACACCGACCCCAAACTATACTTGAGTTGTCGTCGTTAACTGATAAATTAAAACAAGGTTCTTTTTCTATATCGTAACTGTATTAGTTTGTCCGTTTTAAATCCATTCTAAATCAGACAACCGACCTTATGCTATGGTTAAGTTAGGTGGTAAGTGACTTGAAAGATTGTTTGATTCGGAAGCCAACTCCGGAAAGATTGTTTGATTCGGAAGCCTTATGCTATGGTAAGTTGGGTGGTAAGTGACTTGAAAGATTGTTTGATTCGGAAGCCAACAGTAGGTGGTATTAGTTGGCGTGTTGCGTCGTCGAAGTGAGGAGTTTTTAAAACGTTCAGCTTAAGTTATCACTCATTTAAAACCACATTGCATGCAGCAAGTAATGCACCCTACAGCATTATTGGATACATTAAAATCACATTTCAAAATCAAACGAAGGATATTTAACTATACGTTGCACCTTCATTGTCTGAGGAGTTATACATCGGGACAGATTTTTGAAAAGTTTTTGGGTTAGATATATCAGTATCTGAAGTGATACTTTCCGCTTAACCATCACTAGAGTGTAATAGTCTAGAAACAGAGGTAGTGAGTGCACAATATAACCTTATTGTACCCCAACAACAAATACTAGGTTATGTTTCAGGCTCAAAAGTTAAATGTAGTTACAGTAAAGAAAGCATATATTTTACCAATAATTGACGGGTTATTAAGTCGATTAGAGAATACCAGATACATTTCTAGTTTGGGCCTGAAAGATGCATTTTGGCAAATTCCTTTACAGGCATCATCTCGCTGTGCCAGGCCAACCATTGTATTAGTTTACTGTGATGCCTTTTGGTTTGGGCAATGCAGCTCAAATGATGTGTCGTATTATGTATAAGGTATAAATTCCTCACGAGTTGCTAAAAGGGTGTCCATTTATTTGGAAAATCTTTAAGTGACATCTGCTTCATTCTTATATGGACCTGGTAGAGTTAGTTGCTATAGTAGGTTAAAAAGTGCAAATCTAACCATTTTCAACTCATTTTCTGTGAGCTAGATAAAAGCAAACCCGCCACTCGAAAATACATTAGTTGTGGAGCTACACCGCAAACTATATAGATAATGTGTGGTGTACAAGGATTTAAGGAGAAAAAAATTACACCACGGCACAGATTAGAATAACAAGCGTTTAACCAAATATTCAATAGACAAACCAATGTCTGCTACAAATAATCCAAAAATATCCTATGCTGAAGTTGTCAAAGGTAATCTTAATCCATCTTCAAAGGACGACGAATTAATGCAAACTATGGAGACCAATACGAGTCTCATGTTCTAAAACATGAATACCCTCATGCAACGCCTAATCAAAAACCAAAAATTAATAAATTTTAATTAGCTGTTTGGAACGCCAATGGGCTAGCGCAACGTAAACTAGAAGTATTCGTACAAAAATTTCTTATTGAACACTACATCGTTATTATTCTGATTTCTGAAACACATTTTACGACGAGTCATCTCAAAATCAAAGGATATAGTTTTTGTAATACTAAAAATCCTAGCGGAAAATAATAGGGTGGATCTGATATCCTTATAATGATAATAATACGTGACCATATGAACTCCTAAAATACGATAAAGAGCATATTCAAGCAACTAGCATCTGCCTGAAGAAATGCTTCATGAACGGAGAATGCTTGCAATTTATTCTCCAGTTTTAAAATACATCAATTTGCAAATCACTTTAAAACCCTGGGAAAAAAGTTTATTGCAGGTGCTGACTACGACGCCGAACATATCGAATGGGGTTAACGGTTAACGTCCTCGAAAGGGAAACCACTGTGGGAATGCATGCAAGATGAAAAACTGGATCATATATCTGCTGCCACCCAACCTACTGGCCAATTGTGATGCGAAAAATTCCAGGCTTACAGGACTTTTGTGTAACAAAGGTATAGCTATAGATCACAGATAATGGCTGAAACGTGCTACGACCTGTCTTTTGATTATTCAAGTTCTAAAACTGTCATCACTTAGATTCAATTTAAGTCTACATTACCAGAGAGTGTTCATCAAATGTCGCTCTAAAAACAAAAGGTGAAATTGATGCGATAGTAGAAAACCTAACTCAGTTTACATAAAGTTGCAGAGACCATCTCAAAATATTCAGCAGCTCTTAACGATAAAAGGGTGAATATAGATCAAAATTGAACAAAGCGATAAAATATCTGAAAATATAACAAGACTATTTTCAGATCTTTTACCGTTTTGTTCAATTTTGATTTTAGAGTAGGCGAAAGAACACTACTAAGAGGTTCAACATTATATAAATGGACTCACAGCGACTGAGGCAACAGATTACTCTCTGTGGAAAGCCACACGTAATCTGAAACTACCTACATTTCCATACCCACCGAATTCGCCCCCTGATAGAAACTGATCAAGAAGTGATGCAAATAAAGAAAAACATATTTGGTCATCATCTTAGTATACTGTTTACACCTAATGAGCAAATCGGAAGCCCCGAAATGTTATTTGAAGATGCAGAAGCTTCGAAAATCCATCCAATTAAATATAAGTGGTCCAAGTATAAAAAATAATCAATGAAAACATAGATCCAAAAAAATCAGCAGGGCATGACCTAAACAGCAGAAAAGTAATAAAAAGCCTTCCGGAAAATGTATCAAACTAATAACGTACATTTTCAATGCTATAATGAAAACGGGCTACTTCCCTGAAACCAGGAAATTCATTCACAATTCATAATGATTCCAAAACTCGGCAAAGATGAAACAAATGTAAACTCATATCGTTCAACAGTTTACTCCCGACACTCTCAAAGCTATTCGAGAAAATGCTCCTTCAGAAACTTAAACCAATTCTACATTAGAAAAAAATATTTCCGGATCATCAATTTGGATTTAGAGAAGAACATGGAACCGTGAAGCAAGTTCATAGAGTCGTATCTAAAAATTAGTTTGTAAGATTTGATTACATCTTGTGAGTTTCCTAGACAGGAAAGATTGAAGAATAAAGCTAAAGGTAGTAAACAAAAATAAAATGAACAAAGAAAAAACGTGCTTACGACATACAATTGACAACCTCAAAGAACAAGAACATAGGTTGGTAGTAAACTAACATTATGTAATCCATTATGCAGCAACAAAAGTGATGTTTCTACTCTTTCTAAAACTGAAAGGCATAGTTTGAAGACTCAAACCTACTGGATATGCTTCTCCAGACCACAACTCAGACTCATAACTCAGATTCAAGCACTGCACATTACAACGGATCGATGTAGACTGATCAACATCAACTAAAATTAGATCATAAGCCACTTTTAATAAGGCTAATGAAAGTTATGTAAAAAAAGTGCATAATAAGTACAATAAGTAAAATTAAACAGAATTAGCCCGGCTAACTATAGCTCCGTGTAGCAGCGTCTAGCCGTGGTATTCGTCCAGCACCGTCTAAATTTAGAATTTATTTTTATATGTTCACAATTATTTATTGATTATTTATTCATCACCTATTCGTATTCCTACGATCCGTCTAATAAAAAATAACAAAATGTAATGTCCGATGATTTTAGAGGCAGTAATATGAAAATAATTAATTATTATTTTCAGACTCAAACCCGTAAATTATTTGAACTTACACGTGTCTAATGACCGGTTCGTGTCTCTGCTAATGATATAATTTGTAGTTCAAATTATATTATGCAGAGACCAGGGTGAGTTACTAAAATGAAATATAAATCTGCCATGGTATATAAATATATAAGGTGTAGAATAAATTTGAATTTGATCAGTTGATAAAATAAATTTATTCTGATTTGTTTAATTGTGGCTAGCGAATATTTCGCGCCGCCACAAGACTCTCCTGCAAGTAAATTCCCTCTCCATAAAAGTTAAAATTTATCCAAACTACTCAGCTATACGAACAGGTCTAGTTGATGTAACATCCATGGATGCATATTGTAAACTGTAAGCTGGCTTCAATCTTGTCGATTGAAACAGTTTGTTGTCTGTCGTTTTTTAGTATTACAAACGATTTACGTAAGCGTACAAAACCGTAATCACACGTATCCAATAGTTTTGGAACAAATACATCAGTCTGATTTGACTTACGTGTCGATGATGGGATCAAATTTTGCATGGTGGTGCAAAGTTAGTCGACTACTGTATTATGATCGGGTAAATTGTTTATGGGATTTTCTATGAAAAATTTTCAAGGCAGTTTAATCGTTTGCCCGTACACCATTTCAGCCGGTGTACATCTCAAATCTTGTTTTAACGGTAGCTCGAATTCCTAATAAAATAATTGGGATTTCAGACCTCCAGTGGATTGTGTTTTCTCTGGCCATGAGCGCAGCTTTTAATTGCCATTTGCTTTCGGATTGTAAGCAGTGGTGCGTATTCGGTGAGATCACAGAAGTTTAGTTAACTCTGTAAATAATTTGAATGTGTGGTGATTTTGTACGGCGCAGAACTTTCGCTTTTTGGCAACCTAAACAATCCTGAGCCCAATAAGCTACATCCTTGTTCAAATTCGGCCAAAAATATCGTTGTGAAATCAATTTACGCGTACCACATATGCCAGGATGGGATAAGTTGTGCAACATTTTAACAATTTTGAGCCTAATTGGCTCTGTGATATATGGGCGATTCATTCCCGTTGATGTTTCGCACACTACCTCTAGTCCGGGTAGTTTCAAAAGTTCAAGTCTCATTACGAACTGATGACGTCTAGAACCAGATAATAAAATCTGAAATTTACTGTCTTTCTTTTGCTCTTCGATTATCGTGTTGTAATCAAGAAGGGTTATTTCGGAAGTTTCCAAAATTGTTGCTCGTGATAGCGTATCCGATACCACATTATTCTAGCCGTGAATATGCTATATGTCAGTTGTAAATTGACTAATATAATCCAAATGGCGAGTTTGCCTTGGATTGCGTTCAACTTTTGAATTGATAGCTCTCGACACAGGTTTATGATCTGTGAATATTGTGACCTTCGACAAAATATCGAAATTGTTTAACGGCTTGATATATTGCCAATAATCCCCTATCGAATGCGGAATATTTCATTTCCGCTTCGGTTAGTTTCTTCGAAAAGAAACCCTACGTCTCCCATCGATTATTTCGACATTGTTGTAAAACCGCCCCGACTGCGATGCTGGACGCATCGGTCGTGATGCTTAATTTAGCTTCACTTAGTGAGTGGTGCAATAATGTTGTTCTTGCTAATTCAGTTTTTAGTGATGTGAATGCTAATTGACATTCGTTTGTCCAAGAGTAATTCTCTTGTGGCTTAGGCTTACGCAATAAAACCGCCAAATGACCATGAATTGGTGCGAGAATGTGCGCAATTTTCGGTAAAAATCTGTGGTAGTAGTTCACCATTCCCAGAAATCTCTGGATAGATTTAATGTCTGTCGGTGCTGGGAAATCCATGATGGCACTGATTTGTTCTGTCGACGGTAGTATTCCATCGGGTGTTATTTTGTGGCTGAGGAAATCTAATGTGCTAGCTCCAAAAATGCATTTGGATGCTTTAATATGAACATCAAACTGAACTAAACGCTGAAACAATTGTTCAAGGTGTAGTTTGTGTTCTTCCTCAGTTTTCGAAGCGACGAGTATGTCGTCGATGTAAACAAAGACAAAGTCTAAGCCTCGAACGACCTCGTTCATGATTCGCTGGAAGGTCTGAGCCTCATTACGAAGCCCAAAGGGCATTCGGGTAAATCCGAATAGCCCAAAGGGAGTCGTAATTGCTGTTTTATGGACATCTTCCGGTGCGATTAGGATTATGTGATATGCTCTTACGAGATCTATTTTTGTGAAAATCTTACAACCGCCTAGTTGCATGTTAAAATTTTGTATGTAGGGGATCGGGTATCGATCCGGTATCGTAATGGTGTTTAACCTACGATAATCCCCACATGGTTGCCAATCGTTGTCTTTCTTCTTCACCAAGTGAAGAGGGCTCGACACGGGGGATGCCAATATTCGACAAATTCCCAATTCCACCATATGTTGTAATTCTGTGTACGCAGCTTTATGCTTACTGGTAAGTGTCCCTCAGTAACAATATGATGAACCACGTTATGTTTAATTGGTAGATTATAATTTGGCTCTGCTATAAAAGAAGGAAATTTCTTCAATAATTGGCCATAGCCATTGTCAATGACAAAGTGAAGTGGTAGCGGTGTAGTAATCGAAATTTTCGTAGCGTTATCTGACAGTGTACTAACTGAATCAACTAACCGTTCTTGTTTTAAATATACTAGAAGACCAAATTTGCTAAGAAAATCTGCACCGATAATTGGACGGTTCACTGCAGCCAAAATAAACGCATGCGTAAATGAACGTCTCAGTCCAATATCGAGTTTAACCAACTTTGTGCCATAAGTGCGAATGGTATTCCATTTGCTGCCGATAATAATAGATCATGCGCTTTACGCGTGATATCTAGTAATAATTGTTTATATTTCATGTAAGGGATGACTAATAAGTCAGCGCCCATGTCTATTAAAAAATTGAGGTGGTTGTTTGTATCCAATACAAATAGTCTGTGCGAAACATACTTCATGTTGGTCGCAGACTCCACCTTTGGTGTAATAGGTAAATTTCGATATCTAGATAAATTTGTTGTTGTGAAGGGAAGACTGTGATATATCTTTTATTGTTTTTCAATTCGATTGTTTCGATCTATAGTTTGTGAGTGCAGGTGATTATAGTCGGTTATTTGAAACGATACGATGGCGACTATTTGTCGGTCGCCGAATCCACCTGCGACTTTAATTGTTTTTTTTCCTCGTTAACCGCATTCGTGCTGGGTGTCGATTGACTAACCCAAGTGCACGGTTTCATGCTGCTTGTCGCGTTGGTTCCATACTTGCCGTGGACAGAACACAGGCCTTTATTGTTGTTTGGACGATTCGGTGATCGCGAATTGTTGCGGTTCCGAGAATAGGATGAATTGCAGTAGTTGCTCGAGTATGAGCGTCTCCGTTGATTTAGGCGATTTAGAATTGAACTAATATTATAATGGAATTACTAAGAGATTTGTTACCAAAAAAATTATCTAAAATATATTCGTTATGTCGATTGGTCAAAAACATCAAATTTTCCACATTCATGCACATGATTGCTATAGCATTCACCGTTTTGTTGATAATACAAGTATTATAAAATGAGAAATCCCCTAAAATATTTTCCACATCACATAGAATTTTTTTTTTATAAAGTTGAAAAATATGTAACTAGGCGCAGTTCGCTATAATTCCAACCTTTCTATAAGTGAAAATAGCTTATCCTATCGCAAAACTATCAACTCTTGGGACCTATTCTTTATCACATTGGAAACTTTTTAGGTCGGTTAGAGTTGATTGCTACTTGCGTGATCCCTTCTTCAAACGAGGCAGAAGGAGCTTTGTTACTGTGGGGAAACAATATAGAATTACGATAATGGCAGACAAATTATTACGGTTAGAAACAGTTCGTGTTTGTCCTTAAAATAACTGAATAAAATTACCATATTCAAATTTACTCTTAATTGTCAATTAAAATGCACTTTGATGGATGATTACTTACACATATGGTATCAGTTATAAATGTATACGGAGCACATAAAATATTCAATTTTATTATAACAAAAAATCTAAATCAATAAATAAATTTGCAAAATAATTTTATTTATTCAAAATTTTTTATTAAAGCCAGAACTAAATTTTGTATATATTCAATAATAAATTTAAAGATTATCTTCCGTCATGTCGTGCTCAAAAAACACAGAAGTACGTATACTAAACTCGAGAAAAGACACTAAACAAAAGTGAAAAACTTAAATAAAAAAAAAAAAAAAAAAAAATTGGTAAATTTCAAAAAGAAAACGAAGAAACGGTACTGAATTTAATTGAAAATATAAAACAGCAGCAAAAAATAGTTGTAAAAATCAACATTTAACTGAAAAACTTTTCTATTTATTTAAAGTAAGTTTTTCTTATTTTTATTAGATTATTTTATAAATTGAAAATTTAATTATAAACGTTTTTCATCTGATATGTAAATATATTAATAACAACAAATTTGTCAACAAATTTCTGACGAAAATATATTTTATACATATAGAAAGTCAGACGCGTGCCGGTTAGTTAAATTAAATTTTAATGGTTTAATCTATTACAAATTTGTTTTTTAAGACCATTGCTGGCCTTTACAACCATGTCTCGAATTGATTCATCAGTATTTATCCACACAAATGATCATAGCTCCAATCTATACCTTTTATTAGTTGCAGAGCATGGTTAGCAGATGCAAGACGCTTTTTGATATTTCCATTTTGATTATGAAACTCTATCATTTTCTAAAATGATTCCAAACGTCATCACTACAAAACTTAACAGATCTTGGGTCTATCAAGCCCAATATAATATTTGTTTGGAACTCTTTGGTTTTAAGATTTACTCTTGCTAGCAATCCGGAAGATAATTTAACCCATTGTCATTTTACTCAAACATTTGATAATTGATTCCTAACTTTACAAAAAAATCGTGACAATGCAACTGTCATTCTACTTTACCGAAATTATTGTTCAGTATTCCGAGATAGTCCCCCCGAAAGAACCATATAATCTCCTAATCGAACGAGCAGTGACGTAAACCTGATATTGGTTGGTCGTGTTTAAGCACACACCAAAATATTTTTATAGCTTCGATTTATAACTGTGAACATAATAAATATATAAATACATATAGTACTACCATCATAATAAAAAAAACAGTTTACCCATTGATGTTCCAGATGTCGGGTCGATAGAACATCGTCAACATTTAGATTAAATATATGACATTTAGGCGATTATACAAATATTTTGATTATTTTAAAACGATACCAGTAGCGCCATCTATCACGTCAATGGGCTAACATACCATGGTAGTACTATGTGTATTATATTATGCTGTGAATCTATTTAAATACCAAAGACAAAGGAATATTCGGATGACATCACAAACGGTTAGATTGCTGAGCTCGACAACCGTAAAACACCTGATTGTTAAAAATATCCATAAAAGAATAAATGGATACTCCAAAATATTTAAAGATTGTAGCTAACAAATGGACATGAAGTTAAGATGAACTGACGCAGGTGGTTAAAAATACCAGGTGCATTTGATGGACTTATTTCAGTCATTAAACATTTTCAGTTGGAACTTGGTTTTTTTAAGGCAATTTTATTTTATTTTTTGTAAAGTTCGTAATGTCATTCATAAAGTAAAGGAAAGTGAGTATCGTTCTGCGCGCTGATCCTACATGAATTATTTTAAGTTTATGTTCGTAATGAAATGGTTAAGTGGGAAAAGGTTTGCTCAAACGTGTTATTCAGAATGAATCACAACTCTAAAAAATCGTTGCAAAAAGTGAATCGAGTTATCAGAAGACTTAGAACAACTTACCGAGCAATTGGCACAGTGGTTAAACTGTTTGGGTCGAGAGGTACCGGGTTCGAATTTCAAAGAGAGTAGGTTGTAAAAGGGATTTTTAATCACCTGATTATGATCGGTGATGACGATGAATACTACTAACACCCCTGTTCAATTGCACAATCAATGGGCCGAAACATCCGTCCATACCAGTACAGGCTGGCTGGAGCAATATAATGTGAAGATGGATATCCAAAATGGACATGTATTCGTGTCCTTAATTTGGCTCTCGTTTGCGTAAAGTACGACGTTAAGTTATCCGCGAAAGATTTGGGAGAGCTTCGGCCTAAAAACAGATTGCATGCGGAAAAAACACTAAAAACAAAAACTAAGAAACTTAACAACTGAAAAAGAGCGTCGATGACGACTTAGTACGGATAAATATAAACATTTTAAGTATAGTATTGATAAGCAGTATTGAGCGCGTTTATGGTATGGAGGACTATGCCCAATAATGGATAAACGGTCCTTACCGCGACTCTTGGTTAGATGGGGGGCTATTTAAACTTTGTTTTAAAACACAATACAAAATTGGGTTACATATATCTATATATTTTGGAAAATTTTATTGTGAAGGTTGGAGTCTCCGATTTAAAAATGAAAAACAATTTTCTGTCAGTCCAGTTTTCAAGAAATTTTTTGATGATTCACAAATCACAGTCCCAATGATATGTTTTAAAGTTGAAATAGTCTCAGGATTATCCGCATAACATCTATCCTTAATGAAACCTCTTAGGAAAAAGTCCAACGGCGTCAAATCACAGCTCCGCGCAGGCCAATTGACATTCCCAAAACAGCTAATTATTCAGTTACCAAATTTGGTGCATAAGAGATCAATTTTATGTTTTGCATGTGGCGCTATCTTGTTGAAACCAAAGGTGATCCACATTCATTACAACGATTAAAGGCCATAAACAGTTAGTTGCACTGCCTCTTTGACGGTCGCCATTGACGTTAAGGACGTTTCCTGTTACTCTTCGTGGCTGCTTTGGCTACTCTATATGATTAAGTGTCGCTGTTCCGATCCCAAAACCAGACAGCTCTGCTTTTTCACGTAGTATCTGAGAGGAAATGCACTTCATATTTGTGCAATATTCTCTTCTGGCTGCGACTACTGGCTGTGATCGGCGTCGATTTGGGGTCGATGAATTCTGTCATACACAGCTAACAGCCACAATATTCTAAGCCGTGCGTACTTTCCAAACTCGGGGGCCACTTCTGTTATCCAATGAAAGCCTTTTGAATGAACTTTCTTCACAATTTCACCACAGCGGTTCCATTAAGCGCTCTTTCACGACCCAGATTACTGTTCAAAATACAATACCAAATTGTACTATTGATTACTTGATAAGCGAAAATGTAGCGACCAAATCGAGTGCTCGAAAATTCATTAAATTGAAAATCAATTAACTGATCCACCCAATATTGTGTCGCTTTTTTAACGCCCATTTTTACACGGAATATTGTCATTCCGTGCAAGCCATAAAGTATTTATGTAAATAAGTACATAAACTAAGGATCGTATCCAGGCCACTGTTTTTAGTATTAGAAATGTTTTTTTTTATATAGGGTAACAATAAATTTTTTCACAAAAAAGCGATGATAGGATGTCGATGGGCATCCTGGCATAACAATAGAATGCTGCATTAAGAAGGATATGCTCAGTTAGTGTTATTATTTCAGAATATTTTTCCATCAAGTACGTGGTCCGCTTTAATTTCAGTACTTAAAAACTGTGAACTGGCTTGTCAAAGAAACATATTAGGCAGCTTACCGGGATAGCCATTTACTTAAAAACGATAATATTTGGGAAAACACTATGAAAGAAAGTTGTCAGTTTTTTCAATGGAAATTTACCAAAATTAGCCACAGATCAAAAGCAAGATTTTTCGCACTTTTATAAGAGCCCATTTAGATGACAACAACGATAATGACTTCCCACAATAATTCCTTACACTTGGAGAGCATTAATGGTAGTAGATTAAGATATAGAAAACACAAATTGGTATTTAGTGCGGACATCGAAAAGATGTGCTATCAAGTGAATGTTGAAGAAACACTGATTACCAGCGGATACTTTGGCCGGAACCACTGAATGAAGAACTACAGCACTATAGACTACTAAGTCACGTACGGAATTTACCGTCAATGAGTTACATTACAAAAATGTTATTACGTTTGATATCTTTAAGGCAGATGTAAATGTCGACTTTGTAATCACCGGATCGAACACGCTAAGCGGAGCCTTAATACTGTGTAACCAACAGGTAGAAATTTTGGAGTCTGCAGGATTTAAGCTCAAAAATGGTCAGAAAATCAATCTTTTAGATGATATCAGTGTAACTGATTTGTAACTGGTGGAACGAAAATTTACTGCCAGCAGAGCGATGATATCAATATTAGAGTTATATTACCCACCATTAATCGACGTCTTTAATTTTTAGGATCTTCAGTGGGTTGGTAATTACCTATCACGATAGTAATTAAAGTAATGTTTCAACAGTTATGGCTCGAGAAACTAAGATGACTATATGTTACCAAAGTCATGTATGTTGAACTGGATAAGACTGAGAAATAAGTCTAAAAAAATCGAACAGTTAGACATCAAAAGATTAGCTAGAACCTCATGGGGACAACAGCGCTAAACTTCAAAATTACATCTGAGCATTTCTTTTACGCCGATGCTAGCAACCCAAGGAGAGGCCTCAAGTGAGATGAAATACCACACCATCTTGACCATTTCAGCTATAGATAGTGTGAAATTGCTCGAAATGCTGAACTAGATCCTCAGTTTTACCATATCGTGCAAGAAGACGATGGGTTTCAACAACAACCTTATGTGTCAAGCTTATTAGACCATTTATCATAGGTGGTTTTATCTAAGGCTGTTCATATTGATCTAGTTACCAACTTAAATGCCGGGCCCTCCACTACCACGGAGTCATCATGCTACAAATAATGGTTCGGCAATTTTGGATGTGTTGGCATGCCGAATATACCTGACGACATTCAATCAAATCAATAAGTCTTATCAACCAGTCAAAATTGGTGATGTCATCATTTTAAAAGAAGAAACCGTCCCACCAGCATGATGTCCATTAGCTAGTATAGCAAAAGTTCATCCGGATCAAGACAATTTAATTGTGACGGTTAAAACAATGATTAGACAGTTGAACGTCCAATTAGTAAGGATGTTTAATTCCTTATGCTTTCCTAAGGATTTAAAGTAAGTACAACCTAAAATTTTGGACGAAATTACAAAGTTGAATTTGTTTCATATGTGACCATTGCTCAAGTATCCGTACACCGACGTTATCCGTGAAGTTGAAATGTAATACCCTATGTCGTCTCCGTTATACTTTTTTGGTACAAGTTTGCGGTTGTATAGTGCATGGACTCCAAATATTAATACATGCTGCAGTATCATGATACGAGTCTGATAGTCGAGATTCATCATCTGCAATGCTACAATATGGAGGAAGAAATCAGTAAATCTGTGAATGGAGATAGCACACTTAAATATTCATTTGGACGAAGTGATCCAAAAGATTTATAAAGAAAAGTACGATGTTCAGCACACTGAACAGACTTTGAGTTATGATTATTCAGGAACAGTATAGAAACCGTGAGGTTATCATTTGTATCACCAACACATATGGTAGAACTACCATTAGGAGTTGGGGCCACAGACCATTCTATAATACTAGCTGGAAAAAGCCAAATCCGATGGTTTCCATATTTACAGTTGTTATCCTCTTCCGAGTGCTTCGTTAATAGGCACTAAATGTTTTGTCTTGATTCAATTGATGAAGAACTCGGCATTCTATGCATAAACTGAAACTTTAATGCATGGGATGTAGAGAACCGTGGGGTCAACCTCCTCTATATTAGTAATGAGGAAAACGAAAAGTTATTAAAGTGGATAAAGTGATCGAGGCTTCCTTTAAAATTGGTAATTATAAGCATCACGGTTTACTATTGTTGATAGGTATTTTTGTAACAGGATAAAAAAATAGTTTGGTCCTGTTACCGAGAGTGAATTATGTCTGCCTTAAAACTACTGCTATTGGCTTTTAAAACAGTTTTGATTTTGGTTTCCTTGTTTACATCTACACTATCTTCCTATGTTTTTCGCACCATTATAGTGCGATTAAAATATTCGAGGACCAAATGAAAGAACTAAACGCCAAATATAATTAACAAGTGAAGTAGCAAAATGAAAAGTTGGATCAAACTGCACGCTGGCAGGAAAGATCAAGAGTTGGAGAAATCTACCACGACTTATGTGACAGAACGAAAGCAAGAGATAAACAAATCCTTTACAGGAAAGATGCAACACATGAAGGTAGAAACACAAGATTTTAAGATGCAAGATTTGAAACACAAAATAAAATAATTCAAAGCTGTAAAGAAGTCCTCCAAACACCGATGGAAATTGCCCAACAGTGCTGTTTGAAAACCACTGGAAAAAAGTTAGCTGTCAGAGGAAATAAGGGAATCCTGAAGATATCATTTGATGGCAAAACTCTTATCGAGACCTATTAAGTACAGTTAGCCGTGATACAGCATAATGAATGCACTCCTCAGGAACATTTTAATGTTTTAATCATAGCCTTGGGGGGAAGGCAGCAGATGTGCTACAAACCATATCCGCCACAGAAATAAGCCACATCCGAATTTTGAGATGGTTGTAAGTGAGGTATGGCCAGTCTCATATCCAGAGTCTATGTAAAATTCAGTTGTATAACACACGTTAGCAACGGGGAGAACGTTTTCAAGATCAAAAATAACGAAACTTACACGGCAAATGTGCCCTAAAGCTTCTATCGATGTCTTGAATGAATTAAACCTGAATTTATTCATTAACGCCTTAAGAGGTGACCAGATAAACCTTGATTGAAGATGATTGATGCCAAGACCATGATTGATGCTACAATCAGAAAACCAAGGGTGGTAGTCGCCGAAGGTCCAATTCCCGGTAAAAATATCTACTAAGCCCTAAACGATTAAAACCGAACATTGAAGGAGGATATATCACAACAATGTCGAAGGCATGTCCTGGAGACTATTTGATGAGAAGAGTAAAATAATTGATTATTAAATCAATAACATTTTCCAATGTTGTCCAATAACATTTCGTAATGTTTAATTTTGATAATCTCGTACATAACCCACACGACATCTATCGATCGTTTTTTTTGCTGGAAGTAACTATTATGATTTGCAATATTT
This sequence comes from Tipula confusa, assembly GCA_963556175.1. Taxonomy (NCBI): domain Eukaryota; kingdom Metazoa; phylum Arthropoda; class Insecta; order Diptera; family Tipulidae; genus Tipula; species Tipula confusa. The sequence continues at coordinate 12,564,471 of OY744477.1, read as the reverse complement.
GCCACTTGAGATAATTTGCTTGTACCGCTGGTTGTTCCCGGAGACAATTGGACGAAATGGTTTGAACGATGTTGTAGTTCCGATCAAATTATTAGTTAAATTTCCATAGTTTTAGATCTCACATCGTCACGCTGGTAAAATGCACCAAAGTAAAATGCTTCAGAGTGTTAGAACACTTCAAATTATTGAAATATTCAAATTTAAAAGTAAATACTTTTTTTTATTTATAAGTTTACACGTCTAAACAAAACCAACTTAATCAGCCTCCAATAAATAAACTGATAATAATATCCACGGATGCAAAATTAAAAAAAAAAATTATGAGGAAAAGCCTGTATCTTGTACACTTGATCTGCTTTAATCGTAAATAAGAATGGTCTGATCGGTTAGAAAACTCTAGAAAAAATATGTATTGAGTTGCGAAGATGAGTGTAATCGGTTTGGGGCAGTTCTATTTTGACGGTCAATCTAATAATTGTTAAATATATAATAAACTTTTATATTTGTAATAAAGTACCATGTTTAATTGTGAAGATACGGTTCTTCTAGCCATACCCGCTTAGTTCCGTGCAATTGTAAATCATAATCGCCCTCTTATGTTATAGAATTTATTCTTTTGATCGACAGCAAGACGACACTCCTCGTCACTCCTCACGGTCTTTAGCTAATTTGTAAGATCAGACCTAAAACAGCAAAAACCTGTTATCAAACGATACTTCAATTTATTCCAAAAACATAACTAAACTAGAATTTTTGAACCACTTGTTGGGACCGCGCTAGGTAATCAAATATCATCGCTATACCACTAGTGACCCAAATACATAAAATATATTTAAATCAACCTTAAAGACATGTTAACACATTAAAGACGATATACTAATACCATAATTTATTATAAATATGGACGCCGCATCATCTCTGTCACACACACAACTTTTATTCATCTAAAGTGCGCATAAAAAACTTTGCAAATCATAAGTATATTACAGACAAAGGAGACGACAACACGTCTCGTATATGGATACCTGCGAATACTATATATTCGTATACATGTTTGTTTAAATATTCCGTTTCACAAATAAATTTCCATGAAAATATTAAATATACATTAATATAATAAAAAAGCAAAAAGAAAAGTTTATTTTGATTTATAATAAAATAAAAAGAAAAATTGGAAGTGAAAATTTAAACATCTCCCATGACAATTTGGCAAAAGAGGATGGAAAATTTGCCCGATACAATTTTATAATATATAGAATATCAAAGCAAACACTTTGATACAAAAATTTCTCAACATAACACATAAAAAAAACACTTGTTGGATATAAAAATCGTTTATAATCGTGTATAACAAATAAACAATCCCGTCAAAGATATTATTGCTGAAATTACGATTTAAATACAACCGCACCACCTGTATACACAGCCGAGTATACGCACCTAAATTTATAATGGATTTCGAATTATTTCAATTTTCCTCTCGCACAAATTTAGATGATTGATTAGAAGACCAATGTGTACGAGTAATATGAAAAATTTTAGTAATTAAATTATTTCGCCACCCTCGTACGTACGTACATAAATAATTTGGAATTCCTAATGTTTCTAAAAACATCATGAAATATTTTCAGTAATCAATCAAAATCAATAAATCTTGAATTTAATCAAATTTTTTCGGGATAATAAAAGGCGTTGGTTACATTTAGCTCGTACATTTGTGATGCTGATCTACATATCAAAGCACAAATATGAAGTGATTATAGAATTATATAGAATAACAGAATATTTTTAGATTTACCATGATGAATCCACTACTAAAAACGGATTTTCAACACTAATCACTAAAAATTACACGACAACAACACCAATTCTATAACATATATTTTAATTAATTAATTTATTTATTTTAATTTAAATCATTTTCACTTTTCACAAAACACTAAAATGCACAAGACACAAAAAAAATTATAACTTATCGTTTATTTTGAGAAAATCACAAGAAAATTTTATCTCTATATCTAACAATCCAAAACACACAAAACACAATATTATGAACACAAATCAAAAATTTTAATTTTTCTAAATTTTCCCGAGAAAAATCTAGTTGCTAGTACAACTCCAAGTTGGAGACTAAAATAAAAATTGCAAGTACTACAAGAAGAGGTTTAGGTCCATGATCTTTTCGTTTTATATATAAACAAAACTAAAAAAATTGAATACATTCGTAGCCTGTATTAATACCCCCATTGAACGGAATCGTTTCAATTTTTTGTATTAAAATCGTTATACGCACATTTTGCTAGGGTTAGCACATTTAAAAGTCAATTTTTAAGAAATCGAATTATCTCCAAGTTAAAACTTAGCAAAATTGTTAAAAAAATATTTCTTCTAACCTTTTGATTACGGTTAGGCATTAATCGAAAATGTTGAATCTGATTTTTATGCATTCAACAAAATAATTGAGAAAACATAATTTTCATCTCATGGAAAACTGGGAATTTGCAACAGGTGACATGCGCGCCTTTTATATCGATTTCAAACAAAATAACACAAATGTATGTTATCTTATCCCGTATCGTATTTACAATACACACATATCTACATACATCTATACTATTTTGTTATCATTTTCGCGTATTATGATTATCCACGGATAGAAAAATCGGTTGTTTTTCTCTTATTTTCTCTCTCCACATTTTGGATCTTGGTAATTTTATTATGTTGCAAAATTAGCACACACGACAAGTGGTTGTTTGTGAGAATATGGAAAATTAACATTACGGTTTATGTGAGAAATGTAAATGACGTTTAGAAAATGAAACCTGAATGGATTGTAACAGTGGCAAAAATGTTTTAACTCTGATGTTATAGGCCATTACTAGTCCGTGTCGTAATAACAGATTTAATCTAGTGCCAATTTTTCAAATTATTCTAGGCAGCCAGAAGAATCAAATTTTTCAATTTTTCTTTTCCCTTTGTCTTTCGTTGTTTCATCTACAACTTCCGTTAAGGCATAGTCCTGGATGATAGTTGCGTTTAATATTTTCGAACGGTATCTTGCTACTATTATTTACCTAACTATTGGTCTCCATTCTACTAATGCTTTTTTCGCTTTCTTGTGTTATGATGCCTACGCCTTTTATATGTGTGTGTCGTCTCTAACAAAGTTATAATTACCATTAATTGTATTAATCTCACCACGGTGTTTTCATCAGGTTTCACTGGGCCTATTATATTGGCCTAAAACGCTTCATTTGCTTCTCTACGTTCGCTTTCTTTGGCAGTTTTGATGTTCCAGTTACAGAGTCCATGACCGTTTCTGTAATTATTTTTGTTTCAGATTAATGAATGATAGGTCATTGAATCCTAGCCATTTTATTGGGCTGCTTGATATGGTATGCTGATATTCCAGCATATTAATCTTTTACCAAACCGTCATTCAAATTTATACAAACTTCACATTTGCTTGCTTGACGTTATAGATGAACTATGCGCTGGTTTATCTAATTGATCTTTCTGGTCCTTGATGGTTTCCTGAATTTTTTGGCTAGATTTTTGAGATTCTTTCAGCTACTAACCACAACTGGATTAGACAGCCATCTAAAAGTGGCGAACGACAAGAAGAACATAAAGAAAACCAAAAATACCGAGGTCATCTCTGCAGTAAAGCAACGTACGTATAGCCTTGGAACTCTAATTTTTGGACATTCAGTTGTTTTGGAGAGCAATGAGTTCCAAGTAATACTCCTTCATGACTGATAAAGTGCCATCAATAGCGCCTGGTTTTCTTAGTGACCTAAAAAGCGTATCCGGTAATATAAGCGAGGTTCGTATTAAATTTTGTCGGTATCCAGATATCTTTGTTTAGTTGCTTGCAAAGACAAGCCAAAGATAACGACTCGTTTAAAAGTCTTTTACGAGGCATGGGAGTACTTGTCAACCACAGAGGCTAAAACAGCAAAAACTGTAAAAAGAGCAAATACTTTGGAGAATTTCATTCATTAGATTATCCAATGATATATAAGGATTGCTGATCTAAAAGTTGGTTACTAGTATCGTAATTTTGCATTGATTGCGAGTATTTTTACTGTTGTATTGTTAAGTGGGAGATACTTAGCCAGTTTTTATATTTTCTATAAGGTCACTTTTCTTGGTGATCGTAATGGTCAAGCCTTTTTCCCATTTTAGTAGTATTTTGCCAAAATCCCACATTTATTGTATTATTGGTGTCATAGCGCATGCAGTTGTAAATTGTTTTGATATTTCAGCGGTTATGTGGTCTTGTTCGACAGATTAATATAGTACTTTTCTGTAACACTTTAAACTCCTCGTTCCCGTTCGGATCTTGATAGCCTCGTTATTGGTGCAAATTGTTAAGCAAAGATTTCCTTAACTATATTATGCGTTCTAAGTAGTTTAGACTTACCAGGAGCATCCCTCATAGATGGTATGTTGGTAATTTTGTTCCATTCATTTCTGGTTTCTCATCGGGATCTGATCGGGTTTTGCAATTTTCTTTACGTTCATGAGTCGTCTCAAACAGAGAAATGTAATTACCGTTAATTGTAATCACCAATGTGTTTCCTTTTGACTTCACCAAAGCTTAGAATCTAGCTATCAAATCATTTCATTCGTTTCTTTACGTGTGCTTTCCTTCCATTAAAGTTTTGATTTTCCAATTCACAATTAAAGTTCTGTTTTGTTTCTGGAAGCATTCTTGTTTCAGATAAATGAATAATTGGTACATGGTATCTTAGCCATTTTTTAGGGCTGTCGGATACGATATGCTGGCATACCAAGGAGACCTTGAACACCTTTTCCAAATCTGGGGCTTAAAGTTAAAAAGTCATAGTGTCATAATTTTTGTCAATTTAAATTTTGCACGACCATTGCAAGAGTTTCTGGCATTGGTGTCGCAACAAGATAAAGAAGGATTTTAAATGGTAACTGCGATTCTGCGAAAGAGTTACGAAAACTTTATTATGATTACAATTTATAAATCAAATCTTACTAGGTATTACAGTTAATTTATGCATTTCTGCAAATTACAATGATATTTATTTTAAAATTATCAAACAACAACAAAACTACACACATTGATTAGTTAGAAATAAAATTTGCAGCACCACACCATTTCTCAATAAACTCCACAACATCTGGCAAATCGGTATGTGGTGACATTTTAGCTTGTAGCGTAAGCTTACTCCATGCCTCACGACTAGCCAATCGATTTGATCGTTGAAAAACAATCGGTGGTTTACCCAAAATTGGATAGCCTGTAATAATACATGGCTGGTCGTTGCCTCCTAAGCTCGATTCAAAAAGTTCACGATCATCGGTCGGCAACAATTGATCAACACGTTGATCCATACTAATAGCCAACACCCATTCTCGCACCTCCTCGTGCAACTGATCTTCATTAGTTAAATGAAGCGCCTCGGGGATTGATACCGAACTTGGAAAATCGGTTGCAGCTAAATCCGAATGATCTACCAAATTTCCAGTTCCTTCTTCGATTGCCTCACTAATATCCAAATAATGATTTAAAATTACAAATGCTTCGGACTCTCGACCAATCGAACGTAGATCCATACCAGCTTCGTAAAATGCTTTATCGCATGGCACAATATCCGAATGGCGTAACATTGCAACCGATAATTTAACAGCAAATTGCTGTAAAGCGGTTACCTGGCGACATGCACTTCGAGTGGCGTAATAATGTGCTACCAATAGTAACAAATCAAATTTTACAAATGCATCCGAATTAGCCAATTCTTGCGAACTTTGAATCGAATGACAGACATCGTACAAAAACTGTCGTAAATTTTTCCAAATTTGAACTCCCTCTGGTTCACGCAATCCAAAACATAGTAGAGCTATACGATGATAAATATTGAAATTTTCCGGTATTGCTGGAACTCCATGGTTCAGATATAACTTTAATGCGGGAATCGGGTCATTTTCACGAATCAACTGAGCACCATAAATGGCAAGATATTTATGTAGAACTCCAGAGCTGGTTTGTTTTGCTTTCTCGATACACCTAGTCCATTGCCCTTGTTCAGCAAGCAGGTCAAGTGCTGACATAATATCAATATCAGCCAACTGTTCAATATTTTTACCAACTTTTAGTACGGACTTTTGTTGAGCCTCAACGTAAGCTAATAGTTGTGGATCGATTTCCTTAGCCAATCGTCTAGCTTTATTCCAATTTTCAGTTTTAATAAAGACATCAACCGCTTCTTTGGGCATTTCGACCGATAAGTATAACTGGGCGGCCGGTCCTGGTTGATTTATTTCGACCAAACGAGGACATAAATCTTTTGCTACTTCAACAGCATCGCCACCTTCAAGGAATTGATTAGTTATTTCAGCAGCACGAATTAACGCCCTCTCAACAGTCGACGAATCAGAATTTAATTCCGATATTTGAAGCAAACAATCGACTGCCTTTTTAAATTCTTCATTGCGAGCATACTCGGATGCACTTTCTAGTAACCCTCTTGAATCGATAGTTGAAGTATTTCGATTTGCTGAATTTTGAAAGCGTTGAAGTTCTGCTACCTCACCTGGAGCATATTCACGTGCAACTCTTAACGCATCGTTCCACATCCCATTCTCGCGATAATGTTTAATCACGATGTCAGGGCGCTCGGCACGTATCAACAATGTTTCGTATTCGGTATAATTATTAGCCTCGAGTGCCGTAGCTGCTTGGTTCATTAAAACTTCTTGCGCTGCCTCGGGAACATATTTTTCGGCAACACGCATGGCGGCCTCCCAATCATTGGAATGGCAATACATTAAAATGGCTTCACGAGGTTTATTGGCGAGTATGAATTCTGCTTCAGCTTCATTGAATTTACCATCATCTTCCAATGACATAGCGATTTTAAGATGGACATCTTCAGCATTACGTCCACTAAATTTACAAAGTTGTAAAGCGAAATTAAACTGGGTTGATTCACATGCTAGTAGTACACCAGTTTCTAACAGGCCCATTTTGACTAACAAACGAGATGCTCCTTCGATTGGGAGTGATTTGGCCCACATAAATGCAACTTGATTTGATGCAATTTCACCCCCTTTCTGTTTTGCTATGTGATACGCATCTTCCCATTTTCCAGCAGCACAATACATATGAACTACAGCTTTCCAGTTTCCAGCGGCAATAAAATGAACCTCGGCTTGTTTATATTTACCCTTCGTCTCGAGTTGTTTGGCCAAATGAAGATGCGTATTTTCAAGCAAATCTCTATGAAATTGTTCAACCAAACGAATCATTGCATCATAGTGTTCGACCCGTTTATACATTGCAATGGCCTTGTCCGCCTCATTAACAGCGATATACACTTTTTCAGCATCTCGATATTTCCCTTCACTTTCTAGTTTATCAGCCAGCTGGATAAACATGTCATGTATATTTTCGACGTTTAGATATTGTTCGGCGATTTCATAAGCTTTTTCCCACTTTCCATTTCGATTTAGTAAATCGATTGCTTCACGATAAAGCCCAGCCCGAAGTAATATGTTTTCAGCCCCCGTAATATCGCCAACATAAGCGAGATGTTCAGACAAATCTGTGGCATACTTTTTAATTTCGGATGGATCATCCACGACTTTTGCAATCTGAACAGCTTTACGCCATTGTTTTGCACCCATAGCAGCATCTAATGCTTTTAAAGTTGCCCCGGCTTCAATGTAGTGACTAATGGATGCATCAAGTTGACGTTTTGAAACCAACCAATCGCCCCACTCTTCTTCAAGCATAGTGACCTCGTCTGGAGATATTTGGCGTGCAGTTTCAATTGCACGACCGTATGTTCCACCCTTTCGATATAACATTACCGCACCTTGAGTATCATTTAATTTTTGCGCTAAATCTCCTGCTATTTCAAACAATTCGGATTTTACTAGAGATGAACGTACCTGAGCCATCAGTTCCTCGTTTAAGAGGAGATGTGGTGTTATCAACGATAAACGTGCCGCTCGAGCTGGTTTTCGAGCTTTTAGATACAATGTCATGGCTTTATCGACCTCACCGTTTTCTTCTAACACCTCTCCGGCTTTTTCTTCTTGTCCTGATTCCAAAAGGTAACTCATTTGTTGCATTTTTAAATCTTTAAGTTTATGATATCCTCGACGCTCGGCCAATTTTATAGCATCATTCCATTTTCCTAATTTTTGAAACATTTCGATGGCCGCCTCAATATCACCCTGATCCAAATAAATTCGCTCGGCAGTTCTTAGTTCTCCATAAAGTAACGAGACACGAGCTTTCGATTCTGGACATTCAGTGTCCGGCCCGACCGTTTCTTCATACTTCTCTGCAACTTGAATAGTTTCTGATAAGTAAAATGTTTTCGATGCGTTTCCTAATGCAGCATAACAACGTTGGGCAATTCGTAAATTTTTCCTGGCCATTGCGATGTTTGCTAAATTATGCCACATCCCTTTGGTCGGCGGAGTATCATCTAGAGATTCCAAATATAAAATTGCACGGCCAAAATCACTATCGTTAACAGCTGTTACAAATTCTACAAGTCCTTCATCAAGATAATAGCTATGATTAACGGGACCTTCTTGTGTGTGCACCTCAGTTTTACCGCTCTCTCGTGTAACATCGATCACTTCTCCACGCACTGACATCATCGAAACATATTCGGGTAAATCAATATTGTACCAAACAGCCAAATTCATATCGTTTTGAGCAACTGCCACATCACTTTGTGGCACCCATTGGACAAATGACACTTTGCCGAGTAAAATTTGTTTTTTACAACTTTGAATATCAACCAGGACGAGCCGCATTTGTTTATCGCGATACAACAATTTATGTGAGGTTTCACTTAACTCTAACCAATCGATTTTTGAATCGTGCGTAATTTGAGCGATTGCCGATTGTGAAATCAAATCGACAACACAAATAGTTTTCATATCGAGAAGATACGCTAATTTTTTATTGTTCTTCGAGTTACCTCGTTCATTTAGGCGCACTGAAATCACATGTGGATTAACGAATTCAGTTCGTACCGATCCTAATATTTCATTATCTCCATACTCCACCAACGATAGCTCGCCAACGTTAAAGATCAGACAGACATTTGGATTTTCAAAGTAAAATTTTTCCAGACGTCCTGTTGAATTCCAACGCACTTCACTTGTCATTGAACGGGTTAGGTCACACAAAATTAATGAATCTTCGGTGCGTGCGACCAAATAGTTATCTTTACCCATTATTCGAACATCTTCGATTTCGAGTCCCAGCTGAGATTCAACTATCATTTTTTCGCCAGTTTCTTGAAGAGATTTTAACAGTACCTGACTCGGGGTAACAAAAGTTAATTCGAATTTATCTTGCCACACGGTTCGCTTGAGCACCGATTCGAAGAGTATTACTCCACCGCATATTGATCCAACCGATAATATTGAACCATCACGACGCCATGCCAAGGCGGTTACTGAATATAAATTCTTAATAATTTTTGGTGCCGTTTCACTCCAAGTATTTTGACGAGCACTCCACGAAAATATTCGTACACGATCATAACTTCCAACTGCGACTGATTGTCCATTTGAACTGCATGCCGCGACCATAAATTCATGTTCGGTATCGTCACGTGAATAATCGAAGGTACGATTGATTCGACCTTGCGAATCATAAAAAAGAATTTTTTTATCAGCTCCTGATGCGACAATATAATTTTGTGGCCACGCTAATACGTATGGAGACGTAGGATGGGTTAAAACACGGCCTGATGATTCACCATGTTCCTCGACAATATAGTAACGAATTACAGAGCCATCTTCATGGCCAGTAATTACACCGGTACCACGTGAATTCGATGCAATTGATATCACCATACTATCGGCCGCATACAAATTTTGTGATTTATTATTACGACAATGCAATGCTCTTACTTTACCATCTTCGAGTCCAACCACAATGGCACCAACTTGCAACCACGTAATTGCCATGACCGCACTTGGTTGTGGAAATTTATTGCATATGACTTTTTTCTCATTCCACGATTCGCCCAATTTATACACATAAACAATAGAATCACTTTGAGCCACCGCCAATCGTGTCGAATCAGGACTAAATGCAATACCACGAATTACATAAGACTTTTTACCAGCTGCCGCATCTGCTGGCTTTGTCGAGAATTTATCACGGCGTTCACCATTTTCATCGAACAATAAAATCGATCGATCGGCTGTAGCCACCGCTAGTTTTTGATTATTTGGTGACCATAAAAGTCCCGAGATCCGGTTTAAATAAACCTAAAATATTATGACAAATTATAAGTTACAATGTTGAGGTAAAAGTTTAATCATGCAAAGCTCACCTGAGGTTCAAGGATAGTTTTTAAGTTTTTTAATTGCATTTTAAGTACGACCAAACTATAAAATCTCAACTTTTTAACTAAATTTTCGTTTTAGCTGATTGTTTGGTTGTTATGGTCTTATGGTGTCGTAGCAACACAATTTGAATAGGGGAAATTTACCTGTTGGTCATTTTGTGATTTTTTGTTGTCTGTAACCACCTGTTGCGTTTTATTGACAAACAAAATATATTAACGGTTGTTTTGGTTTGAGGTCGTTTACCCGACAAAGTGATTCTATTGCTTCACTAAGGTGTAAAATAGTTTTATGAGAGGTCTTGTTTGGATTTGTATGTCGTATTTAATTAAGCCAAACCGCATTAACTTTAGTTATTGGCAATATCGAAACAGGAATTAGATACAATATCCAGCAATAAATCACTAAAAGTTATCTATCGACTTGGGTGAAGTCCACCAATAAGTTAATTGAAGATAAGGTGATTGCTTATAGAAAGTAGTTTAATTGTATTTTGTCAGTGTAGTAGTCGACACTATTTGATAATGTGATAAAGATAGCGATGACGCAGTAGAAGAGTTTATCGCAATCGAATAATGATCACCGTTTAATTTGAGCATTAGGTAGAACTGCTAAAGTAAATCTCGTTACAATTTATATTGAAGTCCTTGATGCAAAACTTTGTCGAGTGATTTTCTCTGAATCCAAATTGATGTGGTGGAATAAAATTTCGATATTCTATGATTGGCTTAAGCCTCTTGAGTAGTAAATAATTTAAATAATTCAAATAATTTTGAAATGACGGAGGAAGTAGAGAAATCGGCCTATACGATTTTTATCGTTTGCTGTTTTACCTGGTTTGTGGTTTATATAATTACTTCTGCAACTTTCCTTTGACATGGGACATGTTTAATTCTAAAAGCTGCATTGATTGTTTAAATCATTTTAGGAGTCCCATTTCGGGAATGGTTTTTGGCCAGTGAGTAAATTATATTCTGGACCCTTTTTTGCACCTAAATTACACTTGATCTCATCTTTTAATTCCTGTAATATTACAGGTTGTATGTTATGATCATGAATTTTGCTTAAAGTTGTTATGTTTTCATTAGGTGTTTGACTTGGTAATGGTTGAGAAATTTCTTCGAGGTAGTTTTTCACATGTCACTTTTTACTTGTCACATGTTCAACAATCAGAGATCGATGAAAAGTAACGACAATTGCTTACAATCAACCCTCATCGCGGATTTGATCGAAATTTAATCGAATACCACCGAAAGTGTGCACCAGGTGCGTTGTAGCAAATAATGAGCACTATGTCAGAAGGCCTAGAAGGGTAGCAGTTTATATGCGAATGATTTGATCGTCTTTGGAAGCCTTGAAATAATGTCTAGAAGCAATTGATTAATACGTTAAGTTCAAATAAGTTAAAACGCCCATTGGATACCTTACTTAAAAAAAACCTTAAATGAAACAGACTGTTTGATTGTCAAAAATAATTCGCGATTCAAACAAATACTTAAATCTGATGTCATGCTTACCTATATTATAACCCAAATCAGCAGATAGCGGGTCGGAAAAGGCAGTCAGTCATGTTTCTCGTCAACGTATCATAAACCTTTATTAACAATATTCCGTTCCAGGAAGAGAATTTCTGCCTACACTGCGAATAGACTTTAAAGATAGGTATGTACATTACTCCTGAGAACTGTACGCAATAGCAGTTAGAAGTTGATCTGTGAAATTCACAGGTAGATACAGTCAGTCATTTGTCAATCACACATCCAATGGTAGCCCGTTACCATTAATAGTTACCATTAACGGATAACTGTCAACAATATTATTAAGTTATCCGTTAATAATAATAAAACGGGTTTTACAGGCCATTCCTGGCACTTACCTAGCCAACAATATGGCTCCATTGGATTCGATCCCGAGCTTGCTCTTCGTATTGTTCTAGACAACCCAACGAAGACAAATCGTTTTCTACCGCGAGATCCTAACATGAAAATAAAGAGTATCGGAACAGAGCACCTTCTTGGCGATACATTTCTGATAGCTTGTTCTCAACTTTGTGACTGCATTACTGTCATTTTACATAAACTCACATATTTTTCAGATATTCACAGACATCGCAAACCAAACCATAAGCTATCCCGATGAATTGAGTCATAGGCTTGCAGGACATCCAAGAATACTTGTTGTACATCACGAACTGTTTGTTTCGTTATATTTAGAAACACTCATCCTCAGCAAAACTTGATCAAGCTTAATCAGTGAATGACCGATTTGAACGAAATCTACTTGGTCCTTTACACCTACAATTACAATCCAACTTGTGGTCAACTAACCTACAATTGATGGATAGAGTGATTCTATCCAATATTTTATAAGATTTGTATGCTGTGCAAAAGAAAGCTATGCATCGATAGTTTTCGCGTTTTGAGCGCTCTCCTTTTTTTAAGGATAGGGCACAACGCGGCCACTTTCCATGCATCGTGCGTAATGTCGCCTTGCCATACTAATCGAATGAGGTCGAAAAGATAGTTCCAAAAATAATTTTTAACTATTAAATTGTTTATTTTATTTTATATTTTATTTTTCAGTAAGAATTCTTCGTATGATGGGTCCACTATATAAACATCTCAATTCACTTCGCTTCGTGTCCCAAACTTCCCTTCTCACAAAATAAAAGTTTACTTTGACCACTTATATCATAAATAGCTATTTTACTTACGAAGCATTACCCTTTTATAGTTCATTAATATTAATAGTTTTCCTTTGAACAATGTAATATTTTAGTTAGACCCGTTTTTATTTCTGTTGATAAGTTATTTTTGTTTAAATTCACCTATAAAAAATATCGAAAGCAAACTAAGCAATTAAGACTTAACTAAAGACTTAAACGCCTAATCTGCAAATTAAAATAATCTGCAGGTTAAGTTAATCTTGCTTGACTGCAAGCATCTTTTTTCTGTTAGAATGAAAAACATTTTTGTTAATTACACATTGTCTGAATATATTTTTATTTTTTTATTAAAGCTAAAACGTATTAATATCTATCGATGGACATCGATAGGTCAATTTTGCCGTAAATGTAGATAAGTTAAACATCGATAGTACGGCAGTATTGCACGCAGCTATAATGTGCATTGGTCTGGAGTTGATGAAAATATTGTAGTTTTGGTCAAGGGATGTAACAAGTGCACAAGTGCCGCAAAAAGTTTACAGAAGTACCATTGGAGTCATAGCTAATATCCGATGGTCCATGATTCATTTTGATTAAGCCGGTCCAATCAACGGATTGTATTTTTTTTATCATTGTTGACGCATATTCGAAATGGCTGGAAATATTTATTACTGCAACCAACACGGTGGGTATAATCGAAGAAAGTTTGGCTCGTTTTGAATGACCACAGCTCGTGGTCTCAGACGTAACTGAACTCAGTTCGTTTCCACAAAATATTAAATAATGTGTGAGCAAAACGGAATACAACATTGCAAGGAGAATGAAAATCGATTGAGGAGACGCTTCACATTTTCTTATCAAATTACCGTACAAATACTACATGAAATCTGGATATACCTTCTGGACTGTCTCCAGCCGAGATTAGGTTCGGGCGGAAAAACAGAACAAAAATTATAGACTTACTACTACCAAATTAGCAAGCTCACGTAGCATAAGACATTACAAAGTTAAAGACGTGGTACAAGCCAATGTTTATAAGAACAATAACTTCGAATGGGTTCACGGAAAGGTTCTTTCCAAAATAGAGCGCATTAAGTATAAAGTATATAAAAATTATAGGAATAAAATAATCGAGATGCATAACCAAATAATATCAACATCATCACATCAACAATTGATATGATGATGTATTGATGAGATATATTTATTGGAGCGTTGGTGAACCATTCAATAAGAAAGGAAGGATACGAACACAGCATCCTCAAAAAAAGTAACTTAAAATCGGATTACTTAATGCTAAATTGTTGGGCGCTCTTAATGCTAGAGCACACGTAGAGTCGACCAAGAATACGTAGACTCTACTTGTCTACGTGTGCTGGATGCAGAAAATCTCAGTAAAAATATATAGACTCTACGAGGGTTAGTGAGACTAAAAATTGTATTGTAGTCTACATTTATAAGTAGATTATTTTGGTTTGAAACTTGGATTTTTTTTTTTGACATTTTGTATTTTTAGTTCATATATATACACAAAAAAAAAATGGAGGTAAATATAGATGTGAAATGTGAATTTGATTTATTACGTAGTTTCAACAGGTTATCCAAGACAAAAACCAAAATAAATACGTAAAAAAGTACATCCAGCATACATAGAGTCTACAAATGAGATTAGACTACATTATAGACTATCTCAAATGTACTCTATGTGTGCTAGATGCGCTCTTGGATCCACAAGGAACGACTCACATATATTTTATACGTTTATCTGAAAAGCTAAATAATCTCGGCTAAATAATATAATAAATGTAATATTAAATAAATCTATAACTTACTTGAACGACATGATTGAAAATGTTTCTACGTTTTTCACACCTCAAAACACGCTCGCACGCACAATTAAAAATTTAAACGGTGAAAAACTTAAAATAAGTCTGTCAAAAACAAACACAAAAACAAAAAAAAATTCGACTTCGAATTCGAATCAAAACAAAAACACAAAAAAACGCTCTTCCACACAATGAAAATAAGTTCATTGGTCGCCAATTTGACGTGTGGTGGTGTCTCGACCAATGTACATACGAAGTAAAAAAATCGAGATTTTGCTACCGACATTTTTGATGTATACATTTACGTGAATTAGTAGATAAAAAAAACGAAATAGTTTCGCTATAATTTTTATTTAAATGAATTAATTAATTTGGTGTGCATCGAATTATTGGATAAATTGTAAGCGTGGTAAGTGTGTAGTCACGTAAAACACAAATCAAAAATATTGTGATCAAGTTCCGAAAGCGGCGGCGACTAAACCAATACGAAAATGTCATTTACGGAAACTACGCTCGTAAAAAAGTTATTGGAATTGAATTCGAGTCAGCAAAGTATCCAGACCCTATCACTTTGGGTAATACATCACAGAAAGCATTATGCCGTCATTTGTAAGACGTGGTTTAAAGAATTTCAAAAAGGTAAGTGTTTGGTGTTGTTGTTGTTGGTTTCATTGGAATCGATTTGTGTATTTTGTCTCACCCGGGGTAACGTGATTTTATTAATCGATTTTTTATGTTCTGTTCCGTTCCAGTGGTCGAAGAAAAAAAACTAACATACATGTATTTAGCCAACGATGTCATTCAAAATAGTAAAAAGAAGGGGCCTGAATATGGAAAAGAATTTGAGTCTTATATTGGTAAGGCATTTAAAAATATTGCCGAGCACTGTACCAATTCGAATATATATCGAAGTCTCGATCGTTTGTTAAATATATGGGAAGAGCGTGGAGTTTATGATGCCGAACATATTGTACAGTACCGTGCCATATTGCATGCGCAAGGTGAAAGTACAACACCAGAACTGGTGGTGGAAGAACCGCCAGCGAAACCGGTCGAAAAAAAACGTAAAAGTGATAATGCGGCCGGTGATGCGACAACCACATCAAGTAAAAAGTCTAAGTCATCCACAATCGCAACAACTGAAATCGCTAAAATTATAAGTGAAACGGTCGATGTGAATGGTACGCTGGAAACACATGTCACTCTTAATCCAGTCACGCCGAGCGGTGATCCACCCGAGCCCGAAGAATTAATCAAAGCTTTATTAGAATTAGAGAATTCGGCGTCAAGTGATGCTGTGGTTCGTGGTAAAATAGCAAATCTACCGTCAGAATTGTCTGACATTTCGTACCTTAGTAAAATCGAGGATAAAGAGGCTGCTGCACGTTTTGCAGTACAAGTAAACGAAGCAGTTCACCTATTGAACGAGTACAATGCTCGGCTAGCAACCGAAATGGAAAATCGTAAACGACTTGCAGTAATGCTGCACGATTTTCTTCAAGAGCAGAAAGAACTGCTGGTACAGGCCGAACAGCGTATGGATGATTATAGTAAAAAACTGAATAAAGTGAAAACATTACAGCGAGAGGTGCGAAACCATTTACAAAATTTACCTGATTTAAAACAATTACCGGACGTAACGGGTGGACTGGCACCTCTACCATCGGCCGGCGATCTATTCAATATTCACTAAACTAACCGTAGATTATGCTTGTCACTTTAAAATTATAGTATAGCAATAGTGCGATCGCTCATTATGAAGTTTTGAACTCCCCTACCTAATCCTGGTCCTTTAACGCTTAAGGTTATTTCAGTTTTGTTGGGGGATCGCAAAGTTTTTAGTGCGTGCTCATACGATCCTCACAAAAGGTTTTTAAAATTTGAATTATGAACTTGTTAAATGATAAATTTAGTTATTTAAATTGAATAAATAAGAAACTATGTATATGACGGAAAATATTTGATAAGATGTACGAATGGGCGTTTTATTTTATAGTTGATAAGAGGATGAAATCGCTGGAATTACCCAAAAGAAATGTTGGCTTGTTTGAAAATTAATAATGTAGTTATTATAAATAATCATAGATGGCAGTAATAATTATATTAATAATGTATTCATTTAGGCGAAGTAGTATAAATAATAACGCGATTGTTGGTCCGTACCGAATAAACAACCCGGCTCAAATCTGTGATCACATATTGATTTTGAGACCAACAGACGATGAGAATCGATACGGCTCCAATACATCTTTTCTACCGTTACACTTTAATCCAATCACAAAGATAGTTTCTACGTTGGACATGTGTGATGTGATTAAAGAGTATAAAGAAATAAAAAGATTGTTCCATCCTAAATACGCATAGATCGTTGTAAGTTCTGTTGATTCAGAATGACCTTAATCAAATGTGAATATTAATCATTTTTAAACGCGTTAATGGAAGCGTTTAATTTTTCTGGTTTTGTATTTTAAGTTACCAGTCCACCATAGGCCCTTCATTTCTAGAAAAGGATACTGTTGTAGTGTTCTCAGAGAATCATGATCATGAATAAATACTTTACGAGACATACTGCATAATATAAAAACATATAGTATTACCATCATAAGAAAAAACAATTTACCCATTGATATTCCAGATGCCCGGTCGATGGAATATCGTCAACTTTTAGAACAAAATATATGACATTTAGGCGATTATACCTTTACAAATATTTTGATTATTTTAAAACGATAGTAGCGACATCTAGCACGTCAATGGGCTAACTTACCATGGTAGTACTATGTGTGTTTATATTATGCATACTGGTACCCCCGACGACAGGAGCCAGTTATAATGGTTTTCCCTATTTTAATGCAATGTCGCATACTTTAGGAATTTGTTTATTTAGATCATTTAACCGAAAATGCATTTTCGACTCAATTCTCACCATCACAAAATGAAGTTACTTAAAAATAAAAATTTAAACAGTTGCCATTTATAATTTGCAAATAATGCCATTATCAATTTTTTATGGCCGTTTCTCTTAATGACTCGATCTACCTCCCAAACGACTAACCACTCTAATTATAACGAAATTTATGAGCGTTTTATGAGTATCAATAATATAATGTCAACACAAAAAAAAAAAAATCGCGAATCGAAAGTCGACGTTCGCAACAACGAAAGTAAAAGTAAATTAAATCATTTTCTTCATTTTCTTATTTTCATCTTATGTGTTTTATGATTACCATACTAAACTAAAAGAGAATTTAGGTTCGTGTATGACTTTCTTAAATATTTTTATGGTTTGATGATTTTATAAATTTTTGCTTGACGTTTTAAAATTCACGAAAAATTATGGTTGTGTGAGGATATGATATAGGGATGTCAACCATTTAGGCTTCGTGGAATCTCTGGTTAGTATTATTGAGCCATTTATATATATGTATATATATATATATATATATATATATATATATATATATATATATAACAATTGTACTATGTCCAGTTGATACAACAGTTTCAAATACAAGAACACCAGAATGACTCAACACAGCAACATACCACCATTCATGGTATGCAACAAAATTCTTCGCTCAATCAACGGCAAGTCATTCAGCAACTGCAGCAACAACAACAAACATCTCCTCCAGCTTAACAAATTATAATGTAGCCTCAACTACATCTTGTCGAACATAATCAGCAGAATCTTCAACAGACTACAGCAAATGAATCTCGGTGTGCAACAGACCACCTAACGCAAAATTAGAATCGGGCTAGTCAAACCCAACCGGTACAGCAGCTACATCAGTGCAATTGGCAGCGCGCTCCCGTACCAGTTCAACAAATTCATCAGCAACAACAGCAAACTATTTCTAGATATTTACCACCTAATAAACTGAATACACCAAGTATCATAATAATTGCTCCTATCCCTAAAACAACACATTCAGTATAACCATGTAGTCCAGTAAATATAGTCCGAGAACAAGTTTAAAGTAATTTATAGATTAGCAGATTTTTTTGCCAGCAGCATCATCTACGTGGTCCTAATCTTTACAATCGTCATTAGATGTCGCTGCAGTAGTCTTAAAAAACAGAATTACAGCAGTGGTGGTGTCTTAAAATCCTACATCATCATCAAACGAAGCGTTCACTCCTCCCAAATTTCGATTTCGTCACATGAATCACCCGTTTTACAACAAACAAATGAAGAAGCGAAAAAAGTAACGACAGCACCGACTAACCGTAAAATGACAACCGATGAATACCGACGTTAAAATCAACAACCGCCAACTTTTAAATACGCTAACAATCGAGCTGGTCTTGTTGTAAATTCTTCAATTAAGAACAAAGCAAATCTACTAACAACATAAAATTGATGCGTCCAAATTACGAACGGATTTAGTATATTATTCTGACATTGATGTGCTATGTATTAATTTTGGAAAATTGTAACCAAATAACCATGGTAAATCCGTTCGTAATTTGGTTAATTTTGACAGTTTGTCTAATTTACAAATTTACTTTTTCTTATTTACAGCCATAATAAAATAAATAAATTTACAGCTGGTCAAGGAGAGACTGACTCTAGGATCATTCGAAACGTTTACACTAATTAGTTTCATCTATATCGTGGTGCAGGTCGACTGTCAGTGTGGTAATAACCACACTAAAAATAACTCTCCTAAAGTTGCCTGTCACAGTCTTAACCATATGACGACGCGTTCGTTGTACAAGAATCTCCATGACCTCTTGTATTTGTCTTTTGAGATTTTTGACGATTTTATTGCATTACACTGCTCTGGCTTCAAATTACACAAATGTTGATGAAAATTACCGAAGTCGTGAAAAAAGTAAAAGGACAGTTTTTTAGTATCCAATTTTTTGGTTTATTTCTTGAATACTAACAAATTCCTAACCGTACCCTTTTTACAATTTCGCAAAAGACTACTTTGTTTCAATCGTTGAAAATTTACTGTAAAATTGCAAATATTCATGTCATTAAAAGTCATCGCTCATCAGAATACTATGATTGTATATATAGTAAAATCTTAAGACAGTCGTCTTTGTATATCGCTTTACGTGTATTTCTTTCATAAAAATAAAAATTACAACAATAATATCGAGTTACTACTATTACTCTATACAAAACATTACTCCCATCCGATCAATTCAACAAAATAAAAAAATTGAGCAAAACGAAAAAAAACTTCGCACACTGTCCAACAAATAATATAGTAATAATGGGTCTTTACAGGCCATTGCTGGCCTTTACTGTATAACCATCCGGCTTCATCAATCCTAATCAACGAATTCAGTCATAAGCTTGCTGAAATTTTAGCATTACAAAATCATCCTCCGCTAATCGTAGCGATTCTCTTCAGTGTGGTGTAAGAACTATGCCGTAAGATTTTTTGCATTTTGAGCGATCTCCTTTCTTTACTATAGGATATAACGCGACCTCTTTCCATTAATCGGCTATAACTTCATTTTGCTGAAGTTCCACTGAATATATCTAGAACTCTGATGTATTACAATATATTCCGAAAACGGTTTCTGTTTAATCTTTGTATGTTCAGGGTTAATTTCTCGTAGGACAGATTTTCATATTGCACATCTTTCCGTTTACAAATTCGCTCTGCGAGACATGCTTCTTCTGGCAATACAAAGTGGATACGCAACTATAATATCAAACGTAAAAATCGTTTGGGAAGCCTTATAATATGTACTATAATAATATAATAATATAATAATATAATAATATAATAATATAATAATATAATAATATAATAATATAATAATATAATAATATAATAATATAATAATATAATAATATAATAATATAATAATATAATAATATAATAATATAATAATATAATAATATAATAATATAATAATATAATAATATAATAATATAATAATATAATAATATAATAATATAATAATATAATAATATAATAATATAATAATATAATAATATAATAATATAATAATATAATAATATAATAATATAATAATATAATAATATAATAATATAATAATATAATAATATAATAATATAATAATATAATAATATAATAATATAATAATATAATAATATAATAATATAATAATATAATAATATAATAATATAATAATATAATAATATAATAATATAATAATATAATAATATAATAATATAATAATATAATAATATAATAATATAATAATATAATAATATAATAATATAATAATATAATAATATAATAATATAATAATATAATAATATAATAATATAATAATATAATAATATAATAATATAATAATATAATAATATAATAATATAATAATATAATAATATAATAATATAATAATATAATAATATAATAATATAATAATATAATAATATAATAATATAATAATATAATAATATAATAATATAATAATATAATAATATAATAATATAATAATATAATAATATAATAATATAATAATATAATAATATAATAATATAATAATATAATAATATAATAATATAATAATATAATAATATAATAATATAATAATATAATAATATAATAATATAATAATATAATAATATAATAATATAATAATATAATAATATAATAATATAATAATATAATAATATAATAATATAATAATATAATAATATAATAATATAATAATATAATAATATAATAATATAATAATATAATAATATAATAATATAATAATATAATAATATAATAATATAATAATATAATAATATAATAATATAATAATATAATAATATAATAATATAATAATATAATAATATAATAATATAATAATATAATAATATAATAATATAATAATATAATAATATAATAATATAATAATATAATAATATAATAATATAATAATATAATAATATAATAATATAATAATATAATAATATAATAATATAATAATATAATAATATAATAATATAATAATATAATAATATAATAATATAATAATATAATAATATAATAATATAATAATATAATAATATAATAATATAATAATATAATAATATAATAATATAATAATATAATAATATAATAATATAATAATATAATAATATAATAATATAATAATATAATAATATAATAATATAATAATATAATAATATAATAATATAATAATATAATAATATAATAATATAATAATATAATAATATAATAATATAATAATATAATAATATAATAATATAATAATATAATAATATAATAATATAATAATATAATAATATAATAATATAATAATATAATAATATAATAATATAATAATATAATAATATAATAATATAATAATATAATAATATAATAATATAATAATATAATAATATAATAATATAATAATATAATAATATAATAATATAATAATATAATAATATAATAATATAATAATATAATAATATAATAATATAATAATATAATAATATAATAATATAATAATATAATAATATAATAATATAATAATATAATAATATAATAATATAATAATATAATAATATAATAATATAATAATATAATAATATAATAATATAATAATATAATAATATAATAATATAATAATATAATAATATAATAATATAATAATATAATAATATAATAATATAATAATATAATAATATAATAATATAATAATATAATAATATAATAATATAATAATATAATAATATAATAATATAATAATATAATAATATAATAATATAATAATATAATAATATAATAATATAATAATATAATAATATAATAATATAATAATATAATAATATAATAATATAATAATATAATAATATAATAATATAATAATATAATAATATAATAATATAATAATATAATAATATAATAATATAATAATATAATAATATAATAATATAATAATATAATAATATAATAATATAATAATATAATAATATAATAATATAATAATATAATAATATAATAATATAATAATATAATAATATAATAATATAATAATATAATAATATAATAATATAATAATATAATAATATAATAATATAATAATATAATAATATAATAATATAATAATATAATAATATAATAATATAATAATATAATAATATAATAATATAATAATATAATAATATAATAATATAATAATATAATAATATAATAATATAATAATATAATAATATAATAATATAATAATATAATAATATAATAATATAATAATATAATAATATAATAATATAATAATATAATAATATAATAATATAATAATATAATAATATAATAATATAATAATATAATAATATAATAATATAATAATATAATAATATAATAATATAATAATATAATAATATAATAATATAATAATATAATAATATAATAATATAATAATATAATAATATAATAATATAATAATATAATAATATAATAATATAATAATATAATAATATAATAATATAATAATATAATAATATAATAATATAATAATATAATAATATAATAATATAATAATATAATAATATAATAATATAATAATATAATAATATAATAATATAATAATATAATAATATAATAATATAATAATATAATAATATAATAATATAATAATATAATAATATAATAATATAATAATATAATAATATAATAATATAATAATATAATAATATAATAATATAATAATATAATAATATAATAATATAATAATATAATAATATAATAATATAATAATATAATAATATAATAATATAATAATATAATAATATAATAATATAATAATATAATAATATAATAATATAATAATATAATAATATAATAATATAATAATATAATAATATAATAATATAATAATATAATAATATAATAATATAATAATATAATAATATAATAATATAATAATATAATAATATAATAATATAATAATATAATAATATAATAATATAATAATATAATAATATAATAATATAATAATATAATAATATAATAATATAATAATATAATAATATAATAATATAATAATATAATAATATAATAATATAATAATATAATAATATAATAATATAATAATATAATAATATAATAATATAATAATATAATAATATAATAATATAATAATATAATAATATAATAATATAATAATATAATAATATAATAATATAATAATATAATAATATAATAATATAATAATATAATAATATAATAATATAATAATATAATAATATAATAATATAATAATATAATAATATAATAATATAATAATATAATAATATAATAATATAATAATATAATAATATAATAATATAATAATATAATAATATAATAATATAATAATATAATAATATAATAATATAATAATATAATAATATAATAATATAATAATATAATAATATAATAATATAATAATATAATAATATAATAATATAATAATATAATAATATAATAATATAATAATATAATAATATAATAATATAATAATATAATAATATAATAATATAATAATATAATAATATAATAATATAATAATATAATAATATAATAATATAATAATATAATAATATAATAATATAATAATATAATAATATAATAATATAATAATATAATAATATAATAATATAATAATATAATAATATAATAATATAATAATATAATAATATAATAATATAATAATATAATAATATAATAATATAATAATATAATAATATAATAATATAATAATATAATAATATAATAATATAATAATATAATAATATAATAATATAATAATATAATAATATAATAATATAATAATATAATAATATAATAATATAATAATATAATAATATAATAATATAATAATATAATAATATAATAATATAATAATATAATAATATAATAATATAATAATATAATAATATAATAATATAATAATATAATAATATAATAATATAATAATATAATAATATAATAATATAATAATATAATAATATAATAATATAATAATATAATAATATAATAATATAATAATATAATAATATAATAATATAATAATATAATAATATAATAATATAATAATATAATAATATAATAATATAATAATATAATAATATAATAATATAATAATATAATAATATAATAATATAATAATATAATAATATAATAATATAATAATATAATAATATAATAATATAATAATATAATAATATAATAATATAATAATATAATAATATAATAATATAATAATATAATAATATAATAATATAATAATATAATAATATAATAATATAATAATATAATAATATAATAATATAATAATATAATAATATAATAATATAATAATATAATAATATAATAATATAATAATATAATAATATAATAATATAATAATATAATAATATAATAATATAATAATATAATAATATAATAATATAATAATATAATAATATAATAATATAATAATATAATAATATAATAATATAATAATATAATAATATAATAATATAATAATATAATAATATAATAATATAATAATATAATAATATAATAATATAATAATATAATAATATAATAATATAATAATATAATAATATAATAATATAATAATATAATAATATAATAATATAATAATATAATAATATAATAATATAATAATATAATAATATAATAATATAATAATATAATAATATAATAATATAATAATATAATAATATAATAATATAATAATATAATAATATAATAATATAATAATATAATAATATAATAATATAATAATATAATAATATAATAATATAATAATATAATAATATAATAATATAATAATATAATAATATAATAATATAATAATATAATAATATAATAATATAATAATATAATAATATAATAATATAATAATATAATAATATAATAATATAATAATATAATAATATAATAATATAATAATATAATAATATAATAATATAATAATATAATAATATAATAATATAATAATATAATAATATAATAATATAATAATATAATAATATAATAATATAATAATATAATAATATAATAATATAATAATATAATAATATAATAATATAATAATATAATAATATAATAATATAATAATATAATAATATAATAATATAATAATATAATAATATAATAATATAATAATATAATAATATAATAATATAATAATATAATAATATAATAATATAATAATATAATAATATAATAATATAATAATATAATAATATAATAATATAATAATATAATAATATAATAATATAATAATATAATAATATAATAATATAATAATATAATAATATAATAATATAATAATATAATAATATAATAATATAATAATATAATAATATAATAATATAATAATATAATAATATAATAATATAATAATATAATAATATAATAATATAATAATATAATAATATAATAATATAATAATATAATAATATAATAATATAATAATATAATAATATAATAATATAATAATATAATAATATAATAATATAATAATATAATAATATAATAATATAATAATATAATAATATAATAATATAATAATATAATAATATAATAATATAATAATATAATAATATAATAATATAATAATATAATAATATAATAATATAATAATATAATAATATAATAATATAATAATATAATAATATAATAATATAATAATATAATAATATAATAATATAATAATATAATAATATAATAATATAATAATATAATAATATAATAATATAATAATATAATAATATAATAATATAATAATATAATAATATAATAATATAATAATATAATAATATAATAATATAATAATATAATAATATAATAATATAATAATATAATAATATAATAATATAATAATATAATAATATAATAATATAATAATATAATAATATAATAATATAATAATATAATAATATAATAATATAATAATATAATAATATAATAATATAATAATATAATAATATAATAATATAATAATATAATAATATAATAATATAATAATATAATAATATAATAATATAATAATATAATAATATAATAATATAATAATATAATAATATAATAATATAATAATATAATAATATAATAATATAATAATATAATAATATAATAATATAATAATATAATAATATAATAATATAATAATATAATAATATAATAATATAATAATATAATAATATAATAATATAATAATATAATAATATAATAATATAATAATATAATAATATAATAATATAATAATATAATAATATAATAATATAATAATATAATAATATAATAATATAATAATATAATAATATAATAATATAATAATATAATAATATAATAATATAATAATATAATAATATAATAATATAATAATATAATAATATAATAATATAATAATATAATAATATAATAATATAATAATATAATAATATAATAATATAATAATATAATAATATAATAATATAATAATATAATAATATAATAATATAATAATATAATAATATAATAATATAATAATATAATAATATAATAATATAATAATATAATAATATAATAATATAATAATATAATAATATAATAATATAATAATATAATAATATAATAATATAATAATATAATAATATAATAATATAATAATATAATAATATAATAATATAATAATATAATAATATAATAATATAATAATATAATAATATAATAATATAATAATATAATAATATAATAATATAATAATATAATAATATAATAATATAATAATATAATAATATAATAATATAATAATATAATAATATAATAATATAATAATATAATAATATAATAATATAATAATATAATAATATAATAATATAATAATATAATAATATAATAATATAATAATATAATAATATAATAATATAATAATATAATAATATAATAATATAATAATATAATAATATAATAATATAATAATATAATAATATAATAATATAATAATATAATAATATAATAATATAATAATATAATAATATAATAATATAATAATATAATAATATAATAATATAATAATATAATAATATAATAATATAATAATATAATAATATAATAATATAATAATATAATAATATAATAATATAATAATATAATAATATAATAATATAATAATATAATAATATAATAATATAATAATATAATAATATAATAATATAATAATATAATAATATAATAATATAATAATATAATAATATAATAATATAATAATATAATAATATAATAATATAATAATATAATAATATAATAATATAATAATATAATAATATAATAATATAATAATATAATAATATAATAATATAATAATATAATAATATAATAATATAATAATATAATAATATAATAATATAATAATATAATAATATAATAATATAATAATATAATAATATAATAATATAATAATATAATAATATAATAATATAATAATATAATAATATAATAATATAATAATATAATAATATAATAATATAATAATATAATAATATAATAATATAATAATATAATAATATAATAATATAATAATATAATAATATAATAATATAATAATATAATAATATAATAATATAATAATATAATAATATAATAATATAATAATATAATAATATAATAATATAATAATATAATAATATAATAATATAATAATATAATAATATAATAATATAATAATATAATAATATAATAATATAATAATATAATAATATAATAATATAATAATATAATAATATAATAATATAATAATATAATAATATAATAATATAATAATATAATAATATAATAATATAATAATATAATAATATAATAATATAATAATATAATAATATAATAATATAATAATATAATAATATAATAATATAATAATATAATAATATAATAATATAATAATATAATAATATAATAATATAATAATATAATAATATAATAATATAATAATATAATAATATAATAATATAATAATATAATAATATAATAATATAATAATATAATAATATAATAATATAATAATATAATAATATAATAATATAATAATATAATAATATAATAATATAATAATATAATAATATAATAATATAATAATATAATAATATAATAATATAATAATATAATAATATAATAATATAATAATATAATAATATAATAATATAATAATATAATAATATAATAATATAATAATATAATAATATAATAATATAATAATATAATAATATAATAATATAATAATATAATAATATAATAATATAATAATATAATAATATAATAATATAATAATATAATAATATAATAATATAATAATATAATAATATAATAATATAATAATATAATAATATAATAATATAATAATATAATAATATAATAATATAATAATATAATAATATAATAATATAATAATATAATAATATAATAATATAATAATATAATAATATAATAATATAATAATATAATAATATAATAATATAATAATATAATAATATAATAATATAATAATATAATAATATAATAATATAATAATATAATAATAAAATACAAATATTTCTGAGAGGCGAACCGTTTTTTGCAGGCACTGAGGTAGCAGTCGACGACAATGCCTCATCGGGTCTAGAGAACAATACCAAAAAGAAACCGATGGAACCAGATTGTTAATATACGCAGACAGTTATGTACAATACGAAACATGAGCGCCCCCTTAACCACAACGGCCATAATTGTTCGTCCAGCCGATAAATTTATTTATTTATTGAAGTACACAGCATCTTATATGTATATAGAGTTTCTTCTTTGCACATATCTCGAGTGAATGCATTATACAGTATTTCTTCTGCAACCGTTGAGGTTTCGCGTTTATTCACATATGAATGAGACAGTAATTCTTTATAATTTTTTTCTTCTTCATATATGTATACATTTCTACATCATATAACATACAAAGACAATTCGGTCGGTAATATACTACTATAAGAGAGCATAACACACAAAATATTGAAATATACAAAACTTAAATAGTTTTTAAACGACCTTCTTTAAAGTAACATCGTAAATATTGTGTTGAGTTAATTTCTTGTACAAAAAATCGAATTTAAAATTTTTTAATTTTTTTTTTAAACTTTCTTAAAACTAAAAAATCGAATTTCTTTTACGGCTTTTTTATTATATTGAAATAGTGGACTGTTGATTTGTTGTTTGTTTATTGTTGGCAATACAAAATTTTTTGTGCGTTTAAGTGAATATCATGAGTTTATTAAAATTTAAGTGAATTATACTAAGTGTTTTTAAAATAAGTGTATAACGGTGAATTAATTAGAAAACTTAATTATTTGTATATCTAACTATATTATTTGACAATGGCCAAATTAATAGTTTTAATAGTTTTATGTGTATCGATAGTGGCAACCCAAAAAAATGGACAAATTAACCAAAGTCTCGAAAAGGGAAATAAAATCGGTGAGTAACAAAAAAAAATGTATATACAAATTGTGCGGTGTGTGCCCGTGATTCCACTTGCACTTTTTTTATCGCGTATTAAAAATTTGCTCAAAATTGCTCAAAACACACATAATACATAATCATATATAGATAGTTTTGGTGGTTTTTCATAAAAATAACATTTTTAATTTTACATAAAAACAAAAAAAAAAAAATGAAAAAAATTCATTCCCGTCTATCATAATGTAAATATTTATATGTACTATAATTAATAATAATAATAGCGTATTTTGAAAGTAAATCTTATTATTGCAATAAATAAGATCATAAAATTAAAAAAAAATTACTTCACTAAATACAAATTTGAAATAATGTTTGTGTTACAACATCTCGATTTTTGTAATCTAGATTTTACGGTGCTTGCAATTTATAGCGACATAATTCAGTTGTTTGATCGATTCCGTATCCGCTGAATTGTTTAAGCTATTCTAATAAATTCTATAGTTTCTATATACAGAGCCTAGTACCTTGTAAATGTAATGTACGGTTTCGGGCCCTAAACTGCACACTATATAGGTTAAGACTGTAATGATCAAAAAAATTCAACTCAAATGAAAATCCCGATAAACGATGTTAAGGCACCACTGGAATTTATAGCCTAGTAGGTAACTAATTAATTTGATTTATTAATTGAATTTTTAACATTTTCATGTATTCTGCACACTCGCTCATTCGACATTAATTAATAAAACCAAATAAAAAATAAAATATCTGTAACAGTTGTCGGGTAATAATAAGATGTTAGAAAGTTGTCGTATACTATACCATCGAGCACACATAACCCATACGTGATGCATTGAAAGACATATCCAAATATGTCAAAAAATCTTAAGCTATCGTAGGTATAGTAAAAATTTCAGTGTGTATATTGTTAGTTGTACGATCAACGAAACATTTTTGTTTACAAATAAATATTCCGGTTCAGTAGCATATAATAATCGGCATAATAACCGGATGAATTGTAAACATTTTTATTATTTACATAATTTACATAATTTACATATTTTGAAGATTTATGAGATACAACACTGTATACAGGTTGTAATCATATAACACCGTACATCGTAATTTAACAGGTTCCACGCAGAAAGACAGAAAAACAATCATGTTCCAATAAATAATGTATAAAGTATTAAGTTCTACATTTAATTGTGTTTTATCTATAAAATAAGTTTCCACTAAATATTAGGTTCCACAGTACTAATAAACTCAAATATCATGTTGCAAATAATATTCTTTTATATTCCATATTGCTAACTTGAAAAAATAAAGCCTATACTAAAAGTGATAAAATAGATATGATTCCACAATAATATTTGTCTAAACGATGTATAAGAACAATGTTAAGTTCCACATAACGTATTTATGTGAGAAAAATTGTATTTTTATTATTTTGTGATGTACCAAAAAATATGTGTTATTTTATTAAAAAGTGAAGTTTATTTTATTTAATAACAAATATATAAAATATCACAAGCCCATGAAATTAGGTTCCACAATAATATTTAGTATAAATATTAGGTTCCATATTACTATTACTATTATGCTAGTTAAAAATATACTTTACGTTACAATTTCGATTTAAGTTGAATATCAAATATTATGTTCCACAAAATAAAAATGTCTAAAATTTCCTAATACTCTGCGCATTCCGTAAAAATTGGCATATCCTCGGCAGTCTTATTGTCGCGAAATGTACTTATGCGATAAAGGATCAATAACGGTCGTGCCTACGTTATAAAATAGTGGTGCTGTACTGACACTTTCTGCAGGTAAATGTGCCATTAATTGTTGAGATTGCCTTGGTTTTACACGACAACACGTTACTCACTGCCTGTAAATCTTTTTTGTCTCCTGTTTTCCTTTTGTAGGTCAGTAGGATGTAGATCGATTCATTTGCATGAATCATAATGCGGTAAGCGTAATAATCCAAACAGGAAATTTTCTTCGTCGACTCTTCGTTCGTGTTTGGTTATAACATACCTAAGACCGGTATGAACAAAACTCTTATCTATAAGAGTAGCAGGATCGGCCCTTAGGATTTTATAATGGTTTAATCGCGTTCAAATACGTTACCACAGGCAGGTATAAGCCACCACTAAGGCAAAATTGTTATTCATCAAGTTACCTTGATGAAGGTAGGTGCCTTATTTTATATATTTTTGGACAAAGGTACCTCCACTTTAGAAAAAATTGAATATAATAAAAAAAACTGTCCGAGTTCCTGAGTAGTCATCAGCCGACCATTCATCTAAACAAAATCTGCATAGATATTCGGTGTTAGTGTCATCAAATCCAGTTATTTTGCTGTATAAAGTGCAACTCACAGGATCATATGCGTTGGCTGCTTGGTCCAGCTTTTTTCGGGAAAAACTCCCATTGAGCGGTATCAATATGCAAGCAGAAATCGGATTTGCGTGTTGTCTTGGAGGAAATCATACTTCTAGGGACAAATATCCTGTTGCAGGTTAGGAAATAAATCCAAAAAAACTAGAATGTGAGGACCAGTATATTCTTCACACTCACTGAACTAATGATGGATGTTACATTGTCCGATTGCCATTTTCGAAAAGTCCGTCATATTTGGGTAAATCTTATAATATTGCAATGAACTTGAAGAACTTGAAGATGAGGCTTTACCACATCCCCGAAATGAGAGCAAGCCAGCGATATCCAACAGATATATCACCGAATTGAAGTTGCGGAATTTTCAGTTCAATTCAATCGAGGAGGTTTTGGAGAATAGAAAACAAATCACGAAACTACTGTAGGAAGGAGGTTTCTCATTATCCAAATTTTATTTCAATGAAGAAGCGAATATTCAAACAATTGACACCCAGCATCGAGAGAAATTCCTCAAAATCTTTGGCAACCAACAAGTGTTGTTTTTCGGTATTCCTACCCTCCCAATAGTACTTCTGATAAAATTACGAAACGAAGTCCTTTAAGAAATGGCGAGTTTATTTGATCCAGTATAGGATTGTTATGTCTAAGTTAAATCCGGGTTAAATGTGGATCGGTCAACTAGTTGGCACGCTCAATTAATCTCACTTGGAACTATTACGATTCCAAGGTTTATGTGCAGAGGCCTCAAAGGCACCAAAATCGACTTGCATGCTTTTTCGGAAGCAAATGATACCTGCGTGTACCTCCGTTCATGTTTCGAGAACCGACGCCCGGTAATTCGATTGCTTTTGTCCTAAGCTTTTCTCCTGACTGCTACTTCGTTGCCTCTTCTGCAGATAAGGGCGCAGAGACAAACGCAATTCTTATAATTTTACAATTTTCACACATCCTCGAGATAGATGGTCTACCTTCAGTTGATTTTGAGTAAACATTATACACATAAACCGTTATATACCTCAGATAGTGCTTGGTATCCGCCATGTCACAGGCCATAGCCCTTTGGATGATGTAAAAAGGAAGCTACACGGGCAATTTTCAATTTAGTTAGTTATAGCTGTATTTTTTATGGTGACCTTGTCACTAAAAGCACGAATCAATATTAAAATACAAATCTTATAGTGAAAGTCATGGAGCCAAATTTGCAAAGTACTTAACTACTTACCTCATGAGATTAGGTAGCTAAATCCATTCCAAAATTAACCTTTTGTTTAGCTCAATTCGAAAGTGATGCATTTTAATTAGAGCTATAATAGTCTAAATATACATTTAAAGTTAATGTCATCAAACTGAAACCGAAAGGTGTCAAATCAAATAAAATAATTAACTAAATTACCGTGTCGCTGCATGTCTAAATTTAGAAAAAACCTTTCGCTTTCAATTTTTAACATTTTCGATAAACAAAAATTTTGAAGCGCATCGCACTTAAAACTGTATAATGATAGTAATTTATATGATGACGGGAATTTTATTGGTTTTTAGTAGTAGTTAAGATATTTAACTGGATGAACCAGTTTACAGATTGGTTTATACGAAACTTAACACCCACATTGTCTTATTTGAATATATAGGATGATATACTGACCGGTTTTGCGTTGATCTTTAAATAATTATCACTATAATAGTTTCCAAGTTTACCGAATGACACATATTACAGTTATTACTATCGGTATCGTATCTGGTTATTTAAATATTCATAATAAACCGAGGATTAGTGTAAATTAGTCAGGTAGCTAAATAAATTATGTTACATAGTTTTGTTAATTGAATGCTCACGCGAAAATCATAATTAATTAAGCGATCAATCATATTTTGCCAATTTTAAATTATGTATTCAACAAAAACTATTGTTCATTGTTCAAGAACATATTACATTCACTGTATAGTTAACAGCGTGTTGTTGAAAACGATCATAGTATAGTAAATAATGCTAATTTGCTGTGCACATCGCATCGTAATTGAGAATTATTTATGCAAATATCTTAGTCGTATCGGAGTTGCAGCTATTTCGGTAAATACATTTTCAATTATATTACTGTAAATAAACATTTGCTAGGCTCAGGTCTTCGATCGGCTCAAAATTAGTGACTCCATCAATGTTAATGTCCTCTGGGCTATCCAGAGGTCTTCGTGAATCTAGGCAGATTGAATTTCTTTTAATCGAAATAATTCAACAAAATGTTTGGATACGTTCGTTACCCGCGCCATCTGAGATAATTTGATTTTGATGTTTGCTCTATCTTTGAAATTGTATTTGTACTAGAAACATTGGTTTACCTAAATATTTTACTATTTTGCCTGGGACCCATTTCTCCCCTCGGGAATTATTTCAAGTATATATCACTGCTCGATGTTCTCGAATCGCTTGTTTGGATCGGCTCAATGAATTTGTTTTGAATAAGCTGCTAGTGTTAATCCTTTACCAGCTTCATTAAAGTAAAAGGCAATGTTATTGTCTTTTGATATTTTGAAATTGCTCCTGGTTCCATGTAAAAACTCATTCGGTAAGTTATCGTTGTTTCCTTTCTCCGGTTATTACATTTGTCATGGCCACCTTAAATGTTCTGTTTCAAAGGGTCATGCCGGATGGAAATCCAAAGTGGACAAGAGTTCCACACTATTACATTAAATTACCTCTAATGTTTACTACTTGGACGGCCTATCATACCTTGATTAACCTTATGAAGAGCTTTGTGTTTGCTGTCACTTTTAACTCATGTGTCTGCATATAATACCTTACATATAAATGTAACCTTGCATTTTACAGCGGCATCGTGTACACGTTTGCAAACGTCGCATACGAATCACTCGGTTTCATTTTTAGTTTGGGGCTTGATTTTTGGGCTATGAATAAAGTCTGAAGCATTTATGTGAAGCTATTGAAACCTGACACTTTTGTGCACCCAGTCAACCAGCATAACAACTGTTATCGTATTTGGTTTGAGCGGCGAGTGTGATGCGGATAATCTCAAGCATTTTACGTGTTCACAACGAGCGTACAATTGAGTGTTTAAAGTTTGTTCCTGCTACTGTTATACTTTACTGTAAACCGTTCCTGAATTTTATAAATGAACGGGTTTCCGTTTAGTGCATGGTCATTATAGTTTTCATTCTGGCTCCTCATATATTCGAATTTCTTTTGCGTAAGAAATTTGCTGGTTTCTTTTTTAGTGCTAAGATAATCCATTTGGCTATTTTCGGTGTTCCGAGTTAGCCACTTTTCAAGTAGCTTGTGCTTATTTGCAACGCTAAGATGGCACTATATATGCGGATACCTTAATTGGGTGTAAAATATTGAAATACTTTTAAATATTTGCTGCTGCAGCTAGATCTTTTAGGTTTTACTCATTTACAAGAAATTTAGCACTAATTGATCTCCAGTGTAATACGAACATTCGTATTTCTCTTTTTTTTTAATCCTTGCAATCTTTTCTGGGGCCGAAGCTCTTTCGCGCTAATTTAACGTCCTTCTTTACGCCGTCACCAGCTAAATCAAGGAAGTATGAATACAGGTTCGCTTTGAATATACACATCGCATGTGAATACGATTCGTGAAATATGAAATTGGTTTAAATAAAACTATAAACTGATGAAAAAGCGCCTTTTTTCTTGTTAGGTTAGAATAGGAATGATGATTTCCTTTTTTTCATAATTTATTTGACAGAAAAATTTGTTTTAGTACAACTGCGTTCACACTTATCTGATACATATATAACTTATATTAAAAATTCAGCTATTATAATTCAAAATATTTTAAATAAACAAATAACGGTTTAAACTGTGAAATTTATTTCGTCGTTCGAATGGTAAACGAACTGATGACAAATATGGAAGAGATAGTTACAGAAAAAGGCCTGTTGTGTTTATAGGTTTACTATACAATAAACCATTATTTTCAATTATGAATTGCTGTCAACCTCATTCATTCCATTTCACTTATTGGTCCGTATTATTAAACAAATAATTTATTAACGCGTAGGTCGCCTCGTATATGCCACAACCAATTAAATGTAAATAAACATTAACACAATGTCCTACAATATTGTTCAATAAATTAAATACTTAACTGCAATATGATAGTACTCACCAAATTAATAAACAGTCAATTAACATTCTCCAAATTGCAAATATATATAGCTATATTGTCAAAAGTGCATGTGAAAAGCTTTTCAAGATTTTATCGAGATCGATCTTACTTATACTTTGCAAACAAAACAAAAAACTGGTTAAATTATTTGTTTGCATCGTTAAACAGCATTCAAATCAACACCTTTGGCTACACACACATAAACACATAATCACACACACACACACAATCAAAAATCGAACAATGTACCACCAGCACCATTCAAACTCAATTAAAACTTTCTTTTCGTTGTTTGGTACACGACTGTCTTATGAGAGTAAAACCAATCCGCGTATCCAAACGTCAAATTATAACAAGTAATCAAACTGTGAAATTGATTATTTCTCAAGTCAATAAAATAAATTCTAATTCGAATATAATTACTATGTCAATAATAAGCGCATCCCACCCAATCACGCTTCGTTTCGTAATTCATAATAATATTTTGACAACAACAAAAAACTGTTTTTGTTTCTCTGTTCATTTTGAACTTTCTGAACCGGGCGGATTCTAGAGCATCTTCAATGATTTCTCTCATAAATAATTTCGATTTTATTGCAACGTTAATTTTAATTCAATTTTTTTTACCGTTATTTTGGCAAATCGTCTTTTAATTAATTATATAATTACGGCTTGCAAACATATACACATACACATCGATTTTTTGGTGGTTGGTTTAGTGGGTACAAATTTTATTTTAACTTATCGACAATACGATATATGCACGATATTTTTGTACTTTCACCTGTTCAATCGTGTTTGTATTATGATCGGTTTTTTGTTTTTATTTAAACAAAATTTAAAAAGTGTTAAAAATTTATTGTTGATGTCAGATTGTTAGCAAAATATATTATATTGTTACCACAGGGATGGGTACTTTTACCATAAAAATGTACTCTCGTCGCGAGATTGTATCTCGCGTAAATGATTTATGTCATGCTTAAAAAAATGTGTAAATAAATAGCAAAAGTAGTTTATTGTGACAGATATGACTTTCTTATAATTTATGTGCGATGTTAAAGTTAGTTTTTGAAGGTATGCATAACTCTATAATAAAGTATACTTCGTGGTCTGTACTCAAAATTAATGATGCACATTATCATTTCAAGGAGTTCAAGACTTCGAAGTGAGGAAAAATAATATTGCATGTTTAATGATTACTGGCTTAAGCTAACAAATATTTGAGTATGTTGACTTATGTCATGTATGTCAACCGAGACGCGAAATTGTTTGATTCATTAAAATTTCCTAGATGAAATTAATCCCTATTTCAGCTAATAGATTTAGCCTTCGGCCAGACTTTCTTGAAATAGGTAGACCCAATAGCTTGTAAATGTTGGTCTCATTTACGATGATTGGCATGAACGTAATCTCTAATAGCAGATGACACTGAACGATTTATTCGTTCACTGGAATTAGGTTGTGGATGTTACTTAGAAGTCAATTGGTGCTTTACCCCATACTTCTGTAATATATCATTAAACAGTTATGCGGGAAATTCACTATCTTTTTCAATTATTATAGTCTCGGGAACAAAAAAGACACTAACGGAAACAGACGATTTTCAAAGAATTTGCAGACATTTTGAGTGGTAATATCACGCATAGGTTCTATGAAAGAAAACTTGTGAAAACTGATCGATTACAATAAAAAATGGCCCAAGAAAACCTAAAAAATTTTCTAAAATTGACGCTCGGTTTTATAAAAATTTGTCATAGGTGTTTTGGCTTTGAAAATAACAGCTGGACACTCCTTGCAAATATCACATGTAAGCAGGTTTTTGTCTGTCTAGATGATATGATTGTCTTAGACAATCGACCACTGACATACGATCTGTCGATGGCTCAGAGGAGGTGTGCATTACGAATTCTACAGGGCTCGTTAGTAACTGACCATATTATAGTCTCTACTAGAGTGCATCCAAAGACACCAGCTTACGTGTAATGATCATATTCCAAGATGCGATAAATCATGTAGCTTTTACAATAATTGCGTAGGTAGTTGGTAGTTCAAACGGAATATATGAACGTATAAGCTTCGAATAATTTTCGAATTTGAGTTTTGAACCTGGTTCTTGTCAGATTCTTAAAGAGAAATAAGTCTTTCTATAAGAAAAACCGAGTCAACCTGAGACATGGCGGCTTTGGTTTAATTCATAGCTCTGCCTGACACTCATGGCACTAGTCTTCAGATCAACCCGGACTCCAACGGATTCAATATCTTTAAATACCCCTTGACTCAGAAAATTTTGCAAGGTTACACCGAACAAATACTTTGGGGGTTTTAAAAGGATACCAAAATCTGGGAGGTGTTGGATTAGACTGCGAAAGTGCTCTAAATGTTCGGACTCGACTACCCATAAAAATATTGTGCTACGTTTCGCAAACCGTAATGGCATTCTCATGAACTCTAAAAGTCCATATAGCATTGTTATAGCAGTTTTGTGTATATTCCCAACAGGCTCAGACCGGTCTTTCTTAGAAAAGATAGTACAACCCTGGAAATTTAAGAAGCAGTTATAGATATGAGGATATCTGTCTGATACTGTCACATTGTTGAGCCTACAATAGTCTCCACAAGGTCGAGTTTCAGTACCTAAACTCATGTACTATTTTCATGTACCTAAACTTGCCTTTTGCACTTTGGTGCTTTTCTACATCTAACCGATGTTGTCGTGAAAATGTGAGAGTGAAGTGGTTCATCAATAGATACCTTTACACCTACAGATTGAAGGTACTCAAACAATTTATTTACATTTACATTGCCTTGAGCATACCCTCCCCTACTTATCAAATTATATAGATACTGTGTTAGTTCTGGAATGCAAATTCCACACGATCATCACTCACACTAGTATCTATATACACTTTCAAATGTGCAAAATATTGCGTTTGTATCTGGCAAAATTCTCTCCTAACTGATAACCAGATTTGCAGGAGCAACAATTAGATTCACTTGTTGAATTTTGTTTAATATGTTTGGGTTTGGTCCTTCAAGTTTTTTTGAGGACTGTTCCTGCCTGGAATATGGCAATCATTTGATTAATTAACGCATTACCTCTCATAATCGTTTGCACAGTTTCACGCATGGTGAATCCACTCTCTTTTATAATTGAGAGGTAAATCACCTATTTCAGATCATAGATTGTGTATTGAGGTTGAAATAATATGCATGTTGGAAGACACTAGCGTCTTTTGCATAGTGTCAGATACACTCTTATAAGCTTTCCATTTGGGGTTACCCATCCTTCTGATAACATTAGTCTTCTCTTACAACTATCAGTTAATTTTTCGATGTACATACTCTCATTATACTGTCATTATAGATTTGCACGATCAATTTTCCAAGGGAACCTTGGTTGAAAAAGCACCTGATATAGTTTCCTTGGAAGCACAAAATCATACGCGCTTTCAATGTCCAGAAATACCACCACAATTTCCTTTTTTTCCTTTCGCACTAACCACACATTCGTTGGCAGAGCGGTTGCGATGGAACCCAAAATCCGGTGTTACTACCAGGTATTCCTGCGCTAGAATTGTAGTAGTGTACAAGTATCACATCAATGCATTTTTTGGCCAGATGGTACCGCAAAATATCGCTTTTGCCAGATATGCTTGGGACATTGATCTGGCCAATACTCAAGTATTCATTAGATCTTACCATTTGTTCATCTTCCATTTACTCCATAGCTTGATCCAATTGGATCGCTATTTGCAGCTCATCGGGACTTCAGAAGCTGTAACTTTCCTTGTTCTCCTTTCTTTTGTGGCTGTTGTTGTTGTTGTTGGCATTTCTTGTCAGAAAACGGATTGTTATTAATAGAAGACTAACCTTTTGATTAGCCTTGCCTTCTCATTAATCAGGATCGTATAATATTTGAAAAAATATTGAATCTTGTAAACTGTCAGTTATCGTATTAAAAACTAATTAAAATAAATCGACCATCAGACATACCTCTGATTTAAGGTCACCATCACCACATTTCAATATCACACGCACGCAAATTAAATCGATTTCTTTGCCAAAGACATACAGATCATGTTCAAATATACGGTGTATCAATACGGAACTTTTTCTATAAAAAAAAAAAAAAAAATCCAAAGTCCATATATAAAATAATTGAATTGAAATACTTTTGGTATAATTCACAGATGCAATCATCGTCTTCGATATGGTTACAAAATTTACTTTCAATTTAATGTTGGTTACGTCTTTAGCTCGAAGAAGAGCAATTATTAAATGAATTCACCTTGTCCAATACGAAACGCATCAATCAAATTAAAAAATGTACACTCATCTGTGTACCAAAAGCCAAGCGGTCTAACATTTAACATTTGAAATAGATCTTAACCTGTTATTGTAAAGTAAAAAAAAAATGTTTGGTAAGATGAACTTTTTATTTAAATTTAAATTATCTTTAATTACATTTTGTATATGCGGTGTACTGGGCTTACACTTAACGTGTATAAAGCACTGTTTGACATTATAGGATTTATAAAAAAAAAAAAATTCCAACTCGAAGGCTACGCGAATTGGACCATGACAAGATTTAACATTACAAAAATGTGTAAGAAGGGAACATTTGACACTTAGATGTAAGATCAACATGATTGATTAAGAATATCTAAAATACGGAAATCTGTAACGTGGGACAGATGATGCAAATAAAGAAACCATCAATCAAATTTTGAAATGATGGTGTGTCAACATTTTGGGAATTTTCATTCGTATCTAAACGGAAGTTTTGATTTTATTTTTAAAAGATCAAGGTCTTTTTTTAATTATAGTCGTCTTACGTGAACTTTACGATGAAGATACGTAAATTATGAAGATACGTTGAAATGGTCAGATCGATTAATCAACAACAAAAAAAGGTATTAAAAATTTAATCACAAATCAAAATGTGTGTGCAACCAACATGTTCGACCGTAAGTTAATAACGATCGAATATTATGTTCCCGCTTGCTGTGGGTAGTGGCTTGACAAAAACACATAGTTGCTTTTATTTTCCCGGGCCTAATGCAAGGATAGTTAGGCGTCATGTATGTCAGCTCTTGTCTCTTTGTATTGGGTAGCTTGAAGTTTAAGTTCTTAGGACCTAGAAAGACAACTTTAGGTAGACCAACTTATTTTTGGTGGGTTTCTTTTATTATTCCCTATTTTGCTCATCGTTAAAGAGGGAAGAATTATTCAATAAAGAAAATAAACAAAGAAGAGAACAATGAAGAATTATGTTAGTTTAACGGTTATTCCCTTTGATTAAATGAACAGTTAAATGCTTCATCTAAAAGCAAGTCACAAAACTCTTAATACACACAAAATTCTAAAATGTATGTGCTAATAGGTTCAAGAAAAATATTAAACACGGAAACTAAATGAAATAACCGTTAAACTGACAAAATACGTCATTGATAAACATTTCAATCCACATTCATTTCTTGTTAAGGACATACATTAAAATACTATTCTAGGCTGCGGTGATATTGCATATAGCATTATTAGCCAGTTAAAACTGCATCTGCTTCATTACGAACTGGTAAATGACGCATCATATATTATTCACCATTGTGCAAGGCCGCTAACAACCTGATCAATATTTTTACAGTCGCACAATAACAAAATGCACACAAATATTTGTGTTATTGAATGAAATACAACCACAAAAATGTATAAACGGCTAGGCCTCATTAACCTTAAAATTATTCAATAATTCAATCTCTCTCGATGCAACAACATCATAAACACAAAAAATATTTATCGATACAGCAGAGCAACCTACTTAAGTGTGTGCGATATAATGAAAAATTTAAGCCATAAATTTAAATTTTTTAGCAAATTATTAATTTATTTATTTACGTATGTCATTATGTCTTTAAAAACT
Source organism: Tipula confusa (assembly GCA_963556175.1). Classification (NCBI taxonomy): domain Eukaryota; kingdom Metazoa; phylum Arthropoda; class Insecta; order Diptera; family Tipulidae; genus Tipula; species Tipula confusa. The sequence continues at coordinate 12,521,762 of OY744477.1, read as the reverse complement.
GGGTGTCTAAAGTATTTTTGATTGAAATAAATCCTTGGCCACCATACAACAAACTGATCTATACGGACGAGATCGTACCTACCTTTTAAACTGTACCTAATGCGGTTTATGTCGGTTAAATGTCAAAAACGTAAAATACAAACAGGCTTCGAGGTTGGGCATCTGATGACATTAAAAATGATATTACAATTCATAACGGAATTGGTCACAGTCTAAACTAATCAATTCATCATATATGATACGAGTTCTGCTAAATTTTATCTAATTTCTGATTCGAAATATTTTTGGATAAACCGCAAACTAGTTTTTAGATTTAGCAACATTTTTTGCATTTGCAGATGGTATCTAGTTTAGTATCTGGTTTAGCATAGCAAGTTTTAATTTTCAGGTTTCGGTTCAAAATATAAATTCAAAGAATACAGTTTTTATTTCAGGCATAACGGTAAATCATAAACAAAAATGGGTTTGAAGAAAATCTTCAGGATACGAAGATTCTTATCTTAAAACTTAAAATACAAGTAAGCCCAATATTTTCGAAATTCGCTAACTAAAATAAAGGAACTAAGTTACAGTAAGGTTTAAATACCAAAAACCTCTTTATAACTGATGTTTTAGTTTAGAGGTCAATGGGGTCATTAAAACAAAAAAAAATATAGAAATTAAAACCGCCACCAATATTCTAAAAAAAAACAAAAGAACTTCGTTTCGACAGACATGAAGTAAAAAGGATAGACTATAGTTTTAAGCAGAATATAGAGAGCTGTTTGCTCTTTCGTTTGCCTTTCACTTACGTTTAGTGAAAGCTAAACGGGTCGAATTTGCGATGTAATTTTCAGAATTCGTGAGAATGGAATTTCACAAAATATGTCATCCAAATAGAAACTATCAAAATTTGAGAACGAACTACTAAATTCTTCACATTTTCGGAATTCGAAACTATATTTATGAGGACGAATTTTGAAATCCTTAAATTTTACTTATGTCTTCTCTGATTCAATGTTTTTTTTTTTTTTCCTTTATCTCCAATTTAGGAGCATAGGGCGTCCACTATCCTGAACCATCTAACTCTATTTGGGGCTATTACTTTTATTTCTGCCCATGACTTTCCCAGGTGTTTTGCCTCTGCTAGCATCGTTCTCTTCCATGTCATTGCTGGCCTTCCAACCTTTCTTTTTCCTTGTGGATTCCAGTCTAATGACATCCTCGTTATATCACTTGATGCCTTCCTCAGTGTGTGGCCAATCCATCTCCATTTTCGTCGCTTTATTTCGGTCTCAATGTCTGACTGACATGTTGTTATATGCAGATTGATGTTACTGATCGTGTTAGGCCAGAAGCACTTAAGTATTCGTCGAAGGCATTTGTTTACGAATACCTGTAGCTTCTGTATGATTTTTCCTGTATGCTTCCATGTCTCACACCCATACAGAAGTACCGATTTCACACATGAGTTGAACATTCGTATCTTGGTCTTGCGCGACAGGACAGAAGTATTCCAGACTTTGTGTAACATGTTGAATGTATATCTGGCTTTATTTATACGTTTGTGTATGTCTTCTTCTGTTCCACCTGTTTTCGGTACTGTGCAACCAAGGTATACGAACTCATTTACATCTTCAATTTGTATATTGCTGATTCAATGTTAACCTTAGACATTTTCGGAAAATTTGAAATTATATTTATGAAACCGAGTTTTGGAATTTTTAGTTTTGCATATGTAATTTGTAATTCGGAATTTTCCTCGTAATTTTAAAAATTCACGAGAGCTGAGTTTCGAAAGTTTTAGTGAAATTATTAACGAATCTTCATATTTTGGGATTTCACATATTCAATCTATAATTCGAAATTTTGGGAATTCGAAGTTATATTTGTAAGAATTTTTATCTTCTAGTTCGAAATTTTCAATGAAAAATTCGGAATTCAAAATTATATTAAGAAAAATTTTGGGATTCGTTTTGAAATTCGTAATTATATTTATAAATTTAAGAGTTCTTAAATTCTGCACATATCATCAATTACATGTGTACAATTAGGAATTTGCTAAAAAGTTTATTTCTGCGAATGAATTTCAGCGGTCTTGAATTTCATGTTATTTCTAGTTCAGAATTGACTATGAAATTTTAGGAATTTTAGATTATTTTATGATGATGAATTTCGGAATTCGTAAATTTCGAAATTCTTAAATTTTGGAAAAATTCTTGAAATTCTTGAATTTTGCATATGTGCAATCTATAATTCGGAATTTGTCACGAAATTTTCGAAACTTGAACTTACAATACCATTTTTGGAATTCGAAATTATCTTTTTAATAAAGAGTTTTTGAATTCGTTACGAAATTCGAAATTATATTTGTGAAGATGAATTTCGGAGTTATATTTTTACATGTATTCTATAATTAAAAATTTGCTAAAAAAATCGAAATTTAATTTATGAAAATGAATTCAAGACCTCTAAATTACATGTTATTTCTAGTTCAGAATTATAATGAAATTTTAGGGATTACAAATTATATTTGTGATGATGAATTTCGGAGTTCCTGAATTTATATATTTCATCTCTGATTTAGCATTAATTTTATATTGTTAGTATTCAAAATTATATTATAAGAATGAATTTTGGAGGTTGTCCTGAAATTTTAGAATTCAAAGCTATATTTATAAGCATGAATTTTGAAGTTTTTTGTTTCATATGTGATTTTTTATTTATTGAATCTCTAATTTGGAAATTTTAAACAATTTTGGGAATTCAAAATTATATTTATAATGACGAATTTTACAGTTCTTGAATTTTACACATTTCATCTATAATTTGAAATTTACTTTAACATATTTGTAACTCAAAATTATATTTATTATATTTAATTTTCAGAATTTATGAAAACTGAATTTCGTAATTGGAGAAATTATAAACGAATCTCGATATTCTTGAATTTCACATATGCACTCTATAATTCGGAATTCAACACGAATAATTGGAAGTAATATTTCGGAATTCAATAAAATTATTTTTATGAATCTAGTAAAGAATTTTCTTTAAAAGTTTTAAATTTAAAATTACATTTTTGAAAGTATTTTTTGGAATTAATGCATTTCGCATTCGTCATTTCTAATTCAGAAATTGCTTTGTGAGTTTCAAAACTCAAATTACGTTCTTGTTACGATGTCATCTCTTATTTGGAGTTGGCTTTGTTTTTTTCGGAATTTGAAATTTGATTTCTGAAGTTCAGAACTCTCGTTTTGAAATTTTAAATTACTTTTATAATGATGAATTTCGGAGTTCTTGAATTTTACAAATGTCATCTCTAATAGGCATATTGCTTTGATATTGTTAGTGTTCAAAATTATATTATAAGAACGAATTTTGAAAATTTTAATTTCACAGATGTCATTTTTAATAAATTTGTCGTGTTATTTTCGGAATTCAGAATTATATTTATGAGAACGAATTAAAAAATTCTTGAGTTTTAGAAATGACATCTCTAGTTCAAAAGTATAAAAAAAAATTTGGCAATTTAAAATTATATTTTGCACATTTCATCTATAATTCAAAATTTGCTTTGAATTTTTGTAGCTCAACATTATATTTTTGAGAACGGATTTTAGTATTTTCAATTTCGCATATGAAATTTATAATTCGGAATTTACCTTGTACTTTTCAGAATTCATGAGAACCGATTTTCGGTATTTATGCAATCTATAATTCGGAGTTCTAAAAAAAATATTTGGATGAAAACAAATTAAAAACTGCCACCTTTAGTTTGCTATTCGCAATACTACTTTAGGAATTCAAAATGTTGAGAACAGATTTCATAGATGTTATATTTTAGATATTCCATCTCTATTTTGTATGCGGCCCACTATAGTAGGCTTTAACTTTTATGGAATTTAAAATTATAATAATGAGAACAGATTTTGAAGTTCTTGAATTTTGCATACTTCATTTCTGATTCGGAATATGCTTTAATAGTTTTAGAATTCAGAATAATATATATGAGAACTGATTAAAAACCCTTTATAAATCATCTCTCGATATTAGTTTTAAAATTTTAATTGAAATATGTCATCTCTAGATTGAAATTTGCTAGGAAGCTTTACTAGGTCATATACAAGGAATTTTGAATTTTTTTATTTTTGCGTATTCCATGTCTAATTTGAAATTTCAAAGACTACATACATCATTTGTAGTTCATAATTTGTTAGGAAATTTTCAAAATTAGAAATGTATTTTTAAAAAAGAATTCGGAATTGTACAATTTCACTTATTATATTATGTTCTAATTGAGAATTTGCCATTTAAGTTTCAGAATTTGATATTATATTTATCAGAACGAATTTTGGAATACTTGAATTTCAAATTTGTCATTTCTTATTTGGAGTTGACTTTGAAAATTTCGTATATGCCATATATTTTGATAATTTGATCAGCGGCAAATCTGTTTTATATTAATAGTTGGTCGTTTAAATTAATTCTTATTAATATAACTTCGAATTCCGAAAACTGCATGAAAAAAATCCAAATAATAATTTGTCATGTAGTTTTCGGAGTTCGAAATTATATAAGTGAGATTGAATTTAAAAGACTCGAATTACACAAATGTGAGCTGTAGTTCAAAAATTTTGAAATTATATAATTTCACATATGCCACCTCTAGATCGCCTTTAGTTTTATTAGGAAATTGGAATTGGAAAATGTCATTTTTAATTCGGAATACAGCGGAATTAAATTGTATTAGAAAATACTTTAATTTTACAAATGCTATCTCTAGTTTGAAGTTTGCAATGAAATTTTCGGAATTCGGAATTCTATTTTAGGACAAGCATCCCAAATTTGAAAATGTCTATGCAATTTTCGGAATCAAATAATATAAATGAATTATTAACGAGATCCAATTTCGGAATTTTTGATTTCGGGATTTTAATTTTGACATATGTCAACTCTAGTCTACAATTTTCTAGAAAACTAGAAAACTTTGGAATAGGCTGTTTTATTATTTCTATTGTTCTAATTTTGATTATGCCTATGGGTTTTTAACCTACAACTGGAGCAACGAAACAGTGAAATGAAATAAAACTTCTATTTTTATTTGAAGTTTTTATGTTTGTGATGAAGTTTTTAGAATAAATTGTTAGAAAATGTTTCTTTTCGGAATTAGAACTTATATTTATGAAAACGATTTCGGAGTATTAATTCGAATTTAGGCATTTTGATCGCAAAAAGTAAAAACCTTGAGTTTTTTTATTAGACATCTGCTTATGTCACCTTTGCCTAAGAGTCACCGGAGGTGAAATCTCAAACACGGGCAATCTTTTTTTAAATATTTGCGAAATTCAGCAAAACCAAACTACATAAATATTTAAATTAGTACGACGAATTCATAAATTTTAAATCATAAAAATTTAAATAATTTTTGTGTAGATTAAACGACTTAACAATTTTTGTTTCTTAATCACACATTATTAAAGACATACACACACACGATCGACATATTCAAATATTTGTCGTCAAACAATGGTAATCGGTTGAGATAGTTTCGATTTTTATGGTAGATAATTTGAATATTTCTAAGATTTCAGTGCGTCCGTGTGTGCGATCTTATTGTTCGAGAAAAGTGAAAATGTTGTGTATGTGTGTGTATACTATATCAATATCTAAATTTACACACAAAAGTGGTATATATAATTTACGTGTTGGTGTATGATTATGTAAATTTATTTTAGTGTCACATACGATCATATATTATATGGGTCATGGATTCGATGTACTTCGACTTTAGGTGTTTGTATACTAAACCATCCCAGTTTACGTAAACCAACAACAAACAGTAATTAAATTGTTAAATTTAATGTTACATCACCACGATCGTGACGTTAATTTATTTTACCCATCGACCGATTACAATATATCACGTTACCACGCAGGTTTGATTTAATCTTATATGACATATTGTTATATGAAGATATTTTGATCATCACGCATCGTTAGTTCTGATGAGTCTATTTGGTATGGCTATAAATCGGTTTGAATGAATGATCGATTCAACATTTTTTTTTGGTTTTGTTTGTGTTTAAACCATGGATCAGTGAAAGTAAATAAGAAAACGAGGTATGATCATGAATCGCATAACATTGTTGTCGGAAATACAAATATTATGACATTAGAATGTGACCTAGCCTAAATATATATATAATCCATTTATTATTAGCTATTTAGTTTAGTGGATGACCTCTAAATTGGTTATATATTTGCGCGATCGCCGACAAATTCAAATATTTAAAACTGTTTGCATATGCGCGCGATTATCGCGAGATCAGAGAATTGAGCAGAATTTTAAAGTACAATGACGTCACATATAATTATGTAATGCTGTGATTTTATGTGCGACTATTAAATTGTTGCATTTTTTTTATTAGCATCTGAATATTACGATCATGACATTTTCATTTTATAGTTTTGATGCCGCATGTCAAAATATTTAATTAGATTATGTTCCTATTACAGAAACTGACATTGATTTGAAGATCTTGGTACAAAAATATTGTTAACTTTATAGTGTGAACATATTTACCAACAGTTTTTTAAGATTTTATTTCTGATGATGCAGTCCTGCTGTCAGGAAGGCAATAATTAATTTAATTGATCTAGACTCAATCTGTCAAAAATCTAGACTCAAAGATCCATGATCTAGGTTTTGTTTTGCAAAATAGGCCTCAAACGTTTAAGTAATAGTTTCTTAAATTGCGACATATAAGGTAGTTTTCTGTAATCATATCTATATGTCTCTCATCTACTTCGAAAAAATCTGCAAACATTTTCGACTTCTCCTCAACATTTCTATCTTTCGGTGGTTCATGTTCTGGACATTGAATGCTTTGGAGACACTCGTATAAGTTTAAAGTTTAAGGTTGGTAACTGTTTTGGTTATTTTTCATCTCAACTCTCCATCGGTATATTTTATTTATTTGTTTTGGTTGCACTTCCCTCTTTGAGTTTCTGTACACGGGACACCTCGTAACATACTGGTACGTTAGATCCAGATTTGTATTTGTGTGCGGTAGTTTCACATCTTTTTTATCTCTTTGCGGGAAAAATTTCATACATCAACTTCTATTTAGACACTTCATATGTTGGGACGCAATCGTAGAAGAAGCTCTGATGATCAAGTAGAACATGAAATGCCATGTGATGCAGTGGTTTGCAAAGAAATTGGTGATGTTAGTTGGAGCCCTGATAAACTTGGTAAAATCGCGCTGCAATTTGATGTCAGCCCCCACAAAGTTAGCACCATTATTACTATGTAGGTCAGTGCAAATTCACGTTTAGTCGTAAATCTTTTCAGGGTTCTCAAAAATGAATTATAGATCGTTGATTAGTTCACCGACTAACGTCAAATGGATAGCTTTCGTGCTTAAACATCTTGTAAGAGCGATGATAAGTTTGATTTTTTTCTGTCCATATGTGCGTATCTTTGAGGTAGCCAGGAGCCTGATGAGAGATGTAATCAAGTTGGTCCATTCCCCCACATTGCGTGTGATTTAAGTTCATTTGGCGATAAGCCAAGAGAAGTTCAATCTGCTGGATTTTCCGCAACACAAACGTGTTTCCTGTTTTTTAGGGTGAATCTGTATAGGATGTCAGTCGTGCGGTTTCCTTCAGAAGTATTCCAGCGTCTAGAAGTACTGCCCAGCCAGTCCAACACAATTTGGGAGTCTGTCCAGGCCTATGTTTGTCTTATCGTTGGGATGTTTTATGCGATGCATGGTCTTTGTCATCAGCTCCGATCATTAGGTAATCCATGCAAATATCCTTAAATATGATTCCGTGATGTGGTAACTAAAACTCGTTTCCGAACATCTCTGGGGAGATCTCAATTAGTCGAGCTCTTTATATTAATTCATGAACTCGCGATACTGCAGTGAAAAATCTGGATCACGAATAAACCGGCGTTCCATTCCTGTGAGTCTCTGAATTGCACAGTGAAGTGATTTCCCTAAGGCAAGTGGAGAGGTTTCAAATAACAGTTTCACTATAAATCGTCCTTCAGGATCCTTTTTCAGATTCTGTTTGAAGTGATTCTCGCAAGATATTTCTTCTTTTGTAAGCAAGAGTTCCTGATCCACTGTATTTTGCAGAATCGGCTGGTTTGGCTAGTTTGGCGTGTTTTTTATTTTACCATCTTGCAATACATGGAAAAAGTAGTCCACTTTAATAAGGATATCTATGATGCATTTGATATCGAATAGCGTGCATCAGCTAATTTCATTCCTGGCCTCTGCATGCTCTATTTGGTCAGAATGCCGACTAACTGGAAAATTAACTTTTTAGGTGGAAAGGTCTTAAATGTTATTTCAAGGTCAATTTTGTAAACAGATTAAACCATTATTTTGATTTATAGACAAAGATCTTAGAAATGAATGGTTCGGTTAAGTTGTTCAGTTAGCTTTTTCAAAATGCTCTCCATTTTTTCTTATGCTGGGCAAATTTAAATTGCAACTCATCGATATTCGTCCTAAAAAAGTTGACAGTTTTATAAATCAGGTTCTTGGATGATCATCACATTTATTGTCTGAAGAACTGGAAAGTTCTTGTCTGGTCTGAAGAAAGTTCAGCGGTCTTGGTATGTGAGATGGCATTGACCCAACACAAATAAACATTTTTTATTCCGTCATTATATTCACTGAAATTCATGTTTTAACTGCTATTTCACAAGAAGGTGAAATGTTGACTTATGCAGTTTTTACTCTTTGAAATAAGTAAAGTTATTTTCCTTGTCGATCACCTGATTTATTTATTCCCGAACCTGAGAAATAAACAAATTGTGATTCGCTACTTTGCGTTACTAAGTGTCTGTACTAATGAGGTTTCACTGTAAGTTTATTAAATATCCCACGTACATCACAAACGCGATACCAAAATGCATTTGACACATAGTTCGATCGACTAGACCAGATAGTCCAAAACTTTTAAAACTATATACAGATCACATCAAACCATTCACTCCTATTCAACCGTCCATTAAAACTTGGGAGAAAGCTCGACATCAAAACAAATTTCAAAAAATCCCATTAAACGAAATATTTTACTCTAAATCCGGACGTTCGTTTTGCACATAAAGTGACATCTCGTTTAATCAAATAGAATCAAAATAAAACAGCTGCGTCATTATTATTGTCTTCAAAACACTATATAACCTCAAAATGAACGTGAAAGTATTTTAAGTCGAAAAAGTTTTTCGTCGATTCATCATAGGTAGAACGTCATCTTGAAATACAACCAACACCAAAAATATAATTAAAAAATGACATTGAAAGGCCCTATAACTGCACAAAAAAGTGTTAAACGAGACTAGATCGGACACTTACACGATTTATATAACGGAATATCGTAATTTTGTATAGGAAGACGGTAATTAAAAAAAATACCCGGACCTTTTCCATTTTAACAATCAATCATTGATTGGTAAAAAATTTTGAGATTCACTTGTAATTACACGAGAAAGTTGCATCATATGACACAGACGCGATTGAAAATTAGAGAATGATTCAGCATCGCCGATTGAATAACCGCAGCCGATTAAATAAAATAAAAAAAATGTCGGATAATTATTGTAATTAACTTTTACATAACTTAACCAAATTATTGATTTTTTTTTTTAATTTGGGAAGATTTTTAACATATGTAAATAATTTGTTACAGGGTTAGACATGTACGTGCATGTACGTACGATATAATTGATGGACATTTTAAGACGCTTTCTAATTTTAATGCTCTTATCTTGCGGTTTTACTTTGGAGTAGCTTGCGGATATATACATTTTGATTATAGTCGTAAAGCTATATTTGGCACATTGTCGTGATCTAGATATTCAGTTGTGTTTGGTGACAAGGTCAATATCTTAATTTAGTAATGAGAGTCGTATGAAAGGTAGCTGGTTAGTTATATCATGTATTTTCAAGAGTTAGAAATTTTTGAATTAGGAATCACTAAAAATAATTCCTTGAATTAAGAATACTTAACTCCTGCATTATCTCATTTTGGTATGAGGTAAGTTAAAGACATCTAGTTTGCAGTATTGAAGGATCTGCAAGTACGTTTGAAGAGTATGGGGCAATATCAATGTCAGATAGAACGCCTGTTCAATGCTAGTCCTATTGGTCCGATGTGTGCAACAGAATATGCCAATTATGAGACCTTAATACCACGGGCCATTATTTGGGCCTTGGTGTAAATTATCTCACATCATTACAGCAATGTTCAAAATGACAAGATATTTCGTAACAGCAAATTCCAAAACAGCAATTTTGGGTTTTTGGGTCTATATGGCAGTCCAACAATATTTTATCCCCTTTTTTGGAAATAGAGCAAAACGCCATACTATTTGAATAAAGTCGTAAGACTGAAATGTTAGGCTTTTGCGAAATGCCGTTGAGTAGGATTCAATCGATAATTGGGAATGATGTTTTCAGTAAAATGTTGGCTCAATTGAATCTCGATCACCTTCTCCTTCCTAGTGATAATAACTTTACCATTTTGTAACGCCTTAAAACCTATAAAAAGTCTTCCAACTTGTCAGAGGGCTTATCGATTTAATAATTTTTTTCAAAATTAATTTTTTGATCAATATGAAAATTGAAAAAGCAAAAGCGTGTTCAGACAGCAGAAATAGCACAAAATATTTATGTTGCTGAGATTAACAATTAGTAATTTCGTAACAATTGGTGACAGAAGTGGGATTTTGAAAAATATAAGTACCACTACGTGGTCAACAGTGCTAGCATTAAACCGTGTTAAATGATTGATGTGAACTACTTTCAACCTACTTCTACGGCTGTGTTGTATTCGATACACCACATCGTTAATCCTCTTAATAATCGTGTCTTTTGTAATTTAGGAGATTTTCGTTTTTTCTTGTGGGGTTGTAAAACCACACCAAATATTCTTCAAAAAAATTCCTCGTTATTCGCTCTACAATCGTGTCTTGTCTTCATTTTGTCACTGGCTTATTTGTCGCAAATGGACCATTGCTGTAAATTGCTACACATTTACTAAAGAAGAAGCACGAGTATGTATCGATTACCATCTTTTATCATTGGAACTGGGCCAGCAATATCCATAACTTTTTATTCAAATGATACTCCGAAAATGTACTATTCATGGCAGTACAAATTTCACACTTCATTCAAATTTCTCTGGGAAATAAACAAAGAAAACCGGCTACATATTTTTTCCAAAGTCTTGTTGTCGTCCAAGTGTGCTCCAGATCTATAGATTGAATTCGGTTAGCTGATAATACAGTCTGTTTGATGCTATTTCTACCGTTAGGTGATTCTCAGAGTCATATGAGCAACCAATCCTTTAGCCTTAATGATTGCTACTGCAGGTTTTCCGCCGCGATATCATGTCAATGTGGTTTTCCACCTTGCTCCATCCATCGTACAATTGGAACAATATTATACTTTTTATCTTCCCTTAATTGTTCTTAATTGGCCCAGCATTTCTCAACGTCATTTTTAATTCGTTAATTTTCTACGGAGATACTTTTTGCTTCTTCTTTATTATAATGCTTACATTGAAGAGTACATTGCCTTTTGGACATCCCATCTGCGTTGTTGTGCAAAATTTGTCTCCAATGCTCCCGTTGAGTGGCTTTATTTGTGCAATATTTTCATATATTAACTTCCACAGTTTGATGAAATCCGTAGACAAACTCATTTTGGCTGCTTCGTGTTCCAATTTGGAATTCGATTTTCCGTTGGCTTTCATCCTTAGGTTAAGTCATCTCTCACTTCATTAATGAAAGCATCCACCGTCAATCCATTGATAACATCCTTGGGAACTTTGGTGTATGCTTGTCGGGTTACTTTTGTGCTTTCTAGTTCCAGGTCTTAAAGTTTTTTTCCGTATCTCAAATCGATCTCCTTCATGGTTCATTCCTCATTCCTATGATCACGTGGTTTACAAAACATCTACTGCTTTTTCTCGTTGGGCCAGGATTAGTGCAATGAGTTATTCTTCGCAAGACCACTCATTGTGTTATATCGCAGCATGAAACTGCAAGTTTACATTTTTAAACTGTTTATTGTCATCGAATGAAGGTAGCTTCAGGAATCCTTTTATAACTTTCTGATGTACCGATCTGTGGTACAACTTTCGACGCGTATTTAATTTTTTTTTTTAATTTTTAACTTTGAGCACTTTCATGTCCTCTCTGAGCCATAGATCCTAGTAGCAGCTTGTTGTTCTAATTTGGCAGGTCAATATACTGGTGAGGTTTACACGTTTAAAATTAAGATTTTAACCTCTTTGCCCATTTCATACATATACGAAAATAAATTCTAAGAGCACATATGACGTGATCTTGTCTAAATTTGGTGGTCAACGTTAATGACCTCATGTATCGCGAATATTTCATATGCTGTACAAACAAATATCAACTTTGAAAACTCTAAAGTTTATGACCAAATTTTTAAACAAAAGATTGATTGATTGAATATTAAGTTTCGATTTGACAGTTAACAGAATTGAATGTCGGCTTGACGGTCTACCGTCTTTGGTCGTTGTTCGATTATTAATTGGTTCATAAAATTAATTGATTTCGTTGTTTCGATTCAATTAAGATTACGATTAACTGAAGTGTGATTTATATGATATATATCTAGCCAATTAGAACATCCCAAAACTATTAATTATACGTATATATGGTGCAAAAAAACTTTTCGATTGAAATAAACTATCGACCTTATTGAAGGTCACACGTATTGATAGCAAAACACAACGAGTCCAACACAATTAAATTAAATTAAAACGAAACTGGATTTATAAATCGATAATCGTTGTTTACATGGTATCTCGAGCTTGGTTCAAACATTGGTTGGTTCATTTACCTTTAAATGGGAGGCGTTGTTTGAGGTTCAAATTTTATCGTTAAACGATAAATTGATCAAGGTCTAGCTATAGTTTTTAGTGGATTAGTAATATTTCGAATGACATAAATCTATTTTAAATGTATCCTTTATGCACATAAATAATTTAACTCGTGGAAGGTTATTCCAGATCGATCTATTCTGTTTCAAGGCCATTATCTATGTAGTGTGGGATAAATGAATGCTAAATAACTTGCGGTTTACTTTGAGCAGATATTCATTAATTTTTATTGAATTCTCGTTTTGTGAAATTTTTAAGTTAATTTTTCAGTTGAACGATTTGAGTGCCCGGGAAGCGCTAATTTAGTGATCAAATTGAGTGATCAACAAAACATCGTTGTAAACGTCAGTTTACTAAGTAAATCTCATTGACTATAAGTCGGTATTATTCACCAGGATTAAGTGCTCAGATTGACCGCTAAATGAGCATTTTGATAATATTAATCCAGGTGCAGTATAATTTGCATGTTTATATTATGTTTGCTCAAAATTAATGGATGTTTGCTAGTGCATACAAAGACCTTTTCCATATCTTGGAATTAATAACTGTCACCATAACTTAAGGCAAGCCGAAATTTTTTTTTCACTTCGATAAAATTACGTAGATCTATAGTAGTTTCAGACCTTCCTAAATTTTTCAAACAGTTTTTAGTCTTCTAAAAATACTTCTATGACATAATAAATATTCTATGTTACCATAAAATAGCTAAAGTTGTACCTCAATGTCATATTTAACGAATCATTTCACCTTAACACATTATATGATCGATCGTCTTTAATAAAATGTTCAACGCTACACAAATTACATATAATTAAAAATTGACCAGCAAATGCAGACATTAACTGTATGGTAAATTTTTTTATTCTATTCAAGTTTTCATTACCATCTTCAATCATTTCAAATCACGCCAAGGTAAACAATTTAATTTATTACGATCGATTAATTAAAATTTGAGATATTTTAGTATACACTTTGTGGTAGGTTTGTGGACATAGTACAGTATGATTTGTAGATAACTTAATAGTTCGGGCATTTCGGAGTGGGGATTACAGCTTCGTCGGTCTGACTGTGTTCTGGACTGTAAAGTTGACAGGAAAATATAACATATATGGGCAAAAAAGGAATATGCTTTAGTTTTTCTTTCAATATCATTAAAAATAGTTGAGTTCAAGGTCATTAATACACTCAATAGTTATAAACGTAGGTAGTAAATCAGGGAAGCAAAGGTAACTGATGATAACTGTGCGGATTAATTTAATTTGCTGGCCAAAACTCAGTTGTGAAACATGGACAAGACCGGAAACATGGTTTCAAGGCCAGTTCGAAAAACAGCAAAATTTCCACTGAGTTATTTAATATCAAATTTGGGCATTTGTGCACATCACAATGTTTTGTAATGTAACTTGGCCATTAATCATGTCCAACAATTGGGAAAATAGCTAAGAGTTCTAGCGGTATAACTACTTTCAATACTCCGATGAACCAGTCAATTCTTTAAATATTTTTAATTAAATCATGTAAATTCTTGAAATCATTCCATGCTAAGTTCATAATTTGACATGTTACTAATAAATCAATACTAATTGGCTAATCCAATAAATACAAACTGATCCACTGTTGTCAATAGAGCAATCGTTATGTAGTCCACTTTATCCAGTATAAAATGGTAGATTAGTGAACCTCTAAATGACTCACTTGTGACATAACCTCAATTTTTCAAATTTGAATAAAGTTCTGCGCTGGACTAATGTAATTTATCTTGAAAAGCAAGCTTTATTTTACCAACGGTTACCAACCAGCAACTATGTCACCGAATGCAATCTGTTAGTTTTAAATACTGTAAATTAACAGTTTGACAGCAAAGGATATTTTCATTGCTTGTCAAAATAACAAGCGAATTGTCACCAAATAATTTTTTTTTAAACAGTGGAAATTTATAATTACAAATAATAAAATCTATCAGGTACATTTTTTGCCGTTATCTGTTTAAGGTATTAGACGACACGAACATATGGGTTGTGATTCAAACTAAAGGTAATCGAAAAATGTCGCATGTCGTTGTGCTCAAAACTGTCAGAATAAACATCTACATTTTTCTAAAAAGCCTTTTTTACAAAAAAGTTTTTCCAAAGTCAAAAATCGTCAGGTATTTATGGCACAGGCGAACTAAAACGGCATCAAGCAAAGCCACTTATTTTATTTTTACCTTGCCACTAGCAAAAATAATAAATGTACCAAATTGGACAGAATTACTTAAACTGTGTGTTTACAAAATTAGGAAGTAAATGTTATATTGCGTTATGGTTTTACATGAAAAAGTAACTGACTTTTCTGATCGAAAACAGCAAAAACATGTTTCCGGAGGAAACACAATAACTAATACATGTCCTTCAAAATCGATTTAACACCACAACGAGTAATCCATTATTTATATCCTCCTTTTTCTATGGGAAATAAATGGCTTCAGTTTAAAATTGTGAAAATTGAGAAAATAATAAATTTCTTTTGAAATCGAGTATTACAAACAATTGCTGTACTTTTAAAGCTTATAGTGTTTCAGAACACATGTACAATAGGTTGTGACCCCTCAAATTAAAGGTAATTAAAAAATATCGCCATTGAATAGGCTTAAATTTTATTTATTGATACGGTACTCTTTGGAAATCATACATACGCAAAAAAATAAAATTCACATATGCTTCGTGCTCTATAGATCACTCTGTACATGTATGTAGTACGCAACCAAACTGTTCAAAACTAGACTCTCATGGTTAATCCAATTATATTTCTAACTTCTTAACCAATAAAAATGTTTCGATGCGAAATCATGTCATTCTTGAGACATCAAAATTCGCGATTTAAAATCAAAAAACTTGAATTCATTTTTACGATGTTTTTGGAATTCGACAAGAAATCCCATTTTATGAAATTACTGCACATTTTTCGATAAATTCGTGATTTGGATCAAATTAAATTACTTAACTATGCGTTTGAGGTAATAGACAATTTTGCAACCGTACCTCAAGATCATGTGAATTTGGGAAGGGATTTGATTAAATTATGTTAATCGTTCGATCGATTTGGTAACAAATTTTGTCAATTTTTTTTTTGATATTTAAGCCAAATTGCATGATGATTAAAAAAAAAAAAATTCTGCACGATTTGGATTCGTGTGTTGTCAAATTATGATGGACCAGCATTCCATGTTAATTTCGGTTAATTATTTAGGTTAATTTTAATTTGGCAATATCAGTTTTAATCTAATAATTTATTGACGAATTGAGTGAATGTCAAATATAGTAATATTTGTGAGATTCATTGAGAGTTAAAAGTAGTTTTAAAACCCAATTATAGGGGAAAAGTAAGATACTTTAGAGCCTTTGAATACGTCAACGTCCCTGTAAAATAATTTTGGTAACAGAGTAGAAAAAACCCGTCCACGTTGTAACCGGTGTAGTGGCAATTTGGCTGTAGTGGCGTCGGTCGGTGCCAAACTCCTCATTGCTTCTAATGCACCCCATTTGAAAGTTTGTGATCTCATCAAGTCTATTTCTGTTTTGTAATAAATTCAGCAATTTTACTGCCCTTGTTTACATATTTGCAAATACTTTTGTTGGATTTGAGTGAACTACAGAACTCGGTTTTGATATGAGCTGCAAGCAACTTCCGCGAGTAAGGCACAACTTTTTATCTACTTTAATTTATTATACTGAGGATATCCATAGTCACCAGTCTGAGTTTCCTGAATTAAGTGTATTGGACATTTTGTCAGTATACAAATGGCGATAGTACATTAATCATAAGTTGAAACAAAGAAGATTGAATATAAAAAGCAAAATCAGAAACCTCCAGCTAAAACCAATCAAATCAAACACCACTGAAGTTCCTTTTATAAAACATAAGTTTCATAAGAGAACCATAAATCTAACGAAAATTGTTTTTAATGCCGAGGAGATATGCCTACTTGATTAAGGATTAAAATATAATTTAACCCCTAAACGTGACATATGGCAACAAAACAGATCTCTATTTAGTTTGGAAAGTTCGTTACAGTGCGCCGCGCTCAAAGGACACTATTCTACAAGATAGTTTGAGATATCAAATTATGGATGGGATTAGAAAAACTGATGTGATTCACTGTAACCGTTCGAGCTCGGAGGTGAAGGTTACTTCCTGTCTGGCTAAGAAGATTAAAGAACATGGGGCGATCGTCACTAAGTCTGATAAAGGCAACGCGATGGTATCATGGATGCTGAGTTATACAACAGCAAAGTGTTGGACTATATTAAGGATAATGATATAATTAGACTTAATTGTGACCCAACTGATTGTGAAATTTTGCAATAGTATCAACAAATGCATATATAAATGTACAGCTTTTCTTAGTAAACAAGAAATGAGGTACATGAAAATGATCAAACCGTCGGCGCCAAAAATCAAAGGACTTCCTAAGATTCGTAAATCGGATACGCCTATTAGACCGATGATAAACTTCACATCCCCTCCCACGTACAGGATAGCGAAACGCGTTAATCAGTATCTAATGAATAAAGTTAAACTGGAAAACAACGTTTCGTTGATGAGCAACCTAGAATTTGTATACAGAATAGAATCAGTTAAAATTCCTCATGGTGCCAGACTGGCCTCTTTTGATATAACGAACATGTATAGTAACATTCCAATAGAAGAAACTATTGGAATCACTTACGACCTGCTCGTGAATCAGGGAGAAACGGAATATGCAGAGGAAATTAGAAATCTCTCAAAGGTGATTACTAAACAGAATTACTTCGAACATCAAGACATATTCTATGAACAGCAAGAAGAACTACACATGGGAAGCCCTTTATCGGGAACTTTAGCTAATATTTTCTTAAACCACTTAGAGAATTCGAAAATATTGAGTGAGAGTAACCCTTATAAGAACTATGTGGTATTCTGGCATAGATATGTAGATGATGTACTTACACTGTTTAGAGGAACCAATCAGCAATTGAAACAACTTCACGACTATCTTTGGAAACTGAAGAAAACAAGTGTATTAATTTCCTGGATCTAACGATTCGGAATGAAAATTATGAACACAAGTTTAAAATCTTCAGAAAACTAACCCAAACGGACCACACAATCCATAACGACTCATACCATCCACAACAACATAAGATTGCGAACAGTATACTTCCCTGATAGCCTAAAACGACAAAGACAACAAATACGTTACATTTGACTACGACAGAAATACAGCGAACGTCATCAGGAAAGTGCTGAAAAATCATGGTATACAGGAAGCATTCAAAACTAGCAACAAAATATGACAAAGACTAAACCCACCAAGAGCGTCTTTTCTAGATACGGGAGTTTATAGACTTTCATGTGACGACTGTGATGGGTTCTATATAGGCCAAACTGGTAAATCTTTCGCAACTCGGTTTAACCAACATGTGAAAGAAATCGGCAAACCCTAAATAGACTCAAACTACGCACAACACATGACTGACAATAACCACAAATACACAGGCATTAACGAAAATCGAAAAGTGTTGCATAAATGTAAAAAAGGTAGCATGATGACAACACTGGAAGATTACGAAATTTACAAAAACAGACATAACAAGGACATAATAAACATTCAGGTACAGACTAAAATCAACCACCTGTTTAAAAAAATAATCGAAAATGAAAATAGCACAAGGGGGCGGAGTCAAAATCATACCTGAAAAAGGTATATAAGAACAAGGGTACGGTAAATTAAATTCGAGTTCAAAGTAGTACAGGCTGATGAAGAGGATAGTAATCCTCGAAATTAATACCAAGTTAAAATATAAATTTTTTTAAAGAAATGATAAAGAAATATAAAAATTTTTATTATCACAGAAGATAGAAGATAGAAGATAGAAGATAGAAGATAGAAGATAGAAGATAGAAGATAGAAGATAGAAGATAGAAGATAGAAGATAGAAGATAGAAGATAGAAGATAGAAGATAGAAGATAGAAGATAGAAGATAGAAGATAGAAGATAGAAGATAGAAGATAGAAGATAGAAGATAGAAGATAGAAGATAGAAGATAGAAGATAGAAGATAGAAGATAGAAGATAGAAGATAGAAGATAGAAGATAGAAGATAGAAGATAGAAGATAGAAGATAGAAGATAGAAGATAGAAGATAGAAGATAGAAGATAGAAGATAGAAGATAGAAGATAGAAGATAGAAGATAGAAGATAGAAGATAGAAGATAGAAGATAGAAGATAGAAGATAGAAGATAGAAGATAGAAGATAGAAGATAGAAGATAGAAGATAGAAGATAGAAGATAGAAGATAGAAGATAGAAGATAGAAGATAGAAGATAGAAGATAGAAGATAGAAGATAGAAGATAGAAGATAGAAGATAGAAGATAGAAGATAGAAGATAGAAGATAGAAGATAGAAGATAGAAGATAGAAGATAGAAGATAGAAGATAGAAGATAGAAGATAGAAGATAGAAGATAGAAGATAGAAGATAGAAGATAGAAGATAGAAGATAGAAGATAGAAGATAGAAGATAGAAGATAGAAGATAGAAGATAGAAGATAGAAGATAGAAGATAGAAGATAGAAGATAGAAGATAGAAGATAGAAGATAGAAGATAGAAGATAGAAGATAGAAGATAGAAGATAGAAGATAGAAGAGAGAAGATAGAAGATAGAAGATAGAAGATAGAAGATAGAAGATAGAAGATAGAAGATAGAAGATAGAAGATAGAAGATAGAAGATAGAAGATAGAAGATAGAAGATAGAAGATAGAAGATAGAAGATAGAAGATAGAAGATAGAAGATAGAAGATAGAAGATAGAAGATAGAAGATAGAAGATAGAAGATAGAAGATAGAAGATAGAAAATAGAAAATAGAAGATAGAAGATAGAAGATAGAAGATAGAAGATAGAAGATAGAAGATAGAAGATAGAAGATAGAAGATAGAAGATGGAAGATAGAAGATAGAAGATAGAAGATAGAAGATAGAAGATAGAAGATAGAAGATAGAAGATAGAAGATAAAAGATAGAAGACAGAAAATTGTAAAAAATACTTTATTTCCGTTTACTATGATTTATGCACTTTCAAAGAGTTTTTTGGTAATTAAATTATACTTATGATTTAAAAAAAAACTTTAATAGTTTAAATTTTGGTTAACTTATTAGGTGATTCAACCGGATGATTTTAGCTTTTTGGTGCTTTTCCGCTTATATTTTAAACCGAAATGGCTTTTTTGAACATTTTAGAGCTTTTTTAAATAAAAAACTTCACTCATTTTGCCATAACTAACAAATTTATTTACATTTTTAATGAACATTATACAGTTTTAAAGCTTTTAATAGTGTTTGGTGTATTTAATGAAGCTTTTTAAAACTTTAAGCGCTGTTAAAATTAATTGAATTTTAGAGATTTATGTTTATGATAAATTACTAAATATATGTTTGCACAGTGGGAATTTTGAACAACATTATATTCATATTACATCGAATGAAACGTACAAACCCAAAAAACTAATGATCACGATCGATGTAAATTAAAATTCCATTAAGGTTAGTCAAGAGATGTTCATTCCAATGACAGTAACATCTTTAGTTGTATAGAAATGCGTCCTTGCATCTATCATATTTCCTGTAACACGATCAAGGCAATATCGAAACCTGTCAAAGGTATGGCTTAATCGAAAATAAAAAAAAATAATGTTTTGGTGTACCACGAAGATCAAGGTACATACATTAGGTCGAACCCAAGGTTAGTATATACATTTACTATATATTGATTAGCTTAAAACCAAAATAATCGAGTTCCGCAAATCCATTTTACAATTATATGCATTTTTAGAAAGTAATAAAATTACTTCACGATATTCTATTTTAACAAGTCAAGTAGCAACAAATATAGTGCGATGCAGTCATATTAAAATAAAACGATTAGATCACGTCTTACATTAAAAATGTCTTACAATTATTTCTACCTTTTGGTATATTAAATTTACAGATCGCCGATCAAATTTCCACTTTCATTGTTAACTTTTGATCGTAAATACAATAAGACATTTGAGCTACCACATATACGATTTCTGTATATGTAAAACATCTCACATTATTAAATATCATATGTTGTGAGTTAGAATGGACCAAACGAATTACATATAATAATTGACTTAACGCATATGAACGAATATCGTGGCTTGTTATATTACATCTTAAATATATGTAATCTATAGTTCACGATTCACTGTGTGAGAGAATTACATTTTTAATTTTTTACTTTGGTTTTGTTACATTTTACGTGACAAGCCGTTTCAATTATGTTCAACATGATAAATCCTATATCAATGGTACACAATCTCGAGCTTATTTTATGCAGAAATCTAATTAATTTTATGCAATAATTTTGTACTTTGTAACATGGTACATATTTGATATTGCAAATTTATGTAACGATAAATTATAACAATTTGAGAAAGGAAATTTTCTTTTATGTGTCGTGCATATATGTGTAGATGCATGCATATTAATTGGCAAATAACCACCAACGGTGAAGTGAAAACAAAATAGTCTGGATATTATGCACAATCTCTACAAATGATATAGAAATTTAGTCCGACTGGTGAATTTAACAGTTAAACGAACCACTCTGTTTAGTATACTAATAGAATAACTCACCTTGGGAAGTACTCAGTTACTTGGCTTTTATTTGATAAATCACTTAACTTGATTTTGCTGAAGTTATGTGCTATTTTAAAGAGAACATATAGTTTCAAATAAGTGTCTCGACTTCATTTTTATTTATCTACTCGAAGGGTAAATATTTACACGCCTGTAAACATACAAGAGTCTAAGCAATCAATGCGCAGGTAAACATAGAACCAGCCTTTATGTGTTGCCCATCACATGCCTAGCACCTGCGTCGTTTTTTCAAATTAATTTTCTCCCGTCTTTTCGCTTGAAAGGTCCTTTCTTGCAGTTTTAACTTGGTACCCAAAAATTCCGAATTTAATTTTTCCGATAGCTTCTTACCCTATATTAGTTTCCTGAACTTTTTTAGGTTAAATTTAGCTTAAGCTGAGTGAAATATTTTTCGTAAATTTTAAAATGTTGGCTTTGGTTTTGAAAATCCTGACTCAAAAAATGGAATTTCACAAAAAATGAGTTCAATTATCAGCTCTGGTCCTTAATTGAGTTTAATATTGTTTGAAATTCTAATTGCAATATGATTCGAATATTATTTATTTGAGTGAAATTTTTATATTTAACATTTTAAGTTCTATACTAACGGAAAACTACCAAAATTTTAAGTGACATCTAAAAATTTAAGTTAATCAATCGAAAATTAGTTTAAAATGATTAAGCGATTTTTCAAATCATATGTTTTTAACAATTAAAATGATGAAATATTAGTCTCAATTTCGAATTATGAACATTCTTAAAAAGTTATTTTTGTTAAACCGTAAAAAAAATTTGAGTGAAATTTCATAATTTCATAACTTCACTCAAAAGTTTTAAGGTTGTAATTTTACAAAATATTTTGTACAAATTTATAAATAAGTAATATTGCAAGAGCCAAAATGCCTAATTAACTTAACTCGTCGTAGGCTGAGTGAAATATTTTTTCAAAATTCTTAAACTTTGGCGTTGCGTTAATTTTCCAATTTTCATAAATTTTTACAAATTCCTAGCTACGTATTTGATTACGATTCTTGATTAAGATAGTATAATTGAGTGAAATTTTTAATTTTGAATGTTTTTATAGATAAATTTAGTCGTTTAGATTTTGAGTGGAATTCAAATTATATTTAAACTTTGAGTATTTTTTCTGAGTGGAATATACATTTTGTAAATTATAATTGAGTGAATTTTTCCTCATTTTCCAACAATTTTTAAAATATTTATTGAAATAAGTAATAAACTGTCGCTTTAAATAGATTTATAAATAAAATTTGAGTGAAATTCTTCAATTTAACATTTTAAGTTCTATACTAACGAAAAAATACCCAATTTTTAAGTAAGATCTAAAACATTAAATTAGTCTGTCGAAAATAACTCAATGTTTAATTGGAATTGAAGCTAATCTTAATATAATTGAAAGATTTTCCAAATCATAAGTTTTAAATTTCAAAAGTTCACTCAAAAGTTGTAAAGTTATAATTGTCCTAAAGATTTTATACATATTAACCTATAAATAATCTTAGGCAAAAGTATTAATTTACATAACTAGCCGTAGGCTGAGTAAACAGTTTTCTAGTTCTGAACAATATTTTTGAGTGAAATTTTAAATTTTGAATGTATGAATGGTAAATTTAGTTTTTGAGTGAAATTCTCATTAAATTTAGACTTTCTCATTAAATTTGACATTAATATAAATTTAAAACAGAATTAGAGCGAATTTTGTGCTATATTTACCACTAGTAATTAACTGTAATTTAAGTCATTAATCTTGCACTCGATAAAACTGTAGGAAAACTTGATTTTATTGCGTAAAACTAATTGAGTGAAATTTAAATTAAATTTGTAACACAAGTAGAGTACAAAAACTCAAGGTACCTAAAAACTTTTTCCATTATGGAAATTTCATTTTGAAGTGATCATACTTCCTGATTGAACTCTTAGTCGTATTTCTTTTGATCTGAAGTATTGCAAAATGAGCTCTTCCTGCCTGAAAAATATTAATAAAACTCGTTTTTCCAAATTTAAATTATTAACATGAATATTTTCGAGCCTTATGGATATTATTTATAAAGAACCACTTTATTAACATATTTTTAATATATTACGGACTTTGAGTGAAATTCTAATTAAATTTGCAATACTATTAAAGTTTCAGTGCTTTTGGTAAAAATTAATTGACTGACTTTTAAAATCGTAGTTTCAGATTGAGATACATTTTTATTAACTTTTCATTCATTCAAGATTTGAGTGAATTCGATACTATATATATTTATATAGTTGAGTGAAATTTTGAAACTCAATTGCAGTAGAACCAATGTTTTCGTATAAGTTTAGCACACTCTAATGATCACTAATAGTTGTTAGTTAACACATACAAAGGGTATATTTGACTGATTAAACTCACACATTTTAAAAAAGTTTAAAGTGAAATATACATTTTGTATTTATAATTGAGTGAAGTTTTCCTCATTTGAGTGTAAAAATTGTATGTGTATTTTTAATTATCTTGAACATTGTTCATTGTTAAGCGCTATAAATATATTCATGAGTTAAATTTGATTGAAGTTTTGTAATTTCGCCTAAAAAAGATGTTGCGTTGTTATTTTTCAAAAATGGGTGCAATTCACAATACTAGACCTGAAATGATTTTTAAGAATTCTAATTGCAATATGATTCGAATTTTATTCTTTGAGTGACATTTTTTAATTTAAAATTTTAAGTTCTATACTAATGAAAAAATTACAAAATTTTAAACGACATCTAAAAATTAAATTAGTCAATCGAAAATTAGTCAATGTTTGACTGGAATAAGCTTAGCTGAAAATAATTGAGTGATTTTTTTAAATCAAAAGGTGTTAACAGTTAAAATGTTGGAATATTTGTCACAATTTCTAATATTGTTTTTAAATAGTTACTTTGAATAAAATGAAAAAAAAATTGAGTGAAATTTCAAAATACGTTGTGAAATACGTTTTCAGTTTTCAGTTGTAGTTTTATACAAAAAGGGTTTTATAATCAATTGTAGTCCTAAATTGAGTAGAATATTTTTTAGGAGTTCAATTGCAATATGATTCGAATTTTAATATTTGAGTGAAATTTTTATATTTAACATTTTAAGTACTATATTTACAGAAAAACCCAAATTTTAAGTGGCATCTAAAAAATTAAATTAGTTAATGTTTGACTGGAAATGAAGATTAGCTAAACATAATTGAGTGTTTTTTCAAATCATGTATATAACATATAAAATAACAACATATTTTTGACAAACTTTAATTTTGTTAATATGTGTTAGTTTGAATAGACCGAAAAAATTTGAGTGATATTGGAAAATTCCACTCAAAAGTTGATAAGTAATAATTTGTTCAAAATGCAAATTTGCTTATAAATAATCTTAGAAAAGGCGTAATTTTGGAAACTCATGAAAAATTTGAGTCAAATCTACATTTTGTAATTTTAATTGAGTAAATTCCTCATTTTAGCGAGAAATGTTTTTAAAATATTTTCTTGAGTAAAACTTTGTTGAGTTGTAATTTTACAAAAACTTAAATTGAATTAATAAGACTAGTCTTAAATTGAGTGTAATATTTTTTAGGAGTTCTAATATGATTTGAATTTCAATATTTGAGTGACATTTTCAAATTTAACATTTTAATTCTATATTTTCAATATTTATATTCTATATTTTAGTTCTATATACTAACGAAAAAATACCCAAAATTTTAAGTGACATCTATTTAGGTTATGTAATTTATTTTAATCACAAAAAAAAATTAATTTCTCACTAATTTCTCACGATTTCTTCTTCTTTACTTTATATTAAAGGAGATCAAGAACTACGTGAGATTCATCGCCAGAATCAAATCACACAACAAATTCTATCAAATTATTTGGAACGTCGATTGTTTCCGTTTCGAAGGCCACAACAGCGTGTACCATCAATCGATGAAATATTACCAACATCGACGCAGGCACCGCTAAGAAATTTACGTCAAAGTCAAAGTAAAAGGCTGTCATATTATAATACGAAAAATAGTCGTACAAATAGTCCTAGCAGAAATAAATATAGTAATAAACGGTATGGTAATGACGACGAAGAGGAGGAGGAACAACAGGAGCCAGAAGAGGATGACGTTGAAATAGATAATTATGATGATGAAGCTGCTAGTAATGGTGATAATAGTGATCAAATTGATAGTGATTATAGTGCGTCGAACGATCAATATCCAGAAACATTACAGAGTGTGGAATCAGAGCATTTGGATTCATTTTACGATTCAGGCAGGTGTCACTTATTTTTTGGGTATTTTTAGAAAAAAAAACAGACATTTTATTTAAATCTATAACTATACTATGTATAGGAAGTAAACGTGCAGCATACATTAGACTATCCATAACATAATGTTTTATATTTATTTTATTAGAGAGAAAGTTTTACATCAGTTACTGCAGTGTATGGTACATATATGAAAGTACCAGCAGCAATTTTTTTTTTCTTAAAATTTTATTGATCTTTTCGTTGTTGTTCCCAGGAAACGACATAAAATTATGTTAAAACCTAGATTAAACGAAAATAAATTTATGTAATTGACATAAATAGTTTCGACATAATTTATTGAAATCGTGTTATATAATCCGCAATGGAGGAGACCTTCAATTTAATGTCTGCTATATACAAAAAATTTATGATGCTCAACGGTAAATTTATATGGAGTCATGCAAATAAATTAGAATTGATTTAGAATTGGTTTGTGTAACGATTTAAATTGATTAATTTGATTGTAAATTTAATTTTTGACATTTAACATATATACGATCGTTATTTGCGTTGAACATAAGATCTGTAACATTTTGCATAGACACAAACCGGTCAAATATTTTCAACTGATTCCACTTGTTTGTGTTATATGTTACACATGATATAATTTATCACAAAATTAGAATTTTGACTTAAAACAAATAAATTTCTTATCCGATCGTATATAATCTAACGAGAACAACCATAAATTAAGCAGTTTGGCCATTTGACATTTTAAAATTTGGTTTTGATATTTGGAATTTTTCCGTATGTTATTGGAGACCGGAAATGATTTGGTTGATTCTAGTTTTGGGTGCGTATACCATATATTTCGAAGAATGTCGATCGTCGCACAATTTGTGTGATCTATGATTAAGTTCAAGGTGACATATATTTGCGGTTTTTGCAAATCTGGTTTTGAAACCTTGTTTGAGATGAGCAACCTGAATTGATCTATAAATCTAGATACGCATTATTTTGATATATTATCGTGTTATTTCAAGGGTACTTTAAGTTTTTTTTAACTGGTCTTTTGTAAGCTCATATGTATAGTTGAGTTAATTACAATAAAGTCGATCTTCCTTAATCCAACATTTTAAAGTAGGAGTGATTAATTGTATCGTCGGTGGTTTATTGAAAAACAAGAATTTAAAATGTCATTGCTTATCAGTTTACTTATATCTACGTTTATATATATATATATATATATATATATATATTTTTTTTTTTTCTTCCTAAGATTTGATGAAGGTAATAGGTTTATGAACTGGTTTATGAACTGGCTACTAACGTGAACATGCTACGATGCAAGCGCAATTGGGTTTTATATACCGGTTGTGTATTTGAAATAAAACTGCTCCTAGAGCAAAATATGAATAATCTGTTGTTAAAATGCACGGCCTATTGAAATCTGGATATGACCTGGCCACGATCTGGTCCGTGGTTATCGTATCCTATTTCCTTTTCATCTTTGGTTAAAGGCCAAAAAGTTGTATTTTAAGGTTGAATTCTGAGAGTCGTTTCAAACCCGTATCTAGATTATTTTAGTGCCATTTTTGATTTCTCGTCCATCTGTAACTGGTGAAACCCAGAGTTTAGGTCTAGGGTCGTGAAATACGTTCACTTTCCTAATTTGTCCAATATTCTCTCAATTTGAGATATGGGGTATTTGTCATCGTTTGTTTACTTATTCAACTTTCGATAATCGTTAACTACCCTTAGCTTGAGTATACCTGTGGTGAATAATACCTTTGATTAACATGTTTTTCTAGCAACTTCTATAAAATATATTCTTGTATATGTTCTTCGACATCTTTTTATAGCGATGGGGATGTAGTTACAATTTTGTGTTTTTTTGCTGTTGTTGCAGACAGTTTCTCATTGAGCTTCGGTAATATATTTTGGTACCTTTAGATGGTGTTTATAAGAGCTGCTTTTTCTATTCACTGAGATGGTGCGTATAAATTCAGTTTAGGTTAAGTTTTTAGTTTTTATGGACTATTTGTTTTTGCGTTATGAAACCCTGGTTAAAAAATGATATTCGCATAATTCTGTGTATTTTGAGACAATAAAATTTTTTATCCCAATAAAATATTCATAGAAATCTAATTCATAATATAGTTGTGTTGGTAAATTGTTTCCAAAGAAATTAATTTTTGTAACATGTTTAATCCCCATGATATTGTTTACAGTCGAATTATCTTGAATTAATAGATGTTTCGGAATAATGTTAGGCCTAATAATATTTTTATTTGCCCGGTTTCTACTAATATATTAATTGATTGATTTGTAAGCCTGTTTGACTCTTTAATATAGGGAGGAAGTACCATCTTCCGAATCGGTATTGTGGTCCTCCAAAAATGTTCATTTTTGGGGGTTACCTCTAGGTTACCCTGCAATTTTCAGTATTTTCGATCTCTAGACTTTTATATTGGCAATTTTCCTTTGAAGATTAGCTGCTAATTATGCAATGATTTGGGCTGCGTTTATTTCTGGGAACGTATGTCCACATTCCTATTTTTTAAAGTAACTTAAATAAAGGTTTTCTTCCTCCTGCATTATGTAATGCTATCCTTAATTGTAAATCAGTTTGGCCTTGTAATATTCGATCATTTTATTCGACCCTACTTTAGGACCCTACTATATACAAAAGTGAATGATCCTAATAAAAAATAAAAAATTTCCTTCTAGCCTATCTTGCAGTACTCAGTTTTTGTAGTATATACGAGTAGAAATTTTCGGTAAAAAAATTAATTTTTGGCCGAAGTTGTCATAAAAAACTAACACTTTCGCACGTCCGGAAAAATAATTAGGATTTTGATACCCCACAAGTGAGATACTCCACAAGTAAAAATCCACTAATTGCACGTAAACGTCGCAAAAATAGCCTTTACAACGTTACGTTGCTTACTAGATGAGTTTATAGCTTTAGGTCAAATAAAAGTCTTTTATAAAGCCGATGAGACTGTGCATCATTATAATCTGCCACATCACTCATACTTAGGGAATTGAGCACAACTAAAGGGTGATGTTTTAATAGACGTAGGAAATTTTTCCAAAAAAAGAAACTTAAAATTAAGAAAAATGCATGAAATCTTTATTTGAATCGATAGTACGGTACATATAATTTAATGTTTGAAGATTATTTCATGCAAATGTTGATCACGGCTGCGCCTCAAATGGTCCATCCGCTTAGTCTAATTTTGGCATACACTTTTCAACATTTCCGCCGGTATCTCAGGAATAAATGCTTCAATGCTATCTTCCAATGCGTCAATCGAAGCGGGCTTGTCAGTATAGACATGAGCCTTAACATAGCCCCACAAAAAATAATCTAAAGGCGTTAAATCGCACGATCTAAACGGCAAATTGACCGGTCCCAAATGTGAAATAAAGTGTTCAACGAACTTGCCTCTCAATTGGTTCATTGTTTCGCGTGCTGTGTGGCATGTGGCATCGTCTTGTTGAAACCACATGTCATGCAAGTCAAGTTCTTCCATTTTGGACAAAAAAAAAGTTGGATATCATCTCACGGTAGCGCTCACCATTCACAGTTACGTTGCGATTCGCATCATCTTTAAAGAAGTACGGTCCAATGATGCCACCAGCCCATAATCCGCACCAAACAGTAACTGTATCTGAATGCATTGGTAGCTCTTGCAATGCTCCAGGCTGATCTTCACTTCAAAATCGACAGTTCTGCTTATTTACGAATCCATTCAACCAAAAATGAGTTTCGTCGTTCAACTCAATTTTTCGATAAAAAAATGGATCTTCCGCCAACTTTTCAAGAGCCAATTCACCAAAAATTCTGCGTTGTGGTAGGTCGTTCGACTTCAATTCTTGCACCAGCTGTATTTTTTAAGGCTTCACATCTAAATCCTTCCGCAAAATTTTCCACGTTATTGAGTAACAGAGGCCCAATTGCTGCGAACGGCGCCGAATCGATAATTGATGGTCATCACTAACACTGGCCGATACAGCTGCGATATTTTCTTCAGTTTGCACTGTACGTAAGCGTGTTGGTGATTTAACGTCCAACAATGTAAATTTGGTGCGAAATTTATTCACAATAGCCCGAATAACCGCTTTAGTGGGTCGATTAAAATGGAAGAAGCGCGCGAAGAACTTTCTTAACAGAGCACGCATTTTGATAATAAAATTCAATGATATGCAAGCGTTGTTTGTTTGTAAGGCGATTCATGGTTAAATTATAGACCAAACTGAAGATGTTTGACAGTAACACAAAACACGAAACATACGTGACCTGTCAAAGTCAGTGTTGTCAAAAAGAAATTAGTTAAAAAATCGCCCTTTATAAAGTTGAAGATTAATTAAAGAGAAATTAAAGTCTATTGGAATTAAAACTAGAAGGCAACTAAAAACACTTAGAGTACACTGAAACCCAGCTGCTGCTATATTTGGATTCAGTATAACAAACACTAAGCCGGATAAAGACAAACCAAAGTCTCCGTGTAAATAATGCGAATTTTTAATATGTTAACTATCAGTAACGGTCGATACAGGAAATCACCGATCATATTTTGTGTTTTAATTGGTTTGAGCATGGGAGTTCGGGAGTTAGGAAATTATTTCCAATATTACTAACCAAGCTTAATAAACTGGTTTACGTTTTCTTTGGACGTATAATGATAAAACTTCAGGACCAAGAAGTGCTATGTATTGTCTCACCTGTTTAATATACGCAATCCGAAACTTTTCGTCTCTAGCTAATTTTCGTTCTGTGATTCTCAGTTAACTTGGAGATTTATTAAATGAAAGTTTTAAAATGTATCTTGTCGTTAATCTGTGTTTGTAAACATTCACATTGCTTCTTGTTCTGGAGATAATATGGTAGTTTGTTTAATCTTCTCAATCTCCCAAAGTTTTTATAAATTTATATCAACGTCGATGTCCAAATGTATGTTGAATTTGGTTGACCAGGCTATATCCATCCGAGTCTTTTAAATATTGATACAATGTACCCGTACTTCACTCAGAACCGTACTTCTATCATTGAACAACGTGCTTCCTTTTTGTTCCGATCTTTGTAGATTGACAGGAACCTTATATTAATACAGCAAACTCGTAGTTCTATACCTCTATTCTTGTTCTTGTTGTTATAGTAGATATTAGGAGATGATGGTCTGTAAAAATGTTACCCTTGTTCTTAAAGATTATCTTACATGTTGTCCATATGCCAAATTGTTGTATACTGCTTGATCCTTTTCTATTTTGTTATTTGAAATTGGTATGTCTTTATTTATAATCCCCTGTTATAAGATGTCATCTTTTCCATTATTCATAGCTTCAGTAGTCGTATTAAATTGCCAATAGGTATAATTCGCTCTTAGATATGCCGAAAAAAATGCGATAAACTTCCTTTATTGGTCGTTGCCTTAGTAAAGTTTGCCAAAAACTACCTTCACAAAGTCTTCACTTAAACGCCAATCCGAGATCCAATTATTGTTCTTTTGTATTTTAGGAGTGATAATATCGTCAATATATTATGTGGCAGATTTTGATTCTCGGTGCTAGAGAAGCACCTAACATATACAATAAATTTTTTTTGTTTTTTTCGCCGTCTTCTTCTTGAAGTAGCTGAATTTCTAATGTTTCTGAGTCACGATATGATAAACTCTCTGTTGTTTCCTAAATATTAGTAAGCTTAGTGGGAATCAGATATATACCCAGGAAAAACTGAGGTAGTATTTTAATCTATGGGTAGTAAATGTTTTGGCCCATGTTATTAAGGTAATGTCATTGAAATTAGTTTGGCCAAAATAATGAAGAACTTGAATAAAGATCTTTCTATATATTTTAAACACTGTACTCCAAGAAATCTATTGCCCCATGTTACTATCACATGGTTGTATCTCTATTGTCTACCAATTTAACTTAGCTGCGTATTTTGGTGTTACCAGATTTTGGTATAAAAAGGTAATTTTAAGTAAATGACTTAAGTTACAAATTAAAATGTAAATTTATATTACATATATTGTTGCAATAAATTTAATGTATGTAGTTGTATTTTTCTCACTGTACTTTTGGGACAAAAATTTTCTCGATAAGACTAAACTTAAACTAAACGACTTAAGCTTTAATCGAGGGCCTTAACTATTTCATTTAGTCACCTTTAAATGAGAACCTTAAGCTTAAATAGTATACTGTATTCATTAAATTATATATTTGGCTTAAGTCGTTAAAACAGTTTTGGCACTTATTGGTATATGCTAATACAAAATATTCAAAAGTTTCTTATACAATAAATTTTTTTGTTTTTTTCGCCGTCTTCTTCTTGAAGTAGCTGAATTTCTAATGTTTCTGAGTCACGATATGATAAACTCTCTGTTGTTTCCTAAATATTAGTAAGCTTAGTGGGAATCAGATATATACCCAGGAAAAACTGAGGTAGTATTTTAATCTATGGGTAGTAAATGTTTTGGCCCATGTTATTAAGGTAATGTCATTGAAATTAGTTTGGCCAAAATAATGAAGAACTTGAATAAAGATCTTTCTATATATTTTAAACACTGTACTCCAAGAAATCTATTGCCCCATGTTACTATCACATGGTTGTATCTCTATTGTCTACCAATTTAACTTAGCTGCGTATTTTGGTGTTACCAGATTTTGGTATAAAAAGGTAATTTTAAGTAAATGACTTAAGTTACAAATTAAAATGTAAATTTATATTACATATATTGTTGCAATAAATTTAATGTATGTAGTTGTATTTTTCTCACTGTACTTTTGGGACAAAAATTTTCTCGATAAGACTAAACTTAAACTAAACGACTTAAGCTTTAATCGAGGGCCTTAACTATTTCATTTAGTCACCTTTAAATGAGAACCTTAAGCTTAAATAGTATACTGTATTCATTAAATTATATATTTGGCTTAAGTCGTTAAAACAGTTTTGGCACTTATTGGTATATGCTAATACAAAATATTCAAAAGTTTCTTAAATACCCATGATTTTAGTACTTAAAACAGTAACTTAACTGGTTTTAGTTAAGTCACAATTTTTAATTTTTTTGTCTAGACTTTTAAAATCGACTTAAGTCATATAATTTTCAAAACCCTTTATTTTCATGTTAAGCCATTTACTTAATATAAACATTTAAATAAAGTTTAACATAAGCATCTTTATCATATACTGTAATAAGGTTTAAGCTACACTAAGTTTAAGCCATATTTAAATTAAGCCAGTGGTTAATGGTTTTATAAAGAATTTTTATTTAAACTGGAATCAAAATATGTTACTTATCGGCTTATAATTTACTGACATTTAAGCTTCGATAGACTCCTGTAAACCTGCTAGACTTTTTCAGAGCATGTTTGTTTAGCTGACGAAAGTAGTGGAAAAATATTTATGCAAATTTTTAATTTTAATAAGTTAAGTAGCTCAAAATAGTACTTATTTTCTACCATTCCCAAAACAAAACGCAACCTATTCTTTTTGACAAAAAATGTTGATGTTTTTTCTTAACCAAGTTAAATAAAATAATTTAGTTCGACATCGTAGGATGAATGTGTGACGCCATTAAATATACTGTTTATCGTATACATTTTTATCGCTCTAAAAAAATACAAAAAAAAATTCTACACGACTCAATTATTTTAATTAGTTGATCTCCTTGTAACTCTCGACGACTCGATTTGATGTTCATCTGTTGCTTGTCTAAGTAGTCAATTGAAGAAATACAATTTAGAAGACAACAAAATATTCATTAAATTAGCAAGCAGATTTTTTTATGATCATGACCTATTAAAATACTATAATTATCCAAAGTATATTTCTAATAATGATATTAGTAACAACTTTATGGTAGTGAATCTGTATTTATTGCCTATACCATAAAAAAGAAATTCCATCAAGCATAACTAACCTTTTACCTGCAAACGAGACTCTCTCGTCTTTGGAAATATAATTTACATACAGTATATTGTAATATAAATGTAAATTGTAATATACAACAATAACAACTTTTTAACACAAAATGTAAACAAAACTGAAGGTCATTTGCATACAACATAAACAAAATGTACTCATATGTAAATATATTTATGGTTGAATGATTTACAAGTGTCATTTCGTAAAATGTTATAAATAACTTTTTACTAGTATGTGAAGAGATGGCCTAAGGCGCGCCTGACTTATGACTTATGACTTATGACTTATGACTTATGACTTATGACTTATGACTTATAACTTATGACTTATGACTTATGACTTATGACTTATGACTTATGACTTATGACTTATGACTTATGACTTATGACTTATGACTTATGACTTATGACTTATGACTTATGACTTATGACTTATGACTTATGACTTATGACTTATGACTTATGACTTATGACTTATGACTTATGACTTATGACTTATGACTTATGACTTATGACTTATGACTTATGACTTATGACTTATGACTTATGACTTATGACTTATGACTTATGACTTATGACTTATGACTTATGACTTATGACTTATGACTTATGACTTATGACTTATGACTTATGACTTATGACTTATGACTTATGACTTATGACTTATGACTTATGACTTATGACTTATGACTTATGACTTATGACTTATGACTTATGACTTATGACTTATGACTTATGACTTATGACTTATGACTTATGACTTATGACTTATGACTTATGACTTATGACTTATGACTTATGACTTATGACTTATGACTTATGACTTATGACTTATGACTTATGACTTATGACTTATGACTTATGACTTATGACTTATGACTTATGACTTATGACTTATGACTTATGACTTATGACTTATGACTTATGACTTATGACTTATGACTTATGACTTATGACTTATGACTTATGACTTATGACTTATGACTTATGACTTATGACTTATGACTTATGACTTATGACTTATGACTTATGACTTATGACTTATGACTTATGACTTATGACTTATGACTTATGACTTATGACTTATGACTTATGACTTATGACTTATGACTTATGACTTATGACTTATGACTTATGACTTATGACTTATGACTTATGACTTATGACTTATGACTTATGACTTATGACTTATGACTTATGACTTATGACTTATGACTTATGACTTATGACTTATGACTTATGACTTATGACTTATGACTTATGACTTATGACTTATGACTTATGACTTATGACTTATGACTTATGACTTATGACTTATGACTTATGACTTATGACTTATGACTTATGACTTATGACTTATGACTTATGACTTATGACTTATGACTTATGACTTATGACTTATGACTTATGACTTATGACTTATGACTTATGACTTATGACTTATGACTTATGACTTATGACTTATGACTTATGACTTATGACTTATGACTTATGACTTATGACTTATGACTTATGACTTATGACTTATGACTTATGACTTATTACTTATGACTTATGACTTATGACTTATGACTTATGACTTATGACTTATGACTTATGACTTATGACTTATGACTTATGACTTATGACTTATGACTTATGACTTATGACTTATGACTTATGACTTATGACTTATGACATATAACTTATGACTTATGACTTATGACTTATGACTTATGACTTATGACTTATGACTTATGACTTATGACTTATGACTTATGACTTATGACTTATGACTTATGACTTATGACTTATGACTTATGACTTATGACTTATGACTTATGACTTATGACTTATGACTTATGACTTATGACTTATGACTTATGACTTATGACTTATGACTTATGACTTATGACTTATGACTTATGACTTATGACTTATGACTTATGACTTATGACTTATGACTTATGACTTATGACTTATGACTTATGACTTATGACTTATGACTTATGACTTATGACTTATGACTTATGACTTATGACTTATGACTTATGACTTATGACTTATGACTTATGACTTATGACTTATGACTTATGACTTATGACTTATGACTTATGACTTATGACTTATGACTTATGACTTATGACTTATGACTTATGACTTATGACTTATGACTTATGACTTATGACTTATGACTTATGACTTATGACTTATGACTTATGACTTATGACTTATGACTTATGACTTATGACTTATGACTTATGACTTATGACTTATGACTTATGACTTATGACTTATGACTTATGACTTATGACTTATGACTTATGACTTATGACTTATGACTTATGACTTATGACTTATGACTTATGACTTATGACTTATGACTTATGACTTATGACTTATGACTTATGACTTATGACTTATGACTTATGACTTATGACTTATGACTTATGACTTATGACTTATGACTTATGACTTATGACTTATGACTTATGACTTATGACTTATGACTTATGACTTATGACTTATGACTTATGACTTATGACTTATGACTTATGACTTATGACTTATGACTTATGACTTATGACTTATGACTTATGACTTATGACTTATGACTTATGACTTATGACTTATGACTTATGACTTATGACTTATGACTTATGACTTATGACTTATGACTTATGACTTATGACTTATGACTTATGACTTATGACTTATGACTTATGACTTATGACTTATGACTTATGACTTATGACTTATGACTTATGACTTATGACTTATGACTTATGACTTATGACTTATGACTTATGACTTATGACTTATGACTTATGACTTATGACTTATGACTTATGACTTATGACTTATGACTTATGACTTATGACTTATGACTTATGACTTATGACTTATGACTTATGACTTATGACTTATGACTTATGACTTATGACTTATGACTTATGACTTATGACTTATGACTTATGACTTATGACTTATGACTTATGACTTATGACTTATGACTTATGACTTATGACTTATGACTTATGACTTATGACTTATGACTTATGACTTATGACTTATGACTTATGACTTATGACTTATGACTTATGACTTATGACTTATGACTTATGACTTATGACTCATGACTTATGATTTATGACTTAAGATTTATGACAATCAACAATGATTTTCTTAAAAAATAGCATCACTATTTCTTATTTATCTGTGTATAGATCAAGTTATATTTATAAATCATGTAACTTCAAAAACCTATAATTTAAAATAAATTCAGCTGTCACCGCAATGTCACATCAAATATCTATTTGAATGTAAATTTAATTGGTTATAGGCATAATTCATCATCTTTATATACTGATGAATATTGATGAAAATTTGAAGTGTCACTCATATTCGTCAAACCAGTTGGTCAATTATGTTGTGCTTCTGTATCTTAAAATTTCCGCTGTCTCTTTTAATTTATTTTCTTATTTTATCTATGATTTAGAGTTATGACTAAAACTGTCTATATAACAATAAATAATTTGATTTGACAAAAACTAAAAACTATTCTCGGATAAATTCATTAATCATTGGCCAAAAAATACAAAAAAAAATTTGTTGATACGCCAAAATGTTTGCGCAATCTTTGAATTTTATCAAGTTAATAAATTAGCGACGTTTAACAGTAATTTTTCGTTTGTTTATTGTGGGCATAGAAATAACTCGAAATGCTAAAAATGCGCGAAGGTCGTCGTCTGTTGGTTAAGTTCAATGCAACCAAAAAATATATAGTTTTCGGTTTGATTTTTTTTATTATGTAAGTGCAGAGTTTTTCGGCTTAGAACTAATGTGTGGGTTATGTATCAGATGACGATGAATTTTTATATAACATCATCAGTCAGTCCATCATGTTGAAGATTTACATGTTGTAGAAAGTTTTAAGTCTTTAACATTTTTTGAAATTTGCGCAGATCTGGAACAATTTTAATAACAACAGCCGCGTTGAATAAACACTAATTATAAATTCAGCTTACCGAATACACATGTAATCGTTGCGAAATTATTTTGACCGTATAGGCAAAAATACGTAAAAATAAGTGTAGACATTTTAGAAAATTATGATGATTAGATATCTCGAGTTTACAGATATGACCATTAATCCAGATAATATATTCTAAATTTTATAACCTTTGTCCAATTTACACCCTACAAGGTTTTTAGTTTGCTGAAATGTGATATTGATGTTGATCTATTCTAAACTAAATCATTATTGGAATTTAATCTAATACGTGGGTATGTGTTTTGTACGAGTTTTACAGACATATCCGTTCCATAAGATTTGCATACTGGATCCGATCATAAATAAACATTTTATGATTAGCTTAATATATAGTATTTTGACATTCTAACCAAAGTCTGGATGGATTGATTTTCTCTTTGTTTGTAAATTATGGTTAATTTGTAGCAGGCTTTCACTTAAAGCAAACGATATACACAAGAAGTCAAATTTGGCTTGTTTAAAGAAAAACAAAGCGTTCGATTGTGGTATTGTGAATTATTTATTATCAAAATGATCGTGGTGAGGAAATGGGTTCCACATCGTCAATATCACAACAGAACAAGGTTCACTTCCGGGGAGGCGCCTCTAGTCCTTCTGAGGCAGAAATTACGAAAAAGAAGAAAGAAATAGTGGCTCATAGAAGTAAGCTCCGACCACCTTAAAATAAAAGACTATATGAAAAGATCCTGAAAACCAAGGATAAGCCCGGATGCCGTTCTAATTAAATCGGGAGAGGGCCAGTGTTATGCACAAATAACTACTTGGCTATTGCTCAAATTTAATTAGTATTTAAAAATGATAGCCTAAAAAGAATTGCTCACATAATATTATTTAATGGTTGACTTAATTACATCCAGTTGAGTACTAAAACCAAACCTATTTTGAAAATAAAGATGGAAATTAAATTGCTTAATTGGCTTTAACACCTACTATTTTTAGCTAATTTTTAGAATTAATTGAAAAGTTGCTCAAATTATTTTACTAACCATCCTTTATGATCATTACGTTTAGTACACAATCAAAAAGGTTGCTCAATATATTGGAATAGCAGTAAATATTGATTTAAAAGACTGTTTTTCAATTATAAGTATATTTTGAATTTACCTGATATTTTGGTAGTCAGAGATATTGTTGTTGATTTTAAGCTGATCGAATTACCATTTAATTAAAATGAGTTAACTGTTACTTTTCTTACTGTTTTTTAATTGATGAGATTTCAGTAAATTATTAATACTATTAAATCTAATTAACTTGGTTTTGCCCAAAACTAAAATTTGCTCAATGTGATTTGCTCAGATAATATCTTCAAATACTTGATTCGATTATACTAAGTTTTATGTTATGCATTTTATGAATTTTGCTAATTATGTAATAATATTATAAAGTAGCTCAATATGCTTTAACAATCACTTTTTTATCCATAGTTCTAAGTTGTTACTCAAACTCATTTAATTGTTCAAAGTTAAATACTCATACAAAGGAGGTGCAAGACATAGGTTCAGACAAAGGAAAATATTGCTCAAAATATTTAAATTTTAGTTTAAAATGAATATTGATTAAAACGTATGTTTTAACATTTTTAGTATTTATGCCTTTTTTCGAATTTGAAAATACTAAGTTGGGTTATAAATTATAACTGTTTTACGAATTTGGCTATTTATGAAACAAAATTTGTAATTTTGCTCAATATGTTTTACTATTCGTATGTTGAAATTTATTATTTGGACAACATTCTGTGGGCTTCTTTCGGCTATTCCGAAAAACAATTTTAGTTCGAGGAAATACAAAAAGCAAAATGTAGCTTAGTTATTTAAATTCTTGTTTATTAAGTCAATTGCAAGTGCAATTTTAGAATTATTAAAAAGACTAAAAATGGCTCCACGATATTAGCGAAAAGTCAAATATTTTGAAAACTGAGCAACAATATATAGGTTGCTCAGTTTTAGAAAAAAATATTGTTCTTTTCGCTTGTCTCAAAATTCTCTCAATGTTTAGTAAATACTTTTTATAAACTTAAGAAAATTCGTTTTGATTCCAACATTTGCTGTAATGTTGCTCAATTTGTTGAATGCATTATGAACATATGAAACACAATCAATTGTACGAGTAAAAGGAATAATTTTAAAAAATCAATTTCCTCTTGTTTGCTCAATGTTAAAACTTATTTGCTCAATTTCTAGCTTAATTAATAAAAATTCATTGACTACTACACAATTATTTGAAGTTTAACTAACGAAACTATAAATATTAAATATTTATTGTGGTAGCTACATCTGTTTAACATTTGTTTTACTTCAAGCTCACTTATGTTACGCCTAAATGGTTACAAAACACAATCTGCGTTAAGGTAAAAAATACGAATTCTAAAGGTCAGAGTGGTGTTGGCTTGGTTAAATGTCGACTAGTGTGTATAATATTTCAAATATCAAAGTGCGCCCAACTAGAATCATTAAGACTTATATGCAAATACGTTGGCAATGTAGTTTCCTCGAGGAGAACTTCATAATATATGTATTAGCTAAAATGCCAAAAATTTAAAATTAAAATTCTAAAATAAAATATGCTATCGCAAATAATTCATAGAGTTGTGTTGTTGTATCTTCTTATCGTGAAGCAAGGTCGCATTCATCAAATCCGGTTATTTACGCAATGACTCAGGTAATAAATTTGTGGACATGTTAATTTACGTAAAAAGTTAAAATTAAACTTCTTTATATGCACTTGTCGCCCAAAATCAAGTTTGATTGGCAACTGACATTTACACAATAAATCAAAATTGTGTTGGCCAATTTGGACGTCCTATATTCATTACCTTTTTCGTATATGCTGTACGTTATCTTACCAAACGATCTTCTAATTATTATTATTACTATTAACGTTTTTGTTGTTGTATGTTTTCTTAAGATCAACATAAAATAATAATAATAATAATACGACCTTGATTACGTAACATTTCAAACGACGAGGTGAGTCGTATTTATTACCATATTATACCTTTATGAATTGAAATGCGGTAATTATAATCGGAGATGGGAGATTTTATTACAAAATCAGATCGTACTTTCCAATTTGTTATTTTCTTGAAATTTCATGAAAATTTCGTTACAAACAATTGAATTAAAATAAACCGTGTAATTATTGCCGGTAAGTTGCGCTTCCCCTTATCTTTTTTTTTGTATTTCGTAATAATTCGAAGTCGAATACCAAACTGCACATAAATTTTAATTAAATTAACAATTTAAATTATAGTACTGCAATTTGTTATTTATGTGCAGATCGGGTAATCGTCTTTGGAAAAAAATCATATAAATTTCATCAAAATCTCAAACGATCATCTTCTATCGTACGTACCAATTAATTCTTATTTCAAATTTATAATTTAAATTTTCCGCTTTGATTAAGAAAATTACAATTTTTTGTTATAAAAAATGTTGCTGAAGAAGTAAAAATTTTTTTTATAAAGTTAAATGTCAAGGAAATGGTTTTGCGGACAAGATACAAGATACATATCGAGTGTGTATGCATGAATATTTCTTTAATTTGCTTATATTAGTGATGT
This sequence comes from Tipula confusa, assembly GCA_963556175.1. Classification (NCBI taxonomy): domain Eukaryota; kingdom Metazoa; phylum Arthropoda; class Insecta; order Diptera; family Tipulidae; genus Tipula; species Tipula confusa. The sequence goes on along the minus strand of OY744477.1, from coordinate 12,480,374 downwards.
CGCTCACACACGATGCGATCTTACTTATTTGGGTAATATAAAATATAATTACACGTGATCATTTTGATGATCATGTATGATTGATGAAAATTGACCCTAATTAGTCAAATAATCTAGTCACTCGATATTATAGAAATTATGAAACTATCTAGAATGTTAAAAAAATTATCACGATCACTTATAACCAAATGAAGATCACTTACTATAAATGATATTTTTTTTACAGATGAGAGTAAATTTGTTTCAGTAAATCCTGGGATAATATAATCTAAGTAACTTTTCATCTGATTAAACGACCTTTTATTGTAAATTTAAATTACGATCAATTACTTTAGTGGCTCTATCATAATTTTCAGTTTTCAGTTTTCAGTTTTCAGTTTTCAGTTTTCAGTTTTCAGTTTTCAGTTTTCAGTTTTCAGTTTTCAGTTTTCAGTTTTCAGTTTTCAGTTTTCAGTTTTCAGTTTTCAGTTTTCAGTTTTCAGTTTTCAGTTTTCAGTTTTCAGTTTTCAGTTTTCAGTTTTCAGTTTTCAGTTTTCAGTTTTCAGTTTTCAGTTTTCAGTTTTCAGTTTTCAGTTTTCAGTTTTCAGTTTTCAGTTTTCAGTTTTCAGTTTTCAGTTTTTAGTTTTCAGTTTTCAGTTTTCAGTTTTCAGTTTTCAGTTTTCAGTTTTCAGTTTTCAGTTTTCAGTTTTCAGTTTTCAGTTTTCAGTTTTCAGTTTTCAGTTTTCAGTTTTCAGTTTTCAGTTTTCAGTTTTCAGTTTTCAGTTTTCAGTTTTCAGTTTTCAGTTTTCAGTTTTCAGTTTTCAGTTTTCAGTTTTCAGTTTTCAGTTTTCAGTTTTCAGTTTTCAGTTTTCAGTTTTCAGTTTTCAGTTTTCAGTTTTCAGTTTTCAGTTTTCAGTTTTCAGTTTTCAGTTTTCAGTTTTCAGTTTTCAGTTTTCAGTTTTCAGTTTTCAGTTTTCAGTTTTCAGTTTTCAGTTTTCAGTTTTCAGTTTTCAGTTTTCAGTTTTCAGTTTTCAGTTTTCAGTTTTCAGTTTTCAGTTTTCAGTTTTCAGTTTTCAGTTTTCAGTTTTCAGTTTTCAGTTTTCAGTTTTCAGTTTTCAGTTTTCAGTTTTCAGTTTTCAGTTTTCAGTTTTCAGTTTTCAGTTTTCAGTTTTCAGTTTTCAGTTTTCAGTTTTCAGTTTTCAGTTTTCAGTTTTCAGTTTTCAGTTTTCAGTTATCAGTTATCAGTTATCAGTTATCAGTTATCAGTTATCAGTTATCAGTTATCAGTTATCAGTTATCAGTTATCAGTTATCAGTTATCAGTTATCAGTTATCAGTTATCAGTTATCAGTTATCAGTTATCAGTTATCAGTTATCAGTTATCAGTTTTCAGTTTTCAGTTTTCAGTTTTCAGTTTTCAGTTTTCAGTTTTCAGTTTTCAGTTTTCAGTTTTCAGTTTTCAGTTTTCAGTTTTCAGTTTTCAGTTTTCAGTTTTCAGTTTTCAGTTTTCAGTTTTCAGTTTTCAGTTTTCAGTTTTCAGTTTTCAGTTTTCAGTTTTCAGTTTTCAGTTTTCAGTTTTCAGTTTTCAGTTTTCAGTTTTCAGTTTTCAGTTTTCAGTTTTCAGTTTTCAGTTTTCAGTTTTCAGTTTTCAGTTTTCAGTTTTCAGTTTTCAGTTTTCAGTTTTCAGTTTTCAGTTTTCAGTTTTCAGTTTTCAGTTTTCAGTTTTCAGTTTTCAGTTTTCAGTTTTCAGTTTTCAGTTTTCAGTTTTCAGTTTTCAGTTTTCAGTTTTCAGTTTTCAGTTTTCAGTTTTTAGTTTTCAGTTTTCAGTTTTCAGTTTTCAGTTTTCAGTTTTCAGTTTTCAGTTTTCAGTTTTCAGTTTTCAGTTTTCAGTTTTCAGTTTTTAGTTTTGACTTTCCGGCGGGTTATCAATCCTAAACCATTAAATGAAAAGTCCAACTGAGCTACTCTCAAAAGACCCTGGTAATATAGTATCGGAGGTTAGACGGATCCCTGGAGAAATTAAACTTGGGTCCCTTGTATAACTTCCAACTGAGCTACTTGGCGTACTTGACCAAATAGACCAAATGAATAGGCCAATATGTGAAATTGTTAATTAATTTTGATTATTAAGAGCAAACTGTATCATTTCCACAATTTTTTCACCGATTATTTAGATTCTTTGGATATATTCCAGTTTTCATTTATTATTTTAGGTTCTATATTTGTCTTAATCGTTTTACCGACACGATTAACTGAGCCTTGCGTATATCGTGATAACGCTAAACAATCGCGATAATACAAAACCTCTTGACATTGATTGATAATATATTCGGCCTCTTCCTTTTTGATATTCGTATAGTTATTAGCTTTCTGGCGTAAGAACTCACGCATTATTGGTAATGCTAAATGCACACCAAACCCAGTTGCAATCACATCACCTGTGTACGCTTTGCCTCGCATTGAAACACATCCTAAAAATGGTTTGTCGTCCGGCTCGCTCGTATTACTTATACCACCGATGACTAAATCAATGTAGAGTGGTTTCATTTCACATCGCCGGCCATATAAAATTGTGGTCATCCAGTTAAATAACGCCCGTGGCTTTAAATCATTTTTATCTTGGATAAGTAAATCTTTAATCGTCCTTTGTTCGATTTCATTACGAATAAATTGAAAATCGGCATAATCTCCGCCACATCCCATTACTATGTTCGAGTTAATTTTAATCACCCGCTCACAATTACGGTACCGTGCTAACGAACCATACGAAACTAAATTATCGGCCGAAACTATAACACCATTCTTGTGTATCATACCAATGACCGATGATCCCGTACTAATTGGTTTGTATCCACTAAAAAATATGAGCAAACATTAGACAAAAGTTAGAACACAAACAAAAAAAAAATTCTCATACACATTTCGCTGCGAACTATGTTGATATTTTGTTAAAATGTCCTGGTCACTAGCTTGGGGTGATGAGAAATTGTAATAGTCACCTAAAATTGGTTGATCATGGTGGTAGAACGATCCCAATTTTGTTAGATCCATTTTTAGTTCGATTTGAAATTTGATTTTTGTTATTCGCCGTGATGCACTTTGCGATGGGAACTTGATGAAAATTTATGTGGCCGCCACTAAGCCTACCTTTAGTTTTTATGTTCGATTTGGCTAATATAAATTGATTCAGTTCTGTTTTTTTGAAGTGTTTGAAGATTTCGCATAAAATAACAGGAGAACTGATGCCATAACTTCTTATACATTTTTTTACCTTTACTGTCAATATTTGTGTGTCAGTTTTGGATTAACTATATTTTCACCAAATAGCTAAGTCACATTGGCTTCTGAGAGAGAAAAATTATTTCTCTAAACCAACTAACCTCGGCTTAACTTATTAGAGAAAATCAGAGTCCCCATCAGTTTCGATCCTGATCCAAATTTTTGGTCAAACTAGCGTTATCTGTCTGTATCTGTCTATAAGCATCTTAAAACAATTGGTTGCAGATACATCATATTAAATAAAACGTTCATTGATGGCATAAGTATCTTAAAATAAAAACTAAACTAAAAAATCAAGGGTCGGCCTAAATCTGAATAGTAAATCCTAACATTTTTCTAATTACCTAGATCACAATTATTACAATTATTAGTCCAGAATAAATAGTCCCGTTAAAATTTAAATTCCACTCTAAATCTCCACTTAAAACTAACTTAAGGTTAACAAACCTTTCAACCCCTGAATGTCGGTTATCCTACGTCGGAATTGTTTTTTTTTGTGTTTTTTGACTACAGAACTACGGATCTGGTATGGAAAATATTCTGGATTTTGGAAATTTTCGATTTGTAGCTAAACTTTGACAGGTTTTATAAGTACGCAAAATAGCATGCACTTCAAAAACATTATAAGTTAAATCAGATGTTCATAGATGGCAATAGTGTTGTAAAAAATTGTGCTTTAGTTTTTTGTTAGTCAAAAGTGGCATGATCACTGCCGGAGACTTTTCTGAAGGTGTTTGTTCATTTACAAATCCAATTGAGACATTGAATGAGTCTTTGGGATGATCGCTACATAGTCGGCACTACAATAAATTTTTGGATCACCAAATAACAAACAAATTATTTTTCGATTCTTTTCTAGCGTCTGAACATTAGTCGGGCGGCGATAGTGACTCTGTTTTGATAAGATCGCCGCTATTTTGATTTCCTATAGCATTTGTTTCGGATTATTCAGAATCTTATTAGAGATTATTCTGATTATTCTGAATATTATATCTTCATAGATTTCCGGGACTCGAGGCAGACCTAATAGGGTGTGGCCTTTACTGCCCATATTTACATTTAGTTATAGTTGCGTAAAATGACTTCATATTCTGCTATTCTTTTTGTCACCTCCTCGCTGTTGCGTTTTCTACCAGAAAGTATCGCGCATCCGTGTTGTTATTGTTAAAATCGAACCAAGTTTAAAGCTATATATATGACTGGTTTATGATGCCAAAAGTGCTTCTACCTCGTAACATTCCTTAAAGATGACGTGTCTAATATGCTCATTCAAGCTTAGATATGAATTGTATAGCACGACTCATCCATTATTTATGAGTTAGCCTCTCACTCTGACCTTGTCCAGTATGATGACGATAAACGGGATAGCGGTCCATAAACGCTTCAAAAGGTATAGTTACAAAAGTCCTTATGATTTTTTTTAGAACGTTCTCCATCATTCATGCATGGAGCATTAGGATTATCGGTGCCACAAGATCCTCGTCATTGGCGATAAGAGAGTCCAGTTTAATCTTAAAAACACATGCCATTAAATCGGGTCAATCGATCTGTAGTTTGTTCACTATATCCAAGATTATCGAATGAAGTTTAGATTGTGCACTTCAATTTGAAGATATAGGAATCAACGAACCACAGCTGAGTTAATTCCAACCTGGCTCATCATATAAGGAAAAAATAGCATATTTGATTGCTTTATGTTCTGAGTTGATTGGATCGGTGTTTCATTCGGTTTTGGTTATCCTTGATATGTTGTCAATTCCGTGTCCTCTTTAGTATGTGTTACTTCGAGGCTTCTTTTCGTCAGTACTATCTGATACACTTAATAAGCGAATTATGCAAATGTATTGGCACTCCAGCTAGTTCTACAAATATTTACTGTTAAAGTTGCACATTGTTTTGTTTTACGTCATATATCAACTTTTTTTTACAGTTATAAAAAAATTATTGGTGGTTGTACTTTTTTGTGATTATCCCCTGTCCTGTTTGTAATGTAAAATTCCAATGCAAAGCAAAAAATGTAATATTTGAAATGTTCAGTTATTTTGTGCTCATTTATGCAGTTAATTAACGGTAGTAATTTTGTATTATATTGAAACGGTAAGAGGCATCTATTATTTTGTGATAGTCAATACGATTCGATATTTTGCAGCAATATTTGTGCTGAACTTTATAGATTTCTATTAAGATATTCGTCTCCGCTATGTTTGACTGTTATGTTAACCCCTATGTTTAAAAAATGTATACCAGCGACCAAATAAGAAGTTAATAACGACAACCCCGTGGCCTTTTTCATTGTATTCAGTGCTCGAAATAAAATCGATATTTTCGATTCGGATAAATACTACCTAAATTCCAGGATGTATTTTTCAGTATCGGTGTTTAGTTTTTTTTAAACTTTTTCTAAATTTTGCCTTCTTTTGATATTGTTTTGTTCTTGTACCATCAAAAAGCTTTCTTTACAACACTTTACTACGCGTTTTTAGAGGACGCGGAGCAAAAGATCTTCCTTTTTCAACTAGCATTGTTGCAATTCTTCTTGAAGGTAAAGATTGCTAACAAGTTCATTAAATTCACGAATTAAAACCTGCCAATACGCACTTCTAAGATCCAACATACTGAAAATATTGGGCCCGGATAGCGTATCCAATATTTAACAAGCACAACTGGTGACTTCGAATGGCTGTTTGACTTTTCGATGTTGCCATTATGTTTCATTTTTTAACCAGTTCTTTAACCTCTTCTTGTTTCGCTAGTAGTAATCGTCTTAGTGCTTGACGAATAGAAGTAATTTTTCGTGCATTGATACAGTTTTGAACGACATTAGTTTGCCCCATATCGTCATCATTGGAGGCAAAGATGTCGGCTTATCCTTGTCGAGCCTTCTGGTCTGGTTTATTCTGGTATACATAACTTTCGCACTCATTGCAGGTAATAGAAGGTCCTTTAATCAGTACTGACCCGTACTCCAATATGTCCATTGTTAGTCATTTGTAACGGTACATCTACATTGCACCACTTCAATATTTGGTTCTTTTAATCAAGAGACATCTGGTGTTCAGTCATCAAATCTAGGACTAGGATGCAATGACAACTATAAATCGATGTTAAACCCGTATTATTTCGATTGTTACTGAAAGATAACAGTCTCTTTTTACTGCTACATCTTTACCAGTAGCCGCTTTTGCGTTGTAACGGACCACATTTTCCATTTGTTCTTGAGGTTCAACATTAGGATTTATGACCGATTTGGAAGCTCCGGTCTCCAATGTAAAAGTGCATGATGTAAAAGTAAAAGTAAAAGTGCCGTTAACAACCAAACTATTATGCGGTCTTTGCCGAGTTTGTCAATTAGGACAGTGCCTCTAGGTATTGTCTCACGTCTCCTAGCCTACGTCTCGCAAAGCTAATGGAATTTAGTTGTCCAAATCTTTATTAATGAGGCGAGATAAGTAATCTCCCTCACCTTTTTCCTTCTGGGCGCCTATCTGCCGCAATCTCTCCAGTTATTTTTCCCGACTGTCAAACTGTGTCATTGTTACTATCTGATAAAGTGATTATGTTTTTAACATTTAAATATTTCAACCGGGAATTGGGTCTTTGGCGTCTACCATCTTGGAAGCCGTGTGTTGATCGTGACAACAATCATGGCCTGTATCGGCGCAATATCTTCTGCTGCTGACGCTTGTTATGTAATTTAATTTTTGCATAGCTTCTGGATATGGGATTATCTGTATTTCACCTACAAATCGCTCAAGATACGTATGTAGCTCATTTCTGTATCGGGTACGGTTATACGCAGATTTGCTGTTTTACCTCGCAAGGCGAGAATCAAGACATTAAGCAACCTTTATGCTATATTGCGGCCTGAAATTATATTTTTTTATGTCCTCCGGCGGCTAATTCTTTTTCAGTGGTTTTTACTCAGCCCGGTTGGGCCTGTTCCATCGGTTTACGTGGAGGACTTCTAATATAAAGTTCCGAACACTTTTCCAACTGTAAATTTGCTAATTGGCTTATTCGGTTAAGTTATGATAATCTTATCAACTCAGATGATATTGAGGAAGACATAAATGAAGTATGCCAGCAATTATGAAACGATTTCGCTCTAAAAGATGAGATATTTTCTAACAATTTTACCGCTTCGAAAGAAAAACTATTTGTTAATAGAGCCATTTATATTCCTGCGAACATGGATACTCTAAAAATTTACTAAAAATTTATTTTCGAAATTTTTGCAATATACGAGCTCTATGATTGTGACGCAAGACACATGGTCGTAAAATTTTTGGAGAATGTTATTTTTGCGACTAGTATCTTATTCCTAAAAGCCATTTCTATAGTCATCCATTTGAACATGCAATTTGTACAGTTAAAATATTATAAAACTAAACTGTTCTTGAACCACACGAAAAATTTCCAATTTCATTCCGATCTTTCACTTGTTACCCCAAATTACATTTTCAAGGAATTCCCGGAAATGCTAAACCACAATTTATCTGACCACTAAAATTTTCGTACTGACCGCATTCAATTTAAAAAATACAATAATTTTTACTGTGGCTTAGTCACATTCAATATATTACCACCAAAATTTATTATACCCGTAAAGACCTTGTGACGACATATAACAGAATTAGAGAAAGTGGTTACCGTATGTTATTCATACGCACACACATGCATATATACGATATAAGTAAGATACAAAATAACCAAACATAACGTGCTTAAAGATGTAAAGAAGTAATTTAGTGTTAAATTATCTTTGGAAAAAGATGTCTCGATGTTGTTTTTGTTTTTTATCTAATTTACAGGTTTTTTCGCGCTTTGATCGCACATTTTTGTGTTTATCGATGATGTATGTATGTAATATGTTCGATATGTTACGTTTGGGTAAAATATGTGTGTGAGTGAAATTTATTCGCAGTTATATAATTTGGAGTTATGAATTTCGAATTCATTTGTTTTATTGGGTTTGTGGTGATGTGTATCTGGGTTGAATTTAGTGAGACATATTGGATTTGCGAAATTTGAACTAGGACGCACAGTTGCAGGACCGTTATCGTTACAATATAATAGGAGGTTATAATTTTTCCTTATAATTTTTATCACAAGTCATAATTAGATATTGAACTGTAGTGTTAATTTTTAGACTAAGGACTTATGTACTAAACTATATTATTAACGGTTAAGAGTCGATGTATGCAAAAGTTACAAGAGTGCATAGGTTTACAAACTTTTAATATCTTGAACTTTGCACAAAAAGATAAGTGATCTTCCTTATCTTTAAAAAAAATGTTTTTTGCGATCGCTTTATAAATAAATTCGATCGCAAAACAGTATAGATAACATTTTTAAAATTGTTTACCCCATAATATACTCTTATGATTATGTATGATCACATTCAACAAAAATTTAATCGATCGTTTAAAAAAAATACGATACGAGTACATTTGGTAAACTTTGTAATATGAAGGGTGATCTTATGTACTGATATACAGAAAAAAATAACTCGACATGATCAACAACATAACAAATCGATTACTAGTTATGATCTTGTAAATAGTTGTGTTAAAAAATATTCGATTCGATCGATTAGCAAATCGTTTTAAAATAAAATATTAGGTTCTCATTTGAAGAAGTTAACGGTGGAACTTTTAATTTAAGTTTTTGTTAAACAAAAGTGATAATTAAGAAAGTGACGATCGCGGATGTTGACAAAGTATGAGATCAAATTAATTGGCAACAAAAAATTGCAACTGTAAAGAGAATGGTAAAAAAAAACATATGTTTAATGACCTTGGTTGGTGTTGGAGTTTTTTCTTTTGTTTTATGTGAATTCGTAGTTTGAATTACGCATCAAAACACGTTAAATGCAAGTTTCCTGAAAAATGTGCATATAATATGAAAAGTAAGAATTGTAGATGAAGATTGAGCTACGCAAAAAGACAAGTTCTAATACAAAACAGACCTTTATAAAAATTCATAACTTTCTGTGGAATTACACTGACAAAACTGAGCAACAAGTTTTTACTAATCTACATTTGTCAACATTTATTTTTAAACAATCAAACTACAAAGACATTTAAAATGAGCAACATTATATATAAAACTGAGCAACATTTTAAATTAATGATAATGAAACACCATAAATGGGCACAGCTTTAACAGGAAAAATACTGTTAAAGCTGTGCCCATTTATGGTGTTTGTGTTTCTGGAACGGGATAAGTTTCCGTAAATGTTTTCGGAGCCATAAAATCTTCCAGTATCTGAATCCGGAACATTTCTGGTTCTAGTTCCAGTTTCGTTTTTGGCTTCAGTTTGAGTTCCAGATCTGGATCCGTTTTCTGATCTGCTTCAGAAACATTTCCGTTACTAATTTGACCAACAATTATTGACTGCCAATATACTGCTCTTTTTTTAGAAGTATATTTGCTTTAGAATAGATCATTGCAGTACATAAAATATAAGAATCTTTCAAACTGATAGTTTTATAAATAGAACAATTACTGGACCAGAATGTTTTCAATTGGATTCTTCTAAAAAGCAGAAGGAATTAATAAGAAGGATTCAAGTATGCTATCTGAGGTTCAACTAAGTCTTATCATGGATTCGACGCTACAAACGTAAATAAGATTCAATGAAGTATAGCAGAGTAATGTTAGTAGTGAATTTATTTCGAGAGAAGCTGGTGACCTAACCAATAGTTCATTAATTTATTCAAAAAGTGATTATATAAGTGAAGGGTGAGTCAACTAAGAATATATTTTAAATATAATTCATTGAGGTTTTCATCAATTATGTGTGGAATATGCCACCTTTCAAAGACTCTCGGTTTCTTTATTGATGCCTCGTTTTTGGACATACCGAATTTTGCATAACTAATTTCAAGGTTTCTATCGTAATATTTTTCAATACAACTTCAATGATTAGTTTAAGGAGAATAACTGTTTCTTGTTGCTTGCCATACATTTGACAAGAAAATGTTAGGAGTCGAGAAGTGATTTGAATGCAGAGGCTAAGTAAATCTAGTTTTTGTTAGATTTTCCACTAGTTGTCAGTAAAAAATTATCTACTCTGTCAGAAAAAATGTAACAGACATTTCGATTACTGGCTTTTCTTAACCATAGTGAATAAAGTGGAAAAGTGAAAAAATTGAGAAAACCGTGCAAATTGAGAAAATTTAGAAAAGTCAGAAAAGTGTGAAAAATAAGGACTAGTGGTAAAATTTTAAAACGTTTCAAGGTCAATCAACTTTATCATTTGGTGCTCTAAGGCACCAATAATTGTTCGCGCACTAATTTATTCGGCTTTTCAAGCCGAATAGTTCTAGACTCATTGTATTGCCCACACCTCTAATAGAGCTCAGGACCTATTACAGACCATCTTAATAAACTTGTTTGAAGATTTGATTTTAGCCTCAAGATTGCTAATCGTTCCTGGCAAGCAGTTTATTTCATCATGCTTTGTTCATACAGATATTTTCACCTTTTTCTGTTATTTTAAACATTTTTGTGATTGTGTCTATGCTCAGAGGATCATTACAATTTTGTGTAGCCTTTTTAATCCAAGTTTACCAGTTTACAAACTAAGAACTGTTTTTTTGTTATCTGTTATCTGTAATTTTTCCTGTGCTACCTAATTTCTAAGACCTTTGATAAGTGCTGGTCTGTGGCATGCCTTGCTATTAACCATTAGCATCACCAGTGAAACCGATTTCTTTTGCAAGTGTTTATATTTCCAAAGCGAGGACATAGCTTCTAGAAGCTATATATCGAAAGGTTTTAAAAAGTCACGTAGTACAGCGATTGTAGTAAATCCTTGATCCATGGGATTATAAATTTAATCAGCTATTTTGATAATTGCTGTATTAGTACTGTGGCTGGAGTGGAATATAGACTGCAAAGAATTTTGGAAATTCTCATGTTTAATATGATGTAAAAGTTGATTTTGCATAAGAAATTCCATACATCTACGAATATTGTTCCAAAGATTTTTTAGTGCCATATCTAGGTTTAACTTGGACTGTATAAATTTACTTTTTGTGAATTGCATATTTGACTAAATATCTGCTATGGCAAAGAAGCAGTCGATTATGAATACATTTATTTCTGTTCCCTTTGTCAAATTTGGGTATCTTTACAATTTTGTCGCTGAAACGAATATATCACCGATGATAAAATTAGTTTCTTTGCGCCTAAATTACTGTAGTGTTTTTTAATATTTCATACATTTTATAAATATTTGCACTGCCATCATGTGTAAATACTATAAACTATTTTTTTTTTGTATTTGATAAAGTTGAATCGAGTTTTCGATGGTGATGATAAAATAAAATGATAAATTGCAAATGAAAACTTGATGATACTTTTTTTCATTAGTTGCTTTCCAATCGACCACCGCAAGTATTTATAAGCACTTAGGTGTGTATCTTAGCTAAATTTAAACTACTCGTAGCTGCTCTAACTATTTTGCATGAGCAGTTACGAGTAGATAAAATGTAGTAAATGTGGTGTGTGAGAACTGAGGAAACGGGATGAATTTTTAGAATGATATTAAATGTGACATGTGAAATTGTAATAATAAATGCAAATGTAGTACTAGATTGAAAATATGAATTGTATGAGTTCTTTGGAGTGTTAGATAATTCGAAATGTACCCCTCCAGGAACGAACCGCATAAGCATAAAATTATTCAGTTGTTAATTGAAACAGCGAAACATAATTTGCTTGAACAACTCGACAAAGTATTGATGTGCGTATATGACTTTGTGTGAGAATGTGGATGATAATAGAAGTAAACATGTCAAAACGTACAAGTATTTAGGTATATGGATTGATGGGTGCATGCATTTTGGAAAATGTTGGCAGATAACTGCAAGAAACATTTAAATGTAATTAAAAGGGTAAGCAACTCTAAGTGAGGCTCTCACCCAAGTGTGTCTGATATGCTGAGAAATGTCTTTATTTCTTCCAAAATTGGATACAGTATTACTGTGTATGGGAATGGTTCAAAAGGCGCTTTTAGCCAATTGATGCAAATAGATGCGAGTGTTAGAGTAGTTTTGGGGGCGAATGATTCAACTTCGATACATACTCTGTGGCCTGAAATGAGTGATTCAAATCTTGAATATAAAAGAGTGAGGATTACAGTGAGAGAAACAATGCGAATGATCACACGGAAAAATGAGTTGTAGAATTAAATGGTTGTAAGGCTTTAAAATAGGGCGGTTTACATATAAAGCTAGCATTGCACTCGAAACTATAAATATATTTTTGAATATAGGTAATGCTGGTCCGTAACCCGTTCCGGAGGAATTCAACAAGTGGACGAATGAAGTTATTGCTAAAATGATGTTTGAGAAAATGAGTCGGCGGTATTAACATGACATCGTTTATACAAATGCTAGTGTCAGTGACAATGGAGTAGGTGTCGGTATTTTTATGCCTAGTATGAATGTGCAAAAGTATTTGAGAGTAGATGAAAGCATCTGTATAATGAACGCCGAAATTATAGTAATATTTGAAGGTATTAAACTAACTGTGAATGGAAATAGAAAGATAGTGGTATTTTCCTATTCCAAGAGTGGGTTATGTTTGCTTAACTGTGGAGGTGAAATGCAAGGTAATATGTATGTATATAGATCTTATAATATATTCGTGTCTGTCAATGTGAGGTGACCATACAATGAATCATGTCACATAGGCAGATCGAAGGAAATAAAAGAGCCATCATCATTGAATTAGGTTGGTCAGTGGTATTAAAGGAAGGATGCAAGAGATGTACTTCGCATGTTTCAAGTGAATCTGTGGAGAAAGTGGAAGATTGAATATAAATGAGAAAAGTTTAATGAAAGGATTGAAGTACAGAGAACTGCAATTTCCCTTTAAAAACCCATTTCTAAAAGGAACTCAAAGAGGATACACGAATATTTAGAACAATCAAACAAATCAGACTGAACCATGGAAATTGGAAAGAATTCTTGTAGAAACGTCGATTGAGTGAGGACAAGAATTGTGAGTTGTGGGAAAGTGTTCATATTGGTCTGCCCAAAATATAGCTATTATAGAGCTAACTTCTACATTCAATATTAATGAATGGGAGAGGTTTGATTACAAGGAAATGTATTTTGTTAGAATAAGTGGTATAATAATTTGAAATAAAAGAAAAACTGGGAATAGGGAGTATCCGGTTCCGTTAAATATGTAAAAATAAATTTGTAAAAGGGAAATTCCGGCGACATGGCCTCCATCTGAGAGCCATAAAAAAGCATTAATTTTCTTATTTTAACGCAGAATCCACAAATTGAATCTTTAAATCACAAAATTTGGCAATGTGCCTAAATTTTTAACATTTGAGACTATTGTGAAGTCGGTGAATCTCCACGAAAATCACTCAATGTATATATTTTGCATTCCGTTAAGGTACTTTTGGTGTTAGGTAGCACTGCGAATGCCCAACTGGTTCACCTTGATATTGAACTTCAGAAGTGCTAGACATGGACAAATTTTTTTTACTTAAGGGTCTTTTCGAACAAAGTACAACATATCCTCATTTTGTTTTCAAGGTCTTCTTATTAGGAACTAACATCTGCGGTTTGTTTAACAGTTCTGTTATAATATAATTTCAGTTTTAACGCTTTTAATAGCTTCAGTTAAGGAACTTGATTTCATCCTGCTTTGTATATGCTTGGCTTGTTATCTATATTTTACGACAATGTCTTTCGTTTTAGAGGAGATCTCAGGTAGAGGAGATCTTTCAACTCCTATTGCAACCCTATTTTCGTTTTTATTCTGTTTTAAAACATGATATATTTTCTGGGCCAAAGCTCTCTCAACTCTTTCGCATTTAATTTAACGTCCTATTCTATGTCGTCGCCAGCCAAGTCAAAAACGCACGAAAGCGCTTTAAACATCTATCTGCATATAGTACATTGCTTGAGCCAGAATGGAAACCAAAAGGTAGTTATAGTCAGGTAATCCGAAACCGCTCTCGAAATCTTGAATTGCGCTCTTTCACCAATTTAGATATTGAATGAAATGTAGTGAGGTCAATTCTTGTTTTTTTTTACCTCGTTACAATTCATACTTTTACCTCCTGTTCTAATGCCAGTAGCTTCAAACACTGTGGCATGAACCGATACAGTTTTTTGAAATTTTCAAATTTGGGCATAATTAGCACAGTTTGGATGGGCTAGCTTAAAATGTTTCGACTTTACTTACTTTGTTTCCATTCACTAACGTCTAACAAAACCCGTTTTGAATGGTATGTCACCGGACTTCAACGCACCTATTATATCACCTCACAATCGCTATTTTTAGAATGCATTCCACCATATATCGTCACTCAATCCATTCAGCATAAAGTTGATGGTCAAATTATAAATAAAATAAAATCCTTCAACGGCATATAATAGTGAACCCGTATTAGCGCTTAAGAATATTAAACGAATTTAAGATAACTTTCAAGGTTGCTGTGTAATCCAACTCATCCAAGACGCAATTTGTGAATTGTTACAAGAAACAAAAGACATTTTTTTGTGATTTATTCTGACTGAATTGTTTGTTACCAGCCGCGCATCATATTTACCTACATGCACATATGTATATATAAAGTCGTTGTGTACATAACTTGCTGCTTAGACCAAAAGCACATAAAAGAAAAACGAAAACGAAAACAAAATCCAATCTTAAAGAGATTTTTATATTTAAAAGTTGGACACAAACTTTAGTTATAGTTTGGTCGCCGTTGGTGTTATAACAATTAAAGTTTTTGGTGGTGTGTTGTTGGTTTTACTTATTTTTGTGACGTTTATGTAATGCATTTGTAGTGTTTGACATTTTTTTTTTGATTTTTATAAATTACAACAAAACTAAAAAAAAAAAAAATAAACGAAATATGACTCGTAATTTCTTTATACTATCTGTGATCGTGATACTAAATTTAAGTTATGGATATCAAGTTGGTTCACAAAAATCGTCATCGTTATCATCGCATCCGTCATTAGGTAGTAAACGCATATAACATGTAAAATATGTGGGCTGGAAAATAGTTGGTTTGTTGTTGTAAATATATAATATATTTTAATACTATTTATATAATAGTGGGATTAATTTACAGGTTTTTTATATATAGTTACATTGTAATCCGCTTCTATATTATTAAGCAAATTTGGCCAGAACTCCATAAAATCTCGAAAATGTGCAGTGAAATCGAAAACTAACGAAAAAAAAAACTAACGAATCGTTTCCTAATTAATTCGATTAGCTTATATCTTAACTAATTTTATGTTTTGATTTCTTTTTTCTTTTGTTTTAGGTTTAGGCCATGTACCAAAAGATACGACATTTGTTAATTTATTACGAGCCCAAAAATTACAATTACAAATACAAGAAATCCAAAATAGTGTCCTGTCACAATCAACAGCCTTGTCGACGCAACCGTCTACTTATTCTAACAACGCGATTATATCGAATGATATTCGAGATGATGGAATAAGTATGATAACACTAATCTACTCACAAAATTATAAATAAAAAAAAAATGTTAATGATCTATAACCCGATTTGATAATAATTCGATAGAACCTGCTTAATTGAAAAACAAGTTGATCCTGATGTGATTTAATGTTATATGCCGTATAATGTCAAGGTTTTTCGTTTTTGTGAGTCGCGCTTATTGCATACCGCAACCTCATGTTTAAGAAGCGCACGACGCTTAACTACAAATTTTACAAATTTCTCCGTTATGTTACTTCTACATATTGATCGTAAGATCGTAAACAAACGTGATGAATTTTTACTTTTAATTTTAGAGATCTTATCTTACGTAACGTCTTCGTTTTGATGTGTACATTTTCGTCTTCTTAGAAATTTTTTAAACCTTTAAAAAAATTGTTAATATAAGTATTTTGGGGATCGTTTACGTAACCGCATCAATTATTTTCTATCGATTTGTCTGCGCGATCGACAATTATTATATACGTGGAACGGAAATGTGTTCATATCGCTTGTGTGCGTAAAACGTCATGTTTATAAGGTTCGGTAGTGAAAGTTTGTTAAATATCCCAATTTTTTTTTTTAAATGATCTTCGTCATTGAACTGTGAAATGTCAAAAATAATTAATCAATCGGGTGAAGTGTCCAATGATGTAATAATAACCAAATGACTATAGGTGTATCCATTTAGGACGTTTATACTATAGTTACTTGATGATCTTCGATCGCAAGGTCGTTACTGCTAATTCACATATATGATCGCACTACAATTTATTTATATCTTACTATCAAGAATATTACGACCTTGATAAATATTAGCGATCATTAAATACATTTCAATTTAAGCGATCGTCAAAAATGAATATCAATCGTAGATCAGTCAAACTAATCTGAATTTGTTTTGTGGTCTACCGACTTAAATCATTAATAATATTTACAATATTCGATCGCGAGTATCTTACTGCTGAAGACTAAAAATTGGTCTTTTATATTTTCACTGGTAACACCAGAACTAAGACTATCGGCAATCGTATTAACGATCGCTTAAGAATTTTCAAACAATTAAACATAAGCGATTGCGACCAATTAAATATCAACCTTAGATCATTAATTTACGATCATGAGGTGGTTTTCCATACCGCCGATTTAAAGACATCGCAGAGACTGATGTCATTCAAACTGTTGGTAATCACTTTGTTGGTCACCACTATATCTGTAATCTGTCTAATTTGATATCAATCACCAGGTTGAATTTAATGTCAAATAAAAAGTAGATCGATCTTTCAAATCTTCACTTTAAATTTTTTAATTTAGAGATGGGGTATTTACATAATAATATTTCTCAGCATTCAATGTCACGGGTCTCGTATTCCATTACTACTGAAGGCAAACGATCGGTCTCTGATATTTCCTCTACAAACACGAAGTTTAACCAAAACTTAAATTTTTATCGACATTCAACTTATTGATCCGCAGACTCTATCTTCGATTAACCATTTTGAATGGCGATCTCAAGCTGGTATTTCCCAAATACTGTCAAATGTAGTAAATTGAGGGGATATTCTATTTTAAACTTATTTATTTTGACCCCAAAAACTATTGCCGTGCATTTCAATCAGACTGATACCATACTTATAGGAGAAACTATCTAGACTTTTCGCATTGGATTACGAATCTTTGAAGAAATTTTAATTATTTAAAAAATTTAAGCGATCGCGAAAGAGGAAGCATCAACTTTGATCATTCAAACTCAATTGGTTTGTGATCTAATATTCAGAATTTATGATCGCGGGGACTTTAGCCGATTTAGTCATATCCGTCAAAAGTGATCGTTGCATCAGTACCCAAAATTTGTAAAACATTAGTTTGTGATAAATTGGCAATTACTTAGATTTAAATGTTAATAGAAGTACCCAATATACAGGGAGTACTTTATAACAAGTCTTAGCCATTAAATTCTATTACACCCAGTCGTTATATATTCCCGATCACACGATCACACTTTGCACTTTCAAACAACTTATTTTATTTCAGTTAGAATGATCACTTGATCAAGTTCTTGGTTGATTATATAAATAAATGGGATCAACAATCCGCATTTGTAACCTTGGATGAGGAACGTTAAAGCTATAGTCTCTGAATATCAGCTAATTTTAGTTTAAGGTCAATTGATCTGGTTCAAATGTGGATTTTATCAAATTAATTTTTAAAAGTCTTTATGATCATTTTATCACCTATTGCATTTTTTTATATTTATATTAGCTTTGATAAATATATAATTTTAGAACCATACAATGATCGTACAAACTAATATCACTTCACATTTATCATCTGATCACTTCATCACTTAAGGCGATCATCGCTTGATAAACGAAGATCATCCAAATACCAACAACTTTGCCCCATCATCTTACGTTTTTATTGCAATATTATCATGAAATAAAATACGATCACATAATTTACACGATCACTTAAAAACCACTTAAATATGATTTAAATCGCTTATGCATCTTTTATTTGGTTGACATTCCGTAGCGATCGCACCATTGAAATATTTTAACTTATTCAAGGAAATTTAAATATTTAAAAATTTAAGCCATCGCGAAAAATAAAGTATCAACTTTGATCAAGTCAAACTCCTTATAAGAGGGAGTACTTTATAACAAGTCTTAGTCATTAAATTCTATTACACCCAGTCGTTATATATTCCCGATCACACGATCACACTTTGCACTTTCAAACAACTTATTTTATTTCAGTTAGAATGATCACTTGATCAAGTTCTTGGTTGATTATATAACTGATTGGGATCAACGAGCCGCATTTGTAACCTTGGTTGAGGCACGTTAAAACTAGTATCTGAATATCAGCTAGTTTTATTTTAAGGTCAATTGATTTGGTTCAGATGTGGATTTTATCAAATTAATTTTAAAAATCTTTATCATTTCATCACCTATTGTATTTTATAACTTTAAACGAGCTTTGATCAAAAGAACCACAGCATGATCGTACACAATTTTAAATATGCGATCACATTACAATTATTATTTGATTACTTTATCATTTTAGGCAATTATCACTTAATAAACAAGATCTAACGAAACACCAAAAAGTTTGCCCGATCATCTTAATTGCTTATTGCAAAACTTAATAAACTACGATCATTTAAAAATCACTTAAGTATCACTTAAGTTTAAATCGCTTAAGTATTATTAAAAAAAAATTCAATAACTTTTTTGTCGTTTTTTACGTTGTAAACTATGGTTAGTTTACAACACTTATTTGGCTTAAGTCAAATTTTGTGATAAAACTTAAGTTTTAAAAAATTACTTAAAGAACTTTGAAAAATAAATATTGACGTGACCAACTTATTGTAACTCAAAACTTTTTATCTCTGAGGGCATGGAATTTATAAATGACACAAATATAGATTATAAACAAATGTAGCTTAAGTCACTTAGATTTTTTAATTGGTAGTAAAATATATAGAACAATCTTAAAAAACCGAAACTCATAACTCCATCATATCTTAATATATTTTGGTTAAAAGTAAACTTAAGTATGGTTTATTTTAAATTAACTTAAGTTTAATAATACATAATGGCCATTACTAACAATTTATGATTGTTTTTAAATTACGACTGACTTAAAATTTAGAAATATATTGTATTATTTGGGTGATAATAAATTTGACTTAAATGTTATTTTAAGTTAGACTTAAAGTAATGAATAAATTATTCTTAAATCAAATGGCTTGAAGCTTAAGTAAATTAATTAGGTCACTTAACTTAAATCAAATTTTGAATGGGTTAAGCGGAACTCTATTAAATAAAATTCATTTTTTAAGCTGCCGATCAAATGTCGATTTAAGTTGAATGACAAAAAACGTTTGAGTTCTAAGCTTATGGCAGCTCAATTATAATAAATTTGACTTAAATTTAAGCTAAGTAAGATAAACATAAAGGGTTTTTTCAACCTAACTTTCAATAGTTTTTCGAAGAAGCATAGGTAAATATTTATAAATATTTATTGAAATGTGCTAAAATTTAGGTCATAATTTGCGGACTAGGCTAAAATAGACTTGAATTAATTTTTGTTGGTTCAAATTACATAAACATTACAACTCAATTACATAAAGACCATTGATGCTTCATTTGAACTAAATGTATTTTAGAATGTTAAAAATAGAAACTTAATCCAAGATTTATTTGACTTAAGCCGATAACTAAATGTATGGAATGGGTTTGAGTCATAGTTGGTGCTTTACAAAAGGGTTTAATAAATATAATTTGGTCACTTAAACATAATAAAGCAAATTTTAAATGGCTTAAATGGAACCCTATTAAATAAAAACTCAAGTTGGCTTAACGCTCGCGATCAAATGTCATTTTATGTTGAACGGCTTAAGTTTCTTAGATGCCCGTTTATTTTTTAAAACAGCGGTCATATTGATATATTTGAATACAAGCTCATAGTAGCTCAATTTTTATAAATTTGGCAGAATTGTGGTTTAAATAAGAGATGTAATAATTTTGGCTTAAAGTTAAGTTTATTAAATCGAAGTTAAAATTAATATTTCTAAAAATTAAAAACAAATATGATTAAATTGTATTTAGGTTAAATGAGTTACAACTTAAGTCAAAATTAGTTGGTAACTAAGCTTAAGCTAGCCCCTTTGAAAAATTACATTGTTTAAAGTTCAGTGACTTAGGCTTAAAAATTGTGTTTTTTTATTCTTCAAATAACTGCTGAACTGAAGTTTGAACATAATCTTGGTAATTATGATGAATTTTCTTAAATGTCAGTTTAGCCAAAATCAAGTTAAATAAAATATTATCGGCTTAAGTTAAACCCAATTAAGTATTGATCAAAAACCGATTTAAGTCATATGACTTAATCTTCTAAAATTTATACCATAATGTCTGAACCATACGAATTAATTATTTTTAATTAATAATGTTAAAATATTAGAAATGGAACCTTAAATCGTCATTTATTCGACTTAAGCCGAAAACTTAAATACTGCTTAGTCTAATAAATGTAGTTTGCATCGAAATAAATTCATTATGATGTTGCAATTTAATAAAAACTGATTTAAGTCATATGACTTAGTTCTTCCGATTTACATAATTTAAGCTGTCATCTTGCTTAAATGTCATAATCAGCTACACATAACACAATAAATCAATTTCAATAAAATTAAAGCTACGATTCAAAAATTATTCGAGCATATAATTGATGAAATGTCAAAAACTAAAGCATTTTAGTTTGCCCGTAAATCACGTTGAGATAACAACCAAAAAAACTAAAAAAAATTATTACATAACCTAACATTACAAATGTTATACTCTTTGATGCTTCAAATTGTTATAATAATATTATCTTCAAAGACAGGAATCCATCAATCTTCACCAAAATAACACAAATTGATGGATTACTGCCACTTACAAACGTACAAACATACAATTGTTAAAACAAAAAAAATTTGTTGAATCCAAAGATTTATGTTCCATTGAAATTTTTGTTTTTGATTTTGTTTTGTTT
Source organism: Tipula confusa (assembly GCA_963556175.1). Classification (NCBI taxonomy): domain Eukaryota; kingdom Metazoa; phylum Arthropoda; class Insecta; order Diptera; family Tipulidae; genus Tipula; species Tipula confusa. The sequence continues at coordinate 12,459,078 of OY744477.1, read as the reverse complement.
TTGCAATATAATCAAAATAGTTTATTAATTATTTAAGTAAATAAAATATATAGAGTGAAAGTGAAAATTGTGAAAGATATGTTTGCGCGGCACACAAACAAGTCATGTACATACGAGTATAACGGAAGAGAAAGAAAAGTCTTTAAGTAACATAACAGTAACAAAACTAACAAGAAAAAAGGTTATCCGTTTTACTAAAATTAATTTTTGTGATTTTGGAATTTAGCTATATTATTGTTGTATATTGCATATCAAAAAGAAATCGCGAATATATATCCGCGGGCATTTAATTTTTACTATCGAATAATATCTTTTTAAACAATCATTTAAACGTTCTATTGTTTTTAACAAAATTACAGTAAAAAAATCGTTTATTTAATAGTTTTCTCAATTTTACACTGATTTTGCGCTTAGCTTAGTATGAAACAGTAATAGTAAACAGACATGGAGATTATAAATTTTATAGTTTCTCATCGATTTAGACTATTTAAGATAATTAAGATGATTTTTAATTGTTTTTACACGAGTTAAAATAGGTTCCACTTAATTGAACAAAGGTTAAAGCCATTATACCATTATGCAAGGTATTATACAATACTATTAAATATGATATTTTAAGTTCCACATAATTATATGATACATTAGACGTTACTTACAGACCCTAAATGCATTAGGAAACCATGTTTGGCGACGAGGAATTTGGATTTCCAAATATTGTTGGTGAAATATTGATAGAATTTTAGTCTAGGATATTAGATTTGTACTATATAGAACCATTTTTCTTGGTCCCAACTGTTTGCCTCTAACTAAATTTAATATATTAAGTTCCACAAAAATGTTTTGACTTCCTGGAACCGAATTAGGAAAGCAATATCATAAATATATTATTATGTTACTCTGCCATTTAAACAATTGAAACTTAATATTTTTGGATAATTTGTTTTAATCTAGGAACACAAGTTTTATTATAGATGAAATTTGTTTAGCTTCATTATGGCAATTAGTTTACCCAGGAATGATATTAGCTCGTCAAACTTCGAAACAATCTTTATTAGTGGAACTTTCATTTTAGCATTTGTACCTTACGTCGTTAGCCCTCAATCGATTTCTATAAATGCATCAGTTAATTTTCTATAATCCCAGCAATATTACAGTTACAGCTTTAAAACGTTTAAATAATAGCTTAAATATTAGCTATTTAATTGAAAAGAATATCACTGACTTAGATTCCTATATTAATGCTTTTAATTATTTTAATAATTGGGTTCCACATACTAATTTATTTTAAATAATTAGTTAACAGGTGGTTATTTCTTCATATTAAAATATTTCTATTGAGTATTATAATTTTCTTATTTCAAACGTTACTATTACTTTTCTACTGAAATACGACAAATTACGTTCCACACAAACGTTGTGTCCACCAAATTAATTTCAGCTCATGTATTAATAAAAAGAAAGTTTCACTTCTGAAGTAAACTGATATCACTTACAAAAGAAGGGCCACAGTTTGCTAACTTTACATTACGTTCCACTAAACAATTGTATTCCATCTTCTCAAATTGGTATCAATATTAGATTTTCACTATCTGCATGTGTTTATATTATGGTATCTGTTAATTTTTATTTTTTCACAAATTCATCATCAAAAATGATTTTTTTAAATTAAGTTCCACCTTAATTTGCTTACAAATTATATTATGCACCACTTAGTTTTGTGGCAAATGTATCAAACAACGTTACTCAAGTGACGGAATTTTTAGTTCTAAGAAATGCTTTTTAATGTAATCTTAAACATTGTGTTCCACAGAAATGTGTTATTTCAAAAACTAAAAAAATAATTCAATAGATTTGGACAAATATTTTAAATTATATCTACATATCACTGATTTTTAATCCGTACGTTAATGCCTACTTTAAAAGATTTAAAACTCCAAATATTCATAAAAGGTAATTAAATTAGATTCCACATATTATAATATCCGTGATTTTTGACTAAATATAATTTTAAAGCACCAATTAGTTTGTTTTGCTAATTTAGAAACCAATAGTTAGTTAAAAGATTATAATAGCTATGCCCCACTAATACAAAACTTGCTTATCAGTAGTATCATCATGAAAAACTGTCCATACTTTTAACGTAAGTATTACAATTATAATTAAATATTATTCAAAATGTCTGTTTTAACAAATAAATGTTTTAAGAAAATACGATATAACACTGTTAGTCATAAGGTTCAACTTATTTTATTTAATAGCCCATAACTTAAAGCTTAGATTAAATATGTCCTGCATACAGTTTATGTGTTAGTGATAATACTTATTTAGATATCAGTTTCGATAATGTACTATACATTAACAGCTTTAAAAGACTTATACTTTTAATTTTAGGTTCTACAGTTCAAAATGAGATTTTGAGAAAAGACTGTTTTTTATATTATTATTTAATTATCTTATTTTGGAGTAATACAATTAGTTTCTACGTATGTTTCTTATTATAAAATATTACTGCAGTTTGCTAACTGTATATTGCGTTCCACTAATCAACTACATTTTTCACATTAAAATGTGTATCTCTATTTGAACTTTACTACCTGATAGGTTTGTAATAAACTATTTTAAATTATATTTTAGGTCTCCGAAAGCCTTACATTTAAAATTATATGTATATTTCTTTACATATAATTAGGTTCCACATTTGAAAACTAAATTGATACCTAAATTATTAACTAAATTAACTGTCAATAACACAAAAATTATAAAACAAATAATTTGCCATGAGTTTAAACAACCAAAAGACATTTCGAGTGTTTTTTTTAAATGTTTTAAATTATGTTCCACATAATTATTTTAATTTTACACAGAACTAAACATTACTAGTCTTCAACTTAAACCTACTTAGTAAGGTATTTGGCTAACTTGTTATGTATAATGGGACCAAAAGTTTAGGTTGCACAATCATTTATGGGGCTTTGACACACATTACACCAATTGGAATTAAGAATAATTCGTAATATACATTTGAATATCAGAGATAAATCAATTTCAAAATTGACCATTTTTACCATTTCTAATGGTCTACAAAATGAAAATATAATTTTTTAACGTTCGTAGTTAGGTTCCACATATTTAAACATTAGTAATTTCTCTCTACTGAAGAGAGTTTTGGAATGGTGTACTATATTTTGTTCTGTATATTTTAGAAAGCACATTTTACAATAAAAAATTTATGTTCCACAATCAAATTTTTTTCTTTGGTACATAACAAACTTTTTGAAAAAATAAAACCCATATGGAGATATTTTATATCGACAATTTTATAATTTACAAAATAGCTTCCACAAAATTGATAACCATCTGTTATAATTTTAGCTTATATTGCCTAAACAACTTTGCAATTTGATTCAGATTTAGTTTAGATTCTAATTTAGTAATATAGTTTTATTGAAACTAATTTAGTACAATAAAATATAAATATGTCCCACATATAAAGATGGTCAATGTAACACTTTGACACGTGTCTGTATCTTTACTTTATGTTAAATACCAAAGTTCCACAAATCATTAAAATTAATGAAGTCCCAAATATTTAATGGTCTATTCCAAATGAAATAAGTATTTGTGGAACCTGACTTATGTAAATAAGTCAGCTCGCCAGCTAACTTATTATAGCTATCCATTTCTTCCAAAACAATGGTTCCACTCTTATACAACAAAATGTCAAGCATATAAGTTTGGTTCATTAAGCATTTCTTATCACTTAATGTTGACTAAAGTTTAACCCATTAAAAATAAAAATTAAATTGTGTTCGACAAAATTTTTAAAACAATGCAGTCTTTTTAGAATTGAATTATTCCAATTTAAATTATGCTTCTGAAAATATCCAGTAAAAAATATAAATTTCTCGGGTTGACTTAGTAACAAAGTAGAACGTTAAACTACTTTGAATTATGTAAATAAACAGCTCCCACAAATTTAATTTATATATAATTAATATACATTTTACATAACTTCAATTATAGTTCAAGTTCAAAATATGCAAACTCACAATGAAATTGCAAACTCACAATGAAATACAATTTTTAATTAAAAATAGGTTCCACAACTGTTTAGCTCCAATTCATTTTATTTAAATTAGATGAATTCGATTTGTTCAATTAAATGGAATTTAACTTACATCATCCAACTATAAAAGAATTTTTCTTACAAATATATTTTTAGTAATTAACCTTGTAACACAAACCAACAACAGCAACAATAAATAACATAACAAAAACTATCACCAAACCGCAGTGGTAGTACAATATAATGATTAATCAAAACTAATAATTATTTTTGCAATTACAGATTGTCCTAATTGTGTTGATGATACACCAATAACAAACCGATGGACAATGCCACTGTTGAAACTTGGCGAGAAACGTTACTACTTAGGAATCTTTTTCAAGGTAAGTCACATTCCGTGCGATTGCATTGTTGTTGTCAATTTTTATTTTTCGAATTATTATTACCGTGTTTTTGTTGTTGCCAATATAATCGATAAACGATAATGTTGGTGTTGATCGACACAATAACAATTTTAGGAGTAGGATACGACGTTATAGTGGTCAGTGTATATCAATTCGTATATATTGATTCTATGCTGTTTGGGGGATTGGTGTCTTGCAAATTTTTATATTCTTGATTTTCTTGAAACTATATACACGTCCTTGACTTCGACCATCAGTTTTACGTTGACATTCAAAATGTAAAGTGGATGTTTTATACTAAAAGCTCCATACACTAAATTCATTACCACGACAATCTAATTTAGTTTTTTTGTTTGAAAGATTTGGATAGTTTTGTGTATCGACGCATGAAGGTCATTCATTATGCGCTAGACGTCTAAGCCGAAATAATAAAATAATCAAAATTTTGTTTGTAGATTTCACTGATAGATCGTTTAATTCGTCAGAAATTTTCATGTCTACGTTAATAACATTCGATAGAATGCTCATGATATATGGCCCTATACTCGACGATGATGACACTTACCGAGATCTTTTTAACCACGAGATCGGGAATTTGGCTGGACAATGGCAGGTTAATTGTTACAAAATGCATATAACCGTTTACAAGATAATAGACCAAGGCTTTGCTGTCAAGAAATTCTGAAAGCAACAACGACTTTTTAACTACCTATACAGTCATTATTACCTGATTCTTTGCTGAGTCAGTGACAAAAAATCAAATCAAATTCGAATTTTTGGAATCAATCAAAATTCTAAAATTTTTCCAAAGTCTAGTTTTATTTCCATAGAAGTTGTTAGTCTCAGTAACGCAAAAGAGCACCCTTTTGCTGCCTGATAGTATTTACGTGCTAGATAAGATAAGAAGGTAACAATAAATCTACTGGCTAGCAAGTCTAAAGTTACACTAATCCAAGCAGAGAAAATATGTAAGGCTTATTTATTAGCTAAGCTCGTATCCGAAGTTTGCGAATGGTTTAATTTATGTATGAACTTGCTCAGAGGTAGAAGCGAAATTTGCGGCTAATATCCAAAGACTAGTACTGTATATAGAAGCAGGCAGATTATCACTTCTAGTGAATTGTGGTTGCGTAACCTTAACTAGTTTTAGCCCTAATCAATTCGTTTATAGTAAAATATGAGTGAGGATAATGATTCTCCATAGGGAAAATAGACAAATTGGTTACAAGTGTCAAAGTCGACCAAGCTGGAAAATTGTTTCCGCATATTGCTGTAAGTCATATTCAATTTTCACAATCTTGTAAACAAACGGCTGGGATTGGTCACTGAAGGAAAGTTGATATCATCGCCGACGAGCTTATAACCAATCATATTCAGCAAAAAAATCTTTCCGTCGAATTATATAGCCTCAAAAAGAATAAGGTGTTAAGAATTAAGTAACCATTTCTTATATCTCTGCCCATCTCTGCTTTTTTCACAGCTCAGAGTGTTTATTGCAAATGAGAGATAGGTGGTCGTTATTCAGTTCAGTACTCTTGTGCATGAAGGCATTTAAAGGTCATCATTGACATGACAATTGGAATGTTCATTTCAACGTTTAAACTGTTCATATCACAAAAGGGAGTACGTATTGAAATATTGTGGCAGAATGGGTCAAATTTTCGAGGTACTATAAATGCATTCAAAATCCATAAAACGCAATTTTTGCCTGAATGATATATAGTTTTATTAGGATGATATGGGATGATAATAACTTATCGAGCTGTCAAACTCAAGAATTCAAAAAATAGATGTTCGACATTTCTCACTTTGTCAGTAAATATTAAACAGCAAGCTGCCATATCCTTTGTCAAATTTTGAAATAAGAAATAGTCGAATTTCTTATGTCTCCAGGCATTCTATCCAAACTTTAAATGAGTCTCCAAATGTAATCGTAAGATAAAGTAAATTTATGATCATTAAGTGTCGCGATATTGATTGACTCATGTTTTTCCAAACTCCATCACAATTGCGACATGCATATAAATTCTTACTCGTCGCGTCATTATTTATTTTGTGAATTGTAAAGTCACACGCCATAAACCACTACAAAAATTCATTCAATGCTATTAAACCGCATTACACAAACGATAAGTAAATATTTACAATTCGTTTCGAGTAAATAAATAAACCAAAAACGTTTATGTACATTACATAAATAAAAAATTCTTTGACAAGTAACCGTTTAAGTAAATAACGGAAGCAGCTAAGACGCACATATTAAATATAGTATGTATAAGTAATAAGTAGATTACTTAAGTTTTCAAAGATCATTTTAACTTATTTATGCAATATACGTTAATTATACATGAGATACAACGGTAATTATTACGGTAAATGGCGTGTGTGCAATTACCGGAAATGTTAAGAAATCGAATAGTATCGAGAAGGTTTTTAAATAATGTAATTACCAAATATGAAGTAATCCCTGAAAGCAATACGCTTATTAATGAAAATTCGTTGAAGGCTGTATATATGCGGCTCGTGCGCGGTTCATATCAACCGCAAAGTAACCAATCATATCAACACGTCTAAACCATGTGACAAAAATAAAAAAAATAAAAAAATTATAAAGAATAAAAACAAAATAAAAACCAAGTAAAAACGTTGTTTACTCGATTTTTACTTTGTTTTTATTCTTTATAATTTTTTGTTTTTTATTTAATTCTTTTTTTTTTTTTTTTGAATGATTTGATTAGTATATCGAGCTGCATACGTGCAGCCGCTTTAAACGATGTCGCAACTAGAGCCTTAATTTCGCAGTCTGATAAAATGAGCGAGTATATTATTCCCTGAGTTGATGCGAGTATATTATTCCCTGAGTGATTTCTCGTTATATCATTACTTGAATTCAGGTACACTAAAAAAAAATAGTATGTCCTGCAGAGGTTGTTTGTTGATATCTGCGACTGCCTCTGATTTATCGGCTTACAGAAAGCTAGTTTAGTCAATTTATCGATGGCTATTAACACTAGATTATCTTCTCTGAATAAATATCGAGATGAAGAATATGTCTCTGGGAGCTCATTCTTCTTACTCATTTTCGGGAAATATTAATTTTCTTTCAATCGTTCTATATTTTGATGAACTCTATATTTGTTCATCTTCGCTCGTGATATGCTGTAATGTTTACGCGTGAAACGAATTGGGTAACTTCTAAAGTCTACCGGGTATATTTCTTGAGTTTTACCCATTATTTCTTCAGATGAGAAATTTGGTTTTATGACAATATGGCGGAAGTAATTTGGAAATGGAACTTGATTTTTGGAGGAATCTTCATCACCCGTTTTTATAATAATTTGGTTTTTGAAAACATTCACAGGAGTCTCGATTATTGAAATCAGATCATGTGCGGAGTTTTCATCGCTATTTTGACTTGAGGTCATTAAGCGTTATTTTCGGTAGGAATTTAGACTCTTGAGAGGATTTCCGCTACTATACATTCATTCTCCCTGAACGATTATTTGGCCTCGTTTGAATTGAGAGATTTTTTTTTTTTTATTGAAAACGCATCTTTGTTAGTTAGTTAGATTCACTTGCTTAGTTTTACAAGCTGTTTTGAACACAAAGTTATAGGTAAATAGTGTAAATCTTGATGAAACGGCGATAGCACTTTCATTATTTTAAACGTAAGAATTATGCAAAAATGTCAAAATCGAGACTTATTTTAAAACATTTTTTTAAACCACAATAGTTTTAGAGAATAATAAAACAATTCAATGCTAATTCTTAAACTTCAAAAAGTTTAAAAACTTATTTAAAACTACAAAGCATTAATTTTAAATATAAAATGTTTTGATTTAAAATAAAACCAAAAAACATTTGAAATAAATCCTTTTTGTTTTGGCAACTAATAAAAAAAACTCTAACAGTTGTAAGTGCATAAAATTATATATTTGGTCATTCTAAATTTAAATGTTAAAATTTAAAAAATAAAAGATTTAAAATTGTCTATAATGGTTCTCAACTCAAAAAAACATAAGAATTAGGTTAACTTTTCCATATTAAAAAATTGAACGCATCGAAAGTGTAATAAACGAAATTTGCATTGTTTCTTATAATTCACTAGAACAACGTGATCATACAAAGTATAAAAACTAGTATAAATGATATAGTATAGACCAAGAAGTTAAGGAAAATTATGTAAAATTTTTAAAATAAATAATTTTAATTTAAAAAAAAATACGTTTTTGTAGTTTGGTCGCTGCAGTCTGATAAAAGACAGAATTATTTAATTTGTGTATCAATTTTTCAAATTTAATTCGCATAAGCTCGAATGAAACCGAACTACAATGAAACGAAGCAAATTTCATCTCTTTTCATTATAAACAATGTTTATATTTCTTATTTCTTTTAGTCAATTCGGCTGCTAGGCTACAAACCAAATTCAATGGTGGAGGTGAAATGATTACAAAAACCAGTACCTAACTGATCAGTTCAGGAAACAGATTACAAACTAAATGTTTAAATGTTAAACCGAAATAGTTTAGGACCTATATGCAGTCAAAAGAGTTTTAAAATTAGTCTCGATGTTTTACCGTGTATGTAGTACTAAGTATGTGCTATGTAAACATAGTAAAGTTTTTCGGTAAAGGCACAAAGTGTATCGTCCAGGGCTCGTTGAAAAATAGATGGCGCATTTCAGGGCGAATGGGAAGCGGGTGAACTCATACGTTCCATAATTAATCGAGAAAGCTGTTTTCCCGATATCCGTTTAAGAGGATTTTATATCCATTTCTTTAAGAGGGATGCCGCTCTTCAGATCTATGGTGGTATAGATATCTTATTATCACCGAGGTTGGCCAAAATATCTTTTATCTCTGGAATGGAATACTTATCCCAGACTGTCACCATGTTTAGCTTGGAAGGTCTAATAATCCTTCTGGCAATAGCTGATGTATTTTTTTCGACTATATCTTTATGACAAATATGGTAAGAGTATGGTCGAGATTATACTGGTTCTGTGGTATGGGTTTTAATTTCTCTCTTTATCCTTGTTAGATTTCTTCTGGGTCGACGAATAAATATAGATTTTCGTTAATTAGCTTGTCCAGCATTCTTTTTTGTATAGTATAGAGGTGTGATACCCTTAAGGTTATGTTGATAACAGAGTCCGACATATGATTTTTATGTGGAATCTTAATATTGGGATTAATGGCCATAAATCTATTATTTGTGTAAATAGTGACACAATTTTTCTAAACTATCATTGCCAATAATTCCCCCGAATGCTTTTGAACTAGGCATAATGAAACATTTTAGTTTCTTCTCTGAGCCGGAAAAGTATATAATGGCATGATCGATTATTTTTGCTACTGAGTTAGCCATTAATTTGCGTTTAAAATGCGGAAGTATTGAGGCTGTATATTTTTTTATTGGAGCCTGTTTCTACTAATAATTTAACAATTTTCCACTCTTCTCTAGATGTTCTAGATAGGAGAGCGAAGAGTTCTTCATCTAGTAATTTTGGTATATTTGTCACGTTAGTATACTCAACGTGGGTCTGTTCATATCATATCTTCATGATATGATATGAACATTGTAAAGCTGGCTCTTCTGTAAACTGCTCGTTACACTCTCGATAAAACGTTTGTGCTTTATGTGGGTAACGATTTTGTTGTGACTGATTCGTTTAGTGGTCTTTTCATAGGAAATCGGCTGTTCTGCGGTCGATTCATGTAGTTGACATATTTTAAATAGCCGCTTTCGTCTATCGACATTGGCGTTGGGTTGGTAATGGTCTAGATGGATATCCTAAACCTAGCTTGGGTAGCTTAGATGTCCGAATTGTTGTCAAAAAAGTTTTTGGGGTGATCTTGGGAGCTGTGGGATACTTAAATATGGTAGTCGATTGGGTTGGAATATCGTTCGAAGGCGGTTTGTGGGTTACGTAAGAGTTGTGGAAGAAATGTGTAATATAGTGACAAGGGATCCGAGGTATCGGAGACTTGTCACTCTTTCAAAAGATAAATTCTAACATGAAATTAAATTGTATCGGAGACAGAGCATCTCCTTGCTATACACCAAAGCTCATTGCATAAACGCACATATTTGTTTGATATTCCCAGATATCGCAAGGCCTCTGGTTGGCCAAAAAAAATATTTTTTTTGATGGAATTTGGAAATCCAAGAACACTTGATGTACGTCACGAGATGTTTCGTAATATTTAAAAGAATCATCCACAGTAAAAAAGCTTGATCAGTGACTGATCGATTCAAACGAAATCCTCCTTGGGAGTCACCTATACAATTTCAACCGCCAGAGTAGTGATGCTCTTCAATATTATGTAAGACAGTAATTTGTATGCTGTGCAAAGAAGTGCTATTCCGCGACAGTTTTTGCATTTTGAAGGATCTCCTTTTTCAAGAATAGGGCACAACGCGGCCACTTTCCATTCATCAGGCATAACTTAGTATTGCCATTATAATAAAAATAGTTCCCCAAGTATCCACGCCGAATAGCAAGCTAAATTACTATGCAATAAACCGCAGGAGAATGGTTTTTTAGTTTTTGAATGGCCCAGATATAGTGGACCAGGTATAGAGGATATGTAGTATTGATCCCATCAGATCATCCAAATTGTTGTAAAATGAGTTTTTAATAATGGATTGGCTTACATCAGTGGGCGCATCAACACAAATAATTGACGAGTTGACTAGTCGCATACGTAAACGTAGTTTATACATACGATTATATCAACTGCTTTGAAATCAAAACATCTTTTTCCACCTTGGGCCCAAGAAGAAACCCAACATAACATAAGCGGAGGTCGGTTAAAATTTTGGCGCTATCCATATTTCTTTTGGTTGATATTTTAAACAGGGAAATTTTCTAAGGATACCATGTTCGTTTGGAAGTATTTTACGTAGCATGGGTCTATCCTCCAACCAAATGAGCTTTTAGTTTAAAACTTTATTTTTATGGGGCTTATTTGAAAAAGCCTTTTACTGTGTTTTAGCTAAGCACATCAGAATTTAAATATTCTGAGCTTTTTCGAGTTAAAATACTTAAAGCTTCCACTTTCGAACAAATTACGGTTTAAATGATTGATCATAATTTACCTAATTACGAAATACCGATTACTACCAAAGTTACATAAAATCGTAAAGTGGTTTACAGCTTCCGGCCAAATTTGTCTATCTAAATATAAGAGAAATGAAGATATATCGCGTAACACAATACATATTGATTGACGTTATGTTAAGTTAACACGAACCAATTTATGTATACACATAAATTGTGGGAGCATGGTATAATTATATCATAAAATGGAAATTTACGGTGTAAATGACAGAAAAATAAAAAAAAATTCACCCAAGGTGGAATATTTATGTTGATTTTGATTGTGCGGAGGTAATATCCGATTTTGATTTGATGGTAAAATCGATTTTTATTTTTGGAAAACCCATAATTGTTATATGGTAATTACGATTTTGATAGATTCCGGATTGTAAAGAAATGTCCGATAATTATTAGATTTCAAATCAAAACATGCGTCAAAAGGTCAAAAGGAATTCAAAATAAAGCAAAATTATGAAACAACCTTTAGAAAAGTAGGTAATTTAATAGTGATATTGTCGCCGATCGTAATAGACGATAGAGAACCCGGTGAGTAAATCATATTCATTGTGTTTGGGGATTTATATCATGTGCATGTCCCTTTTCTCGAATGTCATCAACCTTCTCTCTTACTTATTCATCAGGATTTAAATCTCTAACCCAGACACGACAACAGGTCTGATCAACATCTTGCACAACTTCAGATAGTCAAATTTTGCAAGGTGTTTAGACTTAAGTAGCGTACTTAGGGCAAAACTGCAAAATACGGTTTTTATGTCCTCAAACACTCAATTCTCATGTTGAACATTTAGAAAATGTGTATTCTGCATTATCGTTTGCTGCATCACCATAAATACACGAAGGATCTTCCAGCTTCTCAATCGTGTGCAAATATACTACTTCTATGTAGATATGTAGATTACTTCTCCATGCTTTCTATCGACCCACTTAAAAATGTTTTTAATAAACCTTTCTGTTTATCTCCCACGCCTCTCGTTTTGCCAGTTCCTCTGCCAGTACAGCATAATATGTTCACTGGCCAACCTCTTTGCTTCTACGATGCCAAGTTCACTCTTGGTGTTATATATTCACAGTCGTACAGAAGGATATAATTTGTAACCGACATTGATAATTTCCTATTCCCAGTCACTGAGCCTCCGATATTCGTCATCAGCCTAACCAGTGCAATAGAAACTTTTGTTGATTTTTTCGAAGAACCTTTGATATGTTTCCAAAAATTTAAATTTATAGCCAGATGCTAAAATATTTTACCGTGTTCGACTATATTCGCTGGTTTCCCACGTCAACCAACAAGTCGGTCAATGTGTCGTCTAGTTAGCAAAACCAATTCTGTTTTTCTCTTGCTAGGCTCAAACAATGATCATTTAGCCATGTAGTAGCATCGTATGTTTCTCGGGCGATTATTGTACTGTCACAATATGAGCTGCATCCATAAATACCATAAAGCTCTCCTCAAACATTTGCATAAGCAAGTTACCAGGGCCGGCGTTTTCACAGGCGTAGATTCTGCAGTAAAACCGGGTACCAAATTTATGGGTGGCACAAAAAATTCACTAAACAACATAACTGTCCTAATCATTTTAAACAGTTATAAATTTTATACAGTCGATAGGTTATATTTTTAAAATGTACCTGGGTACGGCGGGGACATGCAGACTACTTAAAAGAGATTCAGACGGGCTTTGAATATGACACAAAAACTTCCAATCGAAAATAGTGCACCACTTAAGACGAAATACGAGGGATTGATAACGCGTCATTATGTGAGAGTATAGGTGGAAAGTAGAAAAATATTCTGTTTCGTTAAATTTGAAAAGTTTCGTTAAGTTAATTTAACGGAAATCTGTTAAAAAACCAGATAAGAATTACTAAAATTCCAATAATTGTTGAATTCATTTTTTAATCGACATTGATAATTTTCGTTAATTTATTTTCGTTAAGTTTGATTTTAGATCATTATTGTCTGAAAAATCATTATTGTATGACAAATAAAAAATATTGCTAAAAATGTATTCTCTACTACAGATAGCTTTTATGATTTTATAATTATTAACTAATATTACAATATGCCCGTGCCCGGAGCCTTTGAAGTTTAAGATGATAAGCTGTCAATTAAATAAACTAGTTGTTTTGTTAAGTTTTTCAATATTTAATTAAAGTGTTAAGTTACAATGATATTTCCAATTGACATTAAAAAATATCACTAACTTCATAAACACGTTTAGTTTATTCTTAACGCGTGTTAAAACTTATCAGCTTTCGTTTGTATTTTGTATTTTTCATACCAACCACTATTTTATATTAAGTAGGGGAACTTTACGACCTCCAATAATATTTGGGTTCTAAACTGTGATTTTCTGCACCTTCGACTAAGTATAGATGAAATATAAAAAATAATTTTGACGCATAACTCGTTAATTTACTTTCAAGAACTTATAAGATGCGTTTTAAAACGGCTTCGTTAAATACTCGTTAAGTTATTTGAATACAATTTAGTTACATTTTATGCGTTTTTAAATAACAGTATATAGATAAAATAAAAAAATTATTTGTTTGGTGTGCTAAACTAGAAAAGTTCCGTCAAGTTAACTTAACGAAAAAAAGTTGTGTAGAAGTAAACAAATTGAATCGTTCAAATAAATTTCTAATGATATAAATAACCTTTGATTCAAATATTTTCTAAATTGCTAAATTTTTATAAGTTATTTTCGTTAAGTTTATTTTTGAATACTTTTGTCTTTTAAAAATATTTAATATTTCGTTAAATACTCGTAAATTTCTTTGAACACAGTTAAAAAAAAGTATTTGTTACTTTTCGAAAAATGTTTATAGTCAAAATAAACAAAATATGTCTTTGGGTCGTAAAATGGAAAATTTTCTTTTAGTTAATTTAATGGAAGAGTGTTAAAAAACCAAAAAAAAAAATAGAATTTCTATAAGACGCTTATAATATTGTTGAATTAAGTATGAATTAAATTTATAATTTTCGTTAAGTTATTGATGCGTTGTTTCGATGCGTTGCAACCGTGCATTTATTTAATTGATGTATATGAAGCTTTAGTGTAAACGACTAGGACTTTAGGACACGACACGCAGACAAAGTTTAAGGCAGTAAAATACTGAAATTCGTTTGTTTATTTGCCAGGCCCCGCAAAATATTTACAGCGATTTAAACAAATTTCAGAACATAGCGATATATTTAAATGTTTACCTTACATTTGTCGGTGCTTCCAACGGTTTACGCAATAATTATTTAAAGTCAGCGAAACACCTTACTTATTTATACTGGAAAGTCTGGAATAAGTGGTTTAAAATAATTTTCAATTTTAAAAATATTAGTACAAATATCGCATTTAAAATCCTACCTCCAATATGGGAGCGGAATTTTGTTTGTGGCGCCATTTTTGGAAATTACACCAAGTAAAAACTAGTCTAGCGCCGGCTCAAGTTACCAATGTATGATGCGTTCCTTAGGTCAGGTCCTAGAACTGACCATTGCACATATTTTGATCTCTTTGCTGCATTGACTCTCCATGATCTCAAATACTAGCCTCCGATCACAAAAGTATAGCTATGCATTATCTGAAAAAGTGAGTCTGGCATGTGGAAATCGTTTATCAACGTCAACAACTCGCTATCTTATTTAACAAAATTTCCCATCCCTACGAATATTAAAGCAGAGCAGTTCGGAGAAGACAGATTCATCAAACTATAACGATGTTTGTAGGTCGTTAGTTTACCAAAGAATCTTGGAAGTGTATTTAAGGTTTTTTCAAGCAAGGATATTTCATTGAGCGTAATTATTAAGGAATAGAAAAAGAACGAAACCAATATTTCTCATCACATAACTGATGCATCAGCTAAGAAGAGCAATAATCAAATACAACTCATTAGCTCAAATTATCAAAGGGTTTGTTGCCAATTATACTACGGTGGTTCAAAAACAAATGACCATACTCAAAGGTCATAAAACAAATATTCAGACATCTGCTCCATACCTAGCCATATTAATATTGAAGCAACTGGCCTATGATGGAGAGAAAAATATCCATTGCGGCTATAATAGTATAAGGAGCGAGCCCAATCTAGATGCAGCCTTATTATGAAATATTAGGCAACAAAAAGTTCAGGTAGCGACTAACCTTGAAAAGAGCTACCAATTTAATTTCGCGATTAAAAACCAGCAAACTAGGGACAACATTGTGCCCAATGATCTTTCATGCCAGGTTCCAACTTCCGCATCTGTAATGACACAATTTTTATTCAGTTTCACTCTGGGTCTAACTTATCCTCTGATATCACTTCTCGAAAAATCCTTGTTCCTTTAATACCCTTTTGTTTAAACAGGCACATTCACTACTAAACTTGCTCATTTAGGCCTACAAAGAATTCTTGACGTGCTAAAAAGGTTATCTTAATTAGAAAAAATGACTTTAGAGTTGCATCAAAGCATAGCGAAATGCGAGGTAAACAAAGCAAGTAATAAAACTTCAATCCCCGCAGCTTCAACTATTGTACCAATTTATTCGGTTAAAATTGAACTTAAACAAAAAAATAAATTTCGTCCACCACCTTGCCCCATAAAAGTTAAGCATTAACAATGCACACAGTAAGATGTCGATCCTATAATAAAATAACAAATTGAGCAAATCAATCATTACCTTGAAAATGGTTCATCAAACCACAATTCGCGCTCTTAAATTTATTACACTTTTATTTACTATAACATTACGACGCATCAACTAAAACTACAAAAAAACTGTACCTATGGGAAACCAATATATCGTTTCATAACCTCAACTTTAACAGACAAACAAACAATTTTATGTATTTTAGAAAGTTGAATCTGTGTTAATTGAAGGTTGTCTTTAAAACTACACACAACCTCATCTTCATTTGGGTTTCTGTATGTACTCATCATAACATGATAACAAATAACGACGATAAGCTTAAGGCTGACTTGTTACAAAGGTAAATTTGTAAATGAAATAAAAAAAAAATTAAAAAAAAAAAAAATGCTGGTTATGTTTACCAAACATAACGATGGCTGTAATGCATTCGAACGTCATAGAAATGCGCATGATCGATCGATTAAGTTCCATTTCAAATTATTTCTATTACAATTGTGCATACCGCAATTAATTATTTGCATAATTTCATCCGATTATTTTTTTTTATTTTAATTACCGAGAGTAATAGGTAGCGGTAAAGGCCAACGACGGCACTCACTTTATCAATAATTTAACACCCATCGTTTTCTTTTTGTTTAAGTCACTTAGGACGTTAGTCTTTAGACAGATGACAATATTGTTTCATCTATCCTGAGTTTGCTCTAATAGTTTGGCCTATGGATATGGAACTCATCATTGGTTAAATTGTAGTCACATTCCTCATCAAACATTTTCGTCTTGAATAAAAAAGTGTATGAAAAGAAGCCCCCCGACCACATGTGCTTATTTTGTATTTATATTTAAATTAAAAATATTTCCAACAGCATAGATTAAAATTTTTAATGTCAATTACACGGTTGAAATAATTTTAAGCCGAAACAAAGTTTTGTAATGTTTTTAAAATCATAAATTGTTAAAACGACCTACATGCTTTTGTAATTGAAGCAGACGTTTTCCAATTTCAAGAGAATCTTCCGATTTACATTCTGTTCCGTTTAAATTTATCGGTCATACATTTAAATTTGTTAAAAAATATTGAGCTACTGATAACAGATTTGTAACTAGATGTAAAAAAAATTAGTCACAGATTATTCTCAACTCTAAATATCACTCAACATATAACTCAGGAATAATCATAGCAGATCGTTATTTATTTGCTCAATTTTCAAAATACTATCTATGGAAGTTAACAAATCTTAAATAGTTCACCAGTCACCGGAAAATAAAGAACTGAATTGTTGGCCAGACACATGTACAATTTAACTCTTTAAGTCAATCGCTATGTATTCATATAGACTTTAAACTTTAAGCCATAATGATATCCTTGGAATATATTAAAAATTAATTTTGATACAATGATAAACAAAATTGAGCTACTAACTTAAGTTAGCTTGAGTTTATGTTTATTAGAGCTCAAGACGCCAATATAACTAGATTCATATAATTTATAATATATAATTTAATTTAGAATAAATTACTAAAGAAGTTGCTCAATTTTTAAAATTGGAAATCGATAAATACTATTTTGAAAAGACGCACTAATTGATGAAATTTAGTCGTCAAAAGAAGCTTTAAACTAATGATACCAAACTTTTTGAATTGTTGAGCAATTGATTCAGGCTTTGACTGTAAAATCAGTTATCTTCGTACATAATTATAGTCATACCGACTTAACTTAAGTTTACCTCTTTTTGGTAAAAAGTTTATGTACATTTAGTCCATCCAAAATGTATCCAAAATGTATCTAGTAGTTGCTCAAATTTCTAAATAAAATTCGATACTTTTAGTTTTGCAATTAAAAGTCTTCTTATGAAGATTTACTTTAAGGTCCATTATCCTAGTGCAATGATGCTTAAAGGTCAAATGAAATAAATTCACGAGTTGCTCAGTAATTAAACAACGTATTTTGTTGCACTATGCCCTTCACAACTTCATCTTAAAACTAAAATAGATTAATCACATGAAATTTTTTTCTCTTAATTTTACTGTCCAAAGTTGCTCAGTTTTTAAACGTATATTCCAGTATAACATCGATTAATCTGCTTTAGCTAATTATTAAAATTAATAGATCTAAAATTATGTAAAAAAATATTTTAAATAAAATTGAGCTACTGATTTAAGTTACCTTATCTGAAGTAAAGTTTTTCAAGCCAGTGTCACCAATTGTTTGTATATTTATTTACTTTTAAACAAACCTTGTAATCTGTAAAATAATAATATATTTTCTAAATTTGAAAAGTAGTATTACTTAAGCAGGTGCTCAATTTTGAACAAATTTTAGAAATTGGAAAACGATAAATTTGATTTTGAAATACAACTACTCTCAAAGACGCGAAATATATTATATACGTATTTAAGTTAGACGTTCAAGTGATTTGCTTATTTTTTTTAAAGTTCTTCCTAATTGCAATCAAACACAATTCATGATACGTAATCTTGTATAGATCGCTAGGGATTAGATATAAAATGTTTATTTTGTTTATTTTAAAAATTCTCATGTTTATTTTAAAAAGTCTCTTTGATTTGAATAAAAACCAACCCAAACTGAGCTACTGACTTAAGATCATTAGAGTTTTTTTTGTAAGAAGTAAGTAATGTAGAAATATCAATGCTTTCTCGAGGAAAAAACCCCATTTGTGATGTTTTTGGTAAAATCACTCAAACAGTTGCTTAATTTACATAAAATTACTATGTTATGTTGAGATTAGCACAAACCATGTTAAGTTCTTAAACGTAAAATATTTGTCGAGCTAGAAATTGGTAAACTCATTTGCTCATTTTTTGTGTTTTAAATACTATTGTTTATTCAGAAACTCACTAATGTTTAATTAACCGTTACAAAAAATCGTACGATATATGTTAATAGTTATTTCTTTTAATTTGAGCAAATAATTCAAAGTTTAACTTAATTTTCTTCAACTGTTTGTTCAATTTGTCTTAATTTTATCAACTTCGTTCAGTAATTTAAAATTATCTGAAAAACAAATTAAAATAAATTGAGCTACTGATTTTAATTTCTAATTAGATCTGAAATGATTTAGTTACTTGCCATTTTTTTCCTCTTAGCCAATATTTGAGATAAACTACGTAAAGTTACCAAGTTGCTCAGTTTTAAAAAAATAATTATTGAGTTAAAATTAAGTTCCGGACTAAATATAAGTTAAGTTTAAGTTAAGTGGAGTTTGTCAAGTCAATATCACTGATTCACATAATAAGTTAAATACATTTTTGTTTTTGCTCAACCAATCCCTTCTATTGTGTTAGTTTGTGTAATCAGATATTTCTTTAACTGCGCTTTTTTTAAAATGGACAAAAATGTTGGATCACTTTACTCTCTATACGAATATTATTAAACGAGTTTATACAAAAATATGTAATTAAAATATGTGAAATAAATTAAGCAGTTGCTCAATTTTTAAAACTGAAATATTATGTTTTGCGCTAGAAGGGACATATAATCATATTTGTTTGCAAAATTTTGAATATCTATTATTTCTAGGACTAGAACCCAGTCTACGATTTTGAGTGATTGGCTCATTTTTAAATATCCACAAAATTTGGTTAATCCAAAAACTACTAATGGTTCAATAATTACAAAAAATCTTAAAGTTAAAGTTATTGAGTTTATTTTGAGCAACTAATTCAAGATCAGTCAAATTCATTACAAAAAAATTATGTTCTCTAATTTCATTTAAAAAGCTTGAGTTGATCTTTGCAGTTCGAAAATTAATATAACTTATTAATCAACTCTATTTAAAATTAACAATAAGTTTAATAAGCCAATTGAGCTACTGACTTAAGTTCAGCAAACAAAAAAGTTAGTGTATAATTATTTCAAAATCTCTACGAATGTATAATGCAAATTTCACTTTCATTCAGTAATATTTGATGTATTTTGGTAATATCATTCTAAAAGTTGCTCAGTTATTAAAATCATTAACAAATAAATTTAAATCCGTGCTTATCACTTTTACCAAATTATATTGCCCTAATGAAATCTTAGTTAAGGTTATGCATTTTTTAAACTTATATGTTAAAATTAAAAAAAAATTTAATCAATTTCATATTATTATTACAATCAAATTTATTATCTGTGTTGCTCATTTTATATGAACAGGCATTTATATAACCAACAGTTATATAAATAATCATTTAGAGCTACAGATTTACGAAATGGTTCAAAGCACATAGTGGAACTTTCATATCTTTTACAATCTATGATAATATGAATCACGATTAGGTTCAAGGCAAGTATTCTGCTACTTAAGCTCAACAATGTTTTTATTAAATCAACTTTAAGTGTTTTCTACTGAAAAACAGCATACAAATTATCATTGCGGTTTTCTTTAAATCTGTAATCGCTTAGAGTCTATAAAATTAATATTTTCTTATGGTTACATAAATGTAGTTTAGTTCAATACTATAAAATGACTAAAGCCAGTTGCTCAATTTTTTTATCTAGCAAAGAACTTACATATGGTAGGATATTAAACAAAAACTTTAATTTAAATAGAAATTGCTCTAGCCAACTTTAACTTAATGTTTTCATTACAATAAATGAATTTAATCGAGTTGCTCAATTCACTTAAGCAGTAATAAAATCAATTAGCACCTCTGATTTACGAAGGATTAAATAAATGCAATGCTTTAGAGTTTAAAATATCTAAAAAATTTAAAAGGTTTAATCATTTTTTATGCAAACTAATGGACTTAAGCCAGTTGCTCAGTTATTTAAATCTTTTAAAAGATGACTGTTAACAATATAATTTAAATGTATAGGATATTTTAGATGTACTGATCGAAATAAAGAATTGCTTTATTTTAAAATAAAACTAAGCCACCGACTTAAGTCACCTGTAAAATTTGTATAAACAACATATTTAGTTTAAATCAAGGTGCAGACTTATTGATGTCCAATAAAGCATTAAATTCACATTACATTGTTAATGTAGAACAGAAGAATCCATTTTTAAACAAAACTGGTGTCCTTCATGTAGTCGCAACATGATATATCGTTTATTAATCGTTTTCGCATTAAAGTAGATCAAACTTTTGCAATACTGAAGATAATTTATTGATGATAAATTAATTTAATTTATAAATTTAACAGATTTTTTTTTATGTTCAAGTCTTAAATAAATTAAAGACAAAGAACATTTATTTGTTATCAACATACCAGTAATTAAAATTTATTGATCCATAAGTACAAGGTTATGATGAGTATATATAAAGATGATGATTGAAAATAGCCTTCAATGACCGCAATGATGTGCGCAGAACCAACTTTCTAAAATACATAAGGTTAAGAAACTTAACTAATTGGTTTCCCATAGGCGCAATTGCATTCAATTTTTGTAAATTACTCTAAATTTTTTGCAATCAATCTTGTTGAAAAATTGGAATACATATTGGAATCTTTGTGAAATTTGGATTTTGTGTAAAAATATTGTTGATCAATTTGTCTAAGCGCTGTGCAGTATATTGTGTCTAGCTGTGAACTATTAATTAAATTAATTTAAATGTGGCGCAATATTTTTATGAGATTTTAATTAATTTTTCTCTCAGATTTTTTGCGCAATGTAATTTTTATTTTTAAACACAGATCAACCGATTTGATATTTATAATTGTTAACGATCGACGATCATGTGAATAATCTAGAATAGAATTTAACCTCCAGAAACCTTATGTGATCACGACATAAATTTAAATTTTATAGATCACGATATAGTCAGTAAGTATTTTAAACAGGGGTGATTGGTAATTATCGATTAAATGATCTACATTTATTAACAGAGTCTGATCATGATTTCCATTTTTTCAAACATTCTATAGACGTCTTTGAATTTACCAGCACTTAAAAATCTTTAAGCTTAAGTCAAATATAAAATTTTCCTGGCACTAGGCTTAAGCTAAATTAATTTAATTAGGCTTAATTGGTTTGAAAATTTACTGTTTCTGTTATTCTAAAGTCTAAAGTCTAAAGTTTAAAGTCTAAAGTCTAAAGTCTAAAGTCTAAAGTCTAAAGTCTAAAGTCTAAAGTCTAAAGTCTAAAGTCTAAAGTCTAAAGTCTAAAGTCTAAAGTCTAAAGTCTAAAGTCTAAAGTCTAAAGTCTAAAGTCTAAAGTCTAAAGTCTAAAGTCTAAAGTCTAAAGTCTAAAGTCTAAAGTCTAAAGTCTAAAGTCTAAAGTCTAAAGTCTAAAGTCTAAAGTCTAAAGTCTAAAGTCTAAAGTCTAAAGTCTAAAGTCTAAAGTCTAAAGTCTAAAGTCTAAAGTCTAAAGTCTAAAGTCTAAAGTCTAAAGTCTAAAGTCTAAAGTCTAAAGTCTAAAGTCTAAAGTCTAAAGTCTAAAGTCTAAAGTCTAAAGTCTAAAGTCTAAAGTCTAAAGTCTAAAGTCTAAAGTCTAAAGTCTAAAGTCTAAAGTCTAAAGTCTAAAGTCTAAAGTCTAAAGTCTAAAGTCTAAAGTCTAAAGTCTAAAGTCTAAAGTCTAAAGTCTAAAGTCTAAAGTCTAAAGTCTAAAGTCTAAAGTCTAAAGTCTAAAGTCTAAAGTCTAAAGTCTAAAGTCTAAAGTCTATATTTTAAATGTTTTTAAATTGAGCTTAAAATTAAGTCGGTTGGCTTAAGTTGCTGGTTCTAATAATGATATACCAAATTAAACTATTTAAACAAAGGATTCATATTTAATATTATTTAAGTTGGTTAAACATTTAGCTTAAGGTACACAAATTAAATTTTAAGTCACATGAATTTAAGTCGCAAATGCGAATTATAAACAGTTTTTGAATTACATATTTTTGAAAATATGGTAATTTTTTAAACAAATTATTTTCCCGCTGATTTTTGCAAAATTTTATTTGTGTATTATCTTTACCAGAGATCAATTAATTTGACATTTATGTAACGATCGACAATCACATAATCATTTCAGATTACATAAAAAAAATTCGACCTCCAGAATATACGAGCATGTAAATGACAACAGACTAGTAATGATCACGACATAAATTAAAACTTTAGATATCACGATATCGTTTTGTAATTAAACAGGTGCGAATGGTTGTTGTGCGAGGAAATGATCTATATTTAAATGTGTGCGCTTGATCTTCATTTTCATGTATCCTGTCATATTTTTGACAATAATTAATATTTTCTATTTTGTGCTTCAACAATTATTAAAAAATTAAATCGACTTAAGCCATATTTCTGTATTTTATTTAAGCATTCTTTATTTGGGTTAATTTGCTTATTTGCTTAATTAAGTCACAATATATGACTTAAGTTTGAGCAATTTATTAGTCAAATAATACATTTTAAGTTAATATTTTGTTTATTATTTTTCGAATTTAAACTGTCATATTTCTCTAAAATGTTAAGTGTGATACTTTGGTAAAAGTTAATTTGGCTTAAGCTACAGTTCTAACTTAACTTACTTTGTTTAACAGAAGTGGCTTAAAAGTAAAAGATGTCAGTTCAAAAAAAAATTTTTGTTGGACTTAAGTTACCTAAGCTTAACCAGTTTATTGACATTTTTTGCTACCTTATGTAAACTTACTGTGAAATTGAGTCACAACATTTGTTGGTAAATATGTCAATTAAGTTTAAATAATCATAATTTTGGTTTAAGTTTAATTATTTAAAAAATAGCTATCTATAATTTTGGCTTAATCCAGAACATTTTTTATTTTTCTAAACTTAATCACATTTATTTTAACTAATTCAAATTTATGTGTGACTTAAGCCTAATTTTTAATATTAGCTTAAAATTAGTTATAAAATTAGTAATAATATTTAGAAATTATTAACTTTATCGAAATTTTAAGTAACTAGCTTAATTTGCTTTAAGTCACTACATAATTTAGTTTATAAAAAATAGACATTAAGTCTACTTTTATACATAATGGATTAGCGTTATTTATTATAAAAGGTTTTATAAAAAAATAGTTGCTCATATTTAATCATGTTAAGCCAATTATTGTGAGTTAAAATAATAGCTTGTTTATTATTTCTGAAGATTAAACTGGCACTTTTTTATTAAATGTTAAATGTATTACAATTATTACATATTTGGCTTAACCCATAACTCCAACTTAAGTTTATATGTATTCTAAAAAATGTGTTTTTTCTATTGCTTTTAGATTTTAAAGTTATTTGCGTTATGTTTCGCAAATAAGATCTACATGGCTTAAATTCATTTGAAAATTAAGTCCAATAGTAAAAATTCAAACACTTAAGCTAGTAAATAAAAATACACATTTTTAAGGCTTAAGTCTGATTAAAATCAGGCTTAAGCCGGATAGGCTTATTTAGCTATTTTGTTTCTGAATAAACACAGAGCTAAAAATTAAAGTTTAACATAGAATTAACTTAATTTAAACTAAGATAAATTAATATTCCCTATTCAAACCTTCTAAATCTCTTGCTTATTGGCACCACCATTTCAAATTAACTTTCGCTCGTGCAACGGCACTCCATATAACTAATCGCCTAACCACATTACATTCTAAAACCTTAACAATAGTTTTTACTTTATAGTTTATACAAATGACAATATTGTAAAGAAAATATTGAATGTCATTCTTAAGCTACTTGATATTGCCCCAAATTCGGCCTCATGAGTAAACTAACCGTGACCCAATGAACATGATATATAAATAAATAAAAAATAAAATAATTTAAAATTCCAACTATAAAATTGAAAGTATAAAATTGGTTTGTTTTGCTATCAATGTGAAAAATAATTTTCATGTGTGGTATATGTAACGGTAGAGTGGGTTTTTCATAAATTATACTGTATAGTACACTGTTAAAAATGGTTAAAGTATTTTGTATGCAAAGGTTAAGGATAACCACAAATCGTTAGTCTGGAATTTAATTGCGTAGCAATAAAATTCGGTCAAAAGCTAATAAAAATACATAAAACAGCAACAACAACAACAACAACAAATACGAAACTATCTAAGATAATTGAATAACAACTTGTTTAATAATTTAATAACCATTTTCTTTACTTAATAATCAATTACGAATTTTTAATTTTTTGCAGGCAAACTGGTTTCGAGCAAATCAATACTGTCGATTCCATGGTATGCATTTGGCTAGCATATCGTCACAAGAAGAAAATGATAAATTGGAAAAACATATAAAAGACTTTGGTATGTATTTATTTATTACTGTTGACTTAAAGTGTTATGCAAGAAAAGAAAGTTTTACAAGTTATGGATTGCAGTACAGATTTACGTTGCACAGCACAACCTAGCACAATATATACTCCTTGTAAATCTTTTAACAAAACTACATATGTTGCATAAAACATAAATTTTTACACAGTCAAAATCATAATGATACTTTAAAACTAATATATTTAAGAATAGTTTGTGGAACATGTTTCCAACTCTAGCAAATTATGAAATTTAATAGTTTGCTTTAAATTAATGTACCAACTAAATATGTACATATAGTATAAACATGTCCCACAATATAACAAAGTGTTGAAAAACATCTTATTAATGTGTGGAACCTATTACCATATTTCTAATGTGCTGTGTAATCTAACATGTTATCAAATATATTATAGTATAACGTCATAGCAGACTTACAGTAAAATTTGAGTTATAAAATAATAACTAAGAGAAAAATACACATTAAAAACATGTTCCACAATACTGGAGTAAAATGTTTAGTATTTTAACTTAAAAGGTGTTAAACCATAACAGCTATAATGTAGTAAAAAAATCGAGATATAAAATAAATAATGATGATTCTTTTAATTTACACAGTTTCCACAATACAATAGTATTAAAACCATTAAATAATCATATGTTCCACAATTAATGTGGTTTTGATTAATGTTTTTCTTATATATTTAAAAAGGTATAAAACTATAATATTATAAATGTTAAAGTTTGTATTACTAAATTTAGTAGAGTAAAAGCTGTATCCACAACAAATAAGCCTGAACTAAAAAAAATGCAATTTCATATATTAAGAATATGTTCCACAATAATAAATTTCGAATTCCATAATTTAGTGTTTTTCTCTAAGTCGGTATAGTTTTTTAGATACTAAATCATTTAAAACCAATTAATTTTTAAAATATTTTATTACTTTGTAGAACATGTTATTGTATATATTAGACTATTACGCCATTAATTACTGCGCAATGAACAAACCTCAAGCTTAGTTCGGTATGAAAGATTATTGTATTAAACCCATGTCCCGCAATTTAAAAATTATTTTATTAGGCAATTTGGGCGAAGAATCTAAAGCGTAACATACGTTCCACAAATCAATTAATTGTTAAGTATGTATATTTTTGGAGCATACTTTTTGCTCAATACAAATGCTGTCAATACAAATTTTTTATATTTAAGTTCCACAATTCGATAAAATCTAGTAATTATAAAACGACACATGGTTTTCAGGTTTTTAAATGTTGAAGAAATTAATTTGTTGTTTTGTTCGAAATGGATTCCATAAGCTAAAATGTTATTTTCAAATGCAATTTGTTAGCAAAACTATTTAATCGTGAATAAAATATATAATTAAACAGCTTTATTACTAGTGTAGGTAAATTTCACTAACTTATTGCAGCTGTTCAAGACACATATCAAAATCCAGTAATTTTTTCCGATATTGCTTTGGTAATATATTTTTGGGCATCCAAAAACTATTATTTACGTTCCATAAAGTGTTCTAATGTTTTAAATATTTTATAAGTATATTTATAATTTTGATTGTAACCCAAATCAACCTAATTTAATTTTTTAAGGTTTTCTGGAGTACATTAACTGGTCCAAATTTCATTTAAATCGTTCAATTATTTCTTAGCTGCTGAGGCTAATTTGTATTCAGTTTTTGCTTAAATTCGAACTGTTTCAAAAAAAAAAAATCAATAATAATGGTCTGATTGGGCTCAATGATACCTCTGGGAATAGTAAATTCGAGCTGTTTCAAAATCTAAAATTATGTTCCACAATCACAAATATTGATTTTCTAAAGTTGGTATTTTTATTTAAGAAAATATAGTTAAACAACTTAAACTCAAGCAATTTAAAAATAAATCTTGTTATTTTGTGGAACATGTTATTACATTTATTGAAATATTACGCCATTTTAACTGGATAACAAACAAACCTGGATTTGGAACCCAAGTTCCGCAATCCAAAATTATTTAATCAGAGAAGCAATATTAACAAATAATCTAAAGCTAAACGGACATTCTAAAAACTAACATTAAACTAGTTTTTTTATTTTCCTTCCACAATGCGACAAAATTTAATATTGTAAATACAAATGTCACTCGTTCTTCAGAATTTTAAATATTTAAATGAACCAAATTTTGGGTTTAAATTCGACTCCATAAGCTGAAATATAAACACCAATATATACTTCTTCAGCTTTAAGTATTCTGTGGAACTTATTTTTAATTTTACATTTGCCGTTTGCTCCATGGAAACCCAACCCACAATTATTAGGATATTCTTTTGGTAAAAAACTTATAGAACTAAAATTTTATATTCAAAAGGAATTGTTTATGAAAATCATATAATCGTAAACTTAGCAAAAGTAATACTGTAGATAAGTTCCACTAACTGATTGGAAAATCATATTGCAATCCAGATGATTTTTTTCCAAAATTGCGTTGATGACATATAATTGAAATATATAATTTTTCAAATATGGAAATTAAACGGTTTTGTAAAGCTTGAATATGTTCCACAATTTAAATCCCAAATTTCAGTAGATTTCTTATTAACAGAATCAAATCGTCTTGTCAAAGGTATAGGCAATAGTTAAAAAACTAACTGTTAAACAAATTAAAATTAAAAATGTGTTCTACAAACTGATTGTGGAATTGCAAATCGCTTATTGTAATTGGGATAAGATAAATTTACTAATTTTGTCGTGTCTTTTGTTAAATATTTTATTCTAAAGAATATGTCATAAAGTTTGTTTAAGTATTTTATTTTAATTACCATATTGATTTTTTGAATTTTTAAATTTAAGTTCCACAGTTTGAACTTTTCTAATTTTATTATTATTACAAATTTATATTTATATCTGGAAACTTCGTTATCGACACATATAAGTATGATTATTTTATTTAAATTGCTTAATAAATGACTAATTTTAATGTCTGCAACTCTAACTACGTGTGGGACTTATGCTTAGTTTTATATTTATCAATTTAATTGTTGATTAAGATTTGACCATATTACTGTAAAAATAAATATATTTTATTTGTTGGAGTAAAAATTTAATTAGTTTTAGTAAAATAAAAACATGTTCCACAATTATCAAAGTTAGTACTCAAATTTATTTTTATAAATCCTTCAAAACAATAGTGAACCAACTATCATATTGATTATCTCGTAGATAAAAAAATTGTAAGCAACAAAAAATCAGATGTGACAAATCATTGTTTTGATCATTTTTGGCAGTAGATAAAGCTATGAAGCTTATTCTTATTTCAATAAACATATTCCACAAATTGGTTTAATGTTTGAGAAAACAATGTAAACTTCATGATTTAGTTCTTAGGGTCAAATTTTTAAAAGCTGTCAGTACCTGTTTAAAATAATATTGCTGCTAATTTGTTAAGTTATTTTGTGGAACATATGTTTGGATTTTAGATTTTTAATTTGACTGCAATACTAATTTTTGATTACCTTCCATACATATAAATATTAAAACTGATTTTATGAAAATATTGAAAACTTAAAGAAGAAGAATAAAAGTTTAAAACTAATAACAAATTAATGTTAAAAACGTTTTAATCCCCTATCATCCTTTTAATGATCATACTTTAACAGTTTATTAACCCACAACAAAAGAAAGTTGCAAGATTATATGCGATTTATAACAATAAACATGACTTTAAGTATGTTTATATATGCAAAATCTGCAAATATTTTAAATTCCCATATGCAGATCGTCTCAGTAAATATTTAAACAATAATTATCGCATAAATTTATTTCGGCACACATCAAAAATTATGAAAAAAATAATTTCCATATGGACATAAAGATATTGTATGCAAATATATACATTAACTATTTATTTTAACTCCTTTCATTAATAATTTTTGCTTAATTAAATTGTATTTATAAAACAAAATTGACGATAATGGAAAACTACCATAAGTGAATTAAGAAAAACATGCAAAAAAAATTATTTTTTATTGAATTAATTCGACATGTAATTGTGTCGTAAATTAATTTGTGTATACTAGTTTGAACATTAATAGGTCATGCGCATAAATAGGAGTGTAGTTTAGTGCATATAATATCGTGCACAAAAATATATCCAACACGTGACCTAAATTACACGTTATTGTTGTAGTAAGTAGTGTATTACTATGGATCCCACAATATTTATTTATAAGTACAATTTTGATTAATGTTTTGTTCATTTAGCAGTAAATCAGTTATGTTCCACACAATTTTATCGATTTACTTGTTATTTATTTTATTTTTGTTTACAAACCAAATGAAAAAAAGCATTTCTTTTCAGTCTCAAAAAGATTATCTCTTAATATTAAAGTGAAGAAAGATAATTGGTTTTAAGAAATTCACACATGTTCCACAACCCTCAAATATATAAAGTGTTTATTTCTAGACGTAAGCTATTCGATTAGTTGATGTTTGTTTATAAAGAATTTTTACCATATAGTATTATAATAGTATACTGACTAACTTAATAAGGAACATAGGTTCCACAAATTTTAAATGTAAATTAAGTGATTTTATCATCAATAAATTAAAAAGTATGTAAATAATTGTTCTTAAACATTAAAACAGGTTTAAGTTCCCCCTTAAATACTATATGACTCAAGCACTCTGACTCTTGACAATGCAATTTGCACTTTTTTCAAGTATGTTGCAGTTTATATATTTTCAGTATGACTATCACCTTTTTCATTTTCTGAAATTTTCGTCGGCATCTTTCCTTCCAATATTAATTGACACAGCCCAAAATTCATTTTCAAGGTCATGGGTTGGACAAACCTTGAATTAGTAAAGATGCTTTCACCATTGATGTTAACTATATTTTTATTCATCCAAATCGGTAAAACTACCTTTTTTGCTACTTAGCCACAACTAGCAAATCAACACAAAAACGTTTTAACTACCACTTGTGTTTTTAATCAATAGTTAAAGTTCTTGGTTGAAGGTTAGCTGCTAAACCAAATACGTTCCACACTTTTGTGATTATGATCGATATTATTATTGTTAATTATTGACATTTGATTTCGAATAGCAATATAGTTATTTGTGGGACATAATCATATCTAGTTTTAGAGCAGTCACTAAAGCAGTAAATATGTTCCACCGTTTAAATATAGTTAAATGGTTTCTATACAAACTCAATATTAAATTTTACTGTGGGATTAGTCGTTATTAAGAAATTAAATTCCACAAAAACTACAGATAAAATAAAAATTTTAAAATTCCTAAGAACTTAATCTCATAAGTTATATTAGAGAACAATTTTATAAATTTTGTCAATATTAGAAATGATGAAAAAAAACTTGTTTTTAAAATTGCGATAGGTTCCACATATCTAAACGTAGTACAGTATGTTTGATGACTATGCTTTTGCATGATGTAGAAATTGTTACCAAAAACACATTTTTATCAACGATCATTAGCGATTAGCCCAATATTGACTACGTCCTACAATATTTAATTAGATCCACAGGTCAATGTCTTTTAGTAGAAACAAACTACAACTATTTAATTTACCTTATATTTTTGCACGTGAAATATGTCCACTTCTCAAGAGATCGAAAAACAGGTTTAAAATCATTTTTTAGAATTAAAAGTTTATTCCAATTGTTTTCAAAACCAAAGATTTAATTTTATATTGATTTGTGGAACATATGTCTAGATAAAAATTATTGACTTATTAAATGCAATTTATCAGATGTATTAACTTTATTTAACAATATTAGAAAGGAAAAATATTACTGTTTAAAAAAATGAAAATACGTTCCACAATTATTATTATATAGTATTATTGAAAACGGGTTCCACAAATTCAATATAGTTCTTTAAAATAAAATAAATGGAAATAAGAAAAGATTCACATAAATCAAACAATAAAGTAATTGTGTAATAATTATAAAATATAAGTTCCGCAACTTGATAATTCAGAATTAAATTTCACAACTTAATATTCAATACCTTCCTTTCATTGTGGAACATAAATATATACATACATATTCTAATAATAAATATGTTTTTCAAACTATTTATGATATGTCTATGTACTTTAATATGATATACTATTTGAAATTACATTATCAGTTTGTGGAACTTATTTACTACTGTAATTTATTGTCTGAGAGTTAGTAATGGTGTGAATGTGCCTTTAACAATAACGTTTGGCTATATTAATAAGGATTGTGATTTTAATAAATGAAGATAATTAGATGCACAAGAGTCAATATAAGTTCCACAAAATAGTTAAGGCTTAATTCTTTAAGATTTTGTTTAATTTCGTTGTTGATGAGAACTTGGTGGTAATCCTCATTATTATGAATAATTGGAAAATTTCCGAATTTTATCCACCAAAGGTGTAATTCTCTCCAAAACTTGTTAGACCGTGGTGCAAAGATGATAGTGACTGTGATAGTTTTTTCCTTTGGAGTGTTCTTCTTTCTTACGGATAGAGCATACAACTGCAAATTTCTATCCGGCATAGTTTTGCGTTGTCAAACTAATTGAATGAGGTTAAAATGGCAATTTTTTGCAATTAGTGGAACATATTATCTGGTTTTAGATCATTAATATAAAAAATTATAAATATGTTCCACAAACATTAAGTACTTTTTACATATTCAAAATATTGAATCGTGGTTTAGCAACGATATCAAAAATATCATAATGAAAAGCATATTATTGAAAATGAGTTCCACAAATTGGTTAGTAGTATCATGTTATTTGTATCAAGAATTATATAATTTAAATTATTTGTGTTTTGCAGCAATAATATACATAAGTATAAAAGTAGTAATTAAATTGACGTCCCACAAATCGAAACTTTTTTTTAATTAAAACCGTTTATTTGCAATTTCACTTGTTCCCATCTTTAGTTAAATTATCAAAACTTTAAAATCTTATTTGGAAATAGAGTTTTAAAAGGTTTATTATGTTTTATTAATTCTAACACATTAAAGATAATTAAATAAAAATTAAATGTATAATAGATTTTTAATAGAATTGGTAATTTAACTGTGGAACTTAGTTCAGTAATAAAGTTAAATATGTTTTTTATCACGTCCCACAATATTTTTAAGAGTAACTCCCGACTATTCTTAAGCCATTTTACTGAAATTTATTATTATTACAAAATGTTTTAATATTTAGCATTGAAAGTCTTTGTGGAACATATATCTTATTTGACGTAATTCGGTAATCAATTATTTTTGGTTAGGAGACAATAAAAAAAATTGATTGGACAAACTTAAACATGTTCCACACTCCTAAAGGGCAATTAAATTCGTCTTGATTATACCCGTTTTATGCTTTAAAGCATAGCAATCGAATTTGAAAGAATAAATTTCTAATAGATATGTTTAATATTGAGGTCATAGAGGCGCAGGAAACAATTGCTAGATATTACGTTACAAGGTGGGTGCTCAGTAAAAGTGGGACTTCTTCCCCTCAATGGTTATAGCATGGGGTAATCCAGACTTTTTCTTTTCCAGTCTCCAAAGCTTTTGTAAAATATAGCATTTTGCACTGAACTGGTTTGTGGAACATATATTTTGTTTAAAATTATAGACGAACTAAATACTTTTGATCGGTTGCATAACCGTTTCGAATTATTTTTATTATTAGAAATAAAAAACACTATCGATTTTTAAAAAATAATTAGGTCCCACAATTTAATACGATATATTATTTTGATTTAGTTCAGCCAGCAAGTTTTTATTAAAAGAGAAATGTATTTCTATACGTTTTTTTACTTCATAAAGATTTGTGGAACATATGTTTGGTTTTAAATTAATAATTCATCAAATACTATTAATTATGTGTTTTAAACTATCTG
This sequence comes from Tipula confusa, assembly GCA_963556175.1. Classification (NCBI taxonomy): domain Eukaryota; kingdom Metazoa; phylum Arthropoda; class Insecta; order Diptera; family Tipulidae; genus Tipula; species Tipula confusa. Next base: position 12,425,767 of record OY744477.1, on the reverse strand, counting down.
TTTGGAATCATAAACTTGTCAAAGCCATATTTGTAGATATTTGTTTGGTTGTGGAACATGTTTTTGGTTTATAGTTTTTCATGAATGTGAAAGTATATAGTTTTTCATGAATGTGGAACATAAATTATACAAATTACAAGCCAATGTTCCGCTTTAAAACTGTTAATTAAACTGTAACTTTGTTACGGTATTTTTAAAAGTGTAACAGTCTTTTATTTTTTCTGGAGAAACACAGTGTCTAAAAGACCTCTCGAGCTTCTACAATCCGTGAACATTCGAAAACCACTTGTTTGATTTTTTTTAGTCTATCAGGAGCCATCTGATCTTATAAGCCATGTTCAGAGTCCATTCTATTTTGATGTATCTTTTTTGAGCTGATTGTACTGGTTCCTCAGTGACTAAATTGCAAATGCCTTGGTTTTAACCATATTTGGGTGTTTTTTAATAAATTATGCAAGTCAAATTAGATTGATTACAAACCGTTTAGTTTGAAAGCATTTTTGACATTCAAACTTTTATTTTATATTTTCAGGTTTAGGACACGAACACTTTTGGACCTCGGGCACTGATTTAGCCGATGAGGGTAGCTTTTTTTGGATGGCAACCGGCCGACCAATTACCTTCACAAATTGGAATGCAGGCGAACCAAATAATTTCCGTTACGAAAATGGCGAAGAAGAAAATTGTCTCGAACTATGGAATCGAGATGGAAAAGGCTTAAAATGGAACGATTCACCATGTAGCTTTGAAACATATTTCGTGTGTGAAGTGCAGTAAAATTTAAGATTTTATAATTTTAATTTTAATTAATTTAATTAATTTTTAAACGAAAATCAAATTAGTTTTTGTACAATCGATCTGTTTAGGAGTGATGGACAGATGAAAATAAATCGACTCGAAGTCTGTAATTGTTAATTAGCTGTAATTTATGTAGATAAAATAATTTCGAAAAAAAAACCGACCTAACAAATTTTTTATGATGGCCAGAGTGTCGTGTACGTGTAGAGCTGTGTAGAAATCTGTAAGCAATTTTGTAGAAAAATAATAAAATTTTGAAAATATTTTGTCGCATTTTTATTTAAAGTCCGCGCCCGAACCGCATCAACACAATATAAAATCATTTTGAGCCCCCATCGTGCCAGATCGATCGTACTGAAACCCAAAAATAGGGTAGCCGCCCCTCCAAACGACACAAGCAAATCCTCGAAGGAGAATAGCACTTCGCGACGAATTCGCATCTTAGCCGAAATGATTTCTAGACGAAACGAGGATTTTTGTAAAACTTTAATGTCGTGCTGCTTCCGCCAATTCGACAGTTTGATTGAATTCCTCAAATAATTATATTCCGTGCAGGTTTCAGGACACTCGCACCGTTTTACTTGATCTTTGGGAAAATTATTACGCTGCAAACACAAATACCCGGCCGGATTACAATTTCGTCCCGGATACATATGATAAAAGTATGGTTTACATCCGCACAACTCGATTGAAATTCGCGCCTTGCACCGCAACAAACACAATGTGACACTGTAGAACTCCATTTCGAATGTTGGTTCATCGTAAAAAATACATTGCCGCTGCGATTTTTCTAAGCTACGAACATTATCGGCAACACTGTAAATATACAAAAAAAAATTACGTCATCACATAACAAAGCCACTGCAATACTTACACAGTCTCAAGCATTTTATAGGTCGTATAAATCAAATTGGTTTTCTCGACCGGAACGAACACGGTACTTTCGGTGACCACCTCGTATGGTGAGTGAACGGCAACATGGACTCGTGCGTTAAACACATAAATTTTGAAGTAACATTTATTTTTGGTGAACGAACACGATATCAGCTTTGCACTCTCTTGGCCACGTATACTGGAATCACAATCCGATATTAGATCGACACATTACATAATGCCGCTGTAACTTACTCTCGTACCGCTAACGCTGTATTAATCGTATTCATCGAAAAGCAAAGTCCTTTCTCCGAAACGATTTCATGTAAATGATAGTCCTTCTCGATATCGAACATCAACAGTGACACATCGTTGACCGGATGAACTTGTTGCACCATACCAACAAAATCAAAATTATCGAATGACTTGTCCCACTCAAAATCGGCAAACGTTCCAAAATTATCAGTCGATAGATTTGCGACCGCCCGCACAAACTTTTCGTAATATTCATATTTTTTGTCTCCCTCATCAATGCCCCATTTCCGTTGTACGTACAACTTAACCTTTTCAGGATCACTACGCTCCTCAAAACATAAAGTCATCCCGGGAAATAATCCATTCCAATTGCGATAGTCACGCTCGAGTGAGACAACCAGTGGGTTACGATTAAAACGATTCCATTGCTGAATGCAACAGAATACGGCACCACAAATACCACAAAAAATTATAAACATCCAGAAAATGCGTTCGACGAAGTGACGATTTGTCAGGCTGATGTTTCGTACGGCTTGTTCCATGGTGGAAATGTAACTGAAGATTTTCACTGTTTAGGAAATCTTTTATACTATCTGCGTATCGTTATAGAAAATCTACGCGGTAATGGTTTTCCATTAACGGAATACAAAAGGGATAATTACCTTCGTGAACAAAAGAACAAACCAAATCGTTCTGTTCGCCGAAGAGCAATCACATGAATATTTACAAACCTATAGTTTCGAAATTGGGGACAATTCTATATGAACCATCGTCGTTGGATGTCAAACCATTTTTGAAAATTTTTGGTATATGGCCAAAATGGCACAGTTGTAATGGGCTTACCATAATGTATTTGACGGATTTTGGGAATTTTTGGTTTATGGCCAAACTGGTACAGTTTTAATGGGCTAACCATCACGTATTTGATGGATTATGAAAATGTTTGGTTTGTGGTCAAACTTCTTCAGTTTTAATGAACATACCACTATCATCTACCATAATTACTAACAATATAGATGGCAAATCTTTCAAAGATTGAATGAGTGGATTGTTGAATTAAGTTAAATAAGGAAACAACATTTAATCGCTATTAATAATTGTCAGGGAAATGAGAAGCTACACAAAAAAGTTACTACACAAAAATAGACCACCTACACAAATTTCAAAAAGTAAAATTGGATGGTTCATATCTATGATGAATAAAAATATTTTAAAGCTACTAATATCTAGATGTCACTCGCGTTTGAGCAAAAAAAAAAAAAATGTGCTTAAAAAATTTTACTTCACTATAAAGTCGATTTTATTATACTTAGGTGTGTCTCTCGACTAAAACCAAAACAAATGGTTTGCACACCTACTGGGTGGTGAATAAAATTGAAGTACATCTACTACCCGTCAATCACATAATTAAGTCGTTGTGATAAGAATTTGTATAGTACTCTAAGACACTATCAAGCGACATGTGCTTGTAAAATTTAATTTTTTTAAGTGTTTGCACTATGTTAACACCAACATTTTATAAGACGCCGAGTAATAAAATTATCTAAACTACTGTATGCATGTATATTTGGTTAAATTATTTTTTGTGTATGTACACAAAACGCGATTATGCATATCCATACATAAATCGATATGCTGGCGTGTTCTAATGATAATCGGGTGCGGGAATTTTTTTTTTACAAATGCATTACCATGTACGATGTATTTTCTATTGGTAATTAGTCTGAGATAGGTATTGTTAATGGGGTCAATGTTTAGAATTTGCCATGGAATTATTCCTTTTAATTGTGTATGTCGATGACTGCGCGCCATTACTCATTAGTGTGCGCTTTACTACAAATTAACGATACACAAAAATGATAAGAGAGTCGATATATGTGTTATCATAACTTGTATCATCGCGTATATATTATAAACAAATGAAAATATAAAAATCATTCGCCAGTCTACAATTGTCAGTCGTATTATGCACTGTCGATAAAGAGCTATAAGCAGCAGAGGAGCGCAACCAACTTAAATTTAATTTTATTATCATTAAAAATTACATTACGCTTCAATTGTGTTCTGGATTACTTGGTGTGTGGGTGCTAAGTATATTGTGAGTGTGTGTGTGATACGAGAATAAATTAAAATATTCAGTGTGTTATTGTTTGATACGCAGACATCATGTGTGATAATACAAATTATTCATATAAAGTGACAAAAACAACAACGCAATCGAAGAGCGATGGCAGTTCCAAGTTTTTTGGTTTTCTTAAGAAATCACCACATGGTACAGTCGTAACAACAACCACAACAACATATTCGAACGCAGAACGAAACGGTGAAACACAAAATAGGTGAGTGTGACTCGAAAATGGTGAACCAAAATAATAATTCGCTAGAATCTAATCAGGTTTGATAATATATTTTTGTGGGCTCCGACATTTTAGTTAGAAATGATCTGATTCACGTCGTGTGTAGTAATCGCGGACGCACAATGAGTTGCAATCTCTTTTATTATTGTGATCAATTAAGATCGTTTAACATAATTTTGTTGTCTTTCAAGTGGTGACATTGTCTTCTAATTGTGATCGTCGTTTTGATGTTTTTTTTTTCGTTTTGCGGTATGTCAAACGCTTTCAAATTTTGTATGGCTTCTGCTACTTGATCCTCGTTTTTGTAAACGTGCGATCGATTGTGATCTTCGTTTAAATATTATTTAGATCAAGATAGATCAATCAATTTCATTTCGTACATTTCAAATTTAATTAAAAATTGATAAAATTTTTTTGAATATTTAGTCAATCTTTTTTGCCATAGCGATCGCTGCCGTTTCAAACAAGGATCTCATCAGCGTGATCATATTCTTGCAGTTTTTATCGGATACCTTTTGAAAAAGGTCAATCATATTCCTAAAATTGTGATGATATTTGTTTAAACATGAGTCCGTTCAGTGTTCCAGAATAGTTCGGTTCAAACATGTGTCAAACTCTTATTTCAACTGCTTTCAAACTGAACCGTTTGGGATTATAAAATTGATTTGGATGTGAATCGTAAGTTATTGTTAAGCCATTTAAATTGTTATACAATTTCTTTTAATTTGAGATAGTTTGGCTAGCTTCAAGCTTGAATCAAACTTTGTTTGATTGCTTTCAAATTTAATCTTTTATGATTGTAAAATCCAATTATTTAACTTGTGATGGTAATATTTTAAATTTAAGTCGCAAATCAGTGTACTATAGTAGTTCGTTTCAAACAGTGTTCAACCCTATTTCAATTGTTTTCAAACTGAACCTTTTCAGGACCTTCAGTGTAACTTTGATTTGAATGTGTATTGTTTGGGATTGTAAATCAAAGTTTTCAAAATGTGATGATACTTTGATAAATTTGAGCCAAAACACGCGTTTCAAACACATTTCAAACTTATTTCGATTGTATTCAAACTAAATCGTCTGGGAATGTGAAATTGATTTGAATGTAAATCGTTTGGGATGATGAATTGAATTATTCAAATTGTCAAATATTTTCATACATTTGAGTCAGGGCGTTGTTTTGAGTGTTTCAAACATGAGTCAAACTAAAATTCATACTAAAATGTTTGATTGTGAAAATTGTATTTGAAAGTGAAAAGTGTGGAATTGTGAATCAACTAATTCAAATTGTAATAATATTTATTTTAACTTGAGCCAACGGTGTGACAGTATAGTTCGGTTCAAACATTCTTCAAACTTATTTCGATTGTTTTTAAAGTTCATCGTTTGAAATTATAGAGTATAATATGAATCGTTTGAGATTTTTGAATCAAATTATCAAACTTAAATGGTTTTTAAAATTTGAACCAGCTTGATGTTCTAGGTAAACGTGAATCAAACTACGTTTGAATGCTTTCAAACTAAAACGTTTGGGATTGTGAATCAAATTATTCAAATTGTGGTAAAAATATTTTAAATCTGTGTTTTGATGTTAAATCAGTGTCGTTCGTTTTAAACAGTATTCAAACTTATTTTGAACATTTTCAAACTAAAAAGGTTTAGTTTGAAAATGTTTGAAATAAGGCTTGTAAAATTGATTTAAATGTGAATCGTTCAAGATGGCGAACGAAACTAGTCAAATAAATTGTGGTAAAATTTCTTCAAACTTAAACCTGTTCAGTATTCTAGTATAGTTCGATTCAAACCATTTTCAAACTTGCAAGTGTTTTCAAACTAAATTGGTGGGGATTGCGAAACTGATTTAAATCAAAGTGTTTGGAATTTTTAATTAAATCAATCAAATTACGACAATATTTCGAAAATATTGAGCTAATTTGGTGATTTAGTTATAGTTCATTTCAAACATCTTTCAAATTTATTTCTGCTTTATAAAGTAAACCGATTTTGGAAATTGATTTGAAGATAAATCGTGTAGGACAGTAAATCAAACTATTCAAGTTGTGAGAATTGTTTGATGAATTGTTAGGGATTGTGACTTAAATTATTCAAATTTGGGTAATATTTTCTTCAACTTAGTGCAATTCGGTATTCTGTATGCTCGTTTCAAACATTCTTCAAACTTATTTCGTGTGACTTAATCGTTTGAAATTAGTTAGAAAATGATTTGTGGTTGTGAATTAAACATCAAAAACTGAAACAATATCGGTTTAAATTTCATTTTCCAGAATAGTTCGCGTTTCAATCATCTTTCAAACTTATTTTGACAGTTTTCCAATTGTATTGTGAAATGGGTTTGAATGCGAATGGGTTGTGAATTTAAAAAAAATTACTAAAATTATGATAGTATTTTTGGAAATTTTGGCCCGTTCGGAATTGTAGAGTAGTTCGTTTCAAACTAAATTTGACTGTTTTCAAACTTCTTCTAACTAAATCGTTTGGGATTGTGAAAATGATTTGAACGTGAATCGTTGAAAAATATTGAATTAAATTGTTCAAATTGTGATAATATTTCTTTAAATTTGAGTGAATTCAGTGTTCTAGTATAGTTCGTTTCAAACTCTTTTTGGCTGTTTTCAAGCTGAGTTGTTTAGGATTAAATCGTTTGATTAAAAAATAAACTAAACAAATTGTGGTAATATTTATTAAACTTGAGCTAGTGTAGTAGTGTTCTGGAATAGTTCATTTCAAACATTCTTCAATCTTAATTCGACTGTTTTCAAACTGAATCGTTCCAGATTGCCAAAATTCATTTGAATCTAAATCGTTTGGAATTTTGGATCAAATAATTTAAATTGTGATAATATTGAGACAATTTTGAGACAGCTTGGTGTTTTAGTTTTGCTCGTTTCAAACATCTTTCCAACTTATTACGACTGATTTTGAAAGATAACCGCTGGGGGTTTCAAATTGATGTGTGAATCTTTTGGAATTATGAATCAAACACATCTTTTCAAATTGTTATAACAAATATATTAAACTTGATTCAGTACGATGTTCTTTCTATATTATAGTTAATTTCAAACATTATTTGAACTCATTCAAACTAAATAGTTTTTGATTATAAATTATTTTGAATGTGAATCGTTTGGAAATGTGATTTAAATTTGGATCATATTGCCTTAAACTTGAAGCAATTCGATGTTCTAGTGTTACTCGTTTCAAAAAATTTTCAAACTTAATTTGATTGCTTTCAAACTTAATCGTTTTGGATTTTGAAATTTATTTGAATGTAAATAGTTTGAGATTTGTTAATCAAATATTCAAATTGTGATAATATTTGTTTAAACTTGAGCCAGTGTTTTGGTTTAGTTTCAAACACATTTCGACTGTTTTCAAACTGAATTGTTTGGTATTGTTTGATTGTAAAATAAACCAAACAAATTGTGGTAATATTTGTTTAACTTGATATAGTTTAGTGTTCTTGTATAGATCGTTTCAAACCATATTCAAACTAAGCTTGACTATTTTCAAACTTAATCGTTTCACACTACCAAATTAATTTTAATCTGAATCGTTTGAAATTGTTGATCAAATCATTCAAATTGTTTCAATTGTGTTCAAACCAAACCGTTAGAAAAGGTAAATTTGGTTTGAATATAATTCGTTTTGACTTGGAAAAATTTAATTGATTTGGATAATATTTCTATAAACTTGAGGCCTTTTTTAATAACTCATTCTAAATTTCACTGAAAAATTGAACTTAATGATCACATTTGGATGATCATATGATCAGTTAATAAATTGATCGGTTTTACCCGAGGTTTTATCCGGCCTGTCACTCGATCAAATTTAAATATTGTGAATCATACGATCATACATACGATCATTTTTAAATTATTCCATTTTTAAATGTAAATTTTTGAATAATTTAGCAAGTAGATTTATAACGATCGACATCCATAAACGTTCAAATCAACTATCAAAACTCATTATTATACTACGATCGCTATGCATGGCTGTCTAATGAACACTTTTTGAATTTAAGACATTGGTTAATGATCAACTTTCTGGAAGTTTGGAAATGTTAATACCCCATTATTTAGAAATTAGTTTGATCAGGTCTACGACCAATTCAAGTGGCAAATCATACGATTTGTCTTTAAAATTGTATGACTATAGATAGTAGAAATGTTAGCGATCATGTAATGATCATTTCCCGTAGAACGAAGTCGAGTCTTAGTTTTTCAAATAATGATCCAAATCTGTAGGGTTAAATGATCTGCCAACAATTTCATCAGATTAAGAAACATAGAATTTAAAAATATCAAATGATCTAGATTTTGATCTTCTTTGATCGAAGTCTGGCCGGAAAGTCGGGTTTACAGCCAATTTGATTTAGCGATCATTCGATCGCTATTAAATTTTGTGATCTGTGATACATGCGGTGATCGCTTTTCATGGTTATCTAATGCTCACGACCTAAATTTAAGAAAACGGTTTAAGAATTTTTAGCTTGACATTATGGGCAAACTGTGATCAACTTGATCGTTCATTTTAACCTAAATCATCGAAGTCAGATTTAAAAGCAGTTCAATTGTTAGATCATATGATCAATTTTAATGTTTTATGAATAGTAAAAACATCAGCGATGTTTATTGATCGTCAACTATGTGCATGATCCAACACAAAATTGATCGTAGGTTTTAATCGAAGTCTGTCTGAAAATCAAAAATTATGAACCTCAATTGGTAGATCAGATGCGATCAAGTTTAATGTTTTAGTATTAGAAGATATGTCACCGATCAACCAATGATCAGATTCAGTTAAAATACGCAAAAAGGTTTAAACAATTCAAAAATATTCATCAAGAAAGGTCAGCGATCGAGTAATGATCGATTTCAGTTAAATTTTCAAATCTTAATATCGTCTTAGAATTTGTCAACTATTATACGATCAAGTGAACAACTTTGATCGTCGATTTTCTATAGAAGCATTAGTCCTTGGTATTTCCGGTGACTTCAATTGTTTGATCATTTTACGACCCTGACTCATTGCGTTCAAACATAAACGTAAAATGTTTCAATTATAACTCATGACTTAAGAATTTGGTTGACTTCGTGCCATAAATGCCTTTTTCATTAGAACTATTTTTTATCGCCTAACACAAATAACAACATACATTGATTAGAAAATACTAAGCTCATAAAACAAATTACTACGATGTTGTTTAGGTTAGCATTAGATAAAAACAAAAAAATTTTATCACTTCCGTATATGCCCAACTAAAAAACCCCCAACTAAATCTACAATCAATCATTTTCAGTTATACAACATACAATGGGACGAGTACAGCACCACCGATCGCCAGTTTTCGTCAACTAATGCTCGAACATCACAACATTTTTAGGCATAAGCATGGCGCAAAATTTATGCAACTCAGTACCACGATCAACGATTATGCACAAGACTGGGCCGAAACATTGGCAAAGACAAACAAGTTGCTACATCGACCGGGTGGTAAATACGGTGAAAATATTTTTCAATATACGTCGACCGATCCGAAAGCATATCCAATGGCGGAACCCGTTTGTCAAAAGTTCTACGAAGAAATGAATGGATATCCGTTTGGTACTCCATCGTTTAATTCGGCCTTTAATTTTACGCAAATGGTGTGGAACGATTCGATCGAACTTGGTGTTGGTATGGCCAAGTCGAAAGATGGTACGGTCTATGTTGTGTGCAATTATAGCCCGCGTGGCAACATTATTGGTGAATATCATAATAATGTTTTTCAACCGGGACGGCAACGAGTCGTTGTGGATGCGACACCGACCGCTGTGCCAGTGGCAAGGTAAATATTAATTAGTGATACAAATTTTAACTTGGATTAATCATTTTATAATTTTTAGCCGACCCGCAGTACCTCAACTAAATTCTAATGGTGTACCAGACCTACCGAAAAGTGCACCACCCACCCATAAAACGAATTCAACAAATTCATCGTTAGATGATTTTCGACGAGTGGCACTTAACCATCACAATATACTGCGGAAAAAACATGGTGCACCACCGATGCGTCTCTCGAACGAAATAAATGCGTACGCACAAGACTGGGCGAATACGCTGGCGTCACAAAATCAATTTTATCATCGGCCAAATGGCAAATATGGTGAAAATATTTATACATCGTACTCGAGCGAACCGAATGCGCAACCGAGTGGCGAACAAGCCGTCCAATCGTTTTACGATGAGATCAAATTTTATCGGTTTGGTGGGGAGCCCAGTAATTTTTCAAAAGTTGGACATTTTACACAAGTTGTTTGGGACACGTCGATCGAATTGGGTGTTGGCTTGGCCAAATCAAACCGTGGCTCATACTATGTCGTGTGCAACTATAGTCCGCGTGGTAATATGATGGGAACTTTTGCACAGCACGTATCGAAACCGAAATACTAGTCGAATCGTCGGTACTGCAAATCGGTAATCCGGTAATCACGCATTTGTACATACAGTTTTGTAATTTTACAATATTTAATCTATTTTTAGCGGCTTATATAGGCCCAGTAAAATAAAATGTTAAAATAATTTTATTACCTACCGTCTTATCATGTTTCGAATTAGTATAAAAATATTTTGCCGATATGATCAGCCAGCGATCGAATTTTTTATTGGTTTATGGATCGTGAATTTTAAATGGGAATCGTTTGCGCAATCACACTTATGATGTCGTAAAGTTTATGGAATTCGGTAAAAATAAATATTCCGTGTTACGTAACAAGGTCGATTGTAGGTCTATAGCTCATTGAACTAATTTGATGGCAGTATCATCACTAGTCTAAAACCGTCGTCAAATAGTCTGACTGGCACATTTGTATATAGCCAAGAGTTAGTAGTACAATATTTGTGTTTCATGCAAACCGAGTCAACTGAGTCAATGAGAGAGTATCAAGTGTAAATAATTAGGTAACCTTCCAGGAGAAATCCGGAGTCTGTGTTGAAAGCGAGTGGTGTCGCAATTATTGCGCTTGCGGATGTTTGTGAACCAACTTTTTGGGTTGCATTCGGAGTAGCCATCACCTTCGCATCTCAATTATGGTTAATAATTTCTTTATGCTGGAGATTTTAGCGGTTTTGATTGTTACGACACGAGTGAGACCATCATTTTCAAAAAGTAGCCCTGACATCTACTAATATTCCATCTCGATGGAGATTAAAATTTATCTCTAATTAAGCTGATGTCTCCTTTTCTAAATTCCTGTTGCCGAAATTTTCTGTTGCCATTTCGGTTAGGTTTTTCTCAGACCCGGGGTGTACCATTTTCGGTTAACCGACAGTTCGGTCTCAAATTTAACCACGCTTCTATTTGGGTTAATAACGTGGTTATTTCTTCGAAGATCAGCTTTGTGTCTCCAATCTAGGGCCTGTTTATTATTTTAAGAAATTAACTGACACCTACAAATTAGAAAGCTCTACATAATCAACTCTCGTATGAGTAAAAAGTCATGGTATGGTGATTCGGGGCTTAGGTACGTTTGTTTGCCATAAGTTGTTCTAGTGGCGTCTAAGGAGGCGACATTAAATTCACGATATTCGAAAGATGCAGTTGTTTTTGGAAAATTGGATGTATTGTGAGATTTGGTTTAACTGAATAGACATCAGTTCCAGTTTAATTCGATCCCACTTGCGAGCGAACTCTGTTGATAGCAAGTCGTTCCAGTCTACGTCTATACTTTACAACTTTTAACACATTTTCTTACAATTGTATCCAATACCTGGAGTTTTATTCGACTGCTCCTCTAAGAATGTAAGAACACCGATTAGGACCTTCTCCTGATGTATTTCTTTTAAAATGGATGGATGGTTACTGGTCCATTTCTTTAACTTCATTACTTCCTTATGCAGTAACTGGATTAAGTGAGATTGCAGATGTTGAGCCTCCTCAACTGTATCAGCACCGGTTAACTCGTTGACTAACCTTCATTGATGAGAACCGTAATTCTAGGTAGTTGCATGTTCGAAGTTGTCACCGATTTCGAAGGCACATTACTTAAGAGTTGGTTTAGTTAGGGCAACGTAGCTTCTGCGTTCCTTGATGAGACCAGAAGGGGGCACCATCAATGGTGCCGCCAAAAAGCCTCCTCCGATAAAACCGGTTGGTCGGCAGCCGTTCCGAGCCCCTAAACAATGTCCGAGTTGTTCAGCCTATCGACAAGACAAAGACCCTTCCATTGCTAAGGACTGGAAAATCTCACAGGTGTTCGAACACCAAAAGTCAAGACCATCTGATATCTGGATTCTCGCCATAAAAGCAACGAATAAAAAGAAACTTCAAAAGAGCTGTTGATCTTCATGCTACCGTGCAGCCAAATCAAAGGCCCACGAACATTTCCACTCTTCTAACGTCATCACCAAAAAAAGTGGTTAGGGCCTTTGATGGAACCTCTGTTCTACAATTTTCAAAAAATTTAAAATTGAGTAGCCTCATCCGAACTCACCAACCATGAGCAGTTATTCTCATGGAAACATGGTCTGGTCAAGAATCTCATTCCATCCAGCCACAACGGCACGCCAGAACAACAATCAAAATACCAATAGAATAAACAAATTCAACAAATGACGATCCAACATGCCTCGATCCAACATGCCTCGCTCTCTTGAAAAACCTCTAACTTACACAGAGGAATCCATCAAAAACATTTTCGGTCCCACAGCTAAAAAAAATTGTACAGAAATCAGTCGGCGGTTACATGGACAGTAAACTGACGAGGGACCGAAACTCATCCTCAAAATCCAGAATCCACAGACGCCAACATAGAATACTTATTAAACAAATTCAACCAGCAACAAACTCTTCCTCAACATTAAACTCCAACCAAAACCAGTTTTTAATGGTAAACTACAAAGCAAGTGCAGTCAATGAAGCCCTATAAGCCATTCTGTACCAAACGGACAAATAACCACTTCACAAAGCAGCCAATAGGTGACAAACATGTTTCAGCTTATCGCTTAATAATTCTAGCCACTTCGGAACCCAAAAAACATCGCCAACACAACTCAGCTATGGCCTGTTAAATAAAAATTTAACACCTTATTATAAATGGTATAAATTTCGAAAAATTGTATGGTATTTGTTATTCATTAGCATAATAGTCGTATTTTAATCGATACACAAGCTTTATACCATTATTTATAAAAGAAATGTGTCACTTTTATACCATATGATAGTCTTTTAAGACTATTATAATCTGATCCATATTTAAAAATGTTATAAAACTGATAAATTGTATAAAACACGTGTGTTTATACAATTTACAAAATAATCACATTATACCATTTGATGTTTCTTAAGTAATAAAGATTACTTATTCTAGTTGAATGAAAATTAATTTTTTTTTTAAATTATACCATTCTTGTTTGGCAATTTGTATAAATCTGTTTTAATTTAGTTTTTAGCAATTAAAACCATTATAAACTACAGTTAAGGTAGCAACAGTTTTATACCATTTAGCAACATTTTTATACCATTTACGACTTCAGCTTTATTATACTATTGGAAAATACCCACATATTATTTTGTAATGTCTAATTATTGTTCTAGTCGTCTATTCACCACTTAAATTAAAATTATTTCTTTTTTCTTAAATTATACCTTTTATAACAAATTATGTCGATTTGTATACATAATTATTTTTAAAATTATGATGTATTTTACCATTTGCCACCAACCTAATATAAGTTACTAATGATCCAATTGAGTTAGACGTGGATTGTAAATTAAATAGTCATTAAATTTAAGATAAATGGTATAAAAGTAAAAAAATATTATAAAACTTCCATAATGGTTCTTATTTCGAGAACATTTATGAAATTGTTTTAAACAAATTATATAATAAAGCCATGGGGTACTATGTTAATCCAACAATCGTGAGTAATGCGTATATTCCAATTGTTTAAACCATTCATTAATATTTGATAATGAATAAGACCAGTTATAACTCGGTTTCATACACAATGAACAGTTTGTGAATGAAATCGAGCTATAACTCGGTTATAAACGCATCGGTTTTATAACAAAACATTTTTATACCATTTAAGCCTTTTTATACTATTTAAAAAACAAATTGTTTGTATCGAATCTTCTTATTTTTCTAATCGATTATATTTGTCGTAAATTCTAAATTAATATTTTTTATGGGTTTATACTATTTATCGGAAAATAATTACTTTTTGTACTGTCAACTTTTTAACCATTTAGATAATCATAATCTGAGCTCGAATGATCAAACTGTGGGCTAACAATGTTCATGAGTTTAATTCTAACTTTTTTCATCCTTCTAACTTTGATTATATGTATGCAAAAAACAAATCAAGTTTATACCATTTACTAAATCATCGTATTATACCATTTGAAGACTCATTTTTATGTAAAAAACATTAATTATTTTAGTTGACCATGTTAGAACGAAAATTATATATGGTTTTCTGAAATTATACCATTCATTTAAGAAGCAAAGCTGATTGGGGTTACTAGAACACGGAATCTTGGAAAATGAAATTAAAACTCAGAATTTGATTTGCTTTTGAAATTTTTATTTAAAGTTTTGGAATATTTAAAATTTTTTTAATTTTGTATTTTTTTATGGCCTTTGCCGTATTTTATATGGCTTCGTATGGCATAAATGAAAATAAAGTCATAAATAGTTTTAAAATATTCTACTTTATAAAGCCTTACTTGGCTATGATATTCATGGTTGTAAATCCTTGATTGGAAGCACGAACACGTAACACATTTTCAACATATTTACCGGCCACATTTCCTCTAGGACTATAGTTGACCACAACAAATACTCGACCGCTTTCCGCTTTTGCCACACCAATACCAATTTCCACACAACCATTCCAAATCATTTGAGTGAATTGTTCTGTTCCTTTGTCGGGGGTTGGTCCAAATTTATAATTTTTATAGCCACCATAGAAATGTTTACCAACTTCTTCGGCAGACGGATACCATTTCGCATCTGAACTTATTCCAGCATATATATTTTCGCCATACTTACCTTGGCAAAAGTTGATCTCATCACTTTTCGCACATCGGTCGGCCCAATCTTGGGCGATACGATTTAACGTGTCGCTGGCCTTAACGAATTTTGCGCCATGATGTTGACGGTAAATATTGTGCTGGTTCACTAAAATTTTTCTAAACTTTTCGATGTCTAGAGTACCTTTGGCCGGCTGAACGGAATGTGTTATGGTTGGTGGAACAAATTCGATACGTTTTGGTGGACGTTTTTTCGTACCTAACGGATACACATTGTCTTCGAACATTCCCGCAATGTTACCACGTGGATTATAGTTAATCACGACGTAGAATTGATTGGTTTGCGATTTGGCGAAACCAATTCCAATTTGTACAGTATCGCACCACACCAATTGCGTAAAATGGAAAATATTTTCAGAAGGATTTGGTGTACCAGTCCATCGGTAGTCGTTGATTTCATTGTAGTAATCCTGACAGACAGTTTCGGCCGTTATGAAAAAGTCGGGATCGTCGGAAGCATATCGTGAACAATTTTCGCCATATTTGCAATCGGGCCGATGGTGACAGTCATCTGCTTCGGCTAACAACTCAGCGGATTCTTGTGCATAAATGTCCAACTCTTCAGTTATTTTTACCTCAGGAGCACCATGACGCATTCGATAAATATTATGAATGGTGAGGACCATATTACGAAATTTTTCGACTTTATCTTTATATGCTGCATCTCCAACGAGTTCTTCTTCAGTCGGTTGTTTAACTACCACTTCATCGACTGGTCTGTTTACAAGCCCGGCTTGTGGCACAAACACGGTTTTAGGGCGGAAAACGTTTGAACGGTATTGGCCCTCAACATTGCCACGTGGATTGTAGTGGAAAACAACAAAATAGTCCTGGTTCTCCGACTGAGCTATACCCACACCCATTTCCGTTGTTGATTTCCATACCATTTGAGTGAAATCCAAAACGTTATCGGATCCCGGATCGACGGTGTATTTATAATCGGACACCTCGTTATAGAACTCACGACAAATTTCTTCAACATCGGGATAGTAATCCGCCTCATGCGACGTCTCATTAACGATGCATTCACCGAATGTGATTACATCGTCGTGGTCTAGTATTTCTCCTGCGGCAGCACATTGCAAGGCCCATTCCTGTGCCGATTGGTTTAGATCTTCGGATATTTTTAGAAAGGGAACATCATGCTTCTTACGGTAAATGTTATGCTGGTTTAACGCCAATTTTATGAACTTTACGAGTTTGGCGTTGGACGGTTTCGGCACTTGCGACCCTTTAGGCAAAACATTTTTTCTAAACTCCCCGGAATAATTGCCGCGTGGATTGTAATTTACCACAATATAGAATGATCCACTTTTGGCTTTGGCTACACCAACACCGAGTTCGGTCGATGCACACCATATCATTTGGGTGAAATGTGCACCACCGGTGGGATCTCCTTCAAATTTATACTCGTCGATTTCTTCGTAAAAATCGCGAGAAACAGCTTTTCCAGATGGATAGAAGTTTGGATCGTTAGATGCGTAAGTCGTAACGTTTTCACCATACGAAGAATCAGAATTGTACTCCAATTCGTCTTGTTGCGCCAAGTGTTCAGCCCATTTTTGAGCACATTGATTGATGTCGTTGGATAGGCTCAATGGTAGGGCCCCGTGTTGAGATCGACAGAGATTGTGTTCAGCCAACATTTGTTTTCTGAACTCTTCCAATTTACTCTGGACATTTAAGGTGGTTACAGGTTTAACCGCGGCGGCCGATCTAAAATGAAAATATCCAAAGAATTATTTGAGCCAATTTAACTACAAAAAATCTTACTTTATTGGCTGTGGCGGTGGTGGTGGTGGAGGCGGTGGTGGTGGAGGTGATGGGGGAGCTTGAACTGATTGTTTTACTGGCGCTCCTTGCGATACTGGCCGGAATACGTTATTCCGGTATTGTCTTCCTACGTTACCAGCTGGATTATAATTGCAAACTGTATACCAATTTCCGGTATGTGATTGGGCAACACCAACTCCGAGCTCTTTGGTTGCGGCCCAAACTAACTGAGTGAAGTGCCCTACTACAACTGAACCATCTGGATCGGTGTCGAATGTATAATCAGCGATTTCACTGTAGAAATCTTGAGCCGTTTCTTCAGCATTTGGATACCTGTCTTCACTCGACCAGCAACTTGCAATATTTTCTCCGTAATCTAGGCAATCACTGTGCTCCAACTTGTCACGTTTAGCCAAAACTTGAGCCCAGTTCTGAGCATATTTATTGAGTTTGTCACTCAATGTCAAGAATTTGACGCCGTGTTTACCACGAAGTGCATTATGTGCATTCAACATTTGTTCACGAAATTGATGAATGAGTGGATCTTCATGTGGCGCGGGACGACCAACACCACCACGGTATGCCGGTGGCCCTTGAGCTTTATTTTGCGGTACAGGAATTGATTGTGGATGTGTAGCATGTGCAAGAGGTGCTGGCAAATTGGTTGGTGCTTGAGGCGGTGGTGGTGATGTGGGAGCTTGAACTGATTGTTTTACTGGCGCTCCTTGCGATACTGGCCGGAATACGTTATTCCGGTATTGTCCTCTTACGTTACCAGCTGGATTATAATTGCAAACTGTATACCAATTTCCGGTATGTGATTGGGCAACACCAACACCGAGCTCTTCGGTTGCAGCCCAAACTAACTGAGTGAAGTGCCCTACTACAACTGAACCATCTGGATCGGTGCCGAATGTATAATCAGCGATTTCACTGTAGAAATCTTGAGCCGTTTCTTCAGCATTTGGAAACCTGTCTTCACTCGACCAGCAACTTGCAATATTTTCTCCGTAATCTAGGCAATCACTGTGCTCCAACTTGTCACGTTTAGCCAAAACTTGAGCCCAGTTCTGAGCATATTTATTGAGTTTGTCACTCAATGTCAAGAATTTGACGCCGTGTTTACCACGAAGTGCATTATGTGCATTCAACATTTGTTCACGAAATTGATGAATGAGTGGATCTTCATGTGGCGCGGGACGACCAACACCACCACGGTATGCCGGTGGCCCTTGAGCTTTATTTTGCGGTACAGGAATTGATTGTGGGTTTGTAGCATGTGCAAGAGGTGCTGGCAAATTGGTTGGTGCTTGCTTAGTACCTGGTGGAAATACGTTACTTGCAAATTGGCCACCAACATTACCACGGGGATTATAGTTGGCCACTACATAAACACTGCCATCACAAGACTTTGCCATTCCCACACCCAAATCGGTCGATATTCTCCAAACGATTTGCGTAAAATGAGTTACGACGTTTGAGCCGATCGGATCTCGACCAAAAACATAATGCTTGATCTCACTGTACCAGCTGTCGCATACTCCTTCCGCCGTTGGATAGTGATTTGGGTTCGAAGAACTGCACGAATAAACATTTTCACCAAAATCATTGTCCTTGCTGTGGTCCATGTAGTTACGTTCCGCCAAGAAATCGGCCCATTTTTGAGCCTGCTGGTTCAAGGCAGCACTCAATTTTAATGGGCCAACACCGTGCAGAGCACGATAGCTATTATGATGATGAAGTACTTCAGCGCGAAAGGTTTCCAAGTTCGGTTTTACGGCTGGTTTACCAAACGCACGACTTGACATAACTGGGTTAAAACTTTGGAACTGTTGAGGTCGAGGAGCTTCATTGAACCTACGAAAAATGTAAAGTATTAAATTTTGAAGCTGACTAGTTGGCAAAATATATCTTGTTACCAGTCATTATTGTCAAAACCAAATTGATCATTTCCACTACCGTAGTATCGATTTTTCATTTTGGTTTGAATCGGTTGCCCACCGTACTCTGGTGGTGGCGCATCACCTTCATAGACACGTGTTGTTACATTTCCAAATTCATCCTGCTCATAAACCGTTGTTCGGCTTGTCGTCGTTGTTGTTACATTACCAAATGGCTGTGGTTGGTTTCCCAGCAATCCAAAAAATTCCGAATTTGAATCGGCCAAATCATTTGTAAATTTTCGAGATGAAGCAAAACTATCATCTCCCCCACTCATCGTTAAGAAAGTTAAAACTTTCTTTTGTTTTTTTCACTATCTGATCTAATGACTTTTCACCAATTAAATTTTGAGATAAAGAAAATATTACGACTGCGATTACAAAGAAAATTCGACCAAATATCGTTTTGTTCCTACACACGTCGAACGATGCAAGAGACACAACTAATTTGATTCGAAATCTTGGACACTGTAAACGATTTATGATGGTTTTGTAACGGTATTTATACAAAAAAAAAAGTCTCGTATTTGGAAATTCGTTTCGAGATCGCAACTCGCTTAATTTATCATTTGACCGCAAACAAATACGCGTTATCGGAATTTTGCGATAACTTGATTATGTTCACGAGATCATTTTGGTGGTGGCCAACATTTTTTCCGGGTTAATTACGATTATATAATTTGAGATTGTCATTCGGGCCTTATATAACTCGAAATGCTAATTTGAGTGTGATTTGTGGTTTCCTTTCTGCGATAACTTTGGAAACGTGTCTTTGCATAGTTCTAACGAGGTATGGTGAGAGTTCTCTTAAAAATATCTTAATAGGAGAGGGAAGTTTGTTCTGAAAAAAAAGGAAATGACGTCGGCCATTTTGGTTTTGGATATCTTCTAATGTCTCAAAAGGGCATACAAAAATTAGATCTTTTTTATTAGCGCCATCAGAAGCTTGCAAAACTCCATCTATCTTATACTGACATCTTATAGCAAGGATCAAAAGCTTTCAATATAAGCATAATTATGCAAAATTAAAATGTCCTCTAACTAATGTTATCGGCTATTGTCTGTTATTGTACTAGCCTGTTCTTCAACTGAAAAGTGGAAACTGGTAGTGACCAACTGAATCGGCCTTCTCTATAGCAAATTTTCCGTTGTGGTTCTTGACTTTAATTTCCTGATTACGAATTAGAAATAGGAATTTTATCCTTTGCATCACTTTACAAAGACCCAGTGTAAATTTACTTGTTATCAAGTGGTTCAAAACAGCCAGAGGAGCCCAAAACTTCTTAGCTCAGACATGTCCAGACATTGCGATTTTTAACGACTATGCACCATTTCAGCGAATTGTATAATTCCCAGAGGTTAAAATATAGATGATAGATCATTTCGTTAATTGCCGAAAAACCACACACCGATACCAGAAAAGATTTGTTTAAAGTCTTTTTAATTTAATTCGAATTTCTCCAATCTACAAACTCTGTAATCAGCACCATATTAAAAATTTGCCTAACTAACCAAAAATTTCCGGCTTATCGCTTAGATTTCAATTTGTATAAATACATCGAGCACACTCAACCAAATCGTTCATTTGTTAAGAATAAACCCAAGAAGTAACATGGCAAGCGATACTAGTTCACCGGTCACAACCACCTCAGGACCTTGGAACGATGCGTTACTTCTTGAAGAGTTTCGCCAGGCAATGCAAGCTGAACATAATCGACATCGAGCTGATCATGGAAGTCCCGAAGTAAAACTTACCGATGCCATCAATGCACATGCAGATGAATGGGCCAATGTAAATGCCGCGCTTGAGGATTCGGTTCATCGTGTCGAAAACAAATATGGTGAAAATTTGCATAAATGTTTTTGGGTCGACACAACCATAAATCAATTGGCGAAAGAAATTTGCGAAGATTTCTACATCGAAATCGAATTCTACGATTTTGATGCGAACGAGTATGTCGAAAGTGCGGCCCACTTCACGCAATTGGTTTGGTATGATTCGGTTGAGATTGGCGTTGGTATCGTACAAGGAGAATCGGGTTTTGTCTATTGCGTTGTTAATTATGGGCCACGAGGTAATATTGCTGATGGATTTTTGTCGAACGTGTTGCCGCTTGGTACACCGTACAAACCTAAACCGGTGCTCACGTAAGTCGAATATAACCTTAAAATGTATTGCTTTTGTTGTTAATATTTATGAATCTTGATTTAGTGATCAAAGTGTATTTGTACCGCCACCAGTCACCCGACTCTCTAAAACCCATGATTTAGGATTGTTTCGTCGTTTGATGACAAATCAGCACAACATTTATCGTAAGCTACACAGTGCCCCGTTTTTGACAAATCCTGATTATCTTAACGATATATCACAAAAATGGGCGGAAGAATTAGCCGAACGCGATTCATACGATAATAGCGAAAATGGTTATGGTGAAAATATTTTTGAGTTCTTTTCGTCCAACACCAAAGCATATCCAAGTGTCATCGATGTTTGTAAAAGTTTCAAAAGCGAAGAAAAGGACTATGAATATGGCGAGGATGCTCAAACGGTTGCGCCACATTTTACTCAAATGATCTGGAAAAGTTCAAAGGAGCTTGGGGTTGGAGTTAAAAAGTCAAAAAATGGTCGAGTATTTGTCGTATGCAATTACAATCCGGCAGGAAATGTGGAGGGACAATATGCGAGCAATGTGTCGCGACCACAACCAAGTAAGGTTAAATGTGTCAGTGTCAATATTTAATGCATTTGCCATTGCCGCACATTAATTGTTTTTATGTAATTTTTATTTTAAAATATTGCGTCATCGCAGTTTTGGATGCTTATAAAACTATTTGTTATACGCGTAATCGAGACAAACGAATTATACATCTTGATGGTGTCAAGACTATATGGGAACTGTTGTGACACCGATTGATTGATAAAGTTCTTTGTTTCAAAAAAACTAAAAAAAAACTTAAATACAGATTTATAAAAGCATATAACGGGTTTTACTGATTTGTGTTGGTCCAGCTACTTCCTTTTTCCTTTAAAATGCACAAAGTGTTGCTCCAACAGTTTTTACCGAAGAAGTCAAATCGTTAATCATTAAGTTGTAATAAATTTAACATTTGATTGATTGATTGATTGATTGATTGGAGTGTATGGCCAAGAATTATCCAGGAACTCCCTTTCTGTTCCATGCGGCTGAATGCAAAAATACCAACCATGCATCGAACAAGAACTATCGAAATATAAAAAATCTAGGACGTTGATGGTAATAGACCAAAGGATGGTAAAAGACCACAGAGTGATGGCGAATGTTTTCAGATTCTTCTACAATATCCGTAATGTAAAAAAGACAAAGTATCAGGATCTTTAACTAGAAAAGATTTCAAACAAGGATTGTCTATAATCATGCACTTTGTTCAATTTGAGTGTTTCCCAGAGCTGAAAGTTAGATTGGAAAGGAAGGTTATGGTCAATCAATGGGAGGCAATTAGCTAAACGTATTTGATGTCACAGAGTCAAACCAGTTGCAATATTTCAACAAATGAAACATTTACCAATAGAGCGGGTGGATGCAGTACATCCATTCCAATGCATTGGAATTGATTTTTGGGGACTCACACGTTTTTGTGCATCTGAAGCTAGCCTTTCTTGGGGCATTCAAACAATTTGTTGCAACACGGGGTTTAAGCAGAAACGAATTGTTGGTAACGGAACAGACTTCGTGGATGTCAATCCTGAATTACATCAACTATACAGCTTCCGACAAAGAACCCAGTTTTATCTATATTTACACCAGAAGAGCTTAACTGATCCCAAAATTTCATCAGTTAGATTGTGGCTCAAACCGACCTTTCTTCAATTCGATAGTTGACTTCTATGGTCTCTTGAGCGATTTAACATCTACCGCATTTATCGCTGCTTTCAAAAAATTTCTTGGTCATCGTGGCCTTTGGCATACGTTATTTAATGAGAATGGCATTAATTTTGTTGGAGGCCGTCGGAGAAAGCTAGAAGAGACTCGTATAGAACGTGTGTATATGCGTAGAGGACACCAATTGGTTCGTGCACATATCGCAAGCTCATCACGCTTCTGTGGTTTGTGGGAGCCAGCAGTAAAGTCTCCTAAGCATCATTTGAATCGCATTCTCGATAATTCCATTTTTACCTATGAGCCATTAAATGCTGGTTTAGGGCAAGTATAGAAGCAGTCTAACAATCGAGACCTTTAATGATCCCGCCAATTTAGGGGTTCTGACAGCTAGACATCTACTGATTGGCGATCCATTTATTACCCCAATTGATCTTGATTCAAACGCTCTAAACATCAATAATCTTGATCTTTATCAACAGCTTTTCAATAGCTTCAAATTCAAGCAATACTTCTGAGACCATTGGTTAAAGGAGCGCATTTCCCAATTAAAGGCCCGATCTAAATGGAGATTACAGACGAACATAAAGTTGGACACAATGGTCTTGTGCCCCTACAAAAATGGATATATTGTCGTGTTATCGAATTACATCCAAGCAACAATGATAGTGTTCGTCTAGTTACAGTGAAGACCAAGTCGCAGGATTGTTAAACAAAGTGTACAAATTTTGCACCTTTACCGATCGAAGCTAAAATCACGAGAAGTATCATTTACCTAAAATCATTAAAATTTGACAATCAAATCAATTAAAATGTCGTCATTATAAGTCGGGTGTTGGGTGTGTCTCATTAGGATAGGGGTTGTTTGTCTATAGCCCTGACTACCATGGTTTATATTCCAACTTTGTAACTATGTAGAAACCACCAAATGTGTCTAGTATACCTCGAAGTGGTAACACCCGGGCAACGATGGAATACTCATCGAATAAATACTAGAGACTAGTGCAAAACAATACACTATAAAAACGCAATGAGTGTAACAAACAAGGAAACAATTACCCCAGGTGGTATACCTGATGCTTAGGGAAATCCACTCTCTTCGGAGATCGGTCTCATGGATTCTGGGGGAGACCAATCATTGCTATACTATAATTATTACAATCAATCCCAAGATATGTTAAAAGTAGTCAGAAGTTAACTAGACCTCCTACAAAAGTCACTAGCCTCTCTTTGGAAGGCAACATCAAATTAGTGCAACAAAAGGAACAAATCGTTTTTAAAAATAAGGAAAACTCGAACAACGAATTTTTGCCAGAGAACTGCAATCGTTCTTTAAATGAGAAAAAACTGTACAGTGAATTATGCAAAGTCAATAGTCCATTGGTGCAACTAAATCAAACATTTACATGGATGCAGGAGCGAATAGAAGTCCTAGAAAACGAAGTTAGCACTCTTAAATCAAAGCCAATATAATAACAACAGCTGTGCAAGAGTACCATACAGATGAAGAAGAACTAGCTAGGGGAACGGAGTTTGTAAGAGTTATAAATCGAAGGAACAAAAGGAAACGAAATAATGCTCCATCTCCGCCTCAATTACAACTGAATGTTCCAAAGGTTATAACAAAAAAGCCACAAAAACTAGCTCAACCCCCACCAATAGTAATAAATGAAATCAAAGATTATGACTTACTATATGAAAAAATAAAAACAATAACTGCAACAGTTTATAACTGCAACAGTTATCAGTTTAACGCAAAGGTGATGAATGGAAACAACATCAAAATAAACTTGAAAGATAGTGAAAGTTACCAACAAGTAACAAAAATGCTCAATGAAGAAAAGCACTATTGGCACACGTTTGAAGACAAACAAACTAGACCAATTAGAGTGATGGGTAAAAACCTTCATTACACATGTAAAATAGAAAAGATAATTGATGACTTAAAAGCGCAGGGATTTAAAGCTGTTGATGCCTGAATTCACCTAAAAAAACGGAATAAAACACCTCTTAATATGTTTATGTTGTCCTTCGATGCCGATGAGATAATCGAAAAAATATATCAAATTAAGTACATCTTAGGATGCAAAGTAATTATACAGCCTTTAAGAAGGTCTAAGCTTATACCACAATGTCATCAATGCCAAGCGTATAAGGAACCAAGATGTGTCAAATGAATCAGAAAACATCATACAAGAGATTGCGTACTACCAAAAAATGGGCAGACCAAATGCGTTCACTGTGGAGAAAATCATCCCGCTAACTATAGAGGATGCAGTGTTGCTATTGAATTGCAAAGCATCAAGTTTAAAAGAATGAATGAAAAAAATTCAAATTTAAGTAGAAAACCAACCATTCGAAAAAACAAGCCCGACGTAATACGACGAAAAGTATTAGAAATTCCTCGGGAAGAAATGAGCAATTTGACTTACGCTCAAGTATTAAAGAGTAAAGTAAATCAAAGTGAAACTACCCAAAGTGAGGATATTAGTCAAACTCTGAAATTGATATTAAGTAAACTTAATACTTTTGATGAGCGATTACTCACACTTGATTATAAAACCAATCACCAGAAAACACTGCTAAAGGAGGTAGTGTTGTTATAATTAGAAATAATATCCACCATTACCAAGAGCTGAAATATGAAACAGTTGAAATACAAGCAACTGTTGTTAACGTCAAAACGAAAAATAATTATGTTAGTGTTGTTAGTGTTTACTGCCCTCGAATTCCTCAGTAAACTAGGAAAAAGATACATAATTGGAGGAGATTTTAATGCAAAAAATGTCCATTGGGGTTCTAGGCTAACAACGACTAAGGGTAAAGAACTGCTTAAAGCTGTCAGAAAATGCGGTAGTGAAACCTTGTCAACTGGAAAACCAACCTACTGACCTACAGATCAAAACAAAATACCAGACTTAATTGATTTTTTTTTATAATCAAAAATATATCAATGAACTATATTCAAGTAGACGAAAGTCGTGACCTAAACTCGGACCATTCTCCTATACTTTTGACATTAAGCGAAAAAATAATTCAAAAAGAAAGAAATCCAAGCCTAATAAATAAACGCACTTGTTGGGAATACTTTAGGCAGTCTTTAGAAGAAAAAATTAACCTAAAAGTTCCATTAAAAAGCGAGGAGCACATGGAAAACGAAGTTCAAAAATTTGTAAATGATATACAATAATCAGCCTGGGAAAGTACCCCAAAAATTAAATATAAAATAAAGGAAACAAAGGATAGCTGCACTAATTATTCACTTTGGAAAGCAACCAAAAAAATTAAAAGACCAACAATGCATAACCCTCCAATAAGAATAGAAGGGGAGAAATGGGCTCGAAATAACGAAGATAAAGTTCAATGTTTCGAAAAAATATTCCAACCACATGATCAAACTTTAGAATCTCGAATAATAACGGTGGAATCTGAAAAATAAAGTGAAGAAATCCTATTTACTTCTGAGATACATTTCAGAATTCAAAGAACTAACAAGGAAGGCTCTAGTTAAGCTTACTTATCTTATCAATGCAGCATTTAGAACCAAATTTGTGCCCAGTTTGTGGAAAATTGCAGAAGTAATAATGATATCAAAATCTGGAAAACCACCATACGAAACTTCATCTTATAGACTAATTTTGTTGTTGCCAGTTATGTCTAAAATCTTTGAGAAACTTCAACGGTTAAATCCGATAATCGAAAGGAAAAATTTAATCCCAAATCATCAGTTCGGATTTCGTCGTCAACACTCAACAATACAAGTACACAGAGTAGTCAATGTAATTGAGAAAGCACTTGAAGAGAAAAATGTCTGCTCTACGATATTTTTAGACGTGGCACAAGCTTTTGACAAGGTTTGGCATGAAGGGCCTAATTATAAGTTAAGAAACCTCATACCAATGCAATTCGCTAAAATACTAGAATCATACTTGAAAGATAGATTCTTTAGAATAAAATTGGCTGAAACTTATTCTGAATTGAAAGAAATAAAAGCAGGTGTACCACAGGGCAATGTACTAGGACCGATTTTATATTTTCTATACACGTATGATCTACCTGATTTAGAAAACAACACAGTGGCGACTTTTGCTGATGAAACTGCGATCTTAGCTGTTGGAAAAAGCAACGAAGAATCAACACAAAATTTACAATCAGCTATCTCCGAACTATATAAATGGACTAAAAGATGGCGAATTAAGCTAAATAATATCGTATGCGAACACAGCTAAGTATCTAGGCATGACCCTGGATGCTAAATTAAATGGAAGGTCCACGTCGAAAAGGAAACTGACAAACTAAACCTAAAATATAGAAAAATGCATTGGCTGATAGGCAGACACTGTTCTATATCATCATACAATAAGATTCTACTTTATAAGCAAATACTGAAACCAATATGGACTTATGGTATTGAACTTGGGGTTGTACAAAACCCAGCAACGTCAATATCTTTCAATGTTTTCAGAACAGCGTATTAAAGAATATCGTCGATGCACCATGATACGTCAGGAATCGTGATCTACATAGAGACCTTAAAGTGAACCCCCTTTCAATTGAAATTAAAAAAAATGCAAGGAAACACGAAGAAAGACTCCAGCAACATGTGAATATATAGGCAATTCAGATATTATACGCAGACTGAAAAGAACCAAACCCTTTGAACTGATTTAATTGTTAAAATAAACAGCGGCTTGCTGATTTACAATTGGCGTTTCAGAAACTGTGAAATGCCAATGGACGGAGTCATAGATATACTTATCTTAGTAAATTAAGTCAGAAACAAATTGCTCATTAGTCCAGGTGACTAGATTGTAATAAAATAAAATAAATAAACTCAATTTATTTCAAATTTAAAAAAAATGTTTAGTCGGATTCCAATATTTCGTAATTTTTTTAATTAACATTGCCAGATGCATATAGCATCAGCGCTATCTTTTGTAGGGATTTTTTTGTTTTATTTGTGTTTATGTATTAATTTTTAACTAAAAATTGTTAAGGCGAGTACCGTTCGTTCGATCGGTAATTTTTTTAACCAATAGTATTTGTAAAAAATGATGATTTTTTCTTCTGCAGTTTTTTTAAAGATGGTTTCCTTAAGAGAAACTTAAAACTTTTCTACTGAACAAACATGGCGAGACAGAGAAGTAATGATGGGTATGAAAGAGATAAAAATAAAAAACACTTTCGAATACAAATACAAAACAAAAGAAGAAAGCAAAAATGTTCTGCAGTTTCTTCATGATTTTACTTTCCCACTATCCTTACTTTGTTCCTCTAAAAATTTGCTTTGCTTTTACTCTGTGAATGTGCTAGGTTCATTTAATTTGAAAATTTTGTTCTCATTAATAAGCCCCAACGATTATCGCGTACATAGCGTGATACCTAAGTGACAAGTATAATGTATTTAAACGGGCACCAAACCAATGTCCCGCACTCAATATTCTACCAAACCCTGATTTAACTTTGTTTAAATTAGTCATGCAACATAAAATAATTCCGTTATTAAAAGCTCAATTCATTTTAAATTGGATCATGACCTTGAACTATATATTGGAATATATGGAATCTGCACTTACAATAGTACTTTAACAGCGTCTCATAATATAATCAAACTGATAATTTGATGGAAGAGTCGTCAAACTTTTTCTTCGGTATACCATTGTGGTGACTAATTTTGGTGTTCAGATTTTAAATTTAACTGTTAACCAAGTTCCGCATGTACAATACTTCCTACCACTGATTTCATTTTGTACGAACCGGTCATCAAAAATCCCGTTACATAAATTTCATAACATCCAAAAAAATTTGTTTATCGCAACTCGTTTTCACATTGTGTTTTGTCGTGATGCTGGCATGTCACAAACTCACAAATAGTATTTATATATAGAAATGGCCAACGATTTGAATGGCGTTGTTACTTTAAATGGAGCATTGACTAATGTCATTAATAAAATGGATACGACAGTGCATTGGGAACTAATTAAAAATCGAACAGTGGCCGCAACAGTTGTTGTGCCAGGCTATAATTTTATAAAAAAATTATTTCCGGCTACCAATGGTTTTGGGTAAGTAGATATACTTTGCAAAATTTACCATTGATCACATCTAATATGGCTTTATATTTTTTTTATCCGCAGTGCTGTGCTCCTCTACCGAAATAATAAAACACACGCGATAGTCGCGATCAAACAAGTTTCGTACATGAACGACGGTGAAAATAATTATGATGCAGTTTTGAACGAAATTATCGGTATGATAAACATTAAACATCCGAATATTGTATCGTACCATGAATATTTTGTGATCGGCCAACGCCACGAATTGTATATTGTGCAGGAGTATGCAAAACGTGGTTCATTGCGACACATGCTCACCGAACATATTGTTAACTGGGAATACTTGCCACAAAATACGGTGGTTAAAATAGTTCGTGATATAATCTGTGGTGTACAATATCTGTTATCGCTTAAAATTGTAGTGTCCGAGTTAAAACCGGAGAATATAATGATCGGTGATAATGGCTATTCGAAAATCTGTGATTATCGTGCACCATTCGATGTGAAAAGTCGCCATTTTCGGTATATGGCATATGAATTATTTGATGGTCGGTGTCCCGATGAAAAAACCATAGTTTGGTCGCTTGGTATAATACTATATGAGATGTGCACTTTTCAGCATCCATTTCAGCCGTTTGCTAATTTCACAGAGCTTATACAAAATATCAAAGCTGGACGATTTAAATCCATCAATTTAAGTGTAGCCGATTACAGTTCAGATATGCAAGAAATAATCGAATCGATGTTGCACGAAAATCGGTCGAAACGAAAGACTTTAGTAGAATTATTGGGGCATAACCTAATGCGGATTAAACCTCCTGTTTCGTATTTTGTTTGGTTGTGCGATTAGGTTAGTATATATATTGTGTCAGTTTATGACAGATTTTTTTTTTAACAGATTGATATGGTAAAATACATTTTTTAAACATGTCCAGTTTTATTCTATGGAGTGAAGTTTAAATGATCTCATCAAGTTCATTAATCAAGATGGCACTACGATCGCTTTATAAACATATCAAAATTTGGCCTAGTTAGACAATTGGTTACAATGTTAATATTGGCCGGTTTTGTATTTAATCTCATTTTGTGTTTCTTCGGTGGTCAGCAGATCGAAAAACAAAGACATATTGGTCGGACAATTTTGACGGCTTTTAAGGGTTGTTAGGGTATCGGACGAACTACTGGGTTGCAGTGCACTATAACAACTTGATGGTGAAGCCTTACCGTTTCTGATAAATTCACCATTAGCTTTACCTGACAAATCTTTAGTGGGTCATGTTGGACACCGATATAGAAAATCATATACAGAGGGACGATTTATATTTGACGAGTGAGTAAAAGCGGTTGACGCAGATAACTTATGAGGTACTTTACCTCCTTAAGTAACAATCCTTACAGTATTCTTGTAGGTGAATTGATCTCTTGATTGTACTTACCAGGACATGATAAGCTATATCAACAGATTTTCCTTTACAGTAGGCATGTTAGAGGACTTGCCTGATTCCTGCTGATTTTATATTCAAATATACACAACTACCGCAACTTTTTCAACGTCCTTTAAGTACCATACAAGTATTGTCCCGCTTTTAGGATTAATACTGCCTTGACCTCCGACCATTTTCTTAAATAACACACCAGGTTTAAACATATTTTAAAGATAACCTCTAAACATAGATAATCTCCGAGTTGCTCTGGGCTTTTGTTGGTATAGCCCGATCAGAGCCACCTAAACAATTTGAACCATTTTAACGCTCACAAAATTGGTTTTTTACTTACAATATCTGCTGTGCACAAAGAATGTGATGCTCTCTGCGTTCTAAACTCCGCTATGTCGTCAAAGTTCTTTGGGAAGTGAGTTTAAATAAGAAATTTCAAAGATTTTTCATTGAAAGCTGTCTATGAAGCGTCAGATTTAATTAAGTGACTTATACTAGTTCGAGAATCCTCTGAAACCTCCTATTATTTTTCACAGATGAGTCTCCATGAATTCCTTTGCTCTCCTCAATTTTCTGTTGTACAGCCTTAGCTCCTTCTTATACGAGTCGTAGTCTTGACACTCTTTAGTCCATTTAGCCGTATTAAGGCTGTCCTATATATATTTGTCTTTCTATGATTTTAACCTTTTGAACCACCAAGCTAGTATCCACGTTTCTCTAGGCATTATCACAGGGCCAGCAGATTTAAAAGATTAACTGCCCTCTAATACTACCCTGTATTTGCTTCAGTTTGTTCTATTAGGGTTCCTGAAAAGATTCCAGGCAGCAGGGTAAATATTGCGGTTGAAGCTTATAACGGTTGAAGCTTCACTCGTCAACCATATGAAAAATACTTTCCGAAGTGAAAATCTCATCCATTTTGTTGTTTTTCCAGATTGCATGATGTGCGTTGATATTTCATACAAGTATTACATCAATATTTTTTCGAGGACCACTTCTCCCAGATTATTCCGTGAAACGACCTTTATCTGGTCCATAAAGCCTGAATCAGCCAGATTTAAATGTTGCCGACTTCTAAGCTAACCGCAGAAATATATCATCATTTCTTTTGCTGTGTTGAGCAATAAAAAATTTGGTTATTTTCCCCAAGAATGCGGGATCTGATTTTCCCAGACGTATTTAAGTTAAAAAAAGTTTACCGCTTCATACGAAAGCCGAAAGTTATGGTGAGTTCTATTTCTACTCTGATAGGTCCCGTGAGTCGTCCTCATTGGAGCCCAGGCTAGGGAGAATATATTAAAATAACCTTTCAGAAAACAAGATAACTCAAAATTAACTGAAACTGAAATTTTCATGAAATTATTTTAACACTCGGTACGTTCATATTGGATACCCATCTAAAGCATACCCATTTGAAAAAAATTAGATGATCTGGAAGGAATAGATCCATCCTATAGAGCAAGTTAGCATGATGGCTTAAACTTACAACTTATAATGGAGATTACATTGGCTACATTGGCGTGCCAGCATACTGTTTTCCACTCATTTTCTACTTAAAAACTCGGATACACTGACATGACCCTGGAGAAGTCGTTAATTTGTTCACTTAAGATACGAAAGGAACCGCTCAGAACTGAACATTTTAAAACTGGATTTTTCAAAATAGTATTTGACAAAACGAGATATAGTACAAAACTGGATATTTCAAAACAGGATATTTCGACATGTGATTTAAACTTAAAATGATTTTTTAGGAAAGTTCTGGAATATGGCCAGTTAGGAAAGAACTCGACGAGTTCTTAACCGATTATGATGAAATTCGATATGTAGGATGCAAATGAGATTTAAAAATGATTTTTTGGGAAAGTTCTGGAATATGGCCAGTTAGGAAGGGATGAGAATTTCATCATAATCGGTTAAGAACTCACCGAGTTTCTTCTTAATTGGCCATATTCCCGAACTTTCCTAAAAAATCATTTTAAGTTTTAATCACATATCGAAATATCCTGTTTTGAAATATTTAGTTTTGTACCATATCTCGTTTTGTACCTTATCTCGTTTTAAAATATCCAGTTTTATCCTGTTTCGTCAAATCCAGTTGTAAAATATCCAGTTTCGACCGGTACCCAGATACGAGGTCGTTTAAATTTTAGGCTCATGTATAAACGCACTTAACTACAAAGAAGTCATTGCTAAGATAACATTTAAGCGAATTATAAATTCTATAAGAGTGCTTTTCTTCATCTAGAGTACACTTAGGTCATTTGTCATCTTTGTGATACCCGACATCTGGAACAACCAACCTTCTAAATAACATTACCACAATCAGGTGTATACTGTAGACAAATTATCATCGCGGTGACTCTCATTGAGGGTTTTACAGCATAACTGTTCGTTGTACTACTAAGGTGTGCTCTTTTGTTTAAATGACATCATTAACGGATTAAATCACCAAGTTGCATGGTATTTACCGAATTCCATCTAATGGTTTTACTATACAAAAGCAGAATATGCTACAATAAATTTTAGATATTTTTCCAACTCTATAACTCTTTCATTAGAACCAACCTTTAAAATTGGACTCACAATGTCAAACAAATTAAAAATTCAGATAAAAATTTTTATCGAATCGATGGTCATACGCACAGACACTTGTAAAAATCTACATTAGTATGCAAAAGCGAATGTTGGTCAATGCCTAAAATTATTATATCGACTTCTTTCATTTCACATTTTCCACCATATCGTTAAGTATACAGTACGCGAAGGTGATAATCGGACTATGAATTAATTGTGATGTCGACCAATCTCATTATACATGTACATTTTAGATAAGGGTTCGTTTACTAACCGCATGCGTATTGATATGTTCCACACATCCGTTATGTGTTAATGAACCCCACACCCGTTTTTGTTTATATAAAAACGTTATTCCCGACTGTACATTTTCATTATACGGTACGCACCATTATCGTATTGTCGTCATATTTTCATTTTGTATTTTGTATTTTTCATATTTTCCACCATCACCAACAACAACAACAACAACGAGGACAACGAATCCAAATCAAAAACTAAATCGACACCACCACGATAGAGTTGAAAATAGTAGTTCGAATAGTTCATCGCAATGAAGACATAAAAAAGTTTGTGTCCGGTCGAATCGCAAGCAAAAAAAAAATCGGTATCGGTGTCAATCGTTTCGTTATATCCTGATTGTGTTTTGTGTTGTGTTGGTTGCCAAAAAATAAACAAAATAAAAAAACAAAAAATTGTGTAGCATGAATAAAAATGAATCCACTACTCGTATTAGCACAAACGGTACAAAAAGTGCCATTAAAAATGTCACAAACGATCCAAAATACAGTGGAGCAGTTCGAAAATCTGACCGGGACCTTTGTATCGGATCAAATACAAATTGTAAACGAATTGGTGTGGTTTGCTGTTGGAAATCTTTCCGGTCCGAACCATCAACGGCTGGCGGACGAGACTTTGGAAATCGTAGTCGAACTCACGGAACGTCTGATCGTGACAATGATACACACGATAATGAATTGTGTAGTGTGCATACACTCGACGAAGCAACAAGTTTAACCGATTTAGAAATGAATTCAGTGATGGCTAGTACATTGGCTGAATTATCTGATGGGTGAGTTTTTTTTTATGTATATTTTCCTAGTCCATGTGTTCAAATTCCGATTGTGCACAAAAATGTATTATCGATTGGCTTTAAAAAAAAAAAAATAAGGAAATTTCTATGCTGCATGACGTACAGACATGCGGTAGACAATTTATCGATTTTTTCATTTGTTTTTATTTTTATTACGAGAGATGAACAATTTGATCCGTGAGGATGAGTATTTCGGAATATAAATTGAGTTTTAATATTTTTGCAGGTGTTGCACACGGTGTCGCGAACGATCTGATTAAATTAATAAAAATTTGTGGTAAAAACATTTTTAATTTGGTTTTAATTCTGACAATTCGTAAGCCAGTGGCTTTAATGAGTACCAATCTATAAGCGCTTACTTTGTTAGATTAGCCCTCATTCTCATTCTAATTTTCGATGACTTTCTTTTTCCAATTGTTGAGAGGTTATAGCACTGGTTGGATATGGCCGACTAAGTTACGTATAGTATTTGATGAATCCTGAAAAATATCTTCAGCTACCTTGCTACACGATAAACTGAGGTCGGCAAAACTTAAGAGCTATCTTAAAGTGTAGTTTGCTGTGAAAACCCAAAAATACATTTTCCCAACATAAAACATTTTGCGAGCATCAATATAAAAAGTGTGTGTCTGATTGCCAATAACAAATATGTTCCACAATACTCAATTGGCGAATGGTGAGACTGTGAGATTATCTCACAACCCTATCACGCAATGTAAGTTCTTATCTATGTAGCTGTTTTATCCGTACGGGCGGTTGCTGAACTCCTGTTTCAAAATATACTTTTAGCCTAAATCGATTAAATTTATGAATTGATTGATTGTTTAAAGAGTTCGGCCCCGATTAACCAGGGTCTCTTGCAATGCCGGGCATCACCTTACACCCGTGTTACATATAAGAAAAACCGAAGGATTGGAAAGGAATGTTAGTTAGGAATCTTATATCGAGAATCGAACCATGAGCTTTTTCGCAATTAATGTTGCTCTTAACGGTGCCATGAGTATTCATCATCCTTCGTCTTAGATCGGCTACGTAGTCTTTTTTGCGTTGGGTTCAATTTCTGGAGAGCTCAATCTTATGCCTCATGGTAGGTGAAGCTGTTTGCCGAATATCACCATGGATGGCAGGTTCCTGTAGTATCGTGTACTGCACTATGATATCTCATCATAAACAGTGATATGCAACAGCTCCATTTATCCTGGTTGGCATGAACTTCTTTACAAAGATCTTTCTCCTGTATTCGAATATACCTTTCTACCATCCCATCTGGTTGAGAGTGTAATGTCGATTACACGTCAAAATACACCAAAACTACGTTTTCCAACTGAAGCCTTAGAGAACTTGCTCCATTAATCATTCGCATGAAGCAGGTGCATTGCATAGTCTAGAACGCATGACTTTAAATTAGTACAAGCGATTCCTCATAGTAAACGCCGCTTTTGCTCTGTCTTTCAAGTTGATTGTTACTTGCTAATATCCGCTTTTGAAATCTTAAGGAGCTGAAACTTTTGAATCCTGACAAAGTATCTAAGGTGTCATTCGTTCAATCGTTCAAAGAACTTTGTGGAGCTATCTTTTCTTTGAACGAGCACGACCAGTAAACTCCACGGGCTCTTAGACTGCTCGACAACATAATCGCGGTCCATTTTTAAAACCAATTGCTCTGTCTTTTGTTGTTTGCCTAATGTTAATCGTCTTAGTGCCGTATTGGAGTGACGTTTCGGGTATCAATACGATGTTGGACTATATAAGCTTTTCCCGCACATCAAACCCACGTTATTATCGTTGATAGCAAAAACATCAGCCAATTCTTCTATGCCTCTACATCTGCGAGTAACTGTTCCTTTCGAAGATATTTACAAAGCGGACGAATAATCTGAATTCTTTTTGGGTGCAATAATCGAAAAATGAGAACTTCGTGAGTGGTCAGTTACGGATCCACTATTGATGACATTTATGTTTCTTCCTTACAGTAAGCTATTAGTGGTGTCGTTTATTAGCTCGACTGCTCCTTTCTTGCTAGCCCCAGGATCGCTGTTTATTCTGGCATAGATAGTTGCTGCACACATCAGTGGAATTTCTTAGTGATGACTTGTAATTTATTATATTTGCTACTAGCCATTTTCAACGCAACTTCTTCATTTTGCCAACTTAAAACCAGGTTCTTCGTATCGAGTTCCATCTGGTGCTTGGTCAGAAAGTCTAAGCCCAAGATGCATTCTTTAGTGATACTGGGAACAGTAAATCGATGTTCGAAATATATTCCCCCAAATTTGACAAAAAGGTGGCTTTCTCCTTTTACTGCTGCAGCGTCTCCAGAGCTGTTTCAATCTTCCAGTGAATCACGTTCTCCTTTCGAGGTACCATATCAGGACGGATATTAGATTTTGAACCTCCATTGTCTAGTGTGAATGTACAATTCCTTTGATCCAATATGCCGTTAGCAAATAGGCGGTTTCAATTTTTCCCAAGCTGGACTAACGAAACAGTGAAATTGGCGCCTTTTTCTGGTTTCACAAACTTTCGCCCCGCAAAGCTGGTAGAACTTTGTTTTCATGTTTCTCAGAAAAAAGAGCAACTAAATAGTCCTTGCAGACTGCGTTATCTCGATGAAGTATCCAGATAGTTGGCATCATGATCAGCGTTTTCCATTGCTTCGGAAGTCTTGAGTTGGTCTTGTCTTTTTCTCTATGGGAGCCATTCAGGTGTCGGTTACTATCTTGCTTGGTTAATATCTTTTTGTGACCTAAATTTTGATTTCTGCTTCAGACACTTAATACATCTTCGACATATATTTTTCACCACGTCTCTGCCTCTAATAATCCAGAAATGTAGTCTAACTAAACTTAACAATAAATGTGTGCCTATAGGTGCTGATTCTGGGTATGCACATCATGCCATAATTATCGAATACTTTTTAGCGTTGTAAGGTAGCGCTAACTTTTCTAGCCGGTCTCCAACTCTTCTGATTCCATCGGTATCGATGAATAAATTTTGCTACCACCGACTGCTTTTGATTGGTATATTTACAAATCAATTTTTCTTGCTGATTTACCTCTAGTTGAGCAGTCAGCTGGATTTTGTTTGAATGGTTCGTCACGCCATTGATCTAGTTTATGGATGCCTATGATTACTGCCGTTCCATTACCTACAAATGTTGTCCAACGTCTCGGTTGACCGGATAACCAATCAAAAACGATT
Organism: Tipula confusa; assembly: GCA_963556175.1. NCBI lineage: Eukaryota > Metazoa > Arthropoda > Insecta > Diptera > Tipulidae > Tipula > Tipula confusa. The sequence continues at coordinate 12,388,456 of OY744477.1, read as the reverse complement.
AGTCTTCGAATTCGGGGTATTCGAATTGCTCCATACAATGAAACTGATGATATGGTAATAGATATAATTTCAGTGACTTCTTTAACCAATCGACTGAGAAACCTGGATTCATCAGTTTGAGCTTCGTAGAAATAGAATCGCCACATATTCACAGATTCCCGCTAACAAAATTCTAAAATTTCGTCTTGCCCTTATTTTTGGATTATCGATTCACTGTTGCTGTGGGTAACACTGCCTACACGGTACACTTTAATGTGACATGATCATATATTTGCATATCATTACGTGAGTGATGAGTTGTGGTTTTTTGTAGTTTTGTCGGTTACATTGTTATTCATTTCTGCTTTAGCGGATACCGCCCATGTTCGTGCGACCTTATACAAAAAGTTATTTTGTTTGTAGGAATATTGATGGTACCTACCTCGCATTTGGCATTCCTATCGTTTTAAATAATCCACATTATTGGGGTATTGCTGCGTCTATTGCTTTCCCCACTTGGTCAAGTCCAATAAAAAGATGACGATTGATAAAATCTAGACAAAAAACGATTACTAAATTATTAGAGATAAGATGTTATCACATTATTTCTGAATCCATTCACATCCGTACGTGGATATATTCCTAAACTTCCGGTTTAATTATAGTACCACAATCCAATTTTAATTAACAAAAATACCGCAAAAGGTGATCAAACACATAAACATCATGTACCACTAAGATTACAATAAATTTTAAACTCGACACAAAATTCAGTTACTTTTCAAAACTTGAACAAGTCGTAACATGAATAAAATATAAAAAATAAAAATAAAATCAAGATGGAATACTTTAAAAAATTTGATGCTGGACTTCAAGGGATCAACCAAAATTTAGCCTCCGTTTACAAAATCATCGAGGTCATACCAATTGTTGGTTTGATGTTCAAAGTATATTGCTGGTTTTGGAATACGGTCCGAAAGGCCATATATAGTTTTCCGGATAGTCAAAATAAAACAGAGCCATCAAAGGCGCAGAATGTAAAGTCTTCGAAAGACGAACCAAAGGAAGAACGAAAAATTTCTTCCGGCATCTTTAAAGATCTGGCTTATGATTTTGTTGGTAAAATTCCCGATTCAGATAATATTAATATAAATTAAATGTGAAAATGAATAATTTTTCTTATCAATAAAATATCATGTTATCAAAGGTCTTAGAGGCCTATTTAAATTTTGTGTTTTGTACTTATGTTTTTCCATCACTACGACAGATTTTTCCACACCCCACCATTCACTGAATGAAACTAAAATCTAAACATTCCCCTATTTACCACCATCACATTCATGCGTATTGATTTTCTGAGCGAGAGAGTACACGGCGTGACGTTATTATTTGAGCTACATTATGACGTCGTTTAGACTGGTTTGCAGATACGAATACATAAACAGTAAATGTAAAACCGGCATTTTCTCATGTTCATATGTGTTGGTAAATATTTGTAAATGTAGGCTCATGAGGGGGTTTCGTTTATGTATACAGTTTGAGCAATAAACCGAAGCCGGATAATTGAAAAAAAGGGTTGAATGAATTTCCATGGGCACACAAACACTCACACATGTAATAGTAAACTATACAATTATTAATCGTACGCACACCATATGACATGCACATGTAAATTATTTATCGTAAATATGTATATTTCTGGATGGGGGGCTACCACCCTACATCCATGGAAGGATATTTTAGATTGTTTAAACAAATCCGTTTCCGAGTTTTAATTTTCTTGTTATGTAGTGATATTTTGTATTTGTATTAGATGCGCAGATGAATTTTCCGTTCAATTCATGTACTGTAACTGCACGAACTATAAAATTATAATTAGCTTACCTCGAAAATTTATCAAAACTATAATTATAGTGTTTAGTATATAGTTTAACTTGGAGACACTGGGTGGGTACATTCAAAACGATATGTTAGTAAAATTATACAGACATAAGGTATAATTTTCAGATGTCTGCCAAAAAATTATCGATCCGATGATACGGTGCTTATAAAATAATAATGGACCAAACTCATTTTCCAATCCGATTTTATGTAACCAAATACCGTTTATTGCTTTAATAGTTGAAATCAGACAGTGAATAGACTATACATTTTTGGCATTTATTCAAGTTTGGCTGTCATTAAATCTTATGTGTTCGATAATGAAGTCAATTTCTGATTGGTGCCATGGTGCTAAGGATACTATATTAGAAGTTTTATGGGGGTTTTTTCGAACGAATTTTACGCCAATACTGTTTCCAGAGTATCAGACGCTTCAACATAATGATTTAGGGTTAATTTATATTTAGTGACTTAAAGTGATTTAAAGTGTGAATTAAAATTGTTGGGTCAATTTATTTTGTATTTGAAATTTATTTGAATAACTAAATCGTGTTGATATCATGCATAATATGAATACACATAGTACTACCATGGCATGTTAGACCATTGAACGCTAGATGTCGCTACTAGTATCGTTTTAAAATAATCAAAATATTTTTATATGTATAATCGCCTAAATGTCATATATTTATTCTAAATGTTGACGATATTCTATCGACCCGACATCTGGAACATCAATGGCTAAACTGGTTTTACTTATGATTAGGGTCCGGATTTTTAGGTTCTAAAAAATTGCAAATATGTAATTAAACATATTATCACAAAAATTCAAAATGAAGAAATTATAATTTTATCAAAATTCTTCCATATAAGAAATGCTTCGCTAATTTCAATCAATATTGAGCGCTTTGTTACAATAAATGATAGAGTGATTTTTGTACATCGAAAAGCTTCTTTCTACGTCTACAGATGTAATATTAGCGTATTTAAATGATGCAATTGCAGAAGACGAAAAGTTTGGTATGTCTACCGTTACCGTATCGTCAGGTCGTTCCAATACACGAATCGCACGAATTACTTTCAGTCTAGTGTTTTTGGCTAAAACATTATTTAATTTGCGTGTAATTGCTTTTCCAATTGAACCGTCTATGATTTATTAGAAGATTCCAAGACTCCAATCGTATCTACCAAATGAATATAATTGGCCGTAATAAATGCTAGGTCGTTTCTGATGTTAAATTTAGTCATACATTCCTTTGCAATTTTAATGCTGGTTGATTCTACTTCATCTAAAAGGTTTATTATTTTTAACAATTTGTCTAAATTATTGCTCTAGTATTTAACGGCAATCAACCAAGTTCCCCATCAGATTATAATTGGCTGAGGTGGTAGATCTAAATTTTATTCCGCAGTTTTGAAAATCTGAATTCGAGATGGTGCTTTTGACGTCACTAAAGTGGGATCGAATAGTCTCTGCAACTCTGTGAAACCCATCAACAATACACGTAATATGAATCAATTTTGGATAAAAAACGTTAATAGATTTCGCTGCCTTAACCATATACAGAGCTGCATCTGAAATGAATAGTAAAATTCGATCCCTTCCAAAATTGTCTCCTAATAATTTTACCGATTCATCAAACAATATGGATATCGTAGAATGGTTTGTTTTTTCCAATTCGGCCACATTTAAAAGATATTTTCTTTTCGGATTATTCGGATCGCTATCTAAAATCCCTAAAATAACATTGGCAATATATCTGCCGGTACTATCTGTTGTCTCGTCAATAGAAATCCAAACGTATTTGTTTTGAACTGTTTCATTAATTCTATCCATTTGCATATCGAATAGCTGTTTCACATATTTTTTTCTTAATGTAGATTCATCTAGAATGGTTTCAGTGGTGTATTTTTCCAAAAATGATCTTAAATGAGGATTACCAAGTTTTGTTAGTGGGATGTCAGCAGCTACAAATGCAAAGCATAAGTCTTCTTTAAATTTCGACGAACTCGGTGTTGTCTTAGAATGTGGAAGTAGTGATTTTATCTATACGGCGTTTCTCAAGTTCGCAGTGTTTTACACTGTTTAAATGTTGGCCTAATTGTGATTTTTGTTGAACAATGACGGCTTTCTCACAATAATGACAAAATAATACCGACCCATCTGTTTTAAACACATTTTTATGTTCACTCACTATCATTTTTAATTTTCTGCTTAAACTTTATTTGATCTTGGGCATTTTAAGTAGAAAATTAGTTGATAGCTGAAAATATTAAGTATTAAGTTTTTTTAGATTCATGCAAGATCAGCTGTCAAACCAAATTAATTGTAAATATAACGAGAAAAAACAAAAAAAAAAACAAAACGAACACCGAAAAATAGAACTAGTATAAGATTTTTTTGTGTGGAAGAGTTTTGTTTTAAAATAAATTTGTAAAATACCGAAAAACACAATTTTTTTTTTTCGAAAAAGATTTTTTGAATTTCGGAAATAAAAAATTGGATCCCAAAAATTGGATAAAATATGGAAAACAATGTAAAACAATTAAAAATATGCAGTAAAACCAAAAATAATTAAAAATATGTAATTATACCAGAATATGCAAAAATATGTGAACACAAATAGGGTTCATACGCTTTTATTTGTTCTGAAACGCCCAGATATACTACCGATTTTGATTTTCCAAGCCTCAAAAAAATTATTTTTTTATCTAAAAATCCGGGCCCTACTTATGATGTAGTACTATGTGTATTTAAACTTCGTATCATGTTCAGTTTGAAGATTGAACCTACTTCCGGGTCGACAAATCTGTATTGGTCGATCAACTGGATAATCTAAAGATAGTTTAACTCATGTACCTTAGTCTGGTTGAGGAAGGAAGCCTGGTATTGCAGGTGGGCGTTTACAATAAAATATAGCAAAGAAGACAATCAAATTTGCTATATGGTTGAATAAGACATCGTATATAGTGGCTTCATTTCCGCTAAGAATCTTTCATTAATTTGTAGATTGAACTTTTTTAAATTAAAAGCCCCATGTGCTTTGCATGATTTATAGAATCACTTGCTTAAATGGTTGTGTGACGTGCCGATGGCGATAATACGAATCTTTGCATCTTTTAATATACAACAGGCTTCTTATTTGACTATTCCAGATCCCAAAAAAGTGTCAGTGTTAGCCTCGGAGCACCATGTATTATTGACGGTTGTTATTTTAGGAACATCGTATGCCTATTAATTGGAGCGAGAAGCTTGATCCAATGATTCGTTGGATTTATTGTCCTGGTGGCTACATAATGTGTCAAGCTCGTTTTTTGCTACAAATTGCTACTTCCTTTGGACGTAAATTCCATCTTGTGAAGTATTCTAGATTTGTTATGTCTGATTCTGGAATTGCTATATCATTGGCCATTCTGTTAGAAAGTGTTAGAGCAGTATCATCCTCTGCGCCATTGGAAAGTGGTCCCAATCGCCTCGAGTTCAGACAAGTTTCGATTTGAGCTAAAAGAGTATAAATATCCTCAAAGGCTAATAAGCTTCCTCAAAGAGTTCTATGAAAATGATATGAAGATGAGAGTTCTATGAAGGTGGTAAAATTTCACTCGATCCCTAGTTGGGTTCTTTCTGTTGCTATTGAGTTAAAGCCTTAAGCTACCTCTTTCAAAAATCGCAATGTTTATCCTTTGCAAGTTTTATTGCCGCCCTTTTTGTATTTTAAATTGATGAGCCCAGCGTAGTCAACCTCTCTGATGGTAAATAGAGACGATGGAAACGTTAATCTTTCCATCAATTTTTGACAGATTTACTTCTTAAATCTAGCACATTTTGTGCTATAGTGTATCATGTGCCGAATAGAATTTGCAATATCCAGTATTTTTGCCTCAAGCTGGCCAATGTTGCCTGATTTCTTCTATACAACATTGTTTTGTATGCCTCTCTGTTTCCGGACAATCATGCCCTTTTATCAATATGATAGAATTTTCCCGTTGAATAAGAGGATTGAGTTGTTAAATCTCAATCCGACTCTTAAGATTAATATTAGTACGTGATCTTGTAGTGGATGAAAACCGGATGCTGTATGCAATGCTTCGGACAATCCGTTACATAAACAAAAATCGACCAAATCGATGATAGATGATTTTTTATAGTTTTGCGTTTCATGCTACCAGCTTGTTCCATTTTTTGAGTGACTATATATGGGTTATTGGATAGTTTGAATATTGTAACCAGGATGGTCCTTCTCATACAATTTTGTGGGTTAGGAACGCGCAGTGTACTTAATATCTTGCTGTCTGGAAGCGGTAGAGTTATGACTCTACTGATACGTATGTAAAAAAAGTTTCCTATTCGTCGATATATTCAAAACTTTCGATATAGTCGACCTTGGGATACTCTTATAGAAACAGACCATTATTGGTATCAGAGGACAGATATTTGATTAGTTTATGAGTTATATCCGATATCGTCTTCAGGCTTGCAAAATAAATTAAACCATTAGTAACATTTTAACACAATTTTTGAAATTGATCTCTTTGGACATGCGACTGTGAATTTGTAGATGAATTGGCATTAAATTATACGCTGCAATTAATAGCTGTCTCAATATAGAAACATTGATCGAAACAGATTTAATTGTCGTAAGTACATGGTTTCATCATAACCGATGCATTTCTACGAATGCAAGAGAAATCCATGCTCACCTTAATGTTTTGTCCTTGCACTGGTAGAATCGATAATAATGTACGGAACATCCAGTGGCATATAGTGACCAACTGATGATCACAGCTGGTATATAAATTGCTGTTTACAAATCTGACTGATTAAATCTCACATCTTGGACGACCTGCGGACATCCCTTAGAAATGAACCTGGTCAATTTGACTTCAAGACATTTTGCACGGATGGCTCGATGTTTCCAAATGGATGTTTGTATAAGAAGAAAGAATGTACTAGCCACAATGAATTTGTACACGATCGCGCAAAGTGCATGCATCATTTTTTCGCCTTTATCGGTCGCCAGATCGTGTCGGAAGAACGAATTCCTCGATCATCCAAATTGTTATAAAATGAGACTTTATATTTGAGTTGGCTAACGTCTGCTGCTTAAACCAAAAGTGTTTTTCAAGATTGTCGTGGTCATCTCCCCTATAGGACAATGTATAGGACACATGGTCTACACTTTTTGACTATCGCATTTTTTGATTAGCAACGAGTATCTCTTTCACGGCTGATATACCACTATCATACGCGCCTGGTTTTCTTAGCGATTCTACGTCCCACGTAACATTCCTAAACTACGTGTCCGTTAACTTAACCGGTGGTCCAGATACATTTTAAAGATATCTGTTTTATCTTTTTTTGATCTTTTCACCGATTTGATGTGATTCAATTAAAATCCTGGTTGTGCCGATTATTACCATTTTTAAATTTATTGGTGACAAAAGATGAGTGGTGTTTTGGATAACGGTGAAATTGATTTAAACGAAAGTGAATATTATTTGGCTTACAAGTGACTTTGATTTATAAATATTTTGAAACAATAAAACATTTCTTGTAATGTAAATGTGCTGCATAACAAAATTCTATGAATCCTACATTTCAATTAAATTTGCACTGCAGGAAATAAATGAGTCATTATAATGAGTCATAACCGCAATTAACTACAGAAAAATTACCTATAAAACAAAAAATTCCTTCACATAACCAAATAAAGATGAACGAGCATATTGACGAACGAATTGAAATGCCAATCAAAATAATAGTATATTTTAATCATTTATTTTACGGAACATCATAAAACTTAAATAAATTTAACAAAACGAAGCTGAATTTTTAATAAATTTAAATAAAATTTAACTACATCTTAATGATACTTAAATAAACTTAATTACACTTAATTAACAAATATAAAGTCACTAAAGCCATTTACTGGAACCATCAACTTTTTCTTTTTTTTTTTAAAACTGCACTCCATACTCTCCACTTTGTAGTTTTTTTACCACGATCATAAATAATCTATTTATATTTTAACCAATATTTTATAAAAAACTATTAAGTTTTTAATTTGATTTGCGTATCAGAAGATTTCAAATAGAAAAAATAGCCCCTCAATTAAGGCTACGACAAGTGCTACCAACATTTTTTTGGTTTAAATCATTTGTTTTTTTTTTTTTTTTTTTATAATTTGAATTCAAACTTGATTTATATTTAATTTGTTTAAAACTTTTAATTTTTCAAATGATGCAAAGCAGTTCTTTATATACCTACTACCTATACCTATACATTAACATATACAAATATGTTAGTTTTTATACCCAAAGAGAGGAGGCGAAATGAGTAGGGATGGTAACAAAAAAAATCTAGTGAAGTTTAAGTTCGTTTAGTTTGACGAAATTCGTTCAGTTGTATCGTGGTTGTACCCACTGATGCCTCAGACAATTTTTTACTACATAGCTAGTAATTTCTAAACCAGAGCTTTTTATTTAATTAACTAATTTATGTATGTTGTTTGGTATTTAAAAACACATATGGAAGCATATGTGAGGCATTGCTAAGAAATGAGTTTGATAAGAATTATATATAATTTCATTTTAACTTTTATTTAAATATGTATAAAAATCACACAAATCAAGGTCATAATACCAGATATTCTAATTATTTTGTATTTTAGTTCTACCATAGTAGTCAAGTCTTAGATAGTTTTAGAACAAAAAGCGTTGAGCCATAGATAATTATACTAGATGAACATCTTGTATGGCTCAAATGTTCACAAGTAAATTTAAACGAAAAGTAGATGCACATATCCAACTTATACTTTTATGCTAACAAAACAAAAGAAAACAAAAAACAAAAACCTAACAAAAAACATGAAAATGTTTGTTGAATTTTTATAAAATAAAATAATCGTGTGCAACAAAAAAAGAAAAGGACGCAAAATTACGTTTTTATATGTTCATCTATTTTTCGTTTAGTTCGACGATTTGCATTAATTTGCGTAGTATAAATTTACTTGTGTAAATTTTATTCATACACCATGTTTATCTGGTATAGTTATCTGTGGTTGAGCCATACGTTTTTGGAAATTCTTATTTTTTATTTGTTTTTGTTTATAGGCTACATGAGTATAGATGAGTTCATATTAAGTTTTGAAACGTATTCAAAGCAAGCCACTAATTACTAGAAAATTACAGTAATGTGGAACAAACGTACATTAGAATGATGTCATATTTCGGACCACTTCTGTAGATCATGTTTTTGCAAGGTAGAAAATTAATGCCGTTTTCATATTATAGATTAAAATATGGAATTTTATTAAAATTTATGGCTGTATCTCCAATGTCCCATTTCTAAAGTATGTTTCATTATTAGGTGATAGGAAAAATTCATTTTGTGATTCATCTCTTTGTAAAGCTGATGTATGATGACGTCACAAAATTTCGAATTGAAATTTGGAAATTTTCGTTAGTTCTGCGCTGTGCTTCACAAACCACCTTCTTCTGAATAGTTAATATAACGGCACCACAATCACCATCGTTATCCACGTGATGACCACACCCTGAAAACATCGAATGGTTGCTATTCAAAATCAGCAACCATCTACAAACAATGCATTTAGGGCAGCATCACCAAAATCAGTTTTACTCAACTGACAAAAGCATTATCAATTCTTACCACTCCGCAACGTAAATAGTATGGTAAACGAGCTAAGAAATTTATTTCGCGCACGGTAGCATTTGTCAGCCCGAAAGATGTATCCACAACCTCAAACTATTTATACGATTTAATTTGACCATTAATGATAAATAACGAATAAATGCAATTCGTCGCCTTTTCGTGAGATGGAAACAGTAACTTTTACAGGGGCAGATCCTGATCTGAATACTTATGTGGGATCAAACTTCTTTCACAAAAATTGACGTAAGCAGGTCACATCATGCAATACCAGTAGCAACCGAAGACGTGTTGAAAATGGCAATCACTATACTCCGTTCGGGTTATTTGAATATAAACAAATGCGTTTCAGTCTTCAGAATGCAGCACAAACCTTTCAACGTTTAATGAATGAAGTGTTAGAACATCTTGATTTTGTTTTCGTCTACATTGACAACATATTGATGGAAAGTAGATTTGAGGAGAACACATCAAACATTTAAGACAAGTATTTTAGAGACTTGCAGTATAATATATAAAGACCTCCCAATGTGCTTTTGGTGTTCCAACACTTTAATTCCTCAGCTACGTATCCGAATATGGCATGAAACCTTCTCCGGAGCGCATAGTAGCCATACAACAGTTTCCAAAACCTATCTCAATAAAATCAATTCAGAAATTCGTCAGAATGGTGATTAGAATTGCTTCATTCTACGACTAGCCAAATTTCTCAACCCCATTTACGCTCATTTGGCAATTATGAATAAAAAACCAAAAACAGCCAAAAAGTTTCTTTGGTCTGATGAATGCAACAGTTCATTCATCACAGTGAAAAGCGCACTTACCAACGCAAAGTTGTTGCCCCTCCATATCGAAGATACTCGATTTAATATCACATTACTGTGTTATCACATTATAACAGTTCTGTCGTATAGCAACAGTTCTATGCAAAAATATAGTAGAGGTAGTTGCGAACCATTATCATTCTTTTCCAAGAAACTCAATAATACAGAATTCAGAACTCAGCATTCGACAGCTTCGTTTAGCTATATATACTGAACACTTTGGATATTTTGTCGAAGATCTACAAAACCAGAAGGTATGATTATATATCCCAATTTACATCGGATATCCGAAACATGTCAGGTATAAACAAGCCATGAGAATGTGACCCACAGATTGCATCAATCAGCAACATACCGGACTTATGAAAAATATCAGAGTTACTGATATTTGTGTTGTTTTGATTCGAATTTGTATCCGCTAACATTCAGTTCTGATCTCATCTTCTACTGTCGAAGTTTTAATTGGCCAAGGACCGTGTGATACTCAGCCACACTAGTGCTTCCAGTTTCATGGAAAAATTTCACAAAAATCGTGCTTGTCCTTGGAACGTTTCTAATTTTGTAGCTGATGTTTGTAGCAGATGTGATTTCGCTTTTAGTTAGGCCCCCAGCCCTAGTTCTCTTCGATGGTTGTCTGATTTGTTTCGATGCCTCTTCGATGATAAACGAAATTTGTAAACCCGAGTTAGTGAACATCCATATAGTAGTTTCGATTGTTGGTTTCCAATTTGGACTTGAACCATGCTGTGGCCAATAATGCCTCGGTTAGCTGTTCGAGTGCAGTAATGTGTTGTGCTTTCGCTTGCGTACTAGATTATGGGTTTTGATTTTTACCATAATTAGCCATAAAATTGGAATAATGATGTAATTCCATGATCCTGTGAGTATGACTAAGTTTTCAATGGCACATAGACTTTCAGTCCGGCATTACCGAGTACAATCGTTTTTGCAGTTGGGGTGTTTTAACGGTTACATCCAGTTTTTCTGATTTTGATGGATTTTTCAGCCCGCGGTGGTTCTGGATAGCAAAGATGTCACAGATGTTGACTAATACTAAGTAGTACTCTTCTCAGAAGTAGAATTTTGTTGTTCCGTCCTCTGGATTTACTTCTTTTAATATTTTTTTATACTCAATTGTTCAGGCTCGATTTGTGTCATTCTGGCATCGAGTTGATCATGGGTGCCTCAAGTTTCACTGGTTATTTTGCATTTGCTATCAAGCTAAAGGACAGACATATTTTGTCAATATTAGTTGACAATATTGTTAATTATGATATTCTCTCAGTTAACTGATTCAAATTTGTGGCTCAAAGAGCTAATGTTAAATCTTACTTTAACGTACAAGACCAAATCAACCAAATTGAACCAAACTGACTAAACTATTGCTAATTAAGTGAGGCTGAATTTGATTTTTAACAATTCTCTCCAAATAGCAGAATATAAATCATCGAGAGAGATATTTACAAATGGAAACGAATCTGAGGCCGCTTCAGAAAGTAACGGGACCGAACTATTACCAGAGATCAAATTATAGAGATAAAAAAATCTATTAATGTCATTGAGTTTGAAAGCCCTATTAATACTATTATTGTATTTTCTGAGGCTATCACGAGTATGTTTATATACCAGGTATATGGGGCTAATTACTGGGATATTTTTTCCATCAATGGTATTTACTTATCCTAATGAAAGTTGCATTCAAAACATCCTAAACAATTAAGGAGGCAATTTCGATTTAAGAATATTGGTTGATTTAACAAATTTCAAATTTTAATTTGATAAATTCATCAGGCTTCAGTCTTTTAAATCTGCTGTCAAAAACAGGGTTATTTATCAAATAACGGAAATGAAAAAGATTTCAATTATTTTTTATGCGCAAAATACTCTTGAAAAACAAAATTCTTAAAATACTGGATGAACTGAATCAACATGATTAAGAGATAGAATCAGAGCTTTAAAAGGGTGCGTAAATTGCAAAAATTATCATAGGTTAACTGCACAATTAAAGAAACAATAAATTTTTTCTTAATTATTTGTAATTTAAATGTGTTAAAAAAATGCTTTGATTCCCACATTTCAATTACCTTATTAATTATACTTCGAAACTAATGAGTTATTGATGCGTCATAAGGTGATAACCGGAATTGATTACAAAATAATTATAAAGCAAAGTTTCCGTGCTTCTTTATTACAACCACTGTACCTTACAGTAAAAAGAATTAAAAACGGAAGCAAAATCACACAATAAATTAAGCAAAAGTGCGTAGATTCGCAATTAACTCATCATCAAAAATTAATACATAAAAAAAATTAAAAAATCCAATCAAAATAAATATATATTTAAAATCATAATAAAACTGTACTTAAATTTACTGAACAGAATTAAACTTAACTTAACATAACCAAATTTGACTAAACTAAATCTAGCCATACTTAACTAACAAAAATAACAAAAATAAAATAAACTTAAACGTATCAAAAACAAAATAAAACAAAGTTTACATGGTACCGTTTATTTTATTTTTTTTTTTTTTACTTTTTTAAAATTGTACCCCATAGTTTTTGTTTTTTTTCCACATTCTTTTTTTTCACTATCACGATCATAAATACTTTTCATAGATAGCTGATATATTTATAAATTTTTTTAAATATTTCACAAAACCATCTGATTTTTGAATTATACAATACTAATTAGAAAAAACAGGCCATGAATTAAGCCGTGAATTAATAAGGCTACCATCATTTTGTTTGTTAATTCTTTTGTTATTTTACTATAATTTAAAATAATTGAAATATATTTGATTTATTTAAACCACTTATACTACTTGTATATACTTGTATTATACTTGTCCGTATATACTTGATATAATTTTTATTTTTTTTTTTAATTTATTTTGCTTTATCGTTTATGTTGTATTTGTTTGATTTATTTGTATTTCGTTTTTCCTACATGCTGAATGGTGCAAAGTCGACCTTTATATACCTACTCCATATACCTATGGTGAGACTAAAATTTAGTTATTTCAACCGAAAGAGAGGAGGCGAATTAATTAGCTTTAAAATGATAATACTTTAAAAGATTGTACTATAACAATGTGTTAATGCGCATTCTGGGTAGTGTTTGTAATTCACGAACTCTCTAATACTTAGATTGAATTTATTATATTTTCTCGATAAACAAATTCTCGGGAAATTTGATTTTATATTATTAAAAAACTGTTATAATTTTATATAAAAATTAACTGTTTTTATTTACATTTTTAATTTAAAAATTCTGTTGACATCTTGTTAAGCACATTAAACCGTTATTTAGATTTTACTCGTAATCGTTACTATATGTTCATTCTCTTTATTAATGTTGCATTTAAATATGGTCGAGTAATTGTGAATGCATTATTTTAACCAGTGAAGGCGTTTTAAAGTCCCTTTTTTTAAGTTTTAGAAAAAAATGGTAAAAAAAAGAAGAAAATGAAAAATCCAAACAAAAATATGAACCTTTCAACTAGGCTTGCCACCCATCCTCCTTTGTGGAGGACACTCCTCCTTTCGTAAGAAATTGCCTCCATCGTCCACGAAGATAAAAATGTCCTCCACCAGAAAAATAAATATAACTTTGTAGAGCGCGACCCTGGAATATAAATAACAAAGAGATGGACTGGAAAAGAACGACAGTACGGTAGTGAATGTGAACGAGTAAAGATGGGCGAATGGTTATGTTAAAAGAAAATTAATAATAATAAAAAGAAAACAAGAGAGGAAAGCATGTGAATAGTTTATCGACAAGTAAACGCATAATGGTGAAACACCGATCTCCTCTAGCGATTATGGAAGATCTACTTCAGGATTATCATCAGGATATTACCATGTAGCGATGAGACTAGAATACTCCAGATTAAATACCCATAACAACTTTTGTTACTGCCGATGAACATTATAAGTTTCTAAGAATGTTATTTGGGTATGCCAATTCCCAGCTATTTTCCAGAAAATTATGGATTGCATAGTTGACGAGACTAATGGGGAAATAGTGGTTTATCTAGATGATATGGAAAAATTAGGGCGGTTGTTACATGTAATAAAGTGCCATGGTCTGTTTCTTAACCTGGAAAATACCGATTTTTTCAAACGTACGGTAGAATTTTTAGGACATAAAGTGTCAGGATCGCTATAGTTACACTTGGAGGATAAAAAACAGATACCGACGTAAATTGTTCACAGCCTAAGAAGAGAACTCAGATACGACTATAGTTTATGGAATTGGCGGGATCCTATCGAACAAGAAGTGGTTACCGATGCTTGAACGAAAAGGTTAGGTGGATTTTTGTTGCAAGTCAATCAGTATAAAAAGAGGTTGACCTATGGCCTATTTAAACTAACAGACCACCCAATGTGAACAAAAGTACCATTTATACGAATTGGGAGTCTTAGCCTTCGTCGCGATGATAACTGATTGTGCGTCATTACAAACTTGGCCAGCAAAAAAAATGTAATACCAAGAATTTGAATATGGTGTCTAAAATTAGCAGATTACGATTTTGTCATGGAATGACGACCAGAAGTACAAATGAAGCATGTGGTGGTACTGAGTCAGAATATAAACGGTGCGGAAGAACTGATGCATCCGGCCAGTTTACTTATGTTCATAAGACCGACGCAGGATGCATAAATTAGTCATTCCTAGAATGATCAAGTGGAGATTCGCCTAACTAAATATCGACTATATGGGATATATGGAGTTTAGAAGACATTAAGGATGCTCCAGAGAAATGTTTAATGTATGGCAGCTTGCATCGAGTGGGAATATACAAAAGCATTATCAGGACACAAGCAAAGGGAATTAGATCCGATTGATAAGATACCTATACCATTCAATACCGTGCATATAGACCATACATGACTTTATTGCCTGCTATAGATAGAACTATAATTATTTGGCCAGCTTTATCAAGATATTTCATTAGTGAAGATTTGCCAAAATAGATGTGTATGGATTGTGACCTTACAAAATGGTAAAATGTTTTTGTCGGTAGCAGTGCTTAAAAAACTGTTTAACTGTCCTCCTCTGGCATTTTCCAAAGGTGGCAAGGCTACTTTCAACACAAACTGCACTTAATCTCTATGACTCGACGGGTCAATAGAAAAATAATTTCATCAAACTGCACCACGCCCTAGCAAGTGCATTAGGCTAACCTTAACCAACAACGAAAGGAATTTCTCAATAACCACTGATGTGGTTTTGTAAAAAAGGAACCGCCTCTCTGAGAAATGTGATCATGCTTCTTTTAGAGTTTGAATCCGAAATCAATGACATTTGGCAAAAGATTTTTGACACATAACCGTGCATATGTTTGGTGGACCCAGATTCCGCAGAAGCAGTAATGATGATTCTTTTTTAGTTTTAAGATATGAGAGGTAGTTTGTGAACTTGGAAGTTCCGGAATTTGAATATATCTTCTGAGGGGTCGAATTGTAAACATTAAATTTCTATTGCCTTGTCCCCCGTCGGTTGTTTTGGAGTATTGTTCCCGATGCTGAAGCGGAGTGTAGCACTTCAGGTAAATTATAGACAACAATTTTCTGAGATTAAATCCATAACTGGTTAAAATGGTAATTATATAGATGTTTTTTATTTGGTCTTCTGCAATTGTGTCTGCCCCTGTCATCAGGTTATCTACCTAAATGACCCATTAGATAATGCTGGCTTCAATGTGCGGTGATAAAGAAATGTCACTTGTAATTTGTTTAAGGATCCGCGTTAGAAAATTATCGATGTTCTCGAAAACGCAGAATTATTGCCTAAAGTGTAGCTTGCACTGTGGGACACATCAGTTGGCCTCATCATTTTTGGTTTTGATAGAATTAATGGTTTCTGCCTCCAGTACCACCAATCCTAATATCGTGTTTTGTAGAACCAGATTATCATGATGGAGCTGAAGTTTGCCCCAACGAGTAAGATATCAAAAAAACAAATCGACACCAATGAGTGCATCAAATTCGTTTACTCGGTAGAATTCTGACTCGGCTAATTGTAAGTGGTCTATATTGATAAACTGGAAATCTTGAATATTTATGTTTGCAACTTCGTTATCCATTTCAGAATGAATGGGAGGTTTAAATACAATATAAACCGTTTCTTTGGTGGTGCCTGCTTCTACTTGCTCTAGAGCTTTGATTAACATTCGTCCGTTATGACGTGGCAACCATATAAAAGTTGAAGTCTAGATTATTGTCTAGCTAACTAACATCAGAATCAGAATCTAGTAATGCACGGCATTGGATTGGTTGACCCAAAGCGAAAATATGTCTAGGCCTTTAATCCACATAATCCTTCATCTGAAGTATCCATGAGTCTCCTTATGTTGTGACTTCTTTTAGAATTTTATTAGAATTTTGCGCTGAAGTTATGATTCTGAATCATGTAATGATATACATGTTGTAGACACTCGAGAATGTACCAATATTTAACTTCGATAGTCTAATATAAGCTGCCTCATGTGGTGTAATAGCTGGAACGTTTATGCATGAATTCAAGTTGGCTGTTGAACTTTTTGAAATTGAACAATGTGTTCGATAGAAAGTCCACGACTTTGAATTAATTGTATCGATTTTTTTTATTGTACCTCCAATTTGAGGAGGTTTCTACTAGACTGGGCCATCTCAATCTTTTGTGTGATGTTGCCTTTAACTCGACATTACGGTATTCAACTTTGGCGAATTGACACATTGGAATCTCTGAACATATCATCAAAACTTGTAGGTATTAGATCAGCTATTAAAGCAATCATTGCTATCAGCGAACCTATATCATCTAAATCACATTTGGCTACTAAGAAATGTATCAAGTCAAATGTGCAATGTGCTAGGTTCCAATGTAACGATTTCCATGTCTTAGATATTATCGGACGCAGAGACTTTGGCAAACGGACTAATCGATGTTATATTTGCCTTAGCAGCAAAAATCTTATCTTCAGATGCCTATTCTACAACGGAGCTAAAAATGCGATATGAAGCATACAACCGCAAGAAGCAAAAAGTGCCAATGACGTCAATACTTCCTATATCGCTTTAGTAAAAGTAGTGGCTGCTTCAGGAGAAGTAATTGTTTGCTTGTTCTTTGTTTGCCACGTAATGCTGTTATCTGAGAGAGCGAATTAGGACAAGCCGGTACCTTAACGTCTAAAGGAGTATTGATTGTAATCATGAAGCCAGATAATATTCCAGAACTCTCAATAGAACTATTAAAGCCAAAGATTTCCAGCCAACTATACCACAATAAAATTTGACTACTCAAAAATACACCAAAAGATTACATCAGCAGATTCGGACTTTTACAATACGAGTGATGTTGGCATTTTGGTTGGTTTGGATCACTTTTTCAACATTCTCAGAGACGGACAAATTGAAACTACTCCAAATGCATTTATTTTGCAAAGCACATTTTTTTGGTTAGGTAGTTGCAGAGCAAACAAACAACAATAATAGACATCACTTCTACCAAGCTAGCTTACTCCACAAAAAGATGAAATTTTCGATATCGATAAGAGCTAAACTCCATAAACAAGCAGAAAATTATTCTGTCTGCGGAGGAAGCATTTTACGAGGATCACTTTAAAAGCAACCTACAAAGGAATTCTGACGGCCGATTTGTTGTAAGACTGTCATTCAAGGAATCACCTGCTGACTTGGGACAATCTCTATACCTTCTGCATTTCAACGATTGAGAGGAATAGAACACCGTTTAAACCGAGATTCAAATTGTGCTAAATTATATAAAGATTTTTTTATAGAATATCAACAATTGCACCACATGACGTAAATTCCTCAGGAGGCCGTGATTAATACTGGTAATTACATACCTCACTACGACGTGCTTAAGGCATCTAGTTCCCCAACAACGATGAGAATGATTTTCGATGACTCTGCAAAAGCAGATTAAAGAATTTCTCCAAAATGACTGTCTGGCGGTCGGACCGACACAATCGACCTTGTTTGCGATAGTATTGCGAATATTGGACATGACGCAGAAAATCAATTATAGTAGCCACACGAGGAGATCGTGTCTCTATTGCGCAATTACGAATTCCATTTTACAGTTCAGCAAGTGGAAGTTAAAAGGAAGTAAAATACTGCATAGAGCTCCAAATATAACTTTAACACTCACCTTAAAGAGTTTGAAGGAGCTTCAATCGAGGTCAAGAGTTCACCAACTCTGCGAAAGTGTTGGGTGTAATATATGGAACGCAAAAACTGTGTGTTTTGTATTCACTGCGGAACTTTTTGATAACATCACAAAGTGAACCATCCTATTTGAAGCCAGTCGTTCTTTTGATCCACGATAAGTTGGGATTCCATCATCTGAACCTGGTGGACTAAACCTGATTGGATACTGAAAGTCAGCCTAATTTTGGCCACCTCAAGTAAATAACAAGCTCGACGAAAAAGGTGTTAAAATTTACACTTTCACGATTTCGATATATCAACGAGAGGAATGGTATGACCTAATGATTTTCAAATACTCGTCGTTTTTTAACAAATTACAGTGAGTTTTATGCTACATCTTTCGTTTCACTGGACACGCTACAAAACTCAAAGGAGCAAGACGGTATCCATTTAAGCCGAGAAGAACATTTACGTGTTTTGCACCAATTTTGCAATAAGGAGCAACAGAAATATTACGGCTAGGAAATAACTTCACTACAAATAAGCGGATAAGTACATAAAAGCAGCAGCCTCAAATCTCTAAATCCGTTTTTGGACGACTTCGGAATACTTCTGGTTGGAGGAAAACTGCAGAATAATCTGCAATATATGCAGATAATCTGCATGCCAGATCAACGTTACTTTTGTCGCTCGCCCGATAAGAGTTTTGGATACCAAACTGTAAACCTAAATGCAAAGAACTGGTAAGCAAATATGTCACATGCTGCAAATTTAACACACAATGTCAACAGCAGCTTATGGGTAATCTGCCTATTTCACGAAAAATTATTATGTTTATTTTTAAAAACTGGTGCAGATTATGCTGGACCAATATATCTATTCATTTAAGCAAGGGACAAGGTCAAAAAACATATGGGTACTGGTCGAAACTGGATATTTTACAACTGGATTTGACGAAACAGGATAATTCAAAACTGGATATTTTAAAATGAGATAAGGTACAAAACGAGATATGGTACAAAACTGGATATTTCAAATTTGGATAATTCAAAACGAGATAAGGTACAAAACAAGATATGGTACAAAACTGGATAATTCAAAACAGGATATTACGACTTGTTGTTTAAACTTAAAATGATTTTTTAAGAAAGTTCTGGAATATGGCCAATTAGGAAGGAACTCGGCGAGTACTTAACCAATTATGATGAAAATGGAATTTTAAAATGATTTTTTGGGAAAGTTCTGGAATATGGCCAATTAGGGAGGAACTCGGTGAGTATCTTAACCGATTATGATAAAATTCTATATGTAGGATGGGAATAGGATTTTAAAATGATTTTTTCAAGTCAATGATTATTTTAATAAGATAAGAAAAGCAGCAATTAAAAAAACCATTAAGTGAAGGAAAATTCTATTTCTCTCCTTAGAAATATTCAAGTATGGAACCTTACTGGCCTTATTCCAGAACTTTCCCAACAAATCATTTTCAAAACCCATTCCCATCCTAAATATAGAATTTCATCATAATCTCTTAAGAACTCACCGAGTTCCTTCCTAACTGGTCATATTCCAGAACTTACCTAAAAAATCATTTTAAAATCACATTCCTATCCTACAGATAGAATTTCATCATAATCACTTAAGAACCCACCGAGTTTCTCTCTAATTGGCCATATTCCAGAACTTTCCTTAAAAATCATTTTAAGTTTAAATAACAAGTCGTAATATCCTGTTTTGAATTATCCAGTTTTGTACCATATCTTGTTTTGTACCTTATCTCGTTTTAAAATATCCAGTTTTGAATTATCCAGTTTTGTACCTTATCTCGTTTTGAATTATCCAATTTTGAAATATCCAATTTTGTACCTTATCTCGTTTTGTCAAATCCTATTTTGAAATATCCAGTTTTAAAATGTCCAGTTCTGAGCGGTTCCCAAAGCTTATATATGTTTATTCATTTGTTTAACTACCAAGGTCGTACATCTCGAATTAGTTGGTGCCTTAACAAGTGGAAAGGTTAAAAACTCCACAGTAATATACCGGAACAAATTTCATCGGTGTCGACGCTAAATTGAGTGCAACGTTTGCTAAGGTAATAAAGCAATAAAATAATTTTGCAATCTGGCACTTTATTTCGCCAAATTCGCCACATTTTATGTGGCGTCTGGGAGGCAGCAATTTCTTTAAATGTCTAACGCCATCATATTTTATACTTAAGCTTTTCGCGACAAATATTCCTGAAATTGATATAACCTATATCAAGATAACTCATATAAGTCACTGGCAACTAGTACATCAAATTGAGCAACATTTTTGGAAAAGATGGTACATCGAATATTTGACATCTCTACAGTAATGCTCTAAGTGGAGATATTGTAACTATCAAAGATCTCATTTCCCAATTAACCATTGGATGTTGATTAAAGTTACTAACATTCATCCTGGCTCCAATTGGATTGTAAGAGCGGCCATACTATTAAACTTTATAAATCTGAATCAAAGATGACAGTTTTGGAAACGGAATATTAAACCGAAGAAAATTAAGTTATGCGCGTGAAGCATTTCAATATGGATTGGAATTTAGCAACATCGAAATGCCGTTTGACCAAACGCACCTTCAATATTCTGTATAAGCGACGATAAATTTGTAATTAAAATCATTTCAAAAATAGTAAAAACACATAAAAATGTTTAATGCATATTCATCATGGCAGCCGCATATTATGATTCGCCAAATGAATTAGCGATCGCAAAAATTAATAAAATTAAATGTTTGATGACAATCGTCGAGAGACATCGGAAAAATATTGGTCATGACAATACAATAACTACATATTCAATTGTTATTAATTTATATTGAATTATTAATCGCGATCTCATGGCGATTATCGAGATTAATATAACATTTACTCATATGTATGTGGTTTAAGTTCTAAAAACAAAAGAGTGCGACGTGAGATGCACACCATAATTATTTTGATTAGAAAATCGATCACATTTCAATAATGTTCAAACAAACAATGATGAATTAAATTTATAAACATTTCAAACACTATCGAGTAATTCAACTCCGGTAATGAATCATTTCGTCAAAACAACTACAATTCTTATCGCTTTGTACGATGTATTTAGCACAAACATAAATTATTTGAATAGAAGTCCAATTAAATGAAAATAAATTTGTCGTTCAATTCAAACGTGAATAGTAGTTCATTTCGGCAATAATAGAGGTACATACTCGTACATACATTTATATGTTATGCATTAATTTTAATGATTATCAAGGCTATGTTTTGGATTAATTTTAGAAGCGTAACGTTAATATGTGACCTTCGTAATTAAAAAAAAAATTTAACCGCGTTTATCAACCGCAGCATCAGTTTATTTATATACAAAATTATTTCATATATGATATTCCTATTATGTATGGGCACACAATCCCATATACATAGGCGCACACTATAGACAGACGGAAATTGATGAGACAATAAAATAATTGTATAATTGTTAATGGATTATTAGGGGCAATAGCGACAAGTGAAATGCAATACATTTTGGAATTTTTTGCAAAATACGTGCATAACTGAATCGAAATCTTTTGTTTCATTCCGGATATTGTTAGAACCGGCATTTTGTGGGGCCAGACCTTCGTCAATGGTCAGCTTAATACATTATGGCAATACGAACGAACTAAATATGTGATTATGAACTAACCAGAAGCATTGGTTCAGTTTAAAATTAGAAAATTAGTTTTTCGTTGTGTTTCATCTACTTCGTCAGTGTTTGGGAGGGAGTTTTTTTTGCTTTCCCCTTTTTTCTTATTTTAAACCCAGTTTGTTTATCCTATTGGTTCTTCTCCATTCGTATAAAATCTTTCAATTGAGTCTACCTCATTGTCAGTCTGCGGAGGTTTCTCAGATTTCTTATCTTGGAAAACCCTTTTTATATTTTCGTTTTATTTTTTAAGCAGTACTTAGCTTATCTGTGATATTACCTTTTCAATTTCGTTTAGTTTTCTTTGAAGTTCATAATTTTCCTTAACTTTTTCAAATAAATTGTTAGTTGAAGATGTTGGTGATGTTGTAAGCTTAGAGCTTCTTGAAAATGGATTATCAGCAAACAAAAGATGGTCCACCCCAGAATCTTTTGTGCCGACCTCCTAAGAGGAAGGATTTGCTAGCATCGCCTTACGACTTACCTTGGGTATAAATTCCATTGCAATAATTCACTGAATAATACATCTAACTACCGAACTTCATTTATTTTATTTTCTGTGGTCGGATATCCCGCCGTGTCTTGTTTGCCAGAGCCTCGTCAGTTAAAGCAGGTTGAGTTGGCATTTGATCTATTTTACCTCTTGTCCCTTACTGCCTCCTCTCTAATTATTTGCCACTAATTATATTTAAACAAATTTTAGGGTGACAAATGCTTCAAAAATCTAAGCATTAAGTTAGCTCTCCCACTGTCTACACTGTGCAAATCTACTGATATTTTCTATCAGCAATTTTATGTTTGTATATGTTTATTCCCAATGTATTGATAAATATTTGTCCGAAAATTTGCATGGCTGAGATATTATCATAATAATATCTTCAAATGTCAAACAAAATTGTTTTATTACTGTCGAAAAATTAGTTAATTTTGAACAATTGTCGCTTGGGGTTTAAAGCATTGTTCTCAGATTTCAAAAATACTTGTTTGATAGAAAAGAATCATTTTATACGAAACCATTTCAAATAAAATAAAAAAAACAGAACAGTTCCATCTATAATACAATCATTCTTAATATATAATAGTTTGCTAATTAATATAAGGATATTAATATTTTTAAATAATTTGAAACTATCTTTGGCCATTAGCTCTGCTACTAAATTCGTGAGCAAAAAAAGTTTCGTTCTTGGGTACCACTAAAGGAAACGATTTTATGTTCACTTAATTTGATGCAGCCGTGCTAAAAATGGGCAATCATTTGTCAGATTAGCAAGTAAAATATTCTTTGAATGTGGTGATCAAGAGATTGATTATTGCAGCTGTTTTCGTTTGCCCCTAATAATACTTTAAAGCTGTAAAAGCTTTATCTGGAAATATTCCACTATAATCTGTTACTGCACAACCAGTTGAAATATAACCAGTTGCATCACAGAATGGTAGCAAAATGTGGTTTCTGAGGCAATAATTTTTCCTCAAAATTTGAAAGTTTTAAAAAAAAATTTGAAACCTTCAAAGATCCGGTTGGTGAATTAATATTTGCTGAATGTTTTTGAAGTTTCATGAGTCAAACCACATCAAGTGTCTTGCAGCCGCTCATATTTATTATGTGGTCACCAACTCGAATTAAATTTAACGTTTTATGAAGTATTTCTATATCATTGGAAAGGTAGTTCATGGAATGGACAAAATATCGTATTAACAAAATTGTTGGCATTACAAAGCATGAAATGGTTTATGAGATCGAACATCTTTACTTTGGTGAGATTCCGATATTGATAAGCGGGACACGGGATATTCAATATTTAAACGGGACTGTCCCGCGCTGGGCGGATTTAAAATTATAAAATAGTATATTTAAAAAAATCATACAATAAGTATGGAGAGAAATCTTTAAATAATTAAAAAATAATTGTTTAAAAATGCTTAAAGATCTGCGAAATGGGAGAAATAGATATATTAGGTTAATCCGTTCATAGCCGAGCATACTTCGAATCTTTTGGAAGTTAAATTATTAGAAAGCGAGGACAAAACAGTTCGTATAAAAATTTTTGACGCGGCTAACTTTTGTACAATATAACGAAATACTGCTATTGATAAGAATTCATGTTTTACACTTTAAAATGCATAATGCCAAAAAAATATGTTTCAGGTACCTAATGAAATACGTACTGTACTTTCGGTACTAAATGAAATTTTTAATATTGCTAATGTTACTAATTTGAATAATTCAAAAAATAAATCTAAAGGGGCTAAGATTTATTGTTTTCTAATAATATGCACGCTGCTTCAACTTAAGAGATCAAATACGAATGGTGAATCATAACCTCAAACGTTAATTTCTTATGACATTTCATGATAATTTACTAGTAAAATTATGTGAAACGGCCTCCTAATAATTTGCTAATAGTATCAAATTGTGTATAATATACACACACATACATTGTTAAAATTTATATCAAGATAGAAAATATAAGTGGATTTGCATAGTGACAGTAGGTAAAGCAGTGAAAAAAAGTTAATATGCCGGTTTAACAACCGCTTCTGTATAAACATAATGCAAGGGTTCTTTAATTATTTTTATAGTGTTAAACATTAACAACTTATGTCTCTGTGTACCTTAACTGGAGTAGATTTACACTTATTAATTTTAATAATTTGTGAGCACTCTCTAAGACATAAACTAAACCATTTGGTGTAATTCTCACAAACCAAATGTTTTTAGGTTCTCCACAGCCAAAACAGAGATTGTGCAGTATTGTTAATAAAAGTTCTGGCTCGAATACCCTTTTTTTAAAGTGAATATTGAAACATTTAAAGCAGTTCTATAAAATTTAAGTCAGTTAAAATAAAATGTACAGTTAAGGCAGGTATGAAGTTTCATTTCAAATTAAAAAAGGTATATAATTTAAACTGACTTACATCGGAAGACAATCCAACTTATTATTAGTTAATTTTAATTAATTTGCAAACCAGCGGAATAGTAAGGTGGAATTGTAAGTCGGTTTTTATTATTTGTTGATGGTAATAGCATTAGATTCTAAAATATTCTTGCCTATTCCATTTGATTACCGGATTGAATTTTATAAGCAAGCAACTATATCAAATGGCAAAAATTATCATTAAAAGTGGTGGAAAGAGTCAATCTGTGGCGGATTTTAGGGGCTTTTGAGAAGCGTGTTTTACAATGTACAGAAGTGGCTAACAGCATTTCAAGGTACCTTTATGCTACTTTGTTTAGCTTTAAGCAATCTGCGTGTATACCCTGCCAAAATAAAATGATGCTTTTTAATGAAAAAAGAGTCCGGTGACTCTTTTAAAGAAATTATTTGAACATCGCACATTGTTGACATGCAATTCTTTAAACGCTCTTTAGTTTTTTCTGTTCTTAAAATTTTACTCGTGGTTTTCCTATATCAAAGGCTGTAATGTACTCTGTAATTCTTCTGTATAAAGACTTTATTTTATGAAAAACATTACTACTCATCAAAACAATTCGAGTTTCATATGTACCACAGTTTAGTTCCCCAGGGGTTCGATTCGGTTTTGTTTTATCATCGAAACCCGATTCTGGTTACTAAATTACCAAATTAAAAAAAAAACAATAGTTCTGAGTATTTACGCATGATGTCAGTAAAAACAGTTTATCATTTTCAGTTCAGTGTTATATATTTAAATAAATTATGTATATGACTAAATTCGAAATAGTTTTTATGGAAAATTGAAACTATGTGTTTGATTTTTAAAATTTAAAATTTATACTAAGCATATTATAGAATATGTACACACAATACATGAAACATATACATTTAGGCGCAAAGACACTATTCTTATCATCAGTGATAAACACTTTTCAGAAACAAAATCGAAATAAAATATGTAGTTTTTTTCACCAAATTTCATACAAGTTTATTATTTATACACAAAAAAGGAATCTCGATTTGTGTCGATGATAAGTTTATCATTTATTGTTATCATCGAACCGTAATTGCACCCCCGATTCTGTTTCGATTATATGATAATTAAAAAAAAATTATCATGAAGTTTTCATTTGCTTTTATCGTTTTTTTTTTATCATCAACATCGAAAACGCGATTCTGGTATACCAAATTGATAAAATACATTACATAGGCTCTCCACCTGCCATTAACATCAAGTTATACCATTAATATTATAACAGTTTGCTAGTGGAGACTCGCAATTAACATAACATTGCCATATGTCTACCATCAAGTTATACCATTATGGTATAACTTGATGGTAGACTTATAGTATACAAAATTATGACATTATGTTATTTTCAAAATGGCGTCATTATGATTTTACGTTGAAACTTTGTGTTATGCGTGATTTTTTAAACCCAATTTAAAAATATAAAGCAATAATATATTAAAATTATAAAATTTCTATAAAAACAATCAGTATCTATTGGGTATATCGAGGTTATATACTCCATAAATACTCATTGTCACGAATGATTCCTAAATGTCAGATTTATCGTACATTGACTACACGTGACGCCATCTTTAATAATTTAGTCGTATGGTATGCTAATGGTAATGGTATGATTTATATCAGTGGAGACGTAGGGTTAGTTCTGAGTTTTTTACGCATGATGTCAGTGAAAACTGTTATACATTTTCAGTTCAGTGTTATATATGTTTATATATCTAAATAAAATATATGTCAAAATTTGAAAAAGATTTTTTGTCTACACAAATTTATATAAATCTATGTATTATTTTGTAACAATTTGCTTCAATTGTTATTATTATTATGGTAAAATTAAATATTATTTGCTAAAATTGAAACTACGTGATTGTTTTTAAAAAATTAACATTAACAAAATACATACAACACACATATAGAATACATACTAATACACAACACACGAAACACATAAATTTAGGCGCAAAGACAGTAATTTTATCATCGGTGATAAATGCTTTTCAGCAACAAAATCGAAATGATAATATAACTAATTTTTTCGCCAAATTTGACACAAGTTTATTATTTAACACAAAAAGGGAATCGCGATTTGTGTTTTATCGATGATAAGTTTATCAGTTATCATTATCTTCGAACCGGAATTGCATCCCTGGACTGTTTCAAATTTAAGATGATGACTGAAGTTTTATTGAGTTTGATTTACTTACTTAAAAAGCCTCGGTTTGCTATGATCTTAGGTCTTCAATACAAATAATTGCCCTTGGAAAAGTTACTGTTTAGAAAGCAGGTCTCATATTTTCAAGCACGGTTTTAATATATTCAGTTTTTGAAAACCTATTCGACAATTTCGGCCATTTACCATCATTTACATGCCAGTGAAGAAAATAATTTGAACGCAGAGTGGGGAAAAAGACAATTGCTGAATTTCGAAATCTTCAAGGATACACTAAACTGAGTCTAAATTGTTTCAAATTCGGAAAGGGGCTAAACTTTTAAGCACACCACTATTTGTAATTTCCGATTGATTTTCATGACCTTTCCATTCCAACACCGCATATTAACCCAATTCCATCATATAATTTAATAAACCATAACTAGGAAATACATTATTGTGTAAGGTGTGTCGCGGAAACTAGGTTTCCATTCTTTCTATAATAAAATTTATTTTCTTACATAACAGAAAACTTATATCTGTAATCGTGACATGTGCAAATGCACTCCCATATACAGACAGATAATGACATAAAATCGATCTTTGAATTAAATTTAAACAAAATATGAAGAAATCCGCTAACTCAACCAAGAGCGTAGGCAGTATTGCCATAAAACAATATCGGGAAGTTATACTTCTACATTAAATCTCCGTTAGTGAAGCGGCGTGAATATATAGAACCATACATATCACTATTAGGTTAGTCTAACGTTTTTTAGGTCTCTCTTGATGAAATTCAATCATTAGCTTAGATTCCTGACATATAGGAATATTAGTGAGAGATGACTATCATAAAAAGCTTTAAAATATTGGCTGAAAATGAATCAATCGAAAATTGATCGAAATTAGTAAGTGGACCAGCTAAACCGGCTTCGACCAATTCACCAGTTTCTTAATGGAACCTCAATTTAGGTCGATGCTTATTAATCTTGTTTGATTTTCTCCAACATCTGTTGATAAAATATTTTGATGGTATGTTAAGCATGCACCATTAAAGAAATGGCTTGACGGTTAGACCCATAAGATGTATTTTGGTAAATAGGATAGGTAATTCCTCAAATATAAGTGTTTTACTTATGAGACATATTTTGATTAATTTGATACCACTTTTCTACAAAAATAGTATTATGTCGATGATAAAAAATTGCAGGTACTTTAAAAAAAGGTAACAAAGAACCTTTAAAGCATGATAATGTAAAAAAAATATTACCAATGAGTTTGATTAAATTTGCTCAATTTTGGGAAAATTGAAAGTACCTTTCAGTTTAAAAAAATGACATTAAACAACTTCTTAATATTTGACAAGTAGAATGAATTCTTTAAAATAACATTCTTGCTCTAATAATCTAGTTGCTCAATATTTTGGAGTATTAGTTTAAGGAAATATTGATTTCAATCAATTTTCAGTATATTTTAAGTTTAAATGCTATTTCCGTAGCTATAAATATTGTTGCTCATATTAGGATTATTAAATCAGTGTTAAAAATTATAGCTCAAAGAGAATTGCTCACTTAATATTATTTAATATTTTACTTGATTACAACTAGTTGTGTACTAAAACCTAGACTGTTTTGAAAATAAAGATAATTATGAAATTAAATTGCAAAATTGCTCAAAAAGCTTTACCAACTACTATCATATTTGGTTCTCTAAGCTAAAGTATACATATAGATCAAATTTATATCATTTACCGCAATGACTTTAGTGAAAACTAAGTCATAACCTTTGATGATCATTATTTAAGCTCACAAAGAAAAATGTTGCTCAATATTTTTATGTTTTTAATTAAAAGTATATTTGGAATTTACGTAATAATTTCGTAGTTAGAAATATTGTTGCTCATTTTTGGCTGATCGAATTAACATTTCTTAAATGGCTTAATATCATAATTGCTGAGATTTCAATAAATTATTAATATTATTTATTCTAATCTACTTGGTTTTGCCCAAAAATTAAAATTATCTAAAAGTGAATTGCTCAAATATTTATTTGTAACTAAGTTACAAATAAATAAATAATACATATTCACTTTTTTGAAATTTGTTATTTATGAAATATTTTAAAGTTGCTCAGTATGCTTAACTGCTTCTAGAATATCCAGACTTCTAAGTTCTAACTCAAGCTCATATCATTGTTGGAAGTTATAATTAAGTTTTAATTTAAAACACTTTCCTTACTTTTTTCGGATATTTTTACCACCATTCGTTGTTAGTATAAGATAGACAAAGAAAATTTTGCTCAATTTATTAACTGTTAGTTTAAAGTAAGTATTACTTGAAAACTATAAGTATAACTTAAGTTAACATATTGTTTTTGTATCTATATAATCAATTGTAGCTCAATTGATTATATAGATACAAAAACAAATTGAAAATTTTTCAATTCTTTTTTAAGTTTATTTACGTTACAATCATTAATTTGTATCGATAAATATTGTTGCTCAATTTTAGAATTAATTAGAAGGTTATATGTCCATTAGCTATAAGTACTGTCACTAAGGTTTAAAATGATTTCTTGTTGTTATACTTGTGCCTACACGATTCAGTTTTTATTTCAACCTTTGCTGTAATGTTGCTTAATTTTTTTTTAATTGATTATGAAAAAAAAACACTAAACTTAATCAGTTCTATGAATAAAACTGTAAATAAAAATAATCTAGCAAAATAATTTACTGCTATTTGCTCAATGTTAGAAATTAACTGCTCGTATTTTGTATTATAAAATTGATAAAAATTAATCGACTACTAGATAATTTTCAAGCTCACTTATATGTTACGCCTAAATAGCAGTAACATACTACCACCTTGATAACAGCCAAGTCGAAGGTTGCTCCAATTCAAAAATATTAACTGCTGAACTGTTTGTACTACTGTATTTGATTGACTAACAGAACCACGACGCAAGTGAAAAACCACGCAAGTACTGCAACGAGACATATTCCCACCAAACCTAATCCCGCAGATTGTGATCACGATAATGCGATCTTGACAGTGAAATGTAGCCGAACTGTAAATACCGACAGTTTTTAAAATATTGTAACAAGAAATCGAAGAAACTGTTTTAAAGCACACTCAATGCAAACCTATGTTGTCATTCACAAATTCATTCATTAAAGCATGTTGCGCTTATTACTCTCGTCATTCAAGTAAAGCGATTACAAAATACAACAACAAAAAAAACATTCGCATACATTAACATCCATATTCGAGGAGCAGTACAAAAAACGTTTTCTAATCAATTTACATCGATCAATTATACCATTTCGCAAAGCATATGTTCATTTCAATTCTGTGACATAATGTCATTATATAACACAACTGTTCGAGCAAAGTATTTGTCTGCTTTTGATGAAAATGTTGATTGAATTCGAATGAATTATATACCAGGTCAGTTACCTAATCGGAATCGATATATTGTCGTATATTGCATACAAATTCAGTGAACTGGCTAAATTTATATGCTATATATTTTTTATGTATGTATGTATATATGATGTATGCATATAGATAATTACTCTAATCTTACCATGCTGACGGTAAAAACGAATTAAATCGAAATATTTTTACAAATAAATTCTCGATACCGATACGTCACAACCATAAATCACTAAAATTTATGAAACCTCAATGACAAACTTACGCTTTATGTTGACACTTAATTGATTATGTACATCACGATCGATAATTAATTAACGCAAAACCTAATAAACTGTCTTATCGCTTAAAACAATAGACATGTAATCGTCGATCGTCGGTGTTTAACAAGTCCATACATAAATTGCAATATGATGATATGTTCACGTATACTTGAAACCATATCAATTTTGTGTCATGGATGCAGCTCCAGAGTTAGGCATCGCTAATAGCTTTATTCAATTTTAGGGCATACGCAATGGTTTCACCATTGAAAATGCCGGTTTGAGGCCGACTTTAATGTACATTATTTTCGCGTTTATGATGCGATAAAAAAATTAAGATAAAAAGTGGATATGGTGGAAGATGAGAAACATCAAGCTCGACTCATTCTCTGAGTATAAATAAAATGACGGGTGAGGAAAATGGAAATGTAAACAAAAATTTAATGGTTTTCGTTTTATATACATGTACAGGTGACCTATGAATGACACGGTTTTGTATGCAAATCTATTCTTTACTGGCCTTGAGGTCGTGCAAAATTGTTTAGCCATTTTTCAGCTCAAATAATTATAGCATATTTTGTGAGTGTGTAACTTGGACATTGAACATCGAACTCACATTTTGACAGCTGGATTGTGACACCGTAATATGGTGAACGCTAGAACAATATTTCAAGAGTTCAATCACACATCGACGAAAAGATATTGCTTCAATGGTAGATGGCAACGTCAAAAAAATACACTCGCACGAGTAATCTTGTCACTATAGCATGGACAATCTTCATGACATTGATTGTCAAAAAGAAAATTTAACAACCCAATCGTGCTCAGGTGAGCATCAAAATTATGGACCCAAAAATACAGTACGAAGTTTAATGAATGCGCAAAATTCACTTTGCGGTTTTCGTTTTATATACATGTACAGGTGACCTATGAATGACACGGTTTTGTATGCAAATCTATTCTTTACTGGCCTTGAGGTCGTGCAAAATTGTTTAGCCATTTTTCAGCTCAAATAATTATAGCATATTTTGTGAGTGTGTAACTTGGACATTGAACATCGAACTCACATTTTGACAGCTGGATTGTGACACCGTAATATGGTGAACGCTAGAACAATATTTCAAGAGTTCAATCACACATCGACGAAAAGATATTGCTTCAATGGTAGATGGCAACGTCAAAAAAATACACTCGCACGAGTAATCTTGTCACTATAGCATGGACAATCTTCATGACATTGATTGTCAAAAAGAAAATTTAACAACCCAATCGTGCTCAGGTGAGCATCAAAATTATGGACCCAAAAATACAGTACGAAGTTTAATGAATGCGCAAAATTCCTGCCTCTTCAACAACACCGGCTGTATTATATTTGGATGTGACTTGCATCCAAGGATGTGATTAGCAAAACTGTTTAATGGTGCTGACTCCATTAGCAGAAAGAAAGTTCCAATTTGCACATTAACTGTGCTATAATTAAAGAATAGAGATCTAAAATTTTGTACATATCTGGTTCTGAAATTAACACTGGACCTAAAATCAGAACTGGAACTAAATAAAAAAAATTTCCGTATTCAGATAAGCAAACATGTCTGACTCCAAAAACAGATGTAAAACGTATCCGGTTCCTGATCCAAAAATTGATACAAAATTCAGAAATGTTCAGGAATCTGATTCGGAACGTACCAAGGCATAGATTGAAAGATATCGGATCTGGTTCTAGTTCAAGAACCAGATCCGTATTCTGAAAAAAAAAACTGGAACATTTTCGGATCTGGCTCCAGTTCCGTTTGTGGTTCCTAACCAAGTTTCGAAAATTTACTCGGTTCTTGAAATAAAACTGGACCTAAAAACGAAAATGTTCTAAATATAGTTTCGAAAGCACATCTGGTTTGTTACTTAACCTAAAATGGAACAGAAAACGTTTTCGGATTTAGTTACAAAAGCACATTTGGTTCTGGAACTGAAACTGGACTTTAAAATGGAACTGGAACCAGATCCAATCAATTTCCAGTTTCTGTTCCAGAGCGGAATTTGTTTACGGAATTAAATTCGGAAGATTTTCGGATCCAGTTCGAGTTCCGTTTAGGGAACGATCTTAGTTCCGGAGCCGGAGCCTTTTTTGGAACTAAATTTATCACATTTTCTGATTTAACCCTAGGATCCGGTTCGTTTTAGATTCAAAAATGAAATTGGAACCCGATCCGGACATGTTACGGATTTTATTCCGAAAATAAATCCGGTTTCGGAACTGAACTCAAAAAAAAATCACAAAAATGGAGCTAACACCAGACCCAGAAAACTTGAAATGTTCCAGATTTGTTTCCGAAAATGGAGCCGGCTCGAAAACAACTTTTTAATGTTTTATATTTTTTATTTTGGCCACGAGATCTTAAGCTTCTGTTTTCTGGTGTAATCCTGACGCCCTAGCAACCTAGTAGCAAAGTTGACATAAGTTCTATCTAATTGTTCTCATTTTTAGTTCATTGTGCTGGCTTCGATGCTTCCAATATTAAGTTGGTGTTTCTATCAAAGAGTTTCCTTCGTTGATATTTCTCAATTTACGATTACATTCCGGATCAGATTTCAGAATATTTCTAGATTATGTATCAGTTCATTTTATGGATCCGAAACCAGATACCTTTCCAGATTTATTTTTGGAGTCGGACACGTTACCAGTTCCGTTTTTGGTTGCTTATCTGGTTTCAAAATGCTCTGGAATCACACCCGGAAATGTTTTAGATTTAGTTTCGAAATCTGGTTCAGGAACTACATTTTAACCTAAAAACGGAAAAGGATCCGTTTTCACATTTAGTTTAAAAAGTATATTTTGTTGTGGAACTGAAGCTAAACCTAAAAACGAAATTAGAACCAGATTCGAGTCCAGGACTCTGTTTTAGTTCCAGAATTGGATCAGTTTTCAAAACTAAATCCAGAACATTTACACAGCAGGATTTAGATTCACGACTTGATCCGATTTGAACCCAAAAATGGAACTAAAACCAGATCTGGAAATCTGAGAATTTTAAATTCAGAAATAAATCCTGCTTTAGAACTAAAACTGGATCCTAAATCGAAACCCGAACCAGGCCGAAAATGTTCCAGTTTTAGTTCCGAAATAGCATCCGGTCAGATAATTCCATGTGAACCTTGTCTATTCACACAACTCCACTTGATCCAACTAAATTCACCAAAACTATTATCTTTTGGAATTGGGGAGTGCTTGTCAGAAAGGTTTTGGATTGCACAACGATGACTCTGTTGTTTAATGGTGTAAGCGAAGATTTCAACGAATAAAATGCCAAGGAGTTAGTTTATTTTAAATACTATTCGGATACCAATTAAAATTTCTGAGCTGTAGTTTCGCTGTAAGCTATGATGCTGGTTAATGTATCGAAGTCGTGATAAGTCAGTAGCGAAATTTTTTAACTTAGTTAACAGTTTAAACTGTAATGTGGTTCATGCTAGACCGACATTTCAAAAAAAGGCTTAAACTTAGAAGCAAGTTTGCCCATCTTTCTAGGAACTTATTTACCGTGTTATACGAGGTCTACCTGTATAAATTTATAAAATGTATATAAATATGTGTGTATATATTTGTGTATTTATATGGACTTAGGGAATAAAGGGAAATGAAAAAAAATAATTTTAGGGATGCATATTATGCTGTGCAAAGATTTTGTGAAATTTTGTGGGGGAGATTTAATTTCGATATATACATACTCAACGAACAAAAATCATTGGGGGACTTTATTTCAGTTTGACTATTCATCTAAAATTTGGGGTATGTTGACGATTCTTAACGATACGATGAAAAATGTTGAAAAGATTATTTTGTTAGCAAATAGCAACCATATTTAAGATGAAATATATTTTGAAGAATCGTTAGAAAGCATAAGTGGGATTGAGATGAAAAAAAAACTATTCTCGTTGATCGATGAATTGTTATCGTAACTTTTTAGTTCTTTGAGAATTTAGGTCGAATACAATTTTGAATTGTAATGAATTTAGTTTTATCGAACGATTGTGTATCAAAAAATTTAAACCAGAGCTAAAAATGTGTCTGAACCCTGCAATCTTTTTCTGGGACCGAAGCTCTCCCAACTCTTTCGATGTTAATTTTAAAGTCCTACCTTAAGCCGTCACCAGTCAAATCGAGGACGCACGAATACAGGTTCGATTTTAAATCCATCTGCACATTGCATTGGTCCAGCCAGCCTGTAGTGACATGGACGATGGTTCGGCCCATGGATTCTGTACTTCAACA
Organism: Tipula confusa; assembly: GCA_963556175.1. Lineage (NCBI taxonomy): Eukaryota > Metazoa > Arthropoda > Insecta > Diptera > Tipulidae > Tipula > Tipula confusa. The sequence goes on along the minus strand of OY744477.1, from coordinate 12,353,167 downwards.
GGGGGTCATAGTTGTGTTTATCGTCATCACCGGATCGTAATCAGGTGATGAAAAATCCCTTTTGCAACCCTCCCCCGTTGGGATTCGAACCGGTACCTCCCATCCCAAACACCGCAGCTTTAACCACTGCGCCATTTGCTCGGTAACTTTTATGTTGATATATTTATGTTGATATATTTAAGTTCAGTCTCCGTTTCCGGTTTCAACAAAAAACATTTGTCCTCCAATTTTCTTGATGACTAGGCCGCCAATCATTTTGGCCCCTAGGTAAACGTAAGAGTGCATCAGCCATTGGATGCGCTTTGGTACTTTTATATTGTATGGGATTATTGTATCGTTAGACCATTTGAATGTACAAACGTTTGTTTGCTTTGAGTGTTTAAATGCAATGGCTTTCTCTAAACCATCTTGATGAGTAATCACTGCAACACATTTCTAATCGATGAAGCAACGAATTATTCCATAAAATACCATACCTATGGCCACGCCAGAATCATCTGACAATTCGATTTGCAGATATGTTTCAGGTAGATCGCGGAATCGAACATCGTTCAATCTATATTTGTGTATCTATCTCGACCTTAAAATTGCCGTAAATTCTTGTTTTGCCATTCAGTAGCGTGGAGCAGCTGATGACTAAATTTACTGGGACCCTTCTATTGAAATCAATCGCTTTCGTTTCGCATTCATTTTGTCAAAATCGTCTATTGGTTTCGATGGTGGCCGTTACTGAACAATTGTCGTCGATACTTATATTTTATGTCGTCGATTATCGCAATCGTTATTTTCCGGCATTGAATTAGAGGCCATAACCGGATCCGTTTCCGAAGCTAAATCCAGAAAATTAACAAATCTAGTTCGAGTTCCGGTTTGTGTTCTGGATTTGGTTCCGAATTCGTTTGTGGAACGAAATCCAGAACATTAACGAATATTGTTCAAGTTCCGTTTTGAGTCCCTAATTTATATCCGGAATTGGCTACATTTCTAGAACTAAATACAGAACATTGACGGATCTGGTTCGAGTTCCAGATTTTAGAGCTGGACACATTTCCTTTTCAGAATTCGGAACATTTTCGAACCTGGTTCTAATTCCGTTTTTAGGTTCAGTTTTAGTTCCGTAATAGGATAATGTTATGGTAGTACGGAGCACTTCTAGATCTGACGGCAAATAAAAGGGAACTGGAGACAGATTTAGGAGTGTCCCAGTAACAGATTTAGAGACGACTTCTTGATACGTTCCAGATCAGTTTCCGTAACATTTGTTGATTTGTTGATGGATCTTGTTAAAGTTCCGTTTTGAGGTCTGGAATTGGTCTGAAACACGGGGCTTGTTCGAGTTCCATTTTCAGTTAAGATCTATTATATTTATTGCAAATGATACTAGGTTTCTTTATTTGTCCTTGAATCGACAAACTTTTTGTTTGATCCCCATTACTCTCCCTTTTATTTACTCCCTAATGTTACTGCCCGTAACGCGTCTTAAATAAATGTTTTGATATGTACTAAAAAACAATTTATATGATCTTCAATCGATGGAATTGTTCCTCCAAAGACCTATCCTGGATGAATAAATTTTTGATTGAAACAATCGATACAAACTTTAATGAATCAACCTTTTACTTTCCTTCCTAAATTTATTGTGTTTTGAATATTTTCCTTGTTCCCGTTTTGATTATACAGCGAAATATCATCAGGCCAAAATTATTTTTCGAATGGAGTGTCTTTTGCTCAATTGCTAATCTTAACTATATTCTAATGTTTTGTTGAATTTTTTCACTCTTGAAATATGGACAATTCAAAATGTTGTCTCTGATCAGAGTGTAAATTTAATAGAATGGGTCGGAAGCTGTACAAGCTTATTATTTTTATATGAGATATGCTTTCGTTTTCTTTTGCAGATTTTTTTTATGGGATATGATTATATCACCACTTCTTGAATGGTATTTTTACCGTTGATGGTACTGTGACCATTAACTTTCCCCGGTGCTAATTCTTCTCACGACTGCCCTACATCTTTCAATATTGGAGCAAACGACTCATAAATTGTCCACATTGCAGTAAGGTTGCCGCTCTAGTTTTGGAAATTTTCATTCTAATAATGTTCTCTGGCCTGGAACTACATTTTGAAGTTGTCTTTTGTGTACTTAATCATCAAATGACGATGGTTTCAAGATTCTATTATTACTGCCACTATTGGTTACTAAAATGATAACAATGTTGGTTATATAAAAAAAATAGTTTGTTAAGAATTCTTTTACCTTTCAGTTTACCTTCAACTTTTAATTCCAATTTTTCCTATCTAACCGCTATATCCCGAGATTGATTGGATTTGATGCCTTACTTCAGCTGTTTTATTTTAAAAATGACGTAATCTCAAATTACGTTACATGTCACAGGGTCAAAATCAATCCCGGGAACCATCAACTAATACCAAGCTTAACTCAGCAAAAGTTCGGCCTTCAAGACCATTTACAAATACCGGAGTGGATTATGCCGGTCCTGTGCAAAAATAAGCAATCAAAGAAAGAGGGGGCAAAACTTATAAGGTTTGCCTATCAACGAAAGCAAAACACGTAAGTAGTGATAGTCCTCACTGCGTAGAAGTATTTACTGCGGCTAGCATTTCCTACCGCCCGAATCATCTCATTTTGGTTATGGGAAGCTGGTGTAAAATCAGTTAAAACCCACCAAAAAAATTTATAGGATACTGCTAAATAAAATAAAGGTCATTTTAAATTCAAGGCCACAATGTCTAATCTCCAATGACACATAGACGATCTTAAAGTCCTCGCAACTGAGCATTTTTTAATTGGTTCATTACTAAGTGCAATCGCAAAAAAAATTTAGCACATTCAAACATGCATCACTCGTCAATATAGCAAATTCTACAAAAGATAATCCATCTCCCACAAAATGGGTAAGATCTTAGATTATTGTAATTCACCTGGGAGTAACGGTTTGGTGTACGTAGTTTCAATACGCAAATACTTTCGCAAAAGATTACCTTCGTTGGACTTCGTTGGAACAATAGCCAATGAAATATGGTTGGTGTACTTGATCGACGTACCGGAAACTTCTACAAGAGGAGCATAGCAAATCTTAATCTGAACCAACAACATCACTAGAAGATTTTGCAGCAACAGATATCTATAATATAATCGACAGTGAATATCATGAAGCAGGATCACGAAGAAAGAAATCAGAAATTAGAAAAACTCAACATACCATCTTTCATGAGAAACTCACTGTCATTGTTCTGCACCTTCCGATAATATTGGATATGATGAAATCCCACACATTTCAATCGGTAGTAATCCATTTTGACAACTCCAGAAATTGAGGAACCAGACAAATAACCGACAAACCCAATCCGAGAAAATCTCTAACCTAATTAATAGAATTTCTGGCACGGGTTCTTATTTTTTGTAATTCTTTAGCTACTTGCAATCCTAGGTAATTAACAGAATGTTGTTTTATTTATGATATTGTCAACATCCTGAATATTTAAACCTCTATGCTGCAACTCTGCAGTTATGTGATTACTTTCAAAGAAAAGATGTAGCCTTCTAACCATAACCTTAATTGCCCGCTTAACTTCTGTTATATTTCCCATTCAGACAAAGTATTTTGTGCTACTAGATTGTAATCCGTATACCACTGCTGAAATCAATCTTACCTACTTACCCAAGTAACTTATTTAAGAGAGGGAGCCCTAACAGGAAATAGAGCATTACGTAGTAATTTTACCAAAATAAATTTTTTGTTGCATCCATATAACCAATATAACGTATTGAACATGACTGAATCACCCGAACATAATTAATTAACGCAATGAGACACCACGCATGCACTGTGATTTGAAACGCGATAATAAAATAACAGTCACTAATTAAATGTGGGCCTAGCATTTCTCTAACTATTCTACTATTTTTTTTATTTTATTTTATTAACCCAAGTCAATTTATAATTTATTGCCAATTGTTTTGTACGTAGAAATTTCAGCTGGTAATAGAATAAATACACGCATGTAGTGATTGCGTTTTGCAGAAATGTCCATTATCCGGTAGTTGACCCTTTTCTGTTGTTCGATCGACTTTTGCATAAAATAATATGGATATTTATACAACTGCACGCCTAAATCATAATAATGTTTCACATAATTTTAAAATTACATGTTTATGTAAACGGAGAGTGATGCACAGATATATTCCAATGTGTGCGTGTAAAAAGAAAATCACCATCCCAATATTTTCCCAAAATTGTATACAAAAAACAAATTTCCCCTCAACACAAATATATTAACGAAAAATGTACTAGAATATGTACTCGCAATTTATAACACACTGCGATAGACTGTATAAAGCAAATAATTTTGCTCAAAATTCTCCAACTCATTTTGTAATTGGTGTGTCAGTGTCAGTATTCGTTTTGTTATTTGTGTTTTGTTTTTCCAGAGTAGAAAACGAAAAATTCACAACTCAGTCGTTCAGTGCGATTTGTTTGGTAAAGTTGATTATTTCGAATTCCGCGTACTATTTAGGTTTTGTATTGTGCCTGTGTGGTTCTTATCACAAATTTCTTATTCAACGGTCTAAATATTATTTTTTTTTCACTTTTTCTTATCACTACAATTAATGTAAGTCACTGACATTTTTTTTCTCGGTGAATTTTAAGTGACTGGACTTTTAAGTGAAAATATTTACCATAAATTTTCTTTAAAAACATTTTCATTGATAATATAGATTGTGTCAGTTTGTGTATGTGTATGTATTGGTGTAATATTGTGAAAATGTGATTTATGGTTTTCCAACAATCATCGAAAGATAAATAATTTAATTAGAAGAAAAGGTGTGAAAAACACTAAACGAAATTTGTTTTGTTGCTGGTGAATGGAAATGGAAGTTTGCTGTTTAAAAATGGCATCGAGATGCAGGTATGTTTAGAAATTTAATCGATAATTTAATGAAAGTGTTAATTAAATTATGACATTATGGTGTGGTGGTAATTACTTATTTTTTATAATCACGTATTTGACGACCGAATTACCTACCATTCAAACAATTATATGCATACGATACATGTGTCGAAATGCGCGAAATTTTTTTTTTAATGCGGAAGTTAAATTGTTGTTGTTCTGTTATTGTTAATATACAAAAAAAAAATGAAAAACAAAAAATTTGATAGCGGTCAATGTCAGTATGTCAGTTGATTGTGATCGAAATGTTAGTGTTAAAATACATTCCGTATTTTCGATTTTGTTAGTAAAGAAAATTATTGATGGGAATAGAAAATATTGTCATTGTTATTGATGTTTACAAGTAGGTCATAAGTTTAAACGATTTTAAAAATTTGTGTTGTTGTCTGTATGGATTTTTCGAAATTAAATTTTAAATAATATTTTGGCAGCTGAGCCTATATAGTTTGGACTAATATTAGGTTGTTGTCTTTTGCATTTAAATATGTCAACATTCAACCTGGTACTTTTTTATATATGTACTATGATGTATTGTATCTGTTACTGTCTTGATGTCTTTTCCGGTAGATGCGGGAATCTTCAACCATCATAATCTTTATTCACCGATGAGATTATTCGATGAGTCCAGCGGAAATACATAGTTAGACGCTCTTTAGCTAATAAATCTACTGGGGACATTCCCACTATGAGACTTAAGTTATTATTCGAGACCGTTCTAAGTACAGAAACTACTCTTAAGGTGCTTAATATATAAACAGAAGCCACTTGCTGTTTTCATATGCACTTTACCATGGCACTCTCCCAAACCGCTGAGCCATTCAGCAGCGATAAAGCTTTATTTATCCTACCAGTTTTTTCACACGCTTATTACTCTCAGGTACTTTTTAAAAAGTTTAAACACAATCTTATGTCCTCCCACTTTACCTTTTATGCTTTTTAAATTTTTCCTACTGGAAACCAGACTTTGCGTATTTGGTTCCGCAAACTATAAACTCATAAACGATAACCAAACCTGAATGTCTCTTCCACTCCAGGTATATATATATATATCTCTACCAGTTTCTCTCTGTGTTTTTGGCCACACCAATCACATCATCCCCAAGCCAATTTTTTTCTTCTAGTATCGCTGTTTAAAAATGCCATGCTACAAAATAGCGTTCCAAAACCTTTGAAACTAGCTTCGACCCATGCGGTAATCCTCCGGTTATAATAATATTTTGTGCCTCAATTCTCGTATTTTAAAACTCTATTTCTAAATTAATTAGCCACCCTCCTTGTTAAATACTTGGGTACCTATATACATAGTAGTGCCGCATCTAATATCTTAATATCTCTTCCTGCAATCTTTCACTGATGATCCTCCCTAATAGTTTACCAGCAGTATCCAGCAAGCAGATTGAGTGGTATGATGATGGATTTTCTAATGCCTTCGTTCCTTTTGGCAGAAATACCAGCCGTAGAACTTTCCAATACATAGGGAATAATCTTTCCTCTATAGTCAAGTATTATACAAGCTAACAAAACGTTTCGAATATGCACGGACCGTGGTTATCAACCATTGGAAGTAACAAAAATGCTTCCAGTAAAATTGTACGTCTATTATTAGTAAATTGGATTCTTTCGTCTACGGCCCAGGCAATTAAATCGCCCGCAATCAACAAAGAGCAACCCTCATTTTTCCATTAGTTATAACATTATCTGCTTTTTACTTTGAAGTCTAACCACTTCCATGTGTTACCGATTTTATAGAAGCAATACCTTTTGTTTCTCCTATGTCTCGATTAAAGGTTCTGAAATACTTCGTCTTGTGTAGTTACTATATCAATGTCCTTTATTTAAGTAAGAGCTTTCTGTGTCAAGGCTTTTACAGCGATTGGTTCTCAGTGCTTTCCAACTCTAGCAAAAGATCTCCCTTCGCTGTTTAGCGTATATAAATAACTTTTTCTTAATCCGCCTTCAATTTCCTTAACAGTCCAGCATACGATACAGTTTTTTTTTTAAATCAAAAGCGCATCCGGTTCCTTTCTTCTTTTTTAGTGCTACTTTTTGCAATTTTGGTTTATCTCGTAACCCTTTTTTCTCCAAGTTTCTTTCTGGTTTTAAGGCCGCACTTGCTGTAACACGTTTTTTGACCAACTGATTACTTGTCTGGGGCGATGAATCTCCCTTCCTTTTAGCATCTGTCTGTATTAGATGCGTCCAGGGTATTTCGTATCCCTTTATCTTGATTACCAATGGTAATTTGATACTTAACAATGGTTGCCGGCTAGCATTGTCCCGAACCATCTTGAGAGCCACCATGGATTTTCCCAATTCATTACTCGCTGAATACTTCAAATCCCTTTTTCACCTCATTATAGGACATTTTAATCAACCAAATCATCCGATTGTTTTCGTTTACCTTCAATATGTCTCTTTTTCGTAAGTCTGCAGTCAAGATGGATCCCCAAATATTTTACCTCATATTTTTGTGGAAGTGAAATGAGTCAATTGGCTTTGTTTTAGTAGCCACGCTCCAACACAATCGAGGTGGCCTTTCCGTATCTTCGGCAAATGAAGAAATCTTTTCATATCGTGATATAGGCAGACCATACGTGTAAATTAGATATAACAGTTGACTTAGTGCCACGCAGCTATTGGCCCATAGCCACGCAGCTCTAGGCATATGCTGCCTACATTAGCTTTAGTTCCTTATTACCCCTCGAATATGGTTAATGTCACATTTATATAGCAAGGCATTTGATCCAAGGACAGAAGCCCGCACCAAACCATTTCTGACATGAAGATTAGTGTAAAGATTTCCTATAAATTAGTGGTTACATTTTGTATTTATATCGAAAGCTTGGATTTCAAAAAATGAGGCAGATCAATATTATTTTCATTCAAGACAATTTCTAATTCTAGATATACGACTATGTGGACCAGTTCAACAATCCCATGTAATAGTCTTAATCTGAAGTAATCGTCCGTAGTAATTTATTTTACTGTAGATCGAAACATTGGCCCATTAATATCTCGATAACTAAGGAATCTTTATATCTATAGCACGTTTCGGCATTACATCATAGTTTATTAAATGAGAATTTTAAATTGAGCAACACAACAAAATAAATGAAACTATTAAAAGGATATACAAAGATTAATATCCTTGCCAATACTTAATATAAAATTTCTAATATATTTAATATTAAAAAGTTGCTCAATATTATTTGATTTTATTTCTTGAGTGTTTGCTCAATATTTTAATGTTTAAAATAAATAAAATTAAATTAAAAAAATCGATTATTAAAAATTGGAACTAATTCCAAATATATAAAATATAGACTTAAAAATTATGTAATACATTATTTTAGATTTATTAGTTGCTCAATATGTTTTGTTTATATAACTAACGGTTTGTCTAGCAAATTATATTTCAAAAATTGCAAACTTTAGGACTTAGGTGAAATTTAACAAAAACAATTTTAGATCATTAAAATAATTGTAACTAATCATTAGTGGTGTCAAATTATGTCTTAATAGTTTTCAGATTCAGAAAATTTTAGTCTAATAAAAAAGTACCGTTATAAAACATGTTATAATATTATAACAAATAACTAGAAAGCAGTAAGATCATATACTGGCGTTAACTTAATTCCATCATTTTTATTACGTCACTTTTATGAAATGGAAACTTTTACAATATTTGCTTTTTGTTTAAGAATAAAGTTTCAGAAACTGCTTGCTAGTTTAACAATATGATTTTTCGGTTTATATTTGAGCAATATTTGGTTATTAAAGTTCGATTGTTCTGTAATTATTTTTAATGACGCAATTAACATATTTACCAGCTCTCGTTTTGTAGAATCTAATAAACGAATTCGATAAATTGAGCAACTAAATGAGTAAACGAATATATTGTACATAAAAAATATTCCACAAAACTGAAACACAACACAGGCTTAAGAAGAATCTTCCACAATATTTAATCGTTGCTCAATATATTTGTTTTTATAGTTAACGGCTTCTCTTTAAATTTTACATTGTATATTCAACCTGAAAATATTAAAACTATAGTCTAATCATAAATAGTTAAAATTAATAATCAAAAAATCCATTAGATCAAAGTTGTGCTCGTATATAAATCAGAATGGTTATATGAAATTAAGACAAAAGCTTTAAAATATCTGCTATGGTCATATGTTATTTAATAATAAAGTAGCTCAAAATGTTTTCTACTTTCACAATTACGATTTAGTTGCAATTTTAAAAAAATGATTTATAGTGATTATAGTGCTAAAAAGTGTTGCTCAATATTTATATATTCAATTTGTATCGGAAAACTTTAAGCTTTGGTAAAGTATTAACTGATTATAAGGACTATGTTTAGAAAATTAATTTGATACTTATTTTTCAATATTTAATTTTAAAAAATGGTTCGAAATAGTCTATTGTTTAAAAATAAAAATCATTAAGTGTTTCAATATATTTCTTTCTGTTATTTAAAGTGTAAAAACTTTAGTAGCTCAAAATGGTTGTACGTGTTCAAGAGAGGTGACGAAACCTGGTATGGACTTAATACTTTCTGTAAAAAATATTTGCTCAGTATTTAACTTTTTAGAATTGAGCTTAATTCCAACAAAACGAAATATTTATTGTTTTCTACTTTTGGCAACATAATACTAGTTATCTTCAAGATACAGCTAATGCAAAATACGATCAATAGAATTTACTAAAAGGCGTGTTTTTTACATCAGTAATATTCTGAAATTAAATAAAATTTGTAGTTTATACTAGAAAGTTATAATTTTGGCAGTAAATTTGTTGGTGTCTTGTCACTTAATAAAATTAAATTAGCTCAAATTATATTTTGTTCTATTTTCTGTTTAATGTAGTTTTTCACAGTTAAACTATGACTATGTACAGTTTCACCGAAATTAAAATTTTTAAATCGTCTTTGATTTCATCTTTTGAAATTTAATACCTAAAATTATTTGCTCAATATTTTTTAAATATTGAAGCATGGTGAACTTTTAAAAATAATTAAACTAGTATTTTACCTATAGTTTATTAGATTTTTTAGCAACACAGAGGTCAGTTTAATATTATGTGCACCCAAATTCTAAATTTGCTTAAAGTTCATTGGAACTTCATTAAACCATTTTTGTTTACTTTTATATAAATTGATAAGCTAATTTTTAAAGTTGATGAATAGAATTGGCTTAATTTTTTAGTATTAATCATCAGTAATTACCCAAAACAGCATTTCTATTTCTGCTGTTGAGCGTAATCTTATTGAATGAGGCATATATAAAAGTTGCTCAATAAATTTGTATTCAATCTTAAAGTTTAATTGTTAAGTAATATTCTAGGAATGGGCCAAATATTAATTTTAAATCTGCTCAATATTTTAGGATAAGTAATTAGCTTAGAAAATTATAAATCAATTTTATATTTACTATCAAAACTATTTCAAATTTTTTGGAATATAAAATAGCCCAAAAATTGAGTAAGAAATAATGTGTATTTAAGCAATTGAGACACTTTTAATGACAGTTTATTTATATGTACATAAAAGATATTTTAAAATAAATAAAGTTGTAATAGATGTACTATTACAAACAAATTTGCTCAATATGTATTTTTAATTTTTTAATCATTGCTCAATTTTTCCAAATATGTTATTTCTAATTAGATACTTAATTAGAGAGTAATATATTGCCTAGAGTAACCCAAACCCTATAGTCTTGATTACAATTAGGAAAGAAAATTTGCTCAAATTTTTAATTATTGATTAAATCTCTATAAACATAGTTTCTCAAACCTAAAATTACCTGAAGTTACAAGCTGGACGTTTATATGTTCACAAATAGCCTATCATCATACGAACAATGAATACACAATTTAATTCAAACTTTGTCACGATATTTATCTAATCGCCACGTGACTTAATTTAATTCGTCACAGCAGATCTTATCGCATATCGTATATTAGTCATAATTTATTAATCGTTTTTATCAATTGACTGATATTCCGCTTTAACTTCGCACTTATAATTAACAAAAAAAAATCGGCTACAAATCAATTTCCTGTGACTAAAGGTGTATCATGCGCAAAAAGTGCGATACTCGTCATAATAAGTCAATGAAATTTTGTTTATCAATTGTATATTAAGATTAAACTCGACCTTGCGTCAAGTTTATTAAAACAAACAAAACGCGGATTGATATGAGTACACCATCGTGTACATATTTTTTTTCTATTTACTTATCCCGATAACAGATTATGAGCAAAGAGAAACGAAAACGTATAAATCAATTCCATATACTCTCGCGTTCTCGAAATGTAAACAAATATAGAAAGTTATCATCACTTATGTGTTTACACAGACGTGGTAAACAATAGTAAACCTAGAATCGGTGTGCCATGGTTTTAAAATAGATTAAGGTGAATAACAAATGGTAGCTATTCTGGTTACTGGAATAATTAATTTTAAATCGAACTTTTATTTTCATTCCTATCCATATGTGTGTGGAAAATATGTTGGTAAGGTACGTTAACCCAATGGATGGGGAAATTAAAAAACAAACGAAAAACGTGACTCTTACCTAACGCGACAACATCTTATAAATTTAAAACACGTTTTCCATCTCCAATAAATATACGGAAATAAATTCGGAAAATCTATCGAAATAATGAACTAATGGCGTTTATACTGTGAGCTGCATGTTTGAACATGATATTATTTTGTGCGTGTGTATAGATTTCCAGGGACTAGCGTCCGTAAAGATACTAAAGGAAAAGGATTATCGTGTATAAAAATCAAAAAATATTTTGTACTTTTCTAGGAAATTAATAATTTCCTGTAACGGATGAAGTGGAAAATTAGTTTTAGCTTAATTTTTTTTAAAAAAAAACGAAATTGGGAAATGTTATGATTTGCAAAACTGTACGATCATCGTAAATAAATTTAAGATGAAACTTTATTGAATGCAAAATGAAATGATGTTACTCGTTAATTGGTAACATTTCTATTAGAGGGGTTGATGCTAATTTTCTGACTTTTTCTTGGTCAATCATAATTTTCGGTTGCATGATTTCCACCTTCCAATGATTTAAAATCAGCTGCAATTTTGATAGTTTATAACCTTTGGGCAATATTTTTGGAATCATATCGAGGGACGATAATTTGTTAGTTTTCCTTCAACTCTTAGCAGGTTATGTTTCCGTCGCTAAATGGATTTAGTTCTATTACTGTGCTGTCCTTTGATCCCTGATTGCTTTGATGACCGATAGTTCTTGTGTAATATTTTTTAGTCTTCTATATCTCTTTTGTAGCTGTCGTAGCTTTGTAACTGAGCCTTAAGCCTACTTCTGTCCTATATTAAACGACGGTTAATAATAAAACTGTAAAATTTATTTCACAACACGAAAATTTCTTATTCAATTACCGTTAGTCCATTGAAATTATACAAAACGTGAAATGAATCATTTCACGTTTTCCATGGGTAACTAGATCGGTAATCGACCGATTTTATTCCAATGTAGTCCAAGTTTTAACATTGAAATTGTTTTACAGCTCGCTTTCAGTGGTTTTGAGTCACAAAAAAGCAACACTGTAGAAACTTACAATATCTCAAAATTCGCATAAGCTGTAAAATTACCATAATCTAATGTTTTATAGCCAAAATTATTGGCTATGTCTTGCAGCAAAAAAAAAAACAAATATCTAAAGTTTCTGAGATGAACTTATTTTTGTGATCACGATTACGTATTTTTTCAGTTTAACGGTTATTTCATTTAACTTTGGTGTTAAATAATTATTTTTATTTTATCTGTAATTTACATACATTTTAGAGTTTTGTGTGTATTGATCGGTTATTTCATCAATGTTAATTCTGTACTTGCTGAAGTTGGTGATGGTAGTGCACCCATACATCAGGCCAACAATTTTAATGTTTGCTGATCAAAGGTTGATCAGTAAGTGATCAACCTTTGAACAGCAAACATTAAAATTTTTATATTACTGTGAAAAAATAAAATTAATGTAAAGTGCAGTGTAATCAATTTGCAATATCAATATAAATTTCAAAACAACTGAACTAATAAGTGTAAAAGTGCAGTGTTAACAAAAATTGTGAACATTATAAAATGCTAATGACTTAGTTTTTAAGGGCATTGTACATTAAAATGACTGAGTTTGCTAAAAATTCAAAAACTCAACGAACTTCGCCAGGTAGTTCGTTTCATGCGACACAATTTGATTGTGATTTAAAATCAATAGAAATGTCGTCCCAAATGTCAAAAAAAAATTCACCGTCGTCGCCAAAAAAAAGAATACCACTAACATCGCAACTTATGTCAGAATCGGAACCATCAAACGATTCTAGTATTTCAAATGTCCTGCCGCCTTCCTTATCTATGCTTGGTTATGAAGAAGGATGGACAACACCTAGCAAAAGGGGTACAGGCACGAGTCCTCTATCACCTATCAATAGACGCAAGCAAATGAAAATCAACGACTATTGGTTAGCTCAACCTACAGTGCCTTTATCGACACAGTTTAATTGTTTGTCCGAGGAGAAAGAAGACACACCACCACCAAAAATAATATTAGCGCCTTCAATATCTGTGTCTGGTGTAGAAGAAATCAATCCTTTGACTGTCTTGTTAAAGGAATAAAAGACAAATTTGACCTAAAAATAATTGGAACTAGCCAGGTTAAATTTCTGGTAAAAGATGCTGAGACTTACCCAGCCGTCATTAAAGCTCTAGCGGAACGAAACACCGAATTCCATTCGTTCCAACAAAGGGAGAACAAAACCTACCAGGTAGTCATACGAAACTTACATCCGTCTATTAACACTGACGAATTAAAAAGTGAGTTAATTGGCTTGGGCCACGACGTTGTAAATATCTGCAACATGAGGTAAAGTGGTACGAAAAAACCACTCCCACTCTTTAAAGTCGAGCTACGAATGAATGAAACTTATAAAGACATACATTGAATCAGTAATTGATACACTCAGTTGTGCAGATCGAAAAACCGCATGTGAAGCGAGAAGTGGTGCAATGCACTACTTGCCAAAGGTACGGGCATACTAAAACGTACTGCAATCATCGACCAAGATGTGTGGAATGTACAGGAGAACATTTGACAATTGATTGTGACAAGAAAAAGTGGGGTACAGGGGTCAAATTCGTGCTCTGTAATGGTAGTCATCCAGCCAACTATAGGGGTTGCAGCGTTTACCAAGAGGTACAAAAACGCAGATTTCCCCCTCTAAGAGAAAAAAGAGTGGAGAAGTCGCAGCCATCCAATCCGAATCCATCGTTTGTAAATCAAAATCCATCTTATCAGCTAGTAAGTGGAACAACATATGCGCAGAAACTCAAAGATTCAATTAAAAATCAAACTTCGGATGGAAATCATACCAAAGAAAATCAGCTAACGGAAAATTCAAAAACTCATAACCAACAGCCTGAGCAGTCTTCCACACAACGGTTGAAAAATATGATGGAAAAATTAATGGTCAAAATGGATACCATCCTGAACCTTCTAATCACCGTTGTATTTAAATCATTTAATGTCCAGAACCCTTAAATTAGCATTCTGGAATGCCAATGGCTTGTCACAACATGGACAAAAAGTAAAAAGTTTTTTTTGATAGATAAAGAAATTGAAGTCATGCTAATATCCACCACGCATAACACCTTCAGAAGTTGTCTGAAAATACCAAGATACACCATTTATGACACAAACCATCCTGATGGAACAGTACATGGTGGCACTGCAGTTATAATCAAAAACATAATTAAACACCATGAAATAAAAAAGTATGAGAAGGAGCATCTACAAGCAACTACTGTGGTAATAGAAGATTGGCTAGGCCTATAACAATTTCGACCATCTATTGCACACCAAAATATGCAATAAAAATGGAACAATTTGATCATTTTATACATCTTTGGGTCATCGCTTTATAGCAGTAGGTGATTATAACGCAAAACACCAAGAGTGGGGATCAAGATTGGCTACAACGAGAGGCCGAGCGTTACTTAATTCAATTCAAAAAAATAAGCTTAATCATGTGTCAACCGGTGAACCTACCTACTGGCCTAGTGATAGAAGAAAGATTCCAGACGTCATAGATTTCTGCGTCACCAAAGGAATCGCAAGTAATTACATTAAAGCGATGCCATGTTTAGACTTATCATCGGACCACTCCCCTGTTTTAATCACACTGGCTACAAAGATAAAGAACATGCAGAAACAACCGATATTAAGCAACAAAATAACAGACTGGAACCAATTCAGATCAAATTAAAGACGGAGTATGATATAGATCAAGCAGTGGAACATCTCAATGAATGTATTCAGTCGGCAGCTTGGAAGTCCACACCAGTAAAAAATGAGAAAGAAAAGAATGGAGAATGTTCAAATCTTGTCAAGAAAACGATTAGGGACAAAACAAAACTAAGACAGCAATGGCAACGATATAGACTAACAGAAGATAAAAGCAAGTTAAACAAGGCGGTCAAACAGTTAAAGAAACTGTTGCTCAATGAAAAAGATCAGTCAATTCAAGAATATTTGTCGCGATCCTCACCAACAGGAAACACGGATTATTCACTATGGAAAGCGACTAAGAAGCTGAAACAACCACATTATATTCCGCCATTACGTAAAAGTAACGGTCAGTGGGCAAGAAATAATGAAGAAAAGGCTGATGTATTTGCAGACCATTTCAAAAGAGTATTTCAACCATACCCATCAGAAACTACGGACGAAGAGAACAACAATATTCAAATGCATTTAGAATTGCCATTTAAACTGAATCATCCAATCACGAAGTTTTCTATCTTTGAAGTAAAAACTGCAATACAGAGAGAGTTAAATCCTAAGAAGGCGCCAGGATATGATCTTATCACAGGAAAGGTTTTGCAAGAGCTACCAGAAAAGGGTATTCGATTTCTTACCTATTTATTCAACGCAGTACTTAAAACTGGATACTTCCCAATACAATGGAAGGTTTCACAAAAAATACTTATACCAAAACCAGACAAGCCTCCAGAAGAAGTAACGTCCTACAGACCTATAAGCTTGCTACCAATAATGTCTAAAGCCTATATTGCTGGAAAAGAAGCTGATTCCAGACCATCAGTTTGGATTTAGGCCAGAGCACTCAACAATTGAACAAGTACATAGAATAGTTCAAGTAATTCAAGAAGCTCTGGAAGAAAAAAGATTTTGTTCTTCTGTATTTATGGACATAGCGCAAGCTTTTGATAAGGTGTGGCATGTGGAATTACAATACAAAATGAAGCAATGCTTACCTCTTGACTTCTATAGAATATTAACATCGTATTTAAATGACAGATATTTTATTATAAAACATCAGGATGTTTATACAAAAGTCCGTCCAATTAAATCTAGTATACCACAGAATAGCGTGATTGGCCCGATATTATATCAGCTACATACTGCAGACTTACCTACAAGTAAACAAGTAACTGTCGCAACATTTGCAGACGACACAGCAGTGCTCTCATCACACGAAGATCCCATCAAAGCGACAAAAGTGTTGCAGGAGAATATTAACAGTATTCAAGTATGGATAAAAAAATGGCGAATTAAAGTTAATAAAGCTAAGTTTAAATATGTTACCTTCACGATGCGAAGAGGAATATGCCCACCTGAATATACCTCAAACTGTTGATGTAAAATATTAAGGTATTCACCTCGACAAATGTCTAACATGGCGTTAACATATATGGCCAAAAAGAAAGCAGTTGGGAATAAAACTGTCAAAAATGTCTTGGCTCATATGCAGAAAATCAAGTTTAACGATTAAAAATAAACTACTGCTTTATAAAATGATAATAAAACCTATCTAGGCATATGGTATACAGCTGTGGGGAACGGCCCGCAACTCAAATTTGGACATTCTTCAGCGGTTCCAATCTAAACTTTTAAGAATCATAGTAGATGCCCCATAGTTCGTATCAAACGGTATAATTCACAGAGACCTGCAGGTCCCATCAATACGGGAAGAAATTAGGAATTCCAGTGCCAGTTATCACTCAAGATTGACAATTCATCCAAACGAACTAGTGAACAAACCACGACGAGAGAAAGATTGAAACGCCACAAAATTTTTGATTTGATCAATGGATAAAAATACTATAATCATGACAATGTAAAAAGACACAAAATTTACTAAATGTCTCTTAAGCAGATAGATTGTGAAATAAAAGAAAACAAAAAAAAATACATCAGGCCCTCCGTTTTTCGTGGTACTCGACTTTTGCCTTTAATTCTAAAGTAACTTTCTAAATTTTATCGTCATTGTAAGAAATCCAGATTACTCTAATGAACAATGGTAATATTCCAATTATATAATGCAGTACCGATCAATAAGCAAACAGAAACTTCATGGTAATGTTAGATATTGGTAACTGTAATCCTTTGGAGTTAAAGTAGTTTTGCATGAAGGTAGGTTATTCTCTTTAATTAATTCCCAATCGCCTATCTGATATTTTCTTTACTGGTTTTCCATTTATACCTTTGTTGTATAGATTATTGAGATAATATTTATAAAATATTTTCAGAAGCTTCGTGCTTGATGTTCTAATTGTTGCCATCTAGATTCTAGATAAAAGAGAGGTAGTGATATCTCCAAGGTCGTTGTCAGGTACGAATACTAATCAATACTAATCATCATCTGATATTGAGTAAATGGGTCGTGAATTTAATATTCCTTCAATCTGACACAATAATGAGCTCATTTCTTCAAAGGTTATAGATGACAGTTTTCCATTACTCATCGATTCGAATGCGTTTTAAGCAATGTTTTACCACAATCCACAAAAATGAGAAGTAGGAGGTGGAATTTGATGCCAATTAATTTCGTGGTAGTTGCAAAATTCTTTAATTACAGATTCGTTATTTTTGAATTCTATATTTGTATACTTTGGAGCTTCCTATTTTTCTCTTGCAGCTTCTTGTTGACTCCAACGAAATTTGTATCATTATTCTGTTCAGCGCTGCAATGAACGCATCTGTGTTAAGCTCCATTATTGCTTCGATATGTATCACCTTTGTAACCAAACAAACAAAAATTGCGATAGAGACGTAACCATTTTTGCGCCAAGACCTCTCTTAGTGGCTAAAATAATAGGTCCAGCATAATATATTCCAGTATTGCTAAAAGATCTCACTAGAGTCACATGCCAGAATAATATTTGAACAATTGTATATTTTGCTTACCAAAATGTGGTTAACCACGGATCTCGAGACTTTAAGACCTAACACCTCGTTCCATAAATAAAAATATTTGTTCCATAAATAAAGCATCTGAATTACTTGCATCTGAGAAAAACGGCATATTCACATGCGAATACGCGGTAATCGAACATCGCTATTACTCATACAGTTTAAGTTTGACATGCAAAAAAGATTTCTTTGATTATCCAGTAATTGCTAAAGCCACGGTATTAAGGTTGACGTATGGCTCTCTATGCGGCCACTTTGGAATCAACCCAATCCTGGTTTATAAGCTTTATTTGTATCTTAATGTTCTCTATAGGATCGCTAAACAGATTTTAATAGAGAAAATTTTAGTTAGGATTTGTGAGATTCGATTCATTTTTCGCTGTAAAATCCTTGTATCCGCCATTATGTGAGATAAAATAAAACTCAGATTCAATAAGCGGAAACATGTTGTGCATTCTATACTAAGGCAGTTTTTTTGGTCAATAAACCTAAACCAAAATTTTGCCAAGTCACTCCATCACAGTTAGCTGTTAGTTTTTATGAGGTAATAAGGAGATTAAAGGTTTCTAATGAGGATGCGGAAGGTCGCGATCCATGGTTGATTTGTATTATTCTAGAAGAATTGGCCAACGACGCGAAAGAGGCTTGGGATCATGAAACAGCTGAGGTGAATTTCCCTACGTTAAATCAATTGTTGAGTTTCTTGAACAAAAAAAGTGATCCTTTCTAAAAGCCTAGGGGCCTTTTATTTTCGGTCAATCTATCTCTAGAGAAAAACCTAGAACCAACAAAGCGACAAGACATCTCAGAATAATCAAGGGTTTTTGATCCCATTTGTTAGTTATTTCCTTAGATTATTGTAATGAAAATAAATTTTCCAAAACCAATATGGTTAATGAAATTAGGCTAGGATCACATTTCAAATATCAATAAAAGATTTGAAATGAAATAAAGCTGTTGGCGAAGTAGAGACACACGGGTTTTCAGAAGCCAGAGCAAAGGTATCATGCTATAATGGCGTAGTTACGACGAATTTAGTTGCATTCAAAACCAAGGTGGCACCCACTCAGCAAATATTACTTCCTAGACTCAAGTTGTGTGAAGCACACTTATGCCAGGCTATGGCTAACAACCCATCCTGTGAGATGGAAGACTTTTGTGGCAAATCGCAGTTCAGAGATAGCAAACCAATTACAGCAACAATATTGGAATCACGTGCGATCTGAACACAACCAAGCAGATATCGCATCTAGAGGGGTAATTCTTTCAAAATAAGTTACTTTAAGGTAATGGTGGTATCGTCCTAAGTTAAACCGATTGCAAATTTTAAATCAAACACACACATATACATGTATAGAATCCACTTCAGCTTTTACCGAATGACCTTTCGTAACGAGTTAAGGAATTTCATAGAATTATTATTCCAAAATGTTTTCCAAAAGAGTAAAAAGTGCTCATCCACAGACAAGACTACTTCCCGCCAAGATTTAATTTAACAAACCGCTTATCCTTTTAAGCTTGATCGTGATTCCATCTTTTAGTGTAAATACACATTTTAATTTATTCCACGAGTTTTAGATCGAGATAATTAATTAAATATTTTATACGACGTCTGTCGGTGGTTGTTAAATTTTACAGACACTCTTACCCTACTAATAATTTGGAATTCCCAAAAATATTAAGGTGCGCACATTTTTAGAATATAATTAATCCCCCTAGCTCAAAACAATCGACTAATTGCATTCTCTCACATAATTCACGAACATTTAAATTTGTTTACCTAACCAAACCTGGCCATTTTTATAACCAAAAAAATTTTTTTATTGATTTTAGTATTAAAATCAAATTTTTTGGGTAACAACATGTATGATGGGAGGATGCGTGATTTGAATTTATAATCCGCAATGAATATTTGAAGAATGAACCCTATGAGCTTCTCTATACACAAAATAATCTTCATGA
This sequence comes from Tipula confusa, assembly GCA_963556175.1. Taxonomy (NCBI): domain Eukaryota; kingdom Metazoa; phylum Arthropoda; class Insecta; order Diptera; family Tipulidae; genus Tipula; species Tipula confusa. The sequence goes on along the minus strand of OY744477.1, from coordinate 12,332,975 downwards.
ACTCCTTTGAGACTCATAAAATATTACTGATGCTGTGTGTCTTAAGGCTATTTTTTTTGTTAATTTAAGACGATACGAAATATAAATGTATGCCATAGAGAACGTTATACGCCCATATCGCACATATCGAATATTCAGCTACACACTGTATACGCTTCGAATGCGTCTTACATAATATAAAGATATTATTGTCTTATTTAATATTTTTAATTTATTTATTTTTTTTTAATTAAAAGATAAATAATCGTAAAAATTAATCATCTTCGTTTAATTAACGGAGACAATTTGTCTTTTATTAGTTTACTGATCTAAATAAAAAAAAATTCCTGTATAGTTCGGTTTATAGTACCTTGATGTCGGTTTCGAAGGACACGATTAATTTATAAAATTAATGTACCATTAAAAATGTTCCCCCTACCTTCGTAATTTTACGTGCTTTAAGTAATTAAATTTATTTTTTGTTTTACTTTACCGGGTGTGATCCATTTACGAGTTTTTAGCCCTATTTGAATATGTTTTTTAAGTTCCCTTAGAGAAAACTTCTAAATACACAGGGCTGCACTCATGTATAGTTATTATGAAAAACTGTATTTGAGCACCGCTAGCATTTTCAAACAGCATGATTTAAGAAACATGCTGCTCAATTCTTACTATATTAAACTTCCTGTATTGTTTGCATACTTATTGTTTGCTTTATCACTACAAAGCATGTATTTCGAAACATTGCTGCAGCCCTTTGCAATATGACCCCAAACTCCTACATTGTTGAGCTTGGTGACCGTATTTGAGTGATTTAAAATATTTTAAAGGCTCGTTTATTTCTCAAATTGAGCAAATCATTCAACTAATCCTTATTTTCCCTTTATCTGCTAGTTAGCTTTCAAATCTAACTACTGCCATTTGTGTTCCCCGATTAAAACCTTTTAGCGTTTTTATTAAGGCAATACCTTTTGTTTATTTGACCAGCGATTCACGAGCTTGAAGTTTGTCGTCCTGTGTGGTCACTACACTTAAGTCGAACCATGCTTTTTACTATTCTTCACATTTTTTAACAGGTTGGTTATCTGCTTTCTAACCATCTAGTTGAGGACCAATTCTCAGAACTTGACCCAAATTTGGCCGCTCTTTGATTAGCTGAACTTAACAAACTTTTAACAGTTTTTGCTTTGGCAGCCAAGTTTCTCACTGCTGGAACGTTGCGGTCGTTACATTTTGATAACTGGGCGATTTTTACATTGCGGGCTCACCCTTTAAAGCCGCTGGTAGTCGGGTTCTACCCTACTACGTAAATCCCTACATCGTAATTTTATCGTAGCTCTTTTACATTACATAGTTTTTTAGAGGAGTGCCTTCCCCTAGTATTTTAAACCTAACTAGGTATTTTTCCGGCCTCTAACATTAGAAGCAGACGGCATTTTATTCCCCACCACAATCCAGTTAGAAGTTTCCTCTATCCGTTACCCGTAAACGCGGCCAATAGAATACGTCCAACTCTTCACGGGTTGGTACTGGGTGCATTAGCGCTTTTCCAATAATAGTTTTGGGACTTCATCTTCTTTTCAGTAGTTCAAGTTGGGAATAAGTTCTCCCGTCGCTTTCACTTGTGTGGAAATTAGCTTTTGCCCTTTTTAAGCGTTAAAGTTGAAAGTTGCATATAGCGGATGGAAAAATCATTGATTTCCACTTGATGTTACGATTAAAGAGTTGATAATAATTCTATCACTCAAATTTGGTTCGAATTTAGCGTAATGACGACCGTCAAATACTTGCACCGTTTCAACGATATTAACACGCATATCAACATGTCAATTCAATTCCCGGCCATATATGGTGACAACATTTATGTGTTATGTATTTGTGTTTCGTCTTCTAAAATCGTGAGAAAATCACAAAAAAAAATTGTCTCAATTCTAAATCGCATATATGAATAATTAATACTGCAACAACAATTAAGAAAACTAAGTGTAAAACTATATATAATTACATAACGATTAATTGTAATTGTAAATTATGATTTATTGCTTCAACAACTTAAGTAAAATATTCTTCATCACATATTTTCTACTTCACTATATGGAGACCTTAAAATAAATTTAAGCGTTTTGTAGTCATTCAGACTCTGTATGTTTTATCTACTTTTTATGTTAAACTCATAAATAATGGATTTTAGTGATTTTTTTATATTTATTAGCTATAAATTTATGTTCTCTGTATATATGAATTATTTATGTTGCACAAAAAAATATTTTACGAATTAATTACAATTTTAATGTTGATAATTGTATTGCGAATTGAAACGTCGAACATATTTAAACCGTGCAGTTTGATTGATTATCTAAATCAGTAATTACTTAACTGTTTAAAAGTTAAAAGTACAATCGGATGAAATTTGCCCATGATAATCTATCCTAACTTTTCAGAACTGTCGAATGTAAAAAAACAATCAAGAAGCCGTTTAAATTATAAAAAGTGTATAGTACTCACTGTTATGTTACAATACTAATATGATTTAAGACGATCAAACATTTATTGTGGCGTATCCGATATTAGATGTATTCCCGAAACATTTCATTCTCGAACAACAACGCTCCTATAGATTCTCCGATCTCAGATTATTCATAATTGAAAAAGATGTACCCTCTAGTTGCGAGATTTTTTTATACTGTAAATCATTTCATTATGGAAATTAAACAAAAAATAAAACAAAAGTACAATCATCGTAACATGTCATGAACATGATACATTTAAATCAGACTACTTCGATGAATCTTTTATTTTTATTTTGTTTTTAAGAATATAACGGGTTTCCATTAAATTTGAAATTTAAATCGGTATGCCATGGATTTACCCCACCAAAACTAGAATTATTTAAATAAACGTAGTTTACTAATCGATATGTTTTATCGTTTCGTTAACGACGTTTATACACCACTTTATCGATTAAGCCACCTGTTATAACAATAAAACAATTTTTAAATCAACTTTAAATTAAAGTCGAAAACAAATTAAATTTTAAATGGATGCGAGTGTACAATAATTTATAATTGTTTTTGTATACTTAAAAGATGTAAACAAGACAACAACAATAAATTTTAACGATACATTCATCATATTCATTAGTACAGTAATTAAAAAATAACTAAATACATTTTGATAACAAGCTAAGTAAATCACATAATTAAATATAGTAAAAACAAGCAAATAATGTATTATACACACACACCTGGATTCCTTTGGCCAGTAAATTACTAATTACCAAGCTCGAAATACGTATATGATAATTAAATAACCCGCTGAGTTAATTATGTAATTTTGTAATACAAGGCATACCATAAATATTTTTAAAACACCTGAGACCATAAAATTTTATGTATACGAGCATAATAATATATATAAGTGACATACTGCAAAAAGTATTGATACAGAATACTAATTAAAATTAATTTTTTTTTTTTTTTTGTGTTTTTAATTTCAAATTAAAATCATTTTATTTTATGCCAATTTTATATAAATTTATGTTCAATCATGTCACCAATCAATTTCAGGTGGAATTTTCGATATTGATATGTTGACATTTTTTTTATGTTTCGCATAATGACTATGAATAGACGCTGTGCGGACTGGGTTAAAGCTAACTTAATGCACGGTATGATTGATCATTATCACCATTGATCGTAATTTGTTTTATACAACTTAATGGCAGTTAAATGATGTAACATTAAACAAATGCACGATCGTGGCCGATGATAATCACAATTGCATGTTTTGTTTATTTGTTTTGTTTTTGAGTATACTCGATCTTCGATTAGAGATGGTGGCGCTTAAAGTGAGAACTTTTTATTTGATTTTAAAGTCGCATGTAGTTAAAACGAAATCATTCCAATAGGCTTTGTGAGCACTTTTTAACCAAAATTACGGAGAAGTTTTAAGCAAATAAAACAACCAGCCGTCAAGTATTTTAAGTTTAAATTTCAGCCAGTAAGATCATGATCAAGAAGTATTAAAACGCGATCGCAGACGATACTCTGATACCAAAATAACTTTTAGGGACTCCTAATATACAATAACTAGTTGGAAGCAACAAAATATATGGTGACTTAAAATGATTTAAAGTGATTCTTCTAAAATGAATTGACTGAACTGTTCGAATTACCATAAGCGCAAGTTTTAAAAATGATGAACTGAACTGCAAGACAAAGCAAAACCATTAGGATTGACATGATAGTCGATGATAATCAGTGGAGACTTTAACGGGAAATATACAACATTAAACTAGCAAACTAATGAAGACGAGATTTCCATAAGAAAAACGTGGATAAGGCACCGTCCTAATCTGCATCTCCGTAGATACACTTCGGGCTTGTTCTTTTCCTCAATTTGCACGTATTCTGCAATTGCAAGTATTCTACAAAGTAGTCATATTTGCTCTGGAAGTACATCCAGGTATTAATTTATTTCTCCAGCGTGTCATTCTATCCACCTATATAGGCATATTACCACATAAACCTATGCAATTGTGTACCAAATGCTTCTTCCACAGAAGTCGTTCAACTGCTTTGGCCTATCGCCACTAAAACAAAAGAGTGGCGCCATCTGACATCTTCGTTTTAGTGACTCCGTCGTACATGACATTCCAAAGGTGAGGCCTACCTCCTGGATTGCAGTAGTCAATTTAGGTTTTAAAAGTCCGAGATTCTAGGTCTCTCTCACCCTTGCTTACCACCAACAGCCTTTACTCCTTCAATTTTTAGCGGAATATTCCCTCTTGCAAGGACTTATTAATATATAATTTAGCAAAGCTTCAGGATTGGTTACAGTAGTTATTTTTCCTCGGTCGGTAGTCCATTCAAACCAGGTGCTTTTCTGAGGCAGGTCATCAATTTCCACAACATGTTTTCATTTTTTGCTCTATGGATGAGTAGAAAACAGGGTGTCAATAATACTTTATGCATCTTTGGCACTCATCAATGGGCTTGGAGCCAGTTTGTAAATCTCCTTTATGACCCATTTATAAGATTCAACCTCTGATGTTAGCTGCTTTCAGTTTTAGTATACCTGATTATATTTCCCCTCTTCGTCTCATCCTCGTAGACCTTTTTTTTTTTTTTTTTTTTTTTTTTTTGATTGAGAGACCGTATTATGCTCAGCGATTTTGTCTGTCCACCAATATGTGAGATTTTTATTTCCATGTAGTATTATTCCGGGGCATTGATGCTTCACATGCTCTGCGGGTTAATCCCATCTTAGCGAAGTCTATTGAGCCAGTGATATCATTTTTTGTTCCAGGCACTTATTTCCCTCTATCAATATCGCTTAGAACACTTCTTTATCCATTTTAGCGGCATTTCATCTGGGTGGCTAGTTTACCGTGCTGGTGGATAGGCTATTCAGAATATCGTAGATGTTGGTAGATGTATTGGACGTTACAGCCCTCAAAGTCCTAAATGACTCGCCATTACATCAGTTGCGGTGTGACACTCTCAGACAACATGGTGATATCAGTTATGGATTCGGTATATCCTAGTTTCTAGAATATTCTGTGTATTACCTTCATTTATGCCCTAATTTCTCTGCCATCTAGCAGGTCCACGTTGACCTTCGTTTTAAGTTGCTCAAGATCACTTGCCAGCCGACATCGGTTGTGGTTTGCTTGCTTAACTCTCAACGCCATCTTATGTTATTTTTAGCCACATCAAGTATTTTACAAAACAAGCCACTTGATCCCGCAACGTGCTTGATCGTTTCCGGTGTTAGATTTCCTTCAAAGTAAAGGAGTATTGGCCTGGTTCTCCACAATACATTCACATTCCTGGTACTCTTCTCTCTGTTGCTCTGCAATTTGAATGAGTATGACCTTACCTAAAACATCTGAAGCAACCTTATTTTCATTCTGCAGTTTCCTTGCCAGTTTGAACCTTATGCTGTTTACATTCAAGAGTGTTTACATTTAAGCTCTAAGTTTGACTTTAACGTTCTATCTCGTGTCTTCTTAATATGTAGGCCTTCTTAATATGTTCTGGCATATGGTATGTCCAGGTATCATGCAGTCCAGGTCCTAACTTCGACTGTGATTTTCTGTTCCAGACTATTTTCGCTAGCTTTATTCCAGACAATATCTATGAGAGTGTCACTAAATACTTGTTTACGTTCACTTTTATAGCACAATGCCAGGAGTATATTTCCCGTTTTGGTTTATCGTTCCACACTTATTTTGACCTTATTCTCCTCTCGGTATGCCTTGCTTTTTATTTTTTATAATTTTCCACATTAGTTTGCCTTTGCTCAATTTTATTATTTAAGCATCTAGAAGTTTTCTAACCCGTTTCCGTCTAGACTTCCACTTCCAGTTCCACCCTTCCTGATTTGATTTTGTCTTTTTTTCTCCGTTTCTCGTTAAAACTAGAAGTTGTTTGTTTCTTTTTGGTGTTCACCAGAGTAGCCGATTCCATATTGTTCTTCACTGATGTAACTGAGTCCATTATTATGTACATAGAGAACTTTTGCATCTTCTTTTGAGCATGGGGAGTATGTCTATATTCAAGGTTCTTTTGTTTCTCCGTTATCGTTTTCATTTCTGCAAAAAAAATTTTATAAGCCTGCAACTGTTCTTCGTGTTCTATATTCTGCTGCTCTATACTTGTAGCATTGTCTCCTTTTGCAGATTCTGCAATTCCCCAAAATATACCACGCATTCAACAATGATTAAAATAAAATCACATTGGGATGAACAGCTTAGTATCGTTTTGACAACTAAATCAGGATAGGAAGAGATGGCCTCTTTCGTTTTCTATACTTTAACTCAGGTCATGTAAATCACTAAATCTTCTTAAATAATACCTTCAGATAAAATATCAGTTAAATTTATATAAATCATACAGTCTATCGTGACAACAGTTCATAATATGGCAGAAAATAAATTTAATTTCGATCGAAATTTGTGCTAGTGATTATCAATTTGTCTATATTTATGCTGCTAATGTTTATTATATGGTTACAATATTTTTAGCATGATTTATTTGAGCTTGTGCGGTTAAAAATACATGCACGCAAATATATTCACCTGTGGCTTTTCTGTTGTTTGATCGATACAAAAAATTGTAGTTGCCAATTTTAAAAAATTTGTCGTAGATAAATATTGCAGACAGCAATAATATTTTATCAAAAATATTGAGCTTGAAACATTGTTCGGCAATGCAGAACGATTATAGAGTTAAGATATACCTCTAGAAACCATAAAAGATTTAAATGTTTTAACCATATTTGATAAGGTTTAGAAAAATGCCGCTGCACTTCAAATTCAAGTAAAACCCGTTATATTCTTAAAAACAAAACAAAAATAAAATAAAAATCATCGAAGTAGTGTTTGATTTAAATATACATATCATGTTCATGACATGTTGCGTTGTACTTTTGTTTTCGTTTTTTTAATTTAATTGCTTTAACAAAATGATGTGCAGTCTACAAAGGAACAGCTCGCAGCTATGGAGTAGTGTTTTTATATAAGTAGTTTTTGCCATTGTTTAAAATATCATTATATAATGAATAAATCATCGAAAGCACATACTAGTTTAAGCGATTACCTTGAACCATATTATTATTGCTACATAATATAGTGAGTACAATAAATTATTTATAATTTAAGCGTATTTCTAAATTTATATAGACTAAGGTGCTGATAGAGTTTATAGCATTGAACAAGCTAGACAGAGAAACTAGATCTCTTTGGGTAATAAGGTAGAAAATTACTTTCCTTAGAAAGCACATTTCTAGGATGTCCAATACGCAACCAACATGTAAGTTGACACGAGACTTAATTATAATTACACGCATGAACATTGCAGATGCTTCGTCCTGACAATATTCTAGATGTTTCAGATTCAAAATATTACATCAATTCTGATAACCGGAGACGCTAGCTTCAAAATTGTTCGAGCAAAGGAAAAATACAGAAATGGTAAAAGCTGTCGAATCACTATAATCCTTCTAGTTAAATTTAATGAAGCCCAGCAAAATGTATGATTTAAAATAATGGTATTGACATATCTGGTAAATATAGCATCGGATGTGAAGATCACACTTGTTTACGTTTTGGAAAAAGAACGTCACATGGAAAAAGAAAGGTTGGAAGGCTAGCAATGACATGGAAGAGAACGATGCTAGCAGAGGCAAAACACCTAGGAAAGTCATGGGCGGAAATTAAAGCAATAGTCCCAAATAGAGTAAGATGATTCAGAATGGTAGACGCCCTATGCTCCTAAATTGGAGATAAAGGAAGAAAAAATTGAGTGCTATTAGTTTGATATCTTTAGCCATATTTGTCCAGTAAACATATCTCTATATTGCTCTTAAGTTTTGGATATACCAAGATGTACGGAAAACGGCGTATAATGTGCTTGTTGTATTATCTGTATTTTAAAATAATGCGGTATGATCAATTTCCAAGCTGGTAAATCTTTATCGATCGCTTGACGACCATAAGAGTGACAAATTAGAATTTAAACAGTAATCCTCGTATGTCAAAAATTCTGGTCCTTTTATATTAACGTATCAGGTACCATATTTTGCCAACCCTTTCGCATTTGAATTTCAAAATCAAATCGCTGAAGCTTTAAGCTCCATCGAGCCAATCTTCCTAAAAGGACCTTTTAAGACATCAATCACTGAAAGCTAGCAGGATCTGTAATAATTGCAAAATTAAATCTCTCAACATAACCTCAAAACTTCTTAATACTCACAATAACAGCATAACACTCAAGCTCCGTTCCTGAATGATTTCTTGGTTTGTTATAGTTTCATGGAAATATAGGCTATAGCAACCTTGTGACTCTTGCCACAGTTTTTGAATAGTATGACACCTCCTTAACTGCAGTATGAGAACGATATGACGTGATATTACTGTGGTAACATTTTTGTATCTGTCCACAAAAAAATGTGCATGTCAGATTATTTTTAATATTTTATCCTTCGGCAGTCTATCTACGTATCAAATGTGAAAGTATTGTGTACCATCCGGTGCGACAAAATAAAAAATTCAACAAAACGATGACATCAATTTAGATTTACATATTGAGAAAGTCAAGGTTAACCAATTTTTTTTTATATTTTCCAATTTCCAAACCGGTAACAACCAAAACAAACAAGAGAAAAATAAATTTTCTAACGAGCTAAAGAAACGCACATCCAACAAAATCTAAATGTTTAAATATTCATTTTAAATATTTAATTTATGTAAATAGATTAGTTCACAGGTTCAAGGTCAAGACTGTTTATATGAATACGTGAGTAACATATATATTTTTATGATGATTGTTTAGATTTCCGCGCATCTACTTTTGTAAAATACAAATCACGCCTACAATTGCACAGTGCTAAATTATAAAATAAAAAACGGATGGATGCAATTACGGGGAAAAAACTGAATAATTTCAAATCAAGTTTCTGATTTAATGTACAAAATGTTTTCAAAAGATCAAGATATGAATTGACATGACTTGTAAAATATATATACAAATTAACATCATAATATTTCCCCCACAGAATTGGTATTCTGACCCAGAGCAGGCAACTAAATGATGAACCTGACGATCCTGAAGTCAATTATTTAGACGATCGATTCAAAATATAGGTACTTATGATCGCCGTTATGATCTCATAAAAAAATCAGTTCGTTAATTATAACAAAATAAATCGGCACCACTGTAAAGTTGAAATCGATATTATGTTTGATCATAATTGGCGGTCAAATAACAAATGAAAATCATATTTCGGCAAAAAATTTGTTTATTTCCATAAAATTTGACATTTTTGATCGTAACTATTTCTGTGACACAGACCATGCCAAATAAAATCTTTGGATACCTCCTATTTCGATTCGACGAACGATTACGGTACCCAACTGCACACTATATATTTTTCGGTACACAAGTGTAATTTGTTATCATTTATATGGTTAGTGATAAGATTGTTTGATTAAATTGCATTCGTAACGGTTTTAAAAAACATTTCAATCAAATTAGCACTCACTTCGACGATTTCCACTAAATCACGTGGACCATTCACTATAACATTTGTACTGCGTCGTCTCGTAAAAATTTTAAACTCTTCCTCTATGTTATTGTAATTAACATCGAATGTATACTCAAAATTTGGTTTCAACACATACGAATCGCCCAATATAATGATTTCGGTTGATGGGGCGAAATTTAAATTTAATTTCTCCACGTGGTTTGTGGTTAAATTACGTGCATTTATTCGTACCTCGAACATTGCCTCGTGAAATTTAATGCCATACCGTAGAGCGTACAGAACGGCATCACTGTTAACTTTAAATATTGTTTTCATTCGCCAACGTTGTAAAAAACGTCTTGTTTCGTACGGCCGCATATACGGTAATCGGCTTTCGGTTCCATCGCCAAATATTGATAGTAACACAGCGTCGTCCTCCAAAATTAAATCTGGATTTGTTTCGCGACATTCTCGAAATTCATTTACAGTCATAGCCGAAAATCGTATGAGTCTTAGAAATTTTCCGAAATGTGTACGACGCTGTTCAATCGGAATTTGATCTCGCACACAGGCCGCATTGATCCAGCGAACGAGCGCATTGAATAAATTTATTTCACGAACGCCACTGCCAACATCGTCAAATTTTAATATTGTTTCGAGAACATCCGGATGTATCAATGTAAATTGGTCACTTTGTAACACTAATCTTAGATAAAATTTGATTAAATCATGCGTATACCGCTTCGCCATTTTATATTTATTGACAACACAGTATTCGAACAATTTTAAATGATCGGCAATAGCGATCGACTTAATATTCACTAAAATCATTTCGAGTGTACTCACTTTATAGTGTACCGCTAATTTTAATAATCCAATTTTATTTTCGGCCGTTATGTCACAATCGTACGTGTACAGAAAACGTATGAATTGATAAAAAATCGAATATTCTGCGGCCTCGATCCGTATCATGTTTTGGGTGCCCATCGTTGGTTTCAATTGTTTTTGAAACACTGAACTTCGATTCATCAGCATCCATGAGTGTGCGAATAGAACACGATCGCCGAATAAAAATTGAACATCGGATAAAAATAGATCGTTGAATAGTGTTTCACTAACGTGGGTGGTCGATTCTTCGAGCGATGTGCCTGTTGTGATTTCTGCCATTATGCATATGCATACCGCAATCGAGTTAAATGTTTATGGACTGGTTTTGAAATTAATGTTGGACGCACAATTCGAAAATGTTTTGTTATCAGTACGTGATAAGACATGTTTATATTTAGTTTTATCAGGTTTGCCAGCTGTATACGAGTTTTATTTTTTTTTTCGGTTACACTGTAACCAGTGTTGTCGTTATATTGAACAGTCAGCAAAGAAAAAAATTGTGTACTTTACGATCGGACACAATCTCATGTTAGCTGTAGTACTTTATTTCAACGCAAAAAGGTTCGTAAACAACTTTCGCTGCTTTTTTTTCATCTTTCAACCAAACGTTACCCCAGCAAGAGCATTTAGTAATAGTCAACATTGCTTTTTGCTTAATTTTGCTATAAAAACATTGGGAATATTACTGATGAGCTTACCCGATAGTCCAGAAGGACCAATTTAATTTAATAATTATCCCGGGTATTTAAAAAATCTTTTTAACCAATGCTCTGCCAGAGAGCTGATATACGTGATGGTAAAAATGATGGTGTCAAACGGTTGAAGATTCAAAAATTATTAGAAATGTTTAATAAAATAATCAAATAGCTCTGAGCCAACCAGGTGGCATTAGCGCTGTTACTTAGCTGTTACTAGGTTGTACTAAGCATAGAAATATAAGGACATAGTATTTTAAATTAAAAACTGAGTGCTATTGTTATATATAGTGATATTGTTATGCATTTACGTGCTATCAGTCTGGCCAATCAAAATTGACAGAGTGATTGAATAGTGACAAAAGTAATCCCGAGTATATTTAAAGGAGTCATTTTTATCGTTTATCAGTTAGAGAAGAAGTTTCTTAGTTGATGAACGCTGGACGATTTGTAATATTTGTTATATCACCATCTAGCTTCCAGGATCGCCAAAAATATAATCTAAACTGGAAATAAATCAGGGGAAAGCTGGAGGTCTGACAAAAAGTGGAACATCGGCTAAACTTGGCAGCTAGAGTTTTTCGGCCTAAGTTAGATCGATGGTTAAATCAGGTCTTGATAACGGTGATTTTGCAAAAATAATTTGCTTGATATAACTAAATTGCTTACGAGGGGAATTCAATAATGACCATATATGACCTCGGTCAATACCTTGAAGTGTTTACTGTTTGTTTTAGCAATAACCTAAAACAAATTTTGACAAAACCAACTCTATCGTTTTTAATAAAAATGATGCTTAATTTTCAATATTAAATAAAAGAAATGGAAAAAACAATGACAAAATGGAAAACAAACGAAACAAAAACATTTTCGTTCAAATTTTGAAATTATTTGTCAAGTAACGTATAATTTGACGATAAAACGATTAACGTGCCATCTTTAGGTTTGTTCAGGAAGATTTGTTTAACGACAATATGTTGGTTTACTATTACTACGTTTCCATGATAGAGTTAACTCGATTTAACAGTTTCGTTGAGTTAATAACAACAATAATGTTATTATTAAAATTCTTTGGGTTAGCGAAACTGGAAGTGTTAATAAAAATATACTGTAATTTTTTCTTATATTATTTCCCAAACACTACGGACGTCAATTTTATTTTTGTTTATGTATTCATTTGTTAACCTTCTATAAACTCACTATTTTCGTTGAGTTAAAGTGAATTAATAAATTTAACGAAATCGGTTAACTTTGTTATGGAAACGTAGTATATGAAAAGTGCAACCGATTTCGGTGATAGTTTTATAAAGTATTTGATAACTTCAAAAAATTACATGGATATTGTTAAATTCCGTATTATTCGACATATTTTAGCTATCCGATTATCTGGATTATCCCGATTATCCGGCTAATCTGAATTTTTCAGATTAGAAATCTGTCGGTGCTGATTTTGCTCAAAGTTGGTGAAGCATCCAGCACCTGGGTAAATTGTTCAGTAAATTTTTCACCCGTATGGTTAGTTTTGATGCCATGTATTTCCTGGATTTTGGGAAGTTCATAATTAGTGGCTTAACTTCACGGCTTTACTTTACATTCCATCATGTTTTTCGGAATTTTTAAATTTTGGATTTGTGGCTTAACTGTATGGGTATGTTTTATCTGAATTATAGGAAATTTTCGTTTTACGAACTTCACGGTTATGATGGGCAGACGACTATCATGTATTATGTTGATTTTGAAAAATTTCGATTTTAGGCTAAACGGCCTTGATTGGTTCACAATATAGTTTATCTAGATTTTCGAAAATTGTTGATCAAATTTATATGTATCAAAATATCCAAAGAGAAGAAAAAGCGATGGTTTTGAACATTCAGAGAATATTGCATGAACATAACCGTTTTTTAAACTGCTTCTGAGAAAAAGAGGAAAATTTTACTAATTATAGTAAAACACCAGACCGTACACCAAGATAGAAACACTAGAGGCTAACATGTATAAATGATGTCGCAGCCATGGTTACAGTCAAGACACTTTCGCATATACATATACTTTCGCAGATGAAACAATCCTTAATTTTTTTGCATAAAAGTTGGTCAATCGATGTAATTTCTCTGAGGTTTCAGTTTAGCCAAATTGTCGCTTCAGTTTTGTAGACGATGATGATCTTTTTAATAATATTTTTAATAATGATTATCCCAAGACCTTAGGCCTATTAGCTCATCTTCTTATTTTTTAAAAATTCTAGAAAGACAGATAGAGGCTTACCTCAAAGGCTCAATCGAGCCTGCAAAGCTGTCAGCGTCTCAGCAAGCATATAGTAAAGGAAAATCGGTGGTAACTGCTCTCTATTCCCTCTTATCTCCTATAGAGAAATCCCTCGAATATAAGGAATTCTCTTTGGGGACCTTTTGTGATATTGAGGGTGCCTTTAATAATGTCAAACCAGAGGCGATCACACAAGCACTTTAAAATTTGGGGGTGGATGTGACACTTAGAAGCTGGATTGATCAAATGCTTAAAGGCAGGGTCATAACGGCGAATCTAGGTATATCATCCATCCGTTAATTTGTAAGTAGGGGTACACCGCAAGGTGGTGCATTATCACCCCTTCTTTGGAATTTGATCATAAATGGACTGTTACTAAACCTGGAAGGGACCGGCTTATACATATGATGTTGCTATTGGCGCTTTCGGTAAATATCCTTGTTTCCTCAGAGATGTTATGCAGAATGATCTTGACATTCTAACTCAATGGATCAATAGTTGTAGTCTTAGTGTTAACCCACTGAAGACTGAGTTGGTTCTTTTTTCCAGGAAGTACAAACTTCCTCGCTTTGACAATCTAACTCTCAATGGAGTTGTTTTGAACATTGCAGATAATGTGAAATTGATGGGTCTCATTTTGGATAGTAAAATAAGCTGGAATCCTAATATTCTGGAAAGAGCAAAAAAGGCTAAAGGCAGTGGCGAACCAAAAGTTTCTGATGAAAGTGCAAAGAACTTCTACCTTCAGAGATTCTCTTTCATCTTATCTCTTTGGATATCCTGGCTAAGCAAGTGGCTGCTAATACAGCCAAAAGGCTTAAATCAATTTCTATGTGGTCCTGCAATATTATGTAACACTAATCTATTCTAACGAATAAAGAAATCCCTAAATCTATCGACTATACCATCTCGACATCATACCTCGAAGTTAAATTTTTAACTGATATTCCTTCCAGAGAGGACTGAGTAAATGGAACAGTTTTAAAGTCAGGCTTTATTAACGTTTTTACAGGTGGCTCGAAAATTAATGGAAAGGTCGGCGGAGGGGTTTCCTGCGAAGAACTAAATGTAAATCTCTCTTTCCGCCTCCCTGATCATTACAGTATTTTTCAGGCAGAGCTTGTAGCAATCAAGAAAGCCAAAGACTGGATAATTTTTTACGGACAGTCAGGCTGCTATTAAAGTTTTACAATCAGGCTTTATCATGTCGAAAGTACCCCGGAGTTGTCTTTCATCTCTTAACGAGATGGCTAAACAGTTCAATATCCATCTTATTTGGGCGCCAGGGCATTTCAATATTATGGGGAATATGAAAGCCGACAAACTCGCGCGACAAGGTATTACTTGCCTCATCTTACCGTGCAAGGTGGACATTGAAGTACCACTTGCTACATGCAAATTACTCCTTAAAGGAGAAAAGCTCGTAAAATTACAAACAATAGATGGGCCAATTATACCTCATGTGTAATTACTAGGCAAATTTGGCCGAATTTGGACTTAAAAAGGTCTAATCAGCTAATCTATGCAACGGCATAATATTAGCATGGTTGTGGTTGTCATTACTGGACACTGTCTTATTGAAAAGCATGCCAGTAGGCTTGGTGTTTTTTTTCATGATTATTGTCGAAACTGTAACGACGAAGAAGAGGAGGAAACAATAGTTCATTTGTTATACACCTGTCCTAGTCTGTCTCAAAACAGACTCAAGTTTTTGGGAGCTCACCTTTTGTGCGATCTAATGGATCTTAGTAAATTGATCTACTGCTTCGTGAGGAGCTCAAATTGGTTACAGTAGGGTAGTGCGGAGAAGCAATTTCTGTGGTAAGGCTACGGATCATATGTGTGTATGCCTCGTCCTTTTGATGGGCAGCCACCTAAAACTAACTAACTAACTATTCCTGATAATCATATTTTCGTGTTAGCACATTAAGTCTAAACTGCGTCTAAATTATTGAGGCAAAATGTTTCAACTTCTGCTAGCTGATCACATGATAAGCGGCTACCACGATACAAGGGATGAATTCTATTAGCGGGCAGAGTCAAGTTTGTCACTGTCATCTTTTTTCTTTTTGCTAAAAGTTTGTCATAATGCTCAGGTAGTTTTAATTTAAGTCATTCTGGTGATGCTTCATCAAGAGAACAATCACATTTTTCGAAGTTGGAATACATTGCTCTAAAAGCTTGGCTTGTTCTATCCCATTTTTCGAGAAACTGGTAAAATCAATGGCTTCTAAAAATGTTCATTATTGTCACTGGTAATTTTACGGTTTTAATGGACTAACGGTTTTAACGTGTTATTATACAATAAGACCGTTGATTATCTTACCACGACTGATGTCCTGAATGTAATACTGACTTTTTGTCTATTCAAAGCATTATTCAAATTTAATCCAAAAACTGAAAATTTCCTAAAATCAAGATTAAATATTTTTGTTTTCCTACCAAAAAGCCTACCAAAGCCGTAAAGTAAAGCTACAAATCAAAAATTTCTCGAAATTCACAAAATTCATGATGGTAAGCGCATCATAACCGTTAAGTTATCGAGTTGCCAGGGTAGCTGCATTGTCTGTAAATGTTTCTATGATTAAACTTTCCATGTTTGTCAAATTTCTGGTGTACAGTATATATACAATACAGAACACAGTACTCCAACTTGTGACAAGCATCTAGATTTCAGAGTACTTTGCGTTATATTTTACATGGCTAAGTTGATCTGCGATTTAAAATTTGAGGAATTTGGTAGAACTGGATAGGTAAAACTCGGTACAATTTATTTCCAAGCCATTGATGCCAAGTTATGTTGAAAGCTTGTGTTACATCTCTAAGAAGAAACTAGAGAATATCTCGCTATTCGCAATAAGCGAGTCTTCATTTATGTCGATTATTCTATGAACTTTTTCTATTGTAGAGCAATTTTCTGCAATTCCAAATTGATGTGGTAGAATCAAATTCCAATTTTCTATTTTTCGCTTAAGCCTCTTAAGTTGTAATTTTTCAAATAAAAATTTTTTAAAGGGGTGGATAAGCCAACTGAGAAGTATTTCCGCTAATAGTATTTTATATGCCACTTGCCCTACGCTGATTTGATGAGGGCTAATAATAAAAACTTATGCTGATCTGGTGAAAGTATAAAAAGTAAAAATTGGTTCATCAATTTAACCGTGAAAATGTAACAGTTGCAGTACACAAGTTCATACCATGTTTTTCCGACATCTAATTACATTCCAAGCAAACTTTCAAACTCACCATAAAATAATCAATCAGCTGTAATGTAACTGAAATATGATGTAATAGATTTGTAATATTCCTATAATGCGATAAAGTTGTTATCGAACTCATTATTGACTTTTAAAACTTGCATTACACTAAATTTCATTAGAAATTATTAAAAGTTACTTATTTGGCATGGTATGGCTTCCAATTATTCGTGCAATACGATAAAATATAGAAACATTTCAACAAACTTTTGCAATAAAACTAAACATTTGTTACGTAACCGTAAATGCAATGTGCTATCGTGAACTTGGCATTGAAAAACGATTTATTGCATTACTTAACTTTATGCACAACATAACTATATACTCAAAGTAATTAAAATGTTAGTTGAAGGCTAGCTCTAGTCACGTGCCTATATAAAAAGGTGGCTTGACGTGTGTGTATTTATATGCAACAATCTATAATTGAAAAATTTTTATTTTATTTATTTCTAGGCCACCACGCGACATGCCAATACATGGGTCACATTTACCGGCACTCGGTTCTACACAACACGACTGTGGATCATTGGCCCGCGTAGTTATGGTCCGTAAAACGGATCAACGTGTTATCAATCGCAAAGATAATCCACAGTGTAAAGTAGTCACATTAGAAACGATACAAACATATCGAGGTCATAAACCCGATCGAACTTTTGTATCGCAACAAATTCAAGAAAATCCTACAATTGTACCAAAACTAAGCTCGTCCAGTGTACAAAGTGAGCTACATTCGTTGTCGCTTAATGAATCGGCGTCGACACCAAAACGAAGTACACCGACGAAACGGAGTATAAAAACTCCTTCGCCTGTGTTACGTAAATCAGGCTATTCGGTGTTTGAGGTGGAATGTTTGGAGGCCCATAACGATTATCGGCGCGCACATGGCGTGGTTCCACTTAAACTAAACAAAAGGCTGTGCCAATTTGCGGAGGAATGGGCAAAAATTATAGCACTACGTGGTAATCCAGTTCATCGTAGTAATTCCCCATATGGTGAAAATATATTTTGTGCCTGGAGCTCATCATCGGATTTGAATATAAATGGCCGGGAACCGGTTGAAAATTGGTAAGTTTATCTAGTGTACATAAAATGAATAAATTAACTAACCGAATATTTTTTATGCACACAGGTATAGTGAAATTACAACACATATATTTGGAAAAGAACCGACAACACTTAAAACCGGTCATTTTACCCAAGTCGTGTGGTCCGATAGTCGCGAATTGGGTGTGGCCCAAGCAAAAAATCGTTCCGGTCAAGTTTTTGTTGTTGCAAATTATGATCCACCAGGTAATTTTATCGGTAGTTTTTCCGCAAATGTACCACCACTCCTCTCGAGCACATCAACATCTGGTTCATCGACTAAATCATCGTCTCGCCTCAGTAATTCATTTAAATCGGATCGTAGCCTATCGAGTCGCACAAGTCCATCGACACCGAATCTAGAAGATTTTCCAAAACATGTTCTAAAACATCATAACGAGTTGAGACGTAAACATGGTGCTCCCGAACTACGGTTAAGCGATGAATTAAATTTTTGTGCCCAAGAATGGGCCGAAACACTAGCCAAAGAAGACCGTTTTGCACATCGGCCGAATTGTCGATATGGGGAAAATTTATATTGTTTGTGGTCGTCGGATCGTAATGCTAATCCGAATGCAAAAGATGTGTGTCGCACGTGGTACGATGAAAATAAAGAGTATACGTTTGGAACAGAACCGTCTCGTGTTCTAAATTCTGGACATTTTACACAATTGGTGTGGAAATCATCACTAGAGCTGGGAGTTGGTATGGCCAAAACGAAACAAGGAAAAGTATTGGTTGTGTGTAACTACCATCCGAGAGGGAATATTATTGGACAGTTTAGTAAAAATGTTTCGAAGACGGGATATTAGAACTATGGTCATATATTTTAGCCTGTAACCCGTTAAACCATCGTGTTGAGGGTTTGATATTAAATGTAAAATGTCCTAACATTATGTCAGTTAACTAAAATTCTTTGAGCAATTTTAAATTTAAATTGTAAAATATGATCCATTCAAATATTTTGCTCAATTTAACTTAATGTACTTTATATCCTTAATTGAGGACTAAATCAGTTAGGAAGCTCGTATTTTTATAGTTAAACAGGGCTGCTTCCATTAAAAATATGAGTTCCTCTTTTCTTAATTGAGTTAAAGAAGACAAAGTATTTTAATACCGCATTTAATTAAATATTGGTATTAAATCATCAGTTAATACTGTTTAAGCGAAGATACCTAAGTTTACTAATAAGCTGTAACACAAAAACCTTGTCGATTGATAAATTTTTTTAGAGTCCCTCAATAATTGAAGTGAAGAGTGAGAGCCACACAGCCACTATGCTTCAATTATTTCATAAATAGGTACGATTTCAAATAATTTTGCTTAAGCAAAAATGCTTTATGTTACCAATAAATTGAGCTACTTTTTTCATGTCACTTAAATAGTGAAACTTTTTTATAATTAAATTAAAGAAGTCTTTGACACATTTTACTTCAGATAACCGTATCCAAAGAGTTTCAATTTTTAATAAAGTCAAGCAAACCCTAATTTTTCTTAAATAAATTGCTCAATTCTAAAATAAAGTTAAGAGTGGTGAATTAAATCAGTTATTCGTGTCTAAACGAACGCTTATGGTAATCAATCAACTAAGCACCAATTTTTTAAAGAGCCGCATCCATTTAAACTTATTACTATTTAACTTAGTACTATTTATTTCGCATGTACTTTATTAAATCTTGACTTCATTAAAATACTGAAAACAAGAAACGGGTCGATCAAATATAAATCAATTTCAAACTTACGTCAAGCGGGTTTGCAAAAGAGTTAAATTTACAATTTAAATAAAATTTTGTGAAAAAATAATACAATTCTTGTATCTGAAGAATATTAAAAAGCAAACTAATTTAATAAAATTAAAGAGTTGCTCAATTTTTAACTAAAGCAATAAGTTGTGAAACAAACTGTCACTTTATTTCAAATATTTTACATATAGGTTTGTAAACTCTGCTTAAGCGAACTTCCTTTTAGTTACCTACAAACTGAGCAACTTTTTTTAAACGAACCATATTTAATAGGACAAACTATTCATTTCAGTGAGTTGAATTAAGCTTCGCTTCCTTGAATCACTAAAGACAAAAAATGTTCAAATAAATGCCAAAGTTAGTATATATTCGAAAGTTTTTTCCCTATCAACTTGTACATGAGCAAAACAATTGGTTAAATCATCCAATTGCTCAATCTAAACTGAAGTTAATAGTTACAAACGGAATATTCTCTTAAGTTCAATTACCTTAGTTTTAATGTTTCTGAATTATATATACGAGCAAAAAAGCTAAATACTTGAAATAAGTTGCTCAATATTTATATGCAGTCATTTCATTTCAGTTACTTCCCTAACAGATCTGCATCAATGAGCAACCATTCAGTATAGAGCAACTCGCCTTTGGAGATAATTATGAGTAGTCCTCACTTAAATTAACTAGTGAAACAATTTAACTATTGAAATAACTTCAGTTACTTCAGATAAAGGTCAGTCAATCAGTTAATACGATTTAAGCAAACACGTGTATGGTACCAATAAAATGAGTAACTTTTTGCAAATCAGTCCTAATTTTAAAGCTGAATAAAACAACTATTTACTGCACCAATTGAGTTAATTTTAACTAAAAAAAATGGTTTTAAATTATTTAGTTGCTCAATTTAAAATAGAAGTGGCAATTTGAGAACACTCTCTTGAGAACGCTACATTATTTTATGTTCATTAACTTCAGCTTTATCTATCTTAAGAATTTATTCGAGTTAAGGGCCCTTATACCTATTATAAGTTGCCCAATATTTAACTGAAGTAAAAAGTTGCAAATCAAAACAACAATTTAACTTCATATACTTACTGCATCAATTATTTCTGCTTTAGGAAATACACCTATATGGTTACCAATAAACTGAGCAATTTCAAATAATTAGTTAGTTTTGGATATATAAGCTACTGAAGATAATAAACTGATCAATTGACACGTTTCAAAAGAAAAATACAGTTACTTTATCTAAAGTTAATTCGAGCAAAATCAGTAGCTCAGTTTCGAACTGAGTGGAGAGTTGCAAACCAAACAGTTCGCTTTAATTAAGTTGCTTCAGCTATAGTTAAATACATTATTTAATTTTGCTAAAGCTAACATCCGAATGGCTTGCAACACTCTGAACTATTTTTAAATGAGCCACATTCATTTTAACTAAATAGGACAACTCTTTGTTTCAGATAGTTAGGTTAACTAAATATAAGAAACTGAAATGAAATCAATGTCAAAAAAATTAATCAATTTATTCAACTGAAGTATGAACAATACATATTTATTCTGTAAAAAGTTGCTCAATTTTAAACTAAAGTCAAGAGTTGAGAATCAAACCATCTTAACAATATTTACTTTAGTTACATAATGTATTGGTAGTAAATCAGTTAGTTTTGCTTATGCGAAACCCTGTAGTCACCAACAAACTGAGCAACTTTTTTTAATAACACATTTCAACTGATAATTTAGTAAGGCTTTACTTAAGAAAGCCACTTAAGATAAAAAACTAATTAGATTTCTTATCTCAAATTAGTTGCTCAATCTTAAACTGAAATTAATAATTATCAATCGTTACCAATAAATTACACAACTTTTTATAAACGAGTCGTATTTACTTTAAATGTGTAGTGCAAATCACTACTTGACCTAGTTAGTCTTCACTGCAATAAGTTGCTAAAGACCATAAACCAGTCAATTGACCCTCTTTACTCTAAATGAATGTCCACAATAAAATGGGCAACTAGTATGTGCCCACATTTGTATATATAAAAAAGTAAACAATTCCGTTATCTGAAGTATCTACATGAGTTGCTTAAAAAGATGCACAAAATTACTGAACAAAGAGAACAGGCTTAATGAGGCAATTTTTTCAAGAAAAATTGAAATCATTTATTCATCTGCAGCACTTTACTTTTTCAGTTAATTTAGTTGCTCAATTTAAAAATAAAGTAATGATTTTTTAACCAACAGAACTTCAAACAGTTTCTTAAAATCAATTACTTTCTAAATAGTGAATGTTTTAGCAATAAACTGAGCAATTTTTTGACTAAAGAAATTTGCTAAAAAACTGAAACAGTTACTTATCTGATTTATCTACTCGAGCCAAATCGGAAACTCAATTTAAAAATGGAATGAAGTTTAGCAATCCAAACACACTGTTTAATTTAGCTACTTTTACAGTTAAATACATCAACAAAATTTGCTCAAATGAACGTTTGATGATTATCAATAAATTGAGGTACATTTTAAAAATGATTTATAGAAGTCAGTTTTGTATTGAAAAACAGTTAACAATCTGAAGTACCTACTCAAGCAAAATCAGTTGCTTAATATAAATCTCAAGTCTCTTTAATTAAGCTACTTCAGCTATAGTTTAATGCATTATCTTAATTTGCTTAAATGTAAATTCGAATGGTTTTTATTAAATTGAGCAATTTTTATTAAAATAATTAACTGAAGTTAGTTTAGCTTGAACCTGATTAAAACAATATACATTCCAAATCATAAACATAATTATATGCCTTATATAAATAATAAAATATTAAATTTTAATTAATTTAAAATAGATCTGAATTATTAATTTATAAAAATTAAACTTAATCCATCCATTTATTTATATAAAAATAAGCACAAATAAAATATTTTTTAAAGCCGAATTAATTTGAATTAAAATATGGTGAATAGAAATTATGAACGAAAAAGACTTAATGAAAAGGATAATTAAAATTTAAAAAAAAAATTACAAAATTAATTAAGAAAAGACTGTAAATTGTATATGGAAACCATTTTAAATTAAGAATGAGTATGTCTGTAGCAAGCACAAAATGTTATCTAAACAAAATGGTGGTTTAACATATATGACGCCATTTTATATTTATTAATTAAATTTAAATATTTTTGTCTTCCAAATTAATTATTTTTGTTTTTTGGTCTATTTTAATTTTTGCTTCCATTGAATATATAATTTGCTAATTTAATATTTAAATAATATTATATAAATATATATTTAATTAATAATCGAATACATTATAAATATTCAGTAATTAATTTTAACTAATTAAATTAACATATTTTTTATTTTTTATTTTTTTGTCTATTTATTCAAATATTATATTTAGAGTACAAAGCCATGTTATGTAAATAAAAATTTAATTAAATAAAATATTGAAACAGGTGATAATTTTAATTTTTTAATTTAATTAATTTGCATTTTTTTCAAAAGGGCTTTCGTAAAATTTCAGTTTTATACAAGCAGTTGCACACAAACAGAAAGTCCTTTTTTCTCGAAAAAGGACTTAATTAGCATCATAACAGCATTTTATATCCACAGTTCCAGTCAATAATGTTTAGAAAGAGCTGTGGCCCAGGTAAAACAGGTTTTTTGGAGTTCAAAGTAATCGATAATTATGTCTGTCAGCTACGTTTAAGTTAACCAACCCAATTATAAAGACATATTGCAGTTCAATCTGAATGATCTAATTAGACCATTCTGAACTACGACGTCAGAATCGTGATTGGTGATTTTAATGCTAAAGAGCTGGTCAATTCACTTATGTGAAAATATAGAAATGAAATGTGGTCTATACTGGGAATACTGGAAAAATGATGTATGATGTTCGAAATACAGTAGACAAAAAAAGAGGAAAAAGAAAACCCCTCTGATGTAAGGGATGAATCAGGAAAGGCCGAAATGCGAAATGGAACTTTTCTTAACTAGATAGTGAAATAGTGAACCTCAGGAAGCGTTACCTACACCTGAAATATTTAGTCACTAAAACAAGGAAAAGAGAACAGATTTAAGCGCCTCAAATGGGAAGATCTTGAATGAGACGTGAAGGTAGACATGGACCACTGGGGCCTCGGTTACAATATTGTGATCCGCAAGCTTAAATCTCAAGCGCGCAGCCTAGTAATGAAGTCAAAACAAACATGACATACAGAGTGTAGTTCCTTTTCCCAAATGACACCGTGGATGGACCATATTGTCCCAACAAACTGAAGGAAACACTATAACATTTACAGTGGAAGAGATTCAACTCCGCAACAAGCAAAAGTCAGGTCCAAACGGAGTTCACATGAAAATAATGAAAGTGATCACTCAATTCCACCTTGACGTAATTTTACACATATGTTTAATCGATGCCTTAAGCATCGAACAGCGGCTAGTCCTCATTACCAAAAATGAAGGAAGACCCGAACTTCTCGTCAGCATATAGAGCTTACGGCATGCTGGATACATTGAGAAAATTATTGGAAAGCCTTATTAAGTCACGGATCATAGCAGTAGTTCACGCCGCAGTAGACCTTATAAGTAGTAATAATTTAGCTCAGGCAACAGAGAAAACGGAGTTCGAATTGCTTACGAGAAGACACATGGTGACCAATCTACTATTCCAGGTAAACACCAGCAGATACGATCCAACACAGCAGTCAATTGTCTGTAGGCGTTCAAATGAACGCAAAACTATTCTTTGGAGAATACTCTGTAGAGAAAGCTAGCAAAGTAAATTTTACCGTGAATAGGCTGGTGACAAACGTTAGTGGTCCATCGGCTGGGAAACGAAAGAGAGAGCCGTGGAATGTGGACGGCCAGATTGGTAGACGAAAACCTGGCTAAGTGGGTAGATATAGGAAAAATGGTGGAATATAATTTTCCCTCATCCTATTTGTTGCAGGATGCAGGTCATGGATTTTCCGCAGCAGGTATTCTAATACTATGAAAAAAGAAGAAGATCTATCATGCCATTTATGGGTAATGCAGCCCTTGATGAAGTTCAGTACCCGTTTTTTTACATGCTATTGTTGAAACCAAAGCGACAAAGAGCTAGAAAGGAAAATGACAATGTAACGTTAGGGCATAGTGGCACAATATAAAGAACTGATCTTCCGGCTTAAAACACAGAACTAGATCATCACAGTGTCTTACACAGATGCTATATACAGAAAAAAAGTAATTGTTTCTTCAGGAATTCGTTTTGTCATATTCGGGTCAACGACTTTAATAATACCCGATGATGAACATTTCAACCACAATAGTTAACTCAAATTAGTTAACGAAATCACTTCGGACCATTAAACAAACTCCAGCAAGTTGGTAAAAAATCAAAATTTATTAAAAACAAGAATCAATCTCAGGCTTACAAACGATAATCTTAAATTACATAAATATTAAAAAAAATTAAGGCAACCTTTAAAATTAAGGGCTCTAGAACACCACTACTGTGACTAAATCATTTTTAGAATAATTTATTCCGCAATAGTCTACTCAACGAATGACGATATTTGGGATCAACATGTAACATAGAATCCACTAACTCCTTCATGTCACTACCATAGTAACTATTGAATGGTGGAAAGCGTCCTTTACGTATCATCGACTTAAATACTGTAGTTGACATACTATAACCGACTGGATGCCGAAGTGCACACAGCTCATACAAAATAATGCCAATCGCCCATATTTCAGTTTTTTCATTTGGTCGAACATGATCGAATTGTTCCGGTGCCATATACACGGGGGTGCCTGCTAACGTTGCATTTACATCATAATCTAAATGAGCGGTACCAAAATCACAAATTTTCATACGATCATCATCACCAACTAGAATATTATCCGGTTTTAAATCACAATGCACCACGTGCTGTTTATTTAAAAATTGTACACCGCATAGAATATCTCGCACAATTTTTAGTACGATTTCTTTACGGAATAACACGTTTTTTTGCAACTGGTCGTCTATTAGTTTTCGTAATGGACCACGTGATGCATATTCCATCACTATGTAGAACATATTTAGGGCGGGATTCGTAAAAAATGTATAGTAGTGCGTTATATTTGGATGGTCGATGTGTGTTACAATATCGTATTCGGACGCCACCTCGTGAAACATATCTTGACCGTTTACCACGTACGGAAGTGATTTTATTGCGACAGTTTCACATGTTTTACGATCTCGATATAGATGCACTTTTCTAAACACACAAAAAATAAAAAATAAAATTCTGATTGTTGCGTATGTACGGTTAGTAAATATTTAGTCAGACTCACCCAAAACCACCTTTTCCCAAAAATTTTAAGTAATCGTAGCCTGGGATTGCTTTGTCTGATGCAGTTTTTCGTTTTTTCGGACAGTTACAATTTACACCGCAAATAATTCGCTCGTTTCGTCTAGGTGCATTCGTATAATATTCGACATTTGGGTCGTTTCCATACTTCGCTACACCTGCTGACATAAATTTTGCCATTTTTGCGAATTTTAGTCGATTAACTTTAAAATTTTAAAAATTACCACAATAAATACAGAACACAAAGTACAAAAAAAATTAATTTAGAAAACACATTAAAATTTTTAATTTAATTTAATTTAATTTTGTTGCTGTCGATACTTGACTGGTCACAACAATTTATAAAATGATCAAAATACGATCTGCACAGCTTATATGGTCGCAGTGTGATCGTCAATTTGTTTGTTTTTTGTAACGGGATATTAACAACAAAAATATGCTTTTGTGCAGGCCATTGATGGCACATACAGTATCCTATATAATCTGAATTCATATTGATTAATCCCGAACCATTTATACAAATTATTCTCGGCACACCAAATTACGTCTTTTTTTCTCTACTATATCAGCCACTAAGTCGTATCAGGAGTTGGGACCTATATTTTGACACATTAATTACCAAAAGTCAAAAATCACTATTCTGACGTCGTTGTATGAACCCAATCAGATCTAAACCAAATTGTCTTAAAATTTATGCCAAAAATCGAAAATTCCAAATTTCACAAATTCCGTGATGGTTAGCCCATCATAATGTGAAATTTATGCCAAAAACCGAAAATTCCAAAATCTACATTTTATTACTGCTAGCGCACCCACTAATAGACTTTTTAAGGATTCTGTTTTATAGCACATCAGTTTAGTCGCCTTCTGTATTACAAGCAAACGATACTTTTGTGGTAGTCATAAACATACTGGTTCAAAATATGAACATCACCTTACGAGACAAGCAAATATTTTTACACAAGGACTGTTAAAATGTCGAACAAAATATCGGAAAACTATTATCGACTATATTGAATCAGCTAATTCTAAAATAAATCGCAATATACGTAGACAATAGCTTAAACACGCCTGATTAATTCTATCTATATAGTATAACAGTTTCTATACTAAAAATGTGTCCGTGCTTTTGTTACAACTACTAATTTTAGTACGATTACTAATTCCATACTGAATATTTCCAGTTTAAAATCAATAAATAATGAATAATGTTTAATAATTTAAAATTAATGATCATGATTAAATAAATTACTGCCGAACACAGCCAAAACACTTTAAAATCGAAAGAAGTGGCCTATACAAATGTGTATAGCAAAGACACAATTTTAATGTATTAAGTCGCGTACCCAAATTGATTGTTCGTATTTGTTATACATATATTTACAAGACGCAAGTCGAAAGTTACGTTGTAGAATTTGTATTGGTTGTCAATTAAATTTTCTGTTTCCGAACTATTTGCGTTGTCACGAAATATTCAGATTTGAGATATTAAATATGACTTGACTAATTTAAATTATCTAAATTTCTACCATGCGCCACAGCTTAGCAATTTAGTTTGCTGATGATTTCGATTTGTCGAAGTAATGTTATATGTTGACAGGATCGATGACTCAAATTTGTATCGAAATATATGGGAATATCACTGAATTATTCGAGTTTTGGTTCAATATAGCAGCTACTCGTGGTTACATTTACGATTCATAAACTCTTATCCATGTAACAACATTTCAAAATTCAGACCGTGAACGCTTGCAGTGATGTTATTGGTAAAAAAATGTAGAACCTACAACATTCCCTTAACAAAATTTTTAAACTTAAACTAAACGGTGATGGATATAATTATGGGGACTTTTTGATTATTGCGAAGACCCCAGGAAAACTATTATTAGTCGAAGATGGCTGATAATGTATGAAACTTTCTCAAGATTTCTGAACATAAATGACAGTGATGATACCTCCACTATGAAGCAACACTTTGCTTGCAGACTAGTGAATTCCTTGAAGTGCAACGAGTTTCAACCGATAGTCTTTCTTACACTTTTTTTCTCAAATACTGCACATTCCAGGATTGTACGGTCCTTTTTTGAACTATTCTGTATTTGTACTTCAGTTTAGAGATTTGATTTTAAAACTTTAAAACTTTAAAACTTTAAAACTTTAAAACTTTAAAACTTTAAAACTTTAAAACTTTAAAACTTTAAAACTTTAAAACTTTAAAACTTTAAAACTTTAAAACTTTAAAACTTTAAAACTTTAAAACTTTAAAACTTTAAAACTTTAAAACTTTAAAACTTTAAAACTTTAAAACTTTAAAACTTTAAAACTTTAAAACTTTAAAACTTTAAAACTTTAAAACTTTAAAACTTTAAAACTTTAAAACTTTAAAACTTTAAAACTTTAAAACTTTAAAACTTTAAAACTTTAAAACTTTAAAACTTTAAAACTTTAAAACTTTAAAACTTTAAAACTTTAAAACTTTAAAACTTTAAAACTTTAAAACTTTAAAACTTTAAAACTTTAAAACTTTAAAACTAATTCAACAAATTCATATGATTTCTAATTTTGTCAATCACCCTGTATAGTTAGGCATATCACTTTATAGATTAATGAATTGCATGCATGACTGGCGATACAACCATACATATTTAAACACATGCCAATTACAAAATAGCTACAGTCATAGTTTGATAATACAGTTGACAACAATGGACGTTACAATTTCGACAAATAACAATTTTCAATCCGTATTTACCGTTTTAAATCTGCTGGCAGTCACTCCAATTCGCATAAAATCTCCGTCAAATTTTAAAATTTCAAATATTAATACAAAATTCTACCAAATTTTACTGTGTTTGCAAATAATTTTAATCGAGCCAACATTTTTAATCAACTTCTTCTTGACCTACCGCCGGCAAATTTTAAATTACGACCAGAGTCATGTCAAAATTTTTTTCTACGCATATTTGATGTGGTGTGTGATTTTGACGCTGAATGTCAACATAATAAGGCAAATATTTTTGCGAACGCTCGAAAATCAGAAATGGATGTTCAACGAATTTCGAAATTTTGACCAACAATTTTATCAGTTAAACGATGTCTATGTTCACCGTCATGTCGACCAATTTTATCGACATAATAAAACTCGACGATTTTTTATTATGCTAATTACGATTACGGTGTTGTTTGTGTTTGCGTGTGCACCGATAACTTTGAGATATATGGCGGGGTCTACAGGATCTGGTCTTGTTTACGGTTTAATCCTAATCTACAAGGAATATAATCTGTACGTCATTGCGCTCTATTGTAATTTCGTTTTTACGAATATACACGAAAAAATCAACTACGTAAATCGAATCGTTGCGGTCGAAGAAAATTATGTAAATTTTATGGAAAATTATATACTTTTACGGAAATTTTTAAAATTTAGTATCCCAATTTTGAACACAAATTTTATACCAGTTATGATATTGGTCATGGTGTACGATTTGTTAACAGTTCTAACGCGATCATATGATTTTTTATATATGCTTAAGGAACAGCAGTCCGAAAATACGTTGGTCGCCTTCGTTATATGTCTGTTGGCGTATCTTAAAATGTATCTGTTGCTGAATGTGTATTTTAAAGTTGTGGCGGCTGAAAAAAAATTTCGGATATATTTCATTCGCAATATGGCTATCGATGAGCATTCTGAATTTTATTCACTTCAATTTTTGCAAGAGAGGAAAAATCCAAGCCAAATGGAAAGCTTGATTCAGCCAAACATTTATATGATGGTTTGTTGTGTCTTCCTAATGGTCAAAACAAATTTGCAAACTTTTTTCTTTTGCAGATCATCACGTTAGTTGCAACATACTTAGTGTTGGTGTCACAATTTCAATAAATGCTAGTCTATCTAGTCTATCTAGTCTATCTAGTCTATCTAGTCTATCTAGTCTATCTAGTCTATCTAGTCTATCTAGTCTATCTAGTCTATCTAGTCTATCTAGTCTATCTAGTCTATCTAGTCTATCTAGTCTATCTAGTCTATCTAGTCTATCTAGTCTATCTAGTCTATCTAGTCTATCTAGTCTATCTAGTCTATCTAGTCTATCTAGTCTATCTAGTCTATCTAGTCTATCTAGTCTATCTAGTCTATCTAGTCTATCTAGTCTATCTAGTCTATCTAGTCTATCTAGTCTATCTAGTCTATCTAGTCTATCTAGTCTATCTAGTCTATCTAGTCTATCTAGTCTATCTAGTCTATCTAGTCTATCTAGTCTATCTAGTCTATCTAGTCTATCTAGTCTATCTAGTCTATCTAGTCTATCTAGTCTATCTAGTCTATCTAGTCTATCTAGTCTATCTAGTCTATCTAGTCTATCTAGTCTATCTAGTCTATCTAGTCTATCTAGTCTATCTAGTCTATCTAGTCTATCTAGTCTATCTAGTCTATCTAGTCTATCTAGTCTATCTAGTCTATCTAGTCTATCTAGTATATCTAGTCTATCTAGTCTATCTAGTCTATCTAGTCTATCTAGTCTATCTAGTCTATCTAATCTATCTAGTCTATCTAGTCTATCTAGTCTATCTAGTCTATCTAGTCTATATAGTCTATCTAGTCTATCTAGTCTATCTAGTCTATCTAGTCTATCTAGTCTATCTAGTCTATCTAGTCTATCTAGTCTATCTAGTCTATCTAGTCTATCTAGTCTATCTAGTCTATCTAGTCTATCTAGTCTATCTAGTCTATCTAGTCTATCTAGTCTATCTAGTCTATCTAGTCTATCTAGTCTATCTAGTCTATCTAGTCTATCTAGTCTATCTAGTCTATCTAGTCTATCTAGTCTATCTAGTCTATCTAGTCTATCTAGTCTATCTAGTCTATCTAGTCTATCTAGTCTATCTAGTCTATCTAGTCTATCTAGTCTATCTAGTCTATCTAGTCTATCTAGTCTATCTAGTCTATCTAGTCTATCTAGTCTATCTAGTCTATCTAGTCTATCTAGTCTATCTAGTCTATCTAGTCTATCTAGTCTATCTTGTCTATCTTGTCTATCTTGTCTATCTTGTCTGTCTAGTTTATCTAGTCTAACTATTTCTGAACAATTTTTGTCTATTATTTTAACGCCGTCAATTTTTATTATACTGTACCTTACGATAATTTGTTAGAATATTGATTATTTTGATATTATTATATTTATGTAGTTAATTATTTAATTAATAGTTTATGGATTAGTGATTAATAGCTATTAGTTTATATGTTGTCGATGTCGTCGTTTAATATTGTAATTACTTATAAATTAGTATTTTTAAATCATTAACCCTAGATCACTGACAACTTTATAAACGTAAGCACATCTTTAGCTATGACGTCAAATTTTTTGAGTTTTTTGGCCCTATCGAATTGGAATGGTTTGTAAGAGTATGAGTAAAATAATTATGTCATCTATTGTTTCCTCCGTACGAAACAGTGCTGAGGCAAATAAACAGAAAGTTGAGATACCAAAGTAACGACACTTACCACATAAATTATAAGTACAAAATAGTGAATATAAATAGAACTCAAAAATTTTATAATGCAAATTAATATGGATCAATAAGTTCCACACTTGTTTTTTATTAAAAAAAATTTACAGGTTTACACTTGTAATATTCCACACAAATTATTTATATACCAAGGAAAAATAAATTCCACACAATTAATAAATGATATTGTAATATTGATTTTAAATAAAATGTTCATACAATTTACGTTCCACAAATGTTTAATCATTTCACGGGTTGCTGTTTCTCATGAAACACGGAAAACTTTTTTTAACAAAATTAATTTGAAGTTCACTTTGTGTTTGAGAAAGTAAACAAAAAAAATTATTAAATTGTAAATTAATTACCATCTAAACAAATAATGTAAACATGTCAAATGTCAATTCAATTACTGTTCAGTGTACATTAGATTAATTAGTAGAGTCCAATGTAAATTTATGTACCATCTACATTAACATCTACAATCTTCATTAAACTGCGTCAAAAGAATAAATAGTAAAAACTCCAATCTGGCAGCCCAATACATCTAAGGGGTATGTGTAAGCAAAATTATGTAAAAAACAAAATCCTAAATTATACTCTCTTACATTTTGGCCATCAATCAATCAACATAGAAAATTATAATATACAACCATTATACAACTAAGTTAAACGTGGAAATTAATAAAATTAAATACAGTGGTGTGATAAACTGTACACCCATTCATAACTCATCCCAGTCGTACTTTTTGGAATTTTTGGATACACAAGTTGACGATACTTATCCCAGTCGTACCTTTGATATACATTTTGGTGCCGAAACCCGGGATTTATCCCACTACATTAGATAAGTATACATTTTATCTAATTTATTTAATTTATTGGTTCAATCGTACGAAACATATAAGTATACGCTACTATCGAGTGAATTAAAACCACGAATTATAATTGAAATCTACATTTCCGTGCATCAGTTCAATTAAAAAAGTTACGAAGAGTTCATATTGTAAGTGTGTAAAGTGATAGTGTTAATATGGCTGAAAGACTAAAACGAGTTCGTGATCGAGCATACAAACAGATGACGGTCATTTTGCGATATGCTGAAGGAATCAAGGAGGACACCGGGCTCGCAGAGATTCAAACACGATCTGAAATATTGGAAAATAAATACCACGCGTTCAATGAAGCCGAAATTCAGTTATTAGAAAATGCAGATTACGTAGCAATCAATGATGAAGTTGATGAGGTGTACTACACAGCACGTGCCTTACTCATGCAAGCAAGTCGGCCTCAGACTAACCATGAACCTACTAATACTCATGATCTGAACACCACCCTTGGACAATTCATTGATCAACAGAAGACATTTTACGAAGGTGTCAATATAGCACACCACGTGCGGTTGCCAAAATTAAATATAGAACCGTTTTCAGGAGACTATAGATATTGGGCATCCTTCAACGACTTGTTCCAGACGACGGTGCATAACAATCCTAATATTAGTGGCGTACATAAATTGCAAATGTTGAAGGGCGTGCTTTCTGGGGAAGCTGCAGCTCTTATAAGACACATCTCCATCACGGAAAACAACTATGCAGAGGCATGGAGCAAACTATGCAATAGATATAATAAAATGACGCCCATAGTAACAACTTTAATCCAAACATTTATGGATCAAAAGTCTTGCGGACAAACTAATGGCAAGGAATTGCGACGTATGACAGAAACAGCTGACGAAATAATCCGTGGCCTTCGCGTACTGGGTCCAACCGCAGAAACGCGCGATCCATGGCTTATATACATATTGCTTAACAAAATCGATAGTGAAACAAGGCAGTTGTGGGCATCAGAATCAGTAAACAAGGATTTTTCAACGTTTGAAAATCTACTTGAGTTTTTAAACAAAAGATGTGATGCTCTAGAAATATGTGATGTACCAGCCAAACGATTATATTCTAAACCTACAGTGAAGTCATTTGTAACCGAAGGCTCTAATACAAGATATGACTGCGTAGCTTGTGGACAGCAACACCCTTTATTTCGATGCGCAGTGTTTAAAAATAATAATATTGAAGCTAGATCAAAATTAGTAACTGACAAGAATCTGTGTAGAAACTGTTTGAAAAAAGGTCATGTCAGCTCAAAGTGCTTTACTAAATCTTCGTGCATCATTTGTCAGAAACGTCATCACACATTGCTTCACCCCGACCAATCTAAGATGCAGTCAACTTCCAATCCAGTATCAACAAGCCATCATATTGCGTTAACCAAATCGTCACACAATAATTTGGAGAATACTTCTAATCCAGTATTGTCAACTGATACCACATCCACGATTGAATCAAACCAAATTGTAGATTTCCAAAATAACAATCCAGTTGTATATACATTATATTCCACGCCAACCACGGTATTACCAACAGCTGTTATACACATAAGGTCTCGTACCGGACAACTCCAGCCTTTTAGAGCGCTTTTGGACTCAGGCTCTCAATCATCGTTTGTAACTGAATCCTGTGCGCAACGCCTAGGCCTACAGCGAAGACAATCTTCCATATCTATTTACGGTTTAGCATCATCTTCGGCTGGAAAAACGAAGGGAATAATCGATATGACCATCTATTCACGTATAGATCACCACTATAACTTAAATGTCACGGCTCATATCATACATAACATTACCAATTTCTTACCAAAGAAACCAATCAGCATCCATGAGCAAATTGTGAATTTGGAGCTAGCAGATCCACAATTTTTTAAACCTAATAAAATTGATGTACTTCTCGGAGCAGACGTATTGTTCGAAATACTAGGTTCAGAAAAACGTGTCATTGACGGATTTCCAATTATTCAATCATCAAAACTTGGTTGGTTAATCGCCGGCACTTCCAACAATCAAACTTCAGATACTATCAATTTACATATTAATACTGATTCTATCATTCAAACTAACTTTGACGAACTACATCAACTGCTTAAGAAATTTTGGGAGGTAGAAGATGTAGCAGTTCAAAGTAATCCAGCGAGTTCTATTAATATATGTGAAGCACACTATGAAGA
This sequence comes from Tipula confusa, assembly GCA_963556175.1. Classification (NCBI taxonomy): domain Eukaryota; kingdom Metazoa; phylum Arthropoda; class Insecta; order Diptera; family Tipulidae; genus Tipula; species Tipula confusa. The sequence continues at coordinate 12,298,148 of OY744477.1, read as the reverse complement.
AACCACAACAAGAGATGCTAGTGGTCGCTTCGTTGTAAAACTTCCATTCAAGAAACCGAGACAGGTGTTAGGCAACTCATTTCCAGCAGCATATCAGCGACTTCTCGCAATGGAACGCAAATTATCAACAACACCAGAACTGTCCGAGAATTATACGTCATTCATGCGAGAATACATATCACTGACACATATGACTTATATACCATGGAATCAGATTCCAGACAAAGATGACGCAAAAAATTATTTACCTCATCACGCAGTATTCAAGAGCAGTAGCAGTACCACACAATTGAGAGTTGTGTTTGATGCGTCATGCAAAACTAGCACACAAGTATCACTGAATGATATCCTCGAGGTGGGTCCTAATATTCAGACTGACCTTGCTACAATCATAGTAAGATTTCGAAAGTTCGCCATCGCTCTAGTGGCAGACGTAGAGAAAATGTACCGACAAATTCGGGTCGATACTAACGATGCGAACTATCAACTAGTACTATGGCGTGAAAATTCAAGAGAACCTCTAAAGGCGTACAGACTTGACACGGTGACGTATGGTACTGCTTGCGCACCGTTTCTGGCTGTTAAAACATTGAAGAAAACTACGGAAGCATATCATCACGTTTATCCAAGGGCTACCAACATAATAAACAATGCTTTTTACATTGACGATTTGCTGACAGGATGTGACACTGCCGCTGAAGCCATACAATTAAAAAAGGAATTAACTGAAATCCTAAGTAAAGGTGGATTCAATCTTAGGAAATGGAAGTCCAACTCACAAGAATTTCTCAACTCATTCTCACATTCTGATTTAGAAAGGATACCAAAACTAATTGAAGATGACAAATCAATTAAAACCTTGGGAATAAGTTGGAACTCAGAATTAGATACGTTCTCATTTAAGGCACAACAAAGTGACGACCGGGTACCTTGGACCAAGCGAAGAATATTATCAACGGCATCTAGAATCTATGACCCTATGGGTTGGCTTGCACCAATAATTATTTTGTTTAAGATGTTATTACAGAAAATATGGTTGCTAAATATCGAGTGGGACGCCAGCTTGCCCAACAGCATCACAAATATATGGCATGGTATCTACAAATCGCTCCAAGAACTGGAATCAATTCAAATACCACGATGCCTGACGGCACTTCATAATCCAACATGTCGTCAAATACATGCTTTTTGTGACGCATCTGAAGCTGCATATGGGACTGTTATCTATCTACGAGCAGTCAATGAGATGGGCGAGGTCACTGTTAATATACTATATGCTAAAAGCAAGGTTGCACCGCTTAAACAAATATCGCTCCCTAGATTGGAATTATGTGGAGCTGTGCTTTTGTGCAAATCGGTCAAGTGGTGTATCGAGTCTCTCGCGTACGAAGATATAGACGTATTCGCATGGACGGATTCTATGATAGTTTTATATTGGTTAACTGATGTTCCACGGAGATGGAAAAGTTTTATAGGCAATCGAACGTCAACCATCCTTGAAACTATTCCACGAAGAAAATGGCAACATGTCGAATCCAAGAGTAATCCAGCGGATTTAATTTCAAGAGGGGTCAAACCGAAAGTTTTGTCTACACTTGAACTGTGGTGGAACGGTCCAGAGTGGCTGAACAAAGATGAAAGGAACTGGCCGAAATCTAAAACGACAATCAAACCTATGTATGGCAATGTTGAAGAAAGACCAAAATTTATCAATGTACTGACTGAAACAAGCAATGAAGATAACGTGATTTTAACTCTTCTATCAAAAATATCATCATGGTATAAAATACGAAAAATTGTAGTTTACATTTTAAAATTTGGCAGAGTGAGACGAATAAAGCAGCAAGAGCACCCTAGAAGCAAAATAACTCCATCCGAGGTGAATGAAGCTGAGAAAATAATTCTTCGTGAAGTTCAGAAAACATCTTTTAAACCCGAGTTAGCAAATCCAAACAAAGAACTACAGCAACTAAAACATCAGATCATTAAGCAAACGACAAATTCACTAATATCTGATTTCTTATTACAGAAAAACATTATTTTTCATTTCAACCCAGCTCGTGCCCCACATTTTGGCGGATTGTGGGAGTCTACGGTAAAATCTTTCAAATACCATCTAAAGAGAGTAACAGGCATGGGGCTCACCTTCGAAGAAATGACGACGTTAACAACCCAGATTGAATCATTGTTAAATTCGAGACCATTATGTAGAATCAGTGACGATCCAGTCGATTTGGAGGTGCTTACACCAGCACATTTTTTGGTTGGAGAATCGTTGATGATTCTTCCAGAACCTAATTTGGAAGAGTTGCCTTTAAACAAGCTATCAAGGTGGCAAAACATACAGCAGCGACTGCAGGGATTTTGGAGCCGTTGGTATAGGGACTACCTTACTTCGCTGCAACACAGATACAAATGGAAGACAGTTAAACATCATTATCAAGTTGATGATGTAGTTCTCATTCAGGAGGATAATTTGTATCCGGGCCAATGGTTGTTAGCCAGAATTACACACATTCATCCTGGAAGCGACGGGATAGCAAGAGTAGTAACTCTAAAGACGTCAAAGAGTTCATTTAAAAGACCTGTAAACAAAATAGTAAAACTAAATATTAAGAAATAATATTTGTTAAGGCGTGGGAGTATGTTTGAGAAAGTAAACAAAAAAAATTATTAAATTGTAAATTAATTACCATCTAAACAAATAATGTAAACATGTCAAATGTCAATTCAATTACTGTTCAGTGTACATTAGATTAATTAGTAGAGTCCAATGTAAATTTATGTACCATCTACATTAACATCTACAATCTTCATTAAACTGCGTCAAAAGAATAAATAGTAAAAACTCCAATCTGGCAGCCCAATACATCTAAGGGGTATGTGTAAGCAAAATTATGTAAAAAACAAAATCCTAAATTATACTCTCTTACATTTTGGCCATCAATCAATCAACATAGAAAATTATAATATACAACCATTATACAACTAAGTTAAACGTGGAAATTAATAAAATTAAATACAGTGGTGTGATAAACTGTACACCCATTCATAACTCATATAACTCATCCCAGTCGTACTTTTTGGAATTTTTGGATACACAAGTTGACGATACTTATCCCAGTCGTACCTTTGATATACACTTTGAAAAAATATGTTCCACAAATTAAAACAATCTTGGTGTAATAGAAATTCAAATTTAAATGTTCAATACACTCAACAGAAGCCAACAAAATACATATACTTATATTTTTAAGATACTTCCTTACCATGCTACAGTCATTTCCTTAGACAAATAATCGACAGACCTTCATACATAAACTCCTTTATATAACATGGTTTATATTCAAAGGCACTTATGGAGAAACCCTTATTGTTTAGGTAATAATTATTCTAGTATTTATATAATAGTAGCTAATAGTACAAAACCAACCAATTAGAAAAATGTATGATTATGTCCCACACATTATTAATTATGTTGGGGATTTACTCTTAAGCGAATCAAAGATTATAAGATAATACATCGGTTATTGAAAAATGTGTGCAAAAACATATGTTTAACGCCACTTAAAACTTAGAAAATTATGTTCCACATTAAGAGAAAATTAAGTAAAGGTCATAAACACACGAAAACTAATGAGAGTAGAACCATGTATGAGTTCCTAGTTTCCCTAATATTTTGTAGTTTCAGGATTTTGTTTTATTGCGGGTAAAATGACAAATAAAATATTAATTTTGATCACATACAATTATGTTCCACGCGTTATAACATATATCCAGACGGAAACTTTTATTTAAGCCTTATTAATCTAGACTTAAAGCGTATGATCTAAGAAATAACCTGTAATCAATGGCGGCAAAAATAATATAAGTTCCACACAGAGAACATAAGTTCCAAACAATTCAAATGGTTTTACTTCAATACGGATTCAAATCATAATATATCTTATTATTGATTTGAATTAAAATGTAATAAACTTAATTAATCCAAAAACAAAATCAAACTACTAATGACTTTTCCAACAAATGACATTGCCTTTCTAAAAATAACGTAAATTAGTCAGCATTCATTACGGTATCAACCACAATTATGACTTCTAAAACAAATATTTTCCTACTTTTAAATATTTTCACTGTGACACCGTTAAAAATGAAGGATGACAGTAACTTAATTCGAAATCGTAATTTACCGAAATATTTTATCTTTTCGATCGTGGTTAATTTGCTAGTCGATTGTGTGTACCTATACAGCTATTATTTAACATTCAAAGAAGTGTACGAAAATTATGCAAATTCGTATTTAAGAGTATTTTCATTTTCGTATGCCGCCCTGTTGATTTGTTCAGTGGTTAATATTGCAACTATTAAAGTTTTATTTCTCGTGTCGATTCGACAACAGCAACAGATATTTATCCATTTGGATCAGTTCGATCGACATTTGGAGCAAATGAATAATACGTGTCGTGATCTCCGTTTGTGTGACAGAGAACGAACATTTTATCGATTATTTTTTATTGGATGCATAATTTTATTCGGGCTATATTTGCCGGGGACCCTAATAAACTCGAGAACTGATACAAGAATATACTCCAAACTATTCACCATATTATATATCTACAAAGATTTCAATTTTATGCTTACCATATTGTATTGCAATTACATATTTTCAAACATAAGTGATAAACTTAATGCAGCTACGCGGAACTTGGCCGGAACTCGTAACGTTAATGATTTAGTTAAAACTCTTAATTTGGTAAAGACATTGGTAATATTTTGCTTAAAATTTGTACGTGGTCGTTTTATAATACCAATTGTGCTCCTCAATATTTGGTTTGATGTTATCACAATTTTAATCAAATCGTATGAAGTATTGTATGCTTTTCTGAGCGATCATTCGTATCGAGTGTCTATGATGGGCTTAGTCATTGGATGGTGTGTATTGAAAATTTGGCTGCTATTGGGTTCATATTTTAAAATTTACGAACAAATGGATGGATTCGCTAAGCAGTTTTTTCGAACCGCATCAAATTTAAATGTCGAAGAAGAAACGGTAAGTTATCTAATCAAATCTAATCAAATCTAATCAAATATATTCAAATCTAATCAAATCTAATCAAATCTAATCAAATCTAATCAAATCTAATCAAATCTAATCAAATCTAATCAAATCTAATCAAATCTAATCAAATCTAATCAAATCTAATCAAATCTAATCAAATCTAATCAAATCTAATCAAATCTAATCAAATCTAATCAAATCTAATCAAATCTAATCAAATCTAATCAAATCTAATCAAATCTAATCAAATCTAATCAAATCTAATCAAATCTAATCAAATCTAATCAAATCTAATCAAATCTAATCAAATCTAATCAAAACTAATCAAATCTAATCAAATCTAATCAAATCTAATCAAATCTAATCAAATCTAATCAAATTTAATCAAATCTAATCAAATCTAATCAAATCTAATCAAATCTAATCAAATCTAATCAAATCTAATCAAATCTAATCAAATCTAATCAAATCTAATCAAATCTAATCAAATCCAATCAAATTCAATCAAATCTAATCAAATCTAATCAAATCTAATCAAATCTAATCAAATCTAATCAAATCTAATCAAATCTAATCAAATATAATCAAATCTAATCAAATCTAATCAAATTTAATCAAATCCAATCAAATCTAATCAAATCTAATCAATTCTAATCAAATCTAATCAAATCTAATCAAATCTAATCAAATCTAATCAAATCTAATCAAATCTAATCAAATATAATCAAATCTAATCAAATCTAATCAAATCTAATCAAATCTAATCAAATCTAATCAAATCTAATCAAATCTAATCAAATCTAATCAAATCTAATCAAATCTAATCAAATCTAATCAAATCTAATCAAATCTAATCAAATCTAATCAAATCTAATCAAATCTAATCAAATCTAATCAAATTTAATCAAATCTAATCAAATCTAATCAAATCTAATCAAATCTAATCAAATCTAATCAAATCTAATCAAATCTAATCAAATCTAATCAAATCTAATCAAAATTATTTTTTGTTATATTGATTTCAGTTTGATTTCTATTCACTTCAATTTTTACACGAAAGTCGATGCAAATCAACGATGTCTAGTTTGATCGAACCAAACATTTACATGACGGTGCTGAGTGCTAAAATGACTAGTGATTGTTAAACGGATTAACTTATATTTCATTTTACCTTTCAGATTATCACTTTGGTTGCGACATACTTGATATTAGTGTCCCAATTTCAAGATTCATACGATCGACCAATTTAGTTGATTGGATTTGAAATATTTTGTGACGTCATACTATCATTAAATAAATAATTTTGAAATATAGTGATTGTGTTTAATTGATGGTGGGATTTAACTACAGTCCCCTGTTAAATCAAGAAATTAGAAATTGAATAATCAATTGTTTTGTATGCTTATCCTCCTGGAAGCTGCAGTGATATTTAAGAGGTACCTCCGAGATACGAGTAACCATGTGAATTACTGTTTCGAAAAATCGAAATTAATTGAAAACTAGAATTAAAGTGACTCACTTTAGTCTATATTATCTTAGTTCATCTAATCTGATATCATATTTTACTAATTACCTCATTGTCCGTCAGGAATATAATTTCATTGTAAATTACCGAAATTTGAATATTTTCAAATAAATTTGAATGGAATTAAGAAAATTAAAAAAATTAAAAATTTATTCATTACCGAATATGTCAATGCCAATATTCACAGTTGACAACCGACAATTAAATAATTTACAACGCACACATAACATTGGCACACACAACGCCTACGTTCAACAAAAATGTCCACTCGACAAAAATTGTACAGTCGACGAGTTATATTGACGATTTTAAATATCTGCGGTGTTACACCGGTTACGGAAAAATCTGGCAAAATTACCAATGTAAATTTATTCTGGTATACAATCGGCATACTCGTCAAATGGTCAACACTTCACTCACTTTATTTATACACGTACGCCGTCACATACCAACGACCAATTGTCAACTATGAAAAAACGTTTATCCGAGGTTTTATATACACGTATGTGGTATGGACCATATTCGTCTTGATAAATTTATCTGTGGCGCAAATTTTATTTATTGCGACGGTCGAAAATCAAAAAAAAATATTTCAACTTTTTGATGAGTTCGATAAAAAATTTACGAACATAAATGTTTCGGCAGAAATGGCGCGTGACTGTAGCGGAAAGCTATTTTTTGCAATTTTATTCGGAATCGAACCCATCAGACAGTTACTATGCTTTATTTCGGTTTATTCAATATTATGTTCACGATCATGGAGTGGCCTAATACTTTGCCTCAGTCTACGCCTCAAAGAATTCGAATATATGCTCATCATTGCCTATTGCTGTTACGTATTTTCGATTTTGTTCGAAAAAATTGAACGAGCTAATCGACAAATATTGAGAGGCGATTTAAATTGTTTGGCCGCAAACTATAAACTGTTACGTGACTTGGTTGAAAATGTGCTAAAAATTGTTAATACCGATTTTGTTGTGATAATAGGATTGGTTACGAGCATGGATCTAATTGCCATTTTGGTAAAAGGCTATGAACTTGTGTACGGCATTATTGCGCAAAGGTATAATTATTTTTTTTCAATCATTGTCGTTTCGTTGTCAGCTGGGATAAAGTTACAGTTGATCCTGTGCGCGTATTTGAGGGTGTTTAGCGAGTATAAAAAATTTCAAGAAATTTATTTGAAACGAATCGTACGCCTACATATGGCCACCGATCAGATCGAATTATACAATTTAAACGTTTTAGTCGATAATCGATTTTCATCAGCCACAAATGGTGTAATTGATGGAACAATTTTTATGCAGGTATAGTTTAGCAATGTCTAACGGTTCGACGAAACATACTATCGAAATTTTTTTATTTTTAGATTTGCACACTGTTTGCGACTTATATAATATTCCTGTCACAATTTCAGGACTCGTAGGACCGTATCTTCTAAAACTGTCGAATTGTATTAAAATTATGTTAAAATTGATTGTGTTTGATTTAAATTTGTTAATAAATTTGAAATGTTTTGGTTCTCTTGGAGGTTAATGAATTCGTATACCTTTGTTGCACACTAGCAAAAACGGGTGGAACAGATGAACACATCAATAAACGGATCAATAAAGTCAAAACAACGTAAAACACGGTAAATAAAGTCTGGAACTCATCAGTCCTAACCCGCAACACCAAGCTACGAATGTTCAATTCATATTACTGAGGTGCTTTTGACCTAACAAAATTACAAATGTTGAACTCCTAAGGCAAATAAGTTAAACTGTTCTTGAAATTAGGATCTTGATCCATCGCACGTTGCCTCCAGTTTCGACATCCTATATATCACACGGGAACCGCTAAGAACTGGACATTTTAAAACTGGATATTTCAAAATAGGATTTGACAAAACGAGATAAGGTACAAAACGAGATATGGTACAAAACTGGATATTTCAAAACAGGATATTTCGGCATGTGATTTAAACTTAAAATGATTTTTTAGCAAAGTTCTAGAATATGGCCAACTAGGAAGGAACTCAGCGAGTTCTTAACCGATTTTGATGAATTTCGATATATAGAAATAAAATAGGATTTCAAAATGATTTTTTGGTAAAGTTCTGGAATAAGGCCAATAACGTTTCATACTTGAATAATTTTAAGCAAAGAGATAGAATTTTCCTTTACTTAATGGTTTTTTTTAATTGCTGCTTTTCTCATTTATTTTCTTTTTAAAATAATCATCGACTTGATCGAGTTTACTGTCAGTAAAATTTATCTTCATCTATTTTTATTATTCTACTTAACATAACTTTTCTTCACTTTAAAGAATCTATGTGAGAAAAATTAATTAATTTTCATCAACATTTTCATCATACATATCCAATTTCATCATAACCGGTTAAGAACTTGCCGAGTTCCTTCCTTACTGGCCATACTCCAGAACTTTTCCAAAAAATCATTTTAAAATTCCATTTTCATCCTACGTATCGAACTTCATCATAGTCGGTTAAGAACTCGCCGAGTTCCTTCCTAACTGGCCATATTCCAGAACTTTCCTAAAAAATCATTTTAAATTTAAATCACATGTCGAAATATCCTGTTTTGAAATATCCAGTTTTGTACCATATCTCGTTTTGTACCTTATCTAATTTTAAAATATCCAGTTTTGAAATATCCAGTTTTGTACCATATCTCGTTTTGAAATATCCAGTTTGGAATTATCCTGTTTCGTCAAATCCAGTTGTAAAATATCCAGTTTCGACCGGTACTCATATCACACGTATCCTGTTCGATGCGTCACGTCAGTTAAATCCTCTACAATTAAACGCACGATGGCTCTGATCGAAGTCACATTATCGCATTCATATTCCATATAAGTTTTGAAAATAGGACTGCCAAATCTCGCCGTTGGCGCTACTTTTGCAGAGAGAGAGTATTGTGATAAGCTGTGTGGTTATATCCTAGGTTCTATGACAAATTTTTCTTTCTCTCATTCCTTCTTTTCTTACAAAATGATTTGTGTTGTGTTTAGTGAGAGCATAATATAAATACACATAGTACTACCATGGTATGTTAACCCATTGACGTGCTAGATGTCACTACGGTTATCGTTTTAAAAAAAATATTTTTATACGTATAATCCCCTAAATGTCTATATTTATACTAAATGTTGACGATATTCTATCAACCCGACATCTGGAACATCAATGGGTAAACTGTTTTTTCTTATGATGGTAGTACTATGTGTATTTATATTATGGTGAGAGTGAGAGTGAGAAAAATACTACTCCAAATATTTATTGTAACAAAATGCGTCTGTTGAAATAAATGTATGACGTTTATGTTTCTGTCGATTAAATTTTGTACTTGGATTTCGGAATTCGATATAGGTTAACAATTTATATTGGGAACTTAGAATACGATTTAATTATTAAATTATTTCATTAATTAAATGACGGCGCGTGTTTTCGATCATATAATTAATTGTGTACACATAATGTTTGTGTAGAGTGGGAATCGTACGTACGTATACACAAAATGCATCCTCTCATAGTGAAAAATAATAATTTTACAAAAACTTTCGGAATATTAAATTTTTTGGCCATAACACCGTTAAAAATAAAAAAATCGTATCGTGTCGAAATAACAACACGAAATCTTGTGTGGTACAGAATTCTGGTACTCCTACGCTTTCTAGTGTTGGAGCCAATTTTTTTAATAACATTTTACATGGAATTTAATAGAAAATTATTAAACTTTAGTGAAACCTACTTAAAATTTTTCATATTTACGTATTTAGTATGGAGCCTGATTTTGGCGTTAAACATCAATGTGATTAGTTTTATACTTTTGGTAACGGCCAAAATGCAAGAATCGATTTTTAAAAATTTACTCGAGTTCGATCAACAATTTTACAAAATCAATAATATTTGTGTCGAAGGGAATAAAACTAACTGTTTTTACATAACCTTGGTAGCAAGTGTGTTCACTGTAGTATCGTTCGCCTATCGAATGCTGAACAATCTTCAGGATAGCTATCATTTAGTGTACATACTAATATACATATACAAAGAAATTAATTTATTCGTAATTGTGTTGTACTGTAATTTTGTGTATCAGAATGTTGGTGAGAAAATTGTGCATGCGAATCGCGCAATTATGAAACAACGATCGAACGAAAATTTACTAGAAAATGATCGAATTTTGGGAGAATTCTTAAAAAATATTCACAAAAATATAAATCAAAGTATTTTTTGGCCAATGCTGCTATGCTCCAGCTTCGATTTAGTTGGACTGCTGATTAAAGGATACGAACTTCTCTATATGGTGATCGTGAATCGGACCACATCTGCTATTGAACCATTGTTTTTGGGTATGTTTGCGTTTGGCAAAATGTACTGGATAATTCGTACGTATTTCGGTATGTTCGAAAAGGAAGACAATTATCGGATTAATTTACTTCGTCGGATTTACTGTTGCAACGATAAATACGAAGTGGCCGATTTTTATTCGTTACAATTTTTACATGCGTCAAAAACAAAAGTTTGGAATCATTTGAACTCTAACATTTATATGAAGGTATAATTGCAGTGATGTGGTCGGTGAGAGAACTAATTTTTATTTTATTTTTGATATTACAGATTATTTCGCTGCTGGTGACATATTTAGTGTTGGTAACCCAATTTCAGAATTCATATGATGCCCAATTTATGGTTCTTCTAAAGAATGGAACAAATTTATAATTTTGTTTAGATGGAAAAATATAATAACGTGATCTCTTGTCAAATACAGTTATGTTAAAATTATTAAATAAAACCAAAGTGTTAAGATCGCTTAGTTGCGCCATCTCTTATCAAGCATATAGGCGAATCATTAGTTTACATTTTATCAATTTTCCCTGCTCTTGTGATAGCTTCATAATTTTTATTCACTTTTATTTTCACATGCTGGGCAACCTGAATTAGGGAAGATTTTATTATTTTACAAATTGTTACGCGGCTGGTGACATATTTTAGTGATTCTGTGCTCGGGGCACTCTCATGCCTCGTATAAGACTTATAAACGATATACATAATAAAATATCTTTCGGATTTCACCAGATAATCCTAAACAAAGGTTGGATCGCTGAGTTGACAACCTGCATCCTTAAAAAATCTAGATTGTTAAAAATATGAAAGAAAGTAAATGTGGATACAATTAACAATTAACTACACCGCTGCCCACAAGCAGTCTTAGAAGTTGCTTTGAAAACCAGATCAGTTTCATCAGCCATGAAAGAATATCGCTTGGATCACGTTGCTTTCCTAGAAACTCGATGGGCAAAAAAATAGAAGCCAAGTGTTTTAAGTCTATACTTAAAACACTTGGCTTCTACTTAGCAATATTGGTATTGTACTTCATCTTGGCCGCCATGGGGAAAAAAAAAAAGCATGTGTTAATTTCTAAGTGATGGAACACTGTAGTGTAGGAGGGCTAATAAAAGCACGTCTTGCAGTTGATATTTACACTTTATATGCACTTCTTCCACTGCTTAAGTCTAAATACATAGCCATTGTCGTAAGCTAAAATTTTTCAAAGTGTTGATCAGGTCCGTTATCATGTACAGGTGAGAAACATGAACCTTGACAGATGAATTTGAAAGATGGCTAAAGCCTTTCGAGAAAAGTGTTATGCGTATGATATAGAGCCCAGAAGCAACGATGACAACATTTACCGAGTTCTTTTCAACCACGAGATCAGGAATTTGAATATAATTTCTGATGTTACTCTAATATAATATATAACGCCATCTCTTATTGAACACATTAATAATAAAGCAGAAAAAATACAAATTATGGTAAAACTTTTTTACAGTATTGCCGGTGTAGCCAATTTCAAATACCGGGTTCGAATCCCAACGGGGGAAAGATGTGAAGGAATTGTTCATTGATTGATTGTAATCGTTTATGATGATGAACATAACTATGACCTTCTGTTAAAGTTCAGAATTCATAGGCCGAACCGTTGTGCATTCCAGTACAGTGTAGCGGGAGCAATGCAATTCCAGCTCGATTATTATACGGTTTGCGACGAACGTGTTAAGTTTATTAGATAAGTTAATTAAAGCTTTTGTCAGTTTTGATTTTTAATATTGGTATCACCCGATCACTCTAAATCGTATTGGTTCAAATTTGTACAATCTAGAGAAAGCAACTAAAAAGCCAATTTAGTTTAAACATCTATATGAGCATAATACCTTGAAGTGGCGGATCCTTTAACTAAATCTATGCGTAAATGTTGGGTTATGATTGGTTTCACGGTCTAACGCATCGAAATTTAATCTTTGAGTGCGCATTCTTTTCATTTCCGTCAATGCGTCAGGGTTACAAAGAATCTTGTCCATGAGCTTCGAGCAGCTATTCCCCAATTTGAGGTCTATTTAGCGGTTTCATTCGACTTAAAGCAACGTTTGCTTGTTCAGCAGCAAAGGTATGAGGTCCTAAATAGGTTATTGCATGATTCACCATACATAACCTTATGTATATTGTTGTCTTTCAACTTAGAATCACTGGCAACACACGCCGTTCAACAGTGAAATACGCCATAGCTGTTCATGTACGTTATCCTTGTCAAAGTTTACTGTAGTTATCGGAATTTTAGTGGAAATCTTTCACCACCTCAATTTTAAATCTCAACATTATGTTCTCACCAGTTTTCCAGGTCATTTGCCGGATGTATTCATAGTTCTTTGATAATCGCGAGCTCACCAGTAATATTTCGTCGATATTTTACCACGAAGTACTGCAAGGTGTTCACTTTTTATATTTCTCACTCCCAAAGCATTTAAAATGTTAGCAAATATAGAATATCCTTGCTGTCGCATGTTTTCGGTCAGTCCTACTAATGTTAACAGCTGCCATAAATGAATAACTGGTCTCGCACGTGTTCTGGTTGTTGAAACACTTGTCTCGCTCACACTGGAGGAAGCTGCATCAAATCACACGTTTATGAAAATTGAAATTCCCACAAGTAGCCGACAATTCAACGGTAAATCCCCCCCCCACCTTTTAATCACGTACGGGGGTAAGACTAACTACAACAGGGTTATGCTCGGTGCCCTGAGGTGACACTTGCAATATAATATTGTAAACCACCCTCATATTATTCAGTCACTGGCACAATTCTCACCTTTGATGTGGTGGGATCTTTTATTTACATAAATATCTTGCGATGTCCGCCATATTGCATTTAGAAGGATATTGCGGATGTACTATGTTGTATTGTCATAAATTAAAGATAAATAATTGAAAAGTTTTAATTTAATTCAAAAATCTTAATGAAAGCGCCATCTCTTATCGAGCATTTATTAATACTGAAATTTGTATAATAAAGACAATCGTTTTGTAATAATGAGTCATCCAAAACAAATGGTACCGATTGTCTAAAAACAGATTAGAAGGTAAAAAAACAGGGATCTCACAGTTTTTAAAAGTTCTAATATTTAAATGTCACTAAATTTCCTATTTTACTCAGTTGGAGATTATTTGGTATAAGTATCGTCATTTCAGTATGTATATGCCGAGCACAACTCCCTTGACGTTATCTCTTGTCGAATACATTAACAGTTTCAATTATTAATTGAAACCAAAATTATCTGTTTTGCAAGTAAATCATCGAAAGAAGGCAATCGACAGTTTACAAAGGTCTAAGAAAGAATTCAAAAATGGTTTCTCGTTGTTTCTGGAGTTCATTTTTTTTGACTGCAGATACAAATTTCTTGTTGTTGTAATTTTCACTACCTTTGTGACATTTTCACGAATTATAAATCACAACAAATTTCACTTTTTTCAAAACGAACAAAAAAAATGTATGTAAATTTTGATTTGTATGCCCTCCATTGTAATTGACTGTTGACCTTCACGTATTGTTACCATATACTTCATTGTTCGCGGATTCGTATAATTATTGATATTTGGATGGAAACGAGATTATTTCCTCGCCGGATTTAAAATGCTGTGCTGTTGTTGTCACAAATTATTTGGTTTATGAACTTATTATTTTCTTATGGAAATTCATGGTTTGAGGTTCATGAACGTTTTTGTTCCTTTGTTTCGTGTATAGAACGTAAGCCTTGGATCATACTCCTATACATATACATATACAGTATACCAAAATAATTTCAATGTATTGTAATGCAAATTCTATATATTAGCGAGTTTGACTAATTACTTCCATGTCTCGTCGCCATTGTTTGTGTACATGTTGTATCCATATATGTACATATCAATTACACACCGTTGCACCAGATTAATTACAGTAATTACCATTTAAATAATTGATAGTTTTAGATAATGTGATGTGCAATTTTCATCGCTTTCAATTCGAGTCCATCTCATTCATCTATACATTCATTCATCAATTTGATAATAAATGGCCATATGTCCGTTGCCTATAGTTATGTGCGATAGTTTGGACTGTACGTGTCAATGAGGAGACATGGTTGAGTGATCATTGTTATTTTACTAGTTTCAATTTATTGTGAAATTAATTTTTTATGAATTTATCGATGGTTATAGCCATGGCGAAAATGATTAATGATTCTGTGTATACGAGGATTATGTTTAATCTGCAACAAAATGTTGCAATCTTCGACCGCAATTGAACAAATAGAAAAATAGTAAAGTATATGATAGAGCCTAATTGCTAAATTTATGTTCGACTTTTATTAAAATTTATTTAAATTGGTAAAAATATAAATGATACAGTAAAATATGTCATGCTCCTCTTTATTTAATGACCCAGTCAAATTGTAGAAGTGTGACAATAAATGTACCCACCATTGCAGCAATCTAAAACAAACAAAAAATGAGCTTAGGATCGCACAGCATTGAAATGTGAATTTGATATTTACTCCCAGAATGAATTTATGATCCATTACACTGCCCATGGCATAAAACCGCGTTGTTCCCAATAAAAATCCCAAATGTAACATCTCTGTCTACAACAACAATATAATCAAATTAAATTTTACTTGACGGTACGTTAACAATTACATCGGAACTTACATCGGAATTTTGTAAATTTTCAACAACAATCCTATTCCTCACATACCGTTGATATTCATCGATTGCCGTTATAACACGTACATAACAATCGAATAGCACATAAATTTTAATCCAATTTTGAAGGGCCCCCATCAAACTAGCAAAAAACGTAAAACTAACACCATCCGCAAATGCGGCAAATACTTCATACGATTTTAGAAATACTGTCAGCACATCACACGTCAATTCCAGTAGGACGATTGTCTTCAAATGTTTTTTAAAAAATTTAAAAAATGTTTCGATTTGTTTACTTAGCCGCATATGATTCACTAGTACCGTACCACTATGCATAACTCGTTGGTCGCAATCAATGATTTCAATTAGACGATCGCAAACCATTTTTACATAGACAATGACCAAAACGAGTTGAAATTCTTTGATGAACACGATTACCGAATACCAAAGGGTAAACTTATTCTGGCCATATAATATAGTGGCCACAACCGTGTGCATCACCACCATTATGGCTAGAATGATTATAATCTGGATTAATAATTTATCGAAATTCCTTTGGGATGTACAAATTTGAAAATGATGCTTGCTCGACCACATGAGAAACGTAAATTTGATTAAATTTATGTTGATGAGATAGGCCAGATCCCATCCCACGTACATCATTACAAAACCATTAGGAGTCGTTTGATCGTCAAACAAAACTAAATAATACGAATTACAATAACAGTAAACGTAGATAGTTTCGAGTATTACGATTGTTGTTAAGACGTAACCAGCAAGAATGAAATTGTAAAGTTTGTATTGGGCCCGATAAATTGGTATAATGGCAAACAAGCTAAATACGATTAGAATACGATTTAATTGCATCTAGAGGCTTTTACTAGGTAATTCGACTGTAGACAGAATATTACGGTATGAAAATTAGTAACGAGACCGTGTGTCACGAAAGTTGAACTATAGAAAAAATTGTTCATCATTTTGTAATGTAATTGCTTTTAATTACTCAAGAATTATGCATTAATTATAACTAAATACGAATTTTGGTAATGGGCAGCATATGAAAATAATAATCACCGTGCTTTTTAATCTTGCGTTGGAGTAAGTAATAAGAAAACGTCAACCGAATTTCATACTGAAGAAAGTAAACTTTGTTAGGTGAAAACCAGATGAAATCAGTTCTATACAGATAGTGTTCTATACAATGGTAATATCGAGAAATATCGAGCAACGATTAATTTACGAGTTGCACGGCGCCGGGATGTAAAGAATCGAAGATAGTGCGTCGTAGTGGTTCTGCGATGTATGGCCTATTGTTCAATAAAGACTGAAGTTCTAGGTCCTCTTTTTGGGCTTTGATGATAATGTCGTAATTGAAGAATTTTTCGTTTTTGGTTGCACTAATTTCGGCCGAGCGAGAAAGTGCGTCCGTGACCGTATTATCTTTACCATTCACATGCCGAATATCTGTGGTAAATTAACTAATGTAATCCAAATGACGGGATTGTCTTGGATAACGTTCAGTTTTAGACTGAACTGCTCTGGTAAGAGGCTTATGGTCGGTGTAAATAGTGAAGTCCAGACCTTCAACAAAGTATCTGAAGTGTTTCATCGACAGATATATCACAAGTAATTCCCTGTCGAATGCTGAATATTACGTCTCAGCACTCGACAACTTTTTCGAAAAAATCCCATTTGCTCCTAACAGTCTACATTATACTGTTGCAGTACTGCACCCACAGCTATAATCGAAGGATCCGTCGTTATGCTGAACCTTGCATCATTCATCGGATGCGCTAATAAGGCTAATTTACTTAAATCAATTTTTAGTGTCGAAAAAGCACTTTCACATTCATCCGGCCAAGAAAAATTCTTGGGGGTCTTGGGCTTTTTCAATAAAGCGGTCAACTGGGAGTGTATTGGGCGAGTTTTTCAGCCAAATTAGAAACGAAGCGGTGATAATAGTTCACCATTCCGATAAATTGCTGAATTCCCTTTATCGATTTTGGAGCTGGGAATTGCGTAATAGCATGGATTCTGTCTTCTGACGGCAAAATACCATTAGGCAAAATTGTGTGGCTGAGGAAATCAAGAGTTTTCGCGCCGAACATGCATTTCGAGCTCTTGATATGCACATCATACTCTGATAGTCGTCGAAAGAGTTGATCAATGTTCATTTTATGTTTGTCTTCGTTTTTCGAAACCACTAAAAATGTCGTCTATATCGACAAACACGAAGTCTAAATCGTGGACAACTTCGTTAATAAATCGCTGAAAAGTCCGAGCGGCGTTACGTAACCCGAATGGTATTCACGTGAACTCGAAGAGTCCGAATGGGGTAGTAATCGCCGTCTTATGCACGTCTTCAGTCGCTACGGGAGTTAAGTGGTATACTCTAACGAGATCTATTTTGGAGAATATCGTCGCACCATACAAATTCATCTAGAAATTTTGGATATGGGGAATCGGATATCGATCGAGTATTGTTACCGTATTTAATCGACGATAATCCCCGCATCGTCTCCAATCGAGATCTTTTTTTAACCATATGTAAAGGGCACGACACGGGAGATACCGAAGGACCACAAATTCCGAGTGCTACCATATGTTGAAATTCCATTTTTGCGAATTTATGTCGCACGGGATCAAATCTTCGTGATCTCGATACAGGTAAATGTCCTATCGTTACAATGTGATGTACCACGGTATGTTTCACTGGGAAATTGTATTTTGGCTCGGCTGTCAAAGAGGGATATTTCCTGAGCAGCGCACCATATCCATTGTCAAGCGCAAAATGTACTGGAGTTGGTGTATTAATTGTGATGGTACCGGCATTGATGGTACCAGGCATTCAGCTACCAAGTTGTCAGCTTGGTAGCTAAATCAACCAGCCGTCGCCTCTTAAGATCGACTAATAGATCAAATTTCACCAAAAAATCGGCGCCAATTATGGGACGGTTCACCGCTGCTACAATGAAAGCATGTGTGAACGTCCGTTTCAATCCTAAATCCACCAGGAGCAATTTTTCTCCGAAGGTGTCGATTCTCGTGCCATTGGCGGCCGAAAATGCAAATTCAGATTTTCGACTAATATTAATCAAATGTGTGACAGAGGCACCGAAAGGTCAGCTGTCGTGTCTATTAGAAAAGTCAGGTAGTTGTTCTTGTCGTATATTGATAAACGTCGGCTTTTACAAGGTAAATCGTTCGCTGTCGACGCTACCTGCTCGTTTATAAGTTTTTTGGTTGGTTAGTATCCATTGCTGCACTGGTCGTGGACTGACCAAACTTGCATGGTTGCCGGCAAACGCCTAGCTTGCCCTCCAAACCTGTCGTGGAACCAACAGATATCTGCTTTTGGTCCGCGACTTGTTGAGCGCTGTCGTGTGCTATTAAATGAGCTGGACCGATAGCGCGACAAAAATCTGCTTTTCGACCAATCGATTCTTTCGCTCGGAAAAATATCCCTTTAGTTGCGCCTCGATTTACGTCAACCTATCTTCCACCATCTAGGCGGGGAAACGACATTTCCCGTCGTTGTTCGATCGGTGGTTACTAATCTGAGGGGCAACGGATACACTACGAGACTGTCGTTTTGACGTTTCATATATGTCATCGGCCATTTTTGCCGATTCGATTTTTGCTAATATGTCTGTCTTTATGTCTTGTACCACCAGCGCGAGCTTAATTATTCGTGGCATCTTTCTTATCCATAAGGATCGTATTCTTTTCATGTTGAAATTTGCCCCGGATAAGGTTTGAATTCTGACCAGTGCTTCTGATGGTTTCCTGTCCCTTAATTGTTCTCCCGCTAACAGCGCTTCTAGCTGGCGTTCATCTGACGGTGCTAGACGTTCAATCAGGCGGTCCCGTAGGTTCTCGAAATGATCCTGTGTTGGTGGATTAGCTATTATGTCCGAGCTTTTGTCGCATATTTCGGCCAGCAGGGATGCAAGCGTTTTAGTGTAATTATTCATCGCGGAAATTTTCGCTGCGCTAAACTGTATCTCGGCCAATTGGAACCAAATTCTCGAGTTTCTTGGCCAGAACGGTTGTATTTGAACTATGGTTGTCGCGTCTACATGGCCTCCTGCGCCAGTGTTTGTACTGGTTTCCTTAGTGTCCATATTTTGGTTGTCGTTGATTCTGCCATTGTTTTCGTTTTTTGGCTACTTTAACTGTTGTGTGACTCCTTGTATGTTTTTGTTGATTCAAATGTTGGTAGTTTTACTCTATCCACGGTACTATATAAGTTTGCACGATATATTTTGTGCCCGTCGTATCCGTGAAATTCACTTGATGTCGTGTGTGTATGTGTGTGATATGTATCCTGCTTGGATTGTTCGTTCAATGGTTGTACGCGGTAAAAACCGCCGTCGGGGTCACCAATTTAACGCTTGGATGCCACCGATGGAACCCGATTTTGGTGCGTTATTTTTATTCTTCACATTCACAGTCACACACACGATATATAATCACACTATTATGAATGTTTGATTTTCTAGTAATAGTTTTTATTATTTGTATAATTACTTTTATATATATATATATATATATATATATATATATATATATATATATATATATATATATATATATATAAACTAAATTAAATTAAATTATTATTTTTTCTGCGCAGGTGAGGCTTTTATCGTCTGCATGTAATCGACTCTAAAAGACAACTCACAATCCTCGAAATGTCAAAATTGTTTTTTGTTTCGAGATTTTGCGATATCGAGATTTCGTTGGTTATATGTACACTGAACTTTATCTATATTTGAGTTTGATAGTGTCGATGACCAAGCGTAGATGTCGTATGTAATATTAATTCGTTCGAACAGTTTGTTTAAGCTAGACAATATTCAATTCGAATTATACGTTGCATTCGAATATTTAATTCGAATTATACGTTGCGAACAATTTATTTATGAACGCTATAAGTCTTATTGATGTCCGTAGGCCAATAGGTGGTTGGCGTACCGCCTCAGTGGGATTTGTTTATTAGCTTTGGATCACACAATTTGCATCCATGCTCCTTTCCTTTAGTCGTTGTTATAACTGTAATTCCCAGTAGATATTTTGGATGTGAAAACAACTTTAGCGGCAGGAGTAACTAAATAAATTACATAGATAAATGTAACGGAAATGACTACAAAATGTAACGGAAATGACCAAATATTAAAAAATTACGAAAATCATATTTGAACAAACCGAACGCAAAATATATGAATGTATGTGTGAATATCGCGGATCGAATAAATTGAAATAAAATAAAAAAACCGAATTCAAACTACAACTGTGTGCACCAAAACAAAATAAATAACAATGTCTATTTTGATGTCTAAAAGTTTTAATGACAGATCCACTAAAACATAATGCACATTTTGAAATTTTAAATGTGTATTAGCAAAGCCTTCTATATAAAAATTCAATTTTTTTTTATATGGAGTTTGAATGGTACTATGTTACACGCAACAAAATAGCCATTTTTGTATGTTTTTTTGTCAATATCCGTGTGCGCTATGCGATGAGTTTGACTTATTAAAGAAGGTTTTGGAATTAGAGTTGAATAGACGTTGTTGTTGGTTTTGGTAAAAGAATTAAATTTTGAGAGTTGAGCAGGAACTCACTGTCGTTTCTTGCGTTTAAGTCGCCTCCATAACTTTTATACAAAACTCCATAGTTTTACCATGATTTACTTTAATTGTTAAGACTTGTGCATGAACATTTTCTTAATTTTCAGTTCTTCATTGTGGGTGATATTATCTGCAACACAAAAAAACTGACTCTCCTCTAGCTTAACTGTCAGAATGAATTGCGTAACAAAAAGTTTACCCAAGAGAGAATGGGTATATATATTTATATATATATATATATATATATATATATATATATATATATATATATATATATATATATATATATATATATATATATATATATATATATATATATATACCTGCACATTTTACACATGTTGATTCACGATTACAGTATTTTTGAGAATAGTTAAACTCTTGGCACTTTTCTCGATGGCTCAGTTTAAAATCAGGTAAAATATTGCATTTATATTACAGATTTTTGTCGAAGGCTAACATCAAGACTAGAAGTCCTCTTCTGATAATTTCAGTGTTTTGGTTCTTATTATGCTTGTTTTTGATGATATTGACTTCATCTTTAATTTTAAGACCTGCACTTGTTAGTTCTTCTGTAATGACTTCTTTCAAGCCAGATTGGTCGAGCCTTCTTGCCATTACTTTGATTGGGCGATCACTTTTGTCATCATTCGTATGCATTTAAACCCATCGGTATTTAATGTATAGTAGCGAAAGCTTTTGCAGCAGAACATCAGTATTTTCAGCGGATGTAGGCTCTTTCCAGGCAGAGTTTTGCAAGATTGTAGCATTTTTATTATTCATTGTGTGTAAATGCTACTTTGTTTTGTAATTTAAATATTTTCAGATTTTTCTTCTCCGATAGCCTTTAGTAAAATTTATACCACAATGTACAAGGTAGTAAATGCATAGTATACTTGTTGAAAAGGCAGCCGTCCTTCCTGAACTACAGTTGAAGAGCAGGCAATCAGTCAAAATGAGAACAGTTGCTTCTGTTATTTAATATGACATAGCTCTTAAAAGCATTGATTACAAGTGACCTATGGGTCCCCTCTGACCTTAGCCCCAAACTAGCTTCCCCGAGGGATTCTTACTACAAGATTCTGCTAGGTTAATTTAGCTACCACCGGAGATGTTAGCAGCCCCGGGGTTGAACCACTTGGCGGCCTTCTAATGTTTAAAAAAATTTCCGACTAATACAACTTCATGAAAAATTTTACTTTGCAAAGTGAAAACTCTTTACCATATAGTCGACATTCCCATGGTTTTCGATTTTAACAATTCCAACTTAAATTCTAAAGAGCATCCCAAACAATTTAAATCAAACTACAAAATAATTTTCCAATCCATCGGGAGTGTTGAAGCCGAACAAAATGTAAACAAATTATAAACAAAATTTTTGAATGACCAGGAAATCATCGCATTAGAATATGAGATCAGAACAATAAAAGTTCACCTTTCGTTCATATAAGCGAGCACTTCACACACAACAAACTTTCATTTATGATCGTTAATGTTTTGACATTTTTTTTTATGTATGTACAGATACACGTATGTACATACATTTTAATGTTCGGTCGATCGAATCCGTATAACGATATGGACGAACAGATGAAATATTGGTCAATATGATATATTGATTGATTGATTTATGTTTAATTGTGTACAGCAATGGGTGAGGCCCACAAAATTGGGTTAAATGTTCTTCACAATTTATGATATTTATGTAAATTAGGTGAAAGTGTGTGTGCGTATGTAAATTTAATCAGGTGTAACAGGACCGTATACAAAATTTGTAAGCGGGTTACACAAAATGTTGTAATTTCATGCGATGATGAGCATATCGTGTTGTACACGACTTTACAAATATGGCCTCATTCCAAATTTTTGGTACATGTCATGTTTTCTGATAATTTACATGTGACCCGATATGATCGTTTTTAAGGTCAGATAACATAAAATAATACATGTTGCAGAATCTAAATCGAATGATCTTTAGTTGCGACAAGTATAAAATTTTATATCGATTCGTTAGATCAAACTCATTTCCCATGACATCGATCATCTCACACATATACAGTTCAATGTCCTCTCGAGAAGATTTGCGTGAGTTAAGGTTTTTAGATTTACCGTTAGTATGTTTCAAGATCGTATCTCAACTAAACAAAAGGAGGTACATATATCATAATTTTCTATTTATGCAACATGGCTGCTAATCACTAATTAGTTTGATTTTTAAGTGATCACTAGAATTATGGTTTTGGTTCAGTGCACAAAATAAGTGGCGGTTATATATTAGTTTATATATTTAAATGTGAGGGGAAGTTTAAATTAATTTATATTACGTCACAGTTGGCTTATTTAAGAGGGAGAAAAACATTTTCTGTGGTTTATGTAACAAGTGTCGATCAACACGTTTTTAAAAGGCTTACATTATGAATGACGTATGAGTGTGTGTGTTTTTTTATTCAGGTTCATTCTTGCTTTTGAAATCTTGCTTTTTTCTGTTTAACCTATAGAACTTGACTTTTACTAATTACTATAGGCGATAGTCACAACTATCTGTTATAACTGTTGGATTAAACAATTCATGATTTGGACTGTTGCCAAAACCATTGGAGCTATATGTTGTGAAATTATAGTATATACAATACAGAAAGGTATGAACACCCCACAATAAGTTGGACCTATTTAAATAGCGGAAATAGTAGTGCAGGTTTAAAATAATTGGGACGAATTTTAAACCTCTTTGGCTATAGCACGGTGCTGTTTTTGGTCTGGGAGCTCAACAGATGTTTTCAGCTTATAAGACAATATCGCTGTGCTGTTAAAGACCCTGATAAAACCTGAATAAGATTCTGATCCAAATGTGGTTAAAAATCAGATTAAAAAGTAAAGTGAACCTGAAAACTGAGCAAGAACAAGTCAAAAACATAAACAAATCGGAAAGTGATTAGGGTTCTTAAGAGCACCAGAGGCTCTAAAATTCACGGGAATTCACATCATCCCTCGAGGATCTACTACAATCACATTCCAGTTGACAATTTGTGATGACATGGAGAAATGAAAAACGGATGCTTTTATGTATTTGGTTTTAAGAAATGCGACTTATTATAAAAGTATCACCTAAAATTGCTTACATGAGGGCCAAACATCGACAAAGTCAATAATTTAAAACAAGTCAGTTTGAAAAGACAGGCTATGGAATAAAATATAGTATTTATTCCCAAAGATCGAGAGAAATCACTTCCAACATGAATTATTGATAGCAAATATTTTAGATCTTGCACGATGAAACGATAAAATCAAATGTGCAACCTCACGTCACCGATATACCAAAAATATAATTTGGAAAGTTGCAATATATCATCGGGAAAATCTGCCTCCGATTTCGGAAACAGTTGTGTGGAGAACATTAGAAGGCGTTTCCATGTCATCTATACCATAGATGACTACATGCCCATTAGTAAATTAGCTGATAGTAATTAATGACTTGCAAGAAGCAAAATTAATCAAACTTTTAAGCTGTCGGTGAAATTCACCAGTTTTGTAAGTAGAAAACAGAATGGAAGCTTACAAGATTACACGAGCTAGTAACGTTTTAAGGTAGTTCAATATTATTCCGTGTGAGTAAAGTAATCTCTATTAGAAGATGGCGGCTGAACTGAGTACTGTAATGCATAAAATTCATGGTGATAAAGAATGAACTGAGGATTTTTTCTAGTTTTAGTGAGGTGCTACTTGCCAAAAAAGAAAAGGTTTACCTAGCTAAAAAGAAACTAGATGATACTGCGTTACAGCAATGGCGATAGAAGTCATCAAAGCAAGATTTTCCGACGATCGATAATTTTTACAAAAGCATGAATTCCCTCGAAGGCCTCAAGGTTCATGTCAGTAAAAGTCAAACCACTCAGAATGCACATGCCCGCACATTACATGTTGAACCAAAGTCACCACCAAAATGTAGTGCAACGATTAAGAAGATGGTTTGTGTGACTGTCCCAAGTTTATCGCACTGAACTTAGATCAACGTAGACAATATGTCAATGAAAGTTTCAGGTATTTGCATTGCTAAGCAGAAGGCCATGATATTTTCAATGCAGATCAAAGAGTCGGTACCACCAATATAGAAGAAAACATCACACACCGACTCATACTGAAACGAATAACTCGACTATCTCATCAGACCCAAACTAATCTAAAATCACAGATACCACAATAGTTGTCGCAATGCCTAAAAAATCTAAAACTACAAATGAAGCTCAAGACAAATTTGGCAATTGGCAACCTTGCCGCACTTTATTAGGTTCTACGTCAGTTTATTTGAGCCAATTGCGACTATAGCTGACCCCAAACTCCATACGCCTGCTCCTGTAGATCTACCAAATGGTTGTGACATATTTTTGACGCTGCTGGCTGACGGTCAAATACTTAAAGAGTCTGGCTAGCTTATTTCACAGAACACGAAATTAGATTGGATCGTTGAATGAGAATTGATAAGCATGTTAGAATTGAAAATTCTGGAAAATTTATAGTTCGCACAAGCGCTGGGTCAATAGCTCACTAGAACAGGAATTGATGAAAGCTCAGAACATGAAGCACTCGTGCACATTGGATTTATACCATTAGAAGAAACGAGCCTGCCTTACCAAGATAAATACTACCTGCCCCACCACCCACACCACCCAAATAATCTAGCTCAACCAAGATGTGTGTATTTTTCGACGCCTCATCAAAATTAATCCATGGGATGTCACTTAATGATTCGTTGATGATTAGACCAACCGTATATCAGTCGGTTTTAGAAGCATTATTATGCTGCTTTCACAGCAGATATTTAAAAAATGTTCCACCAGCCATGGATGGATCTAGCAGACACGAATTAACATCACAACGTCATCGGAAAAAAATTATCACTTCCTTACCAACACATATGAGATACTTTTCCATGGAAAAGTATGGGGTGTTGATAATCGAAGGAGAGGTTTCAGGGCAGACCGAACTAAATAACATGTTACTCCTCGGGGGATACCACCTTCCCAAATAGGCCACCCACGATTTAAAATTACTAAAGAACATACCAGAAATCGTCCAAAAATTATCGATTAAAGAAACAACTGAAGGCACAACAATAATTTTGATTTTGGGAATTAAATTCGATCCGCAAGCCGACCGGTTTTCATTTACCGTTTTTCTACTAGATACAACCAGATTCAGAAAGTGAAATATATTGTTTGTAGCTTTGTGGGTATATGTTCGATGGCATGGTTGTCGCCCGTGATAATCTAGATAAAGATCTTATTTCAGGGCCTGTAACTGTTAAAGCTAGCATGGGAAGACCTGCTCCACATTTTGTTGAGACGTTCTGCCTGACTAACTTCTTGAAACTGTAGTGTGGTTGTAAGAGCCGGACTGATTACGTCCAGAAACATTTAATACTCCAAATCCTGTCAAAGTGGCAAGGATACCAATACAAATTTGATAATCCAACAACTCATCAAAAAATGTGCAAGTGTCACTAAAGCAGCTAGAGTCATTGCTTGGGTTAAATGTGCCCAGGACAATCACAAAACTATCATCACTCGAGTGATTGGGGCTTTAATAGAAGCGGAGTTTAACGAGTCATCTAACTGAATAATAAAAGAACCACGAGATAACCTATACCATTAAAGAAAGCTAATATTATTTGTTTTTTATCACCATACATAGATTACAACGGCATTATGCAAATTGGTGGCCGTCTAGAACACGCAAGGCAACATTACAATTTGAAACACCCAATCATCTTGTCAGATTGTCATCCCATGATGAAAGAAATAGTAAAGGAGGCGCACGATCAGAATTTGCATGCAGGACCAACCTCATAATTGTTAATTATCAGGCAAAAGTGAACAATCCTCGGCAACTGCGTCAAATGCTTTTGGCAAAAGTGAGTCACACGCGAGGAGTGGGTGTTGATAGTTGGTTTTTGGAGATTTGTGGATTTGTGTTTTAATTGGTATTCTGTCGTACCGATGAGTGTTGTGGTTGAATGGAGTAAAGTTCTTATCTTGCCCAGGCTTGGATAAAACTTTCAGAACCAATTTTTTTAAGAAATTGTGTACCAGGGTTTCTTTAGAGACACGGAACACTTTTTGCTGCCAATGATCACGGGACCGAGGTGGTGAAGTGAGAAGTGTGATGATGTTTGTGACCGCTTTTTACCTTGACTTTGACGATTTTGTGATTCTGTTAAGTTTTTTTGGTTCCTAAGAGGTGTCTTTGATGTTCCGAACCTGCTTGAGCCTTGTATTTGCCAGGGGGCGTTTCATGGTAATGAACCAGGTTTTAATTCTGGTTCAGATTTCTGTATTGCTACGTTGACTTTTTAGAGGGTTGGCAGATGGTGCTGGTGCATGTGCTGGTATAGGTGGGACCACTATCTCTTCTCGTTTTTTGTTCGGCGCTTTGTAGCATTGGTGGATACTGCATTCTTTTTGGTTTGCCGCTTGATCTCTGTTGTAGTTTGCGCATTTCGCGTATAACTCGGTTCATGCGCCTTTTGGTACGGTTGCTGTTGAATGCAGCTTGACCCTGTTGCTGAGATAGCTGAAACAGTTGGAGTTTACTTTGTTATAGCTGAGAGTAGTTGACTAATGGTTGCTCGGTTGCATGGTGATCCACACTTCTCATGAGGTTCCTTTATATTTGTTGCTCCTCTGGTCGGACGCGCGGCAGGAGATGGCCACTTTGATTTTATTGTGTGGATTGCTGCTACTTTCTTGGAACCAAATGTCAAGAATGGAAATTTATTTATTACGGAAAAGGCTTTTTGGCAGCAACATTGATGGTATCCGCTACTGGTCTTCTGTTCTTCTTATTGTTGATTACAACTTGGTAAAGGTCTTGTTGCACTCATGCAAAAGTTTACCTTGATGTGGCCATCAATTATTGGGACATTAAAGTTTTGAGCACTGCGGGTGCTTTAGATTAAACATTTCAGTTTCATTTTGTGTTCAACTTTATTCTTGTCAACATGACAATTTTGCCAGTTTTTGACCCAGTTACACTTTTGGGAGAATCACATTGCTCATAATTTTTTGACAATTAGTTCCAGTTGACAGATCATATTTAATATTTCTTAGCAATTTAATAGTTGCTCCTACTTTCAAATCAAGCAATCCTAAGGAGCATTTCTAAAGGAGTCAGGCTGATTCGACTTTAATATTATCAATCGTTAAAAATACGACGTCATTTGATATCAACGTCCGAATTTAACGGTGTTAGGATTGCTTTGTTAGCAAATCGGGCGACACTTTATGACGACAACTTTGACACCAAAGATCTCTTTAATTATATCATCAGTTAACATGATGGCCATCAATTAATTTTGTAAGTCTTCCGTCACCAATATCAAGACTACTTACGGGATTCAGAGTAAATGGAATGGACATTGTTGACCAATTAAAATTGGTGGAATTTTGACCACCGATTACAAAATTTTGTTAATTTCTCCCCAACAGGCGATTAGACAATCAAAATACGGATGAATAGGTTGTACACTAAGAAACTGCGCTATACTGACATAACTAGAATGTCGCTATATAGATCTATAATCCTAGATATAAAAATAGAGACAAAAATCAAATCAGTTCTTGGTTCATTAAACTAAATAAATTTACCAAAGTGACATTAGTAGAATTAAGCCAGTTTCATTACGATCCGGGCTAGAATAAAGATAGACTCAAATTGTGAATGGCCAATAACTCGGAGTATGCTAGATCTTCGAATCAAAATGAGAGTATTAAACTAAAACAAACCGCACATAACCTCAAAAAACTATATTCATTGCCATGATTTATAAGCACTTTGAAATACATCGGAATCGAACCATAAACTTGATCAGATTACCCGGTTTTTATTTTTTGTTTATTGTTTGGCTTCAATTAAATGTCCAATTATTTTTGCGAGAGCTGTCATATTATTTTTGACATGAATCATATATGTTTATTGCCATACAACGGTTTTTTCGATTCCAGTTAAGGATTGAATATGCCAGTCCCGATATGCTAAATAGTTTGAGTCAAGGTAACAAATTCCTCAAAATTCTTTGTATTTAGATAATAACCTATAATCATTTCCACTTCAAATGTCACCATCGTGCAAATTTATAACCTTGAGTTCCACTCTGCTCATTTTTAGCAAAAATTGAACAAAAAACCAACAAAACATTTGTTTTCAACATCATCATCATCATCTTCATCCAAGTACAGCAGCATTGATCAGACATACCTTTATGCCAATGTGCACGTATTTGTGTGTGTTTATACTTGGTAACTAGTACTCCCCATTTATACAATGACATATTCGATGGTAAAATTATTTCACACAATTTAATAAGCTCACCGATCCGTGGTAATCGAGATACACATGAAAATATAATAAAAAAAATTTCCGGATATCCAATACAAAAGAGCTTCCGTTTTTTTTTTTTTTTTTTTTTAATTTTAAATCAAAGCAATTTTCCAAAAAAAAATTAGTGAAAAAGAAAGAAAAAGCATGTGAGGGTCTCTTACCTGCACATATATATGTTTGTGACAAGTCACAATTATCTATGTATATTCGTATGAGTGTTAGATCGTTTCCGTATGTGTAACTCCCACTTCTCGCACATTTTTATACGGTGCGTGGTCAGTCATTTGTATACATCTATACAATTCGAACAATTTTAAGTCTATATTTTGCCATTGATATTATTTGGGCATTGATCCTTTACAAGTTTAGATCATCGCACACACAAACTTTACTTGCGATCTCAATTTGCCACAAAACATTTTTGTTCTCTTCATTATCATTTTATGGTATTTGAACGGGGGACATCATTGATATTCACATCAGTACCAATGTGGTGGTCAGTTGATTAAAATACGTTTGAGTGGAAAGACTGGAAAATATAATTTATAGTAAATTAAACTTTCTTAATTTTAAATAAGTGAAAAAAAAATTTGAGTGAAAATTTATTTTGAGTGAAATTTTATATTGAGTGCAAAAAAAACGGATTAAAGTGAATCTAACAGATTATAATATCATAAGATTTAGTGAGTTTTTATATAGTGTAAAATTTTACTGGATTATTACAAAACGTGACGTGAGTAGTCAAAAGGTGAGGAATACGCCTTTATACAGCCAGTATATTGTTGTTACCTAATCAAATATTTTTTTGAAATCATTCAATTGAGTCGAAATCATTTACATAATTTATTTTTGTAAAAATGTCAAAAACATATATACATACATTTTATAGAATAGATCCGATATGTCGAAATCGTTAACTATTTTATGATAATGAGGTTAGCTACATTAAGATTTTTATCGCGTGACTCTTTAATACGCGGTATGATGAAATTCAACATTTTCTTTGTTCTGATACGGATTAGAAATTATTTTTGCGACTAGCTTCAAAATTAATGGGGGAAAGTTATTGTCCTCGGGAGGAAAGTGAAAATATTATGTCACGTGACTTGCAGATATTAACTTTTTTTTTGTGGCAATCGGGTGAGCTTTCTCTATTTTAGAATACATGTTCCCAATAATGCTTTACAACTTCATCAATATTACAAATTCTCGCGTTACAAAATCAGTTTGATTGTAGTTTGAAAAGAAAATTGGTATGAAAGTTTACTTAAGTTAAAAGTATGCTTGACCAAAACCTTAAAACACAATCGTTATAGGTAGATGTATTCAAATAACAACAAACTTGATGAAAGTTTGATTGAAGTTTGAATTGTATTATTTCATAAATTGGATTCTAATTGACTAAAAATGTAAGATTTAATTAAAATTGTTGTATTCATAAGTTTATTTGTAGATTAAATATAGTTTGGATGAAGTTTGACAGACAAAAACATTTTTATAGCAATAAATACTTTTAAAATAAAGTTTGATTTAATTAAAAATGTGTTAGCTTTCAAAATTAGACTTATCTTATTTTAATACAGTATCAGTGAGTTTAATTATAGATAAGTCAGAAAATCGCTGAGGTTCATATTAACGAGCTTGATTAAAATTTGATTGAAGTTTGAATGAAGTTTAAAAAATAAAAATGTAAAAGTATTAGTACAAGTTTGAAAAGATAATTAAGTAGTAAGTCTAAATTGATTAAATTCACAGTGAGTTTTATTAGCATTTTAACTTAATATCCATCTGGGTTTTTCATTGTAATACTACCTATCTTGATCAAAGTTTGATTGGAGTTTGAATGAGTTTAAAATTAAAATTGAATTCCATTTAATTAAAAATTACCTGGTACAGGTTTCTAGTTAATTTCATTGAAATATCAATGACTTTGAAAATATTTAATAAAAGTTTAAATGAATTTTAAAATAATCAATTCCACAAGCATTTGAAAAATAAAACCTAAAAATTGATATCTAAATAAAATTATTCTAGGATTGAATATAATTTGAATGAAATTTGAAAAGAAAAATGATTTGAACCCATTAAACTAGTTTAGAACTTAATATTCATAAAATTGGTAGAATGCCTGGAATGATTAAAATTCTTAATCAAATCCAGTTAATCTGATTCTATCAAAGGACTAATTCGTTTGATAATAGTTTGATTAGAGCTTAGAACAGGTTTGGAAAGACCTAACATAAATTGTCTAAAATCAATAGTTTATTTTACTAAACTTTTCCATGAGCTCGTAAAATTGTTGATTGGTATTTGAACAAAATTTGACTATAATTTGAATGAAATTTGTACAACAAAAATATTGATTGGAGATGGAAAGTTAAAATAAAATAAGAGAATTTCAATTGTAAATAAGTTGGATGGTTCAATATATTTATTTTTAAAATTGATTACAATTTGAAAGGAGTTTGAAAAGCATAATTGAATTGAATTTGGCTAAAATTAACACATATTAGTGTTTAATTAAATTAACTGGGACTTTGGCCAAAGTTTTAAATCAAACGTACTAGGAAGAAGTTTGATTGGATTTTGTCCAATGATAAAAAGGCAAAAAATAGAATATGGTTGGAACTAGTTTGAATTTTATTTTAAAGAAGTTTAAAAAGCAAAAGTATTTTAATAAGATTTAACCTTTTTAAAATTAAATTTGATTTATACGAAAACATCCTAGAACAGGATTTAGTGAGTTTTACAAACGTTAGAAATTAATTGTTTGACCCATGTCATTATTTAAAACTTAAAATTACATTTGAATTAAAAATGATAACAATCAAATTATTACTGGTAGAAATCTGTAAGATAAACTTTGATAGAAGTTTGAAAGATATTCAAACAATTTATTATCGATTTAGGTAACTTTTTAAATAATTATAATTGACTGAATCATGGTAGATTATTTAAAACTAAGTAAAATTTGGATCAGCAATAAGCTTGAAAAGCAGTGGAAACAATAGTTCAAATTGATGAAAAAATTTAGAAAATTTCATTTAATTGAATTGAGCTAGACCAAAATATTGAGCCAAAATCATTCTGGTTTATGCAATTCTGGTTTTAATCCATATTGAAATGCTAAAATTAAAATGTCCTAGAACCAATTTGAAACGGTATTGATTGATGGGAGAGCCATATTTGATTGCAGGAATAGTGAGTTTTCAAGACCTAAGAGTAATTAATCGTGTTCTTTGGTCTTTTAAATTCACTATTTTGTTTGAATTTTACATAATTTTTAAAACCAAAAATTGGAATTGTATTTTAATTTTTTTTTTTAATTTAAATAGAATTAGTTCAAATATGAAAAGAAGATTGATTGGCAAATTTCATTTACTATAAATAAATGTAAACTTGACCATAATGTTAAATTGTCTATTTTGGTTGATTTTATTGAAGTGTTTGTTGGACTAGTAACTAGTTTGATGAAGACTTGATTGGAGTTTGAAATAATTTAATACAACAATTTAAATTTTTATTTAACCAAAATTTAAATTGGATTAGATTTAAAATTGAAAACAATCAAATTACAACTAAGAGACCACTATCCGAACAAGTTTGATTGAAGTTTGATTGAAAGCTTTTCACAGCAACAGATTGAATTTAGTTAAAACACAAATTGAATATGGATTCAAAACGATTATCTAAATTAATGTAAGTATTTGAAAATTGAATATAATTTCGATCAGGTATAAGCTTGAAAAACAAGAACTTTTTAAATCGTTTAAACTTTTGAAAACTTGAATGAAAAAAAAGTATAATATCTTAGATATTAATTGAAATTAGCTTGGGTAAAATCATTCTGGAATATTTGATTCAGATACTATTTAGCTTGATAAAGATTTGATTGGAATTTGAATGTCATTTAAGGCCTACAAATGTGTTTTTCAATAAAACTGTTATCTGATTCAAACTAATCAAAGGTTAAAATGTAATTTGAATGTAGTTTAAAAAGTCACATTTTTTAAATAAAATTTTGCATTGAAATGGCATTGCCTTAGTGCAAATTTCAAACAGTATTTTTTGATGAAAAGTGAATTTAAAAAATTAAAGAGCTCGATCGGATTTGATTGATTGAACTTTGGATTAAATCAAAAATTGTAAATGGATTTAATTTTTATATTTTTTTATTTGAATAGAATTAGTTCTAATATTTTGGTTTATTTATTGCAATATTTGAAATTGTAACTAATTTGATAAAGACTTGATTGGAGTTTGAATCAATTTACGACCAAACCAAACATTTTTATGTAGCTAAAGCATAAATTCGAAAAAAATAATAACCATCAAATTAAAACTAGGAGACCACTGTACGAGCAAGTTTGATTGAAGTTTGAAAGCTGTTTACAGGAAAAGATCGAAATTTAATTTAAACAGAAATTTAATATTGATTCAAAACAATTATCTAAATCAAGGTTAGTCATTAAAAATTGATTATAAATTGAATGAGCTATAAGCTTGAAAAGGAAGAACTTTTTAAAAAACTTATGTAACCTTTAATTCAAATAAAATCAAAATACCTTTAGACTTAATTAAAGTAAGCTTGAGCAAAATGTTGGGTTTAAATTATTCTGGTTTCTTTTATTGAAAAACTATTCAGCTTGATAAAGATTTGATTGGAGTTTGAATAGCATTTAAGAACAAAAAATTAGTTTGTCAATAGTTGAAGATTTAATAAAATTTTACCTAAATTAAACTAGCCCAAGATTAAAATATAATTTGAATGAAGTTTGAAACCCCAAATTTTTAAAATAAACTTTACATCCTTGTGCTAAGTTGAAACGGTATTAATTGATGATTAGAAGGCCATATTTGATTATAGCAATAGTATATTTGAAAGAGCAAAGACCATGTTTGATTGGACTTTGGATTTTGCATTTAAGTTTCTTTTTTTAAATTGAATAGTCTTGGTTCAAACTTAAAAAGAAAATTGGTTGATGAGTCTCATTTGAATTAAGTAGTGAGTAGTAATGTAGAAAATATTGAACCAAAATCAGTCTGGTTTATGTTATTGAAATATTTCATGAAACATTTGATAAAGACTTGATTGGAGTTTGAATCAATTTAATTTTTATTTAACTAAAATCCAAATTGGGTTTGAATTTAAATTGATAAAAAAAAATATAGCTATTAGAAAACGGTAAGGAAAAGTTTGATCGGAGTTTGAAAGATGTTCAAACGATTAATTAAGTGTTTAAGTTATTTAAAATGAAATATAAATCTTATTAAGGCTCACTTGACCTAAATGTTAATCTAAAACCATTTCGGTTTATTTTATTAAAACATTTGTTGAAATAGTATCCAGTTTGATAAATGCTTGATTGGAGTGTGAATTTATTTTGTATAAACTAAAACTTAAATTTGGTTTGAATAAAAATATATAAGATACAATTTTAACTAGCACAAAACGATTCGAACAATTTTGATTGGAATTTGAAACAAAAATCGAATTTAATTTAAATATATTAAAATCAAAATATCTTAGGCTAAATTGAAAAAGTATGGTTGGTAATTTTCAATTGTTTGAAGTGACCTTAAACAGAACTTTATCCTAATCTATTCTAGCTTTTTACAGAAATATTAACAAGCTTCACCATGATTTGATTGAAGTTTGAATGGCTTTATAGACTAAAAATAACTTTTTATTTAACTCATAATATCCAATCAAAACTGTTATCTAGTTTGATTTAATCAAAGATTGAATGTAATTGAATAAAGTTTGAAAATGCAATTTTATTAATTAAATTTAAAATGTTTTAAAATAATTTAGCATTAAATTTCAAATTTACAGTGCAGATTTAAAACAATATTAATTGATCTTTCAAATTCACTATTATTGTAATCAAATACTTCTATTATTACTTTTGCAGTAATAGTGAACTTGAAAAACCAAAGAGCTTGACAAACGTTTGATCGAATTTTATATGACTTTTAAAACTAAAAACTTGATTATATGTCTTAACAAAAGGTCACAGTTTTATAACTTTAACTTTTGTTTAAATTTGAATAGAAATGCCAAAATCATTTCGGTTTATTTGATTGAAATGTTTATTGAAATACTAATCAACTTGATAAAGATTTCATTGGAGTTTGAAAGACATTTAAGATATTCTATTTATCTAATAATTGAATATCTAATATCAAAACTTTTATTTAATTCAATACAATCGAAGATGGAATGTAATTTGAATGAAGTTTGAAATGTCACATTGTTTTAATAACAAATAACAAACTTTTAATACAAAATAAAAATGTCCCAATATAGACTAGAAACGTTTTTAATTATCTGGTAAGCCTTATTTAATTACAGTAATAGAAAATTTGAAAGATCAAAGAGATCGACAATTCGTTTGATTAAATTTTGAATGACTTTTAAAAAATTCTAGTTATTTAGAATTTTTTGATTAAAGTAATAGTAAGTTTGTCATTTAAAAGTGGATTAACATTTAAATAATAACTTAATATCTGAACAAAATTTTATCAGGTTCTTTAAATAACTTTAACTTTTTAAGTATGAATTGACTTGGTTTAAAATTTGAACTATTAACTATTAGTTGGACCAAACTATAAGCCAAACTCATTTTATTCAGATTTAGGAATAGTTCACCTAACGTAAATATTACTGGAAATCTGTGGACAATATATTTAAATACTATTTAGTTTGACTGAAATTTGAATGCGTTTGAACTCTTTATGTTTTAAAATTTCAGACGGATTAAGTTCAATTTGGTTAAATTATAACCAAGGTGGTAAAGTGTATACGATTTGGACTTAGTTTGACAAATATTGAGAACAGTTTGATTGGAGTTTGAAACGAAAAAAAAATTTTTTTGATTCAATTTAAAATTTGTTTTAAAAAACGATAAAACTACCAAAACCAATATCGATGACCTTAAGCACACTACTTGGAAATACCATTATAATTAATGACCAACACTTCGGCTATTGTTGCAGTTTTATTGCTATCTACTTAATTTACCTTAATTTAATGACATAGAGTTAAAAAACAAAATTTAAATTCGTTGATTGCGACCAATTTAAAGTAATCTTCTGGTTGAGTGAGTTTCAATAATTCGACCATGCGTCATAAATGTTAACCTAAATATTGTGATGAAATTTTAAGAAAAGTCTGTAGTATCGAACCGATTAAAACATGCTATCAATATCGATTGATTGTACATAAATTGTATCACTTTCATTTACGATATGTCCTATTCAAAGCTACACCCACCTGTATGTATGCATCCAACATCAATCTCTTTATATGATCATCAAAATTACATATTATTGTATGTTACAGCAATGTACAACTCAACAACAAAAAATAACGAGCATCAATTTAAACAAAACACCGGAACTTACTTCCGTCGCGATTGGATTTGCTGATTTGATACGCATCGTAAAATTTCTGTACATATTTTCAGAATATTACGCGACAACTAAAAAACCGAAATGTACACTACGACACAAACTCGATAAATTTAATAATTGAGGTCAATAAACATTTAATAGTAATTATAATTTTCCAGGCACATGACTTCCACTATAGTGAACAACAGCGAAAATCATATTGTAACGGCATCATTTCATTTATTGTTGGATAATTGCGCAAAAGCAGCTAACCCAAAATTTTAAAGTTCACCGCAAAACCAAAATTCCAAAATGCGAAAAAAACAAAAAATTTTGCCACGCATTACCGAAATCCTAGTTGCACTATTTATCGCTAGGGTGGCGGTCGTATTAGGTCAAACCACGTGTAATAATGGTTTGGGTCGTGTACTATACGAACGATTACCAAATCAACAGTTACAAGGATTCGACGACGATGTGGTGCGTGACACAGCACCACCATTTCGTGTATTAGAAAAATGCCAGGACCTTTGTTTAAGGGATCGAACGGCAACCACAAATATTGTAAGGGCGTGCACAAGTTTTGATTTTCAACCGGGAAGTCGAATTGCATCGTTTAGCGGCAGTGCCGAATATGAAGAATCGACTTGTTATTTGACGCGAGAACAGGCGGCACCCGAAGGCATTGGCAATCTAATGCTGGTCCCGAATAGTGTTCATTTCACAGAAATTTGTTTAACGTCAAGCCGGCCGGAACGTGAATGTCCCAGTCGACGTTATGTTTTTGAGCGGCATCCACGGAAAAAATTAAAATTACCGGTGTCCGACATCAAAGAAATTACTGCGGCTAACCGATCGGATTGTGAAGATAAATGTTTAAATGAATTTTCGTTCGTGTGTCGATCGGCAAATTTTGACGCAACACTACGTAGCTGTACGCTTAGTCGATTTACACGACGCACCCATCCCGAACTACTTGAAGACGATCCCAATTCGGATTATCTTGAGAACACGTGTTTAAATGCCGAACGTCGATGTGACGGGCTGGCCATTTTTGTTAAAGAAGAAAATAAAAAATTGGGTGGTCCATTCGAGGTGGACATTTTTAATAATATGACACTGGAGGAATGTCAATCGATGTGTATGCGAGCGGAAAAATATTTTTGCCGCTCCGTCGAATTTGACGATCAAACGAAGCAATGTATATTGTCGGAAGAAGATTCAATCTCGCAGAAGGATGACATCAGCATCAGTTCGAGTCCAACACATCATTTTTATGATTTAGTCTGTCTTGATAATCGTAAGTACGATCGTTTCAAATTCCCGCCAAATATTTTAACTTTACATTCATTTTTCTAGAACGAGGATCAGAATATCCTGATAACTCAGTGACGTCACATTTATTTTCAAATGGCCGTCGGCCCGATACAGCTTTCCAACGGTATCGTAATAGTCGATTGGGTGGTGAATTTCATTCCGAAATAACCGGACGATCGCTCAGCGAATGTCTAGACGAGTGTCTACGACAAACGAGTTTTCAATGTCGATCGGCTGTATATAGTGATCGTTTTCGAACGTGTCGATTAAGTCGATACAATCAACGGGACGGTATGCGCATTATTTACGATGCCGACTACGATTATTATGAAAATTTGATGCGTAAGTATATCGATCATGCGATCGCGCATACACATTTTTAACGATATATAATTTTTTCGATAGTTGGAACCGATGATGGTGATCGATCGAGTACACGCCCAGCTAATATGCATCCGAATGAACCGTGGGGACCACCCTATCAACCAGGTAATTTAAATTAATTCACAATTTACAGCAAATTCACAATGTCTGCATTAATAATTCGCTAATTAATTGGCTAACCATTTTAACTTTTCACAAAAATCATTTCATGCCTCCTCAAATTTGTCTCTAATCTAACCTAAAAAAAAAAATCACCGCTAATCAAAAGATGGAAATCGTGATCGCTTCCCAAATAATAATAACAATAACAATAATAATAACAATAACAATAACAATAATAATGATGAACGCTTTCCAAATAATCGATTTCCTGGTGGAAGTGGTCCGGGCGGTGGTAATACAAATCAAATACCGGCTGATGGTGGTAAGTTCAAACTATATTCTAAGTACTATACACATCAAACTAAATTCATTAACTTTTCTAAAACAAAATTTGATTTGAACTGTCGCACAATATTAAACAATTGGCACCATTTTTTGACACGCGCTATTCAATTATAGGTGATCGTTACCCAGGTGGTGATCGATACCCTAGTGGTGGTGATCGATATCCAAGCAGTGGTGATAGGTATCCAAGTACTGGCGATCGGTATCCAAGTGGTGGTGAACGATATCCAGGTGGTGATCGTTATCCTGGTGGTCCTGGAGGTGATCGTTATCCTGGTGGCCCTGGTGGTGATCGATATCCCGGTGGTCCTGGTGTTCCTGGTGCTGATCGTTACCCTATGCCGGGTGTCGATCGTTATCCAATGCCAGGTGGTGACCGTTATCCATTACCTGGAGACGATCGTTACCCATCGATGCAAGGTGGTGAACGATATCCAGGTGATCGCTATCCTCCAGGTATGGGCTACGCAGATCGTTATCCAGATGAACGATATCCACCTTCACCAGGTCAACAAATTCCCGCAACAGATGACCGTTATCCAATGACGGGTGATCGGTATCCGGTGCCTGGTGGACCAATACTACCCCCTCATATAGGCGTCGATCGTTATCCGATTGATCCAAGTCGGCCTGCAACTGATAGTCGGTACCCATCTGATCGTGATCGCTATCCAAATCCTAATTTAATTCCTGGATCAGAATATCCCGACAAACGTTACCCAGAAATAATGGATAATCGTTATCCAGCTGATCGTGAAAAATATCCAGGCACTCGGTATCCTGATCGGGGCTTCCCTGATCGCGGTTATCCCGATCGTGGTTACCCCGATCGTGGTTACCCTGATCGCGGTTCTCCTGATCGAGGCTATCCAGATCGAGGTTATCCTGATCGTGGATATCCTGACCGAGGCTACCCAGACCGTAATTACCCTGACCGAGGGTATCCCGATCGAGGTTACCCTGATCGCGGTATTCCTGATCGTGGTATGCCTGATCGCAGATATCCTGATACTACACAAAATGAACTTTATCCCGATCCA
Source organism: Tipula confusa (assembly GCA_963556175.1). Classification (NCBI taxonomy): domain Eukaryota; kingdom Metazoa; phylum Arthropoda; class Insecta; order Diptera; family Tipulidae; genus Tipula; species Tipula confusa. The sequence goes on along the minus strand of OY744477.1, from coordinate 12,257,956 downwards.
CGTTATCCACCAGACCGTCGTCGTCCAATTACCGATCCACAATATCCTTCAAAACTACCTGCTATACCACCACCTGGTACCGGTGCAGATACACGCTATCCGGCTCCACCTTCTGGCCCTATTGACAGCCGCTATCCAGCACCTGAAGTTGCACCAATAGCACCCGAAAGATACCCATCAGATCCAAGATATCCGTATCCACCGGCAACAGCACCTAGATATCCGGTTACCGACAATCGTTTCCCAGTCGGAACAGATCGATATCCGACCAATATTTACAAATATGGAAATCGTGATCGAGTACCGAGCGCAAATGGTAAGATATATATATGAGAGTCTAAAAAAATGCAGAAGTTCAAATCTAAGATACAAACATTTTGATTTAAGGTTACGACCAATACGGAGGATCTGGCGGAACCGGTTCCTATGATCGACACTACAACAACGATCGATATGCTGGAATGCAGTACCCAATGAGAGATTATGATCGTGACTATGATCGAGGTTACGATCGCGGTTATCCAGCTCCGCCACATCGGCCAGCAATCGGTGCAGGGTACCCACCATCCGGTTATGATAACTCAGTGAACTCATTTACTGGTGACGGATTTGGAGGGTATGGTCCAGTTCGACCATACATGTCACGATGCGACACCGATGATAATTTCAAACAAGTTGGAACACGGCAACGACTTCGACGTCAATTTGTAAGACGCGTGGCTGCGGTACCGTCACTAACACACTGTCAACGTGAATGTGTTGAATCGCGTGATTTTATTTGCAAAAGTTTTAACTATCGTGACACCGCACTAACGTACGAAACCGATCGGGAAAGTGCCAATTGTGAAATGAGTGATCGTGATACACGCGAAATGGACACCCAAAATCCAATGATGTTTGATACAGGAGCTTACGATTTTTACGAACGAAGTTCAGCCCGAAATGGTGTTGATAACGATTGTCTGGATGTGTCACAAGCATGTAACGAGGATGGTATGGAATTTACATTGAGGACGCCTGAAGGATTTATTGGCCGAATTTATTCGTACGGATTCTATGATCGATGCTTCTTCCGTGGGAATGGAGGTAGCGTCAATGTGCTACGAATCAGTGGCCCTCAAGGATACCCAGAATGTGGTACACAACGATATGGTGACACGATGACCAATATTGTAGTCGTCCAGTTCTCTGATAATGTACAAACTGGAAAAGATAAACGATTCAATTTGACATGCTTGTTCCGTGGTCCTGGCGAAGCTGTGGTCACGTCTGGCTATATTGGAGCAGGGTGAGTAATTTTGTTTCAATTCGATTTTGAATTATTTTGTAGTGTAGGTCCTGCCATCTGGAGAATTATTGATGTAAATACCTAGAATTAGTTAGTCATCCTTTAGCTTAAGTATAATTAGGATGCTGCGGAAGGATAACCAAACTAATCGTCCAACGTAATCGTATTTTGTTGCGCTTTACTAATTTCAGTAGACTAACTTGTAAATTTCGTAGAACCGAAATTGAAAAACTTTAAAACATCCTTTCGTCCAGAAACCGAATTCGGTTCTGATTTTGGTTCGTGAAACTAGAAAGGATTTTTTAAAGGACTTCTAGCTTTTTGTCTCAAATAGTTTTAACAATATTGACAGGTCGGGAAGTCCAATACCAATTGAATATCTACCAGCGGAGAATACACTTAGTTCCAAGGTTCGTCTCATGATTTTGTATCAAGGACGTCCAACAACAACGATCGCAGTTGGTGATCCACTAACGTTCCGACTCGAAGCACAAGACGGCTACAATCATGTGACCGATATATTTGCAACAAATGTGGTGGCACGAGATCCATATTCGGGACGAAGTGTACAGCTAATCGATCGATATGGTTGTCCTGTCGATCCGTATGTGTTCCCCGAATTGGATAAATTGCGCGAGGGTGATATGCTGGAGGCGAGATTTAATGCATTTAAAATACCCGAATCGAATTTCTTAGTGTTTGAGGCTACAGTGAGAACGTGTCGCGAAGGTTGTCAACCCGCGTACTGTCCAGGTCAAGCAGGTCGCTCCGAACCGTCGTTTGGTCGACGAAGGCGATCGTTAGATGATACAATCATAATTGAGGGTGTTGGAAATTCAACGGAATTCTTGAATATGACGACAACAACATCAACAAGTGAAAAACCAACTGTTAAAACGAATAAAAATGGAACGGACGATAGTGACGATGCGCTTGATATACAGGAACATGTTCGTGAAATGATTGAAGTGTTTGAGTCGCGGGATGAAATTGAATCAGAATCGTTTGCCAAAAAATTCATAGCGCCACAGGAAACGGTGTGCTTAACACCGTCCGAATATCATGGCCTAATATCAGCAGTTATTTTACTAATGATTCTGCTGTTGACGATCACATTAGTGGCTGGTCTTGCATATCGTCGCTACTGGTCGGTTATGTCCAAAAATCATAATCTTGATCGAAACTCACCAATTAATTCGTTCAGTCCGTCCGCACTACACCATCAAAACTTGTCGAATCCAAGCACACAATTTAATGCATCCGGCCGAAATTCTGATTCATCGCGACCCTCCGGCCTATCCATATTCAGTGGTAGTTTGAATAAGACATTTGCAACTGGGTGGGTACATTAAACCGCAACATTTGCCATCAATCATAATTTTATTTCTAAAAAATGTATTTCCGTTTTTAAATCCGATCGACTCTAGGAATTTATCCCGCATGTGTCAGATTCCGGTGATCAATCCGATGCGCAACAATAACACGGGCACATCAACCGAATTTGAAGATCCAAGTGAGCCAATATATACCGACCCATCGCTATTCGAACGATCAAGGTAAGCCAGAGTTTAAAATTTGTGTTGTACATAATTTGGTTTGCCTCCAATCCTCTTCCGTATACTTTACAGAATCTAAAACCGATTTCAGATCACTTCGAAGTATTGCCGTCCGACAAAATGATGAAAACTAATAGAAGAGCATAAATCAGATGGTTACAATTTTTTTTTTACATAATTTAAGCATTAGAATTAATAGATTTTTAATGATTCATAATTTCACCGCGATGGTCGTCGTCACCACCGTCTTCGAAATTCGATTGACCATACTATGCTCACGTGAAAATGTTTTCTGTGATTTTCAGATTTTAAAATTCGGTTTCGTTTTTATTTTATACATGTCCCTCGAACTAATGTTGTGCTGCCTATAGGATTTATACTTAAACTAATATTTAAGTCAAATAATTACTTAAGTTAATTTAAAATGAATCCAAATATTTAAAATAAAATAATGTCGTATGCAAGAAATTTTTTTTTGTTAGTTTTTGTATCAGCCGGCAGGTGGTTTATTATTTAAGAGATTTAATATTTAATTATATTTGTATTTTTATGATTAATTATTATTAGTAATTAAGGACAATTAATTATTATAAAATTATATAAATTAAATTAAAAAAAATGAAATAAAGAAAATATGTTTGCAAAGACCTGTTTTGCCTTCCTTATTCCTTTATGCCAAACGTGGACATGAGCATAGAAAGTGAATTGATGCCTCCTTCTCCTCTTTGTCCCTACAACTTTTGCAGATATCATTAATTTCCAAACCCAGCCTAAATTTCAAGTTCACCAAAAAGTGATGTACCCTTTCTTGTCTTGCTCTCTCACAAGAGGGTGTTAGACTACATCTCCAATACCAGAACTTCGGTTTCCAATATTGACTAATTCTTCCAAGACCTCTTTACTGAGACACAGTAGTGAGTCGGGTGGCAGTTTAAGCCACCATCGCTTAACAAACGAGTTTTATAAAAGTTTTATAGTTTTATTAGTAAAGATTACCAACTCTCTCTTAGATAGAATGATTCCCGCAGTTCACACTTAGAAGTAATGAAGACGCCGTGTTGTGGGAAACCTGAAATCAAATTCATCCCCAAGCTCAAATTATACAGTCCTGCTTACCAATATATGTTTAATGATTTTGATTATGAGATACTTCATCTCCAGGGCATGCCTGACCCGAGCTTTGTCCACTGATTTTACTGCTCAATTACTTCCCATGTCCTCAATAAAAAAGATGATAGTATTATAGGTATTAGGTCCTTTGGGGAGCTAAGCGAGCCTTTTCCCATTTTCAGAATAAAGGCTACCTTAAACTCCGTCCATTTCCTGGAAAAGACATCCATTAAAAATCACCCCTAGCCATGAGAGAATAACCCATAAGAGTTCTTTTCGATTTCTGCTGGTATTGTCCGATCTAAGACAACGAATTCGTTACTGACTTACGATATCTGCTGTGCACAACGAATGTGATACTCTCTGCGTAAATTTCGTCGCGTCGTCGTAGCTCCTGGAAAGGGAGTTTCATATTCTATAGTTGGATTAGTGGAAAGCATCATCCTAAGACGAGAAGTACTGAGATTTCCTCCATTTTCTCACAGAAGTGTCTCCAAAAATATTTCCTGACCTCTTCGAAGGATAAGTTTCCGTGCAGCAGAGCAAATGTTGAGATATAGTAGATTATATAACAGAGGTCGAAAAAGGGGTGTTTCTTTACCCTCATCCAATCCTCAACCATATTTAGAATATTTCGTGAAGTGAAGCTCACCTCGCACAACCTAAATGACTTAGCTTAGTTTTCCCGAAAATACAGGATTTGCTTGCTAGCTAGTGCTTGCTAAAGCCTACATCTGGACATTAGTCGAGACAATCGATATTCATATTTTCTCTTGTATAAGCCACATAAAGTTATTGACGTAACAAAACCAAATTTTAGAGCATTTGGAAATAATAGATTCCCTCCAAAAATACTCTTTGATAGTAATACTCCCATTGTATCATGCACTGCCCATCAATCCATTACGAATACTGTTAAACTTCGATCCGAGATGCGTTCATTCTTTTCGAAGACCTTTGCCAAATACGTCTCCAACGTCCCGTTGAACCTTTCCAACATCTCATCTGACTGTGGATGCAACGGGGCCGTTCGTGTTTTATTTATTCAGAACATCTGATATCTATCTTGGAATACGACCGAAATTGCTTCATTGATCCAGATAAATACTCATCGGTTCTCCAAATCTGCTAACGTAAATGTTAACAACTGGCCATACACTTCTAGCCATTTGCTGAAATAGTCCAAGACTACCAGCGTATATTTGTTGACATTCTCAAGAGTTGGGAATGGCCCTGCCATTGCAATTTTTTTAAATGATAATCCAACACCTTTTTTTGCATGGCTCCTAACATCTGGATTCCCAGGTAAGCCCCACTTATTCCGCCATGAAACTCCTGTACATAGACGTTTTCAATACTCGTTCAACTTTTCGCATCGTGCCCAAAAGTCAATCTCACTCCATGCATGGCAATGTTCTTTCTGCTTATATTCTATTATGAGTGACAAATTTTTACCCCTCTCAGAACCGTAATTATCTATGATCCATTCGTTAGTGGAAGTAAATGGGTTCTACACATCTTCTGAGTTCCACAAACGAATTGTCTTGGTCCTCTTTCTATTCAAATTCCTTGTTTGCAATGTTTGCAAATTCTGGCACGGATCATTGCCACTGCCTACTCCATTTGCCAGCAGCCACTGTGGAGATCTAAAGTTAAAACCAGGCTAGCATCCGACTAGTAATGATGCATTCTTTACCGTCATGCCCATTGCCCACCGATTGTTAAGCTGTCACAACCCACTGCCAATCTGGAAAATGCGGGATAAAGTTAATGGGATACTCGGCTGTTGGAATAAAGTTAAATGCGGGATAAAGTTAATGGGATACTCGGCTGTTGGAGTCAGATTCCGCATCTTTATGCTAATTCGTTGTAGTTTAACAAGTCTGTGATCAACTGTCCCTCTTCCTTAGTCAACATCCTTGCTATGACTGATCTTCGTTGCATAAGAAGATGATGATCTTCCTTGTTTCCGGCGCATCTTCCAACAGTCTCGTGATATTTATTAACCGCTCGCAGTTCATGTTAATATCTACCTCCAAAAGGCATATTTTCGTTGACTGCCTTGTATTGGCTTGTGTCGTTTCGTTTGTTAACGCACAAGCAATGGTGTAAGGAAAGGATGCAATATCAATAAATGCATAATTTTTATCTGCTTTATATGAAAAGATGGCTTTTTCACATTTTTAGTTGAATTTATTACCAACTTAGCAAACAAATTTGTCTGCTATTCCTCTTTTGTTAAAATTTCAGTAACAAGTGGTCACGTTTCGATAAAGAAAACGACTTACCGAGTATTTACTATCAAATAGTAGGTGTCTCTGTTATTCAAATAAAACAAATGTTAGCAAAGACTTTAAATTATACCAAATGCATCCAAAAACTAATGCGTCTGTTCACTGTTGTACATTCATTGGTTTTCCGGTTTTTAAGAGTCTCCGCTTGAAATTATTTACTAATAATGATAGTGACACCTATTATTAAATAGTAAAGAATGCTCGAAATTTGAAATTTTTGTAAGTGGTATAAATTTTACGGTTGGAATGGGATAACCACCATGTAATACCCATGTTTTCAAAAAACTGTAAGGACTTAACACCTTGTGCTTAATTTGAATGCTTTGAAATGATTTGTGAAAATATTTGAATATTTGATAGCAGTATTAATTATGGTGTCGAGAGGTGATTAGCAGAGAGAGTAGTTTTCACATAATGTTTTGCCCGTTCAGCATGAACTCACAAATACAAACGCAATAGTGGTCCAATTGTGTAGAGTGATACCTTAATCAAAAGCTCTAGACAGCAGTATTAATACTGCCATCAAATATTCATGCATTTCCACTAATAATTTATAACCACAAAAATTTGGAAAGGGGTAAGCCTTTACAGATTTTCGAAAATGAACGAATAGTCAATAGCACACGTAATAGTAGCCCGATTGTGATGGATGTTACCTCAATTTATAGCTCTGGTCATGAGTAAGAATACTGCATCAAAATATGTGTACATTTCAACAAATAATTGTTATGCCAAAAAATCAGCAAAGGGGTTAGCCTTTGCAAATTTAAGAATTTTTTTTTAAATTAAAATTAATACAAAACGTAATAGTAGACCGATTGTGATGAATGATACCTTAATTAAAAGCTCTGGTCATAAGTAAAAATACTGCATCAAAATATGTGTACATTTCGACAAATAATTTTTATGCCCAAAAATCAGCAAAGGGGTTAGCCTTTGCAAATTTAAGAATTTATTTTAAATTAAAATTAATACAAAACGTAATAGTAGACCGATTGTGATGAATGATACCTTAATTAAAAGCTCTGGTCATAATTAAAAATACTGCATCAAAATATGTGTACATTTCAACAAATAATTTTTATGCCAAAAAATCAGCAAAGGGGTTAGCCTTTGCAAATTTAAGAATTTATTTTAAATTAAAATTAATACAAAACGTAATAGTAGACCGATTGTGATGAATGATACCTTAATTAAAAGCTCTGGTCATGAGTAAAAATACTGCATCAAAATATGTGTACATTTCGACAAATAATTTTTATGCCCAAAAATCAGCAAAGGGGTTATAGCCTTTGCAAATTTAAGAATTTTTTTTTTAAATTAAAATTAATACAAAACGTAATAGTAGACCGATTGTGATGAATGATACCTTAATTAAAAGCTCTGGTCATGAGTAAAAATACTGCATCAAAATATGTGTACATTTCGACAAATAATTTTTATGCCCAAAAATCAGCAAAGGGGTTATAGCCTTTGCAAATTTAAGAATTTTTTTTTTAAATTAAAATTAATACAAAACGTAATAGTAGACCGATTGTGATGAATGATACCTTAATTAAAAGCTCTGGTCATGAGTAAAAATACTGCATCAAAATATGTGTACATTTCGACAAATAATTTTTATGCCCAAAAATCAGCAAAGGGGTTAGCCTTTGCAAATTTAAGAATTTATTTTAAATTAAAATTAATACAAAACGTAATAGTAGACCGATTGTGATGAATGATACCTTAATTAAAAGCTCTGGTCATAAGTAAAAATACTGCATCAAAATATGTGTACATTTCGAGAAATAATTTTTATGCCAAACAATCAGCAAAGGGGTTAGCCTTTGCAAATTTAAGAATTTTTTTTAAATTAAAATTAATACAAAACGTAATAGTAGCCCGATTGTGATGAATGATACCTTAATTAAAAGCTCTGGTCATAAGTAAAAATACTGCATCAAAATATGTGTACATTTCGACAAATAATTTTTTTGCCAAAAAATCAGCAAAGGGGTTAGCCTTAAGGGGTTAGCCTTTGCAAATTTAAGAATTTTTTTTTAAATTAAAATTAATACAAAACGTAATAGTAGCCCGATTTTGATGAATGATACCTTAATTAAAAGCTCTGGTCAGATTTAATTCAAGGTAATTTGTTAAAAAAGGGATTAAAAAAATATATCTTCGTTAGCAATGAGACGGGCGATAACTTTAACCTAGGACAAAATAATAAAACATATATTTAAATTTTAAATAATAGATTTTACTTAATTAATTTATTAACAAACAAATATTTTATAATAGAATATATGGATATAAAATAATAAAATATGTAATCATAATTTTATATAATTTAAAAGGTTTACGATGGATATATATATATATATATATATATATATATATATATATATATATATATATATATATATATATATATATATATATATCATTTTTAACAAATAAATTTTTTTATTACCTTTTCGTAACAACACCTTAAATAACTAGATTAGAACGAAATAAAAAAAAATTACATTAGAAATGGATAATACAACTAAGATCTTTTACAGTTAATTTAATATAGTTATTTACACGCGCCGACACTGCTCCAAATGTCAACATTATAGTTTTTTCTGTGATTCCAGGTAGTTAGCGGAGAAAACTAGTAGACGATGGCGTTGTTTTAAATTACGGGCGCGAACATGCGGCGATGATATTTCATTCGTATAATTTCCAGGAAACCATCCTTGTACACCATCTTTAAGTCGTTCACCATGGTACCAACCTGTGTGTTTTAATTTTAAAATTTGTTAAGAAATAAGATTTAAATTTTATCCAATTATCTATACCTTCGGGCATTTTTCTCAACACGTTCACCACATCGTTCAGTTCGAGTGAAATTTCATCGTGCTGTTTAGCCTCGTACGGATGTATGGTCACAACTTGGGGACAATCCCATTGTTCATATAACTTTTCATCGGGATTTTCTGATTCGGGAGGTTCTGTTGCCTCGATCCAACGTAATCGTTCGGTTTCAGATGGACATGAAACGATCTAAACCCAAAGAAATCATTGGATTTGTACATAATATTATTGTAAAAAATGTAACACTTACCATTTCGGCCGTTTTCTTTTCATGATTTTCCAACAATGTCATCAACATCCAATATTTTCCCATCAACATATGATCTTTGGTCAAATGTTGCGGCAACAAATCGCCCGACGACAATGTCAACATGGAACGTTGACAATAGTCGGTCACTAGATATTTGTCGTCGTTCTTCTTTTTCGCCAGTACGAGCAAATCGGTAAAGAGGAACGCATAAATTTTAGTCGTCTCCTTTTGTAGTTTCGTTAATTTTTTACTAAACGTTATTTTGCCATCGTCATTCTTCCACAGCGTGAGCTCTCCACGCCTTATTAGTACACGTTGCCGCACACAAGTTCCAACTGGCACTATAGGTATTGGTGTGATCGATAGTGGAAATTCGATATCACGTGAAATTTGTTCCAGTTCGAACGCCTGTTCACTTCGATTGGCCGCCTCATTGCAATGTCTAACGATCTGGAAACCAAAAATATTTTTAACATCCCAAAAATATACCGTCGATATTCCGTACTTACCTTACAAAGCGTCGCTAACGTTTTTTTCCAATCGTCGAACTCTTCATCATCAATTTTAAGCTTACTGATTACCGCGTCGATGAGCAGTGGGAACCTGGTAATCCTTTGCATTGGCAACATTAAAAATGAATGTAAACTTAGACCGCAGCATATGGCATCCTTTTCTAGGTATTCCAGTGTTTGGCTAAATATACCTTTCAGTCCCTGTAACTTTTTAAGGATTCGACCGAGCCGACCTTGATTCTCACAATACTTGACGTACACCTGGAAATGTTTTTCTGCGTGTTTCAAAATCGATTTCGGTAAACCTATCAGCATAATGTTGTCCTGCCAACACGATTCAAGATCGCATAGTAGCCGATCAGAACATTCGATCACGGGAATAATTTGTGAGAAGAGACATTTTCGATTGGTGCTGCTTAATACGTTTGTGTCTCGGAAGGCGGGATGGTTCATAAAATGGCTGCGTAGAAGACTTAGTGATTTTAGGTATGATGCTTCAGATGTAAGCACTTCAAACTTTGCTTCTTGTAGATTTCGTTCTTTTTTGGTTAAACTTTGAAGTATGCCCGAACTGATTACTTCGTGCACTTGACTCCATAAAGTTCGTGATGGTCCTAGTTTTGGGTCGATCAATTGTCGTGCAGAAGGTCGCTGGTATTTTTTAATACCATCTTTATGCACACCATGTTGATCGGGATTGTCAATTCGGCCAACCTCTTCATAACCCCCATCGTACTGTTCTTGTTCGATTATGTCTTGTGTGATCGACTCTAATCGTGCTTGATTATAGATCGCTTGATATAATGGCTCGTTCGAAAACATTGAATGACTATTATCATCGCCAGGACCACCCTCTCCACCTGTCGACACCCCCGAACTTCCACTCGAGCTAGCTACTGAATTGCCACTAGTTTGATAAAGTCCCGCATCTGCATACCAACTTGTAGTCGAATGCTTCTCTTTTCGGCCATCTTTTAAAAGTCCGTTACTTTCGTTATGGAGTGCGTCTTGTTTAAAAACTCCACATTCAGCATACCACGATGTACTTCCCAATCGTTTTGGTTTATTTCCATCGCTAGGTGGAGGCGGTGGTGGATTATTAGGTCTCATCCCACCAATTACAGTTTTACGTCGATTTAAGTCGGGTGATGCACGTGTAGTTTTATTTTTTCGCCTTGGCGGTGCCACCATTGTAGGTGTGTTACAATCGATCGATTGGTTCGAACTGCTATTGTTGGCATCCGATTGTGATGTGTTTACCAGCGATAATGTACTTTCGTCGGTTGACTGTGGCGTTGATATTTGATCAGCGGAACCAGAGTATATACCTGAATCGATGTCGACCGAATCTGATATATAAAACGTGCTTCGTGACCCGTTCAAAGCATAATAATTACTAGTCGTGTTACCAGTAATATTCGGACTATTTTCGGACTCTAATACAACCAAACTCTTCTTCAAGTTTGACTTAAAACTTGACTTTGACTTTTTACGCGACAAACTATGCAGATCGTTGACATTTTGTTCGACTGGAGTATTACTATCGGGACTAGGACTTTGTATTGGTGACGACACATCCAATTGTGATACACGCGGCGAATGAAAGGCCGTATTCTCATATGGATCGAGCGGCATAATCGAACCGGTTGATTTTCGAGTTTTATGAATAATTTGCGATTTTACACCGCTCCGTTTATCATATAAATCCGGTTCACCGGTCGAAACTTTTGTTGTCGACTGTGATGATGATGAGCGTCGTGTTTTCTTACCAATGCGCGATAAACTTTTCGAAATTTCCGCAAGAGATCCAAAATTTTTCAGTTTTTGTAGTAAAGCGTACGCTTGTGATGGTGGCGGATCAGGTAATTTCGTGTTTATAATATCATTATTCGCAACATTCTAAAAATATAGAAATTGATTTAAAATTCGATTAAGACAATAATAAAATTACAGTCTGACTCACCTTTTTATTTACTTCATCGTCTGTTTCACTATCACTTTCGAACGAATTAAAATCATCATCGTTTGGCGTTCGTGTATCAATCGTACGCCGATCTTCGTCCGGTGTCCCAACTATCGTTGAATTTGTACTGTCATCGAACGAATTTGTGATCGTTGTTGGTGTACTGATTTGTTCAAATTCTTCATCATCATCGTCGGCAATGTCTTCTTCATCGTCGTTAGTATTAGGAACGTGATCGGCGCCAGTTTGCCTTTTCATTAATTTATTGGTAGATTTTTTATCAATGGCACATCCCATTGAGTAGAGAGATTCATAATGGTGATCCGAATCGTCTAAATATTTATAAAAAATTAGTTCAAATCGATCTAGAAAATAAAAATAAAAATATGATACCCATGAAGCATGATATAAGCTGGCATTCGATTGGTCTATCGATAATATTATTATCATTATCGTCGTCGGTGGTTATAATCCGACACGACGATAACCCCTTATCATTTGGTCTACTCATTGAATTGTCACATTTTTCTTTGTTGCGAAAACGATTTTTACGACTAGGCACATTCATAACTGTATTCTGGTATAATGGATCGGCCGAAGCTTGACCATCGCATTCGGGCGCAATGGTTCCATTGGGATCCGTTAAATATAATATCGATGCGGATGATATTGAGACTAAATACCGAAAAGAGGAATGAAAATTTTTTGAAAATCCAACATTGAAATCGTCTTGTATGTGTGTGTGTGCAGCTCACGATGCGGTAATTCAATTTTGCTAATTGACGTTTTATGCGAAGTAATAAGGAAGAAGTGTTGTTCAAAAACAACCAGATAATCCAAATTTAAAACAAAAAATAAGTTCCACAAATTAAATAGTTTGAAATTAAGTTCCACATGTCAAAAAGTATTATAGATTATGAATATTTATTAAACATAATACACCAAATTAAAACTAAATTTAAGTTCCACAAAAAATGAATGAAGTTAGAAGTCAACAGACTATTTAAAACCTCACAATAATCGAATGACTTCCACAGAAAATAATATAAATTTATGGAGCTGCATAATTATATTTTTGAACACAAATTTTAACATAAGTTCCACAAAGATTCATTTTGAATTTAGTTTTTAGCTGTGGAACATAGAGTACTGTAAATTCAAATTTTTCATTTCGCTACAGTTAATGTTCGTTAGATTAAATGTTTTATTTATTTATGTTTCTGTAAAAAAACGTTTGAGTTTCTTTGTGGAACATATTATAATAATTTATGATTATTTATTTATAATAGTTGCATTACTGTAACTAGCTTTAAATATTACGTTTTTGCAAATTTTATGTTTTATTAAAATTAGGTCCTACTCGTTTTACTTGCTTTTTCCAAGTACTGTAGAACATAAACTATTGATGGAGGTTAAAGGTATCAGTATCTGTATTTTTTACATTTTATAAGAAATGAGTTTAGTTGTGGGACATAATTTCAATAAACAAAAATATAATACATAATCAACAAATGGACAATTTATCCAAATATTCTGTTTAGATGAATTTATAAAAGTTTTCTATAGTTTCACTTTTTAAACTGTGGAACTTAAATTTGAATAAAGATTTGAGAACCATTGTGGTATCCTTCCCTGGTTTCAAACTATGGAACTGTTTGTATTATAATCAGTTTATAAACAGTGGATCATAAATTCTAATAAAAATTTGAGTTCCCATGTGGAAAACATCTCCTTTCATTTATAATCAGTTATGACAGTTCTGTCACTGTAACTTATTAAAATTATTGATGAAGTTTAAGTTCCACTGTGGAACCTATTTAGCAATAACTAATGATACTCCAGGTCCGTTAAAACTGTGGAACATAAATTATTGATAAAAGTTTGAATTCCTTTGTAGGACATATGTCTTAAATAAATTTTAATAAGATATAAGATGTGATTAACTGTTTTACTGAACTATATTACAGAATGATCAAATGGAACATAAATTCTAATATTGAATTTCCTTAAGTTTTATCGGTTCTTAGCCAGGTATTTTAAAACTGTGGAACATAAATTATTCATGAAGGTTTAAGTTCCGTTGTGGAACATATATAACCATAACTTATGTTAAGGAATTAGTTATAACAGTAATACTAATATAACTATTTGGATAACCTGTAAGGGTTCAAGTTCGTGAGGCATATTGTATATTAATGGTTTAACGTTTTATTTGAATTTAAATTATGAAGTATAAATTTGTGTTTAACTTTGATTTTTTTGTGTGGAATATATAAAAAAGTTATTGATAAAAAGAATATTATTAAAAAAGTTTCCATGTTTATTTACTTTGGGAAACTGTGAAACATAAATTCTTCTGTGGAACATAAATGACTAGGTTTATGTTTACTATTTTTGCAGATTAGTTTAATTAATAGTCACTGTAAATATTTCAAGAAAGTGTGGAACTTATGTTAATTTAAATGGAAGTAAATTTCCATATGTCATTTATACTTTATATTTTGTGGAACATATCATGGTCATCAACAAAAATGAATATTTCAAATGAAACAAACTTTACGATATCTATTTTAAATGGATACTGAACTTCCCACCTATATTTGTAGTCTCATTGCTTCTTTGGATCGTGTAGATGATCAACTTAAGTAACATTTCCCGATATGGAAATACTACTTTCTATAAACTTTATATATTTTACTATTGTGATACGTAACTTCACCATTTGCCCACACATCTTTTTGGTGAATGATCATCAATAGGTTTTTTTTGCAACGCACACACACACACACAAAACACTTGTTATAAAAAGATATTTTTTTAATGTATTGGAAATTCTATCTATACCTTCACCTGCCGCCCTTGGACGACGTTTACGCGGCACTGTTGATATATTCGACAACATTCTGCTTGCATTGTACCACTAACATCCAGTTGTCATTTATCCAATCCACTATACTCATGTTACTTGTATGTATAGTATATAAAAAAATGTTGATACTCGACGGCGATCACTATAATACGAAATAGTTTGAATATGTGTACATAAAAAACAGGTTTGCTGATGATAACATCTGCATCACACACTAAGCCAATGATCGATTACAAAAAACATTTTGTGCTGTACGGTACCTAAACCGAGATTAATCGCGCGCTTGCACATTAAGTCATGCAAATTATTCCGGAAATAAATGTAAGTCGATTTCCTGAAAATGATCGACACTCACATATGTAAATCGTACCGCGTCGCGACATTACATTTCGATTGAATCGACTGTAAATGATTTCAAAATGGTGGACGTACATGTTAATTTGTATTGTAGTACAAAGTAAATTGGTTGTCTACATACATATACGAAGCGATAGTGCAAGGTAAACAAGTTAATAGTTTTTATTAACGTTTATAGTCGTTTATCAACCATATATAGTACACGAAGTAGTGATCGAAGCAAGAAAACTAAAAAAAAAAATGGTCTGCCCTGTGCAAATTTTGAAATAATTGTATGTCTATTGTTCGTGTTATGCTCAAAGAAGTGGGTGCGCAAGTGGTTTTCTCACGATGTCGGTTTACGTACATATATGAAGTAATCGACTACCATTTTTTTCAATTCACTGTTCATTTAGCATAGATACGATCATATTATTACGATTATAAGTTACTTTGTCTGGTTATGTTTTCGAAATGTCAAAATATTTATGTTAAAACGTGAATAATTGTTAGGTTAAGAAAAGTGATTGTGATATATTTTGAAAATGTTGTAGATGAGCAATGCAAAATTTAACCATACTTTTAAGTTCGTAACTGAAATCTTTCCCTTTAGAGCGACTTTGACACCAGAATCTAGAAAGAGCGATATACGTCATCAGCTGCTACAGAAACAACTGGAAGGCAGCAGAGCGGCAAACCAATAAGAATATAAAACCACTGGATCAAATCACTGGAACATTTACAAGAGGCCGAAGCAAACGGGTCACTTGTAGGCATGCTGAGGCGAAAATTGTAAACTAATTAAAGAAACGGTCAAACCTATATGCACAAGTGCATGGTAAGATAATGGAGAGTGTTGAACTAGAAGCATCAGACCCAAAAATTAAATCTGTATGGCAAAGGAAAGCGTGAATTAAAAGAAACCACAAAGACAGATCTACAGGTTTCACTGGGGAATTGAAGATATCTTTGGGAAGATAGGTTAAAAAAGGTCATAAAAAAATGCAAAGTAAAACCAAAACTGCAAAGTACTGTGTAAAACTATAGGGACACCACAGACGGTTTGCGAAGGAAAAAGTTGAGCATATGCTTCGAATGTGGTGAGAAAAGTCATATTAAAATATACTGCGTTGAGCATAAAATTGGGATAGAACATCTAAAAATGTATCCGGTTCAGAACCAAATTTTCAGACAGACCATTTATAAATCAAGAAACAAGAGCTTAAAATGTAAGTTCTTCATGGGAACCATCATATTAGTAAGAGAACGGACGCCCCAATAGATCAACTGAAACTATAAATTCAGGTGCAGATTATCAATGAACAACAAAAGTAATACCGCCCTCAGCGATGCACAACGCATCTTTTTTACAAGCGAAAGGTGTAAACCAGAGCGTCAAAGGCTATACAAAAACTCAGCATCATAACGCCCGATAATATCGTGAACTCCATGCTCACCATCAAGTCAACGGCACAGTTTATAGAACTTATCTTCCACCTTTAAAAAATATAAGGAAAGGATCACCCCACCGAAGATAAAGGCTGAAAACCGAACTCTTAAAGAAGAAGCATAGATAGGACAAATACGAGACATCATTCTAATGTAATGCGGAAAGAAGTTCCGGGATGGATTCATGTCTGGAAAAAAAATTATACCAAATATTAGTTTGAAAGAAAATGAATACTTATAAAGATGAGCTTAAGAAAACAAGGCAGGAGTCTTACAAGGATATGTGGTTGAACAAGTTCTATACCTGCTAGCTCTATTGGAAATTTATGATTATAAAAATACAAATGTTACCTTCACGGAAATCACGGTTATCGTGGCAGTATAACAATACAAGTTGATGGCCTGCTAAGTATCTTGGCATGACATAAGACGCTTAATTTTGCTAAAGAACTCATCACCTAAAGAATAAAGAAGAACTGCAGGGTAAACAATATCTAAATTTTCCATGAGTAGCTCATTTTAAAAATCCATGAAAACCTCAAACTGTGAAATTTAAGCCACAGCCCGTAAATGTCTAAGATCTAAGCAAAACATGATGGTTAGGACATTTGAACTGTACAATTTAAGCCACAAATCGAAAATTACGAAATTTAAGGCGAAACGTGTTGGTTAGCCCACGCAGACTGTGAAATTTAAGCCAAAAACCGAAAACTTTTAAAATTCAGGCAAAACATGATAGTTGTTAGCCCAATCAAACTGTGGAATTTAAGCCACAAATCAAAAATTTTCAAAACCCAGTCCAAACATAATGGTTACCCTATTTAAACTGTAAAAGAAATCAAAAAATTCTAAAATTCATATAATAAATTATGGTGAGCCAATCCCAACTGTCAAAATTTAAGCCACAATCCGAAAATTTTCAAAATCTAGGCCTAACATGATGGTTATTCCATTCAAACTGTAAAATTTAAGCCACAAATCGGAAAATTCCAAAATTAAGGTAAAACATGATGGTTAGCCCATTTAAACTGTGGAGTTTAAGTCACAAACCGAAAATTTACAAAATCGATGCCAAACATGATGGTTACCCCATTAAAAGCTTCAATTGCGAAGTTTAAGCCACAAATCTGAAATTTCTAAGATCCAGACAAACATTATGGTAGGCACTATTTCAAAATCTTGCCAGAATATGAGATTAGCCCATTCAAACTGTGAATTTTAAGCCACAAATCAGAAATTTACCAAATTTAGAAAAGCATGATGGCTTCCCCATTCAAGGTTTATTGGTCACATTTGCAATTTTAGGCCACATATCCAAAATTTATAAGATCTAGGCCAAATATGATCTACATCCATTCAAACTGTACATCCATTAAACCTTAAACCGACAATTTCTGACACTCCTAGAAATTGGACATATCTGTCAATTAATTTTGCAAGTTTTCTCACTCTCAAAATTTACACAGTCACAAGAGTTGATTAGAAACTCATAACAAACTTTAAATTCTGACCTATCCCTCTGACTTGCTCGCGTATTCGGCATGTTTTTGTTATTTCGTGGTTCTGCAACAGTTACCCAACTCGTAAATGCTATGTGTAGAATCTTAGAGTATAGACAAAAGAATCAAAAAAAAATTGGCGTGTTCAGATTACGTCGAGGTCATTAATATACCAACAAAGATATGTCTAGTTATATTGGTGACCCCGACGTGGTGGTATTTGTTCTTAGTGTTATAAAGTATCCTAGTTTGATACTAAGTTTGAAATTTCGATGGTGTTAAAACAGTTCTACCACATCTTATTTACCTAACGAAACTCAAGATGGTTTGGTTTGTCTTAAAGTTGTTAAATTTTTCCATAAGCGCGCATATTACCTGTTCCATGACATGTCTTCAAGCGCTTCTATACATATATAGATAATCTATTACATCACGTAATTATGAATAATTTTCTTACAAATATATGAATTACAGCGCAAACCGGTATCACACCACAACAACCGTCATGGTGAAAGTGGAATATTTCGTATTTAATGTTAAAAAATCCAAATTAGATTACAACCATAGTCCATATGCGAGCAACTTATATTATAGATAGTTTGGTTTAATGAGTTCATTTCCCAGTCATAAAACAAACGAAAACATAGAAATTATAACACTTTGACCACCATCGTGTATACACACACTCGACTTTCAATTTCAATCACATCAATTTATCGATATTTTTATAGCAATCATCCGCGTTTAGCGACCTGGTGCTAATTGGTCGTTCGTGTAACGTTAATTTGTTATATACCGCGTAGAGTGACATTTCACAGAAATGACATCATACATATAGTTGTGTCTCTTGTGTTATTATGTTATTTGAGTGGGATTTTGATTACGATTTTGAATTCTATTTCAACCCACCAAATTTGATATACTACACAGGGCGATCAATAACGATGAGATGAGTGCAAAATTCTTTTGTGAACTTTGTCAATGTCATGATGATTATTGTAAATACGTATATACGTTTGTGATGCGTTCTTTTAATTAAATTAACATATGTATATCTGTGTAATGTGTATACAAAACTGTAAATTGCTGTTCTAGACTTTGAATGCTAGTTAGACGATATGGGGAGGTTCTTCATATTATAATACTCATTACAATGGATTCGAGCCAATTAATTTCTATTAAAGTTAATTAATTTTAATTAGTACTTAAGTGATGGAATTCTTTTTTTGTATAATTAAAAAAAAAGTTAAAAACAAAAGGTTGCATGTAATTAACTAACGGCTTTAAATGTTAACCCTTTTTTTGTATATTAGAAGTGTTGCATTTTGCGTTTTTGTGATTTTTAACGCATTGCAGGGATTGGTCAAAATTTAAAGTTTGTTATGAGTTCTCTAATCAACTCTTGTGACTGTGTAAATTTTGAGAGTGAGAAAACTTTTCTGAACACGCCAATTTTTTTTTGATTCTTTTGTCTATACTCTAAGATTCTACATATAGCATTTACGAGTTGGGTAACTGTTGCAGAACCACGAAATAACAAAAACATGCCGAATACGCGAGCAAGTAATCTGAACGGTTATTCCTCATAATTTCGAATAGCCTAACTTAGGAAATCGATAACTTTTACTAGACTATATAATCACCGGTTGTACAGTGATGATTAAGGTGTTGGCTTACAAACACGGTAGTCTTGAGTTCGATCCCCGCCGCTGACCACAACGCTGTGACCAATAATGTGTAAAATCTTTCGTTAGACTGACCACCACAACGGTCACCAATTGTAAAAATATGGTCTAAATATCCAAAAGATCTCACTAAAGGATCACCCTTTGGCCTATAATGCTGTTGATATTTTCAGACAATATAAATCTGAATTTTTAGTCTCAGAAATCATTTTTCCTCTTCGTTATTTCAGCAGTCTAGAAACGTCAAAAATATCCTATATACCGACAAAATTCATTGACAGCCCATTTTCAACAGATTTACAGCAATTTGAATCCAGATAAAAATCGAAAATGTTACTAAGTATTTTCGAAATTATGCAAGGCTATAGACTATTAAAACTGTATTTTGCGTCTCAGCAATCATCTTTGTTCTGTTCGTTATTTCAGCAGGCTAGAAACGTCAAAAATACCCTATATACCGACAAAATTCAATCATAGCCCACTTTCAACGGATTTACAGCAATTTGAAACCAAATAAAAATTTAAAATTTTACTACGTATTTTCGAAATTATGCAAGGCTATAGACTATATAAATCTAAATTTTTCAATGTCTCATATATCGTTTTTTCTGTTCGTCAGTCTAGAAACATTCAAAATACCCTATATACCGCCAAAATTCATCCAGAAACCATTTTTAACGGATTTCCATCAATTTTAAACCAGATAAAAATCTAAAATTTTATGTATTTTTGAAATTATGCAAGGCTATATAAATCTGAATTTGTCTAGTTCGTTATTTCAGAAAAACTAAAACGAATATGCCCTTTTCTTATGAAATTTTAGATATTTCTACATACCGAAATTATTACAATCCAATAAACAAAATTAGCTTGTCGAATATGCCCAGTCAACATTTAGTAAAAACATCAAGGAACTGTATTACCATTCGAAAACTATAACAACGCTAAAACAACAACTGTCCAAACAACGAAACAAAATAACAAACCACATCTTCAACGTTCTTTTGTCTTCAAGATTAATAAAAAAAAAAAAAACTAACAAAATATAAAATAAAAGAACAAACAAAACAAAAATCACATCAAGGTTAGGTGAACGTTGATTTCTTAAGAAAAATAAGACAAATCCTAAAATAGAAATGTAACAATCGAGCTCATATAAATAATAATCAGCGTATATAAATAAAAAAAACGTGCCAAAATCATAATATTATATCCATCTGGTGGTGCCTTTTATAAATTATACACGCTACTTTATAGCTAAAAATATTTTGTTGCAACAAAAATATATTAAATCATCGAATGACCTTCCGCAAAGCAATAAAAATAAATTTGGTTGCGTTATTTGAAGGTTTTGATATAAAGGTATTTTTGCACTCTATCGAGTAAAGTAACAACCAATTGACATTTATATTTTTTTAAATAGATATAGACATACATACACACACAAATATTACTTAAATGCAATTGAACGATTTAGAAAGTTTTAATATTAACGAAATTTTACCATTTACTTTTTTGTATTAGAAACAATGGGAAAATATTTACATAAAACAAAACAAATTAAGTAATTTTGGATTTTAATTAAAGAAAATTGATTGAGATTAAAATAATTTAGTTTTTGAAATTAATTTTTAACCTGTTTGCTTTAATACCTGTACTTTGCGTTTCGTGTATGAAAATGATTAGTTTTCCGGTATTTTAATTTTATAGGTTATAATATAATTATTAGAACTACGCAAAACGGAATCATGAGTACATGAATTGAAATACGAACCATCATTTTCGGAATTAAACCATCTCACAAAGATAATGTCAAACTGTTGAAAATTATATTAATTGAATTTACAGTTTGGCAAGGTAACTTATACTGGTAAATGTGTGAGTGTCAATGCAAAAAAACGAAATGTGTGCTAAAGTTTTGGAATTGAAAAAATAACGGTAAATTGTAAAATTTAAATTAAACATAAATGGTTTGTGGGTGTTTCGTAAACCTTTATTTTAATATTAAAACCATGACACAGCCATGTGCTTTGTCACGCAAATTTTAAATGCTGTAAACATGACTGTAATACTGTCAAAAAAGAAAACGTTCCTATTGAAAGCAGTGTAACAGTTGGTCGAGGAATATCATCTGTAGTAGCTTTGAAAATCTGCCACTCCGGTTTTAGATTGCAGTTGGAAATAAATGACATATCAACCGATGAAAGACAATAAAACATGGCGTTTGAAAGAAATATTCTTTCTCTCCGGGTAGACCAATTATTTGGTGTTAAATGGTGCCGAAAACAAACAAATGATTGACACTAAAAAACCGGCTGAACCGGAAATTGCTATGTTAAAGCAGTTATTGCATGACAAATATTTAGGAGATCAACGACCTTCGCAGTTTTTGAAAGAAATGCAGGCAATTTTATGAGTTTGGGAATTTGACAAGCAAAAATCAATGCGCTGATTAGCAAAGTTACTGAAATGGGGTGAAATCGTTTCTCAAATAATTATTAATACGGGGCCTACGGTTTGTGTTATACCATGCCAGCTAAAGATGTGAAGATATCAAATTTATAGACGTTTTCATTAGAGCTAACTAAACCAAACCTAATGTTTTTGGAAAAAATGCAATAACGGCTGATTTGGGTTTAGAGCGAAGCTTTACATGTATATTTATCGTGGCTGATATCAATAGAGTTTTTATAAGAACCGATTTTTTTACCCACTTTGGGTCGGTTATGTAAAGAAAAAAAAACAAACTCATCACAATCGGCATAGTGTCGAAAGTGGCTGACCGTTATCCAATACGGCACTTCTAAAATCTAGCAAATAGATTGCATGGCAAGCATTATTTCCGATCAACCCATCGGCTTTTCTACAGTAATACCGCAATAATTCGGATTATTGTGGTCTTTATAATGCTGCGCGAATCTTTCAAAGGTTCATCCATGCTGTGTTGACCGGATTCGATTTTGTTTTCCGGTACCTGGACAATTGATAACGTGGAACAACATATGGATCACAAACGACAAGTGTTCGATAGATTTAGTGTTCGAAAACAAAACCACTACCTGAAAATGTTGCTGCCATTACCGAATTTATGAAGCTGTAAGAGCAATGCGACAAAATCTAACAAAGGATAATTTTTAATTTTATTGTCCATTTGTGTGAGACGCTGCCAAAATGCAGATAACATTCTTGAAGCA
This sequence comes from Tipula confusa, assembly GCA_963556175.1. Lineage (NCBI taxonomy): Eukaryota > Metazoa > Arthropoda > Insecta > Diptera > Tipulidae > Tipula > Tipula confusa. The sequence continues at coordinate 12,235,107 of OY744477.1, read as the reverse complement.
TACGCATGAACAACAACAAGAAAAATGACGAATGGTCAACTGGACTTCTGAAGCGAAAAGTGTGTTTAAAAAATACAAAGTCGAGCTATAGAGAATGCAGAAATGTAAGCCGATCGATGCGTTCGACTATTCTGTGGGAGCTGTGGTTTGGCAAATGGCAAGTTCAATTTGGGTACCGCTTAGTTTCTTCTCAAGAAACCTAACTGCGGCAGAACAAAAATATACCACCTACGACCAAGAATTGTTAGCTGCGTGCTGCATAGTCGGCTGTCAAATAATTTGTCGAAACTGAAAAAGGCGTCACCACGGCAACTCCACCAATTAAATAACATCGGGTAATTTTCGACCGAGATTCGGAATTTATCAGGAAAGGTTAATGTCATAGTCAATGCTTTTTGTCACGATGGATAATACCAACGGCGGGTATAAGTTAAAAAATTAAAACGTTACAAAAATTGGGACAATTCGGGAATAACAATTAGTGGAGATTCCATAAAGACCATATAAATTATTGCAAGCAATGAATATAACTTTGCCTAACATGTCAAATGATATGGCACCAATAAGCAGCGTAGAAATAGAAAAGGGACATAGAATCAATCTGCTTCTTGAAGTAGATTCAACGGTACAAAGTTTGCTATTTACAAAATGTTCGTCAGATGATATATAAACTACCACAACGGTTGGTACGAGGATTCTGTAGCTTTAAGGCACATGGCCATGAGAAACAATTGGCTGACAGAAGTCACTGAAGCAGTGTCAAAATGGAAAACAACTTTAGTTGGATTCGCTGTCCATTAAGATTTGTGCGATTGAATGCAACGCTCATTGATAAATACATGAACCTCTGTATATCCTAATATCCTTAAAAATTTCGAACTTGATCAAATAAGGAATGTGCCAGTCATCAATGTTAGAAAATTCAATGATAATCCCGAAAAAGCGCAGAGATATAGAGCAAACAAATAATAGACATCAGGCACCTGTACGGGCAAATTTGGAGGCCGGTAGGATAAACCACGAAAATGAGAAGAGTACGCGACCAAACCAGGATGAAGTGTTGTTTAGACTTAATATTAAAGCAACTTATTGCGGTTAAAGTTGACTACCATCTAATCAGTAATACGAACCCTAGTGGTAAAACCGTAAAAGTTGCAAACCGAGGGTAAATTATTTTGGGGTTATGTTACTTTACTTCTTGCTTTACTTGAATTGAAATTATTTCTTAAATCTACTAAAATGCCATTGCCTGCAGACAAATGTGTTTTGTCAGTATATCTCTGCTACCGTTTGTATCTTAAAGTAAAAAAATAGAAACTCGTTTTATGACAGATGTATAGATGTATAGGGTAAAATCATTGGCCTATGTATCCACTTTTACGAAAAAATAAAAATAAAGTAACTGCAACTGAACTAGCACGTGCCTTTGGAACAAAGTCTTAAAAATTGCGCGACAAATTTCCTTCACAAATAGACACACTTTCGATTATCAAAACTAAATGTCAACCCAATAAATTATCCAAGACAAGCTTAGCCAGTGCAAATTAAGAAAGCTGCAATCGCACAACATAAAATTAATGATAGCAAATTTTTTTTTTGTTAACTAATTTTCATTCATTAATCGTTTAATGACGATACAATATGTAATGGTGCCATATCAATATGATTAACACCTCCAAAAACTATTTTGAAAAATTTAAATATGCGTAAAAAATGTTTTAATCTCAAATAAATTATAATTCGTAATATTAAAAGATATTCTCCGGAAGAACTAATTCAAAACTATACAAATCAAGGTCATCGTCTTACATTTTTCTCACATCAGCTACGCGGTGACAGTGCGTTTTTGTTTAAATTATCAGTTGACACTAGTTTTTAATGGGTTATGGATGACCCTCGACCACGTTTAATTGCAGACTCGTTATTTCACAAGTCAATTAAAGTGGAGAAGGTTAAATTTTGGGATCAAATTTTATTATTTTTCATTGTTGGGATTGTTAGAAGATTGCTTAATGCCAACAAAGTGTTAGGTTACAAGTTCCACAAAAATTTAACAATATGTCAAGTAATTAATTATTTAGAGAAATATTAACAACAACTTCCACACAAGCTTTAAGTTTAATTAATTTGATATAAGTGTAGAAACATAAATAAATAACAATTATGTTCCACCAATAAACGTGGAAATAAAAAATTTGTCAATTATTATTATATGTTTTACAATATATTAGGATATTTTTTTCAATAGAGGAGCAATAATTCCAAGTAAGAAAATTACTTTTTAACGTTTGTGTAAAGTAGAAAATATAAATGATAAAATTATGTTCCACAACACTTTATTTCTAGTAAATAAAATAAAGCATAATTTTATAAATAATTGGAAATAATACTCAAAATAAGAGGACCAAACTCCATAAGCAAAAATTAGATTCCACAAAATATAATTCGGATCTGAAAATATGTGTTGATATATTTCATGAAATTTGAATAATGTAACTGTATAAAGCAAAATTGATTGAATATATACCCCATAAGTATACTTATGTGGACCTTATCTACATAAGAATTTTAGAAGACGCTTAAAAAGTATCCCTTACAAAACGTTAAAAACTAAATAATTTATAACCTACAACTAAATTACATAGAATAAACGTACAAAATATGTGCCTTTAAATAATAAATTATGTTCCACAAAATGAATCCATACTAGTAGAATGTTATTTCATAATTTGATTTTGAAACAATTCTGTAATTAGTCAAAAATACTGAAAAACGGAATGCTTCCGAAGACAAAGTAATTCCGAAACTAAATAAATTCGACGAAAGGTATAAACTCCAGTTATAGAAGTTGGTTCCACACCAGGCCTATTTCTATACAATTATTAATAATTCAAACACAGGAAATAATTTATAATCCAAACCGAAGAAATTTATTACGATCTATAATTGAATAGTGTAACAAATTATGTTCTACAAATAATACAACAAGTTAAATAGTACTTTGGTTTAGAAACGAATTTAATTTGACAGAATCTTGTGTAACAATTGAACAATTTAGTAAATAACCATTTTACCGGTAAAAATGGTATTATGTCCCACAAAATAAAATCAGTTACTTTACATTTAAACTGGTTGCCAAAACATATTAATACATTAAACTATCGAATATAACAATGTATTCCACAAAAATTCACATATGTAGATAGAAAATTAGGTTCTACACTTGAATCAGTATATAAAAGTAGAAACATATGCCGTGAAATTAAATTCACAAAATGAAACCACACTTTCAATCAATTGAAGGCACACTTTTGTAATTTATTGAAAAACAAAATGGAATGTATGCCACTAAAGTAAATTAAATTCCCTAAAATGGACAATGTTTGTTCCTTGAAGTAAAGAAAACTTGATTTTTAACAAAAACATTTTTATATTCTTTACATAGATTATATATTAACAAACAAAAATTTTAACTAAATTTTGTAAGCAAAAGAGAACAATAACACAACGTAAAAAGTATTGGCCCATTTCAGCTAACTGAAAACATGCCGCTTGTTATAAAGTCTTAAGATCACGCGCCCAAATTTTCATCGTGAATTGGTTCACTTTAAGTACACTTTGATTATCGGGGAATTTATTATGTTTTACTTAAATTACATTCCACACAATATAAACGTAGCAACGAATTCGCAATAAAAAATAAATTATGTTCCACAGATGAAACCACATTTTTAATAGTACTTTGTTTTACCAGATATTTTAATTTGAAGCAAAATTCTATAACTAAATAAAGAACATCTTAAACCAAGAGTGTAGGACAAAGTCGCAATAATGTCAAACAAATTAAATTCTAAAAAACATAGGTTTTTTACCTGCCAAATCCACGAGATTATAATTTATAATCCGAACACAAATATTGGATAATTTAGAAACTAAACATTTTACAGGTAAGAATTTATTATGTTCCACAAAATAAAACCAGTCCCTTAAGATTTAAAGTGGGTGCCAAAACATATTATTAAGATACATTTTAGAATAAAACAATTTTTCTACTAAAGTATATAATGTAGATTATAAAATTAGGTTCTACACCTGAATCAGTATATTATACAAAGAAGAAAATCATGCCCAAGAAATTAAATCCACAAAACGAAACTAGACGTTTAGCACACCTTTGTAATTCCCTACTCAGGTAAAATAAATTCCACAAAATCGCAAAATGTTTGCACCTTGAATTCAAGAAATAGAAACTGGTATTGTGACACATACATTTATATTAAAGATTTTAGTCAATTTACCGAATTTTTTTTTCCGAAAAAAAATTACGTTAAGAAATTAGGTTCTACACTTGAATCAATATAGATAAAAGTAGAAACACGTATCCAAGAAATTAAATCCTTGTTCTAGTAAATTGTTTTTTCCAAATATGGAATGTACTCTACTCGAGTAAATTAAATTCCACAAAATAGCAAAATATCAATAAAAGTGTTTTGTTTCGCCCCAATAATCCATAGGCAAATGAAGTCAAACAAAAAAATATATTTCTACCGGATATACAATTTTTTATAATCCGAAACACAAGTAATCTCATCCACCATTTGTATAAAACCGTGAACATAATGTAACAATTACGTTTAATTGTTCGTCCTCCAAAAATTGTATAATCCACCAACATAAATCGTACGTAATCCACATAAAAAGAGATCACATAATCATGTTAACTCGCGATCATGTTAATCCACCATTTTTTCGTTATTTTCTTATAATAAAATACGTGTAATCGAGTTAAGGTCACCGCGGTAAGTACATAATTCCAAAATGTAATAACGATTACAAAACATATTTGAAGATCGCGATCAAAATAATTTTCACTTATTGGTTATGCACTTTAAATAATATAAATAAAATTGGCAACACTTTTTTTTTTGTTTTATTCAAATTTGATTGCCAAATATATAAATTAAATTCCTATTTAATTCACTTTCATTTTATTTTAATAATAATTATAATAATAATAAAATACGCGATCGATCATTGGCGTAGATCAGGGTATATTTAGAAAAATTTCCCATTTTACATTTTTTTGTTGCGTTTATGTTACAATCCAGTGATTTTTCAAATAGAATTTTTTTTTTATTATACTTGAAACTTTTTTGTTTTGCTTTTTAGCAAACGATCGATTGATCGTGAATTTAAATTTTTTTTTTTTTAATATTTAATTAAATTTCACATCACATTTTCCGGGGAAAAAACAAACAAACACGAATAATATAATCACGATCGCGAGTAAAATATATATATATTTTTTTTTACTTTAAGTTCATGTTTAAGTAACCGCGATTCATTTTCAACTGATCGCAGTAAACGTTGTTTTTTTTTGTTTGATCGAAACGGATTAACTCTCTTTGTTGTTGTTGTTCTTTTGTTAATATAATTTTATTTCTCTTTATTCAGCGCGGATGCTGAATTAAAATGTTTTTTTTTTTGTTTTTTTTTGTATAAGGTAGTGCATAAGAACTCGAGATCGCGGTAATATTTGTTTGTTGCTTTTATATTAAGTGATTGGGTGTGCCACAAATAAGTTTGGCGTATATATCGAGTGAATTTGCTAAAAGGTTAAAATACAGTAAAACCAAACAAAGGTTTCAAATCCAAGGGGATTTAACGATCAAGCGATCTGTATGCTGACTGACTCATCTTACTATGACGAAATTGTGCTCAACAATTTAACTTTCACTTTTTTATATAAAAATACTGTTATATAGTGACAACAACAACATCTTTAAATGTGTTTACCAATTATGTCAATATCCGTAACACGATTCAATTTAATACACCCGCGTCTATTGTGTACGTGATCATAATCGTTAATTAAAATCCACTAGGCAGATATTATGTGCAGTCATAATTGTGTCATTTCATTGTTCTTTGTTTAAATTCCGCGCGAATTACGGTGCATGAACGATATAGTTTCACGTCACGAGTTATATCTTAATATTTACTCGAAGTTCGATCCTGTTAATTTACAATCGATGAGAATTAGTTTATGTGCTTACGATATATTCGGTATTACTTAATATACCGTCTGTAATGAAAGATATTGTGTAATGTCTGTTCATTTCTATACCTAACGTTAGTAGACGATCAGCATGAGAATTTTTAATTTTTTTTTTTTTTTTGAAACGTTGATCGATTATATAGATTATTGATGTATATGTGTATAGGTGAAAGATTAATGTGAAATATCGATCACAAATGCACAAACAACTAAATTAATATTAATTAATTATTCATCCGCCAGGGTTAATATACGATCGATCGTAATCTCTTTGTGACGATCGTTAAGACAAAAAAATTTATTTTCTGGAAGGACAATTTACTAGGGACGCATATTTTTCGAAGGCTAAATAATTTTATAAATTTTGTCATTTGTATATTTAATCATGGCTATGGTCAACCTTGATCATAATTCGTTAAATTGCTTCACATTGGTATATTTGCATTACAAAAATGCGGCATTTAAGTTTTAAGCAATAGTGGGCAAATATTGGTATAACAAATTGCGAAAATTTTTGGTGAAGGTGATCTGAAATGCCTTTAGAAAATGCAGGAAAATAACAGTTTTAATTAGATAAAGGTAGAATTATAGTACACTTAATCCTAAGAGGTGGTAGATGTGGAAGCAATTTTTGTTCTAGTCTTTGCCTATTGATAATTGGACGGTTTCCCTTTAAAACATCAACACGTTTTTATTTTCAAGGTAATTTTGTAATGGCCACCAAAATACAGTACGTGACGAACTGTGAACTGTTATATCTCAGAACTATTGTAAAAATCTTGTCAAAAGTACCTTAAAATGGTGCAGACCATTCACAAGTTATTTAAGCATCGTCCGAAAACATTACAGGTACTTCAGGGCGAGACAAATTGATCGTGTAAAATTAACAACTAAAAAAGAGTGGGGCATTCCAAGAAACTGTTAAAATTGTTAGATACAGTGAAAAAAAGATTTGGACAATAAATCGGTCACTTGCCAAAATTTTTAATAATCCATATTCCATAAGCTATATCTTAAGTAGAAACTATCAAACAACCAAAAACTTCACCGGTACATCATTCAGACGGAATAATGGAAATAATCAACAGAGGATGGAAAGAGCAATTGTAATACTTACCATGATGCGATATTCACCTGCAATATTCATTATTGGCAGGAAGTCGGATTGCCAAGTGATATAAAATTGTAACCACCAAAAACTCATATAGTCACAAAATAAAGATAGAACATGTCGTCCTCTATACTAAAAGCACTGTATTTGTAAAGCAAGCAGTGGTTTAGATCTTATTCATAATGCTGGAATTTGAGATAGTGTCAAATTGCTAAGTCCAGCCAGTTGGACAAATTCGGATAGCAGTCAAGTAAATTGGCTCATGAATTGCAACTGTCATAAACTGTTTGAAGTATATAACGAAATTAATAAATTTCCAAAATTCACCTTTACCGATCGGACCTTTGTAAATTTTAAATTTTCTGAATTTATAATTTTGCAGGCCAACACTTGCATGAGTATTTGAGAATTTTTAGAACTTTGCAAATTACCTTTGCAAGATCTTTTTCGTCCTTGAAACCTTTTATTAACCATCATGAGAATTAGGGAAATATTTTGCAATTTTGAAAGGCTAACTGGCATCCGTTTTTGAATTTTTTCACAATTTTTACAATTTGTGGAAATTTTTAGCTTTTTGAAATATTTTACTATTAATTTTTGAACCTGGCTATTTAGTCTAACTATACTTTGGATATTTGGAATTTTTGAAAAGTTTAAATCTTTCGATAATTTTCACAATATTGACAGACTAACTGTCCTTCTTCTCAAGAATTTTTGGAAATTTGTAACTTTCCAAAATATTTTGAATTACAATGTCAAGTATTTGAAACTAACCATCTTCACATGTTTAAAAAATATTTCGAAATATTTTCAATTTTGTCACTATGGAAATGTTAATTTCCGCAATTTTGACAGCAAACTATCATAAGTTTTATGAATTTTGGAACTTTTTAATGCTCTAAAATATTTTGCTACTTTGTCAGGCTAACCTTTTATGAGTATTTGAGAATTTTAGAAAATTTTAAATTTTCTAAATATTACAAAAGTTTGACAAGCTAGCCATTAAAACCCTTTCCATTCCACTGGATAATTCACCAAGCCACATTTTCGTTCACAATAGGTAGTACGATGCAACCACAGCGATTTAAATTTTCTCATTTCTCTCTGAAATTACGCACGCGCAAATAATGCGCCTTATGATTGACATAGATAAATTGATTCAGATGAAACTAGAAATAACAGTGATGTTGTCAATATAGAGAAATGAAACAGAAAGTGACTGGGAAAAGTGATTATGAAATACCTTATAGATTACAATCATTTGGTGTTGATGCATTTGTGGAAGAGTTCAGTTAATTTCTGAAAGAGGTTAAATCAAGAAATTTTATTATATTAGGTGATATAAATATAAATATCTTGTATAATCTTGTTTAAATAAGCCGGGAATAGGCAAAAACGTAACAAATGGTGACAGCGGTGGGATTGTGAATATTTAAAATGATTATGGATAAGTAGAGTTTACTTTTCATGATATGCCAACCAACGGTAATAAATGTGAATTGCATAATAAGACTCCATGAAGCCATGATGAATGAAGGCTTGGTTCCGGTTCAACACGGATTCAACGATAGCGGAATAGACACGACTAACATGGAGGAGGAGAATGCTGGTGAGCAGAATCCATTGACAGTGAACACAGTCGCACTGATGACTACAGGAGTCTTACTACAGGAGTATGCGGTAAATATCGAGAGGTTAGTGCATCTAGCACACTCCGCCATAGCTCCGGACTACCTAGAGAGAGTCAATATCGATGCTTTCATAGACGGTGTAAGATATTTCGAGACTAGATAAGCTGTAGTAATGTCCCCGAAAGCTACGTTCGTAGAGACCATCGCCTGCGCATTAACCAACGAGACAGAAAATTGAGCTAGATGAACCAACGATAAAAAGAGGCAATTCATAAACTACAAACAAAACGATCGCGTGCAATCTTTAAAACTAAACAAAAATGTGTATGTTCGCCTAAATGTTGATAACGTTTATACATAAATTAAAACTGATCTAACTGTTATACTGCGATCGATATATCTTATATATAATGATCTCATGATATATTTGTTTTGTTTCGTTTTCCTTTGTTTGTTTCCATAACGCAATTAATCAAAACACTTATGTTGTGTATAGTGTACACGAGAAAGAGTTCAAGGTGTCACAGAAAATACCTCTCCCAATAACTAGTAAAATATTTAAAGTAAATTAACGGAAGTGTTCGAAATTGTGTGTATGTACGATGATCGATCGATTAAAACGTCGTACCCAAAAATAATTTACCTTTCGACATTTATTTTTATAACAACAGCCTGTCCAGTTAAAAGAAAACAAAAGATTTATGATCGTCTTTTGAATGGATACACCATTTTCGATCGTCGAACGGAGGCGTACTGAATAGTGCGGTATACAGTTATGAATTTTTATAGTTAGTTAATTGGAATACACGTTTCATCGGTTCAATAAACTAATGCTGTTTCCATTCGATATACATATAGTGATCGGCACTGTATAAAACTTGTTTTATGTCATGTAAATTACTGAAACGTGATTGGCATAAAAATTTGCGATCGGTCAGTTCACGTGCCATACGAGTGACTTAAAAAATGTTGCTTCATGGATATCATTAAAATAAAAATGTTGTGATATCACCTACCTTCATACATATCATCTTCGCATTTGGATGAAATTTTTGGTTCACTAATTTTTTGGCTCCATTCCTGGTTGCGGACACATTTGACACGTTGTCGAGTACTAAAATAAAAAAATGTTGGTTTAGCAAATCGAGTACATTTTATAGTTCAAGTTGTAATACTTACACAATAAATCGTGTTTTTGTGTCCAGCTCCTCGCCGTCCGACATATCGATCCATTCATCACTATGTTCGCTACTGCCCTCGCTCGGCGGTGTAATACTATTAATTGTAGTACCATATAAACTATTAGTCTTGTGTTCCGACGATAGAGTCGACATTGAATCCGAATGATTTAATGAGTGCATTCGTAAAAACTCGTTACGTGTCACCGAATTAATACTTTCGTAGCAATTCGAAACTATCGAACGAGTTTCAATATCGTCCGGTTGATTTATAATCTCGACATGTCGAATTGGAACTTTATCGATGTTATTCGAATCGACGGTCGATTTTGGTGGACGTGGCGGTATTTTTGTGTACTTAATTTTTTCGTAATTTGGACTCGATGACGTCGAATTCGTTGAGTTTACAGTTGATGAAGAATCATTTTTACGTTTTGGTAGTGGAATTTCGGGCGGTGTGACCACAATCGGATCATTTTCAATTTCGCAAATTGATTTACGTGGTGGTGGAACTGCTGGAGGTTCTTGAATCTCGTACGCATTTTCTAGACATTTTGGTGTATCTTCAACGCTCTCGTAATTATCATACGATTCGTAGCTATTTTCACTGTAGGTGTCGCTGAATTTTTTCATCGCATCAATCGAACTTTTCATTTCCGATATACTGTGATAGATGTCACTGTCGCCATTTGTAGGTTTCTTTTTGGGTGTATCGTAAATATTTTCGATTGTAATGGGCTCTTCGACCACCGTTTTTGTGTCCATGTGTTGTCGTTGCTGCTGTGTCGAAACATTAGAGTTATCTGCCGGTCGACTTATATATTCATAATCATCGTTTAAGTCATTCTGCACTTTATTACTATTCGGATTATTGTAGTCGTTCGCCAGTTTTGAGATTAAATCATCAGTATTTTGAAAAATACGCGAAAACTCTTCACTAATTGGGGAAGTGGGTGCCGCAACGATACCATAATCGTCGTCCGAGCTATCCAACATTTGTTGCATGTATAGCTTGGCTTTGGGAAATAGCGTCTCATCCATTGAATGAGCACGATTTATCAGACTTGTATTAACCGCTTCGCAAACCTTTTCAAGGTGGTTAACTTCATAGGAACTGCCGAAACTGTTGCGCGAAGCCGATCGAAATAAAAACGAATCGTTTGGTTGCAGAATTGCATTACCATTGTTATTGTGATGTTCATTTATTTTGTACGTTTTTGCCGTTGTCAGGTCGTTCACACTTTTCGATAGATGTTCGATTTTTTGACTGACCGAACAAATGGCATCCACTATTTTAGCCTCGGGACTTAACGATGCCGACTTTGGTTTGTTCGATGAAAATTTTAGTCGAATTTTTTCGTATATTCGACTACCATAGCTTCGGGATTTTGGTTTTTGTATTTGGATAGGGGGCGTGCCAATAGCAGCTGTGGTTGCTTCTATCGTATCCGTCATATCGATATCACTGTCTTCGATAATTTTGAGAATAAGGCTGCTGTCGTTTATTATAGGAGTTAACGGACGAATTTCATTCGGTTTTTTCAACTCGGGTGGCTCAGGATTCTCAATTGCTTTAATAATTTCTTCGACTTTACTTATACTACTTCTAATATTGCTACTACTACTAGGACTATTATCACTATTATTTGGCACGTTTGTATTAAGATTACTAGAACTTCCGCGTTGACTTTTACGCAGTGTCAACTCTTTCGAGTAGGTAATTACACGCGCACTTTTATCAGGTACCTTTGGTTTATTATCGATTTTCGGTTCAAATATTTCAATAACCTGCTTAACATTATGACTATCATCACTACTACTGACACTATTGCTTTTCAGTAATTTAGAACTCGAATTTGTTCGTTTTAATTCGGTATCCCGAATTTTGTATATATGATTTTGAGTTTTGTACACATATACACCCTTCCGTTTCACTTCTTTTAATATTTTCGAGTCTTGATTTATCATTTGATTGAATCGTTGTGTAAGGGCGGCCACTTTACTTTCACCACCCCCAATGCCACCGCCGCCATTGTACGGAATCATTTTACGCGACTGGGTCGGATGTGTTTTAAAACTTAATTTTCGACCAGTTTTTCGCGACAACGACGACAGTGAAATCGATGACAGCGAATTTGTATCGTCCGGATCATTATTTTGTGGTACTGTTTCCTCCATTTCTGATGATATGCTACCACTACGACTTCTACTATGCGTGCAACTACTAATATTTGATAGTACACTACTAATGCTACTGTTGATGGTGGATCGACTTTGGGTTAAATTTATAATCTCATCACGTTTTATCCAATGGATTTTATCGCCATTCGAATTACTTCCGACTAATGGAAATGTTAAACGTTTCGATGTACTATTAGCTGGTGTAGCGGACACCACTGTTTGCGGCGGTGTATAACTTTTAACATAATCCGCCGTTTTGAATTTATTAAAGTTCTGCGTTGTATTATGACTTTTGTATTCAGGTACAAATTTCGATGGGTCCGGGTTCCGTAACAACACTACGTCACACGGATCTGTCACAATCGATTTACTAAGCCGTTGACCACTGTCCAGTGTATGATATTTACTGCGGGTATTTAAATTATTCTGATCGGCTACTTCACTATTATTATTATTATTATTATTATTACTATTACTACTATTAATACTATTTCGACTACTACTAATTTTACTATTTTTAAAATTAGCCTTGATCGTTGTAATTTGACTATTCCAAAATCGTGTTAGGGCTTGAACGCCTGTATAGTCCTTATTGGTGGTGGGAGCCTGATGCGTTAAATCCGTTGGATCCTTTATATTATTACTGGTATCACTATTACTATTATTACTAGTAGTAGTTGTAGTATGATGATGATACCATTGTGTTTGTGATTCCTGCTCCATTTTGAACATTTTGACCGTTTTGCCGTTGATATGATTTTGGTGTTACAACAATACGTTTCAATACGTTACGTTGATTTATGCAAAACACATAAAAAGTTAATGGAGACCTGGAAAATAAAAAAAACAAAATAATTAATTTAAAATAAATTAAATAAAAGTGAAAGTATTTTTAAAAAAAAATGTGTAAAGTTTTTTTTTTTGGCAATCAAGTATATATGTAAGTTTGAAAATCGATTTCCGGACTTCCGGTGTAACAGTTACTCAATCAACAACACAAAAAAACATCGCTTCATAACCATCTTGTTAAATAATTGTACGATCATCTCGGTGATCGTGTAACAAACTTAGATTATACTGACGTAACCCTGGTCGAGTGAAATTACAATGTCTTGATCGATCTTTTATTCATCACGAGCAGAACTTATTCATTAAAATGTAACGACCATTTTAAAACAGCGATCAAGCTAAATAATCGCAAAATTGGTTTAATGTATTGATCACGATTAAATATATACTAACTTAAAAAAAGTTCAACTAAAGAAAAAGTAACGATCACGATATGCAAAATAGTAGACGATCACCGATCGAATATAAGTCTCGATCGATTTTAATTTATCAAATATTTTGTTGAAAAAATATCCGTTAATTTTAATATCTTAGACGCGATCGTAAATAAGTAATATGTGATCGCGAGATGAAACTAGTTACAATCTTTGCTTACAACCACTGGCAATTGAGAAACGAGCAAAGCTTTTATTAGTAAGCGAGAGCCGGGGTGGGTCAACAATGGGAACTGCAATCGATTTTAGCTGCAACTGGACGCCAAACGATGCGATTGCATCTTGCCGATCGAAACTTGTGGCCTTTTAAAACAATGGAGCATAAAGTGTAGCCAGAGATCTCGGGTGGGAAATGTTTCATTCAGATGCCAGAAACAGACTTATAATTATTGGAGATGACTACAAAAGCAGGGTTGATAATACCAAATTTCGACCAAAGCACAAATTTCGCCGCCCATGGTAGTTACCATCCGTGATGTCACCCTCGCATCTGAAGGTCTATGAGGTGCCACACATACGAAGAGAGAAGTTTTGAAGAACAATGAGGTAGTGACCATCAGCATATCAGTTTTCGAAAGGGGCTACACAATTAAAAATATAGTGACACCCTCGTCGCTAGTCATCCAAACAAAGCCGAATCCCTTTTCCAGCAAGACGAAGAAGTTCAAATATTCACTAAACATATATCAGGTATGCAGCAAATTTACCGAATAAGGACAACACAGGATGGTGGTCATAGGTGGAGTGGCTTAGAGATCAGTCCTACGACTTGATCTTTGGAATGCTTTCTATGACAGCCTAGTTATATAGATGCGGATCATTTTGAAAATTGAACTTGGCAAAGTCAATATGCAGGGCAAAGAATATCAACAATCACTGAATAAAACGGAAATCATTCTTTTCACAAAAAGGAGGATTAAAAATATGCAGGCATATCTTTAGAATTCAAGATGAGATTTTTCAATAGATCCAATAAACAGCTTTTTTTGTCGTTAAAGGTTTTGCTTTAAGTAGGCCAATGGTAAATGTTGGTGGCCTTAAATCGAGCAAATGCCATCTTCTGATGTCTGCAATGTATTTTGTCCTTCTATACGGGTCACAGATGAAGGCCGAATCACTGCAAAAGGCGTTCTGCATGCTATTCAAAGTAGCTATGTAAGCAAATACGAGGTCTACCCAAAAGAACTTATGAGAAAGAAGCATAAACTATTAATACTATAAAGGCGGTTATTTGAGAAAAAACCAACAAGTTTGAGGAAAAAATCTCGATTATGGCAAACTTGAGGGGATCCTAGAAGAACATAACGAAAATCGATAGTAGGATAGTAAACTTCATAAACTACAATGGAAATCCTCCTCCATGCTGAATAATCATGAATTAAAGTCACAGAATACGTGACAGATCAAAAAGTTGGTATTGTAACTACCCCACTCCAATTTTGGGAAGCATTTCAAAAATTTGGCAGTACTTAAAAATAAATGTACACTAAACACAATATACAAAATATGCAATGTTGACGTGCACAGTATAAAATGTTCACTAAATAGTGCAAAATTAAAACAAACCTAACGAAACAAATTTTGAAAATGTTACTTTGATTTTTATTTTATAATGCACTCCACTGAAAATTAACTGTCGAACATTTGGCTTACTTCATAATGTAAACCGTAGTGATATACAGTTTTTGTTTTTCATTTTGTTTATGTTTCTGTGGTCCTATTCTAGTATTTCTTCAGCGAGATAAAAATGAAGGCCGTAGACATTTTCCTTATAGTTTAAATTTTTCCCCAACCCAAATAGCGAACTTTTTACAGAAGAACTGGTACAGAAATGGCGATCGGTTAAACGGTATGGAAGTTGATGTACTGCAGCGCCATCTAGTGGCAAGTAATGATAAAACAGGAAGCACGAAAATATACTCCGTGCTGAAATATTTATATTTACCAATTTTTATGGTCATCGATTAAAAGGTATAGAAGGTGATGGTAGCGCCATCACATCCGTTTTTAAGAAAACATATTGTAGTTAAAGTCTACAGTAAACATTCGTGGCGATCACGAAG
Organism: Tipula confusa; assembly: GCA_963556175.1. NCBI lineage: Eukaryota > Metazoa > Arthropoda > Insecta > Diptera > Tipulidae > Tipula > Tipula confusa. The sequence continues at coordinate 12,219,602 of OY744477.1, read as the reverse complement.
TTTCGATCATTATTTTGAATAAATCTATGATCAAGCTAATGTTTCGACAAATTTTCAAACAAATAAAGTGCGACAATCAAGCTAAAATTAGTTGAATATGGTAACGATCAAATATTAAGTTTTAAAAAATGATCGCGATGTGATCGTACGTATGATTATGAGATACAAATAGCATATACTTAATATCTCCGTATGATATCTATAGTTTTGATAGATTAAATAAAGCGATGATCAAGTACAGCAACTGCAAATTTGGAGAAGTATATTAATCGTGATCTAATCTAAGATCAAAACTATTAATAATATTGCAATCGTGATTGTAAGTAAGTCGTACGCGATCATTTCACGATATGCCAAAGTAATCTAATGTAATCTTAAGTAAGTATAGTATGCGATAACGAGTTGCACCTAGCTAAAGATCTTGACTAGATTCCTATAGCTTGGAACGTCTCAAATGTTATACAAAATACCTGAACAAGCGACATTATAGTGACTCGATCATAATGTACCGTCATAGAACAGAATATAGACTATTCGAATTTAACGATCATTAAAAAATGATCCATGTGAATAAAACTTAACAAAGCGCAAAATTAATTTATAGTATATTAACGATCAAGTATTAAAACAAGATCAACTGATAAAACAAAAAAAAACAATTGAAGTCTACCTTTAAGGTTAAGACTAGTTTTAATATCACAGTCACGATCATAAATAAGTATGTATATTTAGTATATGATCGATACGCGACTAATTTATGATTCTTCGAGTACTTGGTTACGTCTCGATCGATATTTTGAATAAAACGATGATAAACCTTAAGAATCGCATTCTTTATTCGATCAGTAGATAAATCTAAGATAACGATTTCCGTTCGATTATGGTGATCTCGATAAATTATCAGAATTGCATTATTTAAATTTAACGATCGTTCTGAAATTTGAACATATATGCATATAATGCAATTATCATGCATTACTCTCGCAAAATTGAATAGTTCAATTAATCCCTATAAGAACCCTATACTCGCGATCGTAAGCGATCAAGAAATAAGTCTAGCTCATAATCGATAGAAAAAACAATGGCTCGATCGTTAGTACAATATACGATCATGAATACCGTTAAGATTACGATCTATCTTCAATTACTATCTTATCGATCGATAAAAAAAACAAACCATTTTTCTAAAAACCATTTTAACTGTAAAGTCCACAATTTACATCAAGTCTATACCATTACCTCAGTCACGATCGTAAATACGTAGTATGCGATCACGAGATTCTACTAGCATACGATATCTTCTCGATTGCTATAGTTGTGATCATTACGATCGTTAACGACCGTTTTATCGTTTCAAATGTCTTTTAAGTAATAGGTAAATGACTTTAGTTGGTTGGTACGTCGGAACCTCATCATACTTACGTTAAAGTATTAGCAGTTACAGTTAATAAAAAAATAATTGCCTGTCAAAATGTAATCAGTAATTTTACCGTTTTTTCATCAATTAACTCTTACTACTCGTTTTAACCTTTATATACCGTGTTTAAGAATATGTATGTTTGGTATATTGAACCAACTGACACTTTGCAATTTATAATTACATTAAAAATGTTGCTACCTTCATTAAAAATGTTTTCAAAATATTATATATTTTCTAACCACAAAATTGACAGTCATGATGATCATAATGATTTATGGTATAAACAAGCAATAATTTCTCGCTTTTGTTTTATGTAAGACTTAAGATTAAGAAATTTACCAATGCCACCATCTTTGACGTAAGCCTGTAGATGTGTGCGTGTGTATGTCTCAATAAATCGATGATGTCTTTGGACATCAAATTTACGCGCACTAACTATATGTGCTTCAAGATAAAGATCGAGTTAAGAGTACAAGTATTAAGTGAAAATATTTTCAAATTTGAACTGATAAGGAAAGTCGAGCCACACCTTCAATGTTATGTACATTTTTATACTTTGTTTGTGGTCGCAAAGTGGATGTTAAATAAAATTATGTTGTAGGTAAATAAATTCACATAAAATTTACATAAATATATTAAGTAAATCTTTTGTCGATATACGCACAAAATATAATACGGATGAGATATACACTTTCACTTCACGATAAGTCTATAGTGTCGATCGAATTACGTCAGACAACAACATTCTCTTGTGTTATCAAACACAAATAACCTACAGACCTAATCAACATATTGCATCGGCAAAATTTGTTTTTTAAAATTGTCAACTGTTTGGTTGGAAAATGTATCCTAGACAATGTGTCCATAGTAAAATGAAGTTTTGCCAGTTCAACGATTATTTCATTTGGTGTTCGTGCTAAGTGATTTTTTTTTTAATTTCACTTTCGAAGAAATATTTTTCATTTATTTGAGAAACCATTTTGACACACTGAGAGAATTATCTACCTTAATGATGACATTTTCTCCTTGCTTTTCACCATTGGAGTTGTTGAAGATACTCTTTTGACCGTAACTTGCCCAAAATTGTTTATGCAGACTTGACGCCATTTAATTGCCATTTTACTTAAATGATTTCACCATTATAGATGAAGCAAGCCAAATACGCTTTTGTAGAGAACTCGCCACGTATGTTGTAACATACAAGGGAAGCCCGCAATAATCGATTTTCCAAATTTCGAGTCTGAATTACTAAATGGTATAAGCTTACCACAAAACGCCCATGATCGTTTCTTTGATGTGTTACTTTGAAATGTTACTGCTACTTTTTTGTCCATGTCTTAAAATTTCTACAGCATTCTACTGAAGATTTTAGAAGACCTTGCACAAACTGTCAGCTGCTTCAATCAATTAAAACTCAGTATTATTCCAGTAACTTCCGTTGGAAACAAACATCTTAAATATTACAAGGTCACCAATTTCCTCAATTGCCGATATGTGAGTTATCCTTATCCAAAGGCTTACTATGTCTACGTGAGTCAAAAATGCACGAAACATTTCATATTCGGTTGTTGCAATTATACCTGAGACACTAGTTTTCTCATAAAAAATCTTTTGATTGATGGCAACGTTAGAAATTTTGACAGCTTCTGAGTCTGATGTTTCGTGGACCAAAGAGCATTTTGATATATTGAAAACTTATTTTCAAAGTAATTTTTGTATAACCGAAACTGTGTCATTTTTGAAAAGAAATATGGGTCGTGAAACAGCGCCAAGCGGAACCGCTGTAGTGAAGTTAGTGATGGAAGTTCGTGAGAAAGGCTTGATAATGACGTCGAATTTGGTCGTAAAATCATATTTTCAGTCGAAGTGCATTTCTATCTCGGAGCTATGAAAACAAGCAGAACTGACGGATTTGGCAGTGTGTTAGATTTATGTTCGGAACATACACAAGTAATTGTACAGAAGCAATGCTTTGGTTTGGTAGTATAATTGGCCCATTTTTCTTCCAAATTTTGCTGGAAATGCCATTACCGTCAATGACGACCGTTACAGATGCATTTTAAAACTTTTTAAAGCATTTTAAAACTTGCCGAAATCATCGAATAAATTCTTCAAATCTGGTCTCTAGGGATGATTTACTGTAAACTCAGTAGAGAGAGCCACATGAACGAAATTGGTTTCATTCTTGAATCGGGATCACATATGGATACTTTTAGCGGTTGACCTTGAAATTACCTGTCAAGGTTATTATAACAAGGCGTTTTATGAAAGATTACATTTTCTCTAATAATTGGTGGATTATAATATGCCCTTTGTTCCAGGAACTCAAATCTGATCTTACCAGCCTAGAAAAAGGGTACTTGACCTTAAAATAACCTTGATAGATAATTTGATGGTCATCACAATAAATTTTCTTCGCTAAAACCAAATTTTTCGAGATATTTGGGTTTGCAAAGGATATAGAAGTTCACCGTTTGACGTGATAACAAATGCATGCAGCAAAATTAGTCTTTCAAGCTGGCCTAAAAATCGTAGCAACAATACAATGGTAATAAGTTGGAATCATAAAATGGTTCCAAAAATAATGGCTCAAATTCAATAAACAACAAAATTTGCTAGAAATCTAAATATGACCGACTTAAGGACCCAGTACATAAAGACCAACGACTTAAACTGAACATCTCCAGGATAAAACATGTACATGTAACGCCAGTAGAAAATGTAGTTCGATTACACAGGTCAAAAGAAATAAAAGACTAGAGGGGTGGGTCCCCAAGATATGATATTTTCTGATGTAAACATTTTTACAGCATAACTTTGACTGAAAATGGTCGCTCCCTAATTGTCAATTAAGTGATATTCTTAGCTGCACAAACACTTAGGTTTTTAACACCAAGACATTATTTAAGAAGTTCACTTACTGGCCGATGATTATCTTGAAGCAAGTTTGAAGCTATTAAGCTAAACTATTTTATTAGATATGCCGACAAAATTAAGGCTACCTTTCAAAAATTCGTTGATTATAGTATCAGTCATCAAAAACCAGACCAAGGCGCGTACATCAAACTTAAACTGAATCAATTGAATAAGGAATTGACCCAGATTGATTCATTTAACATAGCTATCCTAGTGGGTTCGGAAGAAGATAAACAGACTTCAGATTACTTCTCCAAAGATTACTATGGAACGCTTAAGGATAAGGTGGACTCCATAATAGTGCGAATAGAAGCCAGACTGATTTAACAACCTAAGTCAGAAAAACAAAAGAACCGCTCCCCAAAGTCGAACTCCCGACATTTCATGGAGCAGTAGAGCTCCTTCATCGATATTTTCACAGAGCTCATCCAACAACTATCCAATCACTACCTCAGGAATACGACTTGTAACTCTTTCAATATGCAAACGGGTTAGCCATAGAGTGTACGGTACGTTGGTCAGCTTATTGTTAATAAAGCTGGGGTTGAATAAACTTAAAACAAATTAATCAATTTTTGGCAGAAGGCTACATTATCCCTTTTTAAACGAGATTGGAATGCACTTAAATAAGATCGGCATGGGTCGTCCTAAAGTAGAACTTTCAACTAACAAAACAAGATCAGTTTTTCTGTCTAGTGAGAAAACTGAAGATACTATTATTGGAGAGATTCCACAACAGAATCTCGTACTATTTGTTGGAGACATTATATTGGACTACTTTGTTTTGAAAGGGTATATGGTAGAATCCAGAAAGGAAATGGAAAAGGAAGTAAAAAAAAAAGAAACCGACAAGTGTTTGAACAAAAAAACAATGTCAAAAATGCGTCTCCAAACAATTGCTATAACTAAAGATCGGGACAGTGATAAAAACAAGTGATATTCTGACCTACGTGATTTTCCAAAACTTAAATTTAAAATAATTGTAGACTTACCAAATATTGCAAATTTGTTGATTTTAACGTAATGAGTTAGGTCAACAAAGGGATTCATATTTTCAATATCTTATCAATACCACATGCCAACACTATACATACCATGCCAGCCAATATTATGATTACAAACTGATAAGATATACTCAAAGATTCACTAAGAGGTATTCGGCAAAGCGTCTTGTTTATATAACTAACCGCACTTCAATGCCAAAAATATTGGGGAAAATCCATAACCGAAATAAATACGATTTCCATCTGTTCATACACAAACACAGCTGATTTAAATTTACGAAAATAAATAATAAAACTATTCGTTTAACACAGACGCACATACATACCGAGTAATAAATAAAAAATCAACAAGAAAATGGCGTCGTATAATGCACATCAGTTTGTTAACCGTTTCGTCAATTAATTACTAATTGTTAGGTATTCGTACTTTCATTGCGTCAAGTTTATTTGGTATGTGCGACAGACAAGCACAATAATGATATGCGGACGAAAGTAATCGAATAATTTTCTATAGATGGTATGATACTCGTATTGGAAAAGTGATAGTTTTATAAATTAAATACATAATGAAAAATGTTAACATGTGGTCGTGCAAAAACGTTAATGATTAAAAATGTCAAACCAATGCAAAAACTAGTTGATTAATACGAATTAACAGTTGGCTCGAATAAAAAACGATTTTTATTGCATATCTAGACAAAACACAATAAATAGTAATAGCTGCATATTATAACCGGATATTACGACGTATATAACGGGTACTTGTTTACAGCATCGTATACTATGTTTAAACGAGTGCGATCTTAAATAAGTTTTGGTGTGAAGGTAAATTAGCCTTAATTCGATCCGATTTTTGGGTTAATTACCTTCGATGATAGTTGCATGTGCACTTGAAAGGTTATTTAGTTTTGCAACCAGACGATATAGTGGTATGCTGCCATTCTTTTAATATCCTATAAATTTGCAAAGTCCAAAAACTATTTTGTTAATTAATCGTTTTAACCTTAACGAATTTTTTTTACTGTACACATATCATCAGCCACCATAGTTACAATCGCGCGATTAAAACCAATAAACAAAATGATGTACACGCTAATAGCAATGACAACCGCGAAAATAACATAGCGTGTAGTAGTATGTGTAGTAGTAAAATTAAAGACGATTCGCATGGTGATGATGATGTGGATTATAATAAGATATATAATGGCGAAAATATTCCGCATTTTGCAGAAATACCATAAAAGTGCATTATAAGCGGATGAGCATAAAAAAATTGAAATATAAAAGCCGGATATTCATGTTCTGGTGTAACATTCTATAGAAATACTGTAGTGATTGCGAACTTTATTCATGTGGAAAAGATTTCAGTCATTGAAGAAAATAATAAAATTGATGTAACCACGAAACGGTCAATCGACACAGCATGCATTACTGGATTGTAAAAAAAAACCTTGAGTCCTTGGAACGTCATAATATGGTTGCCCAATACAAGGTGTTGGGCACGTGAATTACTTGATTGTGATTTTAATTGTCGCTGTACAGGTAGAGCTATAGTCCGGGAAATTATTCTTCCAAACCGAAATTAACCGAAATTTAAGCACACACATTTTTCAGTTATGTACAGTAATTTAAAATGAGGTTTCATAAGTGCATTAAATTCGAAGACTATCATTTTGTGAATATAATGAAGGGAGGTATTAAAATGTATATAAATTAGATTTTCTTATAATTTTAATGACGTATTTAGTCAGTTTAACGGTTACTTCATTTAATTATGGTGTTAAATAATTTTTTCAATAGAGTTTGCTATTTTTTGTTTTACTTTTTCTCTCTTGTACGCATGCACGCGTTTATTTGTTTTGTCATTACGGTATACGGTACTTGTATTGTTTGTGTAGTTCGGTGTTGTATTTGTATTGAGAATTTTATTCTCAAACAAATAATACAACAATGTCTACAAGAAAGCGCTTATTTCATTAGGAATGTGAAGGCCATCTTTTTGTATTCATTAGAGCGGTTAAAACTATTTAATTAAATATGCACTTTATAAAGATGTTATAATTTTTTGAATCTTAGAGAAGTGGAATATTATAATAATATTAAAAATATATTCTATTCGAAAAAGTTGGAGTGCTATTAATATCGTACTAAGCTTAAGTTTTCTGGAAGCTGCTGGTACAGTGCATGGACCTGATGTCAAAGATACAAGTTATGATGTCAATAATATTTCGACGGGTGTTTAACGAAGTAATCCTGTAGAAGACAACCACCCTCATTATATTGACAGAGACCAAGAAAACATAACATAAACATAATTACGAATTCGACTATATACTATTATTGAGAATATTATAGATAGTGAAGCTGTGCTTCACCTTAAAAATGGCGTTACAATCATTAATTCATTGTATGAAACTCTGTTGAGACTATTTTGACCCCGGAAGACAACTTTACCAACGTTGCTTCCGTGGAACCAAATATATGACCCCGTTGATTAATAATGCTAAACGAGAGCATTGCTTCGGGAAGAGAATATACCGAGCATTAGTATTCAGGATGCTAGTATTCATACCTCAAATCAGTTAAATGTCCCAAGAGACCAAATTTAAATTATTGTGCCAAAAGAAAAAAAAATTTTGCTTTTCTCTCAACAATTAGTTTTCACTGATTGAATTGAGGAGAATGGCAAATCGTTTCAAGAATGTATCAACCATAGTGGCTTTGTTCGCAATTTTTGTCTTTTTAGAGAGTCTTTTTAGAAAGAGAGAGAAAAAGAAGAGAGAGTGTAAGAGAGAGAAAGAGAGAGAGAGAGAGAGAGAGAAAGGGAGAGAGATTTTGAGAAAGAAAGAAAGAGAGAGAGAGAGAGAGAGAGAGAGAGAGAGAGAGAGAGAGAGAGAGAGAGAGAGAGAGAGAGAGAGAGAGAGAGAGAGAGAGAGAGAGAGAGTGATACCGACGCGATAATGGTTAAACGAGCGTTTCTCATAAAGTAAGAAATTTTAATTCTTAAAATTACAACACCGCATAAGTCTAATCGTCACCGCATAAGTCTAATCGTCGACTTATTGATTAGGGATGTCCTGGTTCGACTAAAAAATCGAAATTTTGTTATTTCGTTGATGTGCAAGGATTCTACCAACAAATATAGCAACCGAATCGCATGAAGAAGATTACATCGATGTGCTGACAATTTTTTCTGATTACAGCACTACAGCACCTTTTCCACCCCTGCATTAGATGTAGACGAATACAGATATGCAAAAATAATTGTCAATTATAAATCAAATTATACCATCTCAGGCAGCCACTTTGATTCATACACTTCATAGTCTATGGGCAAAAATCTGCAAAAATGAAAAGTAACTTTTTGATGTATTCGAAAGACATGTCAATACAAATGTGAAGTACGATCAGCAGTCAATTCTTCGGCATGTACTGAGGAGAACAGTCACTTTTGAAATAATAGAAATCGATAATAAGAATCGACATTTGGTTTCGCTGCATCGCCGTCTGCGAACGTTTGTTTCCCGCAGTTTGAAAATTGCTCAGCGCCTTAAATCACACGAATGCCTGAAGATCCAAAAAATGAACTACTATATCCAAAAACCACCACATCGATTTATATTGAAGAAAGGTGAAAACATCGAAAATTTCCCACCATATACCATTTATGAAAGGTTACGTGCTAGTTGAGGCTTATAATTTTGTATAAACGCTTAATCGCCGTTAATCTGATTATATTGTAATTTTATGAGTATGAAAATATTATAATGAGACGTTATGATTTTCACCACGACAATAAAAATATGAAATCGGTGAAACAAAAAAAAACAGAATTTATAGATGAATCCGGTGGACCGAACAGAAAGATTCTTTAACTTATAATGCAATATGCAATAAGTCATCACGCGATTCTAAATACAAGCAAAATTTACAGCGTTATAATTATTGAAAAAAATATGTCTAAGTGTGCGCGTAATTTTATATGAAAAACAAAACCCGTTGTAAATTTTGTTTATTTTTTGTTTTGTTTTAAATGTTATAACAGTAAAACAGTCGCAATTTGAAATTTGTTCTGAACGGTTCGTTGTGAATTTAATGTTTGTCTTTTTGTTTATTTAACTATTTTTAGTTAACGTGAAACATGCCGATTCTAGGCCTCGATGAAGTCAGATGACAAAACAATAATGAAATAATAAGCAAGTATAATTAAATAAGTGAAAATCTCTCGTTATCAATTGGCACCAAACACGAAACTAGCAACACATATTCAGCAACGGCACGGAAAGTTTAAAAATATCATAGAGAAGGTAAGGAACAATAAAGCATACAACTTAACCACCAAAATATTCAAAGGCAATACGTCCATACATTTGGATAGCACCGGTAATACAAGAAGTATGGAAATTTGGCCAAATACTACAAAAATGGAAAGAAGGCCAAGATACGAATATTCAACTATAAAGTCTAAACTCGGTACTACATGTATGGGTGTGAGACAAATAACATACGATAAAATTATATGGAAAATGCTGGTGTTCATAAATAAGTGTCTTCGATGAATATATTGAAGTACTTCTGGCCAAACACCATAACTTACACCGAACTGCACAAAAAGACGAATGTGTTAGACTGTGACCGAAATAAGGAAATGCAAATGGAGACTGGAATCCGCCTTAGGGAAAAATAAATATGGGAAGTCCAGAAATGACTTGGAAAAGAACTGTGTTAGTAGAAGCGAAAGAATTAGGTAAATTAGGTTTTAGGTAAAATGTTCAGCATAGTAGACGCTTTATATGCTCTTAAAATTGGAAATAAAGGAAAGTTACATTGGGAGTGATGCTCTAAATATTATTTGTGTACTTTAGGGAAGATATATCTAACAAAATGTACTAGGAAAATAATTATAAAACCAGATCATAAAATTAGAAAATAAACCTAGCACTTCGGATATAACTGATAAACCAACTTCAGTCGGGATAACTATCATGTGACTGTAAGTTCAAATTACCAAATAATAAATCATATATTTTACAGGAAGCAACATTTCAGCTGGTGTTGAAGAAAAGTAGACTACAACCACCGTAAATCATTCGGTGCAAACTTCTAATTTTGTATGAGCGACAATTTTTGTATGAGCTCAATCATAATGGGGTCAAGTTTAACTGGCTTTATAATAGTTTCTATAATAACTGACCGATTGCTGATAATAAAATTGATATGAAAATTTAATAGGCCAGCCGAAATCTTTATTTACCTAAGTAAATCGATATATGTTTACTGTAGCTCTTCAGATTATTCATGTTATGTCTTGATAAAAACATGTCGAAGGAAATTTAATTAAATTTTAACGCTTGTAAGTGCGTCTAATACAATAATTGGGTAGAATACAGACAAATTGTATTTCCCTATCGGAAAGTGATATTTCGCTTGGAAATCATATTTTTTTTAAGACACATTCGTTTATTTTTCAAACATTCTTTAAAATTCAATATATCAACAAGTTAAGCAATGACGATCAAATATTTGTACCTCGTCATTTACTCAAACATGGATATTCAACAAAACCCTATGCGTGAATAATTTTTAAAACTGTTTAACTGTTGTTCCATTTTTCTGTATTTTCTTACAAATATGGCGTCTTCTTCTTTTTATTACAACATTTATGTATTTACAATATTATTCTGTGCTGCTTATTAAACCAATAACACTACATATATAATATACTTTTTAAAATACCAACTAATATTATTTAAAATTGCGATCGCTTCATTAGATTTCGAATGTTTTTATTTTTTACCTGACTGTAAACAATTAGCACAGTTTACATCATATAAAATAAATGTATGAATCGCATAATGGCAACCATGCATATCACGATTGTAATACTACATATCGAATATATATAGATGATCAATTGGATTTGACACACAAATATGATCGAAAATATTGCTGCACACGTGACATGCATAAGTGATTCAGCACTAATTTTGCTAACAAAAGGGTATTTTCTAAAACGTAACATCGATAAGTCGATCTCGATTCTCGAACTAGGTAATACAGTAATTTATTTTTATTTTGTATATTATGTTGATGATCTCGAAATAGTGGTACAACGTAACAGTTAAAAATTGTTTCGTATTTTCATGTAAATTCTCGATCAAAAAAAAAAAAAAAAATAATTGAATACTTCAACCACGATTAGCAGTTGTTTTCGTAGTTTTATTTCTTCTTTTTCGGGTTTTAACGGATTTTAAGGTATGTAATTGAAGATCGCGATTAACGTAAATTAGTTAATGTTGAAAGATCGTTTTATTTTATTTTTTTTTTGGTTTGTTTGTTTGATTGATTGGAATTTGAAAGTATCGGTTTTTTTGTGGTGAAAAACTAATTGGTGGTCTATTGGTGCGAAACAAGGAATGTGTTAATACTGGATTGGTGGCAATCGAAATAATGTTGACAAATTTGTTAATTTCACGATCGTTTGATTCAAAACTAGGTTATACACTTATTTTCGTCATGGTGACAGATATACCAAATCTGTTCTTAAAATAAATGTACGAAGTGAAAATGCCTAAGCAACTTTGAAACTGGCTTGGCAATAGCGAAAACTTACCCAATCGAGTCTTGAGAAACGTAGAATGACTTGTCAGCTTCTGAAATTTAAGAAACTCCGACAACTAAAACTATAAAAATGCATCTGATCTAGTGTTAACACCAGATAAAGTACAGTTAAAACAATGGAAAGAATATTTCAAAAACGGCCGAATTCATAAGGCTCTACTGAAAATCTTGAATCTATAATAACGAAAGAATCAACACGGTCCCACTGAACATTACCACAGGAAGTTAAAAATGTCCTAGAAAAGATAAAGAATATCTAGGCTAGACAAACTGACAACATATCTACTGAAATATTCAAAAAGGATACATAAAACGGTAAAAGTTATAATATTAAAATAACAAAAATTATGGGAATTCTGGTAAAATGCCACGAAAACGGAAAAAGGCATAAAAAAGGAGACCCAAAGTAACGCAAAAATTTGCAAGGTATCTTCCTCAAGAAGGTTAAATTAAGAAATCTGACAACAGGAAAGTAAAGTAAAGATGTATATTGTTCTAGAATCTACAGTTTCTAGAATATCTAGACAGTATCATTGACATACAGATCAGAAAGCGTTAGTTGAAAAATGGAAGTTGGAAGACTAGAAATAACATGGAAAACGAAGCTAGGACAATCATGGGCGGAAAAAAAGCATTAGCCTATGCTTTTTAATTGAAAATAAAGGGGCCATATTGATGGGATTGCAGAAAACACAAATAAAGAACCATTGGCAGTTCACAGATAATTGAGCTTCAAAAATATAAAGAAGAATCACCAGAAAATTGTTTTAAGCCTGCTCGACTATAGGTATCTATCGTGAGCTAAATAGCTAATGGCACGAATTTCGTTGGCGGTGATTCAAAATTACAGAAAGGATTTGCAAAAATAATCCGACTTTCACATAGCGTGTCTAATTTATTTCCCAGAAATTTCATAACATGTCACTTTATCCCGCTCAACTCACCTCATTTTGGAGGCATCTGGCAAGCGGCCATAAAATCAACTAAGTTTCACCTTAGAAGAGAGGTTAGTAAAAACATCCTGACACTGGAACAAAAAAACACACCCGGCAGAAATCGAGGGTATTCTCAATTTCAAACTTCCCAAAATAAAAATCATCCACCTCAAGATGTCACATCTATCCAGATGGCAAATCATACAACAGATGAGTAACAAATTTAATAATTTTAGAAACGCTTGATCCTAGAATACCTGTTTTTATTGCAGCAGCTTTCCAAATGGAGCACTAAACAAACTCCCGTCATATTAGAAGATTTCGTCTTATTCAAGGAAAACATCTTTTCTGTTAACCAACGGCTTCTTGAAAGAGGCATTCATATTCATCCTGGATCAGATGGACTCGTTAGTTGTAATTGTACAAAGCTCAGAATGCTGAATTTAAAAGGCCAATATGCAAACTATGTGTTCTTTCGGTCGTTCACAAGTGTTGCACAAGTGTTGCAGAATACACGATGCCTACAACAGGCCAGGTGCCTAACGAATTAATTAATATCGACAAAATCTTAAGAAAATTCTGGGAGAATGAGCGAGACTCTCCTTTTTTAAATTATACCACGACATTCTTATCGAGTACGAGCGCACTTGAAGCATATGGCGAAGATTTTCCTAGACGACTTTTTTATTTACCTTACCATAGTGATTTCAAATCAAACAAGTCAAATAGCAAATTAAAAGTGTCCCTTAATGGTTCTGCAAAGGCAAGTGCAGGTGTTTCCCTTAACAACTGTTTGACGGTTGTACTTCAATTAGTTACTTCAAATTCAATACGTTGGCCTAAGGCTTAGCGTTTTTATCTTTCTTAGCCACCAGGGCCATCAAACAAACAGCAGAACACCACCAATTATCGTCTCCGGTAGCAGCCAATGCCTCTATACAGGACATATACGTAGAGGTAGAAGGTCATATACGTAGAAGGTTATAGGTATTATGTTGGACACATAGAGGAGAAATGTTGAGTCATTTAATTTCCAAAAAAAAAACGGTTTAAACTTTAAGCAGATTTATCAAAACTTAATGTAGGTATAGTAACGCCCTGGGTTAGGAAGATATACACCTAAGTAATTGTCGTGGTCGATTGGAAAGCAACTATTATTCGAAACAACGTTGTATCATTGCATATCTTTTTCTCATGCTACTTTTGGAACATTTGTATAACGACTTCAAAATATCTGGAGTGTTAACCTAAATTCGAGTTCAAACTGAAATTGCGTCTTGGATCTGATCTTCAGTCTCAAAATTATCAAATATTTCTATTAAACACCGAAAATCATGTTCACGGCTATTCATTTACAAGGTGATCATCACCAAAATTTAAATATTACCGATCGCAAACATATATAAACGATCGCGATCGTACCCTTATTTACACATCGATCGTACAGTGACCTAAATAAAAAAAACCGAAAATATGACCTTTTAACGATCGTTTTGAAATTATGAAGTATATACCTGTTATCACATAAATAAAGAAAAATTATGATCGATCATTTGCATGATCATACATCTTCTTATGTAAACGGAAACATAAAAATAAATACACAAGTGATTCTTGACACTAATGCATATATGTAATATAGTGTTTTATGTGTTATGTTATTTATGTAACGGTTTTACATTTTCTCGATTTTTTATTTATACATTTTTTATTGATATTTCGTGATCTTAATGCATTTTCATCGTCTTAGGCAATATTCTAAAAAAAAAATTCTATTCGTTTGACACAGTTTTTTTTTTCTTCTATATAGTAATCTTAAATCTATGTTTTGATTTTGAAATCAACTTTGTGCGAATAGATGATCATATTTCGTTCGTAACAAAATGGGCGCCCTACATGGGGACCTAATTAAATATTTCATTATAGCGGTTCGTTTGTGAGCGGGCAAATCTCTTATATACTTTGTATATATATAGATTGCCATTTTTAAGAAGCAAACATTTAAACAACTGTGCATCTCATCCTCTAATCAATGAAACTCATTCTGTTTATTTCAATTTTGTTGATTTACTATAGAATGGAACGTTTCTTATGTATATGCATATATGAACATACTTACAAACCAAATTAAGAAATTCAACATTCGGTTTTATTTTTATATGTTGCATTAATCTGTCTTAATCTAGTTTTACAGTCTAGATATTTAAAATATAACAAAAAAAAAATTTAAAAAACGCTAAATTCCGTCTGAAGACGCTTCATCTTCATTTTATACATAAAATAAGATACGCACACTTATATAAATGTAAGATGAAAAAAATAATAAAAGTAAAAGAAGTATTGCACCATGAACATATTATAGTGATCATACATATGATCATACATATATAAGATCGTCTTTGTTTGGAGTTTTAACTTATTAATTTATGTTTAAGTTGCGGTATATAATGTAATTTGCGCGATCGTACATACGATCGCGTATACATAGAAAGTTTTAAATTTGAGAAATCAACATAAACGAATTAAACTTTGATCGTACATCATTAACATTTAATTAGACTGTTTGATATTTGGCTATAACGCACACACCTACAAACAGTTAATGTTATGTGTTAGCCCCATGTTGGGCGCCAATTTGTTATTTTTATGGAAGCTAGTTTGCTTACTTCATCTTTATTTTCTAGTTCCTTAAATTTCAATATTAAAATATATTGCGACTAAATTGGCCTAATTTCAAGGTGTTTATATAACCAATACAAAAAATGAACCCACCACAAAGAAGGACATTTTCGTACTTTTAGTTAATTATCAACCCCTATAGACCCAAAAGAGCTTATAGAACATTCACGCAGAGGTTTCTGTCTTGAGACAGAAATATTTGATCATAGATTGTGCGCTGTACGACAAGTGATCCAAAAATGAACATGTATTCGATACAAACAAAATATCATTGAACAACTAAAACATAGTTTACAACCACCGAAGATGAGGTTAAGAGGAAGCTTGCTAAAACAGGAAACGACTATACAGCCCTTTACATAGCTATAAACTATCAGGCAACAAAGCAAATAATAAAAAGGAACAACCATGCAGCTTTGACAGCACTACCAACAAACATAGCAGTCATGCTGACTACTGATAGAACCAACTGGCATGTTATAGCTCCCCGAATCCACTTTGTTGGCATTTATAGTGGCATAAGGGAAGCTTAAATCTGTAAGGAGTATCGAACATATGAGGATAGAGTTCGATAGGTATTTATTGACATGCTCAAAATTAGTCTAGTTCTAAATAACCTGGAGAACACGCAACAGAGTATTCTTGACTTGGCTCTTGATGCGCATAGTGGGATCATACATCCATATTTTCTTAAGAAATGATATGTTAAAATAACAAATTGTCCAACTATGACTGTGGAACATATGTTTAGTTTTGCATTTTTAATCCACCTTCAGGATGCTAGAACCAATCCGAAAAAAACAATTATCTTTTTTAAGATTTTATCTAACAAAAATGTTGGAAATACTTTCCACAGTAAAGCGAAGTAGACTTGTTATATTTAAGTATTAAACATTTTGGTAACGTTTTTATCGAATTGTAAAATCATATTATGTTCCACATCAAAACTATAATTATATTTGGAAATTTCTTCATAAAATCATTGTGTTATTTTATTAAAATATTAAATTTTTTAAAACATACGTTCCACAATTTGAAATGTTTTAAACTATCCCAATATTCTGATTTAAATCCATAAATTTATTAAACTCATATTTTAGTCAAGGTGACAGTAATACACAGAGCTTTTTTAAAAATAATAAAATTCAGAATTAAACGTCTAACATTTGACTTGGAATTCAATTTGGTAAAAATTAACCGTGGGACATTCAGTTTTAATAAATTACATAAATAACTATTCGTTTAAAAATCATCCTTAGGACATAGGTTCCACAATGAAAGAAAATAGACTTTTAAGTTTTAGTTTTAACCATTTTAGCACTGATTGAACGTCCTATGAGTTAATTTCAATACGAATCACTACTATATTTGATTTAAAACTATAATCTGTCTTTGTGAAATTAACACATGTTCCACAGTCAAATATTTTTTTAAATTTACTCCGAAACAATTTTTTTTTAAAACGTTACTTAATATAACCGAAATAAACCATAAAAAAATAAGTTCCACATATCAATAAATTAATAACTGCTTAAAATGAATTTTTATGTTTTATGTTTTATGTTATTTTTATGTTTTATGTTTCTTTTTATGTTTTATGTTATTTAAAAATAAATTTTTTAAACATACGTTCCACAGTATGAAATTTAGTCAAAGTGGCAGTAATATAAGGAGACTTTTTTTTAAAATAAAGTTCATAATTAATATTCATCTGGCTTGGCATCCAGTTTGGCAAAAATTTACCTTTGAAGTTGGACATTCACATTTAAATATAAATATGAATACTATCCAGTAACCCAATGACTGTCAATTTGACGGACAGTGCACATGGATTTTTCTATTCGAAAGGGATGTAAACACTATTAGTGTATACGTTCCACAGTAAAAATCAATGAAACTCAATGAAACACAATGAACGTGTAAACGTTCCACAATGTAGACATTTAAGCTTATTTTAACCATTTCAGCAAATTACTATATTACATTTATAAATATAATCAGTTTTTGTGAAATTAAAACATGTTCCACAGTCAATGAGTCAGATATAAAGTAATATTTCTTAACTTACTCCGAAAAATATATGTTATGTTACGTTCCACAATATAACTGAAATAATTTACAAAAAAATATGTTCCACATTTCAATAAAACCATTCAACTGTTTTAAATATAATGAAAATAGATAGTAATGTATCACTGGTTTTTATATATATTTTAATTTGTGGAACGTATATCCGTGTTTAGATTTTTACAAAGAGTTTTGTTGACGAAGAGTCTTGTTGGCAAGAGTCTTGTTGGCTTATCTATATAGCAGCTATCTATATAGATCATAGTTTAACTAATTTGGTTATTGTGATGGTAAATTTAGACCCACAGCTATTCCAAATATTTGTTGTTAGTTGAACTCATGCATACCTAAAACGCGTTATCACAACATTCAAAATATTTTAACAATCACACAAAATGGAAATATATTAAATTTCATTTATTGCTCACCCAATATACTGATCACCATAAGTTTGATGAAAATTGAGAAATTATTATTGCGTTTCGTGATTAAAGTACCATTTGATGGTTTCGTATATTTATCAAATTTATGATATATCCATATGCGATTACATCATCACATCAATCGATCGATTATGTATCTTTCGTAAAAGCAACGGCGCAGACATGATGGAATTTATATAAACAAAAATATGTAATGACATCAATTTCGACCGTGAGCTTCCGAAAACTTTACTAAACAAAAAAAAACTTTTTATCGAAAATGGCAAAAACTTTCACTTTCTAATACACCGCAGCTGTACAAAAAAACTGACATTTTATAAATGCGCCTGCATTACCAATTTTGTTTTTTTGTTAATTCTTCTAAAAATGTTTAATCGACATCATTTTTTTTTTGTGAATTTCTAATCAACAAAAATGAATTGATAAGTGTGTGATGTATATGTATGTATGTGTTCAGCTGATAAGAAGTACACAACACATGAAATCACCGCGCTCAAAATAAAATATCAAATAACCTGTATAGAGATCGATAAGGTATCAATGTATTACGCATTTGTTTCTAATCAATATGTTTATATAAAGAGCCACTGTGGTTCGAGTTTTGTTTTAAATACTCATAAACGAGGATGTCTTTAGAGTTTACTTGTCAAAGGAGCCGACATTATTTGCCCCAGGTAAAATAAAGTCGACAATTGTATGTATAAAACAGTCGTATGGGGTCATTCACGGTGATCGACGTCAGAAAAGAGATTAGTGACTTAAAAGCTAGAGCCGGTAAAAATCAGACCAACTGAAGTGAAAATATAGGGCCAAACATCAAACACAAACTATAACTCAATAATGGGGAAGAAATGATGTACTTTGCAATCATACACGATCTTTACTGAAAGCTGCGCAAATGTGGAGGCTTAAAAGCTAAGAATTTCAACAAGTCTTATTGGTAATTATAATTATACAGCTATCACACAAGGGGAATTTATTTAAGTTATGGTTTGACCAGTTAGAAGATATTCCAAAATTAATCAATGTTAGAGTGAACTGCACCTTCCAGACATCAGTTATATTTTCTTGTAATTACAATGACGTATTTTGTCAGTTTAACGGTTATTTCATTTTATTTTAGTGTTAAATAATTTGTTGTATCTGTAATTCATATACATTTTAGAATTTTGTGTGTATTGAGACTGGTGGTGGGTAATTTTTTTTTTTCATTATCATATTTTTTAACTTTCAGATGATAACCGAAATTTAATTTGTTACAGCTTACTAGTAAGGTGCATTCAGGAGGTGTAGGTATGACTGAAATGAAAATGTTGAACAGTGTAGAATTCAATTCTGCAC
Source organism: Tipula confusa (assembly GCA_963556175.1). Lineage (NCBI taxonomy): Eukaryota > Metazoa > Arthropoda > Insecta > Diptera > Tipulidae > Tipula > Tipula confusa. The sequence goes on along the minus strand of OY744477.1, from coordinate 12,200,176 downwards.
CTTGTTGGACTCCTGGAGAATGTATCCATTATTTTAACAGTGAAAGTTCTAATGTTCAAGTCATTTCTAACCAACTTAAAAATGAAGATGGGAGAATTTATAAGTTTGTGAATGAGGCCATCGTATCATTCTCTTTTCCACGTCTAACAATACTACTCCTGAAGAAGGTTTGGTCGACTATCTTGAATAGTTCGAACCAATCGTTTTGCTTGGTGGTTGGTGGAGTGCGATTGTCGAAAATCATATTGCTCATTAGACAAAATGGATTGATCTATGAGGTGATTTTGTAACCTAGTCAAAATTATTCGCTAAAATACGTTGTATATCAAAGGTACGACTGGGATAAGTATCGTCAACTTGTGTATCCAAAAATTCCAAAAAGTACGACTGGGATGAGTTATGAATGGGTGTACAGTTTATCACACCACTGTATTTATTTTTATTACTTTCCACGTTTAACTTAGTTGTATAATGGTTGTATATTATAATTTTCTATGTTGATTGATTGATGGCCAAAATGTAAGAGAGTATAATTTAGGATTTTGTTTTTTACATAATTTTGCTTACACATACCCCTTAGATGTATTGGGCTGCCAGATTGGAGTTTTTACTATTTATTCTTTTGACGCAGTTTAATGAAGATTGTAGATGTTAATGTAGATGGTACATAAATTTACATTGGACTCTACTAATTAATCTAATGTACACTGAACAGTAATTGAATTGACATTTGACATGTTTACATTATTTGTTTAGATGGTAATTAATTTACAATTTAATAATTTTTTTTGTTTACTTTCTCAAACATACTCCCACGCCTTAACAAATATTATTTCTTAATATTTAGTTTTACTATTTTGTTTACAGGTCTTTTAAATGAACTCTTTGACGTCTTTAGAGTTACTACTCTTGCTATCCCGTCGCTTCCAGGATGAATGTGTGTAATTCTGGCTAACAACCATTGGCCCGGATACAAATTATCCTCCTGAATGAGAACTACATCATCAACTTGATAATGATGTTTAACTGTCTTCCATTTGTATCTGTGTTGCAGCGAAGTAAGGTAGTCCCTATACCAACGGCTCCAAAATCCCTGCAGTCGCTGCTGTATGTTTTGCCACCTTGATAGCTTGTTTAAAGGCAACTCTTCCAAATTAGGTTCTGGAAGAATCATCAACGATTCTCCAACCAAAAAATGTGCTGGTGTAAGAACCTCCAAATCGACTGGATCGTCACTGATTCTACATAATGGTCTCGAATTTAACAATGATTCAATCTGGGTTGTTAACGTCGTCATTTCTTCGAAGGTGAGCCCCATGCCTGTTACTCTCTTTAGATGGTATTTGAAAGATTTTACCGTAGACTCCCACAATCCGCCAACATGTGGGGCACGAGCTGGGTTGAAATGAAAAATAATGTTTTTCTGTAATAAGAAATCAGATATTAGTGAATTTGTCGTTTGCTTAATGATCTGATGTTTTAGTTGCTGTAGTTCTTTGTTTGCACCAACAAAATTCGATCCATTATCACACCAAATGTGCGCAGGCGTTCCACGTCTTGCATTGAATCGCCTAAGTGCAGCCAAAAAAGAGTTCGTATCAAGACTGCTAACAATTTCTAGGTGGACTGCCTTTACTGCCATACACACAAAAACCGCTACATATGCCTTTTCTGTTGGGGAACTTTTCCGCTTACTAGTTTTAATGTATACTGGCCCAGCATAATCTAAACCAGTGTTAAGGAACGGTCGACTTTGCGTACAACGTTCCACTGGTAAATCGGCCATCTTTTGCTCGGTTTTATGACTTCTATAGCGAATGCATGTAACGCAAGATTTTACGCAGTGTTTTATCATACATCTTGCTCCGATCATCCAATATTTGTTTCGCACCATGCTTAAAGTTAATGAATTGCCAGCATGCATATGGTTAAGATGTGTCTCACGAATTATTAGTGTGCATATGATGTGATTTTTTGGTAGTATAATTGGGTGTTTCGATGAATATGGAAGCGACGATTTAGATAAACGTCCACCTACTCGTAGTAATCCATCTGAATCTACGAATGGATCTAGTGACGACAAATGGTTTTTTGTTGGTAATGTTTCGTTCTTGTTTAGATTTGCTAACTCGGTTTTAAAAGATGTTTTCTGAACTTCACGAAGAATTATTTTCTCAGCTTCATTCATCTCGGATGGAGTTATTTTGCTTCTAGGGTGCTCTTGCTGCTTTATTCGTCTCACTCTGCCAAATTTTAAAATGTAAACTACAATTTTTCGTATTTTATACCATGATGATATTTTTGATAGAAGAGTTAAAATCACGTTATCTTCATTGCTTGTTTCAGTCAGTACATTGATAAATTTTGGTCTTTCTTCAACATTGCCATACATAGGTTTGATTGTCGTTTTAGATTTCGGCCAGTTCCTTTCATCTTTGTTCAGCCACTCTGGACCGTTCCACCACAGTTCAAGTGTAGACAAAACTTTCGGTTTGACCCCTCTTGAAATTAAATCCGCTGGATTACTCTTGGATTCGACATGTTGCCATTTTCTTCGTGGAATAGTTTCAAGGATGGTTGACGTTCGATTGCCTATAAAACTTTTCCATCTCCGTGGAACATCAGTTAACCAATATAAAACTATCATAGAATCCGTCCATGCGAATACGTCTATATCTTCGTACGCGAGAGACTCGATACACCACTTGACCGATTTGCACAAAAGCACAGCTCCACATAATTCCAATCTAGGGAGCGATATTTGTTTAAGCGGTGCAACCTTGCTTTTAGCATATAGTATATTAACAGTGACCTCGCCCATCTCATTGACTGCTCGTAGATAGATAACAGTCCCATATGCAGCTTCAGATGCGTCACAAAAAGCATGTATTTGACGACATGTTGGATTATGAAGTGCCGTCAGGCATCGTGGTATTTGAATTGATTCCAGTTCTTGGAGCGATTTGTAGATACCATGCCATATATTTGTGATGCTGTTGGGCAAGCTGGCGTCCCACTCGATATTTAGCAACCATATTTTCTGTAATAACATCTTAAACAAAATAATTATTGGTGCAAGCCAACCCATAGGGTCATAGATTCTAGATGCCGTTGATAATATTCTTCGCTTGGTCCAAGGTACCCGGTCGTCACTTTGTTGTGCCTTAAATGAGAACGTATCTAATTCTGAGTTCCAACTTATTCCCAAGGTTTTAATTGATTTGTCATCTTCAATTAGTTTTGGTATCCTTTCTAAATCAGAATGTGAGAATGAGTTGAGAAATTCTTGTGAGTTGGACTTCCATTTCCTAAGATTGAATCCACCTTTACTTAAGATTTCAGTTAATTCCTTTTTTAATTGTATGGCTTCAGCGGCAGTGTCACATCCTGTCAGCAAATCGTCAATGTAAAAAGCATTGTTTATTATGTTGGTAGCCCTTGGATAAACGTGATGATATGCTTCCGTAGTTTTCTTCAATGTTTTAACAGCCAGAAACGGTGCGCAAGCAGTACCATACATCACCGTGTCAAGTCTGTACGCCTTTAGAGGTTCTCTTGAATTTTCACGCCATAGTACTAGTTGATAGTTCGCATCGTTAGTATCGACCCGAATTTGTCGGTACATTTTCTCTACGTCTGCCACTAGAGCGATGGCGAACTTTCGAAATCTTACTATGATTGTAGCAAGGTCAGTCTGAATATTAGGACCCACCTCGAGGATATCATTCAGTGATACTTGTGTGCTAGTTTTGCATGACGCATCAAACACAACTCTCAATTGTGTGGTACTGCTACTGCTCTTGAATACTGCGTGATGAGGTAAATAATTTTTTGCGTCATCTTTGTCTGGAATCTGATTCCATGGTATATAAGTCATATGTGTCAGTGATATGTATTCTCGCATGAATGACGTATAATTCTCGGACAGTTCTGGTGTTGTTGATAATTTGCGTTCCATTGCGAGAAGTCGCTGATATGCTGCTGGAAATGAGTTGCCTAACACCTGTCTCGGTTTCTTGAATGGAAGTTTTACAACGAAGCGACCACTAGCATCTCTTGTTGTGGTTTCTTCATAGTGTGCTTCACATATATTAATAGAACTCGCTGGATTACTTTGAACTGCTACATCTTCTACCTCCCAAAATTTCTTAAGCAGTTGATGTAGTTCGTCAAAGTTAGTTTGAATGATAGAATCAGTATTAATATGTAAATTGATAGTATCTGAAGTTTGATTGTTGGAAGTGCCGGCGATTAACCAACCAAGTTTTGATGATTGAATAATTGGAAATCCGTCAATGACACGTTTTTCTGAACCTAGTATTTCGAACAATACGTCTGCTCCGAGAAGTACATCAATTTTATTAGGTTTAAAAAATTGTGGATCTGCTAGCTCCAAATTCACAATTTGCTCATGGATGCTGATTGGTTTCTTTGGTAAGAAATTGGTAATGTTATGTATGATATGAGCCGTGACATTTAAGTTATAGTGGTGATCTATACGTGAATAGATGGTCATATCGATTATTCCCTTCGTTTTTCCAGCCGAAGATGATGCTAAACCGTAAATAGATATGGAAGATTGTCTTCGCTGTAGGCCTAGGCGTTGCGCACAGGATTCAGTTACAAACGATGATTGAGAGCCTGAGTCCAAAAGCGCTCTAAAAGGCTGGAGTTGTCCGGTACGAGACCTTATGTGTATAACAGCTGTTGGTAATACCGTGGTTGGCGTGGAATATAATGTATATACAACTGGATTGTTATTTTGGAAATCTACAATTTGGTTTGATTCAATCGTGGATGTGGTATCAGTTGACAATACTGGATTAGAAGTATTCTCCAAATTATTGTGTGACGATTTGGTTAACGCAATATGATGGCTTGTTGATACTGGATTGGAAGTTGACTGCATCTTAGATTGGTCGGGGTGAAGCAATGTGTGATGACGTTTCTGACAAATGATGCACGAAGATTTAGTAAAGCACTTTGAGCTGACATGACCTTTTTTCAAACAGTTTCTACACAGATTCTTGTCAGTTACTAATTTTGATCTAGCTTCAATATTATTATTTTTAAACACTGCGCATCGAAATAAAGGGTGTTGCTGTCCACAAGCTACGCAGTCATATCTTGTATTAGAGCCTTCGGTTACAAATGACTTCACTGTAGGTTTAGAATATAATCGTTTGGCTGGTACATCACATATTTCTAGAGCATCACATCTTTTGTTTAAAAACTCAAGTAGATTTTCAAACGTTGAAAAATCCTTGTTTACTGATTCTGATGCCCACAACTGCCTTGTTTCACTATCGATTTTGTTAAGCAATATGTATATAAGCCATGGATCGCGCGTTTCTGCGGTTGGACCCAGTACGCGAAGGCCACGGATTATTTCGTCAGCTGTTTCTGTCATACGTCGCAATCCCTTGCCATTAGTTTGTCCGCAAGACTTTTGATCCATAAATGTTTGGATTAAAGTTGTTACTATGGGCGTCATTTTATTATATCTATTGCATAGTTTGCTCCATGCCTCTGCATAGTTGTTTTCCGTGATGGAGATGTGTCTTATAAGAGCTGCAGCTTCCCCAGAAAGCACGCCCTTCAACATTTGCAATTTATGTACGCCACTAATATTAGGATTGTTATGCACCGTCGTCTGGAACAAGTCGTTGAAGGATGCCCAATATCTATAGTCTCCTGAAAACGGTTCTATATTTAATTTTGGCAAACGCACGTGGTGTGCTATATTGACACCTTCGTAAAATGTCTTCTGTTGATCAATGAATTGTCCAAGGGTGGTGTTCAGATCATGAGTATTAGTAGGTTCATGGTTAGTCTGAGGCCGACTTGCTTGCATGAGTAAGGCACGTGCTGTGTAGTACACCTCATCAACTTCATCATTGATTGCTACGTAATCTGCATTTTCTAATAACTGAATTTCGGCTTCATTGAACGCGTGGTATTTATTTTCCAATATTTCAGATCGTGTTTGAATCTCTGCGAGCCCGGTGTCCTCCTTGATTCCTTCAGCATATCGCAAAATGACCGTCATCTGTTTGTATGCTCGATCACGAACTCGTTTTAGTCTTTCAGCCATATTAACACTATCACTTTACACACTTACAATATGAACTCTTCGTAACTTTTTTAATTGAACTGATGCACGGAAATGTAGATTTCAATTATAATTCGTGGTTTTAATTCACTCGATAGTAGCGTATACTTATATGTTTCGTACGATTGAACCAATAAATTAAATAAATTAGATAAAATGTATACTTATCTAATGTAGTGGGATAAATCCCGGGTTTCGGCACCAAAATGTATATCAAAGGTACGACTGGGATAAGTATCGTCAACTTGTGTATCCAAAAATTCCAAAAAGTACGACTGGGATGAGTTATGAATGGGTGTACAGTTTATCACACCACTGTATTTATTTTTATTACTTTCCACGTTTAACTTAGTTGTATAATGGTTGTATATTATAATTTTCTATGTTGATTGATTGATGGCCAAAATGTAAGAGAGTATAATTTAGGATTTTGTTTTTTACATAATTTTGCTTACACATACCCCTTAGATGTATTGGGCTGCCAGATTGGAGTTTTTACTATTTATTCTTTTGACGCAGTTTAATGAAGATTGTAGATGTTAATGTAGATGGTACATAAATTTACATTGGACTCTACTAATTAATCTAATGTACACTGAACAGTAATTGAATTGACATTTGACATGTTTACATTATTTGTTTAGATGGTAATTAATTTACAATTTAATAATTTTTTTTGTTTACTTTCTCAAACATACGTTGGGTGTAGAATTAGATCTATCTTTTTGGTTATACGTATTTTGGACACGGTTTTATCTCAATATAGCTATGTGGGATGAAAAAGTCAGTGATTGGGGAGCTTACCAGGAATAGCTCCTAATGCGAAGTGTTAGAACTAAACTCAACTATATTTTGATTAAGGAACCAGGTGAGTTATCATACGAGTGGATTCTTCTGAGAATATTTGAAAAGACTTCAGATTCTTTACTATTTTCTAATTCATCCATGCGAAAGATAATGAAAACTTGCACCTTTTATGCAGCCAAAGAAGAAAAATTACTGCGTGCCTCATCAAAATGCAAGTTTTCTAGTTTTCTCGCACGATCAGAAATTTGATCAATTCACTTTTTTTTACTAATGTCACCATGCTGTCTTGAAGGCGTTAGAAGAAATGTTTCGTCAAACTTAGGTTCAAAAAGGTCTCCTAAACCCCAATCCAATTACTTATCGTTGTAGAAACGTTGTCATGTATGAGTGAAAAGCCTTTAACCAGAATATACATATTTATAAACGGTGCCAAGCGGTACCAAAAACACTTCCGATCATATACAAAAGTTATTTACTTTTAAGTTATACACGACCTTGACGAAAACATCTTAAAGATGTAAATATATAAAGAAAAATTCTTGTTTTGCGCGCTTAAAAGTTTTTGCTGATGCCTATATAAATAAACCACTGTAGTCAAGACGACGAAGAAGAAAAAAAAATGTAAAATAACCGTTAACGACAGGCAACACAAAAAACACTTTATAATATTTTCAATATTAAGATGTTTAATTATTTTCGTTTGACTGCTGTAAGACGACAACCACAATCCGTAGTATATAACAAACAGAAGAGTTAGGAAGAAGAGTAAGTATGGAGTATAAAAATTTGGAGAACTACGTCATTGATTTTTAAATAGTTACAGAGCATCGATCACGATCTACTAACTCAGTGTCCGAAATTACCCGCATGTGACAAAATTTTTACAACACATATATGAAATTTGAAATATCGATTCACCGCATTACGATACATCGAAATTATTCCCGCTGCTGTGTTGTCATGACACAAATAAATTCTAAACAAAAATCCATTGTACACAAATAAGAAACCAGAATTTTAAGTTTCTTTACTTTACTTCTAAGCTTTGCATTGTTGTTGGATGCCTTAAAGTTTTTTTTTTATATTTTCATCTATCAAAACAACTTTAATAGGTCAACACACGTATATATGTATATTGTACATAAGAAATCGATCAGATAATGAAGTATACACTTCATTGGTATTGGTATTTAAACTCTAATCGCTAAAACTAAATCGCGTAAATCGAATACTATCTAAAAAAAATTGTGACGTCACTAACCGATTATCCTGTTCTAATATGAATTAATAATTGATTTTGGCTCGTAATTTTATCGTTTATCCATTCATCTACCACTTGATTCAACCACTATACACAAAATTTCACCACAAAATACACTTCTATATATTTTTTATAACACTATTTGGCCATTTTGGATCACTTAAACATTTTTGTATGGCTTTTGCTTTTAAACTACACTCACAAAATCACTCAAGTTATTCACTTAGCACTTAACAAAAAAACAAAAAAAATTCACTCACACAAATTCACTAAATTGCACAATATTATCCGCGATTTTATCCGTACGTTTACGATACGGTCTTAACGTTGTGTTCATCGTCAAATTCAACATAAGACTGTTGGAATTGGTTGTATTCCGTATTCAAATGTGATAAAAATGTTAATAACAAAACAAAAACAGAAAAACTATCGAAATATTGGTTGAATGTGTCTATGTTTGAGTGGTATTAGAGCGTATTGCAGAGAAAATATTATGAAACGCGAGAATATCCGCGGAATTCGAACCATTGTTGTTGCTGTATTTTCTTTAAGCGTTTTATTTTCTGTTTTGGTTTTAACAATTTCTTACATATATAGAATTATGTATCGTATATATGGTGAGGGAGTGAACACTTCAAGGTGATTGACTATATATATTTATGTTTATATTATATATAATTATATATATATATATATATATATATATATATATATATATATATATATATATATATATATATATAAATATATATATATATATATATATATATATATATATATATATAATTATATATATATATATATATATATATATATATATATATATATATATATATATCCACATGGAAACTTCATTATTTGACCAATCTTTAAATAAAAACAGATTTTTATAACGCTTACAATTTGAAAATATATAATCAAACTCGTTCAAACCAAATCAAACTAGTACGGTAATTTGTTTTATCAGTGAAAAATTACCGATAATTAAGTATTCAATGTTATCACGTTTCTATAATTGTAAATTGGAAATTATCTACACCAATTCTTTCAAACCAAATCAAATTCCTCGCATGTTTGTTCAACTAGTTAACAATTACCGCGAATCTGGTCAATCTGCACAGTGCTCAAATGTTATCATAAAGATATTTGATTTTAAATTTAAAATTAATTTCACAAACTCATTCAAACCGAATCAAACTAGGTCATATGTTTGTTTTACCATGGACGAGTCACCGAGAACCTATTGAATCTGAACAATACTCAAATGACGTCAGATTATTATGATTGTATATTTGAAATTATCTACACTGACTCGTTCAAACCAAATCAAACTCGTTCGTATCTTTCTTTTATTTGGCAAAAAAAACCGAGAATCTAGTCAATCTGCACAATGCTCAAATGTCATCAAGTATGTATGATCGTAAATTTGAAATTATGTAATCAAACTCGTTCAAACCAAATCAATCGGTGTCTTATGTTTATTTCATAAATGCACTATTACCTGGAAACAACTTGATCTGGAAAATGGTAGAATATCGTTAAATATATATAATTGTTAGCTAGAAATTATCTATATACAAACTTGTTCAAACCAAATCAAATTAGCCAAAATTTCGTTGAATTTCCTAGAACCAACTATTCGGCACGATATTAGCATGTCATCAAGCAATATTATATGAACATATTATGGTAAATTTTAAATTATCTAATCCAACTCTTTCAAACCAAATCAAATTTGTTCATATGTTTGCTTCACCAGTGAACCATTACTGAAAACTTAAATTAAACTTGTGTATACGTTTAATTTACTAGTGAACATGATTACCGCGAGCCTAATCGACCTTACAAATTTGAAATTTATTAAACCAGCTCGTTGAAACCACGTTACAATATCGATACTCTTTTAAACTGAATCAGACTAGCAATCAAACCAAATCAAATTCCTTCATATGTTTCAATATTCAATCGGATCAGATACAAATCATAGCTTACCGTTTTAAATAGCATGAACTCATCTCTATGTATATTCTAAAGACCATTTTTTTAAATATATTTTTTAAAACAAATTTAGGGACTGCCCAAATTTCAAGTTATGAAGTTGCTGCAGAAAATAGCTGAAAGTTTCCGATGACTTACTCGATGTATGCAATACAATCCACAATTAACACATACTTCGTACTGGTCTATAATGATCAAATTAAAATCGTCTAATCAAACTCGTTCAAACCAAATCAAATTTTCAATTAAGTTCGATTCGATTGTTCATTCACCAATAGTCTAAACTGAAATAATCTTCTAATCTAATATTTTGATTAGTACATTTTCAAAATTTTGAAAAATAAATCAACCTTATGATCAAACCAAACAAAAATCGTTTTTATATTTCATAGTTCGACCAAATTAAATTCAAATCTAGGAATTTACTGCTTTAATTCAAAGATCAATACAACACTTTCCACAAGGAACTTCATTTGTTTATATAGAATGTGCTATCCAATTTGTTCAAATTCATTTAAACTTACATCAAACTAATCTTAAATCGTTCAGATCACCATTCGATTGGATCAAATATAAATCTGGATTCACCGTCAATACCTTAATTTATTGTACTAAAATGTGCATCATATCAAATTAACTAATGAAACTCGTTCAAATCAAATCAAACTTAAATTCAAAGCCATTCAAAAAAAGGCTAGTTCAAGCAATATATATAATGATTACCTTGTATTTGGGGTTCAAGAGTTCAAAAAATAGGATCAAGTCAGTTCAAACTTTTTAAATTTGTAATCAAACTGCTTCATATGAATCACCGATTGATCAAACGAGTAACAGCATTTCTTCTTTTAAGTGATAAAGTGACAAGGGTTCATCGTTGTTGCCATACTAAGTGAATTTTAAAGATATCTTTTTTAAAAATTGAAAATAATTCCTGAAAAAATTTGAAAATATCGCTAACCGTTACGGATGGTCAAAATTGTCAAATAATTTAAAATTGAGGATCATCTAAATAATGGCGCGCGTAGTCGATGCCCTCTGATCAATTGAGGAAGTTCAAAGACTAATGATGGAAGCAAAGCGCTGGTCAGATTTTTTGACAGTTTTGTTACCAATTGCTTTCTTTTTCTCCATACATGTTTTCGTCATGTTCGGTTGTCGAGGTTGAATATCTAAATATTTTACTTCATCAGTTTGAGGTATATTTTGGTTAATCATTTGTTTTGGTGGACATGTTCCTTTTTGCATTGTAAAAACTATAGTTTGACTATAGTTTTTCAAAAAAGAATTACAACCTATGGTGGCAAGGACCAACTTAGTTGCAATCCAATCCAATAAGTTTTCTAGTGAAAAATTATTGGTATTGACAACATTGTAGAACCCGAAGAAACGAAATATGGACACAGATTTACTCAATTATTCTACAGGGTGTCAAAATACCATAAAATTATCAAATTAATAGCTCGAATAAGGAGATGATCTCATAACTCCAATAAAAACATTGATAAAAAGTTAACAGGACCTTTTTTAGTTTATTAGTTGACCTGGGCCAACTAATAAACTAAAAAAGGTCCAGTTAACGAAAAGAGCTGTTGCGAGCGAGCCTTACCTAAATACCTTTCAAATACCGACAACCTGAAGTTGTCGAGGTGATTATCAAACTCATTGTCAAGTATGGGTCTGAGAGTTGGGTGAGTGTGAGAGATGGCTACTTCTCATTCGAGCTACTTCTCATTCGAGAAAAGTCATGCACATTATATCTGCGTGCTGATCGTAAGCGGAAAGTGGAGTGATCTCTGAGGGAAGGGCTGCCATTCAGCTGACGTATAGAGGTCACTAACAACTTGGCTTCTTTTGATAGATGGTAATAATCTGTAAGAACCATTTTATTTATTGCAACCTGCAACGTCCTCTAAAGTGTTAAACCGAGAAAATTACCAATGAAAATCTTAATGGATATAAGTACAATATCAAGTGACATGATTAATCTACCTGTAACTCGTTAACATTTTGTCTTTATCATCCTTTCTATAGTTATGGTATATAAAATAGTAAAGATGCCTTGGTATATTTTGCGCATGATTCATCCGTTTTATCATCATCATCATTATCGAGCACCACAGAAAACTCTTGGAATTGCAGAAAACAAGAAATTCAACAACAACAAAAAAAGTTAAATTGATATTGCCTACGATTTCTTTTTTCCTGGAATATAAATTTGTTGTTGCTCTTGCATTCGAACCACTTTTCTAGTGAACTTGAAAATAATTTCGTTATGTGTATGCGTATGTGTGCGAATGCATATTTACCAAGAGAATGTTTAGCACTATAATATGCGTTCAAGGTGTGCTCCGAATATTATTTGCGTATACAGTATAAATATATCGGTAGTTGAATTACCCAAAACTGCGCCAATTTACGATATCTTATCGGTGGTTCAGTAAAACATAATAAGTAACACAATTATAGGTTGTTAGTTTGATTAGCAATGTTTTTTGTTGTTGACACGTGACACACACACACGATCGATTCATGGAACTTGGTAACGATTACCTAATGGACAAATTGGTTGGTTTGGGTGAAACACAAAATTTGATTGATCAATTCGCGTTTATGATTTATGGTAATTTTTTTTTGTTAGAAATTTGATCACAATGGAAGTATTTTTTCGTTTTTTAATTGTCTGTGTGTCGCGCGGCAGTCCGCGGTATAAATTCAAAGTGTTTATTATTTCGCGACATTTTCAAGGTGAAATGTTGGCAATTTCGTATTGTACTCTATGTCGTTATATAGAGAACATATTATATATATATATATATATATATATATATATATATATATATATATATATATATATATATATATATATATATAAATTGATTCGTGAACATTTGGCAGTTATCGTGACTCGTTAATTAAGACAAGATAATGTGAAAGTTTATATGTAAGCTTTAGTTCTAATGTCCTTCAGTCTCGGAATTTATTAGTCAATTGCATGATTATATGGACGTGTGTGTGAATGTGTTATTATTTTTTAGATGGAGGGAAAAATCTTCGATAAGTTTTACATATTAGCCAATGTCAAACACACAAGAGGGTCATATCCTGTATAATGTATAATGTATGACTTAAACGGTTCAGTTTGGCCAGAAAAAACTCAGGACTGAAATTTATTGGGATTGAAACTCGGAAATTAAAGCAAAGTGGCAACACACTTCAATATTTCTTTTCTGATTGGGCTTCGGAGAATTTAAAAATTTTCCATTAAGTTTGCAATTCGAAAAACAGTTTAAAGAGGATCCAGCCGGGTTACTGCATTGTAGCCAGATTCAGATTTTCTGAACCTTCACGAACCTTAGCAAAAAAAATCTAATTTTACCAAATTCACTTCACAGGTAGTTGAAAACCTCTGAATAAAACTGACAAAAAGAAATTCATTTCAAAATGTCGACCTTGCGAAGTAAACATAAAATAAATGTATAGCTTATTTACGATTGCAGTCTAAAACGTTTAAATGATGGTCAGGGCTCAAAACAAAAATCGGGTTTTAACAAATTTTACAGACTTAATTTCTTAAAATAACGAACTTAATTAAATTGAGGAATATCCTATACTAACAACTCTGCAACTCTAGAATTATTTTATTTAAACTTTGCCTTTTTAAGTGACTTAAGTCATGTTTGACTTAAGTCATATATGAAATATAAAGTATTTAATGTATTGATTTTGCCAGACAAACACTTCAAAGTTGATCACTTTTAAGGTTTATTTTTGAAAATTTTATCATCTTAAGTTAAGTGGCTTAAGCGATATAAGATATTACACACATAATTTGTGTTTGTTTTTTTTAAATTTTAATAATTAACAAGATAAAACCGCCAAAGTTATATGGGCCGGAGTGATTAAACTTCTACTATTATTTTACAATCACTATAAAATCGCTGTCACCATATCTTTAATGATCTAAGGTTTGTTAAACGTCAGTAAATGGTATATACTTACTTAATTCAGTATTTCCGTTAAACCACCGTCAAACAGTGAGCTACAATATATAATTATCAAATTTAAATTTGATTAGATTACGTGGAATTTAATCTATATATAGATCTCCCATAAAACCACTTAAATGCTACTTATTTTAAACTTGTTATTACTTTTGGCGTATATCGCTGACAAATAACCCCAAATAAACATCAAATAAAATACGATTAGCTTATCTTTAGTTTGAGGCAGTAAACGTAACTACGGCAAATACACTAAGTCTCTTAAAGTTTTAACTTAATACAAGCTAGTTATTAATATTGTAATTTTAGTTCAACATGAACTCAGTATTATAACTGTTACTTAAGCTCATTTTACTTAATAGCTTAACTTAACCCTAATATAACAGTTGATTTAAGTGATATCTATAAATGTTCCTTAACTTACATTTAATAAGTGGCTTAAGTCACGTTGAAACGCATGTTTTATAGATTTTATTAATTGCATACCTAGTTATCATTATTTTAAGTACTTAAACCAATTTAATGTCATTTTTACAAAAACTTGACTTAAGTGATAACAAATTTTAAAAGGCTATGAATTAAACTTGAACTTAATTTAAATAATTTTAATTAAATATTGGTACTTATAAGAAGACTTCAATAAGTGGCTTAAGTTATATTGAACATGTGAAAATGTAATTTAGTATATAAAAAATTACCTTAAGTGATAATGTTTCAATTTGTAAATATTGTTCCTAAGTCATATTTGCGAATAAACATTCGAGTTTTTTTTTTGTATAAACATAAGCTAAATAATTAAACGAAGGTTTGATTAACGGTTTACTTATACAGTTCCAAAATGTAAATTTAGCTTAGTTTAAAGTTTTAAGCTAAACTTAAGCTTTTGCTTCAAAGTTTACTGCTAAGTATTTGTTCATTTAGCTCACTTTAAGTCACACTGAAACGTCAAGCTAAAACTTAAGTCATACATAAACTTAGTACTTACATTACTTCAATAAGTCGCTTATGTCCTACTAATACTTTATAATCAAACTTAGGTTAAACTGATACTTTATGGTTATAAAATAGAATTTATTATATTACTTTAGTATTCCGTTTAAAAATCATTTCAAAAAGTGGCTTAAGTCAAATTAACAGTTAAATTATGACTAATTTAATAACACTTGTTTAATGAAATATGTATATGGTATTAATGTTGTAATTAAATTAGATTATTTTTTAAAACGATTGATGAACGATTGAACTTGGTCTGATATTTTAGCTTTTTAGATTTAAGGTTTAAAATTTAAAATTAAGTTAAGCTTAAGCTTTTAACTAAAGTGATTCAATTACAGTAGTATTTTTAAATATAATTTTACTGGCATTACTTTCAATAAGTGGCTTAAGTCATACTGAAACCCTTGACATATACTTTTTTTAAAACCTCTCCTAAGATATAAATCAATATGCTACTTAAACTACTTCATTTTGATTAGTTTTACAAAAAACTGAGCTTATAAAATATTATTACTTATATCACTGCAATAAGTGACTTAAGTCATGTTAAAACGAGTGATGAATAAATCCTAAAATATAACTTATTATGTTACTTTTATTTATTGATTTGTTTAGATTTTATTTAAGTTATTTTAAAATGTAACTTAAGCTTAGTTAAAAGTCTTAACTTAATCTTTTATTTAGCTTACGTGATGCAACTAAAGATAAACTCAATAAAGATGATTGTTTAAATATATTGATACCAAGCTATAAATAAGTGACTTAAGTCATATTTAAACTTAAGTTAAACATAATCTAAAGATCGCTTAGAACCTCTACTTAAATACAATTTACTAAGTTAGTTAATTCACACAATTGTGAATAATGATGTAGCATTATTTGCTATTTAGTAATTTAAATTTAAAATGTGGCTTAAGCTTTATGGTTAGAAAATAGAATTTATACTTTATGGTTATAAAATAGATACTTTATGGTTATAAAATAAAATTTATTATATTACTTTAGTATTCCATTTAAAAATCATTTCGAAATGTGGCTTAAGTCAAATTAACAGTTAAATTATGACTCAAATTTGATCAATTTGACACCACTTGTTTCAACTTGAGTGATTAAATTAAATTTGTATTAAATAAGAGTGATTTAAAAACAAATCTGACTTATATACATTATTTCAATAAAAGACTTAAACCGTGACTCTGACCCATAATATTGATTCGGTTGTGTATCAATGTTACTTAAATCGCATGAAAAATTCAGTGATGGAATTCAGCCATCTTTTGTCTATTATTTTAGCTTTTTAGATTTACGGTTATAAATTCAAAGTTAAGCTTAAGCTTATAACTAAAGTAATTTAACCACAGTAATATTTTTAAATATAATGTTACAGACTTTACTTTCAATAAGCGGCTTAAGTCATACTGAAACCCTTGAAGTATAATTTTTATCGAACCTATACTAGATATAAATAAGATATAAATCATTATGTTACTTAAACTACTTCATTTTGATCAGTTTTACAAAAACTAAGCTTAAGCTTTTAAAATAGTTTTACTATACTACTTCAATAAGTGACTTAAGTTATGTTAAAACGAGTGATGGATATACTAAAACATAACAAATTATGTTACTTAAATTTCTTGATTTGTTTAGATTTTATTTAAGCTATCAATAAGTGACTTAAGTCATATTTAAACTTAAGTTAAACATAATCTAAAGGTCGTTTAGAACCTCTACTTAAATACAATTTATTAAGTTAGTTAATTCATATAATTGTGAATAATGATGTAGAATTATTTGCTATTTAATAATTTAAATTTCAAATGTGGCTTGAATGTGTTGAATTATGAGATAAATCTGGATTAGTGGTTTGTGTTTTAAAAACGAATTACTTTTATTAATTATTTTAATTAGTAGCATAAGTCGTGTCTACTACTTTTTTGAAATTATCTCAATTTATTAAAGGCGTCTGAAGTGGGCGTTTACTATCTTATTAGAACATCACAATAAATATCAATCAAATCAAAGTAGGTTTTAATCCACCAATTAAATCTGTCAAACAGATTGCATCAGTTGACTACTTTACATTTACGTACTTATGACATATGCGACAAAATAAAATATAAGCAGAAGCGATTTAATTTTAAATGTAAAAATAAAATTTGAGAACCACCATTTTCTACCATTTTGTTAATTATAATAGATTTTAATCACGATATTGTGTCACAAATAAATCACGTAATGAAAATTGGATTAAAAATTTTGTTCAACTTCCTTTTTATTATTTTAATAGAAATTTGTCGACAAACTGATTTAACATTGGAACAATCTTTGCAGAAATTTCAATTACCCAACTATTAAGTTGGATAATTAGGTCATCAACATCTAAATCTGCGACTTCATTTACAAAACAAGGTGGGTTAGTTAGTTCGATATAATTTTTACATGACAGGTTGCTAAACAGTATCTTGATTGTACATTATCTTATCTTAAAGTTGAGCATATGTCGTCTATCAAACATATTTGCAAT
The DNA here is from genome assembly GCA_963556175.1 of Tipula confusa. Taxonomy (NCBI): domain Eukaryota; kingdom Metazoa; phylum Arthropoda; class Insecta; order Diptera; family Tipulidae; genus Tipula; species Tipula confusa. The sequence continues at coordinate 12,182,474 of OY744477.1, read as the reverse complement.
CAATTTTTTTGCGACTGAAAACGCCATAACGTACTCACTTCGACTTCATCAAACAACAAATCGGCTATAAAACTATCAATAAAATGTGTAAAAAAAATTCAGTCAATTAAATTTAGAAATTAATCGAAAGTTTTAATTATTTCTCGACTTAATTCGTTTGTTGATTAGAAATTATCGAATTTATTCATAAAAGGTTGGCAACGCAACATGCCTATATCATAACTTGAATTCAAAATCAATTCAAAAGCACACATATTTACGCATTATTTACCGTTTTATTTGGTTCAATAATACTACCCTATGTTTGGGGTAATATTATTTATTGGCTGGGGGTGCGTTCACATAAAGTCAGTAAAGTACATAGCGTAGTATTGTTAGTTAACATCACAATATACCTGGCTGCATCCGAAATGTAATATAAACAAAATGTAATTCCCGGATTACAGACTATGGAACATATATCCAGATCAAAAAACCAACTATATGGAAGTAAATAATTTGGTTTGACGTTATGGTGCTGGGAGTCGTATCCCCAGTACCGTCATCGGATAGGAGTGTGCAAGCGCGATCCACCTCGTCGTTATCCAACGACCGTAATGCTTCATCATACGACAAGTGAAGATCGCAGTCATCAATTCTCGGGCGAGAGATGGAAGACGAAGAAGAAAGTTCAACTCAAAATTAACCAAGTTATGAGGAGTGTCAACACTTGGGTGGTTGAACACGGGTTGTATTTAGCGGTTAGACAACCGGAGATCGTCATGTTTAATAGACGGAGAATACAACTGTCATTCTTATGATCATTGGTAAGGAGGTAGCTCAAACAAAGCGGCCCATAAAGTATTTAGGGGTAACCGTAGATACCAAACTCTCCTCTCTGAACATATACTCGCAAGAATATCCGATACCTCGGATGCCTTTATTATTGACCCATTGTCATGTATGAATATGAGAGTTGATCCTTGGTCCCTGATTAATGAATACGGATAATATACGAACGAAACGCGACACTTAATCGAGTACTTCCCCTAAGTTTTAATTTTTAATTGACTTACCTCAAGTCTCAACCAAAATAATCCAGTGCAATTAAATCAGAAACTTTATTACACTTTCGCATGTGTTGTCTGCTTACCCATACCTATTGCGCTATCTAAATTCATTCGAAATATAATATGAGATATGAATTAATGATTTTACGACTGTCCCATAATGGCTCAAGGCCATCAATTTTACTATAAATATTTTATACTACACCAATATTGTAATAGATATTCGAAATTTAGTACAGTTTATAAATTATAACAGTTTCATCCATATAAAATAAAACATAAGAAAAATCGCCTAAATGATGTGTGTATGTACTACATTTGTACACTCGCATAAATTTATAGAGTTGAATTGTTAATATGATGGATACCAGTGTGTAATTAAAAATCCAAACAATATTTTTTTTAAATTTTAACCTCCAAAAATAAAAACAGGGGTTGAATCGGCAGGAAGCGAACTCAAATCTTAATAGCATAGAGATTTAAATGGATTTAAAAAACAAACTGAGACCTCATATTGCATACATAATCGATGGGTCGAATCATTGTTCATACTAGTTTCAGGGTGGGTTAGGGTTTGGTGGAACAGACTTAAAATGTTGCTGGACTTGGAATTGAAGAAAGTCGACACCAAGAACGAAACATATAAAGAGAGGAAAAATCAAATAGAAATTAAATAGAATTGAAGACGCATTTATAGCGCTACTTACGAGATAGAAAGTTGTTCAAAACCATCCACAATTTTGAAAGAAGTGAGCACTATTACGAAATGACTTAACTTATGTTCTGGAGACTTTAAACAATTGGAATCACCTTTGGATTTTTTTATCAAAACTAACAAAGATCTACTTTAGAACTACTGATACTGTCCCTAACATTTGCTTAATCAATATTTTTGTGTTATTGGAGTCTGCTCAACAATCTATTGAGTTGCTCAATAATTAAGCAAATTTACAAAAAAAACATTTTACGTTGCTTCAATTAAAATTTTGAAATATAGCTCAATATTTTACTTTAATTTTGAACATTTTAGCTGTAATTTAGTTGAAACTGGGATAAACTATAAAATAAAATTCCAGTAACTGTAAAATAACTTAAAATTTCTTTGCTCAAGTTGTATAGCTTAATGTATAGCGTAGAATATATAGCCCAATTCGATGTTGCTTAAGTTACGTTCACATTATGCTGAACACATTAAAATGAATAGTCCTCAAAATAAATTGTAAACAAGGATTGTGCAAAGTAACCGTTGTCCAGAAAATGGGAACCTCTCAGAACTAGTCATTTCAAAATTGGATAATTCAAAACGAGATAAGGTAGAAAACGAGATATGTTACAATACTGGATCTTTCAAAACAGGATATTTCGACATATGAATTAAACTTAAAATGATTTTTTAGGATAGTTCTGGAATATGGCTAATTAGGGAGGAACTCTGCGATTTTTTAACCTATTTTGATGAAATTCGATACGTAGGAAGAAAATGGGACTTTCAAATTATTTTTTGGAAAAGTTCTGGAACATGGCCGATTAGGAAGGAACTCGGTTATTTCTTAACCGATTATGATGAAATTCAATACGTAGGATGAAAATGGGATTTTAAAATGATTTTTTAGAAAGTTTTGGAATATGGCCAGCTAAGAAGAAACTCGGCGAGTTCTTAACTGATTATGATGAAAATCGATATGTAGGATTAAAATAGGATTTTAAAATGATTTGTTGGGAAACTTCTGGAATAAGGCCAGTAAGGTTCCATATTTGAATATTTTTAAGGAGAGAATTAGAATTTTCATTCACTTAATGTTTTCTTTCTTTAATTGTATAATTAAATTTGATTTTAAAACCTTTTTTGGGAAAACCTCTGGAATATGGCCAGTAAGGTTTCATACTTGAATAATTTTAAGCAGAGAAATAGAATTTTCCTTCACTTAATAGTTTTTTTTAATTGCTGCTTTTCTCATCTTATTAAAATTAATTTTCACATTTTCATCCTACATATCGAATTTCATCATAATCGGTTATAACCCGCTGAGTTCCTTCCCTATTGGCCATATTCCAGAACTTACCAAAAAAATCATTTTAAAATTCTATTTTCATCCTACATATCGAATTTCATCATAATCGGTTAAGAACTCGCTGAGTTTCTTTCTAATTGGCCATATTCCTGGACATTCCTAAAAAATCATTTTAAGTTTAACTCACAAGTCGAAATACCCTGTTTTGAAATATCCAGTTTTGTACCATATCTCGTTTTGTACCTTATCTCGTTTTAAAATATCCAGTTTTGAATTAGCCAGTTTTGTACCATATCTCGTTTTGTACCTTATCTCGTTTTAAAATATCCAGTTTTGAATTAGCCAGTTTTGTACCATATCTCGTTTTGTACCTTATCTCGTTTTGAATTATCCAATTTTAAAATATCCAGTTTTGTACCATGTCCCGTTTTGTACCTTATCTCGTTTTAAAATGTCCAGTTTTGAATTATCCTGTTTCGTCAAATCCAGTTGTAAAATATTCAGTTTTGACCGGTACCCCCAGAAAATATAAGTTACTCAAAATAAAAATAAAATTTTACTTTAACTGTAATGTGTGGAATTTATATATTTTTTTCAATGTGCATTATTTTGGCAAGTGTCGCTTAGTACTCTTAACTGTGAACTTTACTTAAACTGATAATGCATCAATAGTAGAAAAGTAAAATTTGAGTGTCATCTCTGCGCTTTAATGTTGCTAAATTTATTGCTTAAAAATAAATATTTAAAACGATTTAATTCAATAATTCAATAAAATGTTTGCAACCAAAATCAGTAATGACGGGTATTTGACATAATTTAAATCCATAATTCAAAAAAGTTAAATGCAACCCAAAATACATATTATTAGATATTTAAAAATGATTTTTCAAAAAACATAATAATGTGATTGAAAATTTATTGAGGGCACTTTGAGAGTTGTTATACTGTTGTTTGCAACCAAAATTCGTAATAACGAACAATTAATGATTTTAATCAAAATTCCAAATAAAAGTTGAATGCAAAGTATGTATTAATCCAATTGATTCGAAACATTGCTAAGCTTTCAAAACTCGGAAAGTCTAGAGGTTATTTTAGAGTTCTTTGTAACTAAATTAATAACAAAAATAATTCAAAATCCTTATTAGTTATTTCAATTAAGATTTAATAAAAACTGTATGCAACCAAAATAAATAAAATAAAATAAATAATTCAAAAAAATTTCCATAAGTACAAAGTACTTAGTAGCAAATATTTTAAACTGCTTGGTATTCAATTTCTAAAAAGTCTACAAGTTTCTTTAGTATTGTATGCAACCAAAATCGTAATAACGAATCAATAATTAAATTAAAGTACGGTCTACGGATTTTTACATTTTTACCGAATCTGTTATAATTTGTATAATAAGGAATGTTGAGGGTTGCAACCAAAATATAACTGTATGCAACCAAAATACAAAATAACGAATATATTAAATGATTTCGGTAACTAAAAAATTATTCGGTTATTCCGAGGTTTTCAAAATGTTTGTCAGAAAAGTTTAACAGTATGCATTCATAATATGTAATAACGGATATTTTAAATTTTTAAAATCAATCATTTAAACAAGATGAATGCAACCAAAATACGTATTATCGAATAATTAAAAGTAATTGGCGTATTTTTATAGTTAGGAATCTCTTAGAGTTAATAAAGAGTAGTATTGCCAGTATTATATGGGCTTTTCACGTTATAAAGGATGAATACACTACAGGAATATCTATTCGAAGAGATATACAATTCAATATGATCAGTGTCCACTGTTTCCTATCTCAAAAATAACATTGATTACAATTGTTAACTGCTTTCAAATTAAAATTGTGTTTTGTTTACATGCCAAAACAATTTTAACCTTACCACAATCTGATTTGTCACTATGACTTAATGTTGATATTTGTTCGTTCGTTAAAACTCTTAGAAATTTGGCGTGTTGTGATGGTAAATATTGGATTGTCATTAAGCAGCAAAGACGCTAAATTTTTGTTGTCGCAATTTATTTTTAGTTTTAATATATACGTAATGAAACAAATGTAAAGGTAACCCTATCCGGCGACATGATACATTTTTAGACTTATTGAGCTGAGAGTTGAGTGACATATTCTACATATAGCCAATTTTAATATTCAACATCAACAACGAAAACAAGTCACTTGCAATAGAAAACTAAAGACAATAACGATAATATCGAAGGTATTTCTACCTTGAAGGTCGAACACGACTATTGCATTTTTATAGCTGATTTGAATACGTTATGTTTAAGTTTGAACGAAGATTTTATAAAATTAATGACGCACCGTAAATTTTGGTGGATCAGACACTGTATAAGTTAGAGCTACCGAATTTGGTTAACATAAGTAATCATCAATTATGATCGACGCCTATATCGATCGCGAGATTATACCGCAACTTAGCAAAAGTTGATCAAAATATTATGCATCATCGCAAACCACAAAATAGTCACCTTAAGTCAAAAAACCAGTAAAATTTCGAGTTTACCATGTCTTAAGGTATTACCGTACTTATACTACATCATTTTTAGCTACGCGCTGGTATACTCGCGATATTAGTCACAAATAAATTCCTTAAACAGTTGATGTGTTTGCATTTAACAATTTCTTTAAGATTTTGTTATAACATTTTTTGTGTTTCATAGCTATTGATTGATCTCATGATACATGACTAATAAAATAACTGCCAATGACGCATGAAACTAATGAGGAAAATTATATGAAATTAAACGGTTTTAATGGTTAGCACTATTACGTTAATGTATTTACAGGTTAAGTAGAGCAAGTATAATGGTTGTGTATAGTAGTTCCAAAGATCGATTTATAACTTTGAAAATGAAAAAATCTATAGTTTCGGGATAATAGTATTCGGAAGTATAATCCGATCCGGCAACCCATATTTGCTGGCTTTGCTCTATTTTCTCAGAGAAAGTTGCATCATTTAGTTTTGATATAAAAAAATTTTCATTTGGCTGAACGCGTAAATGGTATCCCGAATATTTGTCATTGTTCAGGGATATAACCACCTACATATCCAGGACCAGGTTGACCTGACATTACTGGTTGGTATGCATATTGTTACGAAGTATGGTCAACGGAAACCGCACAAACATTATCATCGCAGGTGGCGTGATAAATAGGTACGCGGCGTATAATTCTAGGATCGAGAGTTCTATCCTACTCATGGTCATCTATGACTTTATCAAAATAATGAGTGCAGCTGAACTATGAATTGTAGAATTCGTAATAAACCGACACACAGATAATCGTATACGCTAGCAACGATCAGACGTATTAATGACAAATTTTACCAACAATTAGCTGCCAAATTGGATCCGTTTCGAGAGGAATTGGTTCAACAGAATGCTACAAAAATCATTATAAGACCTAGAATCAGACGTCGGAAGTTCAAAAGAATTCCTGAAACCACCTGCATTACATGGCGATACACTGTTTGTGCATAACTCAATGCACTAATCCTGGCCCTATACGAGGAAAAGCAGCAGATATGTTGCAAACCACATCATTATAAAGGAGATGGAGTCGAGAAACGGATACGGAAAAGAGATGTTGAGATACCGAGAATTAAGCTGCATATAATAAACAACAAACACGTGAAGAAAGCTTTCATGATCTATGGAACGGGAAATTATAAAATTAGCCCGGGAAGCTTATCCCAAAGTTTCCACGCCCCGTGGCTGTCAACGGTGGGTGCTTTCATTAATGCAGTGAGAGATAAAATTACAGAGCTAATTGCCAAAATGGGGAAGGACTGCAACAGTTTAGTTGATGACGCCATGTTAAAACTATGCAAATTCACGCTAGATACCAGAGCATCATGATCAATAGTACGTCTTGACATGGTAACTGAAGATCGAGTGGAGAAATTAATTCGATATAATCTAAGTAGAGCCACTCTTGTTCCCTTCTTGTCACGTCCGAAGGAATAAAGTTCAATCAGAATGTATCTTGGACCTAGATTTTGTGGCCAAATAACCCGCGGTTTGAAGAACCATGTGTTAACATGGTGGAATTCGGAAGTACCCTTACAAATTAATGGCCGCCATCACAATGAGTTGAGAGTCACATTGGTAGAGCTGATCACCAAACGTCATAAAAAACGGACGGTGATTGGTAAGATCGAAGTGGTCAACTATATTGCGCAGTCGATAAAAAATCGAGTGCATCCGGAGAAGCGTTGAGTTATTTTCCTGCTATTTAAATCACTTTCCAGTTATCCGATGTGTTTGCAATCAACGAAGATGAATTTGGAAAAACTGAGATCGTGCAACATCGTGTCGACACAGGTCATGCGACTCTAGTCCGTCAGGCACCATAACGCCTAACCCTAGCAAATCAACAAGAGATTAGTAAAATGGAGTGTGATGGAGTGATTGAGCAATCAAACAGCCCATAGAGTTATTCAGCTGTTCTTGTTCAAAAGAAGGATGGCTCGACGAGATTTTGTGTTGACTATCGCAAAATAAACAACGTTACTAAAAAGGATAGTTATCCATTGCCTCGAACTAATGACAATCTGGATAAATTATCAGGAACCGAAATCCTCACACATTGGATCTGAAAAGTGGATACTGCTTATTGTAACGCTTTATAGTGAAATAAATTATAAGTCCGGGTTTAAAGAAGAAATTGTGTTTTAATTGCGAAATCCATTATACGAATTCGGCCTTGAACCCCTATTTCGTAGCATAAATTTCAGTCATCGATATTTGAAATATCGTACTTTCTGGAAAGGGTTTGTTATACATTCGGAAGTTACACTGGTCGTTCTCACACTGCAGATGCAAATCTGTGAGGCTCAACTTTATAACTCTTTATCGATCATAGAAATTAGCATATAATATTTTTAAAGTACCTCAATAATTTATGTATTTGGCTTGAGTTGGAAAGTGGTGGAATTTAATGTCTGAATTTTAATGAATATTTATTCCAACAATTCGACACAGAACAAGATCTAAGCATTATATCGTATTATATATATAATAAGTAAACCTATTCAATAAAGGTTTTATATTTGCAAATACTCGTATTAATGCTTAAATTGCTTAAATGACAAAAAATGCATTTTATTGGTCACTGGAATAAGCATAAGAATGAAAAATTTCCCCTCATTCCAATATAAAACCATCAACAAATTGGAATGAAACTATTCCAAACGGAATAACAATACTTGAAATTGTTGTTGTAAAATTACCAATAAAATATGGCTAAAGTATGTATACTTATCTTACGCTATAGCCATCTATAAATGAGAATTGAACTAATACAAAAAAACACATATAATCGCCCTATTGCTATGATTTTTGACAAATACAAAATAATTAAAAATTTTCTTAGCTGGCCTTGCAAACTTGCCTTGTCAATTTGAAAAAACAAATTTACAAAATAATTACAAGAAATGATTTTATCTAAATCAATTTAATTATTTAATAAATATTCGATATAAAATAGTTATCATAATATGGGAGATAAATTTATAATATTATTCTGTAATACTAGTAAAACAATTTTATTGTAGTGTGCGATGACAATATCAGAAAATTGATAACCGGCGGAATTTAAAATCAAGATAAATTTGAACAATAATTTTACTGTAGGTATTCCAAGGTGCGGATACAACAAGAAGCTTTGGTACTGGTTCAGCTTTATTCATGCTTTTGCCTTGAACCAACATTTGGTGCATCGTCCAATAGCGGCAAGCAGCATTCCGGACTGTTCAATTACAAATTCAACAAACAGTTTTGGTGAAAATCTTGAAAATATTGAAGCAGCCCGGGATTCCATTTTCAGGCATGACACTGTATACGCATTACCGACATCAAGACCAATGTCACAGCCGGTATAATAAACACAGCCTCCAAGTCAATGACTCAACCGGCACAGTTGACATCACGGTCAACAGTTATCGTTATCCTGGGTCCACAATATCAAAAGAGTAGAATCCCTTGTTGATATTGTGCGTAAGGAATCGAAACGTTTCGATTCGTGCGTAAGGAATAGAAAAAAGGAGAGTAGATATATCTTAAATTTTTTATGTAGGTAGACCAAAAAGAAATATACCTTTCGAAATACCATCTTCGTCGGATAAATAAAAGGTTAAATTTTAATAATAATATGAAGACTTCAAATTAAACTTTCCGCCAATTTCTGCCTAAAGAAAAAATGGATTTTCTTAAACGGCCTCACTTAACTGTTTATATAATGGATTCGATTCCTGCACCAGTCTACAGTGATAGTGTCGTTTGCACCAATAAATATATTATGCTATTTAATATATTATCCGTTTTTAGATAAATATTTTGGATAACAATTGCCAAACCCAACTTTTTATAACAAAATTTACTGACATTTAACAATATATCAGTAAAATTAACCCTTTAAAGTCAATTTTGACTAATTAATTTACCAAAGAATTCGGACACTACTGATGGTAAGTAAATATGTACTAATATATCAATTTATTGTACTAAACGATTTACTTGACTATTCGGCCGCAGCCATTGTCGTTAATTGTAAATCTTGATATATCCTTAATAGCACTTACCATCCTGTAACTCGTGATACTTTTTCGCAATAGTAAAAATGTCATATAAAAAATTTTAGATTTTATAAAATTAATTTTCCATTTTTTATTCCTTGACAATTTTGAGGTTAAAGAAAACAAAAAACATGTGCGTTGCAGAAATCGTGCCAAATCTGCAGTAAATATATTTCTCTAAAACGGCTTAAAGGGCGAAATTATTTGCTTTACGGATTAAATCAACTGGTATATAGGTAACAAAACAAAACGTCAAACGCTTATGATCAATTTAATTTGCTGGTGATAAAAATAAATAAATTAATTTTGTTTAAATAAAAGAATTTTACCAACTTACATCGTTAGAATAATTTTTTTTTGTTTTATTCATATTTTGCGACATGAAATGGCCGGTAACATTAAATACAAAACATTCAAAAAAGCAACAACAATTATCTTTTTTATCTTGTTTACTCTACGTACGCTAAATGAATTTACCCAATACACTGTTAAAAAGTAAGTAAAAACAGCATTTACCTCGGATTTGGCGCGCAGCCTAAATAGAAAACAATATTTGCATCCAAAATTCATAATAACCGACAATTATGAAAGCATTAACGGGAATAATATGTCACTAAGAGTAAAATTCTTATTCTCTTAGTCTTATCACTTCACATAAAGTATTCTCTTAGTCGATCGAAGTAACGTAGGACAAATGTTAATATAAAAATGAATTTTATAAAATTTATGGTTTGCATTCTTTCATTTTATATGTGTTTTTGAACTGTCAGTTTGTATTATCCAGTGACGAAACACGTCATTTTATGAGACGGTAAACTTTTTATACAACTAAGACAAATCGGAATTCGGTTTCGGTTTCCTAAAATAGTTTACAGTATAATTTTTAAAGGAATTATGTGTTAGAGACTTAAGAATAAATTTCAAAGCTAAGCCTGAATAAATCATCATGAAGTGCTGCTTATTTATTTTTGGAATAAATGGCATTACTATTTTAAAGAAACTTTTTCTAGTTTATGATATTAACTCTATTACTATATAACTCTATTACTCTAGCACTATTTAAAAGAATCGAGTTTTTCCGACTTAAAAAATAATTTCAAAGAAACAGAAGAACTAAATTCTTCTTATTACGAGAGAAGTACAGAAGTGGATATTTTCTAATACTAAACTTGTAACTCTTCGCCTTGACTTACATTAAGCGCCTATTATTTTCCATATATAAGTTTGTTTAGTCACTTAATTTAAGTTGATATGACTCTACTAGTAAACTATTACTAAACTAGTGTAATGTATTTTAGCCTGATACTATATACATATATTTATTACACAATTTAAGGTTAGGAAAATATAATAATATTGAAAAATTTACCTTTTTAGTATTTAATGTATCCTGGATTTGGCTTAAACCATACTCGATACATTTTATTTTAAGTACTTAAAAATAAATTCAGTTTAAGTCACTTGATGTCAACTTATGTTTAAATATTAACTATACTAAGAAAGACAAGATTTTAGCTAAGCTCACCTTTTATCACTGCGCTTTGCATTCTAGTTCTAAAAATACTCGTTCTCAGTCTATAAGAGTGATCCGGTATAAAGTTTTACTACTTAAGTAATTTTAAATCAATCATTCAAATTACTAACATCAACCTCCATATATCATACTAAGTCACTTAGTTTAAGCCAAAATGATTTAACTTAACTATTGCAACGTATTTTAGCCTTGACCATTCAAAATGTCACACTTCATTGATTAATGTATTTTCAGATTAGCTTAAGCCTCACTCTTTATATTTTATTTAAGTCACTTAACTTTTTAAATTAGGTTCAAGTCACTCGATATTCTAGTAGTGTTTACACTACTGCGAGACAATTTATTTTAAGACAGTCCAGAAGAAACTTCTATTTATTCGCAAAAATAATTTTAAAATTTACCATTACGTGTAAATAAATATGTTAAGTAATACTAAATGCATCTTAAGTAATTTTAAATTTTAAGTCATATATTGCGCAGTGGTTAAAGCTGCGGTGTTTGGGACGGGAGGTACCGGGTTCGAATCCCAATGGGGGAGGGTTGCAAAAGGGATTTTTCATCACTTGATTACGATCGGTGATGACGATGAACACAACTATGACCCCCCGTTGGAGTGCAGAGTCTATGGGCCGAACCATCGTCCATGTCAGTACAGGCTGGCATGGAGCAATGCATTGCGCAGATGGGATATTCAACAATCGCGAACCTGTATTCGTGCGTCCTCGATTTGGCCCTCGTTGGCGTAAAGTAAGGACGTTAAAATAACTGCGAAAGAGTTGGGTGAGCTTCGGCCCCAGAAAAAGATTGTAGGGATTAAAAATTAAAAAAAAAAAAAAAAAAAAAAGTCATATATTAACGTCTATTTTAAGATAGTAACTCTACTACTAATTTTCAATTAAAATTGTTTTCTTGATTTTCTGGAAGTGTTTTCTTTTTAATTTCAGTCACTATTATGTTCCATATATAAATGTATCTTACTTAATCATATAACTTAAGCTGCTCCTTAGCTCATATGAAGCTAAGCTCTTAAAGCGTAAATAGTTAGTTACAATATTTTTCAAAGCTAAATACAAACATCTTTAGGTAACATGCAATATTCTCAATTCAAAATTATATGCTTAAGCTTACCAAATCCTACGTTTGGCTTAAGTCATAATTGTCAAGTTATTAAGTTACTTAAACCAAAATAAGGTTTAAGTCGCTTGATGACCACATATGTGAGGTTTTTAATTATTATGTTAGTTTAGGTGTATTAAAATGAACTTTTTTTGGGAACTGATTTAAAGACAAGAGATAATTTAAAGACAGTCGCCTGTTCCTAAATAAACATTTTAATTTAGTCGCTTGAATAATGTTGAGTAATATTTAAGTTGAACAAAAGTAATTTTAAATCAACTATCGAGATTCTTAAGTCATATAACTAATGACAATGCTAAGATAGATATCTACTTTTAGTTTTCAATTGCTTTGGTAAACTTAGCTATCCCAATATCAGCTTAAGTTTTTTGTTTTTAGTACTATAGCCTCATTTTGTTATAAATAAATATACTTGACTTAATTACCTAGTTTAAGCTCATGTGACTTAAAGTTTTAAGACAAAGAACATATAGGAAACTTTAAAATTTATACATAACCATGTTATTTTTAGGTTATAAATCAAACACTATGATTGGATTAAGTTATACAACTGTTAAATCATTTAAATAAAAATTCGAAAATTTTAGCTAATGTCAATGTTGAGATAAAAATCTACATCTATATTATACTATATCCTCGGTTTGGCTTAAGCTCTATTCCATATGTTTAAGTCACTTAACTATAAATATATATTCTAATAAAGACTAGGCTTATGTTTGCTTAGGTAACGCTATAATGCTAAGAGCTTAAGTATACATTAAAGCTTATGTTTGGCTTAAGTCATACACAAAATTGTTAAGGCACTTAAATAAAAATTAGGTTTAAGTCGCTTGGTATCAACTTATGTCAACTTAAGACAGTAGTTAGTCATAAGTAAACATTCTAATTATGTCGGAAAAATATTTATTTAAGTTATACAACTTACGAAATTTTGAATATTTTTCAGAAAATTAAGTTACTCGTACTAACTTCTGCTGAAATTTACTACTAATTGTCAATCTAAATTGCTTTGGTAAAGTTAACTCCCATTTTTCAACTCAGTATTTTGCATATATATATTAATGTCACTTAGTTTAAGCTCTTACGACTTAAAGCTTAGGAGCTAAGCTCACAGGTTATTTAAATTTAAAAGTAAAAATTTAACACTTCAGCATTTTTAGAACCCTCGATTTGGCTTAAGTCACCCTCGATATATTTTAAATTATTTAAGTCACTACAGTAAATTACGTTTAAGTCGGTTAATATCAAACATAATTTGTCTTACAAATAAATTTTGAAATCTAACTTTACCTTAGGGTAGAGAGTTAATCTCTTAGGTTAGCTAAATTTTGAATGTTAAATACAATAATATTAGTACCATTCAAAATAATATTAGTACCAGTTAAAAATGTTACTCTTCAGTTTTAAATACATACTCGGTTTGGTTTAAGCCACTCTCTATAAGTACATTTTATTAAACCCACTCAACTTAAAGACAGGTTTAAGTGTATTAAATTAAGCTAATTGGTTTTACGGGAGTCTTAAGTCCTAAATAAATATTTTACTTAAATCGCTTAAATAATAGATAGTATAACCTATTATTAATTTTTAATTAAATTGCTTTGGTAAACTTAACTAAACCATTTTCCACTTTGATTTTCTTTGATTAAGTTTTAATAAGTTTCAGTTCATATGACCTATTTAAAATATTTCCAAACATTCTTTAGACTTATGCTACTTTAAATACTAAGCTGAGTAACACTCAAAGCTTAAATCGCGTGTAGTGAAAAATTGTACACTTAAGTTGGCATACACTCAACCCTTGTTCGGTTTAAGTTACTTGATTTTGTTGGTTACAAAACATGAACACTGTTTGAAATTTTGTCTTAAGTGACTAAAATATTGTACTTAACCGTAGTTTTCGACATAAAAGTATTAGCTCTTCTTAATTCATGTTTAATTTATTTTTCCTTTTCTTAATTTATCGTCACTAAGTTTAAGTTAAATTATAATTTTGACATACATAATTCATACTTAAGCTGAGTATTTAAAACCTTACTCTGAAGCTTAAATCTCATGTAATTACAATTTAAACTCTTAACTTAGCTTAAGTTAATATAAACTAAACCGTTTATTTGGCTTAAGTCCTACATAAAAAATTTAAATTAAGTTTAAGTCATTTTAGATTAATTTTAGATATATTGGCTATTTAAACTAGATTTTGTCAGATGCGAATCATTAGAAGTGAATAATTTTAACTGTCTTATATTTTAATTAAGTGATGAAAAAACGCTCCCGAAGACTAAGATACATATGACTGGAATACATCAATCACTTGATAATAATAGCCAAAAATTCATAATATCTGATACATCGAAAAGGTCAACATAAAAAATCCATATTAACCGATATTTTTTTTATAAAAAAATAAATATAGCCTAAAGAATTAGTTAAAAATAATTATGTACTTACATTTTGACGGTTAAATAATAAATCCAAAATCCAATAAACAAAATATCCAACGAGTTGTTTTTAAGTAGTTTTGCACTAAACACTTTACTATTTATATAAAATAATTTTCCACTTATTTACCGCACACTTCACACAATAAACTAAATATCACTAATTTAAACACTTCAATTGCACACAGTAACGAAGACAAAACCACATGAAGTTATTTAACCCAAACACTTATACGAATAATGACGTTGAGCCTCACTGAAAATAAATAAACAAAATACAAATTATTCGTTAGAAAAACGAAAGTTATTCAATTTCAAAGATTGCCATAAAATTCAAAAGTTAAGGACACCTATGAAAAGAGACAATGAGGTTGGAGAAATTCGCATATTTTATACCTATAAATGAGCACAATATCCTTCAAAACAGGATTCTTTGCTTGTCAAAACTAAAGTTTTACTCTCGTTTATGGTGACCATCGGGTTGAACTGTCATCGTAACTTTTACACAGTGACCAACTAACGATCTTTAGTTCTTCTGTTTTGATATTTTTTGGCGGGAAAAATGTACTAAAGTCTGAGATCGTGATCGATCGCAAAGTGAAAAGTTTTAATATGTCAAAAATATTGGCGTGCAGTTGATTACTTTCACGTTACGTCTTTTTAGATAGGCTCAGTTATGAATAAATAATTTGAAATATTTTCATCGAATCGATTGAATAGAAACTACATTTCATTCGATATCGTTTCCGTATACAGTACGTCTAAATTAATATTTCGAATTAGATAACCACAATTACGATTAATAAATCTATAACTCGAGCTGAATATACATAGAAAGTGTTAATTTGCAATTCAGTTTACAAAAACAATTTTTGTGTTTGTTAATTTTTGTAATTATTTTATGTTTAGATTTCTGCAGTGCATGGTTGTAATTGTGTATATTTCTATCGGTAATTTGAGTAGAGATATTTTCAATATTATTGTTGATGTTACGTTTAGTAGAAATTAGAATATGTGAGTTCAATCGAGTTTAAAAGATGAAATATGATGCCTAATTAAATTGTTTAGCGATCCGCGTTTTAGTGTTTGAGATCAACCCTCTGATCAAATCTAATTGAGGTTAATAACCTACGTAAAACGTGTAAATATCACTACAAATTATTGACTGTAACATATGTACATAGTCGGCCCCGTTTTGGGAATTAGAGCTTTTCAGGGTAATGTCAACGGATAACACCTGATATCAACTGATCGCTAAAAAGTATTCCACAAAATTACTCGATATCAACCTTAATTCTTAAATATCTTATTATAAGATATATTACCCCAGCAATGTACACATGATCTGTCAACCAAAAAAGCAACAGTCACTAAAAGTCACAAAATATATTAAAGAGATCAGTATGCAGCTTCGATAACGCCTACAAACATCTTGACTTTCTAAGTAAAAGAATACTAACGAAAACATGAACAATTTCAAATTTACGTTCATCTAATGCCGATATATAATTTGCACACTTTTTAACTGTACATGTAAAAGGTCGTATCAAACTTAAAACCGTAAACAATTCATTAAAAAAAATTGATCCGATCGCGAGGTCACCATATGTCAAAACAAATTCACATTTAAAACTATTTTGCGATGACCTTTACGCGATACACGTCGATGAGAATGAGAACAGTCTGATCAAAATAAATAAAAAAAAAAACAAACATTTACTTTCTCTCCAAATAATTCTAATTAACATAATGTTACAAGCAACCGATTTATGCGATACCGCCACGATAATATACCTGCTGACATAAACACGATTTTCATGATTTGTTTTCATATATATTTATGTTGTTACATCGAAATCGAACTTCGTTGGTAAATGGTTTGGGTCTAAAACAATTGAAATCACTTTCTCATATTTCATTGGAATTTTACACAATGTATATGTGCACAGCCAAACACGCCCCACTATGATGATATGAATTATGAATACAGATTAGACACTTTACAATACAATACACTTTCGATAATCTGAACAAAAATTTCTAACGAACGCTCGCTCGTTAACAACGAATTCGACACACAATATAAAAAACGATTTGCCTAACAAAGACATAACGTACGAATGTAAAAAGAAAAAAAATTTTACAGAATTTTAATTAAAAAGATTTAATTGCAATTACAACTTC
Source organism: Tipula confusa (assembly GCA_963556175.1). Taxonomy (NCBI): domain Eukaryota; kingdom Metazoa; phylum Arthropoda; class Insecta; order Diptera; family Tipulidae; genus Tipula; species Tipula confusa. The sequence continues at coordinate 12,165,514 of OY744477.1, read as the reverse complement.
CAACAATCGCGCGCACATTTTCAATGACATATATATCGCGCAACTTGCAAGTGCGCGAATTATAAACAAACAAATTTAATTGTTAGATTGATAGTTATATATGTGTGTCACAACAACAAACATATAGTAAAAAAAATATCAAACGATCTTTTATTGTACATTTATGCGATCGAACAAATACTATTAACTCTCACCCCGTGGGGGCAATCAATAAAAATTCGTTACGATAACGAAATGCAATTGAAATACCACCAACGAATTAAATTCATTTATCAACGAACCAAATGTACAGACACAATGCGATCTGAATTTGTCATTTAACTCTTTGTTTTTGTATTTAACGATCAAACTTTCATTCTCACTCATTGTAAATTATATAAAATCCCAAGATCAACCTTTTTCCTCAATTTCACTTTTTTTTTGTACGGTAAATTATAAATCGATCATCAAAAGACGAAATTGCGATCAAGTATTGGTTTTGTTGTTGTCATCTTATTAATACATACCTTAAAGAATTTATTTAAGTGTACTTTCTTTTGTTTACAACAACACTTCCTCGTATACCTTTATGAATGAGAAAGGTGCTCGTTTCGATCGATGAATAAAATTTGCAATCTAAATCGTGATTTTTTATGAACTACAATAAGTTCGACAAATAGCTAGAAGGTGAACTAACTTTTAATAAGTATTATTGTATATCAAGGCAGTGACAGGTGATTGCCAAATTTATTGATTAAGTGAGATGCGGGATGATTAATTAGATTGGCACGTAAAGTGTGATTACACCATAAATATTAGACTTTCTTAAATTTCTGTTTATCATTGAGTTTACTTTCAAAATTATCTTAAACTAAATAAGATATTGATATTTGTAGAGCATTTTGGCGGTACTCAAAGGTCTAGGGTGGTATTAAACAATTTATACAGTGGATATACATGCGATGTATCCTAGCAAATGCTAAAATATAAACACTCTCCTTACGGAATAACCCAAGCTTAGTAGCTGCGGTAATGATCAGCGCATGACTAAATGATTGAACAAATTTCATTTTATCATCGTCAGTATATAGATGGGCAACTCAGAACAAAAAGAGAAATTGAAGAAATGGAACGAAACACTTAGGATGACATCAAATGCCACACAGTTAAGTAAGAACTCGAAAAATAAATCCATCTGGAAAAGCAATCCAAAAGTAATCTTCCTTAACACTTATGACCTAAATAGTCGTACTTTTATTTTAGTCATAGTAATGTTTGTATTAGTGCTACATTTTAGACAATTTAACGTATATCCTTTGTCGTGTACTCGTGTATCCATAATAGGCGTTGTTAAATAAAAAACTAGTAGAAATCAACAAAAAACGCGTTGATCATAGCTTATGAAGAGCGTTCATTGGCCGCAGAAAGTACAAAGCAAGATTTATTAGATCGGTTAAATGAATATTTGAGTAATAAAAGTGCAGAATATTCCAACACTGAATCAGCTAACACCGACGAAAAAAAAATCAACACATGAAACAGTTTGTGGCGGCGCGATTGAATCTCTAGCCGCAATTATCAAGAATGTATTCCATTGGAATCAATTCATTTGTTTCATTACAGATAATTACGTTCAAATTTATTTATTTTACCAAACGGTAAAAAAACTCAAATTAATTTAATATATAATTATATCTAATGTCGATAGCTCTATCCTACGTACGGTTTGTGTACTGCACCTCATACACAAACCACAATTAATACCTTATACGTACGATAGCATATTTCTATTTTTTTTCTATGTTTACTATTATTCGCCGTACCAGGAATAATAGTAAAATATTGCAAATACTTTTTAGTTGACCTTTTATTATTAAGGACTTATCATTACGGATAAGTCAAAATGGAAATCCGATCATTATACTGGTGAAGACATGTGCATAAATAAAAATTAAAAAGTTAAAATACTAAATTTTTTTGCATACTTAAATTCATTATAAAACTTAAATTAAAACTTGAATACAATATAAAGTGTAAAATTATTAATTATTTAAACAGTTATAAGTGAATAAAAATAAGAATCCCGAACTTTTATGGACAAACATGAATGGATTCGCTGGAGGGCATTCAATTGCTCGCGAGAAGGTCCGGTCAAAATTGCAATAGTTTCGGTAGAAGCAATAATTACAAACTTACTGATACTTTCCTTAAACTCTAATGCCCCATCTATTTTCCAGAATTTTTTTTTTATTGGATTACGAATGGGAAAATTAGAGCGATTTTAAGATGTAATAAAACTCCATTGTCTGACGCTTAAAGGTCGGTACGCAGCTCGAGCTAAGATACATTTTCCATACTAATTTGACATATAATTTAGCGAGCTGAGAGCGCAATAAAAAATTTTCGCACGCAATTTCGCTCACCAGTACGCAGCTTCACGTGAAAAAATAATGGAAAATATAGTTTGCCGGATTGCATATTGGCACTATTAAAGTCTCCAATATTGTCGAGCCAATATATCTGCAAGTTACATTAAATGAATGCGAAATTTTGACATTTCATTATGTTTTTATTTTACGCGTTCATGGTTTGCTTTTTTTTTTTTTAAATACGATAATATATTTGAGTTAAAATTGAGTATGTCGAAAGTGATGGTTTGGATAATGTACATGATTTCGACTTACTACATAAAAGTGAAGAAGATAATGACCAACCAAGGTCAAAAATCTTAAAAAGCACCAAAATCTAAAACAAGATCTTAAACATTTGAAAACATAACACCATTAAAACCAAAATACACGTCCGAATGTGTTAGGCGGAATTTTGTTTCAAGTCGATCAATATAAAAAAAGGCAACAGTGTGAACAAAAGTAACATTCATCCGAATTGGAAGCCTATAAGCGCAGTCGTCGCAGGATTAGTGGGTTTTCGGATTTATTTAATTGGTAATAGCCATTTAAACTGATAACCGATTGTGCGTCATTACAAGCTTGTTCAACAAAAAAAAAGATTTAATACCAACAATTGCAAGATGGTGCGGTTAAAATTAGAAGATTACGATTTTGTCATGGAACATTCACCAGGAGTACAAACAAAATATGTGGATGCGCTGGGTCGGAAAACAAACGGTGCGAAAGAACTGATGGATTCGTGCAGCTAAGATGTTCATCAAACTACGAATAGGGAACATGATTCGCTTGGTAGTATGCAGTGATTGAACGAGGATCTTTGGGAACTAATTGGAACGACAGATACACCACGATTATTTGGCGGATAAAGGCGAACTTTTTCGTAAGACGATGAAGGACTTAAATGAGTCATTCTTAGAATGATCAAGTGGAGAATCGTCTATAGCTAATGACGATATGGGAGACTGTGAAGTTAAGAAGACAGTAAAGATGATCCAGAGGAATTTTTGGTTTCCAAGAATGAGAAATTAATTTAAAAAAATATATAGCAGCTTGCATAGGGTGCTTGAATACTCGGAAGCACTATCGAGACAAAAGGAAAGGGGATTACATCCGATCGATAAGATACCAATGATAAATCTCCAACTTCATGTTGTTTAAAAATTGTATGTCGTATTAATAGATGATGGAAATTTCTATTGGGATTTCAGTCAGCTCTTAGTGGAGCCAATGTCAAGTAAAGTTTCAAACAACTTGTACTCATGGACAAACCTACCTGCCAAAACTTTTAACGGATGGACAGCTATATATGTAGTAAGGAAATAAGCAAAACTATTGTTAATTTTAATTTCATTTTGCAAATCGTAAAGTAGATAATAGAAGCACCAGCAAGAGCCATTCTATAGTCAACATTGGCTTAAGCAGATTAATTCTCAGTTTTTTAGTTTAAAAGAAAGTTACAATTTCCAAACTGGGAAAATTAAGCAAGTATTGGCTGGTCAGTATGTCGTTAATATTTCGAGGGCTCGTTTTTAAAATATTTCAGTTAAAGTACTGTGGCCAGCACCGACCACCAATTTCTTGAATACTTGTCAGACAGAATTGATTTAATACCACCATGATTTTGGTGTAGTATCTGCTAATCACCATTTAATTTAATAAATACATCCATGTGCTTATGAACGCTTAGTAACCAACAAAAACTGCTAAGTAGCCGATCATATAAAGAGATGTCAATATGACCAAAGTCAGGTTTCTGCGAACAACAACATTGATGATAGTCATCTAACGTCGAGTTATATAACATTAAGACTCGGTTTATAAGATTCGGTTTTATTTCGATGTCACCTAACTTTCTTAACATTTAAAATTTAAAAACTACAAGCACATTTTTACGATATAATTATCAGCTACAATCGATTCCAAACGAGATAAAAAAACACTATTGCTTAACTGATAAGAGCCTAAAGTAAGTAGTGATAAGAAAATTGTACGAGATATATCGCTACACTGTTACTGTATATCTCTATATGGAGATGCCCATTCCGAAACGTATGTACAGAATACACACATACACTCATACCATTTACATTTTAATTTTTATTCATATACATACATATATGTACTGATTTGATTAATTAAATTCAATTAATTTCGAATCGGTTTGGTTTTATTGATTTTTTAATAAACATTTTTTGCTGCTGGCTGCTTCTAATATTAGATTTTCATCGGTATGGATATGCAAATGTATGAATTATTTTAGGGTAAAAATTAGAATGGCCATTCGATAGGTTGATATTACCATTGGTAAATTGACTGTTGGCTTAATTTCGGTTGGGACGATTTCATACATTTTTTAATAACTGTAGATTAAAATCAAATGTGTTCACAAAATAAGGAGTGACTTATTCACTCCTTATTTGTCGAATCAAGTAATCTACTATACTTGGAAACTATCTTGACATTAGAGGGTATTTGTTACCTTGATAATAGAATTTATGTTAATGGACTGACCTTTAAGATTTGGGCTTAGACTTAGTTTTCAACATAGACATACACAATTGTGTATGCTTAAATTAGGTAAAATTACGGTACATCAAAGTTACACTGAACAATTGTGTCTCTTGAACTATATTTCTAGTATTATTTTTTCCGCACAAAACTTGTTTATAATTAGAAGGCACAATTGTGCAGCTTGTTCCCGAAATCATACAATTATTAATTTGTATATGGCGTAACTTCAAATTTTACAAGAATTATAGTGATGTTTGACTGCCCAAATTAAATATACCGCAATTCGGTGGATATATGCCGAATTTCCTGCGTTTCGGGATTTGTAACCGTTACAGACAAAAATTATGATAAGGCTTGGATCAAATTGATTGAACGATATGACAAAAATAGGTGCAATGTCATTAACATTTTAAGTACGTTCTTTAGCATAGTACACCAAAGGAGCAAGAAATTACGACAGAGTTTGTACAATATTGTGGATGAAGTGTTACGAGGCTTGGAAGCATTAGGCAGTAAATTACAACAGCGTGATTCTTAGATAATCTATATATGATTCTGGAAAAAGTAGATGACAAGCCACATCACTTGGCGTCCTGTCAACTATTTAAAATGCTTACTTTGCAATCCAGAAGAGAATTCGTGCAAAATAACAGAGTTTGCTATAACGGCTTATCAAAATATTATCGTGTCAGTTAATGATAGGTGTAAGCAATGTAAAAGACAACACACATATTATTGCATAATGCTTCATTTATCCCGTTATATAATTCGATAAATAGCCAAGGAAATAGTAGTAGTACAGTTCCTAGCTCAACACTGAAATTGAACAATGAGCAAAGAAGTTTTTGTTCAAAAGTTCGGCTTGTCAAAGTCAAACGCTAACCTAACCCTTTTAGGTATTACCACATTGAATTAATACACCAAGGGGACGACCTCTGAAGTTCTAAGGTCTCGATTTATTACAAATGGAATTGACCAATTTCAAACTACAGAATTATAATTATCTGAAAAGACTATACAGTTAGCTGATACTGTAACTATTATAAACCTAACGAATTCGACATTTTACTGGGATTGAATACCTTTTTTTAAAATATTAGAAAACCATCGTTTGAACGAAAATATTGGAAGCACTATAGCACAAAATATGACATTTGTGTGAATTCTATCTGGAGAAACAGGGAACGAAAATTTTAACTTATTTAGCTTGAATCTTGCAGTCGATGGGGAGAATATTGACTACATATTGAGGAAATTCTTTGAATCAGAGGAGTTAAATGTTACATAAAATTTGCAGTCGAGCAAAGAAGAAACGGCAGAAAAGGAAGAGGGAGCAGTCTTCGATGGGTCGTGCAAAATTTAATCTTTGGTTGCCATTTAATCTTTGCTTTAATTAGCAATGGATAATGGAGTAGGTTTTTCACGGCTTGCTAATATAATAAGAAACGATTTTGTGTCGATGATCTATTAAAAGGTGCAACAAACGTCTACGATGATCTCAATTTGGAAGGACAATCTGGAAGGTCAAGTTATTGATTTTCGCTCAAGAAGTGGGTTTCAAACAATCCAATCATATTTGATGACAATCAGGCAACAATTTATCGTTGCCTGATTGTCCTTTAGGACAACCTTGATTAAACCGTTAGGTTTTCGGGCTAATCTGGAATCTAAAAAGCGATACATTTTAATTCAATGTGAAGCTATAAATGATAACGAGAAATACACAAATTGAGGTCTTCTTTCCGAGTTGTTGAAGGTGTTTGATTCTCTTGGTTGGATGGCACCATAAATCAATCATAATTATTACTACTTAGGAACAATTTCAAATACCCAGACATACTTCGTGAAACATTGAACATACTCAATTTCATGGATTTTATGATATGAAAGAGTCTGCTTATTCAGAGATTTACCTCAGTAAGGAAGGAGTTCTCACAAGTTGCAGTTAAAGAATTTGGATTGACTATTAGTACGATCGTATTGGCATGGTTATCAGCCCAACATTGCTGTTGGTAAACTTATATGGCAAATGGAATCACGGGAAATCGAGTTATAATACCGCTAGTCGAGAAAACTACCACAGGAGCTAAAATCGTTCAATTTATAGTGGCAGGGATCAAAGTCGTTGCGAGAATCCCAAATCATCATGGAATGTGATCGAAGCGATTCTGAGCAAAAAGCGCAAAAAATTTAATATTCACACTCCAGCCAACAAATAATACAATGAACGCATTAGGAAATCGTATATCTTTCTGGAAGAAGGTTCGTCGTTAACTTGGCTACTGCTTTTGGTTCATTAAAAATTTACAGACAAACAACCAAACAGACACTAGAATATTTACACCTTAAAGAGTAAAACAATAATTGTAGAACCACAAATACTCCTAAATAATCCATATATTATCCCAATACTACAGTACATTTAAGTCACACGTGCACTTAAAAAGTTAAAATACATCAAAACCACCTTACACATTTGTGTCTTTGAACTATTGGATACTTCTAGTTGTTTTTTCGTTAAAACAAGTTGAACTATATAAAATGTATAATTGTGTAGCTTTGTCCAACATTTTTACAATTAAAAACTTTGGATAAAATTTCACATACACAATTATGTATACTTCATCTTACCTTAGTTATAATACGATAAAAAGACTACAAAAAGACGTTCTTCCATTTGTTATGCATATATGTTTCAGTTTTATAGAAAATCAACTTTGTTGGAAAGCCTCATGTATGGAGGGCTTTATGGTGCCTCCTAAACTAGATATCTACAGTGATTTTTTTTTTGTATAAAAACCAGGTGTATAGTTGTTTATCCTCCTCCTTCTTGCAAACAATTATTTACTTTGGGTAAATGTCTTTTTAGTAATTCAAATAGTACACAAACAATTGTGTGCATGGTCTAAATATACCATGTACACAATTGTTTGTGTTGATCGACCAAACAGTTAAAAAATTTTAAACTTCAGTTTTTGACTAAACTGGAGTTGTTCTAACTATCATTTAAATTTAGGATGATTTCATTATTATCTTACACAATTGAGTCATAAATAGAATGGATGTAATGTCTTTAGTAATATAAATATAAATCTCCGGCTAACATACACGTTTGTTGACTTACGGAATTACTTTTAATGTTATTATTCGAACCATCTGTTTTAACTGCCAAATTTTCAATCGAGAATGTGCCAATGGCAACTTATGTTGAAAATCAACATACACAATTGTGTTAATTGTATCTAATTTTTCTGTTTTAGTTATGCGTTAATAATTTGGACGATGGCATCTACATAAAGTTGTACTGACGTGTAAATTATTTCCTATCCAAATAATAATTTTGATTTGGTTTAATTAGCTGAACGTAAGGCACATCAAAATCACCTTATAAAAATGTGTCTCTTACTCTCTTTTACCATATTTTTAGTATTTAACTGGTATGCACAATTGTGTAGTTTAGGCTGCTATCCATACAATTATCTAATTTTGGATATACATTTCTTTTATATACTAATTTACTATACACAATTGTGTACACGTCATTTTAAGGTAGGAATAGTCCAATAGAAAGAAAACAGAATGTCAATGCTTCAACCTTTAGTTTAGGAGATACTATAACTAAATTTCTGGTGATTTGTATCGAAAAAAAATGGTTTAACTATCGCGCACAATTGTGTATCTCAGTTATTCATGCAAATAATTATCAGCTTTTGATAATTGCCTTTTTCGAAATTCTTATTTTGCATACACAATTGTGTGCATGATATATTTGGGAATATTACGATAAATAACAGTTTTAGAACTTAATCCTTAAAATATCATTTTTGATTGAACTGGAGCTTAACCATTTGCTAATAAGAAAAATGCTATCCCACAGAGAACCAAAGCAATTAACCGCAACAAAATGCAATGCTAGCCAAAATATCTATTTTGGTTCGATCATAAAACGACGAACGTTTTGGCGATCCCGACAAATATTATTAACTATAGAAGAAAATATGCAGAGGAAATTACCATAGCTGCTGAGGAAGCAGCATCGAACCAAAACTTGCGAGCACTACAATTATATGAATAAAAGTCATTGCCAAAATTACCTACATACCATCTGTAAGAAATACTTCTGGTCAAGTCTTAACAACTGATAAAGCACCGTTTAGGTAATGGAATAAATATTTCGGAGAACACGTCGTCAGCAGTAGTGGAAAACTCTAATCATCAATTAAGAAACTAAATATGTCCTTGAGAAGCCAAAGATATATAAAGATTTCCTAGAACAGACAACATAACCACCAAAATAATAAAATAAAAACAGTTCATCTACAACTGGAAGCGCACTAACATCATAAATGCAAAAAATTTGAATTTCTGGCAGAATACCAACAGTAGCCCTCAATAAAGTAAGATGGTTCAGCCTAGTAGACGGCTTTTTCTCCTAAATAATGAACTATGCTGCTAAAAATTATCGATTTCAACGAAATTCCCTGTGATAGTCATCTAAAATTCAATATTTATCGCATAAAATACACCACTGGCATTCATATTCATTATAAAATATTTATTATATAAGTGCGTTTACCATTATAAACTATGTACATAATATTTAGGCCATTAAAAACTATTTATTGAATTTAAAAAAAAAATGATCGCACACCACGAGGCATAAATACTAATAATTGATATTCGTTTCTCTTTCAAATTGCTAATAAAACGCGAAGATCATTAAAATGTCAGGTGCTAGACATATATTGATCGAACACAAAATACACAAACTGCGATCTTCAACATAATTTTCATAATTAAATTTGCAATCGATCGTTGAATATTGTAGATCGATATTTTACCGTGTATAGATCAAAATGATTATTTTGTTTGTTTTTGGCCATATTTGTGAGTATATCGATATTGCTCGCGCACACTCACAAAACTTTCTTTCTATTATTTTTTTTTTTTTTTTGTTAAGTTTGTTAATTTTAATCATATATACACGTAAAACTTAACAAAATTGAGGCCAATGTCTTAATATAATGAATAAATTCACTTGTTTTGAATCAGCAAATTCTTTAACGTTGCGGGAAAAGTGTTTACCATGTAATACATAATATAATATAATTCCGTGGTTCACGACATTTTGATGATTGTACAGATTGTGGGAATATTTTAACGAACGAAAAATAATTTTGCTTATCTATGCCATATCGAAAAATGATAACAAATTTGTTTATATAAGTATGGTAAATCCTAACATTCCACACTTTCTTTACGAGTTTCAAGGTTGCCGTGATTTATTTCTTAATAACTACAAAAGTATATATTAGATGCAATTTTTAATTGTAAAATTAATTAAAGATTTGGTTTTGTTTGGTGATATGATGACAATGTAAATTGATTGAGATTTCACTTCCGCTCAGTATATAAAATGGCCGGATGTCCTTTAAATAACTTAATATTGAATTAGTAGACTAACGATAATTAGTTACTAAGTAGACTAAGTAGTTAAGTAACTTGAACAAATAATTATATTGCGGTGAAAACGATTTGATAAATAAAAGCGAAATAAATAAAAGTGAAAAACTTAATAGGCTTTGTTAATAGGCCAAAATGTAAATTAAATACTTTGAGAGGTGCACTGAGGGAAGAAAAAAACAAAGGTGTCCAACTCTTGCCAACAGAGAAAACAAATTATATACTCTTCGTAAAAAGCAATTAGACTTAAGAGGTCAGCAAACGTTTCCCCACTTTCAAGTAGAAATTGGGCGAGAAGAAATGAAGAACAAGCCAATGCTTATTTTAGTTTTAAGACTTTAAAATTTAAGTGGACTAAAAACACAATACATTCTTCAAAAATAGAAGATATCGTAAACCACAATGGAACATAAGCCTGGAAAAGATAAAATACGAATTTCGTCATATCGTCCAATAAGCATGCTCCCCACAATTTCAAAGCTTTTTGAAAAAAGTTGTTAAGATAAAACCAGTACTAGAAGAACGGCATAATTTACTAGATCATCAATTTGGATGCCAAATTCAGCATGATTTCGTTAAAAACCATTACAGAACTTAACCGAACCAATTCCATAAAGTTCCCTTAATGCTCGGTCAAACAAAATCAAGCAACCACTGGTTTAAATAATATTAAAGCTGGCGTTCTACAAGGAAGTGTCTTGGAACTTTTCTTATGCTTGTCGCCTAGTTCCAGTTGTGCAATATTATTAACGTTTGCTGATGATACAGCCATTTGGGTGTCTCACAAAAATCCCTAAACTGCTCTAAAATAAATGACAAATCATCTGAATAAATTTCAGGTTCAAACACCTGCAATAATGCAGGTGTACACTAAGCAATCCTGTGGTGCAAGTTTTCACTTCGATTTTATACCATCTAGCATAAAATTGTTGTGACTACAGCGGATGTATGTGTGGCTATTATTTTATTTCTGGTCACAAAAAAGAGAAAATGAAAAAAGGAGAAATAAGAAAAATATGGATGAAAGATTGGCTTAAAAACATGCTAGTATAACAAAGTTATACCATAGATTAAGATATAAAAAGATGATCCAATTAGAACAAAAAATAAAAGTAAGTGACGAGTACCTCTAATATGCTGACGAGTACCACTAGTTTGAATAAAATATTAAAAACATTTTTTGGCTTACTGTACAAAATATATAAATATATTTTTCAACTACAAAGAAAGATTTCATTGCATAAAAAGGCTACTTGGTTTTCTTTTGTATTCTTTCATTGTGGAATGCTTTTACAAACCATCATTAAGGCATTGCGACTTGCAAACTTGCACGACCGACAGAGCAAAACTACAAATTCAATTTCAGAGTAAATTATTCTATCTACATTATCAAAACTAACAAAAATTAGTTTGCATTTACAAAACCTGCTAAATTAATTAAAAATTTTATCAATATTATTATAATTTCATTCAAAATTATGCATTTTAATGTTTCGTCGGTCAAAAAAATTAAATTCGGTCGACAAAATCTAAAATGGTATAATTTTTGTCGTTTTACAAACTTATTTTTGTCGAAAAGTTTAAATGGTATAATTTTTTTTTGGTTTCCGAATGCATTAAAATGAAACGATTTTTTTTGTCGGGTATAACATAACCTCACTTCGAAGGTTTTTTAGCTTGGATTTTATTTTTTTCTGTGTATGTAAAGCTGATGTAAAATGTTTAAATAATAATATACATTAATTTAATTATATTTATATTTATTTACATAAAAATCTTGATATATATCTATATAAAATATATATTTGAGGAATTATTTGAGACCAAATTAATAATTTAGGTTGAAACGCAACTTTGGCTTATAATAATTCTTTTTCCAAGTTATATATCACTTTTTAGTATTTTTATTTTACTGCGACGTTTTTTGTCGACTGACATTTTCGGTTTACATGTGGTGCAAAAATCGACAGTCCGACCGAATTGTTAGGTTTTGTATCTTCATGTGGCAATGCCTTTATACAGTAACGAAGAAAATCGTTTGGTCTTTTTATTTTTACTTTATCTATTATTATTTCTCAATATAAATTTGTGTTGCTTGTGTATGGGCTATCTTTATTATATCTTAATCTATGGTTATATTTATTCACTTTACATTTTTGAGACAGAAAGACATTTTCTAAATTTTCAAAAATAGATCGGTCATAACATGGTCATAAAATCAAATATGACCTCCTATCAGAGGAAATGTTCTTTAAGCTAAACCCTTTCCACGCCAAAACACTAAAGTATGTTTGAAAACCCTCTAGGTAATAGCCAAAACTTATTTTGCCTGTTTCTTGGAGATATCAGACTACATAAAATAAGAATTAAAATAATAAATAATAATTTTCGAAGAAAGCACATTTGGATTGAGATGTTCAAAGATTTTGCCAAAATTCCAAAAAGGGTTATAGTTTTGAAAGATGAATTCATTCCATTGAATCCACAAAATATGTTAAAATTATGTTTAAGTTTTCGATAAAAATCAATATCTGCGATTAAGCGCTTTTGTCTGTACGGCATTATCAATGAGCAAAACGAACCTTACTGTGAGGAACTAGAAACCTTTGAATTATTGCTGGTGTGGAATTTGTTTGAGACGACCCTGATTCGTGCCATACTATACTTGTTTAAGGGAAACGAGTGTATAGGGGCTGTTACTCAAATGATAAATGCTATAGAAGTAAGCAGTTCATTTTTTAAGACTGAAAAGTGAATACTTTGGTGATGCAAAAATTTTGCCAATTTTGATCTTGAAAGAAAGGTGCCTGTAGTTATTTGCTTAAATGATAGTTTGTTAACACAAGATTTACTAAAATGGAAATTGAGAAGTTGTTTCATTTATTTAAGCCATGTGAATTTTATTACCTAAGGTATTTTATGTCCATTAATAATCAACCGCCAATCGAATTTAGTAATCTGATATGGTATTTAGCCGACGACTAGAATTAAAATTTCTCTTAAAAAGGACATTAGCCGATTAATTATAAATAATTAAGAAAAGAAGATTCTTGGCTCTAATGGAGATTGATTGCAAAAAAAATTTGGAGCAAAGATTAAAGGCCATCAACACTAGTAAATATACGGCAACGAGTTCTAAAATGCGGTAGGTGTTGGCCAACCATTCGAGAGAATAGCAATACATCAAGCAAGGCCATTTCCGAACACTGAAAGCAAAAATAAATTTGGCTAGTGGTCAAAAATATAACCAATACCAAGTCTAGAGACAACAATGAAACTGTTGCCATTGTCAATAAACCGAAATGTTCCGAAAGCTCAATGTATATAAAATAAAAATGATACTTTGGCGTCCACAGTCCCATGCTATGGTACAAAATTTCACCAGCTAAAATCATTTTTTTAAGATCCACAATTACCAAAATAATAATATAATAAGACGGGTTTTACAGGTCATTGTTGGCCCATACCGAATAAACAGTCTGGCAAATTAGGTTCGATCCCGAGCTTACTCTTTGTATTGCTCTAGACAACCTGAACAAGTCAAGTCGTTCTCTACCCCGAGAAGTCATGAAAGCTAACAGCGACATCTGCGCCTCCCAAATGACGGCTCTACTCCCAAAGATTGGGAGTATCATCTGTTTAGGAACCGCTCGCAAGAGCGTGACCCAGCCAGCGTACTAGGTGTCTTTTCATTTCAAGAATGAGATCAGGAATTTTTATTAAATTTCTGATCTCGTAAGGGCCGTCAACGTCGCATTTGGGTACAACTCTCACACCTATACATGGCAACGGGCTGATCGACACCTTGTACAACTTCAGCTTATCGGCTTTTGCAAGGTATTTTGACTTTAATACAATTTTTATGTATTTTTATGCTGAGCAAAGAAGAGCTATGCCTTAAACTCTTTTAAGGATAGGGCATAATCTGGCCACTTTCTACTTATCAGGCATAATTTCACTTTGCCATACTAATCGAATAAGGTTGAAAATATAGTTCCACAAAGTATCACTTCCGAATATCAACAGCTCGGAGCCAAGGCCATCAACTCCAGTAGAATGGTTTGTTTAAGTTTGTGAGGTGTAAATTCGACGAAGGATGAATTCTCTATGCACATTTTCGCAGTTTGCATTTGACATTAATCAAGTACAGCATTTGACACTTGTAATGCTCTTTTTCTAAGTGTCGAGTCGATGTTAACACAGAGGTTTGTATCTTTGTACCAAGTATCAAAAGAACTAGGTCTGAAAGTATGGTGCAGTCCGGTTCGGTGTCTATTTTAAAGAAGTTATGTTAACTGCGCTCAATGCTGAGTTATTAGTGTAGGCAGCATTACAAAGGCCGAAAAACAGAGAAACTAAGCGAAATGCTTGATGCATACGGTAGATAATAAGGGTATCAAGTAACCAGATTAAGACTCGATAAATAATATAACCGTTTGCAGTAATAATAGTTAGTAAGTCAGTAATAAATAATATTAAATGCATATTATACCAACATCAAAACAATTCCCTAAATAAACGATCTAAAATTTCGTCAGAAATCCTGCCATTGAACTTATTTATCACCGCAGACATAAATAACATTGTAATTTTCATAAACTCAAATGACAGCTGTAATCGAACTAAATTAATCGAATTACAAAACATTTACCAATATTCATATATTATGACGTATGAGGGTATACATTAGACTAAATCAACATCAAAACGTTATCTTATCCTCTCGTCGGTGGTATAAATATTTTTATGCTTCATATTTACATTACACACAATATATACATATATTGTAATCGTTATTGACACTAAATTGTTGTAATTACAAATTAAATAATAAATATACAGATTTTAATTCGCCAGAACCGATTTAGGCCACACAAATGCATGATCAAGGTAGAACGATCGATCGATTCGTCATATTATGTGACACCGCAACAAATTCTGTATATTAATCGAATAAATTAACACCCATGGAACAAGTTTTGACAATATAATATACTTAACATATAAGATCATCACAATTTACTCAAGATCTAGAGATCAATGTCTTATCCGCCATATTTTATTTGTCTTTAAATGGAACACAAACATTTTTATTTTCTATAATTTATTCATTCATTCAATTTTATGTTGTTGTTGTTGTCATAAATAAAATATATCTATGTACGCATACAACAAACGATCGAATCTAAGACGAGAATGTTTAATTGATCGTCACATGATCCCAATTTATTTACTTATAGCTTAAGAGTTTTGTGAAAATGAAACTAGCAAAAAAATTTTTTTTTTTAATATGAAATACGCAAAATTTTTAAGAATCACTATGAGTAAACAGTTAGTTTACACGTTTTGTCGTCATACAAATTTTGGGTACGTCGCGGTTCACAAACGTACTATGGCAAACGGATGTTATCGTCTGCGTTTGCACATATTGATGAAGTACGATCGCACATGATCACGATACATATGGGTCCATGACTCAAATGGCAATATAAAAATAATGCAGTTTTTTTTATAATTATCACAGTCGCCCGTTTCCGGCTACCAATCGCATTTAACTTACATTTAATGTAGTTTGAGATAAAATTTTGTATCCATAATTTTATCGTCTGCATATTTGCGTGGCTCCCATATTTGTAATCCTTATATTATGGCGCTGTCTGAATTCATACATGCAGAATTTTTGTTTTATTTAATTAATCCACTGACACCTCGATCGTATCGATACACTTTGGGATGACACAGTTAAATTTTTATATTATTACGTATTTTCACTGTAAATTGAATAAATTTGCACACACAACACACTGATGATCGACTAATCGATTAATCCACCTTCACCAATAATTTTTTAAGTTTTTAAAAATACGCAAAAAACATAAAAAAAACAAAAAACAAATAACAAATTCTCAAAATTTTAAAGAGCGTGAAGTACACTGCATATACACTCGCGATTCGATTGATACTGACCGAAAACAATTGTTTTCGTTGTTTTGTTGATGAAATGAAATGCGATCGGGGAGAAAAAACAAAAAAAAAATAGAAATATTAAACAAGTGTCGAGTCCATTAGATGAACGGTATACAGATATAAACCACAGTACATAGTGGTTTTTACAGCGTTCCGATATTGGACCCGTAATAATTGTAAATTACGATTTTATTGTAATCAGCATTTCCATTGTTCTAACTGCGGCCATGCACTCCAAGTAGAACGACTTTTTTGTGCGACTGTATAAGTTTAATTTTTTTTTACTTACAATTAAGGTAATCTGTATACGTGAGATTTGGTTCCATTGTTCTTACCGAATTTAATTTAGTTTTGATTTTAATGGATTAAGTTTAGTATGCAATTAGGAAATGCGGTAGAGGGAATATTATGGATAATTAATGCTTGATCATTCAGCAGAATCAGAAATTATAAGGGACTGAGTACTTAAGGAATGAATTTCGTTATAGAATTTTTTGTGATTGGGTGTAAAGATGAGCATTGACATGTGAGGTTTGGCATGTGCAGTCATAAATAAAACCATGCGCGATCGACTGTCTTATTTCAAGCGTGAAAGAGTATCGATTGAAACTCGTCTAATTAAGGTCAGAAGTGCAGTTAGATTTCCGTTCTCCCGTCACGGATTAGCAGCAGATAATGGTGAAAGGATGATTTACTTTGCGATCGCACATGATCTCATTGTGGCTAGCACATTATTACCTTATAAAAATATCCACTTGGATTGACACTTCCGCAAAAAACATCCAGACGTCAAACTGACCGCATGTGTAAATTTCTGAGTGGAAAGCTCAGGTCCAACAAGATGTGAGATCATATATCGTTCGGCTCCCAAATTCAAAGTCAGTGATTGATTGATTGGTCAATGCAAAGCTAAGATGGCATTTTTCGTACAAGTCAGGATCACAGCAAAACGAACCTTAAGAATGCAGGACAACCTTAAGAATATAGCCTATACAGAATCGCGAATATCGCTGATTTCTTCGGATATCGGTGATTCTCGGCCGTCTACTAGGGTTTTAATAAACTACATGCCTTTTACAGTACTTTTGGAAGATGGATGCCTCCGCACTTATTTCATAAAGTGTAAGGCGATTGTTTAATTCCCTTTACCGAAAGCTGCCAAACAAATTCAATGCTTTCTGTGGGTATTTTTGGATGGTATCGACGATTCATAAATAATATAGCGCATCAACCGCTACACTCATTGATATAACTAAAAAGATCGCAGCAGCTTAATGGAACCCTAAGGCAGAGAATGAATTTAATTTGCATAAAGTAGCGTTGTCTTCGGCACCATTATTCGATACCCTTCTATATACAGTGTGCCGTCAGTATTTGTCTGTAGCGTACTCTTTCAAACGGATCGGGAAGGTGGACAACATCTCATCGAATACATATCAAAAAACCACAATGCAGCTCAAAGAAATTATTCGGTGATGAAACACTAGCGATACACCGTAGTTCTGGAAGTTAAAAAGTTCCACCCTTACATAGAAGAGTACCCCTTTACGATAAACACGGATCTTGCTAGCTCAAAAGAAACTATCAGAGAGAATCGCACGGTGGATCTTAAAGTTCGGGATTACGATTTTTAGATAGGTCATAGAAAGTTATAGATTAACGTTATAAGAATTTGGCTTCCACGAGTGAGTTATCTAAAACAGTACGAATACATAAACGGTTCAATACTGCAAAAAATAAAATTGGATTATTGGGCCATCAATGACCTGTACAAATAACTGATAATTACTATTATTGAAATGTACAGTTACTTATTTTATTTTAATATTTTGGGTCTTTCGAACCTATCAGTTAGATTTTTTTGGAATTACGATGACGTATTTTGTCAGTTTAACAGTTATTTCATTTGGTTTTGGTGTTAAATGATTTCTTAAAGTAAATTTCGATGGTCATTGATACCTTCATACTCCACTTACATTTCAAATTTATTCCCCACTTTTCTTGATAGCTGATCGATGAGTACTGACACTGTGAACTCTATAATCCCTGTACTGATGTACTGAAAACCATACTGATCCTACACATCATTGCAACAATTATTAAAAACGATACAGGATATTACCTCAATGTACGTTCATTTCCTGTTGCAATAAAATGATCCAATACACTTACTTTTATAACAGAAAAGTATGTGCAGTATTGAAAACAAGTTTTCCAGTTTTGATTTCACTTTTCGCCAACCAAGATTTATAAAATTTTACAATGAAAAAAAAAATCGTCGATCATTCATGATCGCAACTCAATAGATCGCGAATGTGTAGTTATAGAGTTTCCGAATTTGTGATCGTGACCTTATTGCCTAAAAAAGTAAGAGCGTTATGTAACTCGATACTCAAAATAGTACGACGAGAGATCATTATGATTGATGATCATTTATTCATACAACTTGATCACATATAAGACGATCGAGATACATAAATATGTATTAACAGAATAAATGAGAAATTGAGGTTAAATATATAAATTTAACAACACAATCAATTGATTATGAATAAATTTTTTAAATGATCGACGATCGTTCGATGATCGACCGTATATTTTGTACTCGTATATAGATAAATCATTTCCGTTCAACTATATATAATATCTGACTCATGCCACTTTAGAGAATACTAAAAATAGTTCATGGGATTACACTATAGGATTGTGATAACAAAATATAGTTTGATGTCAAACCGCATAAACTATCCTCATGATAAATACGGTAGATCACATTCCACATCGAAATTCATAAGTAACCTGATACATATCACCCGTCATTTTATAACAAGAATTTTAACAGAGAAAGTGAGTCAAAACCATATGACGATGTTAGTTGGTTTGCAATTAACCGTACATAAAATATAAATTAAAACTTTCGGTTTTGTCGCACACTATAAACTATAAAAACTATAAAATTGTCGGTTGATTTATGAATTTTTTAAACATTTTTTTCACTGTGAACGGGCACAAAATTTGAATAACAATTAGAATGAAGTGACGAACGATTTTAATTAGAAATTATATTTCCCACCATATGCGCAGATGCTTACTGACGTATCCATGGCACCACTGACAACCTAACATTAGGTTCGTTGCAATCATGTCACTAAGGTAAGACGGTAAAATATAGTGTCTCTCAATTTTTTTTTTTATTTTTTGTATATATTTTAGCCAATCAAATAAATGGCTAGACGCCCAAACCGATGGAACAGCGGCCTTACAAACTCTACCGGCATGCCTGAGCTTGTGCGATTTAAAAAACGATAATTATTTTCGTTTGATTGCGGGCGAAATACCGATCGATTTTGTATCAAAACCAAAATTAAAAATTTACAAGGGAACAACATTGACGAGTGAACAAGGACTACCGGGTATACCGTCGGGAATCGAGTGCCTCTATATCGAAGACCAAGAACCGAAAATACCAGTGATTGCTGTATCGATAGGACCATCGGTACTTTTTTATCGCAATTTAAAACCGTATTACAAATATACACTACCCGGTTTAGAAATCGATCCGATTGAGTACGAAGTTTGGCGAAAACTTCCAATCGAACGCCCGGATAACGTACAATATCTAATCGACCAATTACGAACTGTCGAACTATCACAGTTATCGCATATATCACAAAAATTATTATTTATCGCGGACGATGAGCGACAAGAATATATAAAAGAAAATGCCGATGCAACATTACAACGCTTATCGACGGTGACCGCAATGGCAACGTTGCGAAAAACCGTTAACGATTTTAAATCTGTATCGTGCTTGGTAATTGCATCGGAATCCGGTGAAATCTATGTACTCGACTGTCAAACGGTACAAGTTTTGCATTCGGCTAAAGTGTGTAATTTTAAGTGTAACCCGTGCATGATATCGACCACCGGTCAATTCGATATCGATTTTCGTATTGTGGTACTAACCCGAGAAGGTTATATATGTATATTGCGTAAATCGTGGTTGGAAGGTAAACAAATTGTGCATCTGGATGAACCAGCAACAGGTATAGCACTACTTCCCATCGATCAAACGATCGTTGTCGTTTGTATGAACAATTCACTGGTTTGCTTCTCGAAAAAAGGTAAACGACTT
This sequence comes from Tipula confusa, assembly GCA_963556175.1. Taxonomy (NCBI): domain Eukaryota; kingdom Metazoa; phylum Arthropoda; class Insecta; order Diptera; family Tipulidae; genus Tipula; species Tipula confusa. The sequence continues at coordinate 12,145,048 of OY744477.1, read as the reverse complement.
TGGACGTCTACCTTGTCGCAATGTGCAATGTGTATGGTACCTATATCACTACCACATTTAGGCGTTACACTAGTTTGTGTTGCCCTTAAAGGTGGACTAATACAACTTTACTCGCAAAAAACGTTAGTCGATCAATTTACAACACCAGAAACTGTATCCTCTATGGTTTTCGGACGACTCGGCCAAGAAGATCATGTTCTTGTGCTGGTCACAATCGATGGTACACTTATCATTAAAATACTTAAACGTACGGCTGAATTCTCTATATCGTCATCAAATTTGAATGGATCCGAAATGGAGTTACGCGACGGTGTGGCCGAATCGAGTGGTAATTTACAAATACCAAAGAAAACAAAAGTGTTTGTCGAACAAACGATACGCGAACGAGAAAACTGTCAAGGCATACATCATACATTTCAAACAGAGCTATGGCGTTTACGATTAACAGCGGCGCGAGCCACAGTTGACGTTATAAATTCGGCCGAAAGTACAATATCGGGTGATATTGGTTATGCACCGGTAAAATTGGCAGCCGAAGTACTCGGCCTTGGTCCAATGTTCCGCCTCGTGCTCACAATCGAAAATATGGCAACACGTAAAGAAGCGGCCGGCTTAAGTGTTATATTGCACGGTGATAATCGTCATTATATATTCGAACGGCCATATACAAAACTACCATCTCTCGTACCTGGGGCACCGATTAAATTAGATTTTAAAATAACCGTGGTTATGGATCCAAATGATAATATGCCGCCATCTGATTTGACTCTGGAAAATGCTATAATTCGAGTTATGATCGTGAAACGTAGCCAAGTAAGTTTGGTCATATTTTTTTTCGATCCTAAATGTTGGCCGTACGTCGGTAATGTAGATAATAATAATTATATGTTTTTTTTGTATTCATTCAGGCGAAACCAATAATTGCAGCGACAGTAGCGATGCCAACACCCGAACCGCTTTTAGGAGAGACATACTAAAATTTGTATTCAATTTGATGTTTCTACTGCCTCTAGATAAGTTAGGCTAAATATCAACTTCAATTTCTTCAATTCGATAGTGATCTCAATTGAGTTTGAAAGGTTGGTAGGATAGAAAACACGGCATTAACGTCTTGATGTTTTCTTAATAATTTAATCGTTCTGTAACTAATCTTAACCAAAACAGTAAATGATATTCAATATCAACTATAAAGTTATACAAATAAGGCGATTTATTTTAATCGATCGGTGCCTCATCATTGAATAACCAATACAAGCGCAGATCCAGTCGCCAGATTTATTTATTATGAATTACACATGGCATACATCATCGCATATTTATTTCAAAATCAACACGCTGGTCGCACGTGTTTGCTTCAATTGATTCCATTCAGTGAGTTTTCGCTCGTTTTAGTTCTATTTTTGGTTTTCATATCTATGTTAATCTTTCGTAAACATAAAACATGTTGGTCACCAAAGTGATTGAAATTTATGCAAATTTATTTCATCACATTAGATGAGGTTGCGATTAGTGACGGGAATGCGTGAATTAATCCGGGGCTAATGAATTAAACATAAGGTTTTTTTATGTTATTTATCTTGATTGTGTTGGTTTTGGTTGTAAAACGTGTAGCTAAGAATAAGAAATACACGTAATATGAAATCAAATTCGGTTATACGTTAAATGCGAAATAATTGTAGTGTGTTAGTTTTAGTGGGTGAACTCACTTATTTATAAACGTAATTGAATTTAATTTGATCGATGAATGAATGAATCATTCCTATTTGTAGTACTACTTATAGTACGTGTAATAAATTGCAATCGAAAATTAAATGGATGTGTATTTTTATGTGATTTGCATATTGTAGATTCGCACCCATTGTATTGATTAAAATTATAACGAAACTGTTAGATGTGTAAGTCGAGGTCGAATTAAAATCATCTTAATTTGATTTATATTATCGTTTATAATTTATATAGTCTGAAGTCTAAAGTACAACTTGTATAAGTTTATTTTTATATATAATTTACTCATTTTTTTTTTCAATATGTGGCTTAAGTTATATTGACGCGTTTTATTTATAGATCTTCTAGAACATCTTACTTAAATTAATTTTATAATGTTTCTTAAATTATTTACGTAATTATTACTATTTATTTAAATTTACACTAAAACTTAACTTATATAAACTAAAACTATTATAACCAATATAAACTAAAACTATTATTGTTAATTTGTGTGTTTTTTGAAATTTTTTATTCTGGTACGATTTCGATTCAGAGGCTTAAAATTTCATATTCAGCTCAAACCACGTATTACTTAATGCTGAACTGGCGTTTGTTATTTATATAGCTAAACCTAGACTTAAGTAAGTTTTTATTAATATTGGTATAAGTGGCTTAATTCTTAATGAAACTCGTTATGAGCACTTATAAAGTTATGAGCACTTAGTCCTGATAAGGACTAAAAAAATTCGACTAAAAAGTTCAAATAAGATTTTTTGGGAAAGCAAAATGGAAAAACCGTCTGAAAAATTAGAAAATTCGAGAAAAACTGACAGTGCTTTTTCTATGAGATTTAGCTAATATACTTGCGCAAATGTAACTGATTGTCAATTGTGAATCATGTCAATATGAACCAACAGGACATTGAAGTTTATAATCGATAGATTATTCCGTATTCGGAATTACTTTTAAAGACATCGACGCATTGTTAATGGCAAATTGTGTGATAAGTCAAATGCTCATCAAATACTACCACTGTTTTCGATAATTACTTCAAAATGTCATTACTATATATACCATTCATATACACCACTATATACCATTCATTTTTTTCTACCACGGAAAAAACTAATGATCGATCGCTTAGGTGTCAGTCACGGGATCGAGACTGTCATAATTAACATCCCTATCCAATCGTTCAGTTTTGTTATATGTAACACGCATGTCCGGTGGTGCCCGGCATTCGAGATAACGACAATGTTTACCAGCACATCCTGGTTCATAACGCTAAATCAAATTATAGCGTTAGAAGTTAGTATTTATTAGTTAAGTTAATTAAAATAGATTATTTATTGTATTATCATAATAAACTAATCTGGTTGTCACCTAGATTATTGTGACGGTGTGACGTTCATTTCGTTCAATACTAGTATAGGTAAAGAATGTTAGATGGCGCGCAAAACTTTATTTAACGAAAAACCGAAACAAAAAAGATGGCACCGTCAATTTTTATTTTATACTACTTATGATAGGGCTAACTTATACTTGGAATAAAAAAATTAACAAATTAAACGAAATCTAATCAAATTTAACGAAACTTAATGAAAAGTTATATATATATATATATATATATATATATATATATATATATATATATATATATATATATAAAATAAATATTATATTTCTACCATTAAACATTTATTTTTGTTTCGTTCAATAAAATAAAAATTCGTTTAAATTTCGTTAAAAAACTAAAAAATTGCTTCAATTTGTTAGTAGTTCCATCTATCTTTCTTTACGATATTGTACCGATTAACAACGCTTTTTAAGCTTTTGTTTGTGCCAAAATTACTAGAAATAACATTAAACTAGTTTACTGATGACATTACTATATGAAAAGGGTTCATCGAAACTTTTAATAATCATGTGCTTAGATTTCAATATTTTAAAAAATCAGTTAAAGGCTGCAGCCAAATGTTTTGAAAATTTGAGTTTGACTGAGCGTTTTGATAACCCAAATCTAATAGCAGAATATCATATCAGTATTTTCTACTAAGCCTATATAGATAAGCCACAGATACGCCCTTATAGATAAAACAATTTACTTATCTATCTTATACTTCTAAATTTGTAGTCTATGACTTAGTCCAAGATTTTATAGGATATTCAGCTGCGTTCTTACTTTTTTGTAATAAAGCTGATCATTCTATTAACAAATGTCATCAATTTAGTGCACTGTCAGTTGAGAAACAAATCAGTTACCGAGTTGAAATTGTTTACAAATTGTTTAAGAGCATTGCACCAAATCGATCAATACAACATTACTGATGTATGTCGGATTTATAAACTCAAGCATCATACAGTGCTGCATTCAAATGTTAATATTCCTGCAAGCATTGAATATTGCGACTGTAACTATATATTGCGATTCAAGCTAGCATACAAACATTTCAAGTATTTCGTGGAAGGTAGACAATTTACTGTCAACAAAACATTTACAAGAGCAATAGTCTCCCTGAGCTATGCGTGAGGACCTATTCTATGAGTAATTGCGGAATAGCTCTTCCTTGCATAGCACACAAATTGTAGTCTTTCAAAATATTATAGCCTCGTTTAAGATCGGCTCGCAGAACGTGACTGAGCCAACGTACTTTGTGTGTACTCTTCTGGCGCATATACTCTTCTGGCGCATATCTATCAGGGTCCAACTCTTTTACTCATAAATGACAACGAATCTGATAAGCACCTTGGACAACTTCGTAGCTTGTCAACATTTGCAAGTTATTTAGGCTTTAGCAGTACATTAAGGGTAATATTTTCAGGTATGATACTCTTTTTCTCATCTCCTTGAGCTCTTGGAATGTGTTTTGCCAAACATTCTATAAACCGCAGAATATGTACAGTAGTCGGAGCAAAAATAGTGAGATTAATCTAAAAAGTTTACTGAGGGAGCCATTTTTGCAATTATTCGTTCTCTTCAAAGTTGTTATCATCCTTCTCGGAAAGAACGTTAAAACAGTTTGAAGCTATTATTCCTGTTCAGCTTGTTTCATTCTTTTTGGAAAATCCATAATGGCAACAAACTAAAAGGGCACCATCTATAGTTTGTGACAACCCTATAGGGAAGTAATCTCTGGAGAGGAGCCCATATTTGGTAGAAATTTATTATATTAGAGCAATATGAAGAGCAAGCTCTTGAATCTGATGGAGCCAGAAACTTTGTGTCATACAACTCACGTTACCAGACACGCGGTTAAGGATTGGCAGGTGGGACGTGCAATTGCTAAGGAAACCATGCGCGTTTGATGGTACTTTAACAGCAATGAAGAAGTATCGTTTTGAACTAGTTCCTCCCCAAAAACCTCGATGCTCAAAATGTAGAGACCATATGTGTCCCATGCCTATACGTTGCTTAATTAGCAAGGGGCTTATAATATTTAAATGGATTTCTTCAAACCTGCGTGCTGTGGCATTGCACTTTTTCCAAGCAGTGTTCCAATGTCTTGACACTTTTAACCATTGGCATTCGAAGCAATTACGTGCCATGATACTGGAATCCTTTTTCATATTCGGCCACCAGACTTCGTTCCTATAGTCAATTTAACTGAACTGCATATACCAGCGTGAGTTAATCAATGAAAATGGATCATCGTTTTTTACCCTTGTTAATTTCGCAGTAAATCTGTATATTCGAATCGGATGTTAATTGGTGCTCTTCTATCTTCGAAGACTGACTATACTATCATTACTGCCACTATATTTGCATCTCTGCATTGTGCCTTGGCGATAAGATAAGATATCACGCGATAAGGAGTCGAGTACTACATTATCCATCGCTGAAATACGAGTTGTGAACTGTAAAATTAGGTCCAGTTGTCGGAATTATTGAGCACTTGCTTTTTCTGGGTTTTGTTTGAAGGCATAAATCAATGGCTTGTTGTCAGTAAACTTCGTTCTTCCAGTAGATGGCAGAAATGCTTAACTGCTAAGTACGCTGCCAATAGCTCGTACACTATTATAAGGGGATTTGAAATAAAAACTCAATGATTGCCACGTATCGTTTACTCTTTGTTGTATAACTGCTCCCAACGCGTTGTCTGATGCATCGACTATAACTGCAATTCCAGTTCCATCATGAATTCGAATTCCTCCTTCGCAATTTTTAGTTTGCCAGGTGCTAGTTGCCATACTTTGCTTGCAACCGATGGTCTACGAGTTACTGTATAATTCATTCGTAACCATTTGGAAACGGTTATAACAATTTCTTTGCTTCCTGTGAATGTGTAAGTAAATGGGTCGATTAATCGCTGATTACGTAAATTTACGATCTATCCTGTACTGCTGAAAAATTCTGCACTAGTGATGGGCAAAGACACATCCGCAAGAATAAATGACCATCAAAACACAAGACGTAATCTCAAATTCATTTCCAGTACCCTGCCTGATACCGTAAACCTTGACTGGCGTACTATTAGCAGCAAATAAATTGAGCTATGAGTTAATATTACGATTGTTTTTAACGTCGGGTGGCATGACAGATACGGCGTTCGCCATCTTATAATGTCCGTGTTTAATACTCAAGGCCGTGTAATGTTAACATGCTGGCATGCATCAGAGTGCTTTATCCCCATATCGTTCGTGGTAAAAGCCTGGTAACCGTAGTTTGTATACCATACGTCTATTGCTAAAGTTTAAATAACTTGCAAATAAGCTTCGAAGTTGTTATGTATCAGTTATTATGTATGGGAGACAGAGTTGGGTCCTGACAAATGAGTATTTGAGAGATGGTTGATGACATTCGAAAGAATCATGCGCTTTAGCCTCAGACAACAATCGATTGATTTAATTCCTGATATCGTTCATAAAAGAAAAAACAGAGTACGCTGGCCCGGTCTCCATCGGCAAGCCGATCCTAACCTAATTGTGCAAAGATTCTTTGTCGGATAGAATATAGGGTCTTGAATTAACCCCGAAAGCATAGTGACTCACTTGAATCAAAAATATTTTAAAATAATTCCGATTTAGTTCAAAAAAAGGTAACTATACGTGTCTAAAATTATACATGTTACTTATATACTTTAATTTATGACTGATAACACAAATTCAAAATCTTGTACTTAATAATAAAATTAATATCCATCATAATTAATCATCGTGCTTTGCTGTACAAAATCCAGCTTATGACATCAACTAATTACACACTTTCAGTTCACAAATATATTGCAAAAATGTCAGTACGTGACGTAAACTAACGATCAAATGTACTAAAATACTTATATGACTTGTTGCATACGAGTACAAACGTCGGTCTTGGCTTTATTTTTTTTTTACAGTCAACGGCGCGATTAAAATCATAAATTGTATATGTATATGTGTATATATATCCGAATATGTTGTACCCTATACAATTCTCTTCCACTCCCCGCATTAACAATAAAACAACAAAAAAAATTATTTTTAATTAAAACTTTAAACATTGAGTTTCAGTCTTAATTTAACAGTCACACAATACAGTTCGTGTTGATCAGTTTGTTTAGTTATCAAGTCATCGCCGTATTTAAAAAAAAAAATAATCTACTACTTAAAGTTAGTAGCACAAAGGGTGAGCAAAATTTTAATTACCTTATTATAATTTCAAAATATTTAGTCTCATTTTAATTAAAAATAACAAAATCAAAATTTCATAAGGATGGCACTTTGACCGTGCCGTCATAAATTATTTATCGAGTCTTAAGTGCAAAACGTTAAGTGATCCACAAAACTTTACAACGTACGTTAATCGTGTGTAGAAAATCAAAACATCTGTACTTAATAAAAGTTATACTGATGAGTTAAGAAAAGTCTAAATTTCCATTATGTTCGATCGCGGATGATGATCTTAAAATAAAAAAATAAAATCTTATGGCTTACAGTGGACTAGTTAAAAGTACTTAGAAAATCTTTAATTTGTTAAATGCAAATTTATAGGGATACGCTGTCACTTTGAGCAACGTGGAGGTCACTATAAGTACGAACGAAGTTAACAAAAGTCATTTATCTGATCGACTGTATACGATGTATCATCATAACATAAATATTAAAGTGTACGAATGAACTGATACGAACTCATTTAAAGTACAGACCAGAATTTTCTTTCTTTTAAATATATTGGAAGAGAAACGATAAAAAACCGGCCTAAAACAGTTAAAGCCGGTCACCCAATTAAATAAATATTTACCATGTTGTTGTCGTCATCGTTGCTAGTATACTGTTTTTTTTTTAAACTGTCAATTACAAAAAAATATATATACAGTTGCATAATTAAGTGATTTGGTTCAACGATTTTTAATTTTTTTTCTTTTTTTTTGTAATTACAGGTATCGAGAAACGTATAAGTAAGCCGTAATTATCATACATAATGTCTTTAGATGAGGTAAGAACTTAAATTTCTATATAAATATTGTAAGTCTACTAAATAAATATGATCGATAAGGAATTGATAAGAATATTTCCTTATCAACTAATTATTGAAAGTGCTTAACCTATGGTTAATATGTTTTAACCCTTTCGGTCCGGTCTGATACAATTTTTTATTAATTTACAACTTACACTTGTGTATGAAAATGCATGAGTTGGTGACAAAATGCTACAATTAATTGTAACAAAATTTCAAGTGTCCCTCTGGTTCCAAACAAGTTTAGATTTAAAATCAGGTTGGTTGTTAATTTGTGCATTGTGGCTACCACACAATTGTGTGGATTGGATTCATAATTATAATAAATGGTTTTTACATTTGGTTTTGTTCATTTTTAACATTTATTGTATCCAGAAACTTGCACTATCTACTTCTTAGTACAGCATCACAGGAACTTTTCAAAACCATGGTGTTTCTGGGTATTTAAAACTAGGGCCATTAACACTAGTTTACTGGGTGGTCACTCTGCGCTTAGCTCCATTATTAATAGTGGTCTCTCATCTTCGACAAGATTTCAGCTGTGATGCACTTGGTCTATGGATTGATTACTTTGAACATCTTCACATGTCAGGTATATGATGCTATTGTGCCATGCCCCATTTACATTTGAATAAACATTGCACAGCTGAGCCCAATCTTATTCTTAGTCTTCCTGCGATGTTTGGAAAAAAACTGGAAGAAATTGACTCACAAATTGAGGTATGGGAAACCCGTCACTTCCTCAAATGTGTGATTCCCACTGCTAAAATCCATTGCGTCTTGGTCTCTAAAACCTATGATCATATTTTTGCTTGCAGTAGTTCCTTTTTACCTTTACAATTTAGTTTAAGTCTTGAAAAATAAATTAAAGTTACGATAAAATAAAACTATACAAATCAAATAGTAATTGGTTACACAATTGTGTAAATAATTTTTTATGACATCACCATTAAGAAATAAGCGGCATTTCCAAATTTCACGTTGCGTGTGGTCAGAATTTCACTTACACAATTGTGACACACAATTGTGTGAATTGTTTCTTACTAAACACAATAAATTTAGTGTTTGAGAAATGTATCAAAAAAGTTATTTTTATTCGAAAATGGACCAGTAAAAGTACTATATACAAGCAAATATCCGTTCTTCGTCATGGTTTTACCAAATCAACGATCTTATGTTAAATATTGACTTAATATCTAATTACACAGTGCAATTACAAAGTCGTGAAACTTTTTAAGAAAACCAATATTTAGTTAAAAATTGTGTTTAAAATTTAAATACGATAGTTATAGCACCTAACGTTATATAATTTTTAATTAACTTTTTCTTAAAATTTTTTGCTTTTAGAGATTCAACGCAGCTGCCGATAAAGTAAAAACGTATACGAAACGGCCAACCGATGGTGAACTACTCGAATTATACGCCTTGTTTAAACAGGCATCGGTAGGCGATAATGAAACATCGAAACCCGGCATATTAGATTTAAAGGGAAAAGCGAAATGGAATGCATGGAATGATAAAAAAGGATTAGCACAGGATGCGGCCAAAGAACAATATATCGAATTGGTGTCAAAATTAACGGAAAATTATGCCTAATTTAATTTAAATATTTTAAAGTTTTAATTTTAAATAATTAAGGTTTTTGGTTGTTGTAAGTCAGTTTACTTTAGATAAAAGTAAATATTTAGTTTAAGTTAATAAATTTTAAAAAAATTTAACAAGCACAAAAAATTTGTTCAACATTTAAATAAAACAAAAAACGCACAAATGTGATGAGTAAAAATGATATTTGTTTTATAATAGAGGAAACGACTTGCTTCCAAATACCTTGTGATTGTACGGTGCACGTGAACACAATACTAGATTACCCTACAAAATTACTTTATTTTTTACTTCCAGACGTTTATGATTTTCGTTGCTGCAATCTTAAATGACTCGAAAAGGTATCTGTCGCGTTGTGAGCCTTGTTGGAAGTTATTTAACTATTTTGGTAAAGTACACTAGCCTCGAACCCTTTTGGCTATTGCGAACTACTTTTGCAAAACTTGTTTTGTGCAATGTGCTGGTAGCAAAACTTATTGCTTGAGATTTTCCTCATTGGCCATTTCCCAAAGTCGTATGGGCAGTTCTCCCTGACAACCTATCAATAGTATTGTGTAATAAATATCCTTTATGCTCGTTTTTCTTTGGGTCCTTAGTCTCATAACCAAAAGCTCCATTGTCTCTCTGATACATCAGTCTGATGCTATATCTCTGTTGGTCTCAATATTATGAGCTCTCTTCATATATTGAAACATGGCTGTTAGATACTGACATTGTTAATTTTCAATTTAATTGAATCGCAGTGACTCATGGTTCTTCCATGATTCCCTAATGGTTCTTCTTAGATGGTGTATGCTTTTACGATGCTGTATAGCTACCCATTTTGCTATACTGCGACTTGGAACTGCACTTTAAAGTTCTTTAGTAGTTTTAGGGTTCATCTCCAGCCACTGTTTGGTGGTTCTCCTTAAACGAGGTGTTGCGTTGTGAAACACTGTTTAATTTTGCTTTCCAATTCTTCCACTTTGGATTCGTACTGTAATAGCAACCTCAGTTAAATTCAGTTTTTCATTTTGCTGCTCCAGTTACTAATTTCTAACTTTTTAAGATTCAGTTTCTGATTAACTTCATTTGCCTGCTGATCAATTTTTTAGCTTTGTTGGTCTATTTTCAAGCTTTATTGATTCATTTGACATGTTCATGTTTTAAAACATGTTTCAGCATGACCTGCACAGCTAAACCAATCTTCTGTTTTGTACTTTGTCAGTCCTTGCTTTTTGCGAAGCTAAAAGTAATTTGTGTTCCCTGGTTTCTCTAAGAACTTTTGATTTTACACCCTGTATCACTCGTTGTATTACACTGTCTTGATACTTGACCGCAAAATAGTAGGGCGCTATTCTTTTAAAACACTTCACATAGTTAACACATTTTAAACTTTTAATGAAATTTCGTCTGCAATCAACATCGAGTTATTTGGGACGTACTGGAACCAAGGGTAACGAAGCTCTCTCTTCAACAAAACTAGGCATTGGCACATTTATTATAAAACTTTATCGCCGCATCTGCTAAGAGTTGTTTTCCGTTTTTGGAGCAAGGCCAAATCTTAACCCAATGGATTTCTTGGTATAGTCAAATATGAAGGAAAGTGGTTAGATTCAGTAAATCCAATCCTGTCCATTAAAGCACTGCATTTTTTAACCAGTGAGCTAATTTACAATTTCTTTAGCTTTTCTACGACACTTTAAAAATGACAGATTTAAATTTAATATGGCAGATTTAATACATAATTAGTAGGGTTGCCAACTCTTCGATAAACTTCGCCCGGAGCATTGATAGTATAATATATAATATATATCACTTTTTAAAATTATATTTAGTTTGAGTTTGAGCAAGTTGAACAAGCAGTTTGAACAAGTTATAGAAACAATTGCTTCTATATCTACTAAATTATTCAGTTTTTGGACTTGTAAAACCCATAATGCTTCAGTACAAATAGTTTTGTAATTTTTCAAATGTTCTAGAAGTTTATTGATATACAATAAGATTGGTATACTTAATATATTACCAACTTCACAGGTATCAGCACGTTATTAAGCAGCACGTTCATATTATGCATTTTTATACATATTTTGTAAAATATTTTAATTTTTATTTTTACCCGCAGTTTTATGAACTTGGCCCGGAGGCCGAAGATTCATATCAGGCCCGGAGTCTTCGAGTGAAAATTCCCCAGTTGGCAACCGAAATAATTAGTGTGCAAAAATGATGAAAAAAATATCGTAATTTTGCAGAGCTGATATATTTAGATCTAACCCAAATTGTCTAACAATCATTTTCTTAAAAAATTATCAAATTTATTTCACCTCAACGGTTTTCGTTCTATACACATAAACCAATTTATTCACCATAAAAACAGCAAAACAAATACTCGAATAAAAATTTCACACCACAAGAACACACCTGTTGAATTTGTTCATCTCTTTTTCTTTAAACAAAACAGCGACAACAATACACACGTTAAACGATTATGTCTACACAATACCACGCGTTAGTAGAGTACTCAAGAAAACAAAATAACTTCAAATATTCTTCTCGTTCTTTGTTGGATAAAAAAAATCAGCTGCGTTGCATTTTTGTTTTATGTGGCAGTATTATACCGTTCGTGATAGAGGGTTGTTGTATCGCGTGGTATTAATTTGTTTTTTTTTTAATAAAAATTTTTTGTGTATAATAATCATGTTTGTGATAAGAAAAGTGAAACCCTGTAATTTACGTTATATCTAATTGTGTTTTCATTATGTGTCTCATTAATTTTATATCAATCTAATTGTTGTGATTTAACTGAGTGTATAAATTAATTTAAAATAAAAAAAAATTAGTTAACCTGGTGAAAAATTATTGTTAAAACCCACCTGTCAACTTTCTACCTTATATTTGTAGAATGAAACGAATATAATAAGAAATATATATACATCTACACAGTTTTTCTAAATCGTAATTTGTTTTCTCGCTCTATTAACTAAGAAATAATTATGTTATCTTTTTCGTTAGCCGATTAGATAATTTATGATTTTATATAGCTATCTCCTTTTATTATATTTATAATAAATTGGAGGTCAGTACACTTTTCGGACTGTTATTTTTGTGTATTTTGTTTTATTGTAAATTTTCCAGAAAAGTTTTCTTTTTTCTTTTATTTTAAAAAATATCTCTGTATGTTTTATAGTGAGCAAGATAGTCGTAACCTACATTACTGTGTAATGTATATACGCAAAATCTGGGTTTTCATTCTTATATCGTGTCCGTGTGTATGTGTGTTGTTTACGTTTTATGATAAAGTTTATCGTAAATTTATAGGTTAAGTCGTCATTTAGCGTTTAAGATATTGCATTTGATGTTTATCAACATATTTTCTAATTTCTTATGTAAAATAGAAGTTTTAAATTAGTATCTACATCTTTCGCGCCTGTGAAATTTTCCTTCCATCTTCATTACACTACTTTACCACGAAAATTTTAAGTGATCGATTATGTCATAAACAAATTCAATGATCGAAACCATAATATAATAAAATAAACGCATATATCACGATATAAACGTGTAAGTTCGTCGATTGAACGACGACACACCTTTTATGAATACATTAAGAATTTCTTCAAGACAATATAATATATTACAAAAAATTGATGTTACCTTAAAGTTGAATTGGAATTCGAATATTTAATGCGCTGATTTGCTTATATTTAGTTAATTTGTGTTTTTATATTACTGTATGCTCGATCAACCTACGCACGTCTGATAAAAAATTCGTTAATTTATTCTTAAAACAACTAATACACATTACACATTAGCTAATTTTCTTTTGAGATTTTGTTTTTATTTGATACGTCATGTCATGTAGGTTACAGTTACGTCTTATTGAAATGTATGGTAAACAAGTTGGGCGAACTTGTTTTGACTTAAGATCTGCCAATGATAGAACATGTTTGTAGCACACATTTAAGTCAATATGATCAATTGATATTGATCGTTTTAATAAGCCACTTTACAATGCTTGGCAGTGGTTCGATGAATTCGAATCGTTTCGTTAATACCAGAAAAATGAAAAGTAGGCTTGACAATTACGATCCTTCAAAAATGTGACCTAAGAGAATGAAAAAACTAGCCAAGTGGCTCTCTCCTCATACAAGAAATGTACCAAGATACTCGAACCCGAGATAAATATAAAGGCAAAGAAAGTGAATAATACTATTTACATTCGAAGAGTAGGGCAAATAGGCGTAATCTCGCCAATCCTGTTCATGATCGTATTGGATATAGTCGTGCAAAGGCTAGCTAGCATCTCCCAACGGCATTAAAAAATTAAAGAAAGCAACTGTGAAGCATTATCAACAGGTATACTGGCCAACATTTGGACCTAACCAAAATTTCATATTTAATTGATTTTTTGGTAACAAGAATATCACAAAATGAACTCAGATCACTCACCTATCACTTTGATCAATAAAAACATCTAACAAAAAGAAAAAACAGCTAATCTTTGTAAGAAGAACACAGATTGGCAGTATTTTAGGATTAGTTTAGATAAGAAAATACAACTTATGACTCCAACAGAAAATATGATGAATATACTCTATAAATGGTATCAAACCAGAGCTCTCCAGGACAAAATTCTTGTAAACATTTTGACAAAAAGATTATCAACTACCCACTTATCCAAATATTCGTTATGGAAGGCAACCAAAAGTTTAAAAAGACCTATAACCCAACAGCAACCAATTAATCCTATTAGTGCACGATTTTCTCAGCAAAGGGCTATTGGTAACATTCGCCGTTCTGCAGTTCCAGCTGAGAATTTGGCATGTAAGGCTTGAATGACACATATTTGCTTTTGAATAGATAGTCCTTTCCAACAAAACAGATAATGTTTTTTCCAAAAACCGAAGACCAAATACAAAAAAAGTACCTTAAAAGTTCATTTTTGACATATTGAATTTTATGCTTTATGCTTTTTAAGTTAAATTTAATATTTAGTCGAATCTGGCAATACTACATTTCCTGAGAAGTATATGACGCTTCCAATATGTTCCATTTCCATTGAGCTACTTTTTGTTTAGAAGATTCAAAAGATTTATTATTCAATTCTAACCTAAGTTAGACTACAAATTTTGAGCTACTAAGAGAAAATTAGATGGAAAGACCAAGCAATGGTATAGAAAGAGGAACACCCTATGATTATTAATTATGAATCAATTTTGTGTATAAGAAATATTCTTCAAACTTGACCAGCAAAGATTCATATATAAAGTTAGATGGAAATTAGGCAAAAAAAGATAAAGATAAATCCAATAGGTTTGCCGAACATCCAAAAAGCATATTTAAACCACTGAGCAGTCAACGAAGAGAAACAGTTTAATTAAAAAATCTGACAACATCAAAGTGCATCGTGTTCTGAAATTATAGATATAATAAATAAAAAAATGAAAAACTCTCAAAAAACGCAATTATTAAGCTCATACAATTAATAAATGCAGCATTTAAACTTAAATATGTACCCAAATAACGGAAGGTGGCTAAAGTCATCATGAATATCAAACCTGGAATCACCACTGGAAACAACATCGTTTAGACCAATACCACTATTACCAGTAATTTCTAAAGTATTTGAAAGGTTACTTTTGACTTCCGCCAATAGTTGAAAATAATGAGTGTGTTCTGAAAACTCCATAAAATGAATTGGCTAACAAGCAGACACTCCCAAATGTCTACTAGTAAAAATATATGTTGCTTTATAAGCAAATTTGAAAACCCGTATGGAACTACGGAATTCAGCTCTAGGGCTGCTCCTAACATAGCTACATCGATACAATGCAAAGGTTTGTTATACTATGTATTGCTAATATTGTAATATTTTTTCTATAATACAAATAAAAAAATCGCTATGTTACATAAAATCTGGACTACCCCAGCCAAGTCACGCAAGACAAATATACGAATGTTCAACTTGTGTGTAAAATCGGTACACACAAGTTGAACATTCGTATATTTCGGTAGAAAAACGAAGCAGTCAAACATTCAAAACTGAAAGGATAAGTCCCCGAACTTCTTTAAATCCGCTGATATTTTGTTTGTTTTGCTGGATGAAAATTTTACGTGAAAGGTTGTGATGCCATTTTTTGTGAATTGAGAATCATCGATCGGGTCCATAGAACTAACTTTACAAAATTAACATTAGCAAAGTTGCTAACCATTAACAAATTACAAAACTCCAATCATTTGTCAGTGCCGTATAGATGACTCTATATAGGTATGGCAAAAATTAAACCGAAAAATAATGGGTTTGATAAGGAGTGCCGTCTTGCTGTCCAGAAACAGAATATAGTCGAGAACTAGAGAAGCGCGAAACTGTTTTACAATCGCATGGGACAGCAAAGCTTTCCTTGCTAGGAGAACTGCCTAGGGTTTTTGTAAATGGAAAAAGTGCGACTGGTGGAAGGCTGAATTATTAAGAGGACAGCAACTTAGCTATATGTGCAATTGTTTTCAAATAAGCTCTAATGTACGGTAAGGAGATGCTCTGTCCCCGATACTCTCACGTTAGGGTTTACCTTTAATAAAAGTGAAACTCCTCACCATTGTTTACTACAAAACACTTTAATACACAGTAAATTTCTACAAGCTGAAGTTTTAAAGGTGTTGATCAGACCAGTTGTCATGTTAGAGTTCGAAAGAGTCATGCGAATGATAAACGCAACGATGACGACACTTACCGTGTTCGCTTCACCTTCGTGATCTTGAATTTAAGCAGAAAATGCTTATATACTTCATTCACTGTATACAATAGAATTTTTCAATTTTATTTTTGAACCAAAACTAAAATAAACTCAAATATTAAAAATAATTTAAATGAAAATTGCAAAATGAAAATAAATATTTAGAGAATTTGATTTGAGAACGAATGGAAATTTTTTCGGTTTACACAGTTGGTGCAAAATAAATAAACAAACATTACAATTTTGTATAAAGTTTCCCGCGGAAAACGTGATAGTTGTTGTCAATTTGCACGATACCTTATCTTATCGCACTTTATATAT
The DNA here is from genome assembly GCA_963556175.1 of Tipula confusa. Lineage (NCBI taxonomy): Eukaryota > Metazoa > Arthropoda > Insecta > Diptera > Tipulidae > Tipula > Tipula confusa. Next base: position 12,128,272 of record OY744477.1, on the reverse strand, counting down.
ACAAGAAATCTTAAGTATATACTTATGTTAGATAATTCACTAAGTTATGATGTCATGTTTCATACTGTAAATTTTTATTAATATACGATAAATTATACAACTGGCGATGTATTATAATCTTATCGAGACACCATGCTAGACAATTATGTTTTGATAATTTTATTTTTGACGAACACTACCAACCAACTACTTACGCGTTCTTCTTCGCCAAAATCTATTTTAAGTTTAAGATTTTCGGTCATAAGTGTTTTGTATGTTTGAATGTCATGCTCGATCTTAATAGTCATGTAGAAAATATTTTGTGATACTTTAGGAATGTTATTATTTTAAATTGTTGTCGCCTATAAATCTTCATAGACTGTTTGAAGATTTATATAAATTATAAGCGACTGAAAAGATTTTCTAAATCGTCTCGGTTTTATAACGTTAATTTAGGTACTGGCTTAACACACTGTTAAATCAGATTTGTGGAGTGAATTGTACTTATAATGGTTCCGTTGAGCTGACTATCTACGCTTGACAAGTTGTTATTAAAACTTTCCTCCCAGAAATCGCGGCACTGAGTGTGCAAGATCTTCACGCGGCTGAAAGTACTGAACACACTAAAGAAAATTTGGTATATGTGCATTATTGTCGCGCTCAGAGCTTTAAATCTTAAAAATGGCTCGTCTGCTGAATCCGTCAGGCAATTTCTGTATAATTATCCGTTAAGGTTTAGCTCTTCCGCGAAATTATGCGGTGTGACATTTGCATGTCCCCTGGCATAATTCCACTGGCCAATAAAGTACATCAACTTGTGACTTTTTGTGATTATAACGCCGACTTCTTTTTGTTTCTTGACGTAGTCAATCAACCAAATATAAGCCGCATCGCTGAATAAAATTATTTGGTCAAAAGTAATTTGATTTCCAGTCCAGTCACTAAACGTTTGGCATTCACGACGTCCTTTGGCTTCAATTTTTGCACAAGCTGGATCTTGCAAGCTCGAAAACAAAGATTTGTATTTAAAAACTTCCATAAAATAGCTGGATTTAGATTTAGGCCCTTTTCAATATTGGCTCCGTAGCAGAAATATTTTATGCAGACGGGTATCATCCATTAAAGTGTGCGAGGAGCTAAAAAGATCCATGGTTATTCGTTTTACTTGCTCGGATGGCGGATGTTGGTGAACTGAAATACGATTATCGATTAAATCTACACAATTTGTAAGCGTAGTTTTGGCGTAAGTTTATTCATGGTGAAATGGGCAAATTTCTTAAATTTCTGTAGTATCCGTACAGAACACAAAGCTCCGGTACTAGTAGCAAGACGCGTTTTATTATCATCTCCCACTCAATTATCATAATACGTTGAAACCAATGGAAGCTAAGAATCCTGTAAGCAGATTAAGTAGTTCTGGTACACCGTTGATATTCTGTAAATTTACATAAATAACATCTGCACACTCTAAGACCTGGTACACTGACAGTTCCAAATATTATTCTGAGGTTTTCCATTTTTAATAATGATCAATTTTAATAGAATTCTAACAGATAGTCGAATACGAAGTATCTTAAAGGCATAAACTAAAAATGTCTGAATGTTTGTTCTCAACTAATGCAACAGGGTTATTATAGGGTCTAATATTACCGTTGTTTAGTTGGTAAAGCTTGACGTTCAGTAAATCAGCAAGTCAAAATGTTGAGTACATCCACAGCACAGTTCTTGTAACTTCTTTAAAGGAGTCACCGGATTGCACCATACCTTCAGACCTCGGTCTATTTCCTTTCGGAACCGATGATGAATAAAAAATAGGGGCCTTGTTCCCTAGCCTTAAAATATGAGATCGCTTAAAATGTGAAATCTATCGCGGCATAATTCTCCTTTGCACAGCATACAAATTACTGTCTTAAATAATACTGGCGAGAATCACTCCGCTGGAGAAGGAAATTGTAGGAGTCTACTAAAGGTGGATTTCGTCCAAATCAGACAGTCACTGATCTAGTTTTTTTGCTGAGGATGATTCTTACTAACTATTACGAAACATCTCGTGACATAGATCGGAAAAGCTATGGTTTGCTTTGTGATGTCTGGGAATACCTGAACAATTATTGAGTAATGAAATTGACATTAATGTAGTCACAATGTTATGTCAAAGTTGAGAACAGGCTATCAGGGATTTTTGCCATTAGCTCGTTACCGATACTCTTTAATCTCATGTTAGAATTTCGCTTTCGTAAAACATTTCAGGACAACGTCTTGTACCGTCAATCCAAACAGGTTCTGGCTTATGCATATGATATTTATGTAATTGGATTGAATGGCAACTATGTCAAAGAACTACTGGATTCACTTGTATGATTCTCAGCTTCCGTTGGTCTCACTGGTTCGTTGAGACCAAGACACAATGGATTTTAGTAGTGGTGACCACACATTTGAAAAAGTGACAAGTTCCCGTTACATCAGGCCATTGTCCTTCATGCTAACTGTGTAAAAGGGGATAATAAGCGCGTATTGTCGCTGTTAACCGTGCTTTGTATGTCTTACGTCAACTGCTAAAGTCAAAATATCTTGAAAATGCCTTCAAACTGATCAACCCGTTTACTTAGATGAGTGTTATAGTTAGACCCTGATGGATAAAAAGGTTAATGATATTCGAAAGAAGAATCATGCGCATGATTTGGCAGGCGCAGAAGTCGCGGTCGGTGGCAATGGCTCCTAGGGGTAGGGAACTTATCTTCTTTGGGTTGTCTAAAACGAGGAACAAGATCGGGATCGTTTCCGATGGAACCAGCATTTTGATTCGGTGCGGTCCAGGAATGGCCTGTACAAACCATTGTATTATTATCTATGCGATAATACTAAATGACCGCATTATAAATACTGCTTGATCAAACTGTAGGACTTTGATTTTGACCTCTGCGGTCCTAAATTTGATTCCAGCCTCTAATCGCAACGCTGTGACTACAACGATCGCCAGTTATAAAAAACTGATCTGAAAGATCTTCTAAACGGTATCAGTAAAAGGTTAATTATGGCATCCAACGCTGTTACTTTTTTTCTTTAGGACGTCCTACGTGGCCACAGTCCATGTTTCTAAGTAGATATGTGTACAAGAAAACGTGCAATCTCAAAGTTCATCATTATCCATAGTTAGATCATGTTTTGAGAAGAAATACCTAATATTCACATACATAGTTCAAGTTTGGCCAGCACGAACATTAAAGTTGCCGTTATTTACGAATGCCATCGATTAAAAGTTATTAGGCAAAAAGAGTTTACTACAGGAAAACCGTAGATGCAGTTCTCCGATCGCAATTTTAATTAGATGTCTTGCTCAGATGTTTTATTTAAAACTGAAACGAATATGTTTTGAAATATTGCAGCTGGAGTTTCGGTAATAAATTCATATGTACAAATTGAGTTATTGACATAGTTCTACACATCGAATAAAACACTATAGCTTTAACTGGATCATATTCCAGTCAAATCCAATAAACTTGTAAGTTGGATTTACCGTGTACCTAACGAGATATTTTAAACCATTTGTTTCGCACGCTGAACACCGCACCAACGCGATCGTTCTACAACCTGTGACCTTACAAGGAGCGCTGGGATAGAGAATCAGAGATATTATTGGAACCTATGTAACATTATTATGGCAAAAATAGGTTCAAGAGTTTATCCGCAAAATAAGATGTATACATATTTCTTATTCTGTCCGCATTTCGATTACCTTATTGCTAATTTACATTATTTTTGTGCTATAAATAGAATCAAAAACCATATATCCATTCCATTAAACTATCAGCATTAAACGCAAAACAATTAGCATATCATGTATGTATAATAGTTTTAACAATACGACAAAAGACTCTAGCACAACCAAAGTGACATTTTGTTATGTGTGATAAAAAAAAATCAAGCGAAATGTGATGATTACTTTAGTGATGCTGATAAAGATGATATTAAATTATAATAGAAATGTAATAAGTGATAAGATACGAAATAATTGTGAAATTTAATTAAAGTTTTTTAATTAGAAAAAGCAAAACCTAAGTACAAGATAATCCAAACATTTAAAGTTCTGTGCATTTAGTTAAGAACAATTTTAGTACATATAGAAGAAGCTATACGATAAATAGAAATGCATGAACTATTTACAAATGTTCTATCGAAACGGGATTTATCCAGAGCAGGCGATTTATTTTCAGTAGCCGATTCGGATATTGTAAACGATTTAAGTGAATTGGTAAGTATATTTAAATGTTTTTATGTTTTAGTGACCATGATTTATGTTTGTTTGGATTTAAAATACATCGTGTTATATTAAGCCATCTATGGGGATCAATGAAATACTAATTTGTATTCGTGATAGTGACATCAACTTCCTAATCCCCTAAATACAAATTGCTGTCGTCCTCGCGTTTGGCTACACCTGGCCAATTCGGACAAAATCCTCCATGGGAATTAGGTGATTGTCATTCCCTCAGTAATTTGTAACGCTATCACTTTTCATTCTTCAAATACAACCTCTGTCTGATTCCGGTTACCAATAGAGCTAGGTCTGGTAGTATTGTGCAAGCTCGTGACTCCATTGAAACTTTGACTTTGGAATGTCTCATTCGGATGTGTGCGATCACAAAAGCCATCATGTTTTCCGTAATACCGCTTTCTAGTTAGAGTCAAAAATATGAACTAATATTGTCAAATAAGCCTTTATGATTTTGGTCGGTTTTAGTAATAAAATTATCCATCAGATTGTTCTGAAGTCATGCTCTAGTACAGACCCTACCAGATTATTGCAAAATGAATTTGTATTATTGTAATCCTTTGCTGTCTTTTTACCTCTGCCCAAAAAGAAATCCCACTAAGCCATCTGTGGGGAATAATTATAAGTAATAGTACAATTATAAGTAATACTAATGAAATACTACTTTTCATTAGTATTACTTATAATTGTCAATAGATGGTAGTAAAGGAATTAATTATAGTGCTGTTTGACTCCTTTTCGGAATTGTAAAATCTAAATTTAAACTTCCTGGTAATTTTGGTGTTCTTGCAAATAAATACAATAGTTGATAATATATTTTAACGTAGCCTGGTGATATTTTTTGCTTTCTTATATAACTAAGCACTACCATTTTTTATGTTTTTGTTTTCAAATTGGTTATTTTACTTCTGTTACAATTCAACGAATTGGAACAATTATAAAATGTATTACTACCGTGTTATACAACATAAAAAAAATGCAAAAATTGAAGAGAAACAGTTACGTATCACGATGTGGCTGTACAAGTGCTTAATAAAAATAACGACAAAATAGATTCTTATTTGCTTATGAGAATCGTATGATAAGTAACTGGCCTCGACAAGAAAACACTGTTTCAATTCTCCCTTTATCTCTTTCTTCTCGCAAAGCTCTAAATGTTATTGAAAAACCAATATTGAGCAAGATTTTGTTGTTAATAAACATTAAGAATATTAAGCAACAATTTAAGTCTAATTCAAATATTCGTTTCAGTTTCCACAAAATCAGATTCCACAAAATCGGTGGTTTTTACATTACTTAATTAATGTTGCCACTGAACAATGGAACAGGATCCTTTATCAATCTGGTAAATCACAAGTCATTGCTATCGATATCACGAAGGCATTTGATTGCGTGAAGGCACAAGGGTTTGCTGTGCAAATTGAGGGCAGTTGGCCTTCACAGTTCGTTAATTTTGTCGATTGAAAATTTTCTTCTTTGTCACAAAATCCATGTGGTAGTGAATGGCGTGACTTTTGTTTCACAATTTTTAAACGCTGGTGTCCCTCAGGGATCGTCCCTTTCTCCGACCCTTTTTCTAATTTTCATCAATGATATTCTATCAGCAACTCTCACTCCAATATACTTCTATACTGATGACAGCTCACTTTCCTCCTCTTACTGTTTAACTTCTTCTTCATTGCGAAACGATGTTCTCGCTAACAGAATGGTTATGAAGGATCGCCTTACGCAAGATCTCAATACTATTTTTGAATTGTACTATTGTTCTTCGGAACTTTATGGAATTATACCAGGACCAATAAAACTAAAATCTCGTTTTTTGATCGGAATGCGTGAATGTGGAATGAACTGAATGATGAGACGTTCCCCTTGGTATACAATTTACAGACATGCAAACTTAATATCAAAGAAAAAACCTAGAAGTCTTAGTCATTTTATTCCTTTCTTAGTGGTGCTGTGTGTTTGTTGTGCTAGAACAATTATTTTAAGGATATAACAATTCCCTAAGTTCTGTGGACAAAAAAAAATTCGACCACGGAAAAGTAGTTGTGACTATCGTCCAATAGATGACAAATCCCATTTACATTATTCTTCCGTTAGAATCGTATCTTGTGGCTCCCAACCAAAATGCCACAGCTTTAACTAATTTCTGGTGCCAATATTTAAAGCTGAATTTCGCAAAATAAGAATCAGGAGAAGTTTAAAAAAGGCTTCCAAACATTTGCTGGCTCTAAAAACGACTCTTTAAAACTTTGTTAATTGAAGATAAACTACAAAGGATGCTTCTATATGAGAGAAAGTATACATTGGTTTTATGGGCCAAAAAATCCATGCTTAATGATAACACTTAATGCTTTCCTTTAACTTAAGTAATAAATTCTTTGGGCATTCGTGTGTTACGTAAAGTACTTCTTAGATTAGAAGCGCTATTTAGAATTTGCGGTACCTAAAAAAATCATAGGCGTTTGCCGATATTATGTCAGCCATGAAAGAGTATCTTCTGCAACTCCAGGCTATTCAAGAGACTCGATTATACGTTGCTTTAAAGTTTAAAGTTTAAGGATTTCTTCCAGGGCCCGATGGCTCTTCGCAATGATTTTTCTTAATAATTTTAGTTAGTCAATGCGGATGTATAAAACTTTATATTTGTTCTTATTACAAAACGACAAAATGTCCCTAATATTTCTGTACTTCTCTTCCAGCTAAAAATAATCGACACCATCATATCACATCCAGACTATTTGAATAATAAAAATGATCAATCGGTAATTGAAATATGTATGACGCGAATCACATCGTGTATTCGAGAAACAAAAACTGCCGAACGACATTGTGCCGATTTGGTATCATTGCTCGAATCATGTTTAAAATTTAATTTGCAGCCAAATAGTAGAAATGAGGATCCACCGCATGCAAAAATTTGTGCGGATATAATATCGTGTATATTTTTAGTGAGTATTTTTAATCAAACTTCCAAATGTCTTATGATTGCAATAATTTTGTTTTTGTATTTTAGAATTATGACAAAAAACCGGTGATGGATGTTGCGTTACCTACCGCCGTAAAATGTTTGCAAAAAGGCAATAAAGAACTTTCAAAAAATTTAGCATCGTATCTATCTCTGGCAGCAATAAATAACGCATACGTACTTAGTCCACATGGCCAAATTATTTTAGATTCCGTAATTTCGGGTAATTACGGTTTATGTGCTGCACTGCCGCAAATTTATAAAGTCTCGCCCGATTTACTATCGATAAATGCTACAGTATTAGTGGGACTATTGCCCAAATGTGATATACAAGAAAAATTGGCACTCTTAAGTCTTTTCGAATTGATTGCACAAAATAAACCGATTGTGCTCGAAAATTGTTTAACAAATTTATGTGAATTTCTCGGCGATCCATTAACAATAACCGCCACAATGATGATACTACTTAAAATGGCCGAAAATCATCCAAATTCGATACACGAACATTTTGATAAAATTAAATCGGCGGCCAAAGCTAATCCATCGACAATTGCACTTGCGGCCAAAATATTATCGGCCGCTGGAAAAGTTAATAAGCAGCGTGGGCAATACGCTCTCGATTTTATAATCGATAATACACCGTATACAGATCGTAAATCACAGTCAATACTATTAACGGAACTAACAAAATTATGTTCGACATATCCGATTTTATTCACGGATAAAGTATTGACATGTATCCGAAATAAGAATAATATGAATCAAAAAGTGAATCAGATCTCGGGTGGTGTAACCATAGTTAAATTAAATTCGTCGAGTGTCACTGATAATTCAACAGTTGGTGCGCCCAGTGGATTGCAAAGTGGTGGTAAAGTGGGTAATGTAACAACGACCGTCATAAATACAACGAATGGCATGGCCACGAATAACCCCAACACACAAGTCTCAAGTGCTAGTCATAGTAATCCTAATAATAATAGTAGTAGTAGTAATAGTAATTATAATAGTAATGTCCCTAATGTGCCACACTTACTAAGTCATCATGTCAATGTGACGGTACCGATTCCGCTTGAAACAAAATCAGCCGCTCTATTATCGATGGAAAATTCAAATCACACTCCTACCGGAGTAGCAGCACCAACGCCCCCACATACTGGATATACTCGTCGGGCAAAAATAGGCGATTCACGAAGTACAGGCCGATTACATCCAGGTAGTAATACACATCGTAGTATGACTCGATTGAATATAGCCGGTGGCTCTGTTGGTGGTCTACACAAAAGCATGACTCGGTTAAGTTCATCGCAGCAAATTAATCAAAATGGCTCACAAAATATTGTAAATCATTCGAATGGGAGTGTATCGCATGCAAACGGTAACGGTCCATCGAACGGAGGGCATCATAATTATGGTACGTCTGGACAACCGAGCAATAATGTTATAGTGACGGGTCATAATAAATGGAGCACACCATCGAAAATAACGTCGGGTGGTGTTACCGTTACAACTTCACCGCCACGCATTAGGCCTCATTCTCAAGGACCTTGTACACTAATGGGATCCAATGGCGGATTAGGTCGAGGTTCAAGTAACGGCCTAAGTGTACTCAATCAATCAACCGGTTCTATTGGCCTACAACAAAATCCTGTGTCTGTGCACCATGCATCACCTGCTTCGCCAACTTTTAGTGCTCAACAATCCGTAATGACACTTCCGGTTAATCTACTCTCAAATAATGTAAGTAAACATATATTTTAAGATGAGGATTTTTTTTATTTTTTCGTTTAACTATAGAACCACAATCAGGTGAGCATATCGGGACCACTAACAGTAACGTCCCGACGAAATGATAATACAAGCGTAACACTGCTGAATGCAAACAATACGCAACGTATGAGCGTATTCGAACCATATCCAATGAGAGACACAATTCAACATTTCTGCGAAAAGCATTTGGACAAAATTAAAACGTACATGAAGGGAATATCGCAGCGTCTACCTATTCCAATCAAAATTGGTATTGAAGAGTATCGTTCGAAAAAAATAGCCAAATTATTGTTTGCATGTCAGGCTCGGGGCACGCATTGTTTATACTCGAAAAAATGTTTTACCATGATTACACGAAATCCACGAACTTGGATTCATTTAATGTTCTTAAATGTTCAAGCAGGTGAACCGAATGCGCTGAGCAGTCGTGATGTACGTGTTAGTAAATTACGCCACTGTTGGGAAACGCTAAAATGTGAGAATAAAACATTCATGACCCTTGTTACAAGTGCATTTCCTGTTATAAAAGATCAAGAAACTCTAGTGAATGAATTAAGGAATTCAGGATTCTTTGACGTTTTAGAATTAGGGCCGGTTAATTCGTCAACGGATACAATTACGGAAGAGACACCATTACAATGGGGTTGCTTTATTTGCAGCCATCCAGATAAAGCAATGGGATTGCTAAACGATAATACACAGCCCGTGATTGAAGGTCAGCTAAAAGAGAAAAAAGGCAAATGGCGATTTTTTAGAAGATGGCGTACACGATATTTTACTTTATCCGGTGCACGACTCTCATGTCGGGGATCGGTAATTAAATTTTACTTTTATTATCAATGAATTTATAATTATACAGTGTTTTTTCTCTTCCTAATTATCCAGAGTGGTGGTGAATCTATTGACATCAATCAAATTCGTTCGGTTAAAGTGTCGCGTGGTGCTCGAAACATACCAAAAGCATTTGAAATTTTTACTGGCGACCAAACGCTAATATTAAAACCAAAAGATGGTAAAAATGCCGAAGAATGGGTACAATACTTAAATATTGTGGTGGCACATTCGCAAGCAACGGATACACCGACCACGCGCACAAATAGTCTGCCGGCGCGCGGTATTGGAAATAGTCGAAATGCATTTTAAATACTTAAAAATTCGATCGATCCCAAACACAGTTCGAATACTGAACAAAATATATTGTCGATTGATTATTGGTTTGTCGGAGACTCCAATTTTACATTTTTGGTAAAGTTTAACGGTTAAAAAATAAGGTTAGAATACCTTTTGAAATAAGGTATTCTTACATATCACTTAACCATTTTCGTATGGTTTTCGGTTTTTATGACTCTTTCTCTTGAAATATTTTCTGTATTGCGTAGATCGTCGTCCATTGGAAAACAAATCCAAGATATACCGCTTCTTCGTACGGATTAGTGTGTAGTGATACTATTTCGTTACTCCAATATTCATCATAATTGCCCTCAATCGGATTGCTCAGCTTTATCTTCGCACTCAGGGTAATTTGGAGATTTAAGTACTTTTCATACAAATTGTTAAAGTCGAGATGTGGTTACGTATCGCACTTGCTTTACAGCTAATTTCATTGCACTGTATTTTTATTTTCTTATATTTATCACATAAAACTAATTAATTTTATAACTTTTTTGATTTATTTCAATAAAACTTGACATTGTTATTCTATTCGAATAACCCTAATTTTTATAGTTTAAATGCTTTTTAAAAAATGGTTGATATGAAAAGCACTTAAGTGTGCTTGTAATATAGATAAGCACAAAAACAACCATGTCCAGTTTGAAACTGACTCAGATAGAAATCAATCTCTCTTCTATTTATCCATTTATTCACCGAAGGGATTAGTCGATGGGTCCAACGTCCTTTCGGCGAATTGCCCCTTCGCACCTGTCACTAGTTTCTTTGTCGTACCCTTGATTCTCATTTGGATCAGAAAGTAAGACGTCCCCGATGGAGAGACTTCCAACTCGATACGGGCTCCGACGATGGGTAAGGTAATTTCTTTGTCACAACACCCCACAAATCTTCCTTTGCCGAAAATAACTCCAGTTTAAATTTTCGTACCTGATAGTCGCGATTATATAATTTCGCAATATGGAGTTTTGTGTCTGCAATGACGATTTTTTACGTTTTTCTTATATTTTAACAATATTAATTTTTCCTATCCATAAATCACGTTCTGGGACCATAACCTGTTAGTTATATGTTGATCTAGTGAATGTGATTCGTCGAATGTGAAAATGGTTTAAATGTAACTAAACACAAATGGAAAAGCGTATTTTTCCTTGTTAGGTTTGAATAGGAATGAATGATGATTTTCTTCTTTTATTAGACAAAGTGACCAAGTCTACGCCTACATCGATAACATCCTAAATTCTACTTGACCTATTATTTTGTGCTTTTCCAATCGCATCTTTATTCCGGGTCTCGACACGTGCGGCCAAATAATACTGCCGCAACTGCGTTTCCGACAACCCAATATTCGATCGACGTATTATACTGGAACATGGACTATTAACAATTGTGTTTAGCGACAAATCAGTCAAAATCAACTTAAATCTAATTTATTAGTTAATTATTATTAATTTAGTTTTTTTTATTATTAGTTATGTACTTAAACGGAAAAATATTTTTTTTAATTTTTTTTGTAAACGAAATAAAATTTCTCTAAACTGTTATAATTTTATTCCCTGTATTTATTTTGTTCAACCCTAAACCCCGGGTATTAATTTTGATGTTTTTGAAATATTTTGTTTCCGTTTAGTTTCATTTGTATAAGCATTTGTATAAATTATACAGAGCTCGTTGAAATAATATTTTAAGATAATTAAAGTTCATATACATATCTCTACATACAAAAACTTATGTTCTAATATCTTTAATATCTCTTTTTTTTTGGATAAAATTGTACGCAAACTTTTTATTTAATGGAAGATATGGAACTCGACGAAATTGATCGGCTGATTTCGAAACGCACATGGGAATGCTTTCAAATCGATATGGATAGATTGGGTAAGAATATAATACAGCAGTTTACACTATACCAAAAATAATTTCATATTTTAGAATATCAGCGTCAAAATTTCGATCTAAATCATCGAATTAAATTGCTGCGCCTTCAACTCAATGTACCAAAAATATCGATCTCAAAAAATATTCCATGTAACAATATGATCGATAGCCAACAATTTAGTTCGGAAATGCGTAACGCATTCCAATTGGATGAACTGAAACGAAATAAAATCGCAGCGATCGAACAAAGTTATCATCGCAACGTTATTGAAATTCATATGAATAGTAATGAAATTATCGGATTGTTTGAAAATTTATCTTCCGTGAAGAAAAAGAGATATTTCGAAAATGAGATAAATTCGGTAAAGCAGGTGGTCCAGCAAATTGAAAATTCTATTCAAGTTTCAAAACAGCAATTGTTTGAAATACGACATAATCATGAGGATTTTGTTCGTAATTTTATACTTGACTCGGTCATCCACTGGAAGTCGATTACAACTGTACACGAACAAATTCAAAATTGTAAGGATCGTTTGAACGAGCAATGTAATGAGATTGGGATTACGCTAAACGATGTGGCGACAATGGAGATTCGTGTCGCAGACTGTCGAAAGGTATATGAACAATTAAAGATGGAGATGGAATTACTTCATTCGCAAGTACCACGTATGATAGCTAAATTGCCTATAACGTATAATTCTTTGGAACAGGAAAGCAGTATTATAGACAGTCCGACCAGTAACAGTCCACCTATTCCAATATCTAATTCAAATAATATACTGATTATTGAGAATGTTCTGATTAAACCGGCGGATACGGTTTCAGAAACCATTAAATCCCAGCAAGATGATACCATAATTGAACGAGATTTATTAGATCTCCAGGTGGACGTTAAAAAATCTCAAGATTTTACAAAATCGGACAAATCCAATAAACGTAATGTTACGATCGACGATAACAAGCAATGTTCATCTTCAGGCGAAGGTAGCGCGCGTAAAAAATCTAAAATCACCGCTGACCACGAGATAATTGCCCCAAAAACGGATCGACAACTTCGAAGCCATAAAATAAAACCGTCCGATTCGAATGATGCTTCACAAAAAAAATTATCGGAAGACGCAGCTGAAATCGAGCATCTTTCACTAACTTTTAAAAAACTATCGCAAAAACAAAACTTGAACACTACCGAACATGAAAGTTTACCATCGAAATGTTCATCGCCAGTGATCCCGGGACTAAATATTTCATTGATTTCAAATTTAAGCGGGCAAGAATCGCGCCGGTCAACATCCGATTCCAACGACGAAGATTTCTTTTTGACAAACGAGGGCCCCGATGGTTTCGATTTTTTTCAGGCGAACGATGACGATCAACTATTTACGATGTAATCGATTACGTTAAATAAAAGCCCAATTCCAATATTGTGTGGCTATGTGTTCCACTTGTTCGGATTTTTATTTATAGAAAGTATCGTCGAATAAATTATTTAGCATCGAGGTTACATCCTCGATTTTATATTTCACATATTTATCGGGATTTTTGCTGAATTGCACGTCCGAATACGAGTCATAGAATGCGTAGTATAACGGGATAATATTTTCGGCATTATCGCGTTTCAAGCCCTCGCGCAATATTACATCTGGTACGGAAATTCCTTTTTGAATTTTACACGCCTCCTCGAATTCTTTGTTGAAATTGGCAAATCGATCTTTGATCGTGTGACGCTCTTTGTCCTTGACTTTACCATTTATCGGTCGCGGTAAATCGTCCAATGGCGCGATATACGATAGAATGCGTGTCCATGATTTTTGATAGGCGTTTTTTATGTCCTGAATTGAATCTTGATAGTTTTTCTCGATATTTGGTTCGGTAATGGCAACAAGTTCGAGCAGATTTGACTGCTGCAACGATTTTAGAATATGATGGACGTTATTTAAACGGAAAAGATGTCGAGTTGCAATATCATTGTACTGTTCGCATTTAGATACAATCGTTAGGTTGAGTTCGGATAAAATTTTTTCTGGAATAAATAACCAAAAATTTAGTATCGGCAATAACGTCTATCCATTACTGGTTTATACTTATATAGATTCCAAGACTCGCTTTATTTTTTAAATCGTTACTCATCGCTTTAGTGGAGAGTGCAACATCCAATTGATTCGCGTAGTTAGCATCGGTCATTAGGATTGGGCCAATAACGTCGGAATGCTCGTAAAGATGTTCAATAAACCAAATCGCGTTCGAAGTCAACTCATGGACGGTTGCATCTTTTGGAACGTTTGATGTTGCATAGCTGGTTAGTGTACTACTACCTACTAAATTCGTACCCGTATCACCTTTAACGAGCTCGATAAATTGTTCGAGCGCTTTAAGACCAGTTTGCTGAAGTCGTTGCAAAATTAACGAGAATTGATTACGTTGATTCTTGTCGAACGCCTTATCGATATCGGGTTGAAGTAGTATAACATGTTTTAGAGCTGAAAATACACCAAGCGCCGATGACCATTCTTTGCGAGCAATATTCCGTATAATTTTATTCGTAATCATTTCGGCATCTTTAACAATCATATCGATTGAGTTTTGGGCCAAGCGTGAAAATACTTCACTCTGTTTCGACGTTGGAATTACATCGCGAAGCAATTGTCGCTCCCAAATCAGTAGACGTTGAAGGCCAAGTAATAAAACTAAATATTTATCCAACTCTTGGTCACCATCGATCATGTATTCCTCGGCCGATAAATTATCGCCGTAGCTTGAGTTTTTTTTTATCGAAATTCCAGTCGAGTGTTCTAGGGTTTGTGAAGCTTTCAGAAACATTTTGTTGGCCTTTCGTTCAAAGCTTAAAAAAAAAAAAAAATAGAAACAGAAAAATATTTTTAAAGTCAGAAGTCTTTAGAATTTCACTTACATTTGTTGTAGACGAGCCGATGTCGTTTTTCTGGGATTTCCATCGCCACGGCCATAATATCGAGATGATTTAAGTTGCTCAGTTCCCCAACTTCCGCTCTTCTGATGATCTTTTAACATTGAAAGTGACCGAAATATGACTTCGGATCGTTCATCGGCGA
Source organism: Tipula confusa (assembly GCA_963556175.1). Lineage (NCBI taxonomy): Eukaryota > Metazoa > Arthropoda > Insecta > Diptera > Tipulidae > Tipula > Tipula confusa. Next base: position 12,113,172 of record OY744477.1, on the reverse strand, counting down.
ATATATTCTTATAGTGGAAGTATAAATTGTTATCGAGCCACGCGGCAATCGTATTCAATTCTTCGCGTGTCGAAGGCGGCAATTGTTTAATCGAGGGGCAATCTTCGTTCGATGAATCATCTTCGGTATAAATTAAATCCAATAATTCAACGGGGCGCAATGGTGTGCTATGCTTTTTCAACAATAATTTAAAATGATTACACAGGGTTTCGCAGCCCGTATTAAATAAGCTCGTAACATTTTCAAGTTCGACACTCTGTGAATTGTTGGCAAAGAAATAATCTTTGGCCTTTTGTAATTTATTCAGGGCATCCAAAAACACGTTAATATTACCTTCGGACGATGGTCCCATATGAATTAAATTGCATACATCTTGTGATGCATCGTAGTGGGACAGGACTACTTCGAGATATTGTAAGGTTGCATCCAAGTCTAGGTACACAATATAAAATATTAGAATATATAACTTTATGTAGAATATATTTAAAAATACTTTGCTGCTTTTTTTGTAATTGTTCAGTCTCGTTGTAGACGGGAACAATCGTTTGTTCTAATTTTCCCAATCGCTGTTCGAACGAATTTAAAATGTTGGACATTGATTTGGCCAAATCATGATACTTTTCGACACGGCCTTTTAAATGTGTTATTGCCTTGGTCTCCTAGAAAATAAATTTATACAACACATTAAATGGAATATAAAATTGATGACTCTACATACTTTTTCTAATTTGGTTTCAATTTGCAAACTATTTTCTAATGTATTCATTGTTTTAAGGAAAAATTACGCCCTACTTTGTTGACATGGGCACGATTTGTCAAAACCAAAATGTTATGACGTTTAACGTAGTTTTCGGAATGACCGCTTCGGTGTTTCGATGTTTTTCAATCACTGGAAATTCGACTGTCAAAATTTGTTATCGCAATTTGCAGTTGTTGAAGATATCACGCAAAATGCTTATAGAAGTGCCAATTGAAGAGCAGCAATTTACATTGTGCCTAATGGGGCACGGTATTATGACTATGGATACAGCATTCGAGAATTTCCTTAAAATTAAAGGTAAACATCATTCGAATTATAATAAATTGTGCATTTGTTTACTGTGTGTTTCGAATTCTACATCTTAGGTGATGCCGAAGATACCATCAATGCAATGGACTCACTTATCGCGCGCATTAATAAAAATATCTCGCACTTCGATCAAAAAATCGAAAAGTATTTATATGAACTAACTAAAACAATATTCTATATATTCATAAATACAAGTGAATCACTTTTAAATCGATTCCAATCGCATTTTGCTCAGCCGGACTTACATTACTTTCGGCTTTTATTGAAAGCCATTGCGCTCAGTGAAACGAACTCATCGATAACTGAATTTCAAGCATTAAATATATGTTCGCAAGTGCCGCTGAAACCGATTACAAAAGTACATGGAGAAAAATTACTAGACGAATGGTTTCGTATGGGCTACTTCTATCATGATAACGACCTTATTTCGTATGGTCCTCGCATGGTGGTTGAATTTTCTCATTATCTTAAGACAAATTATCCAAATAATATCCATGCGTGTAAACTTTGTAATCAGGTTGTGTTTGCAGCTGCAAATTGTATTGAGTGTGAACAAGATTTTCATCGGGAATGCATTCGAAAATATTTGATAAGGGGTACAAATTGCCCGGAATGTAAGAAACCGTGGAAATCATCGTTGGATGATTTAGATAGTCAAGAGGCTTTATAAATAAATAATAGTTCGAAATTAAAATATTTTTTTATTGTCAAAGTCTAGTCTACTGATGGTAAAGATACCTTTGTGAGGGGATTCACTTTTACGAAAGAAAAGTATCTTGTACTATTTGGAGCTAATTGGGAACAGTCTGGATAACTTGCTGTCGACTTTAATACAACATTGTGCCTGCTCTTCGATCCTATTATATAAACGGCAACGCACTTATTTTTGAGGTATTCCTAGATAACGCAAAGTAAACCATAAGATATCTCGATGGATTGAGACATAGGCTTGCTGGAAATCCAAAAACTGAAATACATTACAAAATATTTGGTAATATGTATTTAGGAAAAATGATCCAGTGGACATACTTGATCTGTGACAGACCGAGTTATGTTCTTTCGGTGTCTACACAGCAATAGAGCTTGAGCTGAAGTATGGTGTAGACAGCACGGCGTAAGATTCCTTTAAAGAAGTTAAGTGACCTCTTCTCATTGCTGAATTGTTGTTCTCATGATAATTCAGCTTTTACGTTTTTTTCATCTCTAAATTTGCTTAGCAGTTGCTCTTGCTAGATAACCGTTAAAATCGTTTTTGAAATGTGCTTGTTGGGCAGAACCGAATGTCAAAATGTTGCATATTAAGTGACGTTTTTTTAAGCAACAATAGTTTACAACTTTGTACTAAAAAAACCTACTTTATGACGTTCCCGGCTAAATTGGGATTGATAAACATCACAGATTTAACGACTTTGCCAATTTTTCGGTTACGGTTTTCTCATACAAATGTTATCGTGTTACTGTAAAAGATATTTCGAAAACAACTTATCGATATGTTTAAATTTGAATTTTCGATATCGAAATTCATTTTGACAAATGTCAGTGTAAAAATCATAACAAAAAATCCTATTCTATTTAACAGCAAGTTAATAAATCGCCTACCGACGAAATCCTAATTAATTAGAAAGATTTTAGGATTTAATTAATTTTGTTACTGAACAATGGAACAGAAGCATTTATCAATCTGGTGAATCTCAAGTCATTGCACTCAATATCTCAAAAGCATTTGATCGCGTGTGGCACAAGGGTTTGCTGTGAAAATTGAGGGAAGTTGGCCTTCACGGTTCGTTAATTTTATGGATTGAGAATTTTCTTCTTCCATAGGCGTAATGTGGGAGCCTTATGCGTGTTTTACAAGTACTTTCATGGTCATTGTTCATCGGAACTTTATGAATTTATGCCTGGTTTGTCAAAGCCTGCGCGTAATTTAAGACGTCTGGTACACCGAAAGAATCTGGAAATTAAATTCGCGAAGATTAATAAATTTAAAAATTCATTTTTTGTTAGGAGTACGCGAATGTGGAATAAACTGAACGACGAGACGTTTCCCTTGGAATACAATTTACAGAGATTCAAGCTTAATATCAAAAGTAAACAACTAGAAGACTGAAAACCTTTATTCCTTTCATTCCTCTCTTACCTTTTTCCCTCCTAATCCTTCCTTTTACCTTTTGCAGTAGGGCTGTGTGTTTGTTTCTAAAACTTTCATATAAAAGATATACATACCTATATCCTAAGTGCTCTGAACATTTATATATAAAAAAAACACTAAGATTGCCGAGGTCACCTCCACTGCTAAGCAACGCATTGTCTCGGGACACATAGTCCTTATTTTTTAGTCATCAAATTTCTTGAAGAAAAACACGTTTTGATAACAGATACTATTAGATCCTTTAGTTTAGTTGCTGCCGACTAACTTTGTTGTTTTACTTTCTGTCTAATTTAAGAGCATAGGGCGTCAACTAGTCTGTAGAACATTCCGGTTACCTTTAAATATTTAATTAATTTCAAAATAAGTCCTAATCTTAAAAATTGAGTCCAGGTCGATTATATTGGTTTCGCAGGTAATATACAGACTCTGGAAATGGCTCTCCTATGAGGAAATGGCCAGTTGTGAGCATGGACACATCTGATGGATCACTAGACGTTGCAGAAAACAGTTTGAATTAAGACACGCTACGACTTGTGTTGGTGGCGTACTTTGCCTGTGCAAAATTGGCAATTATTCTGTGCAAAGTTGGCCATCTGTTAGAATTTATTTTTGCGTTCACCTTTGGTAACACGCTATAAAATCAAAGCAGGTACAGTAGACAATAATTGTTGATAATGCCGGATAATTTTTCTTCGGTAAGTTTCTCGGGTTTTGATCTGCAACCAAGTTGTATCTCTCTAGCTTAAATAATTTTTCAATTTTGCATATAACTAAGCCTGTATCTTATCAAATCAATACTACACCAAACTGGATTGTTAAGATTTAAAAAAAATAATGCAACAAATCAAAAGGTGAGGGTGTGATAGTTTTATGCAATAACCTTGCACCAACTTAATATCACTCAATACCATTAAGATGAAGGTTTCATAATTTATAAGATAAGTTTATCTTAAGTCGTAAAAAAAATTTAAATTTTTTATGTAAAACTATACTAGTTTGTCGCTTTTATTTTTACAATGTTAATTTAAAAAAAAAAATGTGAAAATTATAAAAAAAATTATGCTTTAACCTAATTGCAATGCGCTTCAGACGAACTACAAAAATTAATATTTTTGCGGAGGTTGTGGATGGGTTCGAATCCATTCGAGTGCTCGTAAAATAGCGACTGGTGTTGGTGGTGGTGTAGGTAAATGTGCACCCTCTGGTCGGAAACCATTTTCATCAGCTACATACGATAGTTGGATTGGTGTGCCGTCTGGGGCATACCATTGTGAGAAACCAGCTGAATATTTTCCACCTTCACCATATTCACTTTGTTGGATTCCGTTTGATGTTTGAAATTCCCAACTATATTTACCATCTCCTGAATGTTCCTGTTGTGCAATCCAATAGAAAAAAAATTAGTATTTTCAAAATATTTTCCCCGTTTGGATGTAATATACACTTACACTTTTTGATTTTAATACTCGAGCATCACGATCAATATTGGCTGCGTATGCGACGGCAACGAGACATGTAATTAACTGAAATTAAATTTTAACTTTTATTAAACCACTTAGCGACACAAAAGTTGATCTTAAGATTGTTAATTTTTTTTTTATGATCACACTATATTTAACCACAAATAACATTTTATATTAGATAAGATACTAACCAAAAATTTGTACATTTTGAATTTTATTAAAACTTTTTCTAAACCGATCACTTGACTATATCACTTTGATTTGAGATCGAAAACTTAACTGTTAATAAAATCCTCGTCCACTTCAATATTTATAGAAGAAAAATTTTGACCAAACTGAAAAAAATAAAAAAGTTTAACGATCACACACATAGATAAAATAAATAGACGATCGCATGTCTAATTTTTGAGATCATAATATTTGGGGGATGCGCGATCGATCGATATTATACAACTTTATGTTGATTTTGATTTTAACTGAATAAAATTCGAAAAAATTTCGTAAATTGACCCCGATCGATATATGTATTGGTAAATATTTGATTTGGAAAAGGTCATAATTTTATGACTTGAAAACAAAATGTCGCGCGAAAATGTGATCTTTCAACTGTTTAGGCGATATTATTTTGTGTATAGTTTAGATACATTTTGGAAATAGTTTTGTGATGACGTCAGTTTCAATTTAGATTTTCGCGCGTTAAAGCAATCACCTCGATATACAATCACTAAACGTAACAATCTTATGTCCATCATATTGAAAATCTATGAAAGCCAATATTTTAATGGGAAATTAAATCAATTCCAATTCAAAACAAGTCGAACATGGACATATTTTTGTCTTTGTTAACCCTATTTAAAGTATGTATATAGGCATTTTTATTTTAATGTGACATCTCGATAACAATTGAATCGAAATTCGAACGTTTTTTGATCAGTACCGCATAAATTCTTGATTGAAGGACTTTGTCATGACTTTTAAGTGTTATAATTTGGTCGTGAAAATGTTGGTTTGATTGGATTGATGTAAAGGACGTGGTTTGAAATTGATCAACAGTTGATTCAGTTTCCATTTGTAATGGGAAAAACGAAATCTGCTCTTTTCTGCTGTATTCCGCACTATTATTCTCTATTATGCTGTATTCTGCGTTATAGAACTCTCTAATTTTGTTTATCGAAAATTAAAGCAGAATAGAGTTGGACTGAACAGAATAAGGCCGAATAGAACAAAAACAAGTATAATATAGAAATAAGAGAAAATAGAAGGAGGATCGTAATTAAAAGTGGACAATTTTTTATTGCAATTTTGGCAAAATAAAGCAGAATTAAGTATAACAGAGCAGAACAAAGCAGAGTGGACCACATAGTAGAGTAGAGTATAGCAGATTAGAGTTTAATATAGCAGAGTAGAGTAGAGTATAGCAGAATAGTGCAGAAAAGAGCTTGATAGAGTAGAATAGAGAAGAATAGTGCAGAATAGAGGCAAATATTTAGTTAAAAAAATTATCCATACGTTCTATGGGGACAAAGTTATACTCGTCAATTTTTACAAAAATTCGCATACTGCTAGAACAGTAACTAAAGTAAAAAATATACTTCTTACAATTTTAAATTAGGTTCTGGGACCAAGAAAGCCTATCCAGTCCGCAAATAGTTAACAGTAAGTAATATGCCCTTTAAACATTTACAATATTAGCCTGTGCTGTCCGGTGTAGCCAACACTCCTGGAATTTTTCAGTTAAAACGTTACCGCTGGGTTTCCAAAGTGACGTACATTCTTCCCGATTTGCAATGTTTCATTTGGAAAGCATTTGCAATGCTTCCAAATCGTCCTCGACTTGGCTAGTTATGGCGTAAAGTAGGACGTTAAGTTAACCGCGAAAGAGTTGGGAGATCTTCGGCCACAAAACAGATTGCATAGGAATAAACACGCAAAGTTCTGCTGGTCTTGATCTACAAAAATTGTGTGGAACTTTTTTTCTTCGCCTTCGGTTAGCAAACATTTAGGAGTTAACCGTTTACAAGTTATTTCATTTAATTTTGGTGTTAAATACATTTTTTGATTCATACATTTTAGGTACCATTAAACCGGAAAAATTCTGTCATTACTGACATATATTTAATATTTTTCCACCACCAAAAAAGAAGAAGAAAGTATGTTTGTTGTAAACTGGAAATATTTTATTTTCTATAAGCATTACCGGAATACTACTTCATGGCAAATATATTTGCTTAGGAATGGTCTACATAATCCTGAAAATTCAATAATGTTAGGATAACAAAGAATCCACCACCTAAATGATGGTTTTTGGATCACTCAAGTAGTTAGTAATGGTGCGCAATAAAACATAGAAAAACAACCAAAGAACAGAGTGGTGCAAGATCGTATAAAAACGGAGTCTGAAATTTAAAGTTTTGCGGTCTATTGACTATATAAGGAATGTAAAAAGTGATTATGAGAAATTGTCGTGCATAGGAGCCACATTTTTATTGGGGTAGTTTTATTGTTTACACCCCAATCGGACTAAGAGGTATCCGATATTTATACGAACTGCCTACTTTTTTAACATTTTACTATCGAATCATTCGCCATTATTAGATAAGCGCGATGAGTGAGCAATGTTATACATAAATTTTACCAAACTGGTTCGATAGATCGAATCACACCAATAACAAAAAATACATACCAAAAATGTCAGCCATAAGTCGTAAACTTAATTTTATGCAAATTTGCTAAACATCAAAAAAACAAAAAAAAAAAAATCAATCGAAAGAAAACAATACACGATGATCATGGCGATGATGATGATCATGAGATGATGCATGCGTAAAGTGATCACACCACAAATAATATTATCGCTTATAAATTTACTTTAATTGTGCGACATTCAGGTCTTGGCTAAATTATATACCGATTATCGATATTACATTAGCATCGGATTACCATATCGGATTATTCAATCGTACAACGTTTTCGAATTATGATTTTATCTTATACAGGAAATTGTTTTGTTTGAATAGATCATGGAATGTGTTTATTGGTACTTAGCAACTGAAATTCGTGTGTGAAAAATGGCAAAAATTGTCGCAATACGACAAAAATTGTCGCAACTATGTCTTGTCAAGAATAGAGACAGTAGTGGCAAGCCTTGATATTGTTATTAACTAATCCCACCTTTAAGATCGACGTCCCGTGGGTAACCTATGACCCTTATCTATATCTAGATCAACCAAACAATTGGCGATAACGAAACAAACGTAAAAAAAATTGTGTGTTTGTAAAGTTTTTGAAAATAATTAAGTTTATTAATTAATTAAATTTTAATAATTTAATTATTTGAAACGCATCCTTCTATGTTTAGTTCATCCAATTTAGTTCGTCCATGTTTTATCCATGTAAAAAATATCGCAACACAAAAATTTTAATAACAATTTTTTTTATGAAAATTGTAAAATCTGAGGTGACCGTTTTGACCCTATACAGTGTGACACTGGGCCACCGAGGTTGTTATTGGATTTATCTAGAAATTATTTGATAAAAACATAAAAAAATATAGATTAAATAAGTTCCTTGTTCCCAATCCAAAAGAACTTCAGTTTGTTTAAATAATCACTTGGTTTCACGTAATAAAATTACGATAATATAAGTATCAATAATTTAAAATTCAATTTTATACTTCTTAATATTTAAAAAATACAAACATTTTTTTTTCTTATAAAATACAAATTCCAATTTATGTCAAAATCGAACAATTTTTGCTGTCAAAAAATATTCCATTCTATAATTTTTGTTTACCACGGTTTTGTTTTCGTAATAGATCATGTTTTCCGAAAGAGGCACCACGATCAAAATATTTAGTATACCATGTTATTCGCAAGAGGTAGCACGATCAAAGTATGTAGTATGCTATGTTTTCCAAAAGGGGCAGCACAATCAAAGTATATCATCGCCAAAAGATTTTTTTTTAAATTAATATTTTAAAGCAACAAATTGTTTGAATAAAAATGATAGTCGGCCATGATTTTTTTCTTGTTTTTGACATAATTCCAACAGGAATGTTGTTCTTTTTAGAATTAACAATTAGAATTATTCGCACACGATATTCACAAAATATTTTGTTTATAATTTACAACACCGTTTTTAAAAAGTATGAAAAAGTGATGTGGTCATTGATGCGAACGGATTTTTTGTTGAGGACGCTGTAATTCGATCAGCAGAACACAGTTTCCGTACGCAGGTTTTAGGCGATCGATAGACACTGATTGTTGTTACTTGTTGTCCTCTTATCAAAATAACAAAGTGTCGTCGTAATCATCTTATCACTTTATATGGTCCCTCCTACGGAGGTTGAAATACAGTGCGAATCTTGTCTACTCTTACGAAAACGAAATCGCATTTCTCGAGCGATTTAGGAACAAATATATCGTTATGATTAGGTTGTCGTGTTGCAGAGGGGACACAATTTTACATAGTGTTAGGTAGTTGGTCGATGACTGTGTCAGTTGATGATTGAGATGTAAGAGGATTTTCAATAAAGAACTCACCGGGTAGTTGGATAGTTTGACCGTAAACCATCTCGGGTTTACGGTATTTCTGAGCTCCAATGTATTATATTGCCTCGAGCCCGGAGTGCAGCTTTAAGTTGTCGATGGAATCGTTCGACTATGCCATTCGCTTGAGGGTGATAAACGGTTGTTCGTATGCGTTGAGATCCCAGAGGTTTCGTTAATTCGACGAATAGTTTGGATTCAAATTGCGTTCCCTGTTCGGTCGTGATATCAAGCGGAACGCCGAATTGGGAAATGTAATTGTTTACGAATGACATATCGCTCATGCAATATGCTTCGGGCCAACGAGTAAATCTGTCGACACAGGTTAAAAGATATGTATATCCGTTGGACGGTGGAAGAGGTCCCATTATGTCCATGTGAATATGTTCAAATCGACCCGATGGAATTTCGAATTGTCCTAAAGGCGCCTTTGTATGCCTTTGGCCTTTCCAACTTTGGCCGCTTCGTTTTCGATCATGCGAGATAATGTATCCGCCACGACATTGTCTTTACCTTTCACATGCCGGATATCCGTGGTAAACTGACTGATGTAATCCAAATGTTGTGCTTGTCTAGGATTACGTTCAGTTTTAGACTGAAGTGCTCTAATCAGAGGTTTGTGATCGGTGTAGATGGTAAAATCTCGACCTTCTAAATATCTAAAGTGTTTTATATATAGATATATTGCAAGTAATTTCCTGACAAATGCTGAGTATTTTCGTTCAGCTTCCGTGAGTTTCTTGGATAAGAATCCCAGGTTACGTTTTTGTATTGTTGTAGTACTGATCCGGCAGCAGTGTTTGATGCATCGGTTGTGATACTGAACTTAGCGTTCATTCAATGGATGTACTAACAAGGTTACTAAAAAGGCTATTTTAGGCTGTTTTGGGCTTCTTTAGCAGAGCGGTCAAGTGTGTGTGAATTGGAGCGAGAATATCCGCCAGTTTCGGCATAAACCGATGGTAGTAATTTACCATACCGATAAACTGTTGGATTTTCTTGATTGAAGTTGGGGCTGGGAGTTCTGTAATGGCAATAACTCGCTCTTTAGTTGGAAGAATACCATTAGGTGTGATTGTGTGACTGAGGAAATCGAGTGAATTCGAACCAAAAATGCATTTCGAACTCTTGATGTTGACGCCAAAATCTTCGAGTCGCTGGAAAAGTTATTCCAAATGGCGTTTGTGTTGTTCCTCATTTTGTGATGCGACGAGGATGTCGTTAATATATGCAAAAGCAAAGTCTAAATCGCAAATGACTTCATTCATAAATCGCTGAAACGTTTGGCGGCATTTCTGAGACCAAATGTCATTCGAGTGAATTCGAAAAGACCAAATGGGGTTGTGATTGCCGTTTTGTGAAACGTCTTCTTCAGTTGTGAGGGGAATTAAATAATAAGCTCTGACTAGATCTATTTTGGAGAAAATTGTGCATCCATGTACATGCATGGAGAAGTTTTGAATGTGGGGAATCGGGTAACGAACTGGTACTGTGACCGTATTAAGCCTTCGATAATCACCACAAGGTATCTAATCTAGATCTTTTTTCTTAACCATATGAAGTGGACAAGAGACAGGAGATGCCGATGGCCGGCCAATTCCTATAAGTCCACGATATGTTGGAATTCGGTATAAGCGGCTTTCTGACGTATTGGATCTAGTCGACGTGGTCTTGCTACGGGTAAATGACCTGACGTAACAATATGATGAAGCATACGGAGTGTTTTACGGGTATATTGTAGTTTGGCTCCGCCGTTAGGGAAGAATAGCGTACCATAACCGTTGACGATTGTGAAGTGAATGCGGGGGTGGGCATATCGACCCACTCTGTTGTGGAATTGATTGACAGCTGCGTTGCTGAATCAACCAGCCGTTTGCGTTTTAGATCGACAAGAACACATCTGCTAGAATGAAAGCGAGTGTGAATAGTGGTTTGAGTCCGAGATTTACCCTGAGCAACTTTGTGCTGTAAGTATTAATACGTGTGCCATTAGCAGCTGATAAAACTAGATCATAAGATTTTACCTTGATAAATATGGATGTTGAAAAACGTCGAACAGGTACCACCGAAAGGTCGGCTCCCGTGTCTATGAGAAATGTTAGGTTGTTTCTTTTGTCATGTAAGTGAAGGAGTTGACTTGGAAATTGGACTGTTTAATCGTTTTTTGGAATGTTTTGGTGGGGAGCACAATTGCAATAATATTAAATGTCGCATAAGTCAATTGAAGTGAAAGTGTTGTGCGGTGTAGAATTATTTAAATATTAATAATTCTGACCGCTATAGTTCTCTTCCTTAGTGATATCAACGACAATTTTTTAAGCTAGTAATATTTGAATTTTTATCCCATTAATTACGGTTGTATCCAATCTTTATCGTAGTATTTTTACTAGGCTCCCTTTGGATATTTCAGTTAGATAGGCATACATATTTTTGCCTTTCCTAATTATGAGATGGTTCTTGAAGACATTAGTTGGTGCATCACAGTATAGAATTAATTCTGTGGAATATTCTTCCACTCTATGCACTGTTCCGGTTGTAAGAGTGCTAGCTTCCAATTTCAGTCTAGATAAAGCATCAACAACTCTATTGGTGCAACCAGGTTTATAAATGATCAAGTGATTATATTCTTTTAGTCGAGCTTTCCATCTCTTCAGCTTAGCCTTATAATTTCTGTTGCCCAGTGTAAATGTTGCCCATATAAATAATTTCGAAGGTTATCCAATGCCAAAATGATGGCTTATATTTCTTTTTCGTTGGCTGCATAATTTTTCTCAGTTGTTTTCCTCAAGAACCTGGATATGTATGTATCCTTGCCGATTTCGCCTTGTAATAACACAGTGCCGACTGCAAATGATGATGCATCTGTGGTTACTATAAACGGCTCCTTAACTGTCTAGGATAACAGTAGTTGCGAACTGCTTCAAATTACTTAGATTAGTTAATGGTTTTATTATTTTGGAGATGTCCCGTATACAACGTCTATAATAGGATGCCAACCCGAGAAACGCCTTTAAATGCTTCAAATTATCGGGTTTCTTGATGTTTTGAGTACCGGAGATCCAGAAGAGTTTGTGGGGTTTAAATCATTGACTTTTTTGCCAGATCATTTTTGCCACCTCTGATAAATCACCTCTGATAAAGAGAGCCGCAGTACAATGACAATTACAACTTTTTGCATAAGCATTTTAAACTGTCAATTTACCTTCAACTTAAAGGGCCACCTCACAACTTATGTGCCATAATTTACACTTTAATTAGAATTCCTCATGCAGAATTAAAATATCTCCACTTCAGTTTGAGACTCGCATGTTTCAATATCAATCTGGCTAAATACAATAGCAAATAACTCGCAAACCGGTAACTCTATAGACAAATGAGTTAAAACAACATAAATCACCAAGTGACCTTCATAGGGTTTCAAATGGATACCTTCATCTTTTTAAAAGACCTTCGTAGTTGAAACTTTTAGTATTTTATCCTGTGAACCCACTATATCGGTGGGAGATGCTCGCAGCGTTTTGAAAGAATCATAAATTTAGACGAATTTATACCGCCCTCTTCTCTAAATTTAGAAAATTATCAATTTGACTTCGGGACGTCTTATGCGGGTATGTCCATCTTTCTATAAGTGGATTATAGTATATTTACCTATTCTCGAGACCGTATAGCGTAACGTAGATATTATGGTTTCTACTTTCTGGTCTTATAGTATCTTAGAGAATAATCATTTCCTTTTACGTATGCTGGGGTCCCTTAAAGTTTTGACGGCATCAAGCTTTGTGTTCGTTTAAATCTTCAACAAGCACGATCCGCTTCCGACAAGTAATGTGTATTTTTGTAGTATTCTTGGGATATCATACCAGCTTTTATGTGGTTTCTGAGGTATGTGGATGCCTACTAATTTATAAATTACTCTGTTGTTAGATCTGATTAGATGTCACCTTTAAATTAACAGATTTAATTTTTTTTTATGTACCAGTTTCATAATATCTGTTTGAATATGTTACAGACAATGGACTTAAATTTTATTGTTTTCACTTTTATTGGTTTATCATTGAGATGTTATGATTTTAATCTCTACCGTAACTGACATTTTATACAGTTGCTAATATTCAAATTTGGATGACTATATAAGTCGCAACATAAAGTTATGAGATTAACGATTTCGATAGCACTAGCCAAAGTTGAAACTTTCACGCCGGGCCAAGATCGCTAAAACTATATGTATTGTCCTTGATTTAGCTGGAAACGTCGTATAGTTGAAGTTTTTCTTCGTTGTTTGTGCTACATTACTCCCAACTGCCAAAATAGTATACTGACATCAACAAGTACAACTTTGGCTGTTTCTTTTAAAATGTTCTGTAAAACCGGTATTTTTTAAATATTTTAAAGTCAAGTAGGCGGCTTATAGTTTTTGAGAGTTTGAACAGTCCAAACGGGGTGATAATCGCCGTCTTTTCGAAGTCCTTTTTGTCGATAAGTCTGAACTTATCGACAAAAGTAGTCGATCTTCGAATATACTTTACATGATTCGAGTTGGTAAATGAAATCGATCACAAATAAAAACAGTCTGGTTTCGTTACTGAGTTCCCAGTATTGTAGTCACCGCATAATCGCCAGTTACCGTTTTTTCGTTACTACGTGGATTGGAATCTCTTTATTACTTTTAGAGGGTTGACATACTCCTTATTCTGTCAAAGCTTTGAGCTCGGCCTATTTTTATTTCGTTTGCGTGCAGACGTCATTTTGCAGGGAAATGTACGGTACCCGTATGTGTCGATGGTTGTTGAATTTGCTGCAAACAATTTAAATGCAGATGGCTTCGATTTTTCGATGTTTGTTGGTGGAATAACGGTAACCTCAGCTCCTGTTTAAATCAAAAATCGTAATTCTGGCTCCCCACATAATTGCCGCATGAAGTAGGGAGCCTAATTATTTTTCGGTTTGATTGAGTCCTAGCCGGTTTTATTGGATCGTGCATGCCTTTATGTTTTTTTCTGGTGTCAATGCCGTATTGGTGATGAACGTGCACTACTGCATTGACGAGGTAAGTTAGAGAAATTAGGACTTTGAGATCGTCCACGTGTCAGTTTATCTTCTTATTTACGGAACCGACCGAACAGCTGTTCTATATGCGTTGTAAAAGTATGCTGTCTTGAGTTACCCAAATTTTGGGGCTTTTATGTTGTATAAGCTAGCTAGTTTCTGCACATCGGTTATTTTGTCGGCAACGTTCGCTATTTTTTGAAGGTTCCAGTCGTTCATGCAGGATAAGATCTCCTGTGCCTGAGTTGGGTCACGGTGAGTTGTATAGTCACTGTAACCATACATTTCGTAAGACGGTTTCGGTTACTTGGTTAATCGATAACGCTTTCATCTTGATAAACCTTTTGGTAGGTAGTCCTTTTGATAAACCCAAGCATTTAATTTGCTTCAGAGCGCACCCTTAAAAATATCCACCATTTCAATAATACAACCATTAAAAAGGTAATCGTAACTTACAGATATGCGTGCAACGGGAAAACGCATTGTTTTTTTTGCATTTAGCAATATTTAGCGTCAAATTCTGAGCTGTACACCAAAGAGTGAAGCTATTTAGATCCAATTGGAAGTCTATTGAATCCGTGATACTATTAATAGTTTTGAAAATTTTAATCGGAGAACATCGGAGTAATTCAATTGACACTTTATGAAAAAAGTTTGGGGTTCCATAAGTTAAAAGCATGGGGTTCCATAAAATCATGGGGTTCCATAATGTTAAGGAAATCCCGAAATATCTTCAATCACTCTCGAGAAAAAGTTACCAATCCTGATATCATTCATGTTGATAGGAATTAAATTATGATCCAAAAAAGCCCAAGCAATATTAGGCAAGTTGAAATCACCAAGGACAAAAAGACGATCCTCTGGTTGAAGAAGCGGTGCTATATTTGATTGAACGGTGCTTAATCGTCTGTGACTATTCCAAACTGATCAGGCCCTTGCAGTAGCCGGTCCTACTAGTAAATCAATTATTTTAGTAACTATTCTTTAATAGAGAGTATTTTCCGGGTCGCAGTTTTAACAATCCTACCTCTTACTCATTTTGTGGGAGGTAGACTATCTTCAATTAAAAGCACAAGAAGTCTTATTTTTAGATGTGGCTTTGTTTGTAACCATTTTGGTCGTTGTTGTAATCCTCGTCGTCATCGGTCGTATATAGTGAAGGTTTAAGTCTTGGCTTAAACACATCGCGACCTTGAGCTCGATACCATAGCCGCTGATCATTATGCCGTGACCGATTGTGTGTAAAATGTATGTTTAAGTGAATGGTCTGAAAAATCTTGTAAAAGATCTCAGTAAAGGGTTAACTTTGGCCTGTAATGCTGTTTATTTTTTGTAATCTTCGCAGATACTCAGTACTCCATTTATTCCAAAAGTCTTGTTCCATTTTTTGTAGCATTTGCGATTGTTATTTAAATGTGCTAGATTTTCTTCTGGCATCGCAGTTAGTGATGGACTAATTAAAAAATGCCCAGTCGTTAGAACTTCAAGATCATCTACTTCATTGCGGAGATTGGACATAGTGGCCTTGAATTTAAAATGGCCTCTATTTGATTTAGCAGTGTTGCTAATTCCTCGTAGGTTAATTTTTAAATATGAAACATTTCCGCATCTCATCTTTGTACTTGTGGTAGATATCTACCCCTTTCTGTCTACCTTAAAGTAAGGATGGGTCTAACGTTGGTGTTAACATTCCGAATTTTAGTAACGTTGTTTACGTACCCTTGATACACTGCTTTTAATGCTACTATCTTGGCTACTATAAAGGCTTCGAGGTACCAATATCGACAAGCGGCTTAAGCTGCTTGCTACCGATTTAAGTCTACCGAATATACTCGCGATCTTGTGTTTAACACTCAAGGTTATTCAAATCGTAATTTTCGTTAGATGAATCATTCATAATACTATTATTAACACTATTATAATATACTTAATTTATAAAATGATAAAATTTTACGTTTATTTTTTTAAAACTCATAAAAATTTAATTTAACACAAAAATTGGATTCCACTTTCACACACACAAAAATCACGTGCATCGTTCCAAAATTAAAGTGGACATTAAAAGCAAAACGAAATGCATAGTCATTTACAAATTCAAATCTTATAATGTATAAGGTCATTCGGAGATATAAAAGGCAAGCTTACAAAATTTAAATTAATTTCGAATACATTTTTTGTTAAAGTCCATTTATTTGTCATAAACTTATTTATGTACGTAAAGATGCTGTGATTTGCTGTATCTATAGTATTAACATGTTCCGGGGATGAGAAACTCGGTTAATATCGTATATTGCACGCCTACAACCAACAATTTAAGTTTCTAAAAGTTCGTAAATGTCAAATGTTAGATAATTTTCTTTGTAGTTTGCGCACAATAAAATAGAATGTTAGTCGACGGATCTGTATAGATGTAGAATTTTTTATCATAAGGTCAATCACCATAAAAGTTCTGTAGATGCAGTACTGTTTACTCAAACAATATGAGAAAAATTATATCCTAATGGTCATTTGTGTTTCATCGTATAATTACCGATCGAAATTAAGTAAATTAAACCACCCCATTGAGATTTTCACCCAATATCCCCCGAACCAAACCCCGCAGCATTAATCACACCATAAAATGAATGTAATGTCATAATTAAAGAGTAGCATAATGGTGTTTTTCCACGATGAAACATATTTTTTCTACAGCCAAACATTAAAATCTGCAGAAAAACCAAAAAAAGAAAGATAGTGTTAAATTCTACTTGAGTGAGAAAGACAAACGTTTTTTTTTGTTTTTTTATAGCTAAATTTTATAGTTTATACAAGTTGACGTCTCCCCTAAATAACCTAAAAAAATCACAAATTTATTTGCACATATCCAAAATAATTTGTATTTTTTATTTTATAGTGGGATTGGCGAATTATAATGAATATTTATAGATTCGAAAAATTGATCCGATGAATATAATAATTTATAATTGTTTTTTTATTAATTTCAACACAATATAACAATATTATCAAAATATCTCAATAATATCAAAATTTAATTTAATTTTTATAACCTCAAAATTTTAGTTCTTACCACACTGAAAATAAAAATAAAATGAATTTCGTTATAAAAAAAATAAACAAAAATTCTATATTTGTGTGCGAGAAATATTTTCTCGTCCAAACACAATTTTTATGTGCATGTAAATTTTGCAGCAATGTCAACCATAAAAAGTATTTCAATTTTAAATTTTTTGTAAATAATTTTGTATTTTTTCGTTTTGCTGCCATAATTATGGCGAAAAAAAAACAAAATAATTTTGTATGCACAGCGTGCAGCAAAAGTTGTCCGTCTCACTCGTACAACAGTTAAATTTATATTTTTATCTCACGTTTTTCGTGCATAATTTTTCATTGTGGAAAATACTATAAGTTTATACTATAGGTTATTAATATATAACCAAAAAAGACAAAACTACAGCTATAAATGCAAAAGCATCCTCGTAAATGAAGAGAATTGCCACTTTGTGTGCTTGCTTAAGTTTGAATCAAAACATATGAATGAGAATAGAGCCAAATTAAGGAAGAATACTTCAAAGATAGTTCATTGCAGAAAATGCCAAAGTGATAACCATACCTAGAAATACTGCGGGCGTGACGAAAGATGTGTAAAATTTGCTTTATCGCAGCAAATCTTATGAGCATGTGCACATTAGACAGGAATTCAATGTGGTGGCTATACACAATAGGGTTCATCGAACAAAATCGATAATGAAACGAAGACCAATCGATTTATGTATTGTTGCTGAAAACTATGCCATGACTAATAAACTGGCTACCGATTAAGAATCCAAGGAGGG
The DNA here is from genome assembly GCA_963556175.1 of Tipula confusa. Lineage (NCBI taxonomy): Eukaryota > Metazoa > Arthropoda > Insecta > Diptera > Tipulidae > Tipula > Tipula confusa. The sequence goes on along the minus strand of OY744477.1, from coordinate 12,095,065 downwards.
TTCAACAATTTCATGTTAAAGATATTCAACCAATTTCAATCTAATCGTCCAATTCATCCAGTTAACATAATTCTTCTCGCTATAGAGCTGGAAGGTCCGCTTAAATAAAAAACAACATTAAAAATTCAAAATACGAAACAGAAGTCAAAACACGCCACAAGATGGTCGTCCAAGTAAGATGGGGCGCCAGGAAACATCGGGGTTATTTGAAATTTGATGGAGAAAGACCACCATGTGAACCTAGAATCTGAAGATACGGTAAGTTTTTGATAATATACCCAAATTTACACAGCTACTATCTGTAGCTACACCAATTACCAACAATCAGGTTACAAGCGATGCAAATACGAGCAAAGCTACTTTCATCAATAGAAGACTACTACTAGCTTTTAGCCAACCACTTTGAGATGCTGAGAACTAAAATCAACTGAGAACTGAAAACCTCATAACCAAGGCATTCAGCTAAGCATGAAATCAAACTAAGACGGATTGAAACTCCACAATTAATGATCCCTTGAAAAATACGGTACACGGAAGTGTGGCCAAAATTATAAGCCACTTGGAGGAAAGCTGTGATAATTATCATTAAGCTGTTAGTAAAATGCTACCAAAATAAAAGTTAGCTGGCGTATAATTATGTAAATGCAATGCTGAACGTCACAGTAATATACTCCCAATCATACTTTCATGTTCAAAATCGTACATGACTTACTAACCGAAAGCATACATCATATGCCATCAAAAACCTAGAGGGATCACAACATTGTCGTGGAATTATATCATAATTTATTTGAAATGTCTATCGAGGATCCAAAAGAGATGCCAACAACAGAAAACTTTCTCTATTTTCTAGAACGTGCCCTCACCTCACAGACAGATTTGAAGGATTATATAAAGTTCCAAGAAATATCCACTTTAGAGCCCACATTCTATTCGATGTTTAGTGTGTAAGGAAACTTACAATACATTACTGTATTGTAAGTTTCCTTACACACTAAACATCATACTAAACCAACATCAGCAGCTAACTGGCACCTTATTAGCCACGGCAATGATCCAATTACAGAGTTGAGAATAACAATCAAAACTATAATATGCATTTTAATAGGCCTCGGCCCATAAACTTCATTCCAAGGAATCCATAGAAATAAAGAAATTAACCAAGAACACATATGGAGATTGTTGGCGTAAACGAGAGTGTGATTATTACAAGAATGGTCGATTTCCGTGTAGCAACCAGATGTTAGTTGTGTTTCTCTATGAAAATGGAAGCAGTGATATTACCAAATACAACATCGTCTTTGCCGGAACAGAATTTGACAGTGGAAAGTGGGATTATTTAAATAATCTATTCTGGGCCGATCCGAATTATAATTAACCAAGTAAAATGGATTACTATCCAAATAAAACCACCATATTAAAGCTCACTCTACATTAAACGAGGACCAAAGAATGAGCTTAGCACACGAGTTTGAGCCATGAAAGCATTAATCCACAGAATGCAAGGAAGCTGCGAAATGAAGACAACGATTAATAATAATTTATATTTATATCCATCATTCAAGTTAAGTTCCACAGGTATGAGGTAATGCCATCTAGCGTAAATTATTATTGTTAATATTTGGGGGTTTAAGGCATGACTAACTGTTTTTTTCTATATTGGGTCCAAACCAAAATTGAAATATTATTTTACCAGCGAATTAATTGTAGATGAATATGCAAATTAGCTAATCAAGTATTGCCAACATACATATTTTTATAAGTATTTTGATTGTAAGCGAATTGTATAAAAATTTGCAGATTAAAATTAAAAATAAATTAAGTTCTTTCAAGCGTTATTTTATTGTAAAAAATCAATTACACAAAAGTTATAGTGTGCCATCTTTAAGTTCGTGTTCAACACATTCAGCCTATTGCTGTATATTAAAGAAAGCAGCCATATATATTATCATTTTTATTAGTTTAGCATTTAGCCGATACTCTATCACAGCAACACTCTTTGCTCCGGTTTATTCATTGACCTCAATAGAACCATTTTCGTCCAATACATGAATTTATTTTCACAACTCCAATACTGTCAACATAATGTCGTTACATTGGAAAATCATAATTAACTATAATTTAAGGAGGACTTTCGGAATAAATCAGAGGACTTTAGGAAAAATCAGGAAAAATTGATGCAAAATTCTTCTGCTGAAGCACGTAAGCAGGCAATTGGCAAACTGCACAATATAACAAGGGTAAATCAACAATCCTATATTGGATTCAGATAGGAGGTCAATCAAAGGACGTCCACAGTAAACTAACCTCAACCTGTAAACCTAATATGTGATCGTGAGGTAACCACGATGCTTATAGATAAATCGGGAATTCTAACATTAGACCCGAAGTGTGTCTTAAAAAATGATGAGTTTCAGTTAACAGCTATTGAGGAAAAATCACATCAGACCAACTCTTCAATAATCATGTCTGATAAAAACCCAACAATACAACAATTAGATCATACCGAGTTGGTATAGAATTAATCACCAACAATAGTTTAATCCCTAACTAGCCTGGCTCTAAAGGTGGTAACCTGACTAGTTATACAAATTATAATTGTTAATTTTAACAAGGTTGGTCTTTCGCAAACCAACATCTAATTGTGAGAAATGACATCATGAATCAAAAGCATTAATCATTTTATTGTGATGTCAACCTTAGGTATAGTACTTACTATTTAGGTAGGTTATTATAGTAAAAAACCGTTGAGGTCTATTTCCAAAATTTCAGGCTTACAGTTCCTGCTTTGGTATTGTTAGATTTATGCTCCTATATATCTCTGCCATTCTTTGTAGGCACCACTAAAAACCGCTTTGCTGCAGGCTTAAGAAACTGTAAATAAGTTAAATGTAGTGGCACGATGTCTGCAGTCGTATATATAGGCATTAGTGTCAGGCCCAACGTATTCAACGCATTCACCAACTTTAAACGTCAATAAGCTGATATTTTGAAATAATTGCCTGAGGCGATTAAAAAAAAATGTTACCCCTTGTGTTTTATGAAGATAAATTTTTTGTTTACAATAAAAATCAAATACATAATTTAACCATTAATCAGTTAATTAAAAATGTCAGCGGTTTAATTATGCTATAAAATCAAGATAATTAAATTAGCTATAAAATATCACTTTAGATAACTTTTAAAAGATAACAGTTGGTTGGTACATATCAAATAATGTCTTTGTAAAATATTTATAATGGCCAAAGTGCTGAATAAACTTCAGTTTCCAGCCTTAACAGAAAAAACGTCAAATGTTTGATACGCTATAGTATTCCAAATGAAAGCCCGATATGTGTCTTTAAACTAGATGAGTGCAAAGCTATTGTTGAAAATATCAAAGATCTAATTATGAAGGCCGTAAACTCGCTAAAAATTGATAGGATCGATCGTAAAAATTCAAAATGACCTTCGCAGTATATAGCGCCTCCGGCCATATCATACCGATAAAAGTACTAACATTATGTTAAGTTTGAATACAACAAAAACAGATACAGCTGTTGGTTAATCTTTTTTTTTGCAGTAAAAACATTTGTGTGTGGGAGGTTCGAAAAGGAAAGGTTTGCTAATCCACTACAACTATAGTTTAAGACTAAGCTGCTATAGACTAAGTAAAACCTCATTCTAAATATCGAAAACAAACTAGTCACAGAACCAGAGACTTTTCAAACAGTTCCATGTTCAAAAAATTAACAAGGTTCAACTGAATGAATTTTTTTGAAGAGAACCCATTCTTGAATGCCATCAGAAATGACATGGTTCATTTAAGAATGACGGCTAAAAAAATTTTAAGAGACTATAAGAATAATTGCAGAAATTTAAATTCAGATGATCATGAACAACTACCTAACTATCGTGAAAACACTATAGGCTGACTTGTTTAAAGTTTAGCACATGAATGTTACAACAATGCGGATAAACTGAGTAGGATGCAATGCACCAAACATTGTGTGAGAAACCACCTGATTAGGAGAAAGTTCAACGTCAAAAGACATAAACCTCTACTCAATGGTAAGAACAATACAGAAGATTTATGCTTGGTTGCACATAGACATGCTCATATAGATCGAACCACAATCAATCAGCAGTGTCAAAGCCATGAAGCTAATACGAAAACGACAAAATCTAAGTCGACAGCTCAATCTCTCTTCATATGACGATTCTACACTCGGTTATACAGTAAACCCAAGACAACAACCAAAATTCGATAATATTTGAGAAGCATCTTTCCTTTATTTAGTGAAGAACTACCGAAATAGCCTATTTTTTGCAGAATTTGATCACTCAGAAGTTACTGAGTTTTTTAATTCAGAAAATCAGGCTTGACTAGAAAAAAGTTTTTGCCGCAAAACATTTGAAGCAGGTGTTTTTTCGTGATGTCTTATTTAAGACTTCAACCACTTAAGCCATACTATTTATCAAATATATGGACCGACAAAGTCGCAACCAAGGCTAAAATTTTGGAATTTATGAGTTGGATTGGCTAAACAAATGCATGAAAATTAGTGATGTCTTCAGTAAAAAAATAGACAATTGTCAAGTCAAAGGAGCTGTTAGAAAAGCTATCTTGTATACTATCATAAACCATATCAGTTTTGCTACATAAACCGAAAAGTTGATAATCCTGCTAGAGTACATAAAACTCCGAAACACATCATCATAAACAATACGGAGAACAAGGTATCACTCAAAATAGTGCCCTATGCTCTAGGATAGCAATTGCAATATTTACATCATGAGATGGAACATTAATATTTTTTCTTGTGAAAATTAAACAGTCATTTTCAGCTACTCAAAATCTATTTTTGCTCAAAAATAGTTAGAGTAATAGTATGTATAAGTGTAGCTTTTTACTCAATGTTACGTTAAGACAACCAAAAAACCAAAATGAGCTAGAAACAATTGATTTTCCTAATCAACAAATTTTTGGGAATTTTTAGAACCGTAACCATCCAAATTAAAAAGTCGCTAAACATTGACATCGGTTAATATTGTTATCGTGATGGTTCCAAAAAATCCCTAAAATTGCTGGCCAGATTTGTTCGAGTTGTTTCTATCAGGACGAGAATAGGTATCTTCAAGCGGCCATAGACGAAATTGGTTGACAATTTTATGACGAAACGATTGAGGTGACAACCATGGGATTTTGTGTGTATTGAGAGTGGCGACGTATTTTATCTGTTTAACGGTTACTTCATTTAATTTTCGGGCTAAATAATTGTTTTAGATCTTCAGCAAAGTTTTAAAAATAGTTAAGTCTATTATATATTTACCAACGACTATCATATGCTTGTGTGGTCACCTAAAAACGATCAAACTTTATTGAACCGTTTATCGATCCACATCGTACTAACGCTTAAGAATGACGTAACATATAATGATCATTTTATTTAATTAAGATCTCGTTATATATTTCACCTTTAATCAAATCATTATTTCGAATTTCAGAAGACCTTCGTACAGGTGTGGTCATATGTTAAAACATATATACGAGTATTTAAATGTAACCTAATTTTTTGTAATCATATTATGTTTAATGATGTGATCGTCGATCGATCGTAAATTTTTTATTTTATTTTTTAATAGATACGAATAAAAATATACGCGTAAATTCGTAACGTTTTTTATTCCGGTTCGCAAGTGTTATAAAAGTATGTTGCGCGATCGCATATTTTTAAATATCGATCGAGAGTACAATATTTTGGTTCGTACACGTCACAATGTGAAATAATGGTCTAATTTCGTTTTGACACATTGATATTCGAACGATCGTATATGGAGATTTTGTAGGCGATCTACACATTGTCTAGAGCATAATATAATTTAGGCTTATCATATACATAATGACAGTTCAATGCCGCAAAATTGTTACCATGTCATGATATCAATGTTACGTTATGAATAAAATATTTTATAGCGGCAATAAATTATGAACGTCTGTCGTTGTCGTCAATAACCGCGACAAATTTTGAATTTGAATACATAGTTTATGAGATGTCTTGTTTCTGTTTGGAAAATTAAATTTATTCCTCTTTGTACGCCTGACAAAAGATAAATTCAATCGGACACATTATTTATGTATATGGTTCTGACAATTTTAAGCATAAACTTGATCTTTAGATAAACTTGATCTTTAGCAGATGAGTGGCGATACCATTTCGGGCCGCATCCTTTGGTATTGATAGAAAACGACATCTGGAAGGCAAAAAATGACTAGGGGACAGTAACGAAACTACAAATTTGAACCTATAAAGTTTAAATATAGTTTGATCAACCACTTTGTTCCGCTGTGAAAGCAATAAAATAAAATATTCATAAATATATGACAAAAGGTGCCAACTGTGAATGAATTGAGTTGCAATGACATTGCACAATGAAGAGAGAGTCTCAACTTTAAGAGCACTTACTCTAATTTTCGGTCGTGCCAATGCTGTGCCAGAAAGACAACGCACCAGTCGAAGTAATTCTCTCAAACGACATTGTGGTGAATTTTGTTTGGATAAATATTTTGGCTTACAATTTTACAAGATTAAATTAACTCAAGAACTAAGGTCTCTTGATCATTTGAAGCGTCGAAAATTTTCCGATTTTGCTCTGCTTATTGGCTTTGTCAATAAGCAAACTATGCTATTGGGCAGCAACAAACTCACAGGTGCTTCAAGAAACTCCATTACAAGCACAAAAAGTGACCGTATGCTGTGAATTTCATGGCGAAGGAGTGATTGGACCATATTTTTTCGTATATAAAAATTAACGTTATGTTAGGTCAACTATTGAAGGGGAAGTTCGGTAACCGTGAATTTTAATAAAATTTTGGTCGAATGGCTACCTCGCTCATACAATTTATCATGCTCGCGATGGCCGTATGAACGAGATCGAAATCCATATAGCTAAATCATAATATAAATACACATAGTACTACCATGGTATGTTAGCCCATTGACGTGCTAGATGTCGGTAATGGTATCGTTTTAAAGTAATCAAAATATTTTTATATGTATAATCGCCTAAATGTCATATAGTTATACTAAATGTTGACGATATTCTATCCACCCGACATCTGGAACATCAATGGGTAAACTGTTTTTTTCTTATGATGGTAGTACTATGTGTATTTAAATTATGGTTAAATGTGGCATGTAATGTACTGCATCCTGGAATATATTTCAGCCCAATATCTCAATTATTCCACCTCTTAAAATTGTGAAATCATGGACACTTTTCATAACATTTTATTTGAAAAATAGACAGGCTCTATATATTCAATAAAAGAGCATGTGGGTGAAGCTTTGCGTGGAGCAACTGTAAAAACGCAGCAACAGTAAATTTACCAATCGCCTTAAGTGTATTGTTTGTGACTGTTATTATTCACAATGGCCAATGACGTGTTAGATGTCGATACTGGTATCGTTTAAAAATAATCAAAATATTTTTATATGTATAATCGCCTAAATGTCATATATTTATCCTAAATTTTGACGATATTCTATCGACCTGACATCTGGAGCTTCAATTGGTAAACTATTGTTTCTTATGATGATAGTACTATGTATATTTATGCTATGTGGTAAGTCAACAAGTGCAGCCAACAGGGTATATCCTGCATGATAAAGTCAAGAATAATTTACATATAATAAAGAACCTTTGAGTATCTGGTTAATCCCAAACATAGGAGTCAACACAGTCAATCACAACTTAAATACAGATAAGTACTTAGGTCCATAGTGTAGGAGGACAAGTGGCTGGCAGAGCAAACACAGTCGTAAATATTAACTTAAAACCAAGATAACCATTGACATATCCAATTGAAATTTAAGCATTGGTGTGAAGATAAGTACATATTTTCCAAAAGCGCCATATAATTTTGAAAAATGGAACAATTTGACTAAACTACTCTGAGAGTTCGAAACTACGACATTCCAGCACTGATTGACACATTTATAGGTGCGCAGACTACTTAAATTATGAAGCCAAACTCTATCTAAAGGCTATCTAAGGAAGCACATTAGTTCGTAGCATCAAAACTACAGGGAGGCTTAATCACTTGTCTTTTTAACTGAGATAGATAAGCACCTCAATGGCTCTATAGCTCTTGCCATTAGAAGAGCAAAGTACAAGGATACCTTTAAATTGAAAGCCCACTGATTTTCCTCCTAAGTCAGACAACACCAATATAAGTGTTAGTCAAAGGTGGTCTCTGCTTTTACAAAAATGACTCAAGGACTTTGGAAAATGTGGTCTAAGGAATGTTTTTTAACCAGTCTACAACAAACGCCCAAGTGGATAGTGCCTATAGTGCCAACTACTAGTCACACTTACAAAATAGATATTGGGTCTAACCAGAGTTGTATCAATAAGGGGTCATAAAAACACTAACTTTAAGGGACCCATCACAAATGTAAGTCCGAACTAATCCCAGCGCACTTTTTCTAAAACTATAATGGGCGGCCCTATAAAAATGATTCCGGAACTTAATAAAGATGCCTATTTGCTAAGAACAAGATGGAATTTAGTACAAAAAATAGCGATCGACTGTTGGAAAAAGCCACAATCATCCAACTAATAACAAGAATTGAAGAGTATTAAACAAAACTTATAAACTAGACAACGGATATTCCACTTCTGCCAAAATTATTTCAAATTCTAAATTCGTAGGCAGTGATTATTAATTGATCATCAAAAGTAAACAGATCATGAGCAACGTTTCAGAAGTGATACAAGTATACATACATCCAAGCGTAGATCCACCACGTGATGCTACTGGAATTTCTGCGATGTCCAAAATCAGGTCGAGTTCATGTGTGGTTCTGATGAGATTGAGAGAGAATATACACAAGCTGAATATTACTACTCCATCGCGATTTCGAACATGACACTAGTGAAGGAACAAATATTCACTGTTGTGAGCCAGTGCCATGATGAGGCCAAATCATCAACCAGCTAGTAATCGATCGATGTACACTTACCTCGGATCAATGTCCCAGATTGAAAAGCGATTAATGGATTGATTTACCAACGGGATTGAATTTTAAAACCTGCATGTCGAATTCTCCGAGATCGCTACACGATCGCCGTCGGTTTATCATCGACAGTCATCTTCGAATGTTTCGTACGATGCACTGTTCAACAACACGAATCCCCTTTGGGATAGCTCAATATCTGACCACATCGAAAGGATCACAGACACGCTGCTATTCCAACTTATTGACACCCATTAATGGCCATACTTGGATCATTTGGAACTTGTCAATTCCCATTACTGTATCGTCCCAAACGAATTGATATCTTGCTCCGAGTTGTTGTTATTTGAATGATCTAAAGAGCATGGTTGCATCACCGGTGTGTCACAGGTTCACTTTTCGCACAGAACAAGGACCTGGGTTATATCCGTTTCAGCAAGGATACAATCGAGAATATTGGTTCACCTCGAAAACTGACGCACGATGAATCGAAATGTGAACGTTGAAGATAAACAGATTTCTTGCCATTCAACGACAACTCATCACCATTTGGAAGATCATGAGGTGGGGCAATACTGAGATTATAAAACATGGAACATCTGTTTCCAAGAGTTGACAGCTCTATGTAGAGCAAAATAGACATAATCAAAATTGATTGGAATCGAGAGGAAGTGAATAACGACGACAATGGGTCGCCTGATCAAATGTGGACATTTTTCTATCGTATCTTCCGCACCACGGTGTAATTCAACGAAAACTACGTGTGGTTTTCGGCTTATCGCGGGAGTTTGAAATTCTTGGCGGCTCTCTGAATCGAAGACTGGATAAATTATTCAAAAGATCACTATGACATTTAAATTCATGGTGTCAGAATGGATCTGTCAAAATTATAATGCTATGCATCTAAAACAAAGGTTGTACTATTAAAGATCGCCAGTCAAATTCCAGTCATCTTCCAGTCACATGGACCGTTTCGCAACTTTCTATTATGCATGGTGGATGGGTCCCGTTTGGCTGCAAGAAAATACTAAAGACCGGCGAGGCTTATACACTAACATCGATGAACGCAAAATAAAATCAATGACTGTAACGCATGTGGAAATTGTAACTTGTCACTTTGACATATATCATATAATACTCACATTTGACTTGAACTGAGTGACAACGCTGCTATGCTAAATATAAAAGTCTTTACTCTTAGTTCTAGATATAAAAGTACACATTGTCAGTGGAAACCGCGTTTTGTATGCTTTACGTCCTCTGCTAAAGTTAAAATAACTTGCAAATACCGGCAAGTTAATGTGGTACAAGGTATAGCCCTAAAAGTGTTGTTGTCGATAGTAACCCAGTTCTCTTCAACCACAAGACCAGGAATTTTATGTAAATTAATGCTGTCGTTTAAGAAGTAAAAGGATACTGAGGACGCTGACTCGGTCACGGGCAGAGCCAGATCGTTAAAAGAAAAAACAGTTTACCCATTGATGTTCCAGATGTCGGGTCGATAGAATATCGTCAACATTTAGAATAAATATATGACATTTAGGCGTTTATACATATAAAAATAATTTGATTATTTTAAAACGATACCAGTAGCGACATCTAGCACTTCAATGGGCTAACATATCACGGTAGTACTATGTGTATTTATATTATGGAGTAAGCAATGGCCTGTAAACACCGTTTTTTATTTATTGAATCTAAGGATCATGCTCGTTTACTCTGTATTGAGTTGACTGTTTTATTCATTTAATTATAGGTGTATTCGATTGAATTTATTGAATATTGACATTAAATTCACATCAGTATATAGAGTATATTCAGAATATTCAATAAATCCAGTTCAATCGAATGCACCATAACCTTGTTTCTATTCCTGCCATCTGTCGGTTAATAGAAACATAAATTTTTCATTAAAAAAATGTTTTTATCACAATATGTATATGTACAAGTAGCTTCGATTGGTAGCCAACGTGTTACGCAAATTACCATAAAAAATAATTTAAATTTTGATGGATAATTTTTTAAATACCCAAGAATTTTAATTAAGTGGCTGATTTATTGTCATGCGGTAAAGTTTATTTTATGTAGCGCGGGCAGGTACAACATAATATCACCGATAAACAAAACTTATGTTTTAAGATCTTGATAGCGGCGATCGTATACACGCTTCTTGATGTTTTCGTTGAATCTTCTTCGTTATTGTAACGATATCGATTTTTAATTCGAAATAGAAAATGATTTGGAATTTTAATTTAATTTGATTTGATTTGTGTGCCAAATGATCTGTTTAGTGTGAACATAAAGATATTAACTTATGTATTCTAATGTGGTTTTCAGGTTTATGCTCTTGATTGAAAGTGAGTGACTTTGATTTTTATTTTACTTTTTCTAATCAATCAGATGGTTAACAGTTTTCTATTTTCTTTTTCGATTGATCGCATATCAATATACGTTACTCTATATATGTAGGTTAATTGTATAAGATTCACTTATATGATTATAATTCTGCGTGCGGTTAAAAATGAAAAGCCGGATTTTCAATTATGCTATCTACTGAAGTGATAGTGAATTTCTGTTAAACTGAATAAAGGGATAAAATTATTTTTTTGATTTGTATTGGGGTCAAAGCAGTTCCATGTAAAATTTGCCAAGCTAATCTGTTTATTAATGTCAGCATACACATCGAAGCTAATTTGAATGCAAATTTTTTAAATGTTTGCCTCGCAACAAATTTAATTTAGTAACTGGAACTATATATTATATATAGTTCAAAACGGGTAGTCATCTTGATTTAGTCAAATTCAACGTTTAAGGTCGCATGAATCATTTGACATTTGTCTCCATATATTTTTTATCTGTATATATGTGCTATGGCATATTTAAACAGATACATTTTACAGATCGTAATCTGCAATCACTTCAATGTATAAATAATTAAAAAAAAATAAAAATTTTTTTTGCTGTAAACCAATTTTACATGCTATAAATCTTTTAATAAGCCATCCAATTTCAAGAATCTTAACGATCTGTGGTGCTAAGGTAAAACACACATCTAAAACCATAAAATGTTTAAATATAAATAAATGTTAAATGTTTTTATTTTATTTATTCTTAAAAATATAAAATGGAAAGAAAATGTTAAGATACGAAGAGACAAAAAAAAATAAAAATAAAAATAAATAACCATGGATGGAAAAAAGACTTTGGGTGACCCACTTCCTCAATTATTTTGTTGTAATTTATCTCGTTATATACCCAACAACTAGGCTAACTCGAACTTGTTTGTTTGAATACAACATTTTCGTTATTTTTTTTTGTTGTAATGCTGTAAATGTGTGTACATACGACTGTACCATAAATTTTGGTGTGTCAGTGTAAACATGCAATATTTAAAGTGTAAATACACTGTAAGAATATATTTTAGACACATTTAACTAGGCTTGATAAAAAAAAAGACTTATTATCACCAAAACTGTATATTAAGTAGGTTAAAAATTGTACGCCGAAATACCTACGTAGATCGACTAAGAAAATTTGCATTCGTTTTTTCATTTTAAGTTATTCCATTTTCTTTATCACATTTGTAAAACAATTTCGAAACTTTAAACAGAAATTCTGCAAAAAAAGTATTTCATCTTTCGACCAATTCAAGCAACATGGAACTTTAGCTATAAGCTTTCATTCGGATTAAAAACGCAATTTGTGTATACAGTAGCGATTTAGGATTGGCACGTGAAAAGTGCGACAACTAGCGAGATAATCAATGCACAGCGAGTAAGTGTAAAACATACCACTTTCTATAAGATGGCAGCCTTTTCATTTGGATCTTGACAGTCCGACATGATCATAAAGTTTAATGTATATATTGTACTCCTTACTATATAATACAAATCTTATTATTATCATTATTCCTATCACCCTCATTTTTCCCGTATAACTTCATCCTCTCTGTACTGATTATTCCTGAATAGTGTAGTCGCCCTAAATGCATTCTCTCTATTTCTGATACTAAATACCCATCCTTTTCTAAAAATTTCTTAACCATAAACGGTTTTTTAAACTTTCCGTACAACTTACTCTGTCTACCTACCACTTTTCGTATCTTTAAGAGCATTAGATTCCATTTCCTAAATTTATTTCTTTAACAACTCCCTTTTCGTATAATACTCTATGCTTGGCCTTTTACCTTGCTTCTTGTTCTATATCCGACCTATTCAACTCGTCCATCAGCCTCGAATTTTTGTCCAAATCTCTGATCTATCCTATTAAAAAATCTAGCAGCCAGCCTCATCGTGAACGTATTAGTCACCAAATTCTTTACCACCATTGCAGCCTGCCGTTCTAATAATTTAAACCAGTCTACTCCCTCCTTATCAGCTAATTTTCCTAATATTGGTACCATTGTCCTATTAAACCTTTCTACCTGTCTATTTACTCAGGGATGTGTAGCGGTAGCATTCTACATGTTTTGCCCCATTCTTTTCTCCCTACTTCTTAAAGTCATCTGAGGAAAAAGCTGTACTCCTATCTGAAGCCACTCATTTGGGGTACCCATACGCCCTACACGGTAAAAAATCGAGCCTAATTTTAAAACTTTTTTTTACTGCATATATAGGTTGTAAACTGTTTCGGTTTAATATTTAAACTTTAAAAAGTCTAGATGAATAAATTCAAAAGTATTAAAAATTTCAATATAATGTTTTAAACTAATGCTCAATAACTTTTACTCTTCTGAGTTATAAACATTTCAACTGACTCATAAGTCATGAGTATGTGAATTATATTTGATATACAAATTAAAAAATTCAGTCTATCATCAGACTACCCGCAACAGCGATCAAACTACAAAAAAGTCTTTTTTTTTTATACCTAAAACTGTTTAATTGGTTAATATTTACATAAATTTTCTTTGCTAAAATTCTTAGCCTAAAATTCAAATGTCTTGATTCATACTAGGTTTTTATACTTCATATGATCACGTTGTTCTAGTGAATTATAAGAAACAATGCAAATTTATTTTATTACTTCGTCGATGAGTTCAATTTTTTAATATGGAAATGTTAATCTAACTGTTATTTTTTTGAGTTGAGAACCATTATGGACAATTTTAAAACTTTTATTTTTTAAATTTTAATATTTAATAGAACATGTTGGATTTTTTAAACCTTTTATGTTTAAATTTAGTACACATTTTGTACTAAAAATCAAACTGTTAATGCTTTGTGGTTTTTAAATACGTTTTAAACTTTTTAAAGTTTTAGAATTAGTATTGGATTCTTTTATTATTCTACAAAACTATTGTGGTTTAAAAAAATGTTTTAAAATTAGTCTCGATTTTTTACTGTGTACTACACTCTTCCATTTACCTTTATTGCTTTTCTTGTACCTGTTGACCTTACCGGAAATAGACATACATTTTTCGTAAACGCATCTACCATAAACAATATATGCCCCGGTTTCTCATTGAATCTCAAACATAGTAGATGTCCTCGTTTATGCTTCTTTACTAATTCCCTCATATTATTAAAATAAAAATTTATTCTAATATTTCAACACCTCTTTTCTTCTCCCATATGTCCCACCTCGTCATGCATCTGAAATAACAACCATAAAACATTCTACGCCTTCATTATCTGCAAATACTGCCATGTACCTTATAAATGCCGCCGGTGCATCAACAAATCCGAATGATAGTTCGTGATACTCGGAATGCCCTTATGGCGCCATGAATACATAAAACTCATTCTTTAAATCTAATGATGTCAAATATCGTTTTCCCTGCAACTTCTATAAAACGACTTTTATTACTTGCATTGGTGTTCATTTTCCATTCTAACTCATTTAACCTTCGATAATACATGCTCATCATTGATCCTTCTTGTTTAGAAACACTATCCTGCTGGAAAACTTTGAATCACTTCTCCTAATTACCCCCTTCCTTAATAATTCCTTCACATTTTCCTTATTCCATCATGCTCATTAGTGTAGGTTTCGAATACACTACGTTATTCTCCTTTAATTTAATTCCCACTTATTTGTATCTCACGGACGCTCC
The DNA here is from genome assembly GCA_963556175.1 of Tipula confusa. Lineage (NCBI taxonomy): Eukaryota > Metazoa > Arthropoda > Insecta > Diptera > Tipulidae > Tipula > Tipula confusa. The sequence continues at coordinate 12,080,011 of OY744477.1, read as the reverse complement.
TGCATTACTATTTCCCTTTACACAATTCCTCAAAAAAAACTCCTTTATATTTTTCATCTTCATTCGAGCTGCCCTATAATATCCTAGTTCTAAATCCCACTCATCACCTTCTTACAAATATATAGTTGTTTCCTTTCCCCCTTGTGCTTTCATTTCACTCTGTTCCCTTTACCCATCTTTTCTATTTACTTTTCTCCTTTAATCCACTTGATTCACCCTATTGCAGTTTAAAAAATCCCTTCCCAATATAAGATCATTTGGCATTGTGTGTCAATCCTTCCACGTCACTGGACTACTTAATACATTTAATTCTTATATTTCTTGATTACTTCCTTCTAGTGTAGTCCGCTTGTACGAGTCCTTTTCCTTGACATCTGTAGCTAATTAGGTGGTTTTTATCTGTTTGTTTACTAATCAATCGCATTCTTGTTGTTGCTATACACTGTGATGGCGTGTGCACCGCTTTTGACATCTATAGCAAACAGATATAGATAGCACTTCATCGTTACTGTCCAGAACTACTCATATGGCAAACGATAACTCAATTGGTTCATCTGTCGACGTATTAGAGCATGCGTTATTATTTTAGTAACTATTTTACATGAAATCAATTACCAGAGCCCTCAATATATTCGCCATTGATAATCTTACACAAGAGTCAATAAGGACTCTAAAAGTTAAACAGTTGACATTAACATTGAAATAACTCAAAGGCTTTAGGCGTCTAGTTTTGACGTCAATTTTTTAATTTAGTACAGAAGAACGGTTCCTTCACACATCCGTTAGAATCTTAGACAATACGATTTGGATTTTCAATGTACTTCATAGGTCAATTAATAAAGTCTGTTTTGAGATTTTTGGCATTTATTTTGGTGTTCTGGGTGTTTTCACGAACACCGAATTATTGGAAACAGTGGATTTCAAGAGTGGAAATAAAAATGGTAGCTCCATACATCGTAAGATGGCCATTATTATACTTGACCAGTTATCAATCAACAAGGAACTTCAGAATCCACAAGCAGCCAATTTATTATCCACACTGACTTTTATGGAGATGGTGACTGATGCTGATGCAGTTAAGGAGACCATCCATATTCATCAGCAACTGACACAAATATTATCCATTGGTAGTTTTCATCTTGAGAAATGATCTTCTAACTCAGTAGAAGTCATGTCTAACATACTACCGCAGTATATATGTAAAAAAATCCATCAAATGAAAATTTAGCTGAATTTAATACGGCTAGAAACCTAGCAACTTGAACGATATTTCAAACTAAAAAGGATTACAAGTTTTAACCGGGACTATAGCAATCAAATGTTTTGATCCTTTGCTTGTAATCTCTTCACCCGGAGTTTTGCTGATTCTAACTTAACATCCCCGATAATATATCTAGCGGGGCTCTAGGTTCAGGTCTATAGTCATCGCTAAAGTCTTTGCAAACATTAACACTAACAACTCAGCCGGTCCGGAAAGTATTCTCCCAATTTTTCTCTTATATTGTTGTAAATCTCTTTCAAAGCCTGTTAAATTTATTCGATCTACACAATTTTTCGTCGATCCACGAGTGTAATATTCACAAATTAAAATAACCAACTTAATTTTAAACAAATTACTATTATTGTTTTTATTAATTTTATAAAGTAAAAGTTAATTAGTCTTCCCCTTTCACATGACTTTTATAAATTAAATTTAGTTTTAGATTTTTATTTATACAACAAAAATTTTCTCTTTTTATGTTGTGGTGACATCTAGATTTTTATCTGCTAATTGCTCTATAATATTAGTACGTCAATTTTTAATGGTTATCGCGTTAGTTTAGTACATAAGTTTTTCTTATTTTAGAGCTGTTAAATTTTAAACAAAAACAACAAAATTTTGCGATTAAATTAATTGACAATGGTAAGTTACCCAATTATTTTTTTTCCCTTTACGTACTCAAGTAGCAATCATGTGCAACCTGCAACGAGATCGGCTGTGATGTTAAAATTTCAGAAAAGTGTATCAATTTTGTGTTTAATGACCTTGGAGTTTTATTTTTTATTTTTAGGATTCGTCCAACACAACGGGTTGATCATAAATAATGTTGACAATGGCATAAACAATGCCACTATCATGTTGGTTCCACCGATCTATGTCTTCTGGTATTTCCCCTCCATCTGGAATACTGCGTACGTATATCATGTACCAAGAAAGAGCAGCACATTGGGCCATTAAAATTATCGTTCACTCGCTATCGTCTCGGTACTGTCCAAAGTACTTGAGACCATAATCAATTTCCAGCTGATGAAATTTTTGGAAAATTATTATCTAATTTCCGATCATCAGTATGGTTTTCGGGCGTTCACAAGATGACTTAATTAATTTTATCACTGAACTATGAAACAGTAGCATTTATAAATCTGGCGAAGCACAAGTCGTTGCGCTTGATATCTCGAAGGCATTTAATCGCATATATGGTGTAAAGGTTTGCTTTGCAAATTGAGGGCAGTTGGTCTGTATGGTTCGTTAATTTTATGATAATTATAATTTTCATCAATGATCTTCTATCATCAACTCTCAATCCAATATACTTCTATGTCGAGTAAATTGCAAGCATTGCGGCTGAGTGAAAGATAAAGAAAATATCATCGAGGAATTAGGTATCTAGGAATTTCTAGGAATTAATAAAACGTTAGTCAAAATATGAGGAAGATGTGTGGCGGTTAAAGGGCCCACTGGAAGAAGACGAAGTTCAATGCGCCAGTAGAACGTTGAGGCACCATTCGAAAGGATTAAGATATATTTTACAGGACCGCTTCGAATCGGTGATAACGGAAATAAATATGTACCGGCAGTAACGGATTATTTCAGCAAGTGGCCGGAGATATGTCCAAAACCAAATCGGAAGACAACGAATATTACGAATGCTGTTCGAGATGAGCAAGTTTAGGTGGAGGGTAGTATTACGATTTCTCTAGAGCTATATCTAGAGACATCTATGAAGTAAAATTAGCATTAGCAGAAATTTAGCAAATATATTTTATAGAAAATCAAATGAATAGCGTAGTAACATCGCGAAGAGTAGACTGAAATCTAACCAGTGGCAAGCGGCTAATATATAGTGAAAGTAAAAGTTTTGTAAAAAGTGAATTATTGTCATTATCATAAAGAATTGTTTATTGTTGCAAATAAAAAATAATTGCGTTATTTATTGTGTTTGAAAGTAAACGGTGTTTGTAATGAAAACTGTTGTGTGTTATGAATCTGTCAAGTGTTGTGTTCTTATTTGCGAACAATAAATATCCATAAAATTTATTCACAATCCAGTGAACCAGGAATATCAAAAAACGTAACAATTGGTGACAGCGATGGGATTATGGACAAGTTAACCATGTAAACCATGCCAATGTGAATTACAATTAGGACGTGAATTATCACAGGACTATAGGTGGAGGAAGGAAAGATCAATATCCCCTAGACCATGGTGAATAAGCAATGATAATCAGGAATGATTATGAGCAAATGGGAATGACGATGCTTTAGATGCCGAGTAGATTTCAAATCAACAATCAGAAGAATGGACTCTCGAGGAAATTAGAAAGGAGCAAATGGCTCCAAGTGCAGATTTATGTGCCTAGTTGTAAGTGGACAAAAGAAGTAATAATTTTCCAGTGATAAGCTGAAGGGCCTATAGAACGTACGAGCCAAAACAGAGTATTTTAAGAGGGACATTTATAATGGCATCACAACCCATAACGATAGAAGCGTTTATCACCAAAGTTGCAGCTGGGATGGAAAGGACCCTACAAGGTTATAACGGGATTAAATGATGTCATATACCGAATTGAAACGGGGCAACGAGGAAGCTGATCACAAGATAACTGAAACAGTTCCTGATACTTTTTAAACGTATACTTAACAGTCACTACAGATGAAAGTAAAAGCGCCCTGACTCAATTATTCATATTGTTGTTGACAATCTCGTTGAGTTTCAGATAGCCATCATAGGTAGAGTATATATATCTTAGTATATATGTATCTTTAAACCTTAAGTCCGTTTTCAAGGTCCATTTTTAATTGAGTTGTGTCGCGCAATCCTAAGTCAGCTTTATCACGCAGAAGTTAATATGAAAAATAATTTCAAAACAATAACCAACCCGGGTAGGACAAAGCAGCACACCTAGATAGTTGGCTTATTAAATTGGTGATCGTTTTCAGTATCAAGATATTTGTCATCATCAACGATAGTAATCAGTTGAATAAAATTCGATTACTGCTTAATAGACGAAACCTGTTCTAAGTAAAATAACTTGATCCACGAGATCATTTGTTCGGTGAATCATCAACATATAAAGTACATTGAACTGAAAGAAAGGGGATATTGTCACTACGGAGATAACGTTAATTCTTTTAGGTATCTAGAGACATCTATCCATTTAAATCATAAATACAATTGAGGAAACGTCGTGTAGAGATCATTCGGGATGAGGAAATTTTGGTATATAAACAGTGTAATGTTGGTAAATTGGATCATAAGGTTAACAGTGTTAAAGTGAAGTATACGTCTTATTTGCACGCACCCAAGCAGAAAAATTGAAACTATATATTGATCGTTAAAATAAAAATTGATACTCGAAAGGCCTATTAAACAAAATTTGAAAGTGTTTCGTGCTTCTGCAGGATGTGTGTTTTCCACCTCTCATGTTTATACGAAAATCACTTAAATGCCCGGGTGGTAAGCTGTCAAATCATCAAAAAACAATTAACAGTTAATTAAATTACCCTATCGCCGATAAATATCACAGCATGAAAATCACATAATTCAATCAAAAAATAAATAAAATATTCGAATTTTCTGAAGGTTAAAGAGCCACTACCTGTCACCGATCGATAATTTATGTGACAATCATTATGGCAATACGATTACATTTTTAAGCTAATTTAAAATGTTAATTTAATTGTGAATTAATTAGACGATAATAACGAAATATTATGAAATCGATGTATCTATATATCGATAAATTACCGATCGCTGATCAACGCGCGATCAGTCAAGGTTTTTTTTATCGGTTTCGGATGGCTTAAAATTACCAAGTGTGTAGCCGTTTAACACAAGGTCACACTAAATAAAAACAAAAAAAAACTTTCTTTTAATTATGTTTTTAAATTAAATTAAGACTTTCTTTCATCGACACTTTATTGTATATGACTAAGAGCAGATCGCGATCGTTATAATGTATATGGTCGTAAATTATTTGCGGCGCGCTTAACAATAGTGATTTGAAAGTAATGTGAAATGGCAATGTTGATTATCTTTAGCTGAAGAAACGTTAGAAAGTTCCAAAAATACCTGCAGCAGAAAACCAGTTCTGTTGGCGGGGATTAAATCTCTAACAATTTATGATAATGATACTGTGATAATGATACATTTGGTTAAAATGAAATAAATTGTGAACGATCGACAATAATACAACATCATTGGTGATTTATGTACTAATCAATTTTGCTAACTTACTGCTTACTGCATAGAATCAGGAAGTTCAAATTAAAATTCTTTAACGATCGACAAATTACTTAACATTTTTTTTTATAAAATGAAAATATTATTGTGTTCGACCGAAGATCATTATCGCCTTATCATAATACCAAATTCAGTTATAACAACATTAATATATATAGAATGTGATCGCAAATCGTGATCATGGTATGTTTTTGTGCGAGCGATCAATCACATATATATGAAACACTTGTCAAAGAAGATTTAATGTTATGTAGTTGATCAGTCTTGTTGACTTTTATAATTGATCTCATCAATGTGTGTGTGTAATTTATCAAATATCATCGTTTTATGGTCATATATGCGGTTAAATAGTTAAGTGCACACTGTTGACAGGTGCGATCGATTAAAATATTATATGACGAGTAAATTCGAATTGATCTTGCAAGATCCGTTATGCACCAGAAATTTTTATCAATCGATCATAACGATGATATCAAATTTCATTACTGTGTGTGCGCTGGTAACGTAATATAATTAGAATAACGCGATATTCCAAGTGCGGATGATCGAGTGATCGTCCAATTATATGTAACACACGTCGAGTATATTAAATTTAATTAGGTGTGACATTCATTTAAATTTTTTTTTTCGAAATGAGACACCGTTTGCACAGCAGCACTCATTTAAATAATGTAACACCTTTTATAGTAGATAGCAAGACCTTTTGGTAACGAATTAATTGTACAGAATCATATCCAATTATATGTTAACTTCATTTATATGTACATAGCATAACATGTTTTGTTTGGTTTTATGTTGAGGTGTACACACACACACACACTCTAAACATATATTCTATGTTTTGATTTTTCAGGTCGATCAATCTTTGGAAAATAAGAAATGAAAACACCAACAACAACACCACAGTCGTTATGTTGATTGTTGAATGTGGCACATTCAGATGAATTCAATAAAAGTCGTATTTTATTTGATTTTTTACAACAACAATCCCATATATCGAATTCTTTTTTGGAATTGGTTGAAATCTTTCTCTATTGATGGTATTGTAATTCCAATACTTCTTTTTAGTTAGTATCTCGAATACCAGGTGCGCCACATCTCATATTTTGATTTCTATAAGTTGGTTATTGTTGTTATTTTATTATTTTGATATTCATTTTGAGTTAGCGATATTTTGTTGAACCTTGAATGTTATTATTTAATCAGTAGTTTAGTGCTTTAATTATTAAGTATTGGAAAGCGAAATCATTTAGATAATTGAAATGGATCAAGATGAACTTTTAATATTTAGGTAAAAGTTTTCTCTTGTATGTAAGCATGTTATATTATTTTCATGACGTATTTATTTTTAGAGCATAACTAATAATATTATTATTATTAATAATAATAATTATCTTGAAGAACTTTAATTATCAAATTTGTATTTAACAAATTTTGATTGTACGTTATTAAATCTAAGCCGAAATTGACGATTTTAATCATTCTCACTATGGTTTTCTTATAACATTATTTATCTTTTCTCCGTTGCTTGAAACTTTAATTAATTAAAATATTAATAAAAAATAATATATAGGTGAAAATTTAAAATTTTTAATGATTACCAAAAGAAACTATTTGAAAATTCAAATTTAAAAATATACAACGTACCAACCTTTAGAAATAATATCCAATTCCAAAAAAAAATTAAAACCTATTTTATTTGAATTCCAAATCCAATTCCAATACCAAAATCAAATAAAATACGACTATAAGTAAAATAGATTTATATGTGTTTTCTTCTTAAAGGTACTCTCGTACGTCTGTGTGTTTGTATGTACATCTTAATATACGTTTATCGTTTTCTATAAAAGCACAATCGAAGAATGTCTAAATTATAGACATTTGAATAAAAATTAAAATGGTATCCGAAGAAAGTATATTCGTTTGTGGTTTGAGATGATAACATTCGATATAATATGGTCCAATTTACCTTTATATACCTAGGTCAGTTTTAAATATGGCGATGACGTATGCTTAAATCGATGATTTGACTTCCGCATGGCAAAGAACGAATTTATGATGTCTCTGTTCTCGGAAATCGCTGCACCATCCTTTTGAAAATGTATGACACAGAACTTTTATAGTTATATCATGATGCTCGTGGATACAATTCTTGAAATGTGAATCTGGTATAAACAAAACCATGCATATACTTATATAAAAGCGTCCTTTTCCTTGTTAGGTTAGAATAGAATTTAGGGTCTTTGTGAATGTGTTAAAAACATGCTAAAAATGAAAATTTTGACAGCTAAAGTTAAATATTTTTTTGTTCACCTCAAAAAATCTATAAAAAATTTAACGAGGTAGAGACCGTCTATAAATTTTGACAAGTGAATTTGAAAATTCATATAACCTCATTTTTGACAAAATCACTGTGGTTGAATAATAAAATTAAAATCATAGTTGGCGTATATTAACTATCTTTTATTGGGAATTTTACAACACGTATCATTCCATTTGGATTAACTTCAATCCATATTTTGTTGGTTTTATATTGAAAAATATGCGAAATTTTTTTGCGAAATTTTTCATTCTAACTCTTATTCCTGTGCCTAATGAAATTCGCTTAATATGTTTGTTACCGATATATATATATATATATATATATATATATATATATATATATATATATATATATATATATATATATAAATATTTATTTATTTATATTTATATAATTTATATAAAATATTTCCCCTCGGTTATTTGTTTTCCCCAATTTTTTTAACTAAATATTTTTAATACATTGACAAAGACCATTACTGTTGATTTTCCGGTTTTATTTGACATAAAAATTGGTTTTAGTACATAAATAGTGCTAATATTGTAGCGAGACTATGGCCGTGTTTTTTTTTGATATCGGAGAAATCGGAGAGATCAGAGAGATTATTTATCGGATATATCTGATAATTTTTTTCTCCGATTTTTATCTATCAGATCGAAAAAAATATTTTTTGTGTTATTTTTTAGTACCAAAAATAATAAATTATTTTACGAATTTCAGCATTAAACTCCCTAAATTAAAGTTTTATTTGTCACCTGATAGCTCAACATTAATCGGAGTCGCCATTTTAGAATTTACTAAAAAATATAAAATAATCGGTACATTTTTTCAGAATAAAAAGATCGTATCCGATAATTATCGGAGCGTAAAAAAAAAATGACAAAGAGAGATAATTTTTTTCTCGGATATTAAAAAAAAACGCATATCTGAAAATTTGACAGTACATTTATCTCTCCGATTTCTCCGATATCAAAAAAAAACAGACCCTATAATTACATAAAACAGTAACATCAATACTCTACCACAGATGGCACTACATATAATCAATTTGATGCTGCCACGTGCTACAATTAGTATATTGAAACACCAAAAATGTTTGTAAAAAAAAAAAAATAAAAAAATTCTTCCTCTTATACTGAACGTCGAAACACAATTGGTTGAAGTCACAACTGGTGACCCCGACGTGATGAACACGCAACCTTCTGGTGCATCATTGTAAAGTATTTATTTATACGCATAGTGTTGCAAATATAAAATACAAAAATGGGTCCGAGCGCGATAGTTGGTTAATCGCTAAATGATTAGCCGAATTACTGACATTAAAACCTCATTCAAGCTTTGTTTTGCTAGCAAAATGTGGATATGTGGTTCAAACTAGCCGATTGACAATCCCGATTACATAGCATCACCTCGGACGAAGATGGCTATGACAGTATGTTGTCAAAAATTGAGGAAGACGTCTTGAAGAGTATAGCGGACATAATCGCAAATCCACCACAAGACGAAACAAATTATGTAACTCTAAAGGGTGCATTAATTTTGGTCTGGAGATGAAAAACCATCCGTTTTTTATCGCAGACTTAAATCAAACAGTGGAACGCTGGCAGCCGTTAATGAAGAATTATTGAAATCAATATGGGTTCAAAATCTACAGGAAGACAATATCCGTCTAGCAAACGCCCTCTCTTAAGAGTCCTCCTCTTACGACGTCTATATAGCGAGAAGTGCAGTATCGCGAAGAAGGGATTCCGAGAAATTGAAAATATGCAATTTAAATCACAGCTGTTTACGTACTGCTTATCGAGAGGATTTTGGAAGACGTTAGCATTTTTATTCTAAGGTGAAAATCTACGGTTGCCAGATGATTTTTCATAGCCAGCAACCAAACATACCACACAATCAGAATTGACTTAAACATTTCATAACATCACACCGGTTCCACCAGCAAAATGCTATAACAAAGATGGCACTACATGTAATCCATTTGGTGTTGCCTCGTGCAACAATTAACTGTCAGTTTTCAGCTTGTACATTTGAGTTATCAAACTCAGCGATTTTTTCTTAATAAATTCCTTTAGAAAATGATTTCTTAACGACTTAATCTAAAGACATATTTTGCAGGTGTCATTCAGGGATAATGGCCCAGCTTTCACATCGCTTAAGTTCCTCTAATGTTGCGAAGCTAATGACGTGGAACATTTGACCTTATTTAAGATGTCAATGAAAAAAGTTGTGAGAGAAGGAGTATTAACTGATCACTTGCTCTAAACTTACCAAAACAAGAAAACTAAGACAAACTTCGGAGTTAAGCAACCAGTTTAAGCGAGGAACTTTGCAGCAGGGACAAATGGCACTTAAAATATGAGAAGGGCAAAGTAAAGACACATCAAAATTAAGTGCGATCTATAGACAAGCAGGCAACAAGCATAACCTTTTTAACTATACAAGCCTGCTAGCAGCTAATAGCAATTCGAGAAGGTTTCCGGGCTACCGGTTAAAGTTTAACTAAAGTTTGATCGAAATTCAGCAATAGACGCCACTAAAAAGTTCAATATAGTATAGCACGATCCGGTATCGACCAAATCTTCTATACAATCTTACCATCAAGATTTGGGATCGTGAAAGCATCCAAAATTTGGCATTACTCAGTTGTTTGTTACACAAGAAAAAAGGACAGAATAAACTGTGATTAATGCAGTGTGGACGTCTTGGCCAACCGATGACGAAACTATAATTGAAACCACCTGAAAATCAGCAACGCAGTAGCTAATATTAGAACAACATCTCAGGGAACTCTCAAAATCAAAGCTGGAAGATCTCGAAATGGCCCCTATACTGATAGAATGGTTAAAAAAGCCTGCAACAACAACTGTATGCTGTAAAATATGATAATTTGGGAGTTTTTATACTTAGAGTCAAATAGCTTGGGTATGGACTTTATATATTTGTGCAGTGGTTAATGGTTCGGTTAGTTGGATCAGAGAGTACAAGATTTGAATCTCTATAGAAAGGCAAAAAGGTCGTTCTATTTCTGTTGGACGATTAAAAATTTGTATTGCTGAATTTGTTCTCGCACATGTTACTCCTAATGTGCAGAGTTCAGAAAGAAGAAGTAGTATTAGATTGGATTGGTGATTGCACAGTGCACTGGTCACTTAGCTCGATCACGTTTTATGATCTTCCTGTTGGGATATTTTGCGGTCTTGCTGTTATTTTCTCGTTCTTAAGGATCGTAAGAGTTCGTTACTCCATTTTGTCCTAAAGTCCTGTTTGAAAAGCTCTACAATCACTGATGATCCTCTAAAGAGTATTTTCAAATTTTTTTAATGAAATGAAATGTCATCCATTTTATGCAGTTCCCACTGAAGTGTGCTATTTATGTTCGGTAGTTTGATCTCAAATATTGAGGGTACGTTGTTCACCGATCGCAATATAGTGATGCAAAATCCATTCACATCTCTCCCCCATTGGAATTCGCACCTGGTACTTCCCGAGTCAAACATCGCCGCTTTAACCACTACACCAACTGCTCGATGCTAACTTAATTAAAAACTTTAAAAACTGTCAAAGACAGTAATCTATAGGCTCTTCAAAGGAAAACAATATCCCAGTATATATCGTTCATGAGACGATGTCAATAATGTACGTCTGGCACATCATGGTGTTGTATAACATCATGTGAGTATACATTTTTAACCGTAACATACGGCACAGCTAGCGCACCATTTTTGTAGTGTAGTTCGACCATCGTATTGGCATGGTTATCATTACATCCTTGCGGATTTAGCATCACGCGGTGTATTAGCGGTAGATTTGATTGAGAATTTGCTTTGGTGGTATGATCCGAAATGGATTATTGAACATAAGGATGTTTGGCCAATAATGAGCATTACCTCGGATGAAGCAGCGGAATGAAGAACGAAAATCGCCAACGTGTATCTTTCTCGGATCCAGTATGGGCCCAACTTTATCGATGGCGTAAAATAAATTCCAGAAAATAAATATAGCGAAGTAAAATTAAATCCGTTGATGCATCGATTTAGAGCAATCCACGTAAAAATATCCGTATATAGCGGCGCAGTTAACGTCAGTTTGGAGTGACAGTTTGTGTCATAACCTTATATATTAAAAATCGTACAGTTAGTGTGGCCACCTGTATAATTTATTTACATTTTATGTCCGACATCCATGCATACATACTTACAGTACATTTTACTAAAGTTGCGTGGGCACATAACAAAATTGTTGCTTAACATCTTGCAATGTCATTTGCTTAGTTTTTTTTTTTTTTTTTTTTGTAAATGCAGCAATAAATTTTCCTGTTAAGCGCACAAATAAATTTTGTTTTGTGCATTATATGCGACAAAATGAGATTGCAAACCAAATTGGTGGCGTAGGTGGTGCCGGTCATATACATATATGATCGAAAGATTCTATGTTTCCGATAAGACGCGTGCAACGTATTTGAATTTGGCAATTACTCGATTTTGTAATTTTGTATTCTCTTCCTATATTAGGAGTTTAATCGGCGCAAGTATCTTTGGGTGGATATACACACTCGCGGAATATGGACGGATGTGTGTAGGTTGTGGTCGCACAAAATGTATTTCGACAAATAGGTATCGAATGTGAATGTACTAGTGACATGGCTTTTGTAAATTGTCTTAATTGAGACCAACTTGATTTATTTGCATTCACTTGATTCATAATTTTGTTGTTGTTGGTGTTGTGGTTGGAACGTACTTTCAGTTCTGCATATATAGAAAATTTTCTTCGTTTCATTTTGCATTTGTGTATCTAGATACGATATGTGTCAGAGCGCGATACATTGTTGCGCTATATCATGTTCTCGTGTACATTTGTCTAGTATATACGGTGCTGTATATATATAGATTTTACACGGTTTACCTAATCGAATTCTAGATGAAACTATTGTTGTTGTTGTTGGCTGTGTCTTGTGGTATCGTATTATGTTACCACCTTTTATGTGTTTTTCTTATCTGATGATGATTTGTAAATTTTTTTTTTAATTCCTTGTACCAAATTTCCCGACCAAATGTTGCAATTGGGTTTCCAACAAATTTTATTGTCGGGTTAAAATTTTTTTATTTTGTCTTGGCTGGAAATTTTTAATTTTTTTTTTTTTTAAATTTTAAACGGCAAATGAAAATTAAAGACGATGTACCATATAACCTTTGAAAATCGAAGAAATAAAATCGAAAATTATAAGTCTATGTCTTTTCGGTTATGTGGTTTTCTTAAGACGTTTGGATAAAGATTTCAATCAGAAACGTATAATTAAATCAATTAAACGAATGCTTGGTGTAATTGTGACGGAGAAAGAGAAATGTGCGGGAAATAAAAGTGAAATTCTAACGGAAGACTATCTGGGTCATGTATATATGTGCATTTTATATCACGATTATATGGGGGGGTGATTTTCATTTTTTTTGTGCATCTTCGATTATTAAAGGAAAGTTAATTAAGATTCACATAAACAGTTTAGCTAAACTATTTTAAGTGTATGCAACTTTCTTCCCTGACCAAAAATTTTACTAAGAAAGACAAAAACAATGGTTACGACAAATACTGTCATAAAAGATTGAAAATATATTGACAAGATAATAGATTTTAATAAAAGTTCGAGTGGTACTGTTAGAATGTAATTCATCCATGGTGTTTGTAGCGTAAAAACACCTTGATGTCCACAAGATCTTCAGGTTCTTCATTACATATTTACCCAAGTGTCTATTGAATATTAAACTTCCCAACGACATTTCCACTGAGATGCAGCAGTGATTCGGGTTCCAGGATCAGCCGCCATCTTCTTACCGAATATACAAATCGGACGAAAATGGAACATAACCTTTAATGCACTCGTAGGTGTTGCACTTAGCGCGCCCGCTTATGAGCATACAGGCCATTCATTGCAATTTCTTTATCCGATTTTTGTGAGTTGCCTTATTTATTTATTCTCTCTGTAATGTTAGATTTCCAGACCAGTTTACTGTTTATACCGGGTGAATTTTTTTAGCTGAAACTTTCAAATATCACGGAAAATAAGCACTCTACAAAAAAATGACATGATCAAAATTTAATCATTCCGCGGGGAAATATATTAGTGCTAAAATTAGTACCCTCCTCCTCTTCTTGTAGGTCGGGTGGAGGGTAACTTTGAAATTAAAATAGGAGCCACTATTTTTATGGTAAATTCAGATTCTCCGGCTGAAAAATAAGTACGTAGATTAGTTAACTTTGGCGGATATCGGCCAACCGGAAGTGGCAGAATTTTTTTAATTTTTTTATTTGTTTTATTTTTTTAAATTTTTTTTAAATTTTTTTGTTTATTTTTTGAATTCAACATTTTTGCACCTAACAGTTTTCTCATGAGTGCTGTACTTTTTGAAATATTTACATAACTCGAAAAACTCCCTATGAAAGTAGCTTCTTCCGTTTAGCTGATTTCCACCAAAAGTTACCCCCCACCTCACCTACAAGAAGACGAGGGAGGTATTCATTTTAGCACTAATAGATTTTACCGCGGAATGATTAAATTTTGATCATGGACATTTTTTTCGTAGCTTGCTTATTTTCAGTGATATATGAAAGTTTCAGCTTAAAAAATTCACCTGGTATTTACGCCCAGAAGTCTAGCTATTTCAGTAATGGCCACTCTAATGTCATTTACGTTAAAAGGGGGCCACTTATTAGGATTTTTAATATAAAGAAATGCTCAATATCGAGGAATGCAACCATACAGTACACTTGCGAGTAGATTGAACTCTTGATCGTACGTACCATAGAGGACACTGCTATGTCCAGAGATTTCCTGCGTTTTATATTTATTCAAATACATAAACCTCCAGCGTTTTTGAAGTCTTCTATAGAAATGATGATAGTGTTATAGGTCTTATGTTCTTTGGGTAGCAGTGCGACACTTTTCTCGCTTTCAAGATAAAGACTTCATTGACCTCAGTCCATTTCCTAACAATATATAGATCAGCTTTAAACATCTATTAAAGATCACCAATATAGCCATGAGAGGGAATATCCGTGTTCTTCTAGATTTTTGGTAGTATAATCCGTTCCGGCTTACCCGATTTAAACGGCTTGTTTTAGTAGTTGGATTAGTGCACTAATCGCCATGAAGAAAACCTTTTAAGGGGAAAAGTTTGAGTCCTAAGACTCCTAAATTTTTTTAGACTTAAAGACGGTTCTACATGTCTTTCTATATGGGGTTCTAACCCTTTGAACAACTTTGTGGTTCAAATGTTCCCCTTCCCTTTAGGATTTATTGTAAGGCAAACAGAATTAAAGGATCAATTGTAGTCGTTTGTGATAGTATTCACCATGCCGGAACTAAAACTGTCGGTGGGGCCTCTTGGAATTTCGATTGCAAAAGTCCCCGAACACTTTTTTATTTATTTTCTCCAGTTCGTTCTTCTATAGTTTCTATAAAGAATTTCCAGATAGCAGTGCAATTGTTGAAGTTGTGTCGGTAATGTTGGTACTCCAACAGATTGTGTGATGTGCGATGAATATCATATCCAAATAGTATACCAGTTTTTTTCTGTTCCGCTTCGAGGACCAGTTCCTTCCTCAGAGGGAATGCAGGAACTGATTCTCACAGACTAACAGATTGGCTAACAGCCACAAGCCTTGCACTTGCATCTCTACAGGATAGAGAAGGTTTTAATTTTTTCCCGAAGACCTTCAGAAAGTCGTAATTTAGAGCGTTAAACAATGTTGTGAATCTCTCTGAAGTAATGCTACACCATCTTCTTGACTTAAAGGGGCTATTGGCATCCTTAGTTGCGGTTTTCTCAGCCCCTATATTTCACACAAACCCTACATTCACATCCAGCTGCATCGTCTTCTTGATAGATTATGAGAGGCAGGAGTGAAATCAGTGAAGAGTCTCATAAGAAGGGCTCCATATAAGGGAGTCCGCATTCGTACAACTAAATTAGGCTGCTGTGGGCTCGACTTTGTACATTGTTGTAGCTGTCAGCATGGTTGTAGTAAGAACATATTTTCATTTGTCTTGGAACCCGTTTTTGTTTGGCGGTTTGTTTTCGTTGTCAGGACCATCGTACAAAGTCATCAATAGTGGAGAATTACTTAGAAGTGCTTGCTTCTATTTGGATCGTCATTGTAGTTGCTTTTTTATCGCTCATGCGCAACAACCATTCATCGGTGGAAGCAAAATAGTTGTATTTCGTGGGGAAGGACCATCTGTAAATGGTAAACGGTGAGGCTCTGCAATATAAGTTCTTATGTCACCCGCGGATCCTCAATTATATCAACCATGTTTTCAGAAAATTTAAAGCCAATATCATTTCCTCAATTGAATTCCAATAGCTCGGATTACCACACGCGATGATCACTCTTAATATTCACTCTTAGTAACGGCACGAGCAGAGGATAAGCTCACAAGCACGCGGAGTGCATCTACAAAATTGCGTTCGCGAAAATTCCCGATTTTGTGACATCGTCATAAGAAGCATAAGGCATGAATCATATAAAATAGCGAATTTCGGCCCACCCTGCATTGATGATGGAAATGCAAGGTAGCCTTTCCACAGTAGTTTCCTGCATGTTCGTACTATAATAAAATTGAACAGTCTAGAGGTGCCTTATAATCCTCATTAGCTGCTGAAATACAATGCTTACATCAACAGTTGGCACGCCACTGCGGCATCAGCAATGAGCTTAGAACAAGAAGCTTTTGTAGCAGCATGAATAGGAAGGACGTAACTAGACTCCAAGTTCCAATTGAATGAAAATGATGCGGAGACGATTATTTCCAATCACCAAGCAATTCACAATTTCAGTAAACAATTCACTGGATCAATCTCTTTCATAACTCTATATTTTGCTCTTTTTTGCACATGAAGTTTCTGGAAAATTTCTGAATGACGTGATTTTCCCAATGTCTTAAAAATAAAAATTGGGCAATAAAATTGTATAAGTCATATTCGTGTTCTTTCGGCCCAAAACCTAGCATAGTTAGTGTCAATATTACAAATGAGGAATCAACATTACCCCTGTAATTGACGGCACTCTCATGCCTCGTATAAGACTTCTAGCAATGCATGTTATCCTTATAGTTCCACCACATCCTTCTTGGCTTATCGTAGGAGGCAATTAAACAAAGGTTAGATCGCTGGGCTCACAACCCGCTTCCTTAAAAAACTCCATTGTTAAAAATTTCAACAAAATAAAATTTATGGTTGTCGCCAAAGTTTAACCCCGCCGCAGACATACTTGTTGGCACTATATCAACCATGAAAGAGTATCGCTTCAAACTCGGTGCTCTCCAATAAACTCGATGGCCAAAAAGTAGTGCCCGTGATTGTGTCCCAAAGCATTACATTGCTTTACAGTAGAGATGACCTCGGCAATCTTGTGGTTGGTTTTCTTATTAGGGCCAAGGTAAAAAAGTCTGTTCATGCGCCCTCTGATGTAAGCCAATCCAAAGATAAAAACTCATTTTACGACAAATTGGAAGATCTGATGGCATCCATACCGGTGCACAACGACAGAATAGTTGGCAAAAATCAGACTGAATTAATATGTGAAACCATAGGTCGGTATTCGTAACACCATCTAGTGACCGATAATGGGGAAAGAATGTTCTACTTTGGATCGCACATGATCTGATTGTGCCTAGCACATTTTTTCCTCATAAAATATTCAGTGTTTCGTAAGACGTCCCGAAGTCAAATTTACCATATGTTAATTTCTAAGGGAAGGTCTCGGATCATCCAAGATGTGAGATCTTATCGGTCGGCTCCCAAATTTGTAGGCAGTGATCTCCAATTGGTCACTGCGAAGTTAAGAAGACAGTTTTCGTGCAAGCAGGGATCACAGCAAAACGAAACGTACGTTTCAACTATGAAGGTTTGATAAACGTAGATGAGAAAGCACAACATCAGAATCTTGATAGAAGTATTGCAACGCTAAAAATACATATAACATTATATGTTCATGTCTCTAGCGCACTCTTCTTTGCTTCGATTTTTTTCAACTAATTTGCTATGCTGAAAGGTAATACACGTTTTCCATCGTAAAACCTATACCACAGTAATTTACTTTCTCCAGAACCAGCACGCACATTGAATAATTATCGTTAAATAATGATTTGATTATGTTATCAGCATAAAATAAACATAAACTCGTGAATTATCGAACTAATCGTCATAATTTCAATCAAATTGACCAATTTAATCAGATACAGCCTCAGGGCATAATGCAATTATTCAAGCGACTTAATGATAACATAAACATATAATGGGGCAGTTGTATGTGGCCTACAATAACATATAGTTATATTGATAGCATATTATAGGTCGTCCACCACTCGACATTACTTCCTATTTTGAATTTTTTTATGTTTTACTTTATAATCCTTTTGTGTATATATGTGCTGATGCTGCTCATTTAGGCGGGAAATTATTATCGATCCAATCGGTTAGTGTTACATGAGTAATTATATAGATTTTACTCTTATGCTGCGGTGTTGTTGTATTCTAATCAGATTTTTCAATTTGATTAAATTCATTCGATAGAAAATTGTATTATAAAACTCATGGACCGAGTTTGAATGATTTTGTGGCGAGTAAATAACCAATTTCATTGCGATATTGAATTGGATAATCCTGGATGAAATTGTTATTTAGGTTCGACTATAGTCTATAAGTGCAGTTGTGCAGTTGTTTTCGTACATCGCGAGTAAACATTTATTTTTGAATTTTGGCTCTGTCCAATTCTCAGAAATTAAAAATATAAATTTCCAATTTCAAAATTTAATATTTAATTTTTCAAAAGCTATGCAAAATATTGTTGATGTTGGAGTGGACAGACATAACTAAAACTTCAGAGATTACTGCAAATTTTACAACTAAGTATGAGTTTGTAATATCCATAAAGAAATTTTTATACTTAGCAACAGATCCGGTCCAGTTCACTTTATTTGAATTTAGCAAATTGGCGTTCGGCCTTACAAATTTCTAAGATTCCATAGCTGGGGTTCTATTCTGTTTCGATGAAATGATAATGAAAAACAAAAATTAATATCAAGTTTTCATTTACTTTTATCAGTTTATTTCATCAACATCGAAAACGCGACTCCGGTTTACCAAATTGATAAAATACATTAGTTCTAACTTTTTTACGCATGATGTCAGTGAAAACTGTTATACATTTTTAGTTCAGTGAAAATGTCAAAATTTGAAATAAATTTTTTGTATACAAAAATTCATATAAATGTATGTATTATTTTGTAAAATTGAAACTACGTGATTGTTTTTAAAAGTTTAACATAAAATACATACAACACACATATAGAATACATACTATGGCACAACACATAAATTTAGGCGCAAGGACAGTAATTGTATCATCGGCGATAAATACTTTTCAGCAACAAAATCGAAATGATAAAATATCTAATTTTTTCACCAAATTTGACACAAGTTTATTATTTAACACAAAAAGGGAATCGTGATTTGTGTTTTATCGATGATAAGTTTATCATTTATCATTATCATCGAACCGGAATTGCATCCCAGTAGGACGATTCTGTTTCGATGATATGATAATGCAAAAAAAAAAATTAATATCATCAAGTTTTCATTTACTTTTATCAGTTTATTTCATCGTTAACATCGAAAAAATGATTCCGGTTTACTAAATTGAAAAAATACGTTAGTTCTGAATTTTTTACGCATGATGTCAGTGAAAACTGTTATACATTTTCAGTTCAGTGTTATATATTTAAATAAAATATATGTCAAAATGTGAAGTAGATTTACTTGAATACACAAATTTATATAAATTGCTGTACGATTTTGTAAAATTGAAGCACATTGGCTGAGGGCCAAATCAAAGGTAAATGCTGTTTTACTTACTTCTTAACAGTGTATTGGGTAAATTTGTTTACCGTACTAAAAAGTAGGGTAAACAAAAATAAAAAAAATATTTGTTGTTACTTGTTTTTAAATGTAAAAAATGATATGTAAATATGGTAAAATTTTGATAAACAATTCTACTAATTTCTAATAGAAACAAGAACTTCTAATTTATGCTTGGCCAGGGCATAAATCAATATAAATATATAAGAAAATGTTTACAAGTGAGGTTCAGGTTTGCAGGGTTGATTAAACGACAAGTAATATCAGTAAATTTGCATCAAGCTGCACTTGTAAGGGGAAAAGAGATATATACCCTGAAAACCAATTAAGTTTTTCAAATAGGTATTGTTATACCTATTCGAAAAAAAGTTCAATGATGGCAGTATACCAATAAGGCCATTCAACGCTATGAATCAGGAGGCAACGAAAATGCTGAACTCCGCAAAAAGTTATCCCAGATAAAAAAGCTTACATCTCCACCAAGCGAAGAAATTATATACTGAAGAAAGATAAATGAGTCAGATCCTAAAAAAGTTTGCTAGCATAACATTCTACTTTTTTTTACTACCAACAGTTATGATTAAAGTAAATAATGTCTCCGATCAATTTATATTATGCCGTCTCCTGTTAGATTTGGTCTCTCAAGCAAGTTATATCACTGAGGAATGTGTGCAGCGGTTAGGATTAGGCCGAACGAATGAAAAAATATCAGCATCAGGGTTGGGTACTTTAAAAGATTGGAATAACTAGAGGACATGTCACCATTCATGATAAGCCAGATGATGAATATATTTTATGCATAAACAAGTTCATATTAAACCAAATCACTACACATCTATACCAAGCTATAGTCTGTAAGAACCAAACGTGTCTTAAAATCATGTAAACTTATGTTGAACCTACTTTTAGTGAAGTCAAAATTAATTATACACAACCAAATTGCGCCTATGTGCATTCTCTATGCAGCCAATTAAATTGTTTATGCAGTTACATTGCGATCAAATACTTAAAGTTTCTGGGAAACGTTTCTGGTGAGTGCCGTTCAAGAAAGGATTTTTTTTTATTAAAAGAAGAAGAATTATGCGAAATCCAGGTCAAGTAAAACTTCATCACGGTCGCTTCGTGGTCAGTCGACCTTATTTAAAAAAAACTATAAGAGAGTTCGTACAACCAGGCACTATATAAAGATTTCTTGCACCGAATGGAGTTTTGCCCACTATAAGGAATTGCATCAAATATACAAACAATTATGGGCACATCCGCACATGAAAATGTACCGACAAATTCTTATGAACCTAAAGGATTATAAATATCAAAAGATCATATAGGGTTCGGACCCGTCTAAACCAAGCAAGTATCTTTATTATGGCAACCTGGTACTAGAGCACTGCCTGCATAAAACAATTACATAACTATTATACAACTAAAATGACTGCAATAGGCATTCCAATGGTTATCAAGAATGGCATCAATCCATATGTTTTCTTAATTTGATTCCTTGCGGTATTAATTTTGAGGAAGTAAGCCGTTGAAATTTTAATGATAGCTTTAATGATTTAGGAACTCCTGGATTGTTTGACAAGCTGCTGCCCCAAGACTCTCTTGTCTGACAATATGTCGTTACGAGTGCTTTTTACAAACAAATATATTCACTAACTAGACACTAGATTCTCTTCAGGTAGTAATTATCACATGTCATTTTCTGAAATGTGTGGATTCTGAACTGTTTCAAAACTATCTGCTCAAGTAGATCTTGTGCCATTTTAAACAGTAATTAAGATGAAATTAAAATAAAATCATGCTTTCCAAGCATTTAACTTTAGAGTTTACCTTCTGGTATTTTGATCACTTATAAGAACTACCTCCTACTTGTTACCCATTTCCACCGTTCCTCCTTTCATGTCACTTTTCATGTCATGTTTCCTTTTTGTATATTCTCGTGATATATGTTCCTAATCTTAACTGGCACTGGACTAATTGACCTTTTTACCTTCCCATTTCGAAAACAGAAAAATTGGGATTACAAAAGCCAGAGTTAAAATAGTTTTTAAACAATTGGCAGGGTCACATTCTAATTGCGCTGAGTAATCCTAAACGCAAAGTTTCATCGTAACTAGCAAAATGCCAAGTCCTTTTATGTCCTGTACCACCATATATTTCACATCCTGCCGGCAACTTCAGTTTTTCTGATGTGCATCAGTGCATTGTGTAGTGTGAGTGTCCAAATGAAATTACCACAGATAATCCCTATGCACTGTTGTTGTTCAGTATGTTTTTCATTAGTACTCGTGTACTCACTTTTTAAGTAAAAAGATAGTTCTGTTATATAATATATATATATATATATATATATATATATATATATATATATATATATATATATATATATATATATATATATATATATATATATATATATATATATATATATATATATATATATATATATATATATATATATATATATATATATATATATATATATATATATATATATATATATATATATATATATATATATATATATATATATATATATATATATATATATATATATATATATATATATATATATATATACATACATACATACTGTAACGTATTTTCCAAGTCCAAAGAAAACGACACAACCGTACACAGCGAAAAATACAATAGAAATTCTGGAAAAGAAGAAAATGATAATTTAAAAACGCGACATCCCTTAAGCCCTGAATGATTTTAAAGTTTTCATTTTCGATGACTTTGTGCGACGATAAGACAAGGTATATAGTTGTCGCACACTACAAAAAAAAACTATTATTTTTTGTATCGATTAATTATTTAGTACGCAAAACCTGGTTATGTATATAACCATTCCCGGCCACAATCATTTGGGACATGATGTTGATCAGATGCACGATGTGTTATTATACAAATAAATTATAAACTATGGTTTGTGCAAATTTGTCGAATTGAAATTATTTAAAAGAAATTTAAACCGGTGGTTGGCCACCCATAAGTAAGAAATTGTGGAACTTTTAATTTACATAAAAACTTAATATCATTCTGATAGGTATACAGTAAAAACTGCATATTAATTCATATTTTAAAGCCATTGAATTCTATTATACAATTTTAACATTCGTTCTAACTGATATTTTTACTTTATTGTCAGCATAACCACTGTGGAACTTTATTAATCTTACAATAAAATCTATTAAGATTTTTGCATCAATACCATACTTACCATACTTACTATACTTACCATATTTACCATACTTACCATACTTACCATACTTACCATACTTACCATACTTACCATACTTACCATACTTACCATACTTACCATACTTACCATACTTACCATACTTACCATACTTACCATACTTACCATACTTACCATACTTACCATACTTACCATACTTACCATACTTACCATACTTACCATACTTACCATACTTACCATACTTACCATACTTACCATACTTACCATACTCACCATACTTACCATACTTACCATACTTACCATACTTACCATACTTACCATACTTACCATACTTACCATACTTACCATACTTACCATACTTACCATACTTACCATACTTACCATACTTACCATACTTACCATACTTACCATACTTACCATACTTACCATACTTACCATACTTACCATACTTACCATACTTACCATACTTACCATACTTACCATACTTACCATACTTACCAAAACTACCATACTTACCATACAGTCCAACAGCTTCGCAAGAAAACTGAAGAATTGCTGATATTGAAGGCCTGTTACTCGCAGTGCCAACAACACTTTATACTACAATTTATTTAATCCACGCCACCGTTTCATTTTATTATCAAACATTTTGGTGCACGCTTTATTTTGTTGCATTTTAAATATAAAAAATAATCGCATCGCGACTTTAGAATCGAAAAAGCAAAGAAAATAAGAAATGCTAGACAGGGACGACAACATAATAATATCTCAAGCATTTTTTTGTTTGGATTTCATTTATGCTGCTCTGCTAGCGCTCACATACACAAATTCGTTATTGGAAATAAAATTTCTCTTTACAACTCTTTCAATGTAAAATCTCATCTCGCGTCTCAATTGCGCTCAAAGTCGGTTAACGATTGACGTGGTAAATTTATTATATTCTTCGTGGTATATTTCGAACGAAATCGGAATTTATTCCATATATCAACCAACATGCAGTTTACATTTTTTTTTTGTTTTCGTTTCGTGTTTGTTTTTTTTTTTTTTTTTTGTAATAAATTTCTCTATAAATTCTGTAAGCCTTGACAATGAAAATTCATTCTTGGTTCAACTTCTTAATGGACCAATACAAATGTTAATCGTTCAACGACAGCGTAAATATATACGTAAAACGTGATAAATTATAACAACATTTTTTTAAAAATTTATTACCAAATAATTTTACGTGAAATCTTTTTTGTGCGATAATTTTTGTGATTTGAGTGTAATTTTGGTTTGGAGTGATATTATAAAAAAAAAATTAGAAAAAAGTGAATTGTGGTGGAAAATTAAAGTTGAAAATAAATTTCGTGATTTAACGCTTGATTTGGATATTAATATTGTAAACAAAATGTGGAGCAAATTAATGATTTTGTTAATTTTTGGACTGGAATTATGTTTAGCACAACAACAAGGTAAGATAATTCGCAAGTAAACGATATTAACCTTCGAGTGTTTTTTTTTTTTTTAATTTACATGCGAATAAAATGTGCAAATATTTGTAAATTTAAAAAAAATATTTATATGGTCAAAATATCGGCCCATCTTAGCTAATTAGTGACATCTTTTATTTGAGTGAAAATGAAATTATTCAATATTTCAAATTGGTTAATAAGACTTTATTGTGTTACGCTAAAATATTAGCTTATGTGGAATTTGAGTGATCGACTATTAAGTAGTTTGAGTGGAATTTAAAAATCTGACCAGCTTATCGGCCAACGAATTAACATTCACTGATTTTTAAAATTTACTTCTATCTTAAGTTATCACATATTTTCTTGTAACATTTAATCCGTAGCTTGAGTTTAATTAAAATGTTCTTTAGTATATTAGTTTCATAACAGTGGATATAGACATAAACAAGTTAGTTTTTAAATATCAGTTAAGTCATGTTAACGAGTTTTAAAAATCGGCATTAATTAATTTTATATAAAATGTTCAGTTATTAAGAAGGTTTGTAACATATTTGAAATTGTTACTGTTAATACGGTGGCATAAGAAAGTACATTCTTTTGAACTGAAACAGTTGTCTCATAGCTTAGAGAAGTTTACCATTAGATTAAAATATCGTGAGTTAACAAGTTTGAGTAAAATGTGCCGCAGCAATGATAATTACATTTTATAACATTTTAAAATGTTTATAACATTTTATTGTTAAATATATATTATTATATATCAAATATGGATTATATTCTTTTAATTTGAAATGATCAGTTATTATGTATTTTGAGTAAAACATATTCTTATCATTGGTCTTGTAACATATAATTTCCCACTAATTGATTACATACGCTACTATTATTATATAATTCGTATTTTGAGTGATTTTAAAATATTATTTAGTGTGTCTATGCAATTATTAATTAAGATAAACGAAATCTGGTTAAATTTTAGCTCGATTTTACTTATCTTCTTTAATAAATGTTCATAAAAATTTACAAAATCTGCATTCGTTATTACGGATTTTGAGTGAACATTTTAAATTAGAGTTTTCATATTGGTAATTTGTTTCTTCAGTTGTAAATTCCCTTACAAAATATTTCTACAGTACTGTAAGTTATTATGCCGATTGAGTGAAATATCCAATCCAAAATTAATTATGCAATTAAAATAATAGATTAGAAAGATTCAAGACAAAATCCATTTACACTCGAATGAAATGTATTGAGTGTTTTGATCATTAATTAAAAATGAATGAATATTTGCATTATAATGTTTTTATTTCAAGTGCGATTCGTCATTAAGTAGTATGAGTGAAAATTTTTTTTTTTTTTTTTTTTTTTTTTTTTTTTTATAATAGTGCCAATGGCTTTATTCTTGAATCTTTCTAAAGAAGAAACTAACAAGAAGTATTCAAATCTTATAAGCTAAAATTATTATAGTTTTTAAAGTCTTAACCAGTGTTAATACTAAATATTAGACCTCATATATTCTTTATTTATGTGTTAACCTTAACTATTTCAATTACATAATTAAATTAAATTAAATTAAATTGTCGCAAGTCCAAGTGGATCTACTCTTCTAAGTCGTCGATACCTTGGTTGTTTTAATATATCCCTGGCCAATTTGTTGGGATGCACTTGTAATTTTGAGTAATATTTCGTACTGAACTCTCTGATGATTTCTTTAACGGTTTTAATACCAAGGTCGTCGTGTATGTTACTGTTTCGAATGTACCACGGAGCGATTGTAAAAGTTCGAAGTATTTTTGCTTGCATTCGTTGCAGGAGTTCTCGATTAGATGCGCTGGTAGATCCCCACAACTGAATTCCATAGGTCCAAATGGGCATAATTATCGCTTTGTATAGCAAAACTTTGTTGCGCAAAGATAATTTTGATTTTTTGCCTATCAGCCAGTACATTTTCGAGAAAGTTATTTTCATTTGGTTGCGCTTCGCTTCGATATGATTTTTCCAAGTTAGCCTTCGGTCTAGGTGTAAACCTAAGTATCTAACTTTGGTTTGTTGAGGAATATTTACACCGTTTAATTTGACTGGTGGGCAAGTGTTTTTGTTTAGGGTGAACGTGATGTGAGCTGATTTTTGTTCATTCACATTTATTCGCCATCTTTTTAACCATTCCTCAATTTTGCCCAGATGGTTTTGTAATTCTTTTGAGGCAGTGTGGAAGTTTTTGTGTGACATCAGAATTGCTGTATCATCAGCAAATGTTGATATTACTACTTTTTCAGTGCTAGGAAGATCGGCTGTGTATAACAAGTACAAGAGTGGTCCAAGGACGCTGCCTTGCGGAACACCTGCCCTAATATCATGTAAGCCAGTGGTTGAGTGAAAATTAAAAAAACTTATCATCAAATTCTTTCTATGGTCTTGTAATTATATTGTCTAAATCAAATGCACAATACATTATTTATATTTAAAATGATCGGATATTAAGTAGTTCAAGTGAAAATTAACTATCAACTTAATATTGATCTTCGAGTGATTTTTTTTAAATGAGCAGATAATTCTTTAAATTAAACAAAATATTTTTTATCAATATATCGGTTAATACGTATTTTTAATTCGACGTTGAAAATGCAAGTAAAATATTCCATCATAATTGTGACACTTTTGATACATTCGTATTTTATTTGAGTTAAAAGAGAAATGTCCAATATATTATATCGGTTAGTAAGTATCTATTGTGGCTCTCTAGAAATATTAGTTTTTGTAGAATTTCATTAAATGAAACGGTTATTATGAACTTTAGTGGACTATTATTTTTGGATGTTTTGAGTTAAAGTGATAAAAAATTAAGTTTGAGTGAAAGTTAAACAATTCAAGAGCCTATCGTCAGGAGTTTTGTTCTTGTGTTCTAGTCATTGCTCCTTTAACGGTTACTTCTAAACGTATAACAGATTCTTGTAACATGTAATATTTACATTGTTTTAGGTATTTCGTATTAACTAGTTGACAAGTTGATTATAATTATCAAAATATCAGTTAAGCCGATGTTTTTGACTTTCAAGAATACGTTATTTAATTATCACCTAACTAGCACTTTCAAATATCGGTTAATACAAATTTTTAAAATAACTTTAAATGGATTTAACAGATATAATTATTCAAGGACAAAATGAATTTAATCAAATATTGTTTAAAAAATAAGTTTCCACAAAACGGTTATTATAAACATTGTTATTATTGAACATTTATGAAAAAAGTTTGATCTATTACAGCTACATATTTTACTATAAAGTCAAATAAGTGTTTAATTGTTTTAATTTAAAATGATCAATTATTATGTAGTTTGACTAAAAGTTTGCAAATTATGTAGTTATATTATGCAGACTGAGTGAATTATTAAGTAGTTTGAGTGAAAGTTGGAAAATTATGAAGTTATTATGCAGATTGATTGAAGACGAATATATTGGTTTCAAAGCGGCAAATATGGGTTTTAAAATCAGCATTAGTTGGGTAGTTTGAGTGAAAAATGAATTGATTATGCATCGGTTTTTATTTAGGGAAATGTAATAAGAAAAAACATTTCAAAGTACTATATAGCTACAGTACACCTGATAAATGTTTTTATTTTGATTTGAGTGAAAATGCAAATATCCTCGAAGTTTCATTAAATAAATCGTATATTAAGAACATTGAGTGAAATACTGGTTATTTTTTTCAGTTAAATAAAATACATTTTAATATTGTTCGTTTATTTTAATTAAGATGATCGGTTATTACGAAGTTTGAGTGAAATAATAAAAAATTACTATATTGTCAAGAAACAGTTTTTGATTGGTGTTATGACATTTACTTTTATTCTGTTTTATCACATACTTCTAGAAATTATATAATCCGTATTTTGAGTGATTTCAAAATATTATTCAGTGTGCCTGAGCCATTATTAACTGTCATAACTGAGTTTAGCAAAAAGTTTTTGGTCCTTGGTCATGATAATTGATATAAATGAAAATAAATTTACTTTTATCTAATTCCTGTTAACGAATGTTTGACCTTGAAAATTAACTTTACTTAATTACGTTTTATATTTAAAAACCACCCTTTATTAGGTAGTTTCAATTCATAACATTAAATCATATCATTTATTACACTTTAACTGTTCATAATTATTTTAAAAAAAGTATTCGTTATTGCGAGGTTTGAGTGAAAATTATGAACGATATAATTAGTTAAAGATGAATAAAAAAAAAAAATAAATATAACCTTAAACACCATTTGTTAGACAGTAGATTCCAAATCCTTAACTTGTAATGTTCGAAGGAATGTCAATATATTAATTGATTATTAGGTAGAGTGAAAATTAAAAAAATGTTTAGTTAATTACATCTTTCTCGATAACGTTTAATCTGTAGTTTGTGCGAATTATACTTATTATTATTATTAGCTTTTAGAACACTAGTTAATTCGACTTTTAGAGAAACGCAGAAATTAATCGTTTTATATGTACTTTTTATAGGCTGGTTGATTGATGTAACAAATTTTTAGTCGGTTTACGTTAAATATGTTCTGATATGCAGGAACACTTTAATTTTTTTAAACCAAATACCGGTTAATACGTAGTTTTACTTTATCTCCTATACATCAAAGTAATTTTATATTATATGAATTAACACTTTATACGTATTTGGCATTATCGAGGATTAAACAGACCGATTGAATTATTATTATTATTCGTGATTACGAGGTTTTGGGTCAACAAAAGATATGAATAGCACATTCTTAATGATTCTTATAAGATAAATACAACTACAAACATTGTTTGTTGGATAGCTCGAACGGAATTTCATTCAATTAACGGTTATAAAGTAGATTGAGTGAAAATATAACTTTGCTGTACTTAAGTTAAATGTATTCTTTTATATTACTATTTACAAAATGTTAAAACTAGATAAAAATTGTTAAAACTAGATAATCGTTTATTAAGTAGATTGAGTGAAAAATTAACATTTATTCTTACACATTTTGGTTAGTTAAACTGAAGGTGATGTCTTATTTATCGAACAAGGCTAGTCTGATGCATAGTTGTAATAGTACATTAAATTATGACTTTTTTCAACTACAAATTTGAGTAATATATAATCTATCATTTAATACGTATTTTCACTATCGTTTATTAGACAGTATAATTTTATAAATTAAAGCTTAAATATTATTTAAATTAGTGTTTGCTTATAGCAAATATAGTCAAATCTGACATTATTTTGTGCTAAATTAAAGTAATCGAGTATTACGTAGTTTGAGTGTAAAATAAAATATTAGTTATTATATCGGTTTATACGCGTTTATTAAGATATGATAATTGATTTGGTGTCTTTTATACATAGTTTGGCCAAAATTTAAAATAAATATAATATCTCCGTTTAATCCGTAGTTTGAGTAAATTCCGGATAATGTCTAGTGTTCTAACTAAATTCTTATTCAATTCTAAATTGATTTAGTGTTTAAGTTAACATAGAAAATTTAATTGCGGTATTCAAAAATATACCTTATTTCAGTTATTAAGTAGTTTGAGTGAAAACTTAATAAGTCTTGTTAGTTAGTGGCTACTAAAAAGGAAATCGTATTTTTCTGAATGTAAAACTGGTGTTATTTTGTGTTGAGTTAAAGTAATCGATTATTTTGTAGATTGTACAGTAATTGGTTTAGTGCTTTTTATAGTAGTTTAATTTAAATTAAAAGACAACATAATAAATTCGTTAATCCATAGTTTGAGTGAATTCTGTGTATTATCTAATGTGGAAACTTAAGGTATATTCTTATGCAATTCTTTATTGATTCATAGTTTTAGTTTACTTAGAAAATGTAATTGTTATTTAAATATTGCTTGTTACGGTTATTAAGTATTTTGAGTGAATTTTACATGAGCATCATTCTATTTTACGGTTATTTAATTTTAGTTAATAAAATAAAACAGAATTTAAAGCCAATAAAGTAAAAACTGAAGTTATTTTGTGTTGACGTAATGTAATCGATTATAACGTAGTTTGAGTGAAAATTTAAATTTTTATATCGGTTAAGGCGAATTTATTGAAATATAGTAATCAGTTTAGTGCTTTTTATGAATAGTTCGACTGACATTTAAAGAGAAATAAAGTTACCATTTAATCCGTAGTTTGAGTGAATTCCGATTTAGACTGTTAGTTTAATTTTTATGATAATCAAAGTTCAGAATTAGTTTTAGTAGACATAAATAATTTTAATTTTGTATTTTAACTTATCGCTTATTACGCAGTTTGAATTATACATATATTTATAATTTACAATCATAAATTTGTAAAAACTGTCAATTTTCATATCCTTGTCACATTTTCGATTTGTGCTATGATAAGCTCGACTATGACACAATGACTTGTATACACATAAATGGTGAATGGTTTTGAAAGATCGTTATTTTTGTATCAATATCGGGTCAATCAATACAATACAATAATTGCCAATTATGGTATAAACAAAAAATTGTTGTTGTAAATTTTATGTGATGACGTGTTAAGATCTCCTCGTATATAATTCAGTCATTCAACCATGCCACCCCGTTTTTGTTGTTGATGTTATTGTTATATATAGTTTTAGAATAGTTAGTGTTGTGGTTCGATGATGTTGATTGCTGTATACAAGTTTCATTGATAAAATGTTATGTGATTTTGTGTATTGTGGTATATGGAAATACGGGTTGGAATTTTTTTTTGATAGTTCGGCAGTATCAAGTCATATGCGAATGTATTTTTTGGTTTATATCAAACGAAATGAAAATCCAATTTCATTTTTAAACAGCATAGTAATTTAAAATGTAAAAGGATTTATCATTTCGAGATAACTTTCCAGTTCGTTTTTTATATTTGTCGTACATTTTATCGTTTCGTTTCATTGAAATTTAATTTAAAGTTTTTAACTTTAAAGTAGTTTTGTCGTTAAAGTTTTATTTTTGTACTTTAAAGTGAAATTACACATATACATTATACAAATAAGCGATAACGGCACAAACAACGTTTACAATGTATATCGTATTACGAATTTCATTCGTTCACTGTTCGGTTCAATGAACAATATAAGATAAATCGATTGTAAACTATGATGTAATTGTTATCAATTATAGAGATGCAATATAAGCATGCGGTGCGGGTGAGATGATAGCCATATACCCATACCAGTAGTCGAGATAAGTTTATAGTTTATTGATTTTAATCGAAATCGATGAAGAGAAAATTTTATTATGATTGCATTTTATTTATGTTTAACAAACCGTACGTTATCTTATTACTAATCACATCTAACAGCCATTAATCATATATACTTAAAACCAATTTATCATTACGTTAAGGTACGACTCATTAACGCGCACACCATACAGATGAATGAATGATTTTTTAATGTTAATTTCATTTCCGGAAGAACATTTTTACCGGAATGTGATAAAAATTAACGTGCTGCCATATCGTCGCAACAAAGAAGATGAATTAGTTTCAAATAACTCACAACACATGTACCTTTCAACGGTTTTAATTATACACCACAGCCTTGATGTTGTCGACGCGTGTGCATCTTAAACTTCATAATATCTGTATAATTATTTTTATGGATCATAAAATTTAAAGTGATATCATCACTAATAATTATAGGAATGATTTATTGATCAAGAATAATTATCGTATTTCTGGTTTTGGTTCAGTCACTCAGTTAACCTCTTTAAACTATAATATAATTTTTAATTACTTTAATTAAAACTACTTATTAAACGAACATTTTCAATTTAATCACACACTGCTAACTGTACCGATACTTGATTATTATATGACCTAAAGAGTATATTTGTTGCTCTCCAAGAAGCTCGATGACCAAAAAGAGAAAACAATTTGTCCCAAAGCTACACGTTTCTTTACATTTTAAAGCGCAGTTATTAATCTTATGTGTAGCGTACCAACCTGTTAATGATTTGCGTCGACTTCGATGCAACAATTGCAACAATTTGTATGATCTGATGGAATCCTTAAATCGGAGCACGGCTTCTATAGTTTATGTTTGACTGCGGCTCTTTTGAGATCTGATGTATACGCGAAAGCGTATCTGCAACCACATTGGCTTTGCCGTGGATCACTTGGTAATCCTTATGATCGGTTAGGTAAAAAGAATTGATCAGGACAAGGAAATTTCGTGGCTGTTTTGAGCAGTTTGAGCTTTGAAGCCAAGTAAGAGTGAACTGGAACAAGCATTTAAGCAAGCTACGAGTCCTGAAATGGCTTTATCTCTAGTTTTGAAGTCACAAGTATGTCATTAATGTAGACGTTGCGGAAGCCGAATGGCGTTCGAGTAAATACGAAAAGTCCATAGGGGTTGTGATTTCAGTTTTATGAACGTTCTCCGGAGCAACGGGAATTAAATGAGAAGCCCTGACAAGATCCAACTTGGAAAAATACATGTTGCCATTAAAATGCATGGACAAGTTCTGCATGTGAGAGAGCGAATAACGATCAGGTATGGTAAAGACACTTTCGTGGCTTAGCTATAGTCAATAGCTTAATGAATGGCAGTTGGTGTGTTAAATCTGGCTTGAAGGCATTGCTTGATATCTGACGTGTTGACTCATCCAGCCGTTTACGCTTTAAATCAACGAGAAGATACATTTACTAAGGAAATCAGGCCTAATGATCGGTCGACTCACTGATGCAAAAATCAACACATGAGTGAATTTTCTTTTAAATCCTAAATGTATACCTTGCGCAAATCGCATTTATTATTGAGGCTTTGGCAGCTGACAGGAGTAATCCGGTTATGACGTTGATCTAAAAGGTTAAAGGTAATTCTGTTTTACCTTAGATTCCTAAGGTAAAACAGAATTGTCTGCGTCTGTGTTTATTAAAAATGTAAAATGATTGCGTGTGCGTTGTGTAGAAAAAGACGCCTACTGACTTGAAAGTGCACAATATTGAGCATCTTCTTACATTTTCCACAAACCAGCGCAAACGGAAAAAGCGTGAATGGTAGAAGGCTGAATTCTTTAGAGAACGGCAGTCAGCGCAGTTCTCGTAACTTTTTCAAGGAGTCGGAATCGTACCTTCAGTGCTACAACATCGATGCAGCACTCACATTATTACATTATCACATTGCATTTCAACAAATGTCAAAACCAAATTCTGGCATATGCAGCTGATTTCTATGTAATTGAAATGAATGGCAACCCTGTGAAAGAACTACTGGATCCACTTGTAAAATTTTCCGCTTCTGTTGGTTCCAAAATTAATGAGTCTAAAACAAAATATATGTTCACTGGTTTTTGAGACCATGACGCAATTGATGTTGGTAGTGGGGAACACGCGGCCAGGTCTCCAAAATACGTATTAACCGGTATTTTAATCGCTGTGTTTAATATCAATTTTATTCTTACATTTTTAATATGTATTAGAAATGTACATTGCTTTAGACACAACACAAACAATGAAAATACGTAATAACCGATATTTGAAAATATTTTTGAATTACGAAAATTAATAGTTTGAACCATAACTGAAACAACAAATTTCGCAATTAATTATTGAAAAATACGTAATAACGAGTTATTCAGTTTGTAATATTCAAAACTTTTAATATAATTTGAAATTTAATAAAGCAAACATTTTTCGTCATCCAATGGCAAGCTGTAACTATACTTATATTCTTTATTGAAACATGAAATGGACCTTTAGCATGAAGTCCGTAATAACCGATATTTTTAAAATTATTAAAAATTAAGTTTTGCACATTTTAAAAATGTTCGTAATCCTACGCAAATGACAAGCTGAGACTATACTAGCTTAATTAAGCTTAATTCGATTTATACTTAGTAATGTTAAAATTATCACGAAGAAAAGTACGTAATATACGATATTGCAAAATTCCGATCTGGTTTATATTGTATGCTATATTTTAAATATTAGTACTGTACACTGGCTTTATAGACATAAATAATCAGTTTAATTCTTTAGAACAAAATTCATAATAACCGATATTTTAATATTTTAATCCGATAATATCAATTAAGTTGGCTATCTAGAATGAAACATTTACTTTCAGTATTTTCTCTGTGAAACTAGTAAAAAAAATTCTAAATTACTTTAGAATGACAAAGATAATCGTTTTTCATTTTTATTTTATTTTGTTTTTGTTGTCACTACAAAAAAACCAAAAACAATTGTCTTTATCCATAATATAAATACACATAGTACTACCATGGTATGTTAGCCCATTGACGTGCTAGATGTCGCTACTGGTATCGTTTTAAAATAATCAAAATATTTTTGTATGTATAATCGTCTAAATGTCATATATTTATTCTAAATGTTGACGATATTCTATCGACCCGACATCTGGAACATCAATGGGTAAACTGTTTTTTTTTTTATTATGGTAGAACTAAATATATTTATATTATGCTTTGTCACTCTAGTGTAATTTAGGATTTTTTTCTCCTTCTGGTTGCATAGTAAAAAAATACTGGCAGTAAATGTTTCATTGTGGAAAGCCAACATTAATCCTAAAGACTTTTTGAATTTTGAGTTTGAAAAAACAAAATAAAAATGAATCTGGCACTTGATTTCTAAAAAAAATCGTAAAAACGAGTGAAATAATATTAACTCTTATTACGAATGGATTAACTCTTTAATGAAATACGTAATAA
Source organism: Tipula confusa (assembly GCA_963556175.1). NCBI lineage: Eukaryota > Metazoa > Arthropoda > Insecta > Diptera > Tipulidae > Tipula > Tipula confusa. Next base: position 12,044,911 of record OY744477.1, on the reverse strand, counting down.
TCGATATTTTTAATTTCAAATATTTATAGTTTAAACCAGAGTTCTTTTCACAATAAGGTTTATGTTTTTTCGAAATAATTTTTTGTTTTTATTAAAACGCTTATATCTCCTTAAATAATGATCGTAGAGGGTCAAAACTTTACCAATGTAAAAATTGTTCTAGGCTAGTCCAGGATCATTTTTAAACTAATTTTGGGGCCATACTAGGCCAACTAAATTTTCTAGGTCAATTTGAACATTTATATGGAAAATTTTATGTTTTTATGTTGTTGATTTAAAAAAACGTAATAACGGGTTTAAAGCCTAAAAATCGATTAATTAAAATAATTAAATCCGAGGTGGGCTGTTTCGTCGGTACTGGCGTAGGTATTCTATTTGATAAAGGCCATAGGAAGTGCCAGAAATTTCCTTGATGAAGTGCATGCATTTTGGTTTAGCGACGACATCGATGTTTAAATAGCAGCGGAGCACAAGGCGTATATCAGAGTCCACGTTGATATATGGCGTTAAGTACTGGCGATTATTTATGAATAGGAAGAGTACCTGGAGCGAAATAAACAACTAAAGTTGATCACGTCAGTGACTACTGAATTTCGATGAAAGTGTGAAGTGACATCTATTACAAATAATATGTAATAGTTTTAACTCATGAGTATATTAAAATTATTGCGGACTTTAATGTACGTAATAAACGATCATTTTGAATTTATTCACAAACATACACACAGTTCTATCTTCATTTCAATAGTAGCAATTTCCTAACACAGCAGCCCTGTGCGTAATCAGTACTTGTGGTTGACCTTGAAACTTCTTATTAACCGATCTTTTGAACTAATAAGGCGTTAGTGTGAGATAGCCCTGCGTATAACTATTGAGTTTGGTTCGATGCAATGGTGTAAAAGTTTTATTAATTCTGAGATTAACGCTCAATTGTATTAGGAATACAATTCGTAATATCCGATATTTTGAAATAAAATTACGAAAATGGTTTTCAGTCAAATAAAAATCAAATTTTATAGTCAGCCACGTCATGTTGAGAAAATCAAACATTATGTTATAATTAGAAATTATAAAAGATACGTAATAAACGATATTTTAAAAAATATATCGGTTCTGACACCTAAGCAATCGATAGTTAGTGTTTTTTTTGTGGGGGAAGGAAAGAAAAGGTATTTCAGTAATGACAGAAGTGGTCCGGGTTTCCTATATTCCAACTACTATTAGCACAAGACTACCTCATTGATAATCAACTGCTTTGCCTTCTGCAATCTGCAATCTGCAATCATTTATCTTTAATCTGCAATGTTTTTCTGAATAAAAAAAACTATTATAGGCCTTATTTCTCTAAGCCGTAGCCTATAATAAATGGAATTAGTGTTCGTCTGAAAAGTGTTCGGTTTTGATTAAAAAGAAGGGTACAGTATCAAATCCTGAGCTGCTACGCAAAATGTTCTCAGAACTTACTGGTATTTGTTTTGACAGTTGGATATCTTATATATAAGAAGATCAGGTGAGGTCTAATTTCAAACTTGAAGCTAATTAAAATTAACCTTAAAATCGTTAAAGTGTCTTAAACTACATCCAAAATCATTAAATAGGTCAAATCTGTAGTATCGGTTACCCCGCATAAAAAACAACGGTACCACATTTAGTAACAGCTTACGTAACTCGGCAATAGAACCGCGTTCGTCTGTCGAATTATGTCGCATTCTCCGTTTCATTAATCAACTAAATTGACGCTATGATACCCATGACGAATTTTCTAAATCAAATATAGCCTATATGTAAAAAATTATCTCATTACGATACCATTACGTCATCGATCGATTTTTTTAGTCGGCGCGATCTAGAACAAATTACCATGACTCGATGATATATTATCTAATTTGGCGCGTGCACACTCCACATGAACGTCTTAAAGCTGTTCACGATTTTTGTATATTTGCCAAATTTCAAAGTCTATATACCAAAAACCGTGTAGATCGAAAGCGAGAAAGAGAAAGGTGCATACCATTATATGCGCTAGTGTAACAAGTTGATCGTTACCATAAAAATAAAAAATCACAACAACAAAATTCTTAATACAAAGATCGATCATATATAGAAGAACAGCGGGTGGTATAATAGAAAAAAAAAATTTTTAGAAAGAAAATTAGAAAATAGAAAAGAAATAATAAAATCTTAAGATCATGTTATGTTCAATTACTGTTAACCCTTTTTTTTTTGTTTTTGTTTTTATCTATATGTTTATATACCTATATAGCTTTTCATGAAATAATTTATTACCTTTCGTAACGTCGTAAGAAAATTAATAGAAAAAAAAAAACTCGACGATTTTCTTCTAAAGAATATTTGAACGGCTATATACTGTATACGTATAATATATGATTGTATGTTACAGCTAAGCTGTAAATGTAACGAAATGAAATGCATTCAATTTATATAATTGTCAGCTGTTTGTTTGCTTTTGTGAGAGTTTAATTCATTTTAATTAAATAAAAAAATATAATTTGTTCATCGCAATATGGGCGAACTTGTGTACGATCGGAACTCGTTTTGATCTTTGGTTCTCTCGATCGTATTATACGTGGGTCTGTAAAATTGATTTTATGTTATCATTGTAATAAACAACTCAACAATGAAGTTCGATCGGCTGGACACATCGTTTTTTTAATCCCCTAAATGTTGATTAAATGATAAAACTCACTTTTTGGGGATTTTTAATCACTTTTTATTAGGTTGCTTTCGCACAAAAAATGCTATACGATGCCGTCTGATTGTGTATTCATAGGTCCGTCCGGCAACATTTATAGGTAGTGGTCCCCCAAAATTCCACTAGCTCGACTTTTTCTAGCAGTCCCTTTTACCGCCATACATTGACACCATACTTTTGACACCATTCTGCTACAGGCTAGTTCAATCTTCCTCGAATTTACGGTAATGTTTTATTGATTCCTTAATGACCGCCACTCCCACTAGTATCTCCATTGTACTCGATTGCTTTGAGTGGCCATCCGGACTGATTCTGTTTCTTTCATTTACTGCTTTCTAATTTTGTAGACTACAAAGCTTGCAATCTACTCGGCATGCTCGTTTTTATACGGCATCGGCATTCCTATGTGCGTTTTCCTATGCTGTCGTTGTCTGGTACTCGTTCCTTGCTTCTGCCATCTACTGTGTGATAGTGACTTTCCCCTCCTTTACCTACAATCTCATGATGTGTGACCAACCTTGCCTCATATTCAACATTTTGGCCGCCAATGAAGGTATCGACCTTGATTATTTGTGTAGAATGATACTTTTGTAGTGGTGCTCCATTATTTTGATATGAGGCTTTTAGCTCCCATCATTTGGGAGCCCCCACCATTTGCATTATCTCAGTTACATTTTTTTATAATACAGCCATTATCTGTGATAAACCAAATTTCCGAGTGGTTCTTTATTCATTTTACCCCTGTTTCTCCATAGCTTCGCTAAGTCGTATCATGACGTCATGTTATTATTGTTAGTTAGAAAATGTGGTCGCTCTCATTTCTTTTTTATTTTTACAAGTTTTGTAGAGAACAATCATTCTGTTATTGATTTTTCACAATCCCACCGCGGTCACCAATCGTTACGATTTTGCCAATTTTACATTTATTTCATGGGATTGTGAAAAAAATTATTCCAATCTTTACTGTCCACAAATAAAAACATTTTCTCTCGTTTATTAGTTTGGTTGCGACTGTTATGCCAAATATTAAAACAAATTTCAAAATATTTCCCCTAAATGTTGATTACTTTAATAAAGGTTAAATTCGTATATGGTTGGCACTCTAGAACAAAAGGGCGTTTTTTTATGTTAGTACAGAATCAAGGAAAATACACAATGATCCTAATTATATACACAGGATTAAAGTTCGATGTTTCGACGTCACACATTCATTTTAGAAAATAAACTTTTACTCTTTTATGTATTCTATCTCCATCTCACTCCGTCTCTTTGTGATTTATTTGACTTCAGTATACGCAATTATTTTCTATTCACTTTCAATTTTATTTAAAAATTGAGCAACTGATGTGAATAGAGTTAATGTGCAGGTTTTCTTCTAGGAGTTCAAAGTTTACAATTTTTGTAAAGTGATACGTTTAGCACTACCATTGAAACATGCCCGATCTATCTTTCTGTTATCATGGTTTTTTAGTGAGTGATCGTTGTTCCGTTTTAGTTTTGCTCAATATGTTCTTGATCTAATAAGGTTAATATTGGAGCTCAAAATTATTTACTGTTATTAAAGATTGTGCTGCTGTTTTATTTGTTTAAAAAGCAAACTTGCCCCAGTGGCGGAACTTCAAATTTTGGGCTCCGTAGATTATTGGTAAAAGCTCTCGATATAAGCATTTTTGATACTGCAAAATATTTTTTCATTTTCAGAAATTATTTTCGAGCATAAAAATAAGGCAAGGAGTTAGCCCACAAAATTATCAGTTTGCATTCGTTTTGCAATAAAATACGAAATAGTGGCCGATTTTGATGAGTGATAAAAAGCTCTCAATATAAGCATAATTGATACTGTAAAATATTTGTACATTTTTAAATTGAATCCAATTACCACTTTACTGGTTTTTATTCATTCCACCCATCGTTTGAGTACACTTTGTTCTTTTCTACTTCACATAAACTCTGAGCACGTTCAACTCAATGTGTCGAGGCGCATCCATTCAAATCGAACCAATTCTCTTTAACTTTTAAAAACCAATAAACAAATGATAAATTAAATTCGTATACACAATAGAACCGTGCAGAACTTGTACACATTTAACGCATTAATCATTTCCATTCAATTGAACTGGTTGGGTGTATTGTCCAAACTCCAAACGAAATAAAACTTTTCCCGTGCAATAAATTGAATGGGAATTGAATCATTGAGAATAATTGTTCCCCTATCCAAATACCACGAATAAGATGATAATAGAACCACAACATAGAGATGAAATGATGTGATCATATGAAAATGTTATGGTAAATTAATCGCATTAATGAAAAAAATAAATTCCCATATGTACGCGATGGTGTTAAGTTAAATTGATTTTATGCTAAATAATCCACTCAGTTGTGTGTGCAAAAATTCCATTCCTCCGCATTTACTATATCGCGTACATATACCATAAAGTCATTAGCTTTTCAATGTGAAATAACGCACGTCAAGGTTCGTTGATGGAACAACATTATGGGGCACCGTTATATAAACTTCAGTATCATTGCATATTAACCCAATTTATTCGGTTCTTAACGCATTTAGGGCAATCGGTATGGTATATAAAATGTCATTTGCCTTTTATTCGTTTCGGGTGAATAAACCGCGCGATTGCATGAAACATTTTACATTTTATGACAAAATATTTTTTCTAACATTTTTTTTTTTTTTTTGCTTATTTAATTCTAGGTAAGAGAGAGAGCAAAATTTGGATATATAAATTATAAATCGTAAACGATTTGAGTAAGTCGCAAAATACTCGACGAGTATCCCTAATATTTCCATGCCTTCGTATCTAAAACATCAAATTTCCATAAAACATCATAAATCATAAACAATTAAAATGCAAAAATCATAAAACATTAAAGTCATAAAAACGAGAGAATAATGTTGATAGCAACACAGCATCGTACATACTTTTTTGTGTTTCAACTGTTTTTTCCAAGAACCAGGAAGGAAAATATCAGAAGACAGAACAGACATTTGAACATCTTAATTAGCATTCCTTCATTATATGTACCTACCTACCTTTTTTTTTTTGTGTTTTATACGTTATATAAAAACATCACACAAATTATTCTTGACGGATAACAATATAGACGACGTCGACGACGACGATTACACGATGTACGCAGATTAATTTTCATCCAAAAGACAACGCAAAAAAAAAAGTTGTTAAGGATTTTGATTTATGATTATGACTGAATTGAATGAATGATTTCTTCATTAATTTTAATTAAACCGGTTAAAGAATGGGATTTTCATTTTTTTTTCTGTTGTGCCCAGGAGTTATGAGAGGGTAATTTATTGTCTATAAAAATACGTATTAACCGATAATTTACATATAATACAAAATTTATGTAAAATGGTTTAAAACAAGTCATAAAATTCGATATTTTAATAAATGTTGACAAAGAAAGTATGTACTTGTACATAAACTACGTGTACATAAACTACGTGATAAACGGCCGTTTTAAATAGTCAGATTAAGCACAAAACCTCTTAGGTTGAGGTAACGCAACGAGAAAGTCTAATTCACAATTCAAATTACAATGAATTTTAATTAATTTAAAATAAACTATGATACTTACTTTAATTTTTTAGTACTAAATTTTTAGAACTATATAAACTAATATTTGTACTAAATAAACCTTATGTTCATTTAATCTTACACCATCAAATTCGTTACATTCATTAAGATCCAAAACTAGTACTAAATGTTGTTGAATAACTATGCTTTTAGTAGTAAGCCCCAACTGTCAATGCACAGCTGAAACCTGACGCTTTATAACTGAATTGATAAATAGTACTAAATTTATTCACTAAAGAAAGTCTTGATCAAAAATCAACAATATTGGATATTTAGTACTAAAACCAATGTTTATTAAGCATTTGGCAAGTTTAAAAACTGCTAGCCTCCCATTTAATAGGAATCCTAGCACTTAACCATAGCACAGTACTAAATTAAATTCAATTGATCCAATTACGTCTAATTTAATTACGTAATTTGTATTTCAAGTTTAAGCTTTTAATTAGAACTAAGACTTGATTGAAGTTTAGTTATTTTTTTAAACTATTTAATTAACGTCTATGCACAGATAAATTAACTTACATATATCTAAGATTTACTCTCAATTTAGTAGTTACAAGTAGTTTTTGTTTTACTCTTAATTCTCAATTTAGTAGTTAAATAACATTTTCTATAATATATATTTGTTTTGTACTAAAATAATGTACTACTCTTTAAGCTACATTATTATGTATTTATGCCTGATTTTACTGAAGGTATTTAGATCTTATTACTTTCTATTCGAGCTATGATTATACACGTTATAATTATTTCAGTTAATAAGGCGCTATAACTTTAGTACTAAAACGTCAATAAATGGATTAACATACAAAAAAATTCAGTAATATAGAAATTTATATACCGAGCTTAATTAAAGTTTAAACAAAACTAAAATCAAAGGAAGCTTAAGGTCTTTACACTGCTTTGATATTTAGTACTAAATTTATGTATAACAACGTCTGAATCTAGAGTTAACAAAAGTTTAGTACTAAAACTAATATTTACTATCCAATTTGTTAGCTTTAACACTAAAATTCTATTTTAGCTCTAAATTCAAGCATAGTACTAAATTTAACCTTAAAAGGTTTCAACAAGCTAAAAGTTCCTTTAATTCCAGCTGAAAACCTAGAAGTTAGACAAACAATTAGTACAAAATTAATTTTAAAATATTAATTTTGACACTTTCATATGGAATAAATCGGAAATTAAAGATAAACATTATGTTGTTTAAAATTTGGTTTTTAGAATTAGAATTAGTTCTTAAGCTGAGTGCATGGATATATTAATTTTTTACCCCTAAAGCTCTTAAAGTAGTATAATGAACCTATTTTATTTAGTATTAAAATAATACCTAGTAACCTATTTTTTTAGTTCCAATTTGAACCCAGTTTTGGGCTAATATAGTTTTAGTTTTGATTTAGAATATAGATTAAAAATTAGTACTAAAATATTACTTAGTAATGTAATGTCCGACTCGACTCGCTTACGTTCGTAAGCGATCGAAAGCTAGTTTTTTCTTGTGGAGAAGAAAAGTAAAGGTATATACAGATTTTTAAATTTTATCCAACACTAAAATCAAATGAAACAACCGTTAAACTGACAAACTATGTCACAGAAATACCCTCAATTTTATCTTTAGTTGAATTGTAATTTAATTAGTTTTTAAACTAACTTAAAATTTAAACTTAGATTTACCGTTAGTACTTAAACCACACTTGAAAATTTTTTATACGTTTCACAGAAAAACAAACATAGTTCTAAAATCAGTTTTTACATACCGTACCAGAAACTAAGTATAAATGGTTTTATAAAGTAGACATTTTTTAGAACTGAACCGTTTCTTGGAAGCTAGAAGCAAAACTCAAATAAAATGGAGCTTAACGTCTTTTAACTGAATTGGCATTTAGTACTAAATTTTTTATATCAAAGTCTGAATCAAGAAATAACCAAATTTGAAATTTAGTACTTACATATTCAATATTTATGAAACTTTTTAAGAGTTTTACTAACAAAAACCTACATTGCAATGGATAACCAAAGCACTAAAATTAACCACAGTACTAAATTTAATCCATATAAATTTAACTAAGCTATAAAGTCAACAATAAATCAATTTTCATTAAAAGACTTTATTGGCGTTTAGTACTAATTTTATAATTATTACGTTTTTTAGTTAAACGCGGTTTAAGCAACAATTGATCAATGCACTTTAATTAATTTATGATTTAGAGCACTAAATACTACTGTAAACTATACCTTTAATACTCAGACCATTTTGTCAGTAAACGATATAGCTTAAGGTAATAATTTTCACTAATATAAAAAATATTTATATTTAAATTAAAAAAAGTTAATTACGAAACATTTAGTGAGTTTTACATTAAAAACTTCCCATTCTTAGGAATAATTAGGTAATCTAATCTCAAGCACAGTACTAAATTCAAAGAAATAATCAAGTGTAACGAAATTTAAATAAAATGAAGCTTATTACCTGTTAATTGAATTAACATTTAGTACTAAGTATATTTATATCAAAGTTTGAACCTAGAATTGACAAAAATTGAAGTTTAGTACTAATAAGGCAATATTTACAACACATTTGGTGAGTTTAAACATTAAAAACTTTAAACACTAAGCCCAAAGATAGTTCTTAATTCAACCATAATAAATTTCATAAAGTTATCAAGTTCGTTTACTCCCAGTTGAAGACTCATAAGCCCTTTGAAACCGGATGAATACTGTAGTAGCACAATCAGCAAGTTTTTCTGAAGAACTTATATGTCTCCACTGTAATAAACTTAATTGTCCTTGAACTTCTGAAATGCTTCCATCAATTTACAGTAAAAATTAGTCTAAAATATATTTTAAAATATTTTAGTACTAATACTTATTGTCAATATGCGGTTATTAGAGACCTGCTAATGGATAGCAAATCTGGCACTAAAATTAAAGCTCGATAAATTGGTGAGCATTTTAAACTCAAACTGAACCTTATTGCTCTGATTTGGGTGTAAATCTTATAACTGAATTTATTTTATTCCGCTTAATTTCAAGCCTCAAAGTATCTTAATCGTAAATGTAATTGCACTGTAACTTTATTAGATTTATAACTAACTTAAATCTTAAACTTTAAGTAAGATTTACTTTAGTACTAAAATTTGATAAGCACAGTTTTATACACTTTATAGAAAATCACAGTAGTACTAAAATGAGTCTGCGAACTTTCATTAAAACTAAGTATAAATTGTTTTAGAACTGAAACTTTTTCTCAAAACAGGTGAGACTTAAAAGCTATTGAAATTTTAAACCTACCTACAATAATCACAGCTCGAATTATACGTTGAACTAATTTTTAGTACCGTTTAATATAATTGTAACCAGTTATATTTAAAAAGGATAATCCAAATGAAAACTCAATTGAAATGATGAAATGATAAGAGGACCGGTTAATGAAATTTTGGTATTGCATGATTTGTCGTTTCATCTTTCTTGCCAATTAAGTCAAAAATGTACTAAAATTGTAACTTACTTTACTAAATTACTGATTTGTACTAAATTCTCTAATTCAAATATCGAATAGTTCTAAAAATGTTACTAAAGGGAGTAAACTATTTACTAACTGATTTCCACAATGTTGTGGCAAGTTGGCAATAATACTGTATTTGGGTATATAAGGATAACATGTTCGTCATATATTCTTTGCGAGACTTGCTCGTGCTCCGCACCATAGGGATCCTGTAGCGCTGTTAAAATATTCGGTCCAAGAAAACAAAACCAATTGGGAGGTCAACATTTAAAATGTAGACCCCCAAAATATTATCTGACCAATTTATTAACGCGATAGGACTAATTTGTATTCAACGACATGCAACTATCAACAGCGCACATTTTATTTATTGCTTGTAGCGTATTACAAATCACTTAATTCTGTCAAAAATATACGTATACGCAGATGTACTATAAATTTCTTATTTATAATATATGTATGTCCATCAAGACCTACCTTTCCAAATTTTTGATCGAAATTTAAAAAAAAAAATAATTTAAAACTTTTGAGGTCAGTAGTGTATGTAAATTGTTCTCACGCCGCGTAAATTGCAATTTAAATTGGGCTCGCACTTCGATGCAATTTTGCTTGTATTTAGGTAAAGTGTGATATCATTTACAAATTTACGAAACAAATATCTAGCTCGTAAACCCAATTTTGATCTTACGCTATATAACCACAAACATATAGTCATTTTTGTCGAAATTAACCGTTACTCGAGTAATAACCAAAATTACGTAAACAGAAACATCAAAATATCGTCTTACATTTTTACTTATTTTATTTTTAACTAAACGGTATCCATCCACACTAACGTCCATTCATCACAGATGATGCGATCGTTAAAACAAATTTACAAAAGTGTGATCTTCAATTTGTACACCTCAGTAAATTATTATTATTGGTGGTTTGGTGTGCACTTCCTTGAATTTTAAAAATTTGTATGCAAAACAATCTCTTTATCGATCGATCATTGATCACCAGATCGATTTTAAATTTTTGCGATATCTATTCAGCAAACGGTAATTAAGCGGTTGCACAAGTTAAAAAAATGTTTGTTTTAACCGTAAAAAAAAAACGTAATAATAATTTTGTTAATGTCTTTCGCCGACAAAATATGTACACATCTAATGTTACGAATTATTACTGTGTGTGGGATTTTCTAAACCATGCTCGATGTGGTTACCGGTATACGGTATAACACACATAAAATATGTTTTGGTAATCAAATTAATTCATGACATTTTTATGTTATAGAAAACATACTTGTTGCTTGCTTTAATTATACGATCGTGAACCGTTGTAATTTCATGTTTGCATATTATACATATACATATAAAACTATACACATGTGATGGATATGGAATCTTTGTGGGTGAGTGATTTGATTATGTGCTTTTAATTATGGTGAGTTAGCATATTTATTGTGGCTAATTGAAGTAAAATTGGTTTATATTACGTTTTTGGTGGTCGCTTCGATGAACATATGACCATTAACACAAACTGTACTAAAATTATAAATCAATTTATCAAAAACTTTACCAATTAATGATAAAAAACGACAAAATTAGATCAAATATCGTTTTAATACTAGATCAGTTAGTACTAAAAGTAATTGTTTAGTACATAACGTAATTGTTTAGTACATAATAAATAAAAAACATCGAGCCATTTCATATTTGCAATTAAAATTGATCTAACCTTTTAATAGATAATAAAAGGTTAGATCAATAAATCGTATAAATAATCCAAGTTTTTAGTACAACCTTTAAATGTACCCTTTACTATCAAACATTTGTTAATGCAATGAATGATCTTAATATTAGCTTGCATCTAATTAATAGGATTGGTTTAAAAAACTTAAAAGACGGTTTTAGTCCTTTTTAGTACAGAGAAATTATTAACTTCAAATAGTGTTTCATTTATTAGTTTACTTTAACCTTTATTTGTACTAATATATTGGTATTTTAGTGTATTCGTTAATTCCATAATAACTTGCATTTACTGAAGTTGATATTTAGTACTAGTATTATTTTATAAAAGATAAGCTTAATTTAAGATTAAATAAAGATTAGTACAACCTCTAAATGTACCCTTTACTATCAAGCATTTGGTAATACAATGATTAATCTTAATATTAGCTTGCATCAAATTAATAGTATTGGTCTGAAACACTTTTTAGTACTTTTTAGTACAGAGAAATTATTAACTTCAAATAGTGGTACATTTATTAGTTTTCTTTAACCTTTATTTGTACTAATATATTGGTATTTTAGCGTATTCGATAATTCCATAATAGTGTGCATTTACTGAAATTGATATTTAGTACTAGTATTATTATTTTATAAAAGATAAGCTTAATTTAAGATTAAATAAAATACTAAAATTGATGTTGTGATTAAAGAGTTTGTTCAAGTCACAAAAGTGATTTAGTATTTTATTGAATTAAATTACTTCACTTTAAAATTGAATTGAGTTCTAATTACAGGCAATAAGTGACTGTTTTATTAACAATGCCTTATAGTCTTCCAAAGACTCGATACCTAAATCAAATTTTTTCAAAGTCTCATCAGATCTTATAAACTAAACAGCTTTGACACAATCACTATCAAAAGTACGATAATACAAATATTGAAATACTATTAAAAAAGACGAACCTAGCAAAAAAGTCACTGTTAATTGAATCTCTCATTTAGTACTAAAAAATACATCTTTGGTACATATTTACATTAATTGATAAAAAGCATTGAAACATCTAAAAACTGGGAAATAAAATTGTTCTGACCTTAAAAACTGTATAAAATACTCAATATTTTAGCACAATATTTGAATTACTTTGTTTAGTACAGACGAGTGCTTAGTTTCTTATAATGCTAATTTTATCAGTTTACATTTTGATGCTTTAACCATAGTTGTCCTGATATATTTACATTCCGATACATTGGTAATTCTTGGAGGTACAGAAAATAATATTTAGTACTAACTCACAAAAAACTAAAACTTTGTAAAATACTACAAGTGGTTTAGGGATTGAAGAGTGTGGTTAGTCTAAGTTAAACGTTGGTGTGTTAACCATTGAATTAGTCATAATTAGTTATTTAGTAAACCGTTAGATTAAGTTACATCAATTTTGAATTCAATGGTGTTAGTATTTTATATTATTTGGATTTTAGTACTATATTTTCGGTAATAATTCAAAACTTCAAATTAAGTTTTATATATTAAAGTATAAATCTGATGCAAAAATTAGTTTAAGTAATACACTTTGAAGTTTATGATTGATGGAAATGTTTAGTACAACCATTAACTAAGATTAGTTTCGGTTTTTGGTTAAAGAGGCTTGTTGATTTTTAAAGCATATTAAACACAATTAACGCTTTAAAGACAATTAACCCATGTTTTAGTACAAAAAAATGATTTTCCTATCCTACACTAATTACTATTTGACGTTTCATTATTTTCAGTACTATATCTGAGTCCTAGTGATCAATAAACTTTGAAATGAATATTCAGTACTAATTTATTAAAGTCAAATATATTTAAAGATTCAAAAAAACTCTAAGCCTGATGCAGTTATATACATATCTGATTGTTTAAATATTAAATTGTATTAAACATTTAAACATTTTTTTTAGACACATCGGAATACAAATTAGTTCAGATTACACGCCATGACTTTAAATTTGTCTTCAATATACTAAATCAAAGCAAATCATAATTTTAGCTTAATAATACTAACATTGCTCTCGAAAATAAGTGTTACGTTTAAATAAAATTGTGTTACTTTAAAATTATCCTGTAATGGTACCAAAGTTTGTTTAATTAGCCTAATTTAGACCTATTACTGAGGCGAGAGTTTTGTTTAAAATTTTTGTTTTATTCATCTCAATCATGAATGATGTACTAAAATCAGTCGTACAAGCCAATATTCAGAACTTAAAACAACGAAAGATATGGTTTAGTACTATACTTAAATAATAACTTAAGCCAATTAAAGCTTATTTTGAACTTTCGTAACAGTCTAAAAATTATGTATTGAAAAACACACAACCTGTAAAATTAGAATAGTACTAAAAATTACATTTTTTATAGATTTTAATGAGAATTTAAAAATGATGCATTGATTGATTTAATTGATTTGCTTGTGTACTAAATTTTGGTTTCTATTAAAAATTGAATTAATTTCAAACATATTTTAAGTACATCAGCAATTTTAAACTTAAACTCGTTCAGATACAAAGTGTATAGCTTTTTTAGTACTTATAAATTATTTACTTCTTACACTGCTAAATAGAAAATAATGCAAGTGATTGGATTAAGTACTAAATATTGGTTTGTAAAATAGTTTTTAGTACATCATTGCATAAAAAAGTTCCATTAAAATTAAATTTTAATTAAAAATGGTAATTTGACTGCAAATTTAATCTAGAAATAATTTTAGCTTAATTTTAGTACTGAATTTGTTTACTTCCTTAAGTTTTAAAATCTGATATTTAATGTAACTACTTTTAAAATGGCATTGTACTAATTAACTCTGAAATAACCACAAATTAATAGAAGGCTAATGGATGTTAACAAAATTTCTAAAGGATGATCGTCTTATGCGAGAGCAAATGCGTTTCGGAAGACTTTACACAAAATAAACTGGCTAAAAATTAAAAAGATGCTTAAGTGTGTCAAAATTAGAATGGCCCCAATACATTGATGATTTAGTGGTTAACCAAAATAGGCTCGGGAATGCACTTACTACATAAAGGACTCAAGAAATTGTAAACCTGTTTGATTCGAAATCTGACTTAGATTGTCATTACTTTCAAAACTTATTTGCCATACTCAATCACTTTAATGATGTTGACACTCCACAAAACTTAAAATTTGTGATAGCAATCACATAATGTATACTAAAGTCCTCTCTCTGGCTTTACTATTTGATGGAGGGATTTTCCGCCGGCACGGTCAACCTCCATTCACCTTGTTCCGTAAAGATCATTGGGTTAAATGGTTTGGTCAAAAGCGTACTAATAGTCTCCAATGCTCGCATCAGTGAAAGAGATGAGTCCAACGTTATAAAATACTTTGTTTGTACTTCTTAACAGATAACTTTTTTCCAATCTTGAGGTAGCTCTGCCGATCCACCATTGCGAGAGTTAGGTCGTAGAGCTGAATTGCAAAAATGTTACTCCTTCATTTTTAACGAACTCTGCGGGTATTCCAACAATACTCTGGGCTTTTATATTGTAGAGGTTATATTGTGTATAAGACAACAATTTCTACATGTTGGCTCTGATCGGAACTACAACTTTATTTCTGTTTATTAGGTTTTGAAAGTAGAATTGCTATACCAAAAGTATATGCATCAGTTTCACAGTAGATCTTAAACGAAAATATTTAGTAATATTACCGGCTTTGGCAAAACAATCTTTAGAGTTTTCATTTAGTGCATGATCGTTGGTGTTATAGATACAGTTCCTAAAAAAATTGCGTTCCTTGTATCGACGACATTTGTTGGTTTCTTTTCTAGCATTTAGAAATTCCATTCGG
Source organism: Tipula confusa (assembly GCA_963556175.1). Classification (NCBI taxonomy): domain Eukaryota; kingdom Metazoa; phylum Arthropoda; class Insecta; order Diptera; family Tipulidae; genus Tipula; species Tipula confusa. Next base: position 12,029,517 of record OY744477.1, on the reverse strand, counting down.
CTATTACAGGTGTTCCGTATTAGCCACTTTCACTTATTTCTTTTTATTTGCAAGTTCTCGGTGGTTGTCTTTCGATTGTCGTTTGTAGTTGTAAGGGTGGACTGTAATATTATCCACTTTGTGGAGATGTCTAATGTAAAAAATCAGAATACGGTATGATTTACAGTAACACGGTTAGTGTAAAATTTTGTTTGACCTTGAAAACTGAATATCGAAAATATTTACTATTTTTTAAAATACGAATACTATGTCGGAAGAATTCTTTATTTTTGAGACTATCCATTAATCGACCAAATTTTTGGTATCTTCATATTATGATGTGCAGCGCTGCTCAGACGGGCCATGTGTCATCGATCAAAACAAGTGGCGATGATTTTCCTTATGAAGTACTCCAAATGTAAGTGCAAGTTCTTCCTGCATTTGGCACGAATCTTCATTCAATAATGCTTCCAATTTCTCATCTTACTTTCACATTTTTTGAACTTTTGAATCCACTCCCGATAACATCTTTTACATAAAGTAGCCTCACCTTACGCTTCTACAAGCAATCGTTGCGCATTAGCTGCATATTTCTCCAAATTAATGATGTAAATCAAAACTTCCCGCTAATGATAATTATTAGGCTTCAAACTCAAGCTTTCCGCAATAATCTTTTAAGGTTATGTTGTTGACAGATGGCTAAACTTATAAGATATAACGTTTTGCATCGGGCAATTTTAGTCATAACTTACAGGTGGCACATTCTTTTGTCGAATGGCGAATTCGAAACATATAATAATTGGATGCAACCAAAATTGGTTTCAAAATTAAAAAAAAAAAAATGTTGTTGAAAAATATTAAAATCTGAAGTTCGAAAAATGATATAACATTTTAACAAAATGACCTTGAAATGTCATAACTGTAACTTCACACTTAAATAGAAAGGCTCCCGTAAATCAGGAAGTAAATTATGCCCATTCGACATCCATAAATATGCGGCAGTTAAATTACAGATCACATGACCCACAAGATCAAACAAATAAAAGTGTATTAGCATATGCGCGCGGACCTGACCTGTATGCACCTTTTACAATTACTATATACATATATGATTATCGTATGCATTCATAAAATGACGTTATGTCATACATATGAAACATATTTTTTTATGATTCCAAAACATATATATTCTCTTTTACATTATTATGATGCACAAAAAGAACATAAAAACGCGAACGAATAAAAAAAAAAGAAAGCGCAGCAATAATGACTTAAATATATCAAAGCCTCTCTCAAAAGATCAGTAATTTCCGTATGTATCCCACATTAATCACGAAGTAAATTTTAAAAGAAAAGATTTATGGTACAATATGTGCAGTAAGTACACGTTTGCAGTAACTTACAACAACACAATATATATATAAGTTATGCAATTTTCATTTTAATTGCAAATTGCAAAACCCAGATACATACGGGTCGTTCGTGTACAAAGACGGAAATGACGTTCGACGAATCCATAATTATAAATGAGATTGAATTAGTTTGCTGTGGTATTACAAGTTCAAGTTTTTTTATTTTTTTGTTTTTTTTGTAATTTTGGGTTAAACCGTATAACGGTTAAATTATTATCGCGACCATACCAACAGGAAATAATAAAATTGAAATTGTATGGCCCCAAAGCCATAACGTTCATTCTTTGTTGTTGCGCGGCGCGGCACGGCGCTGTCTTAATTAATTGATTAATTAATGCAATCGGCGAATTTAAATTGCGATAAACATCGATCGATCGCCCATTAATTTTTTATGTTTATTTAGTAACCATATAATAATAAAACAACATAGAAAACGTGATCGTGACTAATCAGTTTTCAATAAAAGCATATTAAAGTAGCATACATACATCATGACACCCATTTCCGGTTTCATGTAATAATTTTATATGTTAACCCTTTATAAACAACTTTCACTAGTCAAAAAAAAAAAAAATTGATTGACATTGACTCAATGTTAAGGTGTTAAAAGGGTAATTGAAGATAATTATAAGGCGCGCTGTCAAAGTATATCTGGGTTAAATCAATTTAAGCAGATATATGATGAATGACCCGCACAATTTCGATTTCTCTTAATTCGACAGAACTAATTTCCATGATACTATGTGTTAATTATGTCTTCGAACCTAGAGACGACATAAGTAGGTGAAAGGGTTAAATGATATTTTAATTGAGATAAATTATTTAGATTTTGGTTCGAACGAAGAGAAGATGAAATTAAGACAGACGTGAGCAATAGTTTAAGAATTAAAAATGATTAATGGTTTCAACTATAGTTTAATATGGAAAATAGCAGAGTAGAATTTTTTTCAGAAAACTAACAAAAAATAACTTGAAAGATCGGTTACGACAGACACAGATACAGTACATGATCTAAAAATATCGTTTTTATGGAAATTGCACTAAATTAATAGAATGGTCGGTTATTATGGATTTTAAATCTTTATTTTACCCGTAAACGGCGGTTACTAGAATTATCAAATTGTTCATATATATATATATATATATATATATATATATATATATATATATATATATATATATATATATATATATATATATATATATATATATATATATATATATATATATATATATATATATATATATATATATATAAATATATATATATATATATATATATATATATATATATATATATATATATATATATATATATTTATATATATGAGAGAGACCATGTCATCTCAAGGCTATAGGTTGCTTTACAGTGGAGATGACGTCGGCCATCTTGGTGTTGGTTTTCTCTTTGGGCCCAAAGAAAATAGGCTGTTTTGAATTTTAAAGGAGTGGACATTGATATATACAAGCTCGTTTACGCATGCGGCTAGCAAACCTATCATCTTTATTCATGTGCCCATTGACGTTTACCAACCCAAATAAAAAGCCTCATTTTATAACATTTTTAATGATCACTAGGCCCATCGTTAAAGCCAGTGGCATTATACGGCCTCCCACTCGTATAATGCCTTGTTTTTCTAAAACCTGATGTAATCTTTATAAGTTGCTTGCTCAATGTAAAGTTCGATTACAGCTTTACGCTTCCATTTGAAATAAGAATGATTTCGCCACCTCTGATCTCTTCTCTAGTTGTTTCCTTTCACTTCTCCCTTGTTCTTAATAATCTTTATGAATCTCTTTACTAAGACCTATACTTTAATTGACATCCTTTAAAATGTGGAGAGTGTGGAGTATTTATGAAATGGTCGAGAAAAGTATTAGTCGAGGCTATAACACCATCGATTTTTGTCGGCCGTATTTCTTCGGTAGTCGATTTATGCCCTCATATGTTTCTCGTTTGTCTGACTCGAGTCTGCTTTTCATTAACAGTTTATTATTGGCTAGTTCGCTCGCGGTTGCACTTTTAGACGCAATGTCAGCAGGGTACTTCTTAGATACGACTTGCTACCAGCATTCCTTACTGTATGATTATACTATTTCGCTATCTTTATATTTGCTACGAATATGGTTCCACGTTTAGTATGAGCTGATAGCCAGTCCAACACTTTGAGAGTCTCTAAATAAAGCTTTTATTTATATCTACTAAAATGTTGTAGTTGTCGGTTGTTGTGTGCATTACGCACACCGTAGCCGGCCAAAGATCAGCCAAATAATACCCGCCAAAGATCGTGATAACTGCCATCATGCCATTTAGTAGCTTACGCATTTTGGACAGCGGTACTTTAAAAAATATTTCCACTCCTAAAAGGTTTCTAGAAACCTAGATCGGCGAAATTCAAATCTTTCCGCAACAACAAACCAGCTTTCAATTTCTGTGCGAATATTCTGTCTTACTTCCTGAATGGTTTGTGGTTTGTTTTTAGCCAGAAACCATCTCTGCTGCGAGTTTCAGAAGCTCATCTCTCTGAGGTATGGCAGAAATATTATCAAAAGCATGACAGACTCCCTGTCTCGACAGTACTCATTTTAAACATTTTGTTTCGAGCACTGGTAATATGCTCCTAAGTATTGCAGCCAGAAAAAACATCTTCTGTTATGCATTTTTATGGTGCAGAATAAGCCAGCATATTGTATTTATGAACATCAATGTTGCGGTAACGGCACCAAGAACCTTTTCTTTCAATCTCTTGTTCATCAATCGATCTCGTTAAGTGTAACCACATCACCGTTCCCAATTTTAGTTAGTATAACATAAAATAACTGTTATATGTATAAATTATAAAAAAAATTATTTAAAACTAAGCAATCGATTTGTGATTTGAATATCATGTGTTTTGTTTGGGACACAAATAAAATCGTGCTACTCACAACGAACATTCAACATTTCGTTCCTTTTTCCGATGTTCGCGTTATTGTGCAGACAAGTTTGAAACAGAACCAGAGCGTGAAGCCACTTTCATAGAAAAATTCTGCAGAATTCTTCAGTAATATTTCTTCGGCAAAACATGACGGAAATTAAATATTGTTTATCTTTTTTAGTAATTTTTTAGGAATAAATAATAAAATTCAATTTTAGGTTGGTATACACTTTCGGAATTTACTAAAAAAGATAAACAATATTTAATTCCGTCATGTTTTGCCGAAGAAATATTACTGAAAAAATTCTGCAGAATTTGTTTATGAAAGCGGCATGAAAGCGGCTTCAACTGCGAGTGTCGTCGTCTGTCAAATCAAAATATAAAAAGCATACTATGCTAACAGAAATAAATTTAGAGTCTTTGTAATTATATCGCCAGCGAAACAATGTTGCCAACTGTTTTTTATTTTTTTGAGTTGGCTTTTTAATAAAATGGGTACTAAGCAACCAGGTTTTTGAATTTTTTATTGTTATTTTATGTCAAAAATTTATATTTGTTCGTTGACGCTCGTCGTTGACGCTCTGGTTCTGTTTATACCATAAAGGCGATGATTTATGTCAAATATAGCTTATGATACATATAAGGAAAACTATGTTCATTTTCTTAGACATGAATCCATGTGTATATTTTATCCGACAGACATAAATTATAATCGTTTTAATTAGTTGAAGGTCAGCCATATTTTTTATCATATAACAAAAAATAAAAATTGAATATTTCTCATTTTGCATAAGATATCGTTTAAATCTTTGACAGCTGTGAGAACAATAAATTTACAAAAAAATATTCTAACACTAATTTATAAAAATATCAAATGTTTAATAAAACATTTGATATTTTTATAAATTAGTGTAATGATAGAAAAATTTCCTTACGACAAAATTCCCAAAGTAAATAAAACCTTTTTTAAATACTCCGTGAATTTAGCCAAATGTGTAACCATTTCCCCTTATTCTATATGAGCAATTTTAAACAAATACGTCACTAAATAATGTCGATTTCGATTCATTTTTTCCCTTCTTAACTAAACTCTATTTTGGCTGCAAAATTGAACAAAAAAATTTGCCTAATTTTAAATATGTGTGTATAATTTTGTATGTATAAAAAAATAAACAGATCAATAATGTCATTTAAAATTGGCAGCAAAATGACAGAAGTATTTCTCCGTGTTAGTAAAAGAGGGGTAAATCTTTCAAAAAATCCAGATAGCTACAAAAAGTGCTCGTCGAGCAAAAAATTTGCTCACTTTTTTTTTTGACAAATCGAACAACAGACAGCAGAAAATTATGTCGAATTGAAATCTACACTAGTTTTCATTTCAAAAATAAGAAAGTCAGTTGAGTGCAATAAATTACTCATAATAATAGGATATCGTAACACTAAAAACAAAAGTTCCATCAATAAATTGGCGATTTGTATGCCAAAATCGAATCTGACTTAAGATTCGTTTAAATCAAACGTGACCAAACCAGTCGTGGTAACGAAATTTTATTTTTTATATGATTGATTTTGTTTTGTGTCGCTATTAGATAAACTACTGGTGTACCTTGTGCATTTGTCCTTTTAAACTATACTGTTGCTGCGAATGCCTTTTCTGATGCATCGCTTAAGCCCTGGATTCCCATATGTAACTGTAACATATAGAGATTTCTATAATTTTCTATTATTAAAAACGGACCGAACATTTTTTCTAGTCGGCCTTGAAATAAAAATTTTTGTTTTCTCCATCTTATTACGTTCGATATTATGTCCTGTTATAATGTTAAACCATTTAACATTAAGGGGTCGTCCGATTTCCGTTGTAATTATTCCAGCTGTAGTAATCATGACGTTGTACTGTATGCAACCAAATTATTACAGTAGCTACATGTAATAATTTTGACAGATCTGTAGTTTCTTCATATGAAACGATGGACAAACTTTTCACGACTTAAAGTAGTCTTGCTACTTCTATTCGTTTATGTAAATTTTTAAAATGTTCTTTACATTCGGTCTTGTTAGGTTGCGTGGTGGATGAAGTTCCTCCATCTCTCAACATTTTTTGATATGTACCCTAAAAGTGTTATGTCGTGAGTTTTTACGGCACTTTTTGTTGAAATCGTTCTTGAACAACATAAGCAAAATTCATCTTTTAGAGATTATGATGCTTGCCATTACATACGTTGCATCGGGATTGGTGGTAAAATTGGCGCAAATCGTACCCGGTAGTTTGACATTTTCTACATAGATCATGTAAGTTGATTAGTTGTATTTGTTCTACCTCCCTTTGTTAAATTTATTGCATCATTCCCAGCTATGAGCACTCGAGCACAATATGCATGATTGATTTTGTACTGCATGTATGAGTTCTTTCTAAATAAGTTATCCATTACTCTAATTAGTCTTATTGCAGATGCTGTTTTTTGCTGTGTATTGTTTTGTACATAGATGGCGTTGACATGTATTCGAAATGTATGGGTTAGACTAAAATGTTGATCCACTAACATTGAAAATAGTTCATGGAAACCAATCAAATCTTGATGGGCCCCATTGGATTTTGCTATCTCAAAAACACATTTAAAAGAAGCTGCTTCAACATTTGTAGCCAAATGTTGTTTTAACAAATTCCTTTTTTTGAAATATTACTAAAACTGCATTTTAAACATTCTTATGTTGAAACAAGTTTTAAAAATAATTCTGAATCATCGTTATTATGAATTCGCCAATGTTTGGATATGAAACTACTTAATATCGGTTATTACGCATTTATACGGTTATTATACATGTTTTTCCAAGAAAACTTGTAGTGATCGGTTATTCTGAGCTAACGGCTTTGGTATTATATGAAATATATCTTTTTATTTATTTATTCATCTGGAATATAAAGTTAGAATTGTTTTGGTAATTTGCTGCAGTCGGATGAGATGACCGATTTGTTTTTCATCTCTAATATTTCCTTAGGTAGACTTTTGCAAAATCATCCTTTTCCGAAATTTAAAAAAATGCATAATATACAGTTCGAGTTATATTTCACATAAGTAAATCTGTTGGAAAAAAAATTGTAATTTCAATAGTAAATTATCGTTTATAATGAATTTTTGAATATTTGCGAAAGAAAAGTGACTAACAGTTTACTAATTACCATGAAAACTACTAAATATCGGTTATTATGAATATATGTATGTTAACTTTTTAAGACGTCTTACAAACCATGAGTTGAAATTTACAGACAAGGGACTTGCTAAACATATGACTAGCTTAAGTAGTATAAATATTTGATTAGTTTATCGTTTAATAGGGATTATTTAGAATTATCGGTTATTGTGAGTTTTTGTAAAAACATGTTTTTACAAAAATTCACAATAACCCATAATTCTAAATAATCCATATTAAACGATAACAAGGCCAAATCATCGTTTATTTTAAATTCTCTAATATTTAGAAAGATTACTAAACGTATTTTATTAATTACCGAGAAAAACTTAAATATCGGTTAATACGAATTGTTATGTTTCAACAGTGAAAATTAACTGGCAAAATAGTTCTGAATTCAGATAAATAATTTAAATCTTGATTTGAAATTAATGATCATTTAATATGGATAAAGATCATTTAATATGCATAAAATATAGGGTGCTTTGTTCTAAGTAGGTTAATTCTAGATCAAGCTACATTTATTATGAAAAATAATCAAAACTTATCGGTTATTACGCATTGTGATTTTACCGTTTAATTTTTATTTTATTATACTGTTTGCCACTATATTACAAAATTGATTTAACGTAGAATGTGTTTCCTTATTCGCAATTTCAAAATTAGGTTTAAAATACAGTTTTCTTTTTCAAAAAATGTGTTTTTGCTAGTTTTTAAAATAAATCTAAATCTTTATCAATTATGGACTCTAAAATGTTGAAAAAGAATATTGTTGGGCTAGATTCCACACTTGCTTTTATTTCGACGAATCACTAACTTCTTTTGCTATGCTACTGCTTCCAACACTGCTCTTGATACTGCTACTGCTACCAATACTACTATCCAATACGCATTTGTAAAGAGTAGAAATTGACAAATCATTACAGAGAAGTGGTTGAATATCGGTTAATATGAATTTATATTTTTAGATTTTTGCTTTAAAATATCGGTTAATACGAATTTATTCAGTTCTTTTACGGAGTTTGAGTGGACATTTGTTGAGTTAAATCTATTATAACTTAACTTTGTAGTTTCCAAGAAAAACTATGGATTTAAGGATGCAATGGATTTTTAGTAGAGGTTACACATTTAAAAAAGGGACAGGTTTCAGATACTTCAGATGCCTAGTCGCTAATGATAATTATGCGGAGAAGTACCACAAAGATGGTGATTAGCCCAATGTCATGTATGGATTCACGTTAGGAATCATTGCGTTTGATCATGATAGCTACGCTGACCAAGTCCTATTCAACCACGAGATTAGGGATTTAATGAAATCCCTGAAGTAGTTTACAAAGCTATTCTATGAGTCGGTTCTTAACGGATGGTCCAAACCCTAATTATACACATGATGGCATTTAATAATTTCAACAATTCGATCATAATTCGATATGAGTAATTTAATGATACAATTTTCACTCAATTATATATTATAGCGAAATTTTGTTGCAATTACATCCATAACGAATTCGGTTTGACTCACTTCCACTAATTCATCTTTTCTTTACTTGATATACGTTCATCTTAGAAAATTGGCTCGTTAATCAAATTAGATTGTAACCACACGAAACGAAAGAACAGTTAAAGAATTATAAAATTGTTACTCAAAACTTGTTAGCTGAGCCGAACACGAGACGAATACAACTTTCTTTCAATTGCTGCCTATATATATATATACACAGAATGTTCCTGTTCATGATTTTCGCGACCTTGTTATTTTGAATTCGCGCACTCATATATGCTCATATACAGTTCGAGTTGTATTATACATATATTTCAACGTATTATGATTTTCTATTCATTTTCTAACTGTACTTGCGTTACTTTCTATTTTCATCTTTCATTTGTTATTCTTACAATGTATTACGACCGCATGCAGTCGTGGTGACAGCTAACAAATGTACCCGTTCCAATACAATCGATTAGCGTACATAACTTTCTATGATAATCTCGTCGTTAAGCTTTATGGGTTATAGGTTTTCATATAATAGGGAAAGTGTTAAATGGCGGGAAAGTTTATGTAGTTTTTACTTCGACCACTGTATTCATCTTATAATGTTGTGTTTAAGACATTGTTTAGAATTTATGTTGTTGGTTTTTTTGTATATATGTTTCATCGAGAATCGAGACAAAATAACTTGAAACAAACAACGCGATAAAATTGAATAACCAGCAACAATTCTAAAGTAATTTTTTTTGTACAATTACGGTTGAATTTGAATTGAATCAAATTGAATTTTTTTATTTTTTTATTTTTTTATTGTAATTCAAATTATAATTGATTTGCCTCTTTATGTTGTGTATGCATGTACAACGGTCTTTCGATTGTGTGCCGAGAAAAGGGTTAGACTTGTTGATTATACTTTGTTTAGGTGACGTTGATTTAGTTCTCGTGCAGTATATATATGCATATATCGAAAGAGGGAAATGTCTATCGTAAAATTGTTGTAAACGATCTAATAAATCAATCTCACGTCTATCATAAACTAATCTAAATATAATACAACCCACTCGATATCGTTAAATACGCGGTGCCGACACAATAAACAAAGAGATGCATACACACTTTGTCTGTATATATACGGTACTGAAAGCAATTAAAAATCTACTAGGAAAGTGAAACCTCCCATTTGGCGTACCGTATCCATTTAGAAGAAAAAAAATCTTCTTCTTGATATTATCATATGTGTGTATTATACACACGAAATGCTCGTATCATCTTGGACTAATTAAAATTTTCGAGGAATGTGAATCAAATTGATTCGAGAAGATTATCGATCAATATCGCCATAGTACGAAGTAATTGATTTTCGTTTTTGTTCCATACTTGTGGGGAGTTTCTAATCGATTAATTGAGTGTGATTTAAAGTATGCGGTAGGTTTGATATTTTAAACAGTTTAAACTATAGTAACATCGAAATTTTGATTAGTCATTGTGTGACTGATCGAAATTCAAAATACCAATCAAATCTATATGTTATGTCACTTTTTGTAGTTTTAAGTCAAACTTCGGACTTTATAGACATAAATTTGTACCCGCTCTTTTAGTTTGAATGTATTGCTGTATTATCACAGTGACAAATAATATCAGAATAGATCATGTTTTCTAAGGCGCCACGATGAAAGTATGTTTAGTACCATTCATTGCCACAAAATTGTTTAACTGAAAATGATAGTCGGCCATGATTTTTTCTTGTTTTTAATTTGTTGTTGTTCAAGGTGACTACCAACAGGGATGATGCTAAATGTTAAAGGCACCAGGTGGTTAGCGAATAAATAAATATCCGATGCCAACCAAATAATATAACACATTTTAATCGCGTGACGCTCTCAGTCAATCAAATTGCTACTAAGCCACGTGTTAGGAAAACAAAATCCAGTATTTCAAAATCAAAACAAAGCAAAATCAAAAATATAAATATTAACATGAGAAGGTGGCGTGATTAGGACTTGTTTCTATGATTGGTTAGTTCAAAATCTGTAAAGGCTTACCCCTTTCCGAATTATTATGCTTAAAAATGATTTGTGAAAATGTATGAATATTTTGAAACAGCATTAATCCTGATGTCGAGAGCTTTCGATTAAGGTATCAGTCATCAATATCGGACCACTATTACCTGTGTTATTGAATATTCATTCATTATCGATAATCTGCAAAGGCTTACCCCTTTAAGAATTTATATGCTTAAAAATGATTTGTGAAAATGTGTAAATATTTTGAAGCAGTATCAATTCTGATGTCAAGAACTTTCGATTAAGGTATCCGTCATCAATATCGGACCACTATTACGTGTGTTATTGACTATTCAATCATTTTCAAAAATCTGCAAAGGCTTACCACTTTCCGAATACGTATGCTAAAATAATTTGTGGAAATGTATAAATATTTTGAAACAGTATCAACTCTGATGTCGAGAGCTTTCGATTAAGGTATCAGTCATCAATATCGGACCACTATTACCTGTGTTATTGGCTATTCATTCATTTTCGAAAATCTGCAAAGGCTTACCCCTTTCCGAATTTTTATGCTTAAAAATGATTTGAGAAAATGTATAAATATTTTGAAGCAGTATCAATTCTGATGTCGAGAGCTTTCGATTAAGGTATCAGACATCAATATCGGACCACTATTACCTGTGTTATTGGCTATTCATTCATTTTCGAAAATCTGCCAAGGCTTACCCCTTTCCGAATTTTATGCTTAAAAATGATTTGTGGAAATGTATAAATATTTTGAAACAGTATCAATTCTGTTGTCAAGGGCTTTCAATTAAGGTATCAGTCATCAAAATCGGACCACTATCACGTGTGTTATTGACTATTCATTCATTTTCGAAAATCTGCCAAGGCTTACCCCTTTCCGAATTTGTATGCTTAAAAATGATTTGTGAAAATTATAAATATTTTGAAACAGTATCAATTCTGATGTCGAGAGCTTAAAGCTCGGCACTAATCAAAACGTCAATTGTACTTGGTAAATAAAACTGAAGATCTGCCAATTCGATGTCAGGCAGTCATAAATTGAAATCTAAATCAATTTCCTTTAATAGCAACCGTCCTGTAATTGTAGGATTCTTAAAACATTCTATATACTGTGGAACAAAACGTCGATGCATGCGAAGCAATCGTTAAGAATACTTTATGATTATAAAACCCATAAAAACAGGTGGTCTAAACTCTTAAAGCGCCTTGGTATGAAAAACGTTTTACACTTCTCTGAAATTTTGAAATTTTAAAATTTTCCTTTTGTGGATCAATTCGTCAAACGAATCTCGAAAACTGAGCCACTTTGTATAACACTAGAAACGTTGGTAATTTTAGCTCTGGGAGTCTCATTTTATCTCATGAAAATGCATTGTTGGATAAACTGAACGACCTATTAGTTGCATTACTGACTTTTGAGTTATAGCCTGATCCATTAAGGTGATGTAGTCGATCTAATATTTTGGCTTCAAAAATCGAATAATTACTTCACAATATTTACCGTACACTCCGCGGAGTCGATGGGGAGTAGACTTACTATATACTATAAACTATACTACTACAGTTAATATAATCATTTGTAAAAAAATCGTATTAACCGATATTGTAAAGAAAAAGTGTACTTCGTATTAACCGATAAAACTGACAATTTCTAAATTTGTTTTGTTGCAAGATAAATTCCGTACTAATCTAACATTAGGAAAATATTTCATGTCTCAGCAAACAATTCAAGAAAATTCATTATAACCGAAACTTTTTAGAAAAATATATATTACGTACTACATATTATATTAAAACAACAGAATACTATGACATTACCGGTTACAAGTCTGAGCTTGCTCTTTGCATTGTTGTAGACAACAAAAATAAGAATCCAAGTCCGTTCTCTATTTTGGCGAGCCATCGTCACCAATAGTGACCTTTTCGTCTGCAAAACGTTGGGAAAAACTAAACGGATGCTGTCCTCTAAAAGACAGCATCCGTTTAGGATTGGCACCATTGTAAATAAACTTCTTTATGCCATTTCAAGCGATCATTGATTTAATATACCAATTATCCATAATAAAAGTTACAATATTTTATTACGAGTTATTAAATTGCAAACCACTTTATAGATTCCAGGAAATTTAAAAAAGTCGTTAAAAACTGGTGACACTGTCTAACAAGAAAATTTAAAAAATGTTAACCAAAAAATATTTGATCGGTTATTATGAGTTTTAAGTCAATTTTATATAAAACGATTAAAAATGTAATTTAGAATAATTTTACGATTTGGTTTTATTAAAACTTTTAAGTATCATTTAATACGTAGTTTTTTACTGTCAATTAGATAGAAAATGTCTTTAAAAACGGTAATTGCTTTGCTACAAAAAATTATATTCCTCAAAGGAATATATCAAATAAGAGATGGTATAGTTGAACATCATTAACATAACCATAGCGTTAAGTTGGTGTTAATAGTTTTGCCATGGCTGTACCATCACTTGAAAGGTATTGCAATAAATGAACTCGAAACTTATTTAAGGAGATTTGTGTTATCAAAAATAATTACAATCTTTAAAATTACATCTCGTAAGCAGTTTAACAATACAGCCTCAAGACGGATGATTCCGTATTGATACTATTGTGAAATCAATGCATCTTCCCGGAAAAAGTTTCCTGGTGGACTATGAAAAGGGAAGATTCTATAAGATATTGGAATTGTTTTTTATGACTTATGACTTATGACTTATGACTTATGACTTATGACTTATGACTTATGACTTATGACTTATGACTTATGACTTATGACTTATGACTTATGACTTATGACTTATGACTTATGACTTATGACTTATGACTTATGACTTATGACTTATGACTTATGACTTATGACTTATGACTTATGACTTATGACTTATGACTTATGACTTATGACTTATGACTTATGACTTATGACTTATGACTTATGACTTATGACTTATGACTTATGACTTATGACTTATGACTTATGACTTATGACTTATGACTTATGACTTATGACTTATGACTTATGACTTATGACTTATGACTTATGACTTATGACTTATGACTTATGACTTATGACTTATGACTTATGACTTATGACTTATGACTTATGACTTATGACTTATGACTTATGACTTATGACTTATGACTTATGACTTATGACTTATGATTTATAAATTATAGCTTATGACTTATGACTTATGAGAACTTTAACTCACAAGCTTTTATGTGGGACTAAGTGGAAAGTAGAAAAATATTCCTTTCCTTAAACTTGGAAAGTTTCGTTAAGTTAACTTAACGGAAATCCGTTAAAAAAGCAGATATAAGAATTACTAAAATTCCAATAATTTTTGATTGAATTTTTTAGTCCACATTGATAATTTTCGTTAATTTAGTTTCGATAAGTTTAAGCCGATAATCGTACAAGTGGATCCAGTAGTTCTCTGGCACCGTTGCCATCAATCCAATTACACAGATATCATCTGCATATGCCAGAACCTGGTAAGACTGATGATCTTTAGGTACTATAAGGTTAACGAAGAGCTCCACGCACTTTCAGATCCTTCGATGACTGCCAAATCTATCATTCTATATAGTTTTTTGTACATTTTCGATTGGATAGCGATTCGATTGGATACTTATGGATTTTCGATTCGATTGAATACTTATAACTTTTTTTTTGTATAATTTCGGCCCGAATTCTTATATTAGTATTCCTAGCCGCACAACTATTGTTAAACAGTACACTTGCGTTCATCCACCTGAATATTGTTATAAACAATTATTTTATTATTTCTATAAAGAACTTTGAAAAATTATCATAAATAATTTTATTGCTGATTGATCGCGCGATATGCAAATTAGCGTTGCGGCGATAAAAACAAAATCAACAATAAATTTTAACGCCTCACTTAAGAAGATCGCGCGCTATTGAACAAAAAAAAATCCATTCATAAAAATCATATATCCATGATCATGATCATCATCATCATTAATCATATTTTTTTATATACGTACCCAACCACACTATGATTCAAATCATCAAAATACATGTATAGACATAGATCTAAGATTGAAATGTTCCCAAGCAGAACAGAAGCAACAATAATCAAAATTAACAAATTCACCTGCTGCGTGTGTGTGTATGTTGGTGTGTACATTCAACTTAAGATATATATAAGGTACATCGTTTCGGATAATTAATTTCCGATTAAGTTGTTTCTACTCAATCACGTGAATTTTGTGTCAATCAAGCGCGCGATTTATACGATCATGACTTGTTGGTTGTAAATTATAGCATGATCATCTACTAAAGCATCGCACGAGCAAAAAACATTGATTGATTCGTAATTTGTTAACCCCACCACCACCACCTAAATACAAACGCACATAAAGTGTATATAGTTGCGCCTATAGAATGATAAATAACCGATCGTTGCGATGATCATCATTTTGAGTTGAGTGCCTTGGGGGGGCAAATAAATCTATTGTAACTTGTCTTCACTATGTTCTAATTTAGTTCTTAGAAGATTTTTTTAAAATTTTTTTTTTATTTTTCGAGATGGTGCTGAATGCTAATTTATTTGTGTACAGTAAATATACAGTCTCGATCATATTTATATCTAGAAACTTGCGCCCCTTAATCGATTCTGTTTAGTCCAATTGTTTTACAAAACGTGAAAGAGAAATTTTATATGCAGATTTAGAATTTAGTCATGAAGTTATTGTTGAAGTGGAGCATGACATTTTTTTTGTTTGTCTTAAAGTTATATATTGTTGACTTAAGCGCGCGAGATGAGAATGGGGAATTTTTTTTTTGTTTTATCGTATTGTACAGCGCAGTATAGATATACATACTTGAAAAGTAATAAATGTGTCAAGTTAAAGATGTTAATTTTAATTTTTATTTCGTGTTTGTTGACTTTATATGTTAATATCTAGAACAGAATTTAGTTGAGCTTAATGTGTAAGACAGACGGAAAATAAACCCATCAAATACACATACTGGGCAAATTAGTTTATGTTACTTAAAAATGTTACTTAATTAAAAATTACTGCTTAAAATACATTTTCAAAAACATAATCAACTTATTGAGCCAAATATTGAGCAACTTATCATTCTGGAACCTCAAAGTGTTTTAAACCAGTATTATATGCGGATAGTTCTAAATAGGCGAAAGTACTTTAACAATTCGAGATTTTACGAGAAAAAAATCCAATTTTTTATAGTCTATAGCCTTATATTTTTGAGTAAAACCCATATTTTTGATAAAATTGTCTGCTACTCCGTTGTTAAAGAATTGATATTTACATATAGGTTAAGTCACTTAATCTAAGCTTAATATCAGTAATTAAACGTACCTAGGTTTTTCTTTCCTCTCATTCATAGTTAAAATAAATCAACCAACTATAGCTTATGTCACTCGTTTATATTTGGATTTGTTCACAAATCGTTAAGTATTAGCTTAAGCTACTTACTATTAGTTTAATCTTTTTAACCCTCACTCTATTATATTTAAAGTTAAGTCATTCATTTACTGTTTTTCTAACTAAATTGGTTTGGTATTTTTTTTAAAATTCTATTACTTACGTTAAACTTAAGTAAGTCACTTAAGTTTAAGCCATTTTTTTTTTAAATCAACCATATTCAAATTACTTTTTAATAGCTTAAGTAACTCCACCTTTGCTTGGTAACTTATTTGTATCATTCATTCAGTTATAAAATTTGTAACTCACTTAAGCCACATTTGTATAGCTTCAATATATATGCACGGCTTAATTCATCGGTTTATTAAAATTGAGAGAAAACAGGTATGTTAAGAAGCTCACATAAATGGTTTCGATAAAACATAAATAAATTATTTATTAAACTTAAGTCATGCATCAGTCTTAAGTCATATATGTACAGTTTAAGTCATTAGAATTTCAATCACTGGTAAGAAACTAAAGTCCTACACCCATGTTAAAAAATAGCTTAAGTCGTTACCTATTTAAGCTTAAGTTTTTAGATAACTTTACATATTATCTAGTAATTATTTATAGCTTAAGTCGGTACAGTTTAAAATAAATTACATACGTATTAGCATCTTTACTCCTATGATCGAATGGTGGTAAATAAGCAATCGTTGGCCGAGCACGAGCACACATAATTTGTAGCAGGTGGTTCACTTAAGTTTTTTTTAGATTAAATGTTACTCATTTACTTTGAAATTTTCATTCTTTTTTAGGCTTAGTTATATTAAACTAAAATTAGCTCTCTTTAAATAACTTAAGTCAATTTTAATAAAACTTAATTTAATTTTTTATAAACTTAAACCCTATTTTTTACATTAAGTTGGCTTACGGTAGATTTTAAATGTCAACTTAAGTCAAGCATCAATCTTAAGTCACTTACATCTTCAGCCGTTTATGTATCAATAATTATTTTGAGGCTTAAGTCCCTTAATTTTAACCTTCCATATAGTTCGTCACTCACCTACGCTTCTCTTTTGAAGCTTAAGCATCTCGAGTATATAGCTTTTATATTAATTATAGTTATAGAGACTTAAACTACATTTAGTCACCGGTTTATACGACTGTTAACAATACTCCCTAATAGATATATTAATATTTAAATCCAAAAAGTTTTTAGTGATATTTACCTTAAACTACTTAAATTTAAATTAAGGCAGTAAAGTTTTTATTCTATCGTAAATAATTGAAAAAATGTACAGTAAGTCACCGAAAAGAGTTTATCGCAATTCACCGGGTTATTTATTTACGATTACTCTAACTTAACTTAAATTACTTGTTTTCCTTTTAATTACGTTTTAATAAAGTAGTCCACTTAAAATAAGTTAACACTTTTTTTATTAAGTAATCTATGATGGTTAAAAAAGATAAACTTAAGTCAAGCTTACGACTTAAGCCTTCCTCTTAAATTTTGAGTCATTGGTCAATCAATTATTTTTTTTAGAACTTAAGTCTCTTAAGTAATTTAATTTTTCATTCTGCCACTTACGTTTAGCTCAAGAGTTTTACCGTAAATCATTCCAAGAACCTATAGCTTAAGTCATTTGAATATGTATTCGTATAAAATTGGGTTTCTTTCATAGTATACAGTACTAATTTAAAATGTTAAGCTTAAACCAATCAATTATAAGTAAAATTATTAATTTTAAGTTTTAGAAACAAATTTTTAGTTTAAGCAACTTACATTTTGTAATTTAAATTATTTTCTTACAGCTTTAATAACTTATTTTTTATTATTCACTCATAAGCTGAGTTTCTCAATTATATGGGTTATTTAGTCTCTTAAGTCACATTTACGGCGATACTTAAATGGTACTTAAACTATTTATCAAAAATATTAAAACCTTTTTTAAATTAATTTAATTTGGTAATTTATGTATTTACGACCCATGTCATTTAAATTCCAATTATTGTTTTGAAACTTCAGTTCTATACTGTTAAATTTTACTTTAAGCATAAATTGTTTAACTGTAACTATTTATAGCTTAAGACACAAATAAAGTTTTTATTTAACTTGGAAAATGGCTCAAACATTTTTAATATCTTATTTAATCGTCTAGTTAAATTAGTTTGAAAAGGTTTTTAATTTAAATAATGTAAATTACAGCTCAGTAAACTAATTATTAGCGTATTTACCGTTAGTTAATCTGGCATTTAATAACAGTTCAATTTTAAAGCTTGTCTACGTTTGATACAACCATTTATAATTTAATTTGTTTAAATTTAAAGCTTAAGTCATTTTAATGTAGATTAAAATGTTATTTGATTTAAGTCACTATCTGATTGAGCTTAAATCACTTTTATTAATTTACAATTTTAGTTTTGTTACGAATTTTCATATCAAAATAATATAAATATAGGTTAATTCAGAAAACTACAGTTTAAGTCATCTACTTAAGTAAGTTATTTTGAGCTACACTAAAAACAAACTCAAGTTTCTTACTTATATTGCAAGACTTGAGATTTTAGGTTGAATTACACCTACATGGGTGGTAAAAATGAAATTTTACTTTCGAGTCGAATGGTTATGATATTTCCAGAGAGCACAATTGTCAAATATGACCCCAAAATATTTAAAAATGGAGATGTAATCCTAAAAAAGTTTCACTTCAATTGTCAAACGAATATTAAACATATAATTTTTTAATATTAGAAGAAAGTGGTGGATATGTCACTCAAGTGGAATTTAAACAACTCGTCCATCTTTAAATTTAAAATTACAATAAACCGTTTTTGAAATGAGCTTTCGTTTTTGTTTTTGACAATCAACGAACAACAATCAAAATTTTAATATGTGGAGCCAAACCGGTCAGGTTATTTATTATGATCTGTTCGAATAAATTCCAGTTGTTCTTACACGTAAAATACACGTGTGTGTGTGTCTATGTTTGTATTTAAAAGTGAAATTAGTGAAATTATAGAGAATCTTATCGAGTTATGTGATTAAAAATTCAAGAAAAAGAAAAATTTTCGGTACGTTTCGATTTTTAATTTAGAAATTTTTATTTAAATTCACTCTTAATTATTGTGCATTGTTGTTGTTGTTGTTGGTTTTATAAACTATCTTTAGAAGATTTTTCTTATAGATAACATAAAATTTGATAAATGGCTGGCCGATGAATGTTTTAGTTTTTCGATGTGTAACGGTTAAATGTAGTAAAACGAGTGGGAATACTGTCATCAATTGGGACCAAAGGGCACCTACCAGTAAACTTGCTAAGATCTAATCAACCAAAAACATGAATATGGATGATATATTTAAATAATCTTTTAAACTCGACCAATAATGTTAAAATCTTATGGGAAATTCAAATTTAAAATTAACGTTAAGCGGCCTAATAATGCTTTTTCCAATAAAAGTGTAAGAATGAAAGCTTCCATGGTCTTCTATTGTATACAACTCTGTACAGTTTTGACAAACTCGCGAAGGGAACTACTCGGGTAGGCGTGAAGGCGGGAAATGGAAAATTTCTTAAAATAAAGAGTAAAATATTCTATGACCTAGAAATTTCTAAAAAAAAAATTAAAAAATATGAGATATATTACCATCTTTCTATCTTACAATTTTTCTATATTTTTCTATATTTTTCTATAATTTTCTATAATTTTCTATATTTTTCTATATTTTTCTATATTATTCTATATTTTTCTATATGTTTCTATATTTTTTTATATCTTTCTATATCTTTCTATCTTTCCTTTAAAGAAAAGTTTGCAGCTACAATTTTTCAAAATATAGCAAGAGTTATCCCCAAAGTCATCTTAACGCCTCTTGTTTACAGGTCCGCTTATAATTTTCCATCAGCATCTTGCATATTTCCATCTATAATTTCTATAATGGACTAAACACTCGTTCATTCAATAGATTCTGCACTGAACACAGTTGTATGGAATTTAAAATGCAGCTTCGATTCGATAAATTTACTGGTTTGGGATTTTTATATAGACGAAAGTAAAATTCGGGGTGAATGAGGGTATAATGAACTAACCAATGTGTTTATTAAAACGTTCAAATGTTTTGCTTTTTAAAAAATAAACAAACAAACATAAAAGTTTTTTTTTGCATCAACGTTACTTTTATCATTACATTATGATAACTAATAATTTCACAAAATGCGATATGCGGGCTCAGTATTATGAAAAAAACACTCAAAACGACTTTGATCTAATTGAATTTAACTGTGAACCAAATTGAATTGATAAATTGGTAAAATTAAATGTGTGTATGTTCAAAAACAAATATAACTGATAACAAATTTAAATATGATCGGTTAATACGAATCTTGAGTAAATATTTAATTTGATACAACTCCAGTATTACTGTATGTGAGTAAAAGGAATATATTTTTTATTATGTATAGAAATGGCAAGATGCCGATAGAAATTTCAATTAGTACGTAGTTTGAGTGAAATTTTTAATATTTAGTATTATCCGGCTTAACTTTTAGCGTAGTTTTAGTAAAAATATAGTTCGGTGTTACTAAAGTGTTTCGTACTTAAGTTAACTATCTAGCTTATACACGATAACATATAAATGTGCAAATATTGGTTAATCCGTAGTGTGAGTGAAATTTTATTTATATATAACCGACCACACGGATTACTATACAATTTTACAATACGTATATTAAAATAGTTAAATGCCGATAAACATTTTATTTAATACGCAGTTTGAGTGAAATTTTTAATATTTAATTTGCATCAATAATAAAATAAATACTGTTCTTATACGTACTTTAAAAACTATTTCAATTTATATTTTTCTACATCATGCTTTAAACTATTTTAAATTTACAAATATAACCCACTAATAAAACAAAAAAATTATAATATCGGTTAATACGTAGTTTGAGTGAAATTTTTAAAACTGATTTTAAAGTACGAAATTTTCGATTTATATTTTATGTCAATATTTTTATACTCTAGACTGTTTAAAATCTATATATAACGACTGATGCGAATAAAATCGTTTAATACAATTTTTATAATAACGATTTATATATCTTTAATGCGTATTTTACGCATCTTTTAAAAATATGTTTAGCAGTTAATTAATTTTCACTATAAATAAAATGGTGAATTATCCACTAATAAAACGAGTGATTCCAAGTTAGATTATGTGTGAAAAACGATTAATCCGTAGTTTGAGTGTAATTTTACTTTACATAAACTAAATTAAAACATATATATAGCCAAAAACCGAACATTTACGTTAAATACACAAAATAATATACATACTGATAAAAAGTTTTTTTATTTTACATAAACTAAACCGTATAGTTAATACGTAGCCTGAGTGAAATTGTTATTATTGACTTTAAAGTACTCTTACTATAAATAACATGATTTTTAGTATATAAACCAATAATAAAACAAATAAGTATGCTAGTTTCGATTAATCCGTAGCTTGAGTGAAATTTTTATTTACAAAAATAAAAGCTGAAATAGCTGAAAGTTCATTTCAATTATTAAATTTAAATTTATATGATCATTAACCGATGCTATTGCCCATTATTACATAGTTTGAGTGAAATTACATCTTTAACAAATATTTTCAATTTATATAATTATAACTAGGTCTAATCCTTTTTCACTATAAGTAAAATGGTGATTATCCACTAATAAAACGAGTAATGTTTAAGTTTGAATAGATTACAATAAAAATATTAGTTAATCCATAGTTTTAGCAATAAAATATTTTTTTTATAAATGTGAATACCAATTAATCCATATTGTGAGTGTAATTTTATTTTACAATGATATTTGATATCATAGATTTCTAATATTATATGCAAAACAACAATTAAATAACATCAATTCAAAACATCAATTAAACATCAATTAATATGCAGTTTGAGTCAAAATGAAGGTTTATAGTTAAATATCTCTTAATACGTACCTAAAGAAAAAGTATATTTCACTATAATATACAATCAGCTGGTACTATAAATAACACAATAGTTTAATGTTTACTAAAAAACAAATATTCAAATATCGGTTAATCCGTATTTTGAGTGGAATGTTATTTTACTATCACCAAAAGCAATATACACCAACCATACCTGGTTATTTAACATTTTTTATACATAAAAAAAATAGATGACGGTAAAAACACCAATTAATCCGTAGTTTGTGTCAAATAAATGGTAATATATTTAAATTAGGCCGATAAACATTCTAGTTGATACTTAGTTTAAGTGAAATTTGTAATATTAGTTTTAAAGTAACTAAAAATAACATGAATTTTAGTATATAATAAAATAAATATGCTATTATAGATTAATTCGTAGTTTGAGTGAAATTTGTATATTGTATATCGATTAATCCGTACTTTGAGTGGAATTTTATTTTACAATTATCTAATTACAAAATATATGACAGTGAAAACATCATTTAATATGTAGTTTGAGTCAAACGAAGGCTTATATTTAAGTGTCGTTTAATACGTGTATAAAGTAAAAATGTATGTCACATTAAGGCATCTTTCAATATAAGTAAGACACTTTATCATTTAATATTTACTATAAAAAACGATTACTCGAATATCGTTTAATTCGTAGTTTGAGTGAATTTTATTGGGAAAACCCGAAGAACAATTTTTTTGCTTAAGGATGTCAAAATAATAAAAAGCATCGGGACAGCAAATCAGCTTATGAACAGTTAGAGATGACATGGCTTCATTTTGATATCAAACTATTTACTGGGTCATGCAAGTTTCTATCGACACCTAAAAACTGATATTTTTACACGAGGAAACAAAGAAATCGCAAATTCAGACATTTCAATTGCATTTCTTGGTATCCGCTGCTTCCTATAAAATGCTGTAACATAACCTTTATGCCATCCATCCGCAACATAGTCATTAACTGTCATTTACTTATCTGTTCTAACGAAAATACATTTCTCCAGAAACTTCAGTGGGTTACAACAGAGACTGACCATCATCACAATCCATGATACAGTAACCCATCGTCGTTACTCTTTCGAATGCAAATTGTAATTTATCTCTATGCCAAAATGCAGGTCATATTCCCCAAAGTGTAAAAGTGAATGGGTGCACTTTTCGAATGCATCATGATTTTTTCTAAACGTTGGAATACCTTTCTCTTATACAACGATAATTTTAAACGATAATTACGATTTATTATTATTTATTGACACCTAGCATGCATGTAATCAATACACGAGAGAAAGTTTATTTCCCGTGATCTGTTATCGTTTATAATGAAGTTTAACGACCTAATTAAATCCAATCAGAAATTAAAGTACTGTACGGTAAAATTATAACTAATCTGTTGTTGTTTTTTTATTTATTTACAGGTAATTGAGGAACACTCCATTGCATATGTACACAGATAAGTATATACAGGAAGAGACGAGAAGTGTTGAATTCCAGAATTATTATGTGAGGCGTCCTTGTTATAATAAATAGAGTTGGGTTTGTTGAATCGCACCGCGGCGGCTAGTTAGTTTCTTATTATAAAGAAATATGTACGTACGTATAAAGAAGAATTCTCAACAATTATAATTTGTTATTATCATTTTTTATTTTTATTTATTTCTTTCGTTTTTAAATTGAATTTAAATGTAAATATTATAATAGTCGCTTTAATCTCTATAAATAGTTTCGAGATGAGAACCATTTCCGACTATATAAAATTTGATATTCTATATAAAACTAATTGAAAATTGAAAGGGAACGACAGTAAATTTTAAATTTTATCCCAACGAAAAGGTCAAGTTCATAATATAGAATTTAAAAATTTTTTTCATTTTATTTATGTTCCCTTTTAGTGTACAAAAGTTGTTCGACTTTATATCATTAAAAAATGAAAAGATTTATTACCCGATATACCTGGTTAATGTATAGCGTACATTACACTCAAAGCGAACTTTACACAAAAAAAACCGTTAAAAAATATAAATTTCCACTCGAAACAATTCAACCATCAATTATTATTAGAAAATTCCTATCAATTTGTTGTTCAAAATTCCACATTTCCGAAAGTCCTATTGACACACAATGATACCATACAACAATCAGCATCACATTAATGCTTTTTTATGTTTAATTTCGTTGCAATTCATTGAATTTTTTTTATTATACCTACTTGTATACTAATCATTATCATTTCTTTGATTTTCTTCATTAAATGAATTCCGCGAGAGAAAGAAAGAAAATTAAAAAAAAATTCAATTAATTATAATGTCATGTTAACCCTGTATTGTCGGTGAACATTGTAATATATAAGTGACAACATATTGTGTGGTCTAAATCGGCTTATGATTGTAAAATATAGTAAAATTCTTACTGAATATAGCAAGAAAACTGGAAAAACTGTATATTATGTAGTTTGAGTGAAATTATTCGTCGTATTATACGACTTAGTACTGTTATTTTAAAAATTCTGGTGCGAAATTAACTTTAAATCCCAAATAAATCGATTTTTGACATATTTATAAATGTTCGGTTATTACGTATTTTTGATTCATATCATTCAAACATTGACAAATAGCAGAAAAGTTTAAGTATAATTTTTTAGTCGTCTTGTCAAAAAAGTATCAAATAGAGTTACTTACCAAAAATTGATACCCAAAAAAATTTTATTTATTGGTTGCTTATTGGTTTTGAACGCAAACATTTTTAAAAAAAATTTAGAATTCTGAAACAAAACAAGAAAAATTACAACAAATGTTTTATCCACTAAACACAAATGGAGTTTGTACAATTATGGAGTTTGAGTGTAAGTTTTTAGTGAAATAATATCGAGTGATTGTGTGGTCTAATTCGATTTATGGTTATAAACTAAAGTAAAATAATCGCTTAAAAATCTAACTCCTACTCAATATATCAAAAAAAGCGTAAAAACTGTATATTATGTAGTTTAAGTGAAATTATCAACCGTATTGATCGACTGGGTGCTGTTATTTTAAAAAAATTACTGCAAAATTAGATTTAAACCACGCCGAAAATTATTTTCGAAATAATTAAAAATGTTCGGTTATTACAAATTTCTAATTCATATTATTTAAACATTGACCAATTGCAAAACAAATTAAGTATGATTTATTAGTCGTCTACAATAAAATCAGAAATATCAATTAATCTGTTGTGCTAATTTAAATATTCTCTATTACGTAGTTTAAGTGCTAAAAACTTAATAGATCAAATAGATCTACTTACCAAAAATCCGTTCCCAACAAAAGTGAAATAATTGCTTCCAAATCTAATTCTTACTCAATATATCAAAAGAAATAAATAAATCTATATATTATGTAGTTTGAGTGAAATTATTTACCGTATTAATTGACAGTGTGATGTTATTTTATTAATTTTGCTGTGAAATTAATTTTAAATAATATAAAATCGACTTTCGATATAATTGGGAATGATCGGTTATTACGTATTTTTACTTCATATTATTTAAACATTGATACATTGCAACACATTACAGTGTTATAAACTTACATATATTTATATTGAACCAATCGTTTAAAGCATTCAAACCACTTATCAAATAGATTGGTCAAAGTGATAAAAATTGATTCTCAATACATTTAGCATTTATCAGTTATTACAAATTTTTCCACTCACAACATTTCAACACAGATAAAATTAGAAAATCCTATTTGACTAC
The DNA here is from genome assembly GCA_963556175.1 of Tipula confusa. Lineage (NCBI taxonomy): Eukaryota > Metazoa > Arthropoda > Insecta > Diptera > Tipulidae > Tipula > Tipula confusa. The sequence continues at coordinate 12,003,339 of OY744477.1, read as the reverse complement.
TTAGAAATCTGAAACAAAACAGGAAATATTACTTAATGTGTTGTATCAATAAAACAATTAAGCAGTTTGAGTGTTTTTGGCTTTATTGAATGGTTGGAGTAATATCTGTGACAACATAATGTGCAGCCTACGATATAATCGAAAACTGAAAAATATAATCGCTTGCAAGTCTAGTTTTGGCTCAGTATTTCAATAAAACTGAGAAAAATGTATATTATGTAGTTTGAGTGGAATTATTCTTCATATTAATCTATTAGACACAGTTATTTATTAAATGTTGATGTGAAATTAAATAAAACCACAGCAAAAATGATTTTCGACATAATTGAAAATGTTCGGTTATTTCGTATTTTTTATTTATTTTATTTAAACATTAAATAATTGAAAAAAAATGAAGTATGATTAATAAGTCAACTAAAACAGCATCCTAAATAATAAGCTTTCTAATCGAAGTCCTACTTAATATATCAAAAAAAGGAATAATGTGTATTACATATTATGCAGTTTGAGTGAAATGATCCATTGTATTAATCAACTGGATGTAGTCATTGCATTGTTGAAATGTTAGTACGAAATTAGTTTTAAACCACAACGATAATAATTTTCAACATAATTATAAATGTTCTGTTATTACGTGTTTTCTATTCATATTATTTAAACATTGATAAATTGCAAAAAAATTAAAGTATTATTTAGACATCAAATTAATAAATTGAAAAAATATTATTTAGAAACCTAAAACCGGAAATATCAATAAATGTGGTGTATCGAAAAACTCACTATTACGCAGTTTGAGTGTAAATTTAACAAACATACATCAAACAATTGGGTAAATCTTATAAAATATATTTACGAAACTAGATCCAATCGTTTCTCGAAAAATTACTATTTATCGGTTATTAAGAAGAAACCATATATTATATAGTTTGATTGAGATTATTCCACATATTAATGTGTTAATTTATTATATACATTTATAATGTACACTTATTTCTAAGCCACCACAAAGATGATTTTCAGCTAGATTCAAAATTTTCGGTTAATACGAATTTTAATCAAAACTTTTTAAATATTGATAAATTGTGAAGAAATTGAACTAAATATACTTAGCAATCAAACGTAAACCCAAAAATATCAGTAAAAATATTGTATAAAATATATATAAAAGAATATAAAAGAACTATTCGCTATTACGCAGTTTGAGTGTAAATTTCTGTGTAATTATATCAAAAGTTTGGTCTAATTATATTAAAAAACATATATAAAAAATCGTTGAAATTTGTAAATACGATTGTAAATTAAATTAACATTTATCGGTTATTATGAATTTTTAATTAAAATTCCCAATTTATTTCTAATAAAAATGATCATTTGTATGACTTAATTGTTTTGTAGAGAAATTAGGTTTAATAAGTTATTATGAATTTACATTAATTAAATAGGTCTAATCGTTTCTCGACAAATTACATTTTATCGGCTATTACGAAAAAAAACATATATTATATATATTTTGAGTGAGATAATTCAACATATTAATTAAAAGCTTGTAACTATTTTACACATTTATGTGTAAAATTATTTGTAAACCACAACAAACATGATTTCCGGCAAACTTCAAAATATTCGGTTAATACGAATTTTTATTAATACTTTTTAAATATTGATAAATTGTAAAGAAATTGAACTAAATGTTTAGCAATCAAACTTAGAACTAAAAATATCATTTAATGTACTGGATCAGATCTATTTACTATAACGCAGTTTGAGTGTAAATTGCCGTGTAATTATATCGAACGATTGATTTAATTCTATTAAAAAATATGTTGTAAAAATATACAATAAATCGTTGAAAGTTGTAAAAATGATTTTAAATTAAATTAAAATTGATCGGTTATTACGAATTTTTAATTTAAATTCGTAAAATTAGCTTACAATTTATTTTCAATGTACATTTGTATGAATTAATCGTTTTGTAGAGAAAACATATTTTATCGGTTATTATGAATTTATTAGATGGTGTCATTCGATTTAGCTGTTGAATGAGCTAAATCGAATGACACAGCTAAATTTAGCTCATTCAACTGCTCAGTTTCTATGCTCAGTTGTCTATAAGAGAACTACTTAATACATATCTTTAAAAATCTTAATTTATCGGTTAATAAGAATTTACTATAAATTGTTTTTATTATAATGGTGTTTTTAAAATTAAGTTGAATATTTGAAATACCACTTAATACGTAGTTTTTCTACTGGTACATGACGTACTTTTAGAATCCAATGTATGTTCTCAAAGCGAACTAGTTAAAGATTACGAACCGCCGAAGAACGCGTATTTGAAACAAATAAAGTTCTGGTGTGAATTTCGAATATGTATTTATTGTTTATTACGTATTTATGGAAAAAACTTCTTAAGTTCTTAAGATGGGAATTTACAAATTTTTTGCTATAAGATTAAATTATAGCAAACTACAAGAATTCAAATCAAATGTCAATTTATCAGTTATTACGAATATTTAAACGTACATACCTTTTAATATATATTTTAACTTATATTAAAAAGAAAATTGAAAATTTCTGTAACTCCGTTGATACTGCAGCTTAGTAATTTCAGCTATTTGGTTTTCTGTTAGACTACACAATAAATCCCAAAATCCACTCTAACTATTTATAGGATCCGTAAATTTTTGTTTATTATGTAAAATTAAAAAATCGGTTATAACGAATTATTTTTAAATATTGTTCCTCATTATTCACAGATAACAACAGCTTCTTTAAAAAAATAAAAATTATCGGTTATTACGAATGGTTTTAACTTAAATTTAATATAGCTTCAAAATACCAGTTAATACGTCGATTTTGTGTTTATAGAATTATAATTATCGGTTATTGCGTAGTAAACTTATCCAATTCATATTCATTTTCGCATTGTTTTGACTTTTTATTAGTTTATTCGTTATAACGAGCTTATTTATTATGTGTTTATTAGATTGTTACAAAAACTGTTTTTAACTTAAATATTTAAAATCAAATTATAAGTGGAACAATCATCAATAAAAATTTTAAGTACGATATTAACATCGGTTATAACGAATTATTCTGTATCATTTTCAAAAGTCATCTATAAGTTAAAAATAACGACAGATGAAATTTTATTCCTAGAATTAAAATATCCAAAAGACGGTTCGTCGTTTATTGACATCTTTTAAATTACAAAAACGAAATTATATTGCAATTTAGCATTTATTCGTTTTAAGAATATTTCTCATCTTGTCAAAATTTAAGATGAAAAAACAAAATGTTTTTGTTTTGTTTAATGCATGAATGAATTTCTTCTTTGTTTCGTGTTCTTATTGTGAAGACATTGTATTTTTGTATATATAGATCCATATATGAAGTTCATTGACATCGTTGTTGGAACAGATCGCACGAAATAGAATTATTTATTTTTGGCATTAATCGCCAAAAATTGTTGTTACTGTAATTTGTTTAACATCCCGCATGCTCCCAATTGATATAGCTTTCATTTTCATTTCCCGCCATTTTTATTAGTCGATAATTTTTTTTATAATTTATGTTTATACACATAATTATGCACATTAAATTGTGCATGCAAATTATGTGCAAATTACAATGTAAATTACAATATAATCTAAATTATTTTTAATTTAATCTATAAATGTTATGTTTTCCATTTTGTGTGTGTGTATACGTTATATAAAGTCGCACAGGTACTTCGCTGGTATATATATACTATTTTAAGATTTGCCGCGATTCTTTTGTATTGTACACCACAATAAATTATCATGATGCTGCTTTTGTACACCGCTAATTGAGCAATTATATTAGCTATGTTTGTGTTTAACCTGAATTCTATATGCGGCATTGTCGTCGTGAGATGATAACATTCGATATAGCTGCGATATACTTCGTTATGTGCTGTCGATTATTTGATAAACGATAATCACTTCGATATAGATATGTGTGGAAAATGTAATTTGATTGTGAAGCGTACACTCGTGTAAATTTACAACACAGAAGGTTTTTGAGAGTAAAATAGAAGTATAAAAAGTTTCAAGGCTATAACCACATTGATTGATTGATTGATTAAGCAAGATTTCCAATAAAGCGCCGGGTCCACCCTACACGCACTTTTACTTGGACGGATAGGACGTGATATAACATTGTTGCTTAAAATTATTAAGTGTGTAGTTGTTAATTCTATACTATGCTATAAAATATTGAAAAATTTTCACAAATAATTCCGAAAATCAAATTCGAGAAATCTACCAATGATTGAATGCTTAGGCGATTAAATATTATTTTATCTCCCGGATACTTTAACACTTGCCATTTTAAGCTTTTATTTTTTCCATTTTAACTAACTCCATTTTAAAAACGAAAAATGCGTCAAAAAATACTTAAAAAAACGAAACCTCGCGTGCATTAAAAAAACCGTTGGCACCATAAAGTACACATTTTATGATTTATGCTGTAATTATGAAATTCAGTCACGAACTCTTTTGAAACATAATTAAATTAGACAGTAAAATTGTTCATGAGATTGCCAGAGACGCGATTAGAGAAAGTGCGCGATCATTATTCTGGATCTAAACGTGTTGTAATGAAAATAATTTTGTTGTACTGTTTTGACGTGTGCTCGATGATATCTTCCACGTACGATTTTTACACACAGAATATTAACAAGACATGTAAAATGGTTCGTAAAAGTTTGTAGAAACGATTTGATCAAAAATTAACAATTAACATTTTGTGAATGCCGTTAGACATTTAAAACAGACCTCACCAAACTACAATATAAATCAAAGCACATTAGGAAATTTATTCTATTTCCGAAAATTCGATCCGCTGCGGATCTTATGAATTTTTTTTGCTCAAAATGTTTTGCAAATATTATTTTTTTTTCGATTAGTTCGAAATCGAAAAATCTGCCCTATTATAAAACCAAACTAATACGAAAACGACATCAAAGGCTACTTCTTTTAAGTTACAAAAAGGTAAAATATTGTCTTCTAAACATTATATATATATATATATATATATATATATATATATATATATATATATATATATATATATATATATATATAAATTGAGTGCTGTTCATAAAAATGCGCTGATCCAAATAGCTTAAAATAAATAAATATAGCTTAAAAATAATTTCACTAAAACTCAGAAATCAATTTAAAGTATATTGAGCAACTAAAAATATACTAATACAATGGTAAAATAAATAAGTATACTAATATAATCGATAATATATCAATCTAAATAAAACTATTTGTGTTCAAATTATATTTTTGAGCTATAAAGTACATTCATCAAATTGAGCAACTAACTAAATAAGAATTAAACAAATTATTTATAAACCTCCAATAAACCAGAGTCATATCATACAAACGAAGGTCTGTTATCGGTGTCGTATTATCAAATGAGTACGCTCAGTTGGACCTCCGCACTACATAAATATATTAGTCAACTTAAACTGTTATGACTAATAAAACCGATTTGTACTATCTGGATCAAAATCTAATATAAAAGAGATCATGGTGCATAATATTTTAGGACTGTTTAGGATAAGTGTTACAAACCATACGGTTTAATGGTTTTCAGTCACCTGGCAACAGTTCAATGGTTACTTAAACTGATAACAGAAGAAAAAGGACCAAACTCAGTATCTTTTTTTATAAATACAAAAAGGTCTAATTATAGCAAGATAAAATTTGATATCAAACCCATTTTTGGAAGCCGGTCCTAATAACGACTAAAATTGTCATGATTCATACTTTGGTGTGATTTTTCAAATAAAAAATTTCAATGTATGTTTTAAGCGATTGTTGCTCATATTGAAATTTTGACAGAAATTGGAGCTTTTTCACATTGTGAAATCACACTATACTCAAATTTGAAACCACACTATACTTTACTTATAATATGAATTTTCACTAAAATTTAGTATACATAATGAGTGTTGCTCAAATAAATATGGTTTCTTAATTATTTTTTTTAACTTACTATTAACTAAAATAAAAAGTTAACTTCAATTATAATAACTAGTTAAATATATTTTTTTCAACCCAATACACATATTTTGAGCAACTTAATACATTTTATAAAAGAAGAGCAAACTTAATAAAATAACAATAAAGTGACTTAATTAGCGGTTTCTTTCATCTCAAAACAGTTACAATTGAGGTGTTACAACATTGATTTAAAATTTACCAGATGAGCTACTCTAATTTTATCAACTTAATTTAAGTAATTTGGAACCACAAAATCAGGTTCTTTAATCGTAATATTTAGCTCAAATTTAGATCACCACAGCCTCTTTAATAAAATATGACCTAAACAATTTTTAAATTTAACTTTATTAATTGAGTTATAGTACACTAAACGAGTGTTGCTCAAACAAATTTGAATTCTTAATAAATTTTTTAATTTTTTCAACCTTAAGATTTGGTAAAATAAAAAGTTTACTTTCATTATCATAACATGTTAAAAATATGGTTTCCAGCTCAAAGCAAATATTTTGAGCAACTAAACATATTTTATAAAAGAAGAAGAAACGTAATAAAAATGCAATATTGTGACATATTTAACGGTTTCTTTTATCTGAAAACAGTGACAATGGAAGTATTGTAATGTTGTTTTAAAATATACCAGTTTGAGCTACTCGATCGAAATATATGACTGCTTAAATAGAAATTTTTTGCGCAGATATTTTCTTCAAATTTCTGTAAACAAAAATTGGCAGGTACAAATTTAAATTTACATATTCAACAGCAATTGAGTTGACTGACACATCGTATATTATGGATGTACAAAAATTGAGCAATTGAGAAAACACACTATCTACATAAAATATTTATATGTAAGATTCGAGATTTATTTAACTTGATTTTAGCTAGTTTTTTTTATGAAAGTATATTTTTCCCATTGCTTCGTGTAGCTGTTTGATGGTACTAAATTTAGTTTAAAATCATTTAAAATGTTTAAAAGCAGCTTAAAAATATTTTAATTTTAAGATACCCTTATTTACTGGTTAGTCAACACTCGAATTTGCTTATCAACATTTTTCACTATCAATTACTTATTTATTACATTTCGCTATAACATTAGTTTTTATTCAAACTGAGCAACACTTTTAATTTAGCTACGTGTCTATTATTATTTGATATTACAAACTTTAGATTATTAAAAAAAATTAAATTTAATTTTAAATAGAAAAAATTAAGCATGTTATGACTCCAATTTTCTGTTGCTCAAACAGGACTAATTTTGACGTAGTTTCCTAAATGGTAATTTATTCAAAATAAGGGATAAAATAATAAAATTACTTTTTAAATTTCTATTAAATAAACAAAGTTTTTAGAAATTCAATATTTAGATATTATTTAAAAAATTGAGCAATTAATGCGTCTACTTATTATATAAACATCGCTATTTAAAATGTAATACGTGGTAAGCCATGAACATAAATTGAACAGTATAGTGTTACCAAATTAGCAAATTAGTTACATATCGGCTAAACTATTTCAATTAAAGATTCTGATTTTGAGCTACTCTAATACAATAATTTAACAGATACTATTTTCTACCTTGGATATAGATTGATGCTGTAAGAGCAACTATATAAACAGCAATATCGAATTTTTTTAAAAGTAAAAATAGATTTTTTTTAACGATGCAAAATTACTAATTTGAGGTACTCGATAAAATGGATGATTGCCTCTGTGCATTCATTTAATAATAATTTATGACATAGATTATGAATATATCTATCAACCGAAAATGATCTTTTAGAAACCATTTAAACCTCTTGCAACGTATTTTAGTTAGTCAGCTGAACGAAAGTGTTTTATTCATATTTGGGTGACTGGTACGAGTTTTAAATTAAATTCAAAATCAACAAAGATACTTGCTGTAAATTATTTAGCTTTATCAAATTGAGCTACTTAATTAATTGATACGATTTTGTTTTGATAAACATGTTAGACTTAGTTTTTTGATTTGTGTTTAGATAAATTAATGAAATGTACAGTAATTTGTTAAGTTGAAGTAAAAGACAATTCATAGATAGTTCCATACAAAAATTGAACAATTTAAATGAATCATAATAAGAAACTTTAATTTTTGTAGCGATATGATAAATTTGGATTAGGTTATATTTCTGAACATAACTCTAACGAATTATGTTTTAACTATGTTTTAACGTTATGCTATTATCTATTTATTTGGGCAAAATGTTATCTAATTATTTGGGCAAAATCAAAATGTTTTCATTACTTGTACTTTAACTTATATTTGACCTAGTTTATTTTCTCCAAAGAAAACTACAATAGCGACATTTAAAATTACTTAAATTAACATTTGAAGAATGAAGCTATTGTTAATATTAGCCAATTATTGAGCTACTATATATATATATATATATATATATATATATATATATATATATATATATAAATATATATATATATATATATATATATATATATATATATATATATATATATATATATATATATATATATTAAATATATATATATATATATATATATATATATATATATATATATATATATATATATATATATATATATATATATATATATATAATAAGAATTGAACAGTCAATTCCGAGTATATTGAGCAACTAAATGAAAACTAATTACAATCGATAAGAAATATTATTTAATAGAAATATTTATGTTATAAACATATTTTTTGAGCTACTAAGCATTACCAAATTTAATCAAATTGAGCAACTATATAAAGAAGTGTTTTACTATTTTAGACTGTGTTACTTACTTATTTGGATGGTTATTTTATTGTCTGTTGTTCAACATCTAAACTGAGCGCATCCACCTTACTCACACACACTTAATGTAAATTCCTTACAGCATCGTAACAATCGGTTGATTAATTACCTTTCCAAAGTACATATGTTGTGAAATTTATATGAAGATCCGAAGGTGGATATAAAACTTAAAGATATTATTGCAAATTGAACATAAAAGACGGTTTGAAGAAGAAGAAAATGAATTTAAAAATGCGTCCATTTATCAATTACAGCATTAACCAGTTACATATATATGTATCGTTGCAAAGTAATACAAAAACCGCGTGTACACTAAACAATTCAATTACAATCAATTTAAAATATTGCAACAAAAAAAAATGATTTACAGCATCAAGTCGTGGATTACCAACAAAAAGTTAAATTCAATTTACTATTTATGCCAAGTCATTCCGATCGAGTCGACACACGATTTCTGTGTATATTCCAATCAATTATAGATGAAATTTGCTCTAACTTTATAGTCCTTCTTCGAAATAGTAAATGTAAATCGGTTTTAATTGAATCAACAATTAAAATGCACAACGTATATAAGATGGATGAGGTATGGTATGGTGGATGGATGACGATGGTGATAGGAGCACTATCACCATCAATAGTTTTTTATATATAGTTGCATGTCAAACGATAGTAAAATGCAAATTTATTTAATTTTATTGAATTAACTTATATTGATTGCATATAATGAAATCATTGACCGATCGATCGGTTGAATTACATTAACCTGATTTTGAGTTTTTATGTAGGAGTTAAAATTTATTGTCCGGTACATCAAAGGTTAGTGGAGTTACAGTATAGGTATAGGAAGGAAGAATTAAATATCTCCCCAACCATAAAAAAATTGGTAGGTTGTTGACCAACAAAGAAGCGTTTTGATTGAATGGTTGCATCCCAAATTTAATTCTTCTTAGGTTATATTCTCTAATTGGTTCATCTGAGGAATTACTCCATATAGAATTAACTGATACGATTGGTTAGCTGAATGAACTCAAAATATTCGGAATTTTGTCTTGTCGCCATTTTAATAGGATTTGACGGTTGTCCCTTTCGTCCCTTTTACTACCTGGTTCATATTTTTGGGTGGGTTGCTATTATGTAGGCTTTCTCAGCTTCATTATTTCTTGGCGAATTTTTTATATGTTCAGCAATATATCGTGATTTTTTTTTCATGTTGTTCAAAGCATATCTTAACCCTGGATGATTTTTGGTCACGTTGATTCTAAATCTTAAAATTATATTAGCTGAATCCTATTTGGGTCTCCAGTGTTAAGTTTTTTTATTAAAATTTAAATTATAATTGGCTTTACTTAGTTTTCTGCTCCGATATCAGTTGATTACCAGCTTCCGTCATGTGGCTTTTGTATTTGTCACTTGGGGCTTCAAGGTGACCTTTCATGTTATACTTGCGGTCCCATATGGGCACCACAGTTTTCCTAACTCGATATTAGTAGAGACTGACTTCAGGTGTAAACAAATTTCATGCGTACGTAAATATCGCTGAGTGACAATCCGAAACACTAAACTCGCGTCATCAGTTTTATGAGAAGGAGTGCAATATCTATTTTGTCAAAAGCCTTTGAAAAATCAGTGAAGATTACGTCGAAATCCGGTATTAGCAGGTGAGATTACGGCTTTTGAGACTGACGAAGTTTAGTTATACCAAAGTAAATCTCATAAGCTGAAAAATTAATCCGATCAAATCTGTCATTATGCAATGGCTGCGTAGATCCATTAAGGCGTTGCTACATGAAAAAAGGTATTGCCACATGGAGATACAAAAACGAACAATTTGGTCGGACTGTCGGTTTTTTTGACTGACGTAAATTTCTTAATTTTTTGATAATACAAGATATTATCGCAATTAAAAAAATGTTCTAACAGAGTTTGGTGGTCAGTTCAGTAGATGTCCTCTGACCCTAGATTAAAGGTAAACCCATTTTGACATTTCAGACTTATCGGTTATGTTTTATAACACAGAATTCTAAAAATAGTGATGACTCACCAACTTTTAAATAGCTTTACACTTAATTAGTGAGTACGCAAGCATTATATGGTGTCCATTTTATATTTCTCGCTCTGAGAGTATTAAAATTGTTTTGAACAGCTCCTAAATGACAGTATACGAGGACTGCGTAAAGTTCCTTTAAATCTTGATATGACTTCTCAAGGAATTATTGGAAATTGAAGTAAACATATCGTCGGCTTAGGACTATAATTTATTCAATTATACCTAAGGTTCTCTGTGAATGTGTTTATAAATGAAAATTTTGACAGCTGCAGTAAAATATATTTTTTTATTCACCATAAAAATATAAAAAATTTAACGAGGTAGAGACCGTCTATAAATTTTGATAAGTAATTTTAAAAAATCATAACCTCATTTTTGAAAAAATCACTGTAATTAGATATACAAATTAATAAAATTAAAATCAAAGTTGGCTTAAATGTATTTTGTATTAGTTTGTACTATTTACAGCTGTCAAAATTTTAACTATTTCACACAGCAAATTTATTGTTAAAAATATTTCACCCCGATTATTTATATTCACCAAAAAATATAAAATATTTTTTAACTTAATATTTTTAACACATTCACAAAGACCCTATAACATTCTAATTTATAGAAAATCACCAATAAGCACGGATATATTTCAGAAACGCACGGAAAAACAAAAGACTTCTCCGTTAGAAGAACCGCTAAGCAGATTTCTAGATGCAAAAATGGGAGGCTCCGGGGTAGCTTAAATCGAATAAACAGTTCAACCCCATAAAATTTCAGCACTATTATTGTCTCGTTACTATACACATCACAGCATCACATGTGTAGGAATTAAAATTATTTTCGCTTGTTGTGTTTTTTTTTTCAGTGCTTAAAAAGTTATAAAGACTTATAACATTTTCTTATGCAAATAAACAAAGAAAATTGCACTTAATAATGAGGAAATAATAAACGTTGCATATATGTACGTACACACATCCACATACATATACATATCGAGAAGAAATTTATGAGATGGATGATTTAAATTTTATTTTTAATAAGATTTATGCGCGCTTAAGTCGAAACAATAATATAAGAAAATATTTTTGCTACAATCAACGAGTGAAATGTGGTGGTTAGGTTGTTGCGCGCATACTATTTTAGACATAAATATGACGATTTTATGGCTAGATAAAATTAAGCAGTCGAAGAATTATATGTAAGCAAAAAAAACAACCTGGGTAGAATATAACCAACCGTTAAGACAACGTCTTTTGTTTTTGTTTTTGTACTGTGCGAATGGTATAGTACTCGTACGAGTTATATGCAGATTAGATTAAAATTCATGCATGTCTATCTATCTATGCATTCATATGGAAAATGTCATAAATTTTTGATCTTTTTGTTGGTTGGTTTACGAATTGTTATGCGCGACTATCAATTTTGAACATCTTCGCGCGTTTCTATAAATCTCACAACAAAAAACCAAAACAACCACAACATGCAATCAACACAATATTATAACATATGCATAGGCATTGTGATGTCAGTCAAAGTCTTAAACATGTACACAAAATTTTAATTCATCTTAAATTGTCTTAAGATGTTTTTCTTGTTGTTCTTGGCTAACCTTAGGATGTTATGTTTATGCTTTGTGGTATTACTGTTTTCAAAACCGTCGTCATGATTGAATAATTTCTTGTGTGTATCTATACATCTATACACATAACGAAATGAAAAATACTTTAAATTGATTATTATCTCGATCGATAATAGACGAAAAGAAAAGATCAAGTCGTGATTAAAAGATTTTGTTGATTTATTTACCATTTTGGAATTTGTATTCAATGAATCGTCTCTCTTAGTTTTGTTTGTACAATTTAGCCGATTATAATTTTGTTGCGTGGTTATAGGTAATTGGACGATAATGTTTGATCTCGGAACTACTATTGAATAAATGAATCGTTTCACTTTGTCCAAAGCCAGTTACAATTAGCCCAAAAAGTGGATCAATTTGATCAACTATCATTTTTTTTCTTTTGCTGGATAGCAAATTCTTGCGCAAAGCCTGTAACCTTGATTTAAATTTTGTGACATTTCTCTCTTAATTGGTTTTTGTTTTGTGCCGTGTAAGCGAATTGATTCTCTTCATTTATCACATATTGCCATTTTACAGCATCTGCTTCATTAATTGCTACTTTATACGTAATTAGACCCTTATTTATGGTCTCGGCAGATTAATTTAACATTAACTTTATTTAACATTAACTTTATTAATTTATTACAACAATCGAACATGTGATGTGCCAAAATTTATTCTATTTGAAAGTCTTACTTTTTCATCTTGCGGAGACTCTTTTGAGGATGGTTCAACTTTATTTGCGGATGACTTATCTTGTAGATTTATGTGTACTGTCCAATTTTCTAGAAGTCGCTACTGGTATCCTTTTAAATGTTAAATGCATCATTCAAAATACTCAAAATATGTTTATATGTATAATCGCCTAAATGTCATGTGTTTATACTAAATGTCGATTCGACATCTGGAACATCAATGGGTAAAGGTTTTTTTTCTTATGATGGTAGTACTATGTGTCTGTATATTATGCTATATCAAATTTCTTCCAAGTAAACTGTTTAAAATGTGTTTCGATGTATTTACGGCTTCTTCCCAGAACTGCTTATGTTAACCAGAACCTTAAAGCAAATATCTATTATAGTTCTATTTTATATAGTTCCAAATATCTATAGTTTCTATAATGTCTGAAAATTTCGATGACCAAGTACTTATGCCATTCATGTAAACATTTCACTGCACTTGTTTCTGGAGATCATTTCTGGAACTTATAGTGAGGCTTATATTGCATATACTTATATTTAGGCTTATATTGCATTCATGATTATAGATAGATAGATATTTTCCCTTGACTTCGTCATTTAACACAGCCATCTTAATAGTCGCACTTTATTTGACAGTCTCGATTTTTCGTGGTATTTACTTAAGGCTCCTTACATGGGTTTTTAGAACTTCTCATTCTTGATGTGGATTAATTGATTATCTTCGACAAAACGACCAATGTTTTCACGTGCTGTGGCATCTTTTTAACACCATGATATGGTTACTGGATCTAGTGGTGCTGACTCAATAACTCTTTTATTAAAAGTAGCAACAATTTATATTTTCTCACTTGATAATTATTATTATTATTCAGTTTGTTAATCTGTATTTTTGTCGAATCCACCGTAATCCCGGTTGATAAGAGCTATGTACATTAAATTATTTATATCTTGTATACTAAAAGAAGAGACTTTTATAAAAAATTAAAATGTCAAAACCTTAATAACCGGAACCGCGTTTACAATCATGACTTTTTATTTCAACCCAATTCAACTGCTTCGTTAAATGTTGCATAAACCAACTAAAATTGCCCGATGTAAACCGTCATATACTATAAGGTTGTACATCTGTCAATTACATAACCTTAAAATATTTCAAATATTTTTTTTCTTGCGGAAATGCCGAATAAGTTTTTTTTGCACGGGAACTTTATTGCTTTTAAAAGCTGCTTTACATGAGAAAAACTGTCGAGAGTGATTTCAAGTGTTTACGATTGGTGGATTAGATGTTGAAGGTAAAGAAAGTAGCGGAATTCCGAAAATGTATGAACACGTGGTATTGAAAACATTATTAGATGAAGATTCGTGCCAAAGGAAAGAAGATTTTGCATTTACATCGTTTAAAATCAAGAATAATTCTTATAGTATCAAAACTGCCGAGGAATTTTTTTACTATGGCTAATCTATAGACATGCCCTCTAGATACGCGAACGGCTGTGTATTTTTTTTATACCATGACCACCTGTATATATATGTATCATGTGCAACATGACAATTATGCATGTTCGATAACAAACAAAAAAAACTTAATTCCATCTTCGTGGAATTCCAATTTCAAAAAAAAATATGAAACAGCATCCTAAAAATTCCAACAATCGCACAACAACACCAATCTCTCACGATCTTGATTAAATAATATGTAAATAATTTTATAACTCAATTCGATTCGCTCGAAGGTGTCTTTTTTTTTGCATAGTCATTTGCATAGCAGACTTATATGTATGAATCGATGTATGTATGTATGTAGGTATATTTACATATTATTTCAACATAAGCTTATAACCTTTGGAAGATGAATACAAAATGTTTAAATCTTTGTAAGCGATATAAGGCATTGGTTTGCAATGGCTTAACCCTGTATTGGACAAAAGTGAACCAGATAGGCGGTCATCCAATTAATCCCAGTGTTTTTTTTCTTTATCTCCAAGTTAGAAGCATAGGTCATTTACTAGACTAGACCATCTCGCTCTATTGGGGGCTATTGCCTTTAATTCACCCCATATCTTAACTAGGTATTTCGCTTCAGTTAGCATAGTTCTCTTCCATGTCATGGTGGTCTTTCGAGTTTCCTCGTTCCTTGCGGGTTCCATTCTTATGACATCCTGGCAATGTTACTTGATACCTTTCGAAGTATGTGTTCTATCTATCTCCATTTTCGTTTCTTAATTTCTTTATCTATATATCGATTCGAAGGAGCTCCTCGTTCGTGATTTCATTTGGCGAAAAGCAATTATTTACAAATACCAGGAGGAGACTCCTGTGTGATTTTCTGCGTGTTTTTGCATGTTTCGAAACCATACAGTATAGTATACTGTTTTTACACAGGCTTTGAACATTCATTGTTTTGTATTTCTTGGAAGTGCGGTTGTGTTTTTAAATCTTGTGGAGCGTATTGGAGGTATTTCTGGCTTTGTTAATCTTTTGACTTATATCCTCTTTAGTGCCCTCTGTTTTTGTCTCTGTACAGCCAAGGCATACGAATTTCTCGGCCTCTTTCCAAATTGCGCTCCTAATAAGCGAGACAAACTCTCTCTCTCTCTCTCAAAGTCCAGGATGAGTAGGGACAGCGGTCAGTTCCATTCGTTAGACTGTTCAATTATGATCCGGACTGTATTGATGTGATCCATGCAGCTCCTTCAGGTCTTAACCCAACCTGCTCACTTCGTATATGTGATTATTGGTTTCAGGTGAGTTACGCCCCAGGATGATCATGACCAATACTTACATTCTCTTTAGTAGTTTCATTTAGCTGTTCAGCTGGGATGTTGTCCGATCCATCAACTTTGTTGTTCTTTAGCTTCCTTATGCCACTTGTAATTTAATTTTCCGTTGGTGGGAGGGTGTTCATTGTTTCGTTATATTTTCCATCTGGATGTGCGTTGTTTTCAATGTGATATCTTCCTTGTGTTTATCCGGTACCTCAAAGATCGAAAAACGAATTAAAAAGTGACCTGGCGTTAAAATGCTAAATTATCCGGATTGTTATTAATCGGTGTCAGTGATCATAAATTGCATATTGCTTCAATTTGTATTAATAATGTCAGGAGTTCTTTAAACGTTGGTATCGATTTGCCTAGAACCCTCTGAACTTGACTTCAGCTTTTCAAGGACCACCAAAATGTAGAGCTGAAGAAGG
This sequence comes from Tipula confusa, assembly GCA_963556175.1. NCBI lineage: Eukaryota > Metazoa > Arthropoda > Insecta > Diptera > Tipulidae > Tipula > Tipula confusa. Next base: position 11,986,947 of record OY744477.1, on the reverse strand, counting down.
CACCGTTTGCCATTCTATTTTAAGAATATACCTAGATATGTAGATTCCGCTTCATTATGCTTCAAGGATACAATTATTGCGAAGAATGCATCAAATCATCTTTTAGTACCGATAAAATTGGTAGTGTTATCGCTGTAACTTGCATTTAAAAGACCCCTTCTATCGGTGAATCGCTTTAAGGTTGCTATAAACACATCTGTTCTGGTAGCCATACAAGCAAATGTATACTTCTTAGAACTTATAAGCGCTGTGCCTGTGTAGCACACTCTGGCATTCGTTAAATGAACGTGTTAAAATAACTCTTTAAGTCTTTAAGAGACTGATTAAAAAGTATAAAAAGCGGTTTAACCGATTTTGGTTCATAAGTTTTCAGAACTGTTCATAAAATCTTTTCAAGGCAGGATGGGAGTAGTAAATCCTCATTTGATATAGACGGTATATGTATATCCCAGTTTGATTTGGCTAGATGTTTCCCCAGCGAAATTCCATTGCCTATATATATGATACACAGTTTGAAAGAACTCGGCAAACAAGTTTACGATGTGCGTTGGTCGCTTGACATCCCGTTTTTATTTAACATTGTGGCAGGGTATCCTTTTTACGTTTGGCATTGACATATTTATTACAGTATCGTTATTCTTAATGCTGCTATATGCCATATCCTTTTTGTTCTTTAGATTGAGAAGTGCGATCTTTTTCACGTAACTTTTGAGTTTTGAATGTTATCTTCGAACGCATGAAGAATTATGGAATAAAATGTTTAAATACTCTTGTCTAAATCCTTTGAAGGCTGTTACATTTGCCAGGCAACGTTGTTCAGAGAGCTTCTAAATCCAAAAGAATTTGAGTGGCTATTTTTTTAATGAAAGTAGTTCATTTTTTATCAGAACTAATTCTCTTTCCTTGATATTGAGTTTTTCAGTTAACTATTTGGGACGTTTTTGAAGCCGTGATAGGTACTCTGAGCTCCATTTCTCCCTAAAACTCACTTCCAAAATAGTTGGGATAATTTTATAAGTAAATTTTACCTAATGACATATTTTAAATGCGTCTATCGGGCTCTGGTGTTGTTATAATTGATCTACCTACAAAGAAGTGGCCTGGAGTTAATGCTAAATCATTATTTATGTCATTGCTTACCGGAGCTAAAGGATTTGCTTTAGGACACGCTTCTATTTAAGATAATATGATTGAGAGCTCTTCATAATTCGATTTTACACCGGCCTTCCATAATCCTCTAAAGTAAAGACTTTCAGGAGGAACAAAATGCCATTCGGTTCCGTTTGCTGCTAGTTTAGTACGCAATTCTTTAATCTGTTATATAGCTTGGTTTTTAATTATTTTAATACCTCCCACAAAATTTATACCGCAAACGCTGAATAATTTAAGGCATAAACCTCTTGTAGATGTGAAACATTTAAAAGCGGCAAGAAAGGCTTCCGTGTTTAAATAGCTGACGAGTTCAAGGTGAACATTGTAAATTTTGTTGCAGCGCCTTTGTTTAGCTTCAAACTGATTGGACCAGCCTAGTCTACTTGACTGTTAGTGAATATAGATTATAACAGCACTCTTTTGGTTCGTTATATTCTTATTAATTGTTGCGAGGTTGCCTCTTTTACTCTACTGCATACCAAACAATTATCGATTATATAACGGATTGAGTATTTCGCGTTTATTATCCAGTAACTCAGTTTTAAGTATAGGCTAAAGTGAACTGAATTCTTCCTTGGAGTGTTTTGTCGTGTACTTCTTTGATGATCAATTTCGATAATTGATGAGTTTTGGGTAATATTACTGGATGTTTCTCATCAAATGCAATGTTTGCGATGTCTAGTCTTCCTATAACTCTTAATTGCCCTTTGCCATCGACAAAGGGGTTAAGAATCATCATTCTACTATCCTTCGATAAACCTTGCTTGTTATTTAATCTTTCAAACTCTTTCCTTCTGCTTTCAGATGAGATCTCCACCATTTAGTTTTGTTTTTAAGTATGACAAGAAACGATTGCAATATACCATAGAGATGATGAAAATCTATCGAAGCCAATTGTAGAATTTTTATAGTTGATACAAACCGTATATTGCCTTTTTTTAGAGTCTCAGGCCAAATTTTCCTCTTAACTATATATAGTGGTTATTGGATATGTTGATATAATTTTGGAAGGTCCAATTCCAACCAGAGTGGATGCTTGATGAGTTGTTTAGGATTTCAGCCCATTGAAGCACAGACAGCGGGATTTTCGCTAGAAGCTACGTAGTGCATTGGATTGGGTGGGTAATCCATTGAATCTCTGTTATTCTGTTGGCCACAAATGTTTTTGAGATTTTATGGTTTACGTTTTATCCAAACAAAAACAGCCATAGAGTCAGTCCAGTAGTATGTTTTGCTTTCGTATTGCAATCTAATGCTGTTCTCACTTTAACCAACAGTTTTGATAATAATAAGGCTGCATTAAACTCCGGTCTCGGCTGATGTATTATCTGATTTAAAGGTGCTATCTTTGTCTTAGCAGTAATAATACGCGTTGTGTTTTTAGAGTTGTAATAAGCTATATTGCAGCGTATGCCTGGTTTGATGCATCGCAAAGCCCATGTAGCTTATCCAGCGATCAATTGTAATCTTTTCGAAATCTGATTCCAATCGATTCAGGAAACCCAAAGATCTTGATGAAGGGATTTTTGTTGCAATAACTTTTGGAGCCAACCATCCTAATGAATTGTCCCCTTAGTTGAGACAAGTTAACACCTCCTTCTGACTATGTGCTTTCGTCAAAAGATCGCCCGCGTAAATATCTTTTAGGGGAAGTTGTGATCCTATATAGGGTATTTTGCAGTGTCGGCCAGAGGGAGCAATTGCTGTAGAGTTCTTGTTGCCAGCTATGTTGCGGAAGCTGTTCGTTTTGCGACAGTATTTAATCTAAACGTTTCTGGTTCTCAGAAGGTTGCCATAATCTTAATTAAAAATCTGAATCTGGTTCGGCTATGTTGATTTGCAGCAGCATTTTACATAAGCAGTAAACATGTACTGATACTTTCTCCATCTAAGAGCACATACGTGGCTTGTGACCCTGGATCGATTAGTGCTCGTAGCATAAGTTGAAGCCTCCGTGCTTGTCCCTCACTTTCACCAGTGCTGTTGCTAGTAATACGAAATTACTATCGTTGTTAGTTTTTGACGGCTGCGTTTTGCCTTACTGCTGGTTTCTTTTACCAAATATGATCTGCACAGAAAACAGTGGTGCCAAATAAAGAGTGACACTAACCAATGGTGACGGGTGGTTGAATGTAATGCAAATTAGTCTTTCGATACAGCGTCAGTTTTACCACATATAGGAATATCACTAATGAAGCGGTTCAAGTACGGTACTAAATTTTAGTAAGCCATTAAGATTAAAATACTGATGTAAGACAGTTAAAAACTTTTTTTCGAAGACATTCTTTACACAAAGTAGCATCTGAACAATTTTCCATCAAACCCAATACTATGCAAATTTATTCTAATCACCTTTCTACATCGAAATTCTTTCTTAACCCTCGATTGAATTTGAATATTTTTATAGATACAAAATTTACATTGTCCACCGTTCTATCATTGGGTTATAGAATTTAATGCCGATTTAATGAATTCGTTTCATAGTTAAAATTCAATCGACCTAATAGAGCGCACCACAAAATTCACAATATAATAAGTTTCTTAGCCGAATGACCTGTATATCCAAATCTTATGATCTATAATAAATTACAAAAAAAATTATAATACCTATATAAAAAACCGTTAATTGATCTGTCTTACACAAATAGATACTCGCGAGATATCTGTCCATTGAATTGGTATACACAGTACAAAAGTGGAATCACGACCTAAAGATCTTAACAAATTGATTGCGTTTGACTTGTACTAAAACAATTTTTTTGCATTTCTTTACAGTTTTGGTACCCATCGAGCTCGATGGCATCGCCGATAACATTACATCGAGTGAAGCGGCCGAAAAATATTTTGGACCAACACAACGTGAAAATCGAGCGATGTCTAATAATTGTCCACGATCGTGCCCTGCGAGTACGGGTGGACCACCCAAAGAACCCGTTTGCGGCACCGACGATATTGTGTACGCCAATCTGTGCGAAATGAAGAAGAAAACATGTTCGAAATTTTCGAATAATAATGTGAAAGAATCGACGACGGGATGTGAACGTTCTCAAGGTTCGGAGTGCAATCATAAATGTCCGACGGAAAAAGACCCGGTTTGCGGTACCGATGGCCGATCATATTTAAATCGTTGTATGTTACGTGTACAAGCTTGTCGCGTCGGAATTACAGCCGTTACAATGTCGCATGTTGGCCCATGTGCGAACACAAGTGCAATTCGAGAATCGTGCCCCGTCGATTGTAATAGTGCACCGCAAGATGGTCCGGTATGCGCGTCCGACGGTAACGTATACAATTCAACGTGTCAAATGAAGATTTTAACATGCGGCCAAGGTGTTGTACGAACGAATCGAAAACATTGTCAATCGACGCGAAATTGTCGTGAATCTTGTTGGCGGGTAGCCCGACCCACGTGTGGATCCGATGGTCGTCTATATCCATCGGCGTGTAAAATGAAAGCATCGAATTGTGGTCGTCACATATTCGAGGTGCCAATCTCGTTTTGTATGTCGCAAGAGGAACGTGTCGGCGGTAGTGGTACCAATCAAATTGAAGAATGTCCCACCGATTGTCCTAAAACGGGACAGCAATTAGTATGCGGTTCAGACGGAAATATCTATTCATCGTTGTGCGAATTAAAAATGTTAAATTGTGGCACACAACGTAAACCAATTCAACAAGTCCCGATGGATCGGTGCCGAGCTCGACTAAATCGATGTAAACTAATACCACAGTGCAATACAAACGATAAAACGGTGTACTATACACAAAACAAGGCGGATAAAATTTGTGGCACGGACGCCAAAACATATGCGTCGGAATGTGAGATATCGCACGCGACATGTCTGTAAGTTAATAGCCAAGCCTACCTATCTATGTATAACGTATTTAAAATTTTTTATGTTAATTTCAGACGCGGAGTACAAATGGCCCACATTGGACAATGCACCAAATTAAAATCGGATAAAAATGATTGTAATAAACAATGCAGTGCCGAAGAGAAAGAAAATGGTCCAATATGCGCGTCCGATGGTAACGCATACAAATCGTTGTGCGAAATGAAAGAAAAAACTTGCGGCCTCCTTGTTGTGCCCGTATCACTAAAAAATTGTGTCACCACCGAGTACTGTAACGCCAATTGTGACGAGCTCACATCATTTTTATGCGGTTCTGACAATAAAATTTATCGATCCGAGTGCCATATGCGTAAGGAAAATTGTGGTAAACACATGTTCGTCGTACCCATGAAACGATGTCTAGCCGCATTCCAATTTAAAGGATGTGCACGCATGTGTCCGCAAGAATATGAACCAGTGTGCGGTTCTGATGGTAAAACCTATTCGAACGATTGTTTCCTAGAAATTGAAAATTGCCGATCACGAAATCTAGTGCAACGAAAATATTTTGGTCCATGCGGGCGACCAGAGGAGCCAAGTCATAATTATTTGTATTAAGCGAACAAAAATGGTCAAAATCGTTTTTAGTACTCTAGTATAATATATATATACATACATATATACGCAAGTAGTTAGAGAGAACCCTCTTAATCTTAATAAAAATAAGAAGAAAACAAAAAATAAATCACTAAGTATGCATTTCGATTAAAATTTAGTTAAAATGTCGTTATAAGTTTCCACCATTTTGTAATTTTCATTTTTTAATCATTTTTAAATTATTTATTTATTGTCCTTGAAATGATAACAAAATAAGACGAAATTTAAAAAAATCTTTGCGGCGGCCGTATCCGCCGCGGATTCACATAAATTTAATCATTTTGACTTACCTATTACGCTAGATTTAAGTATACGCGCATAATTAAATTAATTCATCATTTTTTATGTTTTATGGTTAAAAATTAATATTTAATAAGTTTTTTAATTGTAAATTTTATTAATAAAAATAAATAATTAAAATAAAAATTCTACGTAGCTATAATCTTCTGAAAACCCAATAAACCAAATAACGTCATTTCATATTGGTACTTTGACAGTTCATTTTGGGCAACATTTTTTGATTGCTCAATTTTTAAAAAACTTGAAAATTTGAACCGTGACACTCATTCTGAATTGAATCGCCTTGGTTTAACTTTAACAATATTACACTTTAGACGGTTCGGTTTCACCGCTTTCATTTCGTCTGCTGGTTTAGGAGTCGGGACTCGTTTTAAATGAGTAAAATTTCGTAGGAACCAAATTCAGGAGTCATCTTGTTATGTTTTACTATTTCTTTTAACAATAACTAAAATCGGATTCAATTAGGGCGGAGATACAGATCTTCGCTCTTAAATGCATTCAGTTTTAAATCCCCGACGTTAATAAATATACTTCCTATCCTTTACAATACATTCCTTTGGAGAATGTTCCATTATTTTAAATAGTTTTTAAATAGAGTCATTATTCACAATCCCACCGCTGTCACCAATTGTTACGTTTTCGCCTTTTTCTAGGTTATATCACTGGATTGTAAATAAATTCGGTTTATATTTACTTACAAGCTTGCTTTTCGTTTTGTTCTAGACAAACAGAAGCAGCCTACATTAAGCTCTGGGCTTTCAAATTAGTTGCTCTGCTTTAAAAGATCTTTAAAAGAGGAGGACTGGTTTGTAAAATATAATCAAGTCAACGCACTCAAAGTCCATTTCCTTCGTCAATGACCTTAGGAATTTTCATTAAATTCTTGTTTTCATGATTATATCATACTCTTTTCTCAAATGTCGAAAAGGCAGTGACATCGAAAAGACAGTGACTTGTGAGTAACCCTACGACTGTCCTTAACTTACTTCGCTCAGAGTGATTAGTGTTCTAGATTGCTCCCATTCCAGCCTTGACCTCACTTATACTGCACTCTTAATTGTAATTCTGCCCTTTTCCTAAGCACCAGTCTAAGCGCACCTGATTGCTGCTTAACGGTCCGCTTATATTGTAATATCATTCGTGCTTATTACATTATACCTTAACTAAATCAAGACCTACCTTGACCTCCTTTTTCTGGCCCCGACAGCAAAATTCCCCTAGTTCTTTCCTATATTCGCTCTAATTTGTGCTTCTAGGGCACTAGAGCTTTTAGGGCCTGAAGAGTTTCCGGGTAGCAGAGCAAATGTTGAAGTTGCAAGTTATATATCGGTGGTCGCAAAAGGAGTGCTCGGTATTCACCATCCACTCTCTAACTATATGAAGAATATTTTCGACGTGAAGATCTAAAAACATCCTTCTGTTTCGAGTGATAAATTTGGAGTCTGTGGAATTTCGTTTTCCTTGTCCATATAGTCTGTAAACAGACAGATTTTGTTGTTGTGGCCTTTAGCCTAACCTCAGCTATATCAAAATTGCTGGATTGAGAAAGAAGGAATTGATTTAGGTTACTGTTCACCATAATGCAGGATATGATTCTCCTAAACTTACATGAATTTAAAATATTACAACCTTTCATTCGAAGGCCACAAGTTTTGTTATATTTATCCAAGGTTCCTGGATTAGAACTACACTCACCCTCACCTGATTTAGTCAAACTGACGAGAAGAGCTGACGAGGGATATAATTTACATAGTACTAACGAAGCTGCCGGTCTCCTCCGCCACGCTGGACATAGCCCTTATAGTTGTTTTCGCTTTCTCGTCCGATAGACATCCGAGCTCAGGTTAAGGACTCTATCCAGTTTGAGGGCTTCTTTATAGCTCGATTTTTATGCCACAGATTGTTGGGCCGTTCCATGTACAGTGAGAGTGCTAACTATTTCATAACTCCCTTTGATTTTGCTAGGGGAGCAAGGAACATATTTTTTGTTGACTCTCATTATTGGTATGCTAAAGCTCCTCCTGCTTAACAATTTTCCAAATCCCGGTTGGAACTTGGTCACAACTCGCCTACTTCAGCTATTTCTTTTCACATATAAAGATCCACAGATCTCTCATCCAGGCATGCAGCTTATTTTTCACAACTTTGATGCCATCCCACTTCTGTATATAGGACGGTGGGGGTTCCGGATTTTCTCCAAACGATTTTCAAAAAATTGAATGCGTTTCTCCATGACTTATGTCAGTGACGACTTGTATCATCCCATTTTCATTTCTTTTGTCCGCTTACACTCATCCTGGGACCGCCGACGTTTAGACACACTGTCTCTTTCAGACCTTTCGTAGCCGAAGGTTTTTCTGGCCTAAGCCACGCACTGCGGCTGCTCTACTGTGTGCTGCACCTTCTATTTATAAATGTTTAGTCAATGGCGAAAATCAAATTAGGAACTACGACTAGGCAAGTATCTTAACCATCGCTATACGACCGATGACCATACCTAGGTTAGTTTTAATCACCCGTTTTATGAACACACCCATCTGATAACACAAATTGTGTATCCGATTTTCTTATCTACTAAAATACAAATTACTATAACGATTTCGGCTATTTCATCCATTATTCAAAAGCATCTGCATAATTCCATCCGCATTCTCATGCGAATTTTTGGCCTCTTAATTGGCTGGTGTAGTTCAAGGTTAATTGAGGTTACATTCCGCTAAAGCTTCAATCCATTTATAAACTAAAAATCAAATTTATTTCAATCAACAAAAGAAGCGAAAATCCACTAACAGAATTGAATTCAATTTGAATTTAATTAAATTTGGTAATGAAAATTAACCGACGTACACATTTATTGTTATAGAGCGCAACTAGCGGAACTGTAATGGAACTACACAAATAATGCGCAATAATTGCTGTACTAAAACTTCACATTTAATTGCCTGATGTGAGAAAATTACACTTAATCTGCATTATCATTTGAGATAAAATAATTTATATACGATTTATTGTATAAACATATATAAAAAGAAATAAAATTTGTTAAATTGTTGGTATACCATACCGTTTTATTTAAATTTGCAACGACATTTTTGAGAAAAACTAGTAAAATTATGTTCCGGTTAATTGTGTAAATAAATTTCCCATACATCAGGCAATCCAAACCGATTCGTTTAAAAGTAAAAAAAAAAATAAACACATATCTCGCTCTAACATTTTTTTTCGTGTTATGTGTATGCATTTGTCAAAGTTTATTCTAGCAATCATCATGTTGAGGAGTAAATATTCGTGTCGATAATTTTGTGTGTGTGTAAAAAATAAAGTAAATGCCAGTGCTTTTAATCGAATTAAAAATGTTTTAAATGAATTACGAAAATTTGTGAAGTGTTTGTGCCCCAAAAATTTATTTATTTAAGTGAGAATTATACAAAAGTGTTTCGTGTGTGTTTGGTTGGTGATTGGTGAAAAAAACGACGACGAAAATTATTTTGGTTTTAGTGTTCGTCATCGAAATAATAAAAAAAAAAAAAAAAATCAAAACAAGTCCAAGATGGCGGATAAACGAGCCCGCATGCAACAATCATCAAAGAATATATCGTCAATTTTATCAAAATTGCACGGTGCATTTAGCGATGCATGTGGCCCACAAAAATTGTCCACCGACAAAAAAACACTTGACAAAACATGGAAATTAATGGATAAAGTGGTTAAATTGTGTCAACAACCAAAAATGAATTTAAAAAATAGTCCACCGTTCATACTCGACATACTACCGGATACATATCAGCGTTTACGATTAATTTACTCGAAATACGAGGATCAAATGCATGTCCTACATTCGAACGAGCATTTTAACATTTTCATTAATAATTTAATGCGTAAATGTAAACAAGCCATTAAATTATTTAAGGAAGGCAAAGAAAAAATGTTTGACGAGAATTCGCACTATCGTCGAAATTTGACAAAATTGAGTCTCGTCTTTAGCCATATGCTGAGCGAATTGAAAGCAATATTTCCGCATGGATTATTTGCGGGCGATCAATTTCGTATCACTAAATCAGATGCCGCCGACTTTTGGAAATTAAATTTTGGTAACAAGTAAGTACAAACTTTGTATTTTATTTACATTTACCATCGAGACCGACGAGAGAAAATTCGTCTCCATTTTGAAATTTTGTTTTGTATATGTTTGGCAACACTGCGCTATTTTCCCCGTTTCATTTTAAATATTTTTGTTTTTAATTGCTCTACATTTGAAAATGCAACAAACAAATAAAAAAAAAAGAAAATTAACCGCGGAAAATTCATTAATTATGATACATAAATATCAAAAGTAAATTTAAAAAAATTGAATGGACGAAATCAGAAATACAAGTGATATCATTATTTTGACAGTTGACGGTTGGCAAGTTGGGAGGAAGAAATGTTTCATTTTAATATATGGGGAAGAAAGCTTAAACTTCAATGAATCTTAATTATTCTGTTCTTAGATTACATTCATGGTATATTAAATCAAAATACAAACACCCAAAATTGACCTAAGGTACACCTACTTGTCGTAATTCTCCCTAGGGCACCATTTTATTGAAATCGTGCACATTAGACTTTGAATTATTGTGCGTCATATTCAAATAGCTTCCAGAGTTTTAATTTTCCATAATAGACTCCTCAGTCGGTCACACCCCTCATTTTTACCTCAAATCACATGTAGGAGTATAATTTGTATAACCTTCAGTATACCGCTGTTTTCTGAAAGCAGTGGGCTGCGTACATGAATTCACGATTTTCGTTGACATGATTCTGATTTTCTTTAGGAGTATGGGATTTAATAATAGGTTTCTTTGTAGGAATAATTTTTGTAAGCAGTTTCTCCATCTTAAATCTTTTCCACGGTTTATTTCAACATAATTAGGAACACGAATTTTATGTACAGTACGTGGAGATCATCATTCATTCCAAATTGCATTCGATTTACATTTAAACGCCTCCATTCGGATTCGATCCCAAGCTTGTTCTTCGTATTGTTCTAGGCAACTACTCGAAGGGTCTCTACCCAAAGAAACATCGTCGCCGATAGTGAACTCTGTGCCTGCCAAATAGCGGCTCTCCTCTCAGAGATCCCTGCACTGAGGTGTTTTACTTGTACGAAAGATAAATTCTAACATGAGATTCGAGAGTATCAGGGACTGAGCTAATTGCAGAAATTCCAGATATAATGTTCTGAACTTTGACACAGCATTGTGACTGCATTATACTTTCATTTTACATGCTCATATTTGTCAGGTATTCCCAGACATCGCAAAGCAAACCATAAGCTATCCCGATGGATTGAGTCTTATGGTTGTTGGAAATCCAAGAACATTTGCTGCTAATTCGGCCACTTAATAATTATCATGCATATCTTGGCTTTGCCATACTATCGAATAAGGTCTAACATATAATTTCACAAAGTATTCCTTCCGAATGTCAAAAGCTCAGAATTAATGCAATCAACCCGAACGATTTCTTTTTGTTTTGGAATGGCTATTGTGAGTTTATCGTAGGAAAGATCCTCTATGCAAATCTCCGCTGTCTGTATTTGACACTTGTTAAACATGAGTAAATTAGAGAAATGCTCCGTCCAAGTGTCGAGCAGTGCATCGATGTTAAGACGAAGATACCATCCTGGTCCCTAATGGCGATGGACCAAGGTCTGACGGTTTGGTGCAGTTCGGTGACTAATTTAAATCTATTTACAAATTCACTTTGTGGTTCCCCTAGCAAGGAACGCTTTGTTTTCCTTGCTATTCTGAAACGTATTCGCGCTTCTTTACAGGCTTTATTTTGTTGCTCGATAACAAGACGACCCTCCTCATCAAACCAATCATTTCTGGGTTTAATTTTTACTATAACTACAGTCGCCTGAACAACAGACAACAGAGATCGATTTATTAATGTTAAAACCGACCGTGTTAGAAGTGCAGATTCCTGGATATATTTCTTTAATTATGAGAGTCAGAACAAAGCCAATGAAAAAGAATACTTCAAAGATAATCCAATGTAGAAAATGTCAAAGTTACAATCATACCCAGAAATATTGCGGGCGTGACGCATGATGAATTAAATGTACTGGTAAGCATCTTACGAGCATGTCTACATTAGACAAATACTACAGTAACATACGTAAATTATAATGGAAATTACCCCGCAAATAACCGTGGTTGTAAAATAGCTAAAAAATTCCAAAAAATTAGGAACCGTGCAAAAACTTCTAAACAAAATCAAAGAAACCCTGGTACAACAAACCAGCAGAATAATAAGGGACTATACAATCTCTGAGGTAACGCATCAGATGCAGAAGTTGCTATAAATCAAGAGCATACCTCAAAAGTAAATAACACTAGCCAAGTTCAAATAGATTTCACCGAAACCGTAGAAGCTTTAAATAAAAATCTTGACTTTATCGGAATATTCTAAAGTGAATAAAAATTAATTTACAAACGCTGAGAAAAGTAATATGGAATGCAAATGGGCTGAAACTGAGACCATGCAAGTGACAACAACCTAAAATCAAAGGAATAAAAAGTATGCCTTTAAAGGGATTATGAAGAATTTCACACCTTGAAATTCTTGAAACGATGGTTCATTATTGGTGGTGACTTTATCGTAAAATACTTTTTGGGGTTCCAGAATCACAACACCAAAAGAGGAGAACTGCTTAAAGAAGCCAAAAAATTAAAATATGACTTATAATCTGGTGGCGCACCTGCTTACTGGTTCACAAATTTAAACAAAACTCCTGATCCTATTGATTTATATGTATCAAAAGGAAAATAATGAAGAGCTTACATCACAGAACACCTTCCTGTTATCATGACATTAGGCGAAACTATGATTAAAAAAGACATCGCCATGATTTTACAACAAGAATACCAATTGGAACCTTTTTCGTGAACTGATGAATAAAAATATCAATCTTCCGTGCACATTGAAGAGGACGCTGACAGCCTAATAGAAAATATACAAAAAGCAGCGCGGCAAAGCACTACACTCGGACCTGCAAACAACATCAGATGTAAAAATTATCGTCTTGAGAACTTTTGGCTAAGAAACGTAAGTGCTGGCAAATAAATCTGCAAAAACTGCAGCAAATAAAATCGAGCTTATAACTTATGTAAAAAAACTGAAATCTATTATCAGGCCAGTGAAAAATGAAACCATGGTCAAAAAGACACTGATTACTCCCTATAGAAAGCAACAAAATCGATCAAGATACCAAACAAATAAAAAATTGAAATGCGAGTTATTAAATAATTTGCTCCCGGCTTAATTATTTAATATCTGGGCAAATTATAAAAGAACTTCCAGACAAAGCGATACTCAAACTTCTAAACATAATCAATGCTTTGTTTATATTAAGATACGTTCGAAGGTAGCAGAAGTGATTATGATTTTAAAGCCAAACAAAAATTGTAACGATAAAAATTCATTAAGACCAATATCACTACCTCCTACTATATCAAAGATATTTGAAAAACTACTTCTGAAGAGAATAATGCGTATAATAGAGGATAATGATCTTATACCTGCTTATCAGTTTGGATTCAGAGAAAAACATTCGACCCTAGAGCACTGCATTACAGATATTATAGAACGTACTAGAAACCAAAAGATATGTTCAAGCATCTTCTTGGCTGTAGCGCAAGCATTTGATCGTGCATTGCACAAAGGATTAGAGTACAAGTTACATCGAGACCTTCCTAAACAGTATTATGAAATTCTGAAATCTTACATAACCAATAATTTCGATTATAAATTAACCCCTCTTAACTGCAATGTCATTTTAAATGTCTCTTCTTTGCAAAACTAACAGATCTATTTTTCTGCCTGAACTTTCAATTCTACTGTCCTTCATCAATTGAACTATACGGAGGAGGAAGCTGTAATTTCCATACATCTTATTTATTCGAAATTATTTCGCTCTTAGATTACATACATGATATACATAACTAAAATACACACCTAAATTTGATCCAAGATACACCTACTTGTCGTAGTTATCCTTAGGATACAGTTATATGGAAATCAAGCACCTTAGACTCAATTATCGTGCGTCATATTTATAGATTGATGACCATTAGACCAAACTTTCGAGACGTTTCACTTCTTGGAATATTTATTTATAATCAAGGACTGTTGAAAATGCGATTTTAGTATATGTATATCGAAAAATTGATAGAATCAGCAAGGTTATCTAAACTTGTTTGAATAGTAAGCTAATGAAGTAAATCGTTTCTCTGCTTGGAGGCAGTTCTTGTAACGATTTTTAATATAAATTAATGTAGTGAAATACGTCAATAACCAAATTACTAACCGGATGTTAATTACTTAATTTTATCTACGTAACTAAATTAAAAAAAATTATCGATGACATTGAGGACGAAGTCTCTTTAATCGCGTACTTATCTATACCTAAACGAATGCTTAGTTACACACCATTCGGCTTTACAATAGATTAGAACTCGATGCTTTGAAACGGCCAAAATATTTATTAGGCAATTTCATATTTTCTATACAGCTAATTAAATTGTTCCATATGATTAGTAAAACAGCAATAAATATTTTTTCGTCATTATTTCGTCAACGTTACGCATTCTAAATATATTAATTGTTACTTTAGTCGTTTCGCTAATTAATTTCATTGCGAATAATTATCAATTATATGTGTAATTATGTTTGCCGATTGATTAATTGTGCAAATGCAGGAAAATAAGTATTTTGGTGTACTGATTATCGATTTAAATTTGTTGTGTTGCAATTCGGAAGTTGTCATTGACAGTTGTTCTAGCGATTGTGGAAGATGGTTTGGAAAATTTGATATATTTTAAATTATATTGTGACGGTATATAGACAGCCTGAACGCATGACAACTACTACTTACACTAAATTTATACGGCCTAGGTAAATTAACAACCCAATTATAACTTGTTAGCTAATTTATCCATTGAAGTTATCAACGGATTTCCTAAATGAATCACACATTTATAAAAAAAAATATTTCATATGTGATAATTTTTGATTTGTAAGTAAGTAGTTGTTGCGAACAGCAAATATGTGGAAAAAATAATCATATGATTTGTTAATTTGTCAAGTGTGAAATAATTTCAAAAGTTGATTCGAAAATTTAGAGGTCGACTTACATCTTTTACAATGTTTACCCTAGTGTGACTCCAGCTTGACATATTAGTTGCACCGCCATTAGGATTCCTGTGGTACCTCATTAAATTCTAATGAAAATTTTCTAAGACACATGCAATATCCTTATGAAAGTAAAGGTTCCACAAGCAATGGAATAATGTAAGATTGATGTTCGTTGAGTTTAACGTAAAAAATAAGCTCTTGATTTTCATTGTATCGGACAGTCTAATGACGAAATAGTCTAATGACGTAACTAAGACATTTTTCGGAACGACAAGGTTTGCTCAAGCAAGTTGATAAAAAGTATTGTTAAAATATCGAAGGGCGAAAATCAAATTTTCTATTTATGGACAGTATTTTTTGAACTGTCGAGATTATATCAATCAAAACCGAGTCAATGTATTCTGTAGGTCTCTGGATCTTCCAACATTATAGCTTTTCCGTGAAAAAAATCGTTTAGCGGTTCTATTTGCAAGGCCCGGGCTATAATGAAAGGCTATGCTTGGCAGGAAGACAACACGCCATTAAAAAAAAAATATTTGGGTATGGTTTTAAATAGGAATTCCCTAGATACCACAGATTTAAGAGTTTTGGGTGAATATTAGACTATGCAATCGATCTGTGCTCGGATGTATTGCTTCTATTTTGCCTATAATTTTCTTAGATTACTGTTGGTCTTCCTACTTAACTTTAGATCATTTAATATGTTTATAAGCGTGAGGCTAATCCATCTCTATCGCTTTCTGAACTCTGTTTTAATGTCAAAATTTGTTTAGGACTTTGGCCTGATGTATTTTAATATTCTATTCAGACATTTATTCATATATACCTGTAACATGTTGGTGAGCTTTCTGTATGTATTGCTAGAGGTAACACCCATTTATTTGGAGACCCATTTTGTTAGCTAGATCTTTAGCTTTTATATTTTGTTTTTGTTTCTGAACTCTGCAATCTGTTCTGGGGCCCGAAGCTCTCCCAACTCTTTCGCGGTTAATTTTTAACGTCCTACCTTACGCCGTCACCAGCCAAATTGAGGACGCACGAATACAGGTTCGATTTTAAATCCATCTGCACATTGCATTGCTCCAGCCACTGACATGGACGATGGTTCGGCCCATGGATTCTGCACTCTAACAGGGGTTCATAGTTGTGTTCATCGTCATCACCGATCGAAATCAGATGATGAAAAATCCCTTTTGCAACCCTCCCCCGTTGGGATTCGAACCCGGTACCTCTCGTCCTAAACACCGCAGCTTTAACCACTGCGCCAATTGCTCGGTAGCTTTTATACTTTTTAATGCATATCGGTGTGTTTGTTGAGTTGAGTTTTCTTTTGTCAGCCTCCACTGAATATCGTTTGGGTATTCTTCTTCTAATTATTATGACACTAGCTAGTACTACTAAGAACAGTAATGGCGAAACTTTATCAAATACTTATTTTCCTTCTCGGCTGTAGAATATTTAAAATTTTCATTGGCTATGAATTGAAACCGCTAGCACTAATAATCGAAATTCCTAGTATCTCAAAAAGAACGTAAGTCAGCGTGAAAATAGATTCCTACCAGATTTGATTTGGTATTACATATTCTCCTTCTGAATCTATTGGTAGTGGTGCTAGGTTGTGAATTGGTCATTTTAATAAAACCTCGAAGTGAAAAGACTCGAATCCTTTGGTCGGTTTCGGGATGTTCTTCTACGACTCGTCTAATGAGCCTTTTTAATGGAAGATCATTGCCGAATGGTTGGCAATTTTATAACCTCTTGTGGAATTGATCGTAATGGGCCACCGATTAAGAAATGCCCTGTAGCTGAGAAGGTGATATCTGTGGGATCGGATGTCATTGGGCCAAAGATCTTGAGCTTCTACTTGCGAGGTGACCGTTGATAGTTCTTCAAAAGTCAAGGTGGATTCTGCAATGGTCTTTTCTAAATGTTTTTTCACTGCCTTTGTTGCCGCCTCCCAAAGCCCTTCAAAATAGAGAGAGGTATGAAATGTTATGTTGTTTCATCATTTGCCAATAATTGGGAACTATCTTTAGAGGATTTACGATTGGTTTTTAGCGTCGGCTTCGATGAATGCTTCGGTGATTAGATCACTGGCTGGTTCAATGTGTATGGCCTTAATTGTGATACAAGCAGAGATTGCTAAATATTCTTTGTGTGCCTTGAGACCTTTCTTTTTTTGTACGAATAAGAAGTGGTTCGGGTATTCAACTCCGGTTCTCAAAAATGATATTCCAGCTTTGATCCGTACTGATAAATCCATTATTATTGGCGCAATCAGTATTTCTTTCTTAAAGATTCTCTGAGGGCCGTCCTACCATAAATTGTGAGTGATTAGTTGATTGGCTATGATACCGCTGATTGCACAATCTGCGGGGATTTTGGATAATTGGATATAAAACCGTTGAGATGGAGTATTTATGTTCTGGATATCCGTGATTCGATTTGCAACAAACGTTTCAAATTGATGGGGTTTATTGTTCACCATTCCCAACACAATCATCGAATCCTCTCTTTAACAAAATAAGTTGATATAACCTTTAAAGGACAAGTTACATCATTTCGCCGTTTCTCAAAACTGATAAGCTTTCATTTAGAAAACTTAGACATCAGCCAGGTTACACCAATTACTAAATGATTCGATCCTGTTGTAAATTGCACAGATGGCTCTAATTTTACATAATTTTACGTCAGCTCCAATTACAATTTTTAGCTTCACATGGTAAGTTTATGAATAAAATGAATTTAAGATAGCTTTGGTAAAGTGACCCAGCAATTCGTGCAGTGGTCAAAGTTGCATTTGCATCGAAATAAGGGAGAAATACAAAATGGATTTTGTATTTCGATGATAACTATGAAGATGTAGATAAATAATTAAAACGAACTTTTAATTGTTCGTCTTTGTTTAGACTGGCAACGGTGTCAACTAGGACGTTAAAAATAACAATGAAAGTGTTGGAAGTCCCTTGTATTATGCCTCAATATTTCACTGAAAGATTTACAACTGTAACCAATAATTGTGGCACACTTTAAAGCGCGTGTAAGACGCTTTACAGTTTCAATTTAGTTGAAGATAACAGTTAATAATTACTGATAAAACTGCCCACGCTGCGGCAGCCAGCAAAATAATTTTAATGATAACCAAAAACAGTAAAGCTTTTAATAGGTTCTGAGGAACTGAGATGGTAACTAGTTCAACCTGGCTAAGCATACTAAAAACATAGAAAGTATGAAAGTTTTTTATTTAAGTGTGAAGGTTGGAGTCTTTTCGCTCAAGTGGCTCGCTCTGCTGGTCTTACAGTAAGCCATCCAGAAATGTCTCTGGATTATCCGCATAACATCTATCCTTAACGAAACCCCATAGAAAAATTCAACTGCGTCAAATCGCAGCTTCGCGCAGGTCGATGATTATTCGGTTTCTAAATTTGTGCGCAAAAGATCGATTGTCTGTCGGTTCGTATGGCATAAGGCACAATCTTGTTGAAACCAAAGGTCGTCCACATTCAAAGCGTCGATTTAAGACCGTAAAAAGTCGGATAGCATGCCTCTGTAACGGTCGCCATTTACGGTAACAGCGTTTCCTGTAGTGGTTTTGAAGAAAAAAGGCATCAATCCATAATTCACACCAAATTGTTATGCTTGGCGGATTAGTTGGCATTTCTACGATTACCTGTGGCTTTTTCGAACCCCAAATGGACATTTGCTTTCATCGACTGAGTCATGTGGACTTTATAGGAGAATAATCCTAGGTCTATTTGCAGTATTCTCAAGATGTTACAACTTATGGTCAGGTGCTGTGATCTGCGTCGAGTTGAGGTCGATAAATTCTGTCCTATTCTATGAGGCATAGTCTCAACCGTGCGCACTATTCGATCTCGGGGACCACTTCTGTTATCTAATAGCAATCCTTTCTTACGAGCTTTCTTCATCATTTTAGATTCAGCGGTTCCGCTGGGCGCTGAAAATTTCAAGCGTTGCCAAAGTAGAAGTGTTGCCATAGCCTAAGATTTACAAATAAACCAATAGATGGCCCACCCATTTTTATATAAAATAAGCCTATATTCATCTGCAATAAATACGTTAAAATGCTAACAGTGAACTTTATTTCAATTGGCAATGAATGGAAAATTCTCCAGATTCCAAATCATCTTTTTTAAGGCAGTACAGATTGGATTCAAACTCGAACCGTTCTGTATTAGCGTGATTGTAAATGATAGCTTCTTTTCAACTACGGATATAATAATTTGCCCTCGTATCATTCGGTTTTAAAATATTATTAAACCGATTTAAATTTTTACTCGTCAAAATTTATCTCATCAAATTGTAACTAACCAATTTAATTTGCAATTTTTAAATCGAAACATTTATATTTAGTGTAAACATTGCGGGACGACGAAAACCACATATGTTTTAGTACACAAGTATATTAGACACAACAGACACGTGTTGATTATGGGTCTGCGCATTTAAAACAAATTATGTACATATTTATTCCACAACATTAATTTGTCTCCCTGTAAATAATTACGCTTAGTGTTAGTTGAATATTATTGTCAGTTATATGGCGTCTGACATTTTATTAAAACAAACCTATCGTAAAGTTTGTTAATTTTATTACGATAATTATGTGAATTTCATTGTTAATAAAAATTACATAAAAATATATTGTTGAGTAACAAAAAACTGAATGAAAAACATAAAAATTATGTTGGTGTTATTGAACTAAAAAAAAAAACGATATCAAGATTCCATGTCATATATGTGCGCGGTAGCTAAGTAGGAAAAACTCATTAAACGAAATTTATGACAAAAAAAAAATTGAAACTCGATTATAAGTACTGGTATTAGGTTTATTTTTATACACATAACACATTTTTCAATGAATGCAAAAAATACATAAATTTGAACTACATATATACGAAATAAAAACTACAAATCTCCCTCATCTTCCGACCGGAAGTTATTTAAAAATATAAAAACATTAACAATTTTTTATTGGATATAATTGAAGAAAATTATTTTATCATTCGTTCTATATATAAAAATAAACTCGCTCGTATAATATTATATATGTTGTGTATACGTACGTATACATATATTTGAGCATACATCAAATAATATTGCGAGTCGAAGAAGGCGCGCAAATTTTGTGTATTAATTTTTTTAAAGTAATATTTCCAGAATTAAAATTATTATAGATGGTAAACATCGATGATATTGACTGCACTTCCAATGACTCTATATTAGTCATGAGTCGCTGTTTATTCATTCATTTGGATTCGGCCAAATTGCAAATATTATCCGGAAAAACGCCCACATTTTTTTGTTATAGAATGAATGATGATTATAAATTACGTATAAGATTTGAAAATTTAAGTGTGTGTGTATACAATGCATTTTAATAGACAGTTGAGATTTTACTTTGAAATTAAGTAATTAAGTTTTTAAAGAAAAATCATAGTTTCATCAGACATACGTATTTTGAAACATTATTATTTTGTTGGTTCCACTGATGAAGTTGAAAAGCTAATTTTTGGTGAAATAACATGTTACTATGGTTATCACTTTCTTGGAAGTTTCTTTCTATAGTAGTGGTTAAAATGTTTTATCATTTTCGTTAATCAGGTTTTAACCGATAATTTCGTCAAGATCAGACTTGACTATAAATTGTTGTTCCCTCCATTGTATTATTATGGATATTAGATTTTGTTGCAGAGTTGACAACTAACTGGGTCAAATACAATCCATAATACGTAGTTGTGCTACCCTCTTTCATAACAATATACTTTATTTCCCCATATTTAGCTATAAGTCCCTTATAGCTGGGCTTACATACTCTTGCATGAATCTTGAACAGTTTTCTGTGAGGATTTTATGTCGTAATAACATTCGTTTAACTACAAGGAATCTTTCTATCGCCATTTTCTTCGATTCTCCTCAAAATAATACGGGAAAAATCGTTGGCATTATTTTTTGTAGCATTACAAAAAATAGACATGTATTTTTCCAGTAATTCTTTCTGCTTCGATGTTATTCGTTTTGTCCATTTCTGTATCAAGTCTTAAACTGTTTTCTGCTGTCGTTGTTGCTTGGCTTGTACATTTGGATTCGATTTTCCACACTTCACTATTGTGATTTCCTCCTCGCATTTGAGGGTCTCCTAACTGCTTAAAAGCTCGTATAGGAACTCTTCTGTCTGTTTGTACTAGAGCTTTTCAAGTGATAATTACTCTAACTTTATTTGATTTTTATTTGATTACTTCCACAACCCACAACCTTTGTGACCCAGAACCTCCATCCTATCTTCCCTAGACAACTTACTCTGCGTTAGTCTTATTTAATCGGTATATCACTGAATCTCTTTCGTTCATCTAATACTAATTCTACTTCATAGATGTCTCTAAGTATAACGCAAGAGAAATCGTAGCAACATTTACAGCTAATCACAATTTTTTTATAAATGTATCCTGGAACTAATTTTGGTTTAATGGTTGGTCTAATTTTAAGCTACGCACATTTCGTTTAGGTCAGGCAATCATTTAAGTTGAACAAGTTTTGTGGTGAAAATGCTGTTTTAGGACTTGGAGAGCTAAAAAGAGCTTAATTTCGGAATATTTTGTAAATTTAAAGTTTTAAAATCATTAAACAGACGACGGTTAGCCGAGGAAAATTGTATAATATTACAGAAAACTAAAATATTACAAAATTTATAATCTGACAGATGATTTTGGGAATTTAAAATTTTCTAAAATTACCCAAAACTTATAACACGGTTAGCCTGACAAAAGTAGCGAAATCATAGCATTACAAATTCTTAAGACTTATGATGGTTGACTGTCAAATTGCGGAGTATTTCAGATAATTTAAAATATTACAAAGTTCATAAAACGGATGCCAGTTCAAAATTTCGAAATATGTATTTCCCTAATTTTCATGATGGTTAGTGTAAAAATTGTGAAAGTTTTTGAAAATTCATAAAACAAATTATGGTTAGCCAGTCAAAATGGCAGAAAATTTTGGGAAGTTGAAAAGTTTTTAAAATTACCAAATACTCATGATGATGATGGCCTGTCAAAATTGCAAATTCAGAAAATTTAGAATTCCTTCAGAATATAGTTGAACCGGTGTAGTTTTTTTCCTTGGTAGATAGTACTTAACATAGCTCCTGAAATATGAATGTTTATAAATTTCGGTAATTGACCGAAGTTTTTGATTCATTATCGGATACCACATCTTTTTGGAAAATTACGCAGTACAATCGATTTCCTAATATAATCTTTTGTATTACTTCCTTTGTTCAGTACCAAGCAGTATGTTGATGGCAGTTGTTACCTTGTACTTTCGATCTACCAGAGGCAATTTGTACAAATGTTCATTTGTTCAACAAGCATATCAGATTAATTGCACACTCTTAGGATTCAAGTTGAGTTATTTATGAGCTTAAGGGAAAACGCTCAAATTCAGCAATTCTTTTAAATAAAATTTAAATTCGTTGTTCAAAATAGAATTACCGTTTAGGGATGGAAGCACTTTCACCTTTCTTGAAAACCTATGTTGGTTTCCTTTCGTATTTGGATTGATAGTTCTTGTCTCTTAATCCCCACGCCCTAATAAACGAATGTCACTTCTAAAAAATTGGTTAATTCAAATAAACTATACAACTAATCCTTACTTTCTATAGGTTCCACTGGTGGGACCTTGTCTTTCGATACTACTACACGATCGGTCCCGGGAGCTAATCCAGTACCGAGACTAATCCAAACATGGCAATCAAGAAAAACGCCGTTCAAATATTGATTTGAAAAGTCAATTAATATTCAGAGTCTGTTCCGTCGAAACCAACCATTTGTCGATGGTATATGCTGATTTCAGACGTGGTCGTACAGACACGAATGATGCTGAACGCCAAATGATGTAGTGACTCCATAAAACAACAAGCAAGTTCTAAAAATCGTGATAAAAGATCGAAGTACGTGAAATAGCTGAGATCATAAAGATATCAATGGGGAATGTGTTCAATATTTTGCAATTTTAGCTATGAAAAGCTTTTTTCCAAATTGATGTCATGTTTGCTTCAATGGATAACAAGAACGCATCGATGTTCAACAATATGCAGAACAGCTGAAGACGAACCCTTTTATTTTTCAGTTATTTAACCCTTTAAATTCTGTTCAAATATTTTAGAAAAACTAGGAAGAATTAATAAGGCGATAATCAGCTTAACTATTTTTGGTTATTACTTTTATAATGGCAATATTATTAAAAATCTACAGGCCTTTTAAGACAGTAATTTGTATACTGTGCAAGGTGAATTGTGATACGATATATTTCGCAGAGATCGAATACTGTTATTGTTTATTTTTTGTGTCTGAACTCGGCAATCTGTTCTGGAGCCGAAGCTCTCCCAACTCTTTCGCGGTTAATTTTTAACGTCCTATCTTACGCCGTTAGCCGTCAGCAGCCAAATCGAGGACGCACGAATACAGGTTCAATTTTAAATTCATCTCCACATTGCATTGCTCCAGCCAGCCTGCACTGACATGGACGATAGTTCGGCCCATGGATTCTGCACTCCAACAGGGGTCATAGTTGGGTTCATCGTCATCACCGATCGTAACCAGGTGATGAAAAATCCCTTTTGCAACCCTCCCTCGTTGGGATTTGAACCTGGTACCTCCCGTCCCAAACACCGCAGCTTTAATCACTGCACCAATTGCTCGGTGTTATTGTTTTTTATCTGTATCTTTTAATCATTTTACAATTTGATAAAAACCTCCAACTAGATTCATACTTGCAGAACAATTTTTTAGTCACCAATCGTGATGATTAAAAAACTTAAGTGTTTCGATAAAATTTCTTGGTTTCCGGTGCACTTTGATAGATTCACAGATAAGAATATTGATAATCGATTTTTACAGGCTATTGCTGGCCCGTACCAAATTGATAAATCTGCTCTAACGATTTCGGTCCCAAACTTGCTCTTTTTATTGTTCTAGACAACCACCAGAAGACGAGTCGTCTTCTACCCGAGGCGCCATTGTCGCCAACTGTCAAATATTAGAGATACTTGTACCATTCGTTAAGGTTTCGCTCGTATAACGTAACCGAACCAACGTACCGCGGATGTTTTACTTCAAGAACGACATCTGTAATTTTGGGGCAATACATCAAGCGCATGACACTTCTCTCAAATGTCAAATATATGACAAAGTGTCTTATCAAAACCATGTACAACTTCAGCTTGTTGGCATTTGCAAGGTACTTTGACTTTAGTAGAGGACGTAGGGAATGCAAAGCACGGTTGCCAGCGGCAAGACTGATAAAACGACTGGTAAGATGTCCTAAAGTGTTTCACTTTTACGAAAAATTAATTCCTAAAACGAGATTAAAGAGCACCAGAGCTAATTGCAAAAGTTACCTCAACGAAGACACAGCATTGTGACTGCACATTACGGTCATTTTATATAAACGCACATATTTTTTAAGTATTTCCAGACATCGCAACGAAAGCCATTAGCTATCCCGATGGATTGAGTCATAAGCTGGATGGAACATCTTCCAAGAACACTTGATAAATATCACGAGCTGATAAAAGCTGATAAGTGTCTGAAGGATCGGCCGAAATCCTCTTTGGTAGTCAACTACAATTTCCTAAGACAGTAATTTGCATGCTGTGCAAAACAGAGCTATGCCGTGATAGTTTTCACATTTTGAGCGATCTCCTTTTTTTAAGGATAAGGCATAATGTAGCCACTTTCCAATCATCAGGCATAGCTTTGCCAACTTGACAACTTTGGCAACTTTCAAATTCAGCATTTGACATTTGTTGAACACTGAGCAAATTGAAAAGACCGATAAGAGTCTTTACTTTTGGGTTGGCTTACATCAGTGGGAGCATGAACACAAATGATTAACAGACATTTTCATCTGGAGGTCCAAGAAGAAAACCAAAGCCAAGACTGCCGAGATCATCTCCAATGTATAGCCTTAGAACTCATGGTCTCCACTTTTTGTGCGTTTCAAGCAATACTCTTTCATGGCTGATATAGTGCCATCAAACGCACCTGGTTTTCTAATCGAAAGCACGTTACACGTATCAATCCTAAACGGGGTGTACATTAACATAAGCCAGAATCGGGTTAAATTTTAGCGGAATCCATATTTTTTGTTGATATTTTTAACAGTTAGGTTTTTAAGGATAGGGGTGTCAGCCAGCGGTTCAACCTTTGTTTAGACGCCTCTTTGGCATGAGAGTGGCCCAAAACCACAGGGCACCTGTAGTTAAAAACCTGTAAAGCAAGGTATAACCCTGGGGTACATGGAATGCTTTACAAAACATGCGAGTGCCGTCTGACCCCAGCGACCACCGAAATTATATTTAATTGATTCTAAAAAATTTTCGGATTGTGTTTTAACGTTGTCTAACATTCCATCGCAATTGTCATACGTGGTAGGTTATTTATAATTGTGATCATTGGAGAACGATTACTTAGATTCTTACCGTGTTTGGAAATTGTTCGCAATCACTCGATTGAGAAGCAAACGATTAATATAATTAGACAACCTGAACATTCTTGATCTTAAATTACGGATAATAATCATGTTCAACATTAAAATTCGACTCGTCCTTCACACTTAAAGCAATAAACTAAAGTGATCTCATTGCTTGATCAACAAATTGTAAATCAAAAAGATTTGTTAGTGAATTTAAAAGATTACTGCACCTTTTTTGCCGAAGTAAACAAATTACAGTATAAAAAAATCAGAGTTGATAGACATGCTAACCTAAGAAATAACCCAGAAAATACAATTTCCGTTTTTTTTTTATTTTTAACCTCGGTTATCCGCGTACAACATAACACCCTTATCAAGTGTAGAAGCAAAAAACTTATTTTAAAATTTATTGTGTTAAATTTAATATTTCTAAGTTGGTATTTTAAACCACTTTTACTATATCAAATTCTCATCGACCATCTAATGTGTACATACGGTTATACGAATACGAACAAAGTTTTTTTTTTCTGCTATAATTACCATATTTTATTAATTAACCCTAGCACCAGTTTTAATTCATATATGTATACAGTATGTACGAAATAAAATAGTAGCGCGGGAGTCGGTTGAATATTATAAATTATTCGTTTCTTGGAAAACATACATATTTTTATGTACATATTTTAAAATATACTCGTTTATTGCTGAAACGGCCAACAATTATAAGTAACAACATCAAAACGAAAAATTAACACTCTCTAGATAAAATTTAATCATTTCCAGTAGTTTTATTCGGTATCCGAATGATGGTGGTGGTTTTTTATTTCAATCCAATTAATATGGATATGAGTTGATGTAATGAGGATGATAATTTTTTTTTTTTTTGGTTTAGATAAAATATGGCTATCGAAAAATGTATAAATGGGAAATTTTTTAACTGGATATCTAAAATTAACATTTTGGGTTTAATAAACTACGTATACTCATATGACAGTTTTGTTTTCCGCTGCCAATGATTAAAATTAACGTAATAGCGTGGGATATTTCCAAAATTGATGATTCAGAATTAGCGAGTTCAATGTTTTGTTAAACAATAACATACATCATATGTATATTATGTAGATAACGCGAGATGTTTTTTGTTATGTATATGTAGAAGACATTGACTGGTTACGCTAATTACTACTTAGTGATCAAGAATGAAAAAAATTAAAATAATTTTGTAATTATTTGTCAATGTGGGAAAAAAAACTATCGTTTCATTAGTAAGATATTTAGAAGTAAATTTTGTAAATGTAGTTACTGGCCTGTGCACTCGTTGTCCTTTAACAATACTTATTATGAATTTTTATTAGTTTGCTGATGTTGCGTTTAACGAGATCTTATTGGCATATTCGTTGAGTATCGTACCAAGTAGCACGCGCAAGATTTTTCTCTCGAATTTCCTCACTGCATTGCTTCAGTGTGTAGGCCCTTATTTAAATGTAAAGCTAGTTGTAGTCCCCTATATATACACCAAAATAAACCATTTGGCCCGATTTCAATTTTTTTACTTTGTTTTCTACAACTTGTGTCTGAAATATGGGCTCTTTATAAAGTAAATACACCATCTACTGCCACGTAATTTTCTCAGTCTGAGAAAATTAGTGAATTTTTATTATTAAGCACCAAAATTGATGGGTGTTTTACTTTCAATTTGCTTTGCAGGCGCCGTGCATTTTCGGGTTTCGCTACTTAGACTTTCACGCGCACTTTCCTTTAATAATTTTCTATAGTCAATACCATCAACATGGAATGGTAAAGTTCTGTTTATTCTGAAGGCACATCTAATGGCTGCAATTTTTGCGCTTTTTCTAAGCAAGTTGACAGAAGATGAGCAAAATGTCCTTTCAATCATTATTTTCCCACTTGTACTAATGCACCGCAGTCTTCCATTCAGCTTTGATTGGTTGAAACACTCCGACGTCGCAAAATATGTATGCAAAATATGAGTTTCGTTTGGAAATAATGCTTTCGAAATTATTTTATTTTTTTCATAGAACTCGGTAGCATAACATGTGAAGAGTAACCGTCAACATATATAGTATTACAGGCAGCTAAATTTTCTTTTGTCATCCATGGATAGAAAACATTTGTTACATATTCATAAAATGTTTTTTCTGCCATCCAGCCATTGTCGGTACACCAATACCCCGATCCTTTGAAATTTTTTTGCTATTGCATGAAGAATTCATTTATATGCAAATAAGACCATTTGTGGTCCGAAGTCTCCTCAGATTTCACTTCCTTAGGTGCAAGGAAAAAAGCTGTATCGCCACAATTAAATATTCGTGATAGATCACTTATCACGTCAAAAATTTCTTTTCTCTATAATTTGTTTTCTTAACAGCAGTTAAATTTTGTGACACTCGTGGGGCTTCTGCGAGGTCTTTTTAAGAAACCGACCATTCATTCTGTTCCAAGTCGTCAACCAGTAAACGGATTTGGGCATTTAACGACTTTGTAAGATCTGCAACGGAATCCTGCAACTAGATGTAATAGATCCCAATCTTGACAATTCTTGGACCCACTTCACTAGTAATACCTCTTCATCAGCACTTAAAACAGTAAGAGGTCCTAGATTAGCTTCACCATATTAAATTTTGTTTGAAAAAAGAAAGACCCATCTACAGATTATTGCACCTATTATCGACTGCGGAATAAATACTATTATACTTACTCTATTTTCATTTACACCAAACTAAACACTCACAAGTTTTAACAAGTCCTTTAACATATGGAAAATATTTGCGGTTGTCGAAGTTCTCTCTTTTATGATAACTTATTACTATCGCTTTTTCATATATGTAAAGTGTTTTTTTATAGGTTCACATCTTTGAGTTGGCAACACTGCTTTATTTGACAATCCATTTAAAAGCTGACAGTTGCTTTTTGTTTAGTTTGATTTGACATTTCATTATGGATAGACTTACATCAGAGCAAATATTGTAAATTGTTGAAATTTTTTATCAAAATAATGGTTCTGTTCGTCAAACTTATCGTGCACTTCGTCCATTTTATGGAGTACATAATTGTCCTGTAAATCGAACAGTACGCACTGAAGAAGCTATAGGTGCTGTACAGGAAAGCATTGAAGAAGATCCAAATCAATCAATTCGTTGTCGTTCTCAGCAACTGGGTGGTTTCCTTCCACTTTATGGGAGATTTTACGAAAGGATCTTGGCTTAAAAGCTTTCAAGATTCAATTTTTGCAGGAATTAAAGCCAAACGAGCATCGTATGCGCCGCCAATTTGGTTGAATGGGTACGTAAATAATCAGAATTGTCGGATTTAGAGTGAGAATAATCCACAAGCTTTTGTTGAAACACCATTACATCCACAGAAAATTACTGTTTGGTGCGCTATATAGGCTGGCGGGGTCATTGGTCCTTATGTCTTCAAAAACGATGATGCTCAGAATGTTACTGTCAATGGTGAGCGGTATAGGCAGAACAGTATGATTAGAACAGTTATTGGCGAAATACCAATAACTCTTCGAATGTTAATTTCGAATGTTGGTGAAAGTTTACCCCTAGCTGTGAAAATTGCATTTTTTTCGATTTGCAACAAAAATACAGATTGTTTTTTTAAGGAGGGGAAAAACGAAGCGAAATCGACATTATTTGTTGTGTTCTTTTATGCATGTAAATAATGTGGACTGCCTGTAAATGATAGGATAATACAATGTTGGCTAAGGTCTCTTAAATTCCTATCGCGATTCTGCTTCAATTGTAGCGTACTTATCAAAAGACGATTTAAGAAAAAGGTTCCATGTCTTTTTGGCACAAACCAAAGTAATATCGATCTTACCTATAAAGAAACAGCAATTAAGCTGCTGTGATAAACTCATATGCATTCTCAACTCGAAGCAATACGTAAAGCCCAACTTTTAACATCTATCGGTAAAATAATCCCCAATGATTCTCCAACTTTATTTTGCGTTTGAAGCGGCTCCTCATCGAGTGACGTCTCCACTTTTTTATATTCAATATCTTTTGGTTAGCCGATTAATAGCCGAACTATACGTAGTTCGTTGTTTTCCGTATCAATATCTTCACTTTAAAACCGTCAAACCCATTATTCACACATTTTAATCGATGGCGTATAACCACCTTAAGTAGTTAAAATACTCATTTTACTACAGTTTGGATGATCTGATGGGATCCATACCGGAACATAACGTTAGAATAGTGATTGGTGGCTTGTAATGCTTGAGCAAACATTGGCTAAAATATCAGACTGACTTTTGTGAAAAATAGGTTCGGTTCCTACTACCGACAAGATCTAGCGACTGATAATGGAAAAAGAATCATATATAGGAAAACGAACCTTATGTTTCTACTGTAAAGGTCTGATAAACGAAGAGAGGTGTGTAAAGTGAACCCATCCTATTACAATATTGGAGAGAATCACTCTCCTAGCGGTCAGTCACTGATCAAATTTTTTCGCCATTTTCGCATTTTATTTTGTGCCAATCTTGCTCTTTAAAATGCCCCAGATAGAGAAATACATCGGATTTGCATCCAGAGAATTTGCCAGCCATTGTGTTGAAGAAATAAAGTGCGGAACGTTGTTTTTCAACGATTCTTGGATGACATGTGCTTAATGAGACGGTGCAGAATCCTGTTGGAATAATCATGGTCTGCAGCCGGAATGTTTGCGTGCTCAAAGCTTTAGCCCCGTTTCCAAACAGGTTTCACCATAAATACTTAGTTGTGTCTTCAAGCCACTGTTAAAAAAAACGAGTGGAGAGAGGGCCAAACCGAGAGTTGTAAATTTTCGTATGATGTATCTGGCAAATAAACTCGGTCATAAATGTAGAATCGAGCTTTATCCAATCTATTTTTTTCTGTTAAGGAGTTAAATCGGGTTTTTCGAATTTCAAAGACCAATCCAAGCTGATTTTACAGAATGTGTTACATCCTTTCTCTGGATATGTTCAACTCAGCAAACAATTTTTGGATATTTCGTTTAATTCGAGCCTTCGCTTTTAGAATAATTTCTTTTGATGTTTTTACCATTTCCTTTGCGTCTGACAATTCGCAAAATGGTGCGCGATAAATACGTTGCCAAAACCGACACACTGAAATTGTACCAGGTGTTGATCAGACTTTTCATGTATGAATGTTTGAGTTGATCCCTGACGAATTAGTCTGAGAGATGGCTGATGACATTTGAAAGAAGAGTCATGCTCATGATATATGGCCCCAAACCCGATGATGACACTTATCGAGTTCTCTTCAACCACGTGATCTGCAATTTTATGAAAGTCCGAATGTCGTTAATGAAGTAAGTGGGACGTGCTCGATACTAATTCTTAGGGAAGCGATTTAAAAAGAATTTAAAGAGTAAAAACTAATTATTGACAGTGATGACGATTTACTCTACCTTTCACTTACTATTGTACCGCAGAATCCAAAGGTCGAAACATTCGCCACTCTAGTTTAGGATAGCATGCAAGAAGCATAGAATGAACGTAAATAATAGCAACAAAAAAACATAAATCATAATATTCAAGTTGATTCAGAAAAACGTACATAAATTAATCTTTAACATTCAAATTGTTGTAATGCTAGCTGTTGAGTGGGAGGTATCTTAGAAATGTGTCATTTAAGTGCTCGTAGTTACACTGTACATCTGAAGTTTTAGTACCGCAATTTAACAATTTTAAAGTGTCTTTTGATTGTTATTTTAATCTATTGATTGATTAATAATCAAATCAAGATTTACATATTCGTTTTTATTTCTACATGCTAATTAATATTCATGCCAACGGACAAACTAAGATTGTTTCACACACACACACACATGGATGCACGAATACATATAATTTTACAGTGTTTAAAAAAAAATACCACCATTCTCTCGGCGATTCCGTTTAAATACAGTTTATTTAACAAGTTGAGGGCTAAGTTTCATTATAAAGTACATAATATCATGAATCTCTCTTAAACCTATTATGTATATCGACAAGAAAATTAATTCAACTTATTGTGTTTTATTAATAGTAATTTACATTAACCGTTGGCGTTTTAAGAAACCTAACGAAACTATTTAAAGTTATATATAGTTGTATAATTAATTACGTTGCGTGTGTGTTTGATTGTTTAGTGTATTGTGTTTATAATAACGTTGGGTTGACAAATTAAATTTGCTTCGATCGAATCGAATGTTTGGAAATACATTCAAATCGATATGTAGACGTTAATATAACGATATAAAGGTAGTTTTTTTTTCTTTCGAGAGAGATGTAAATTTATGTAAACGCCGTACAGAAAAAAAAATTAGAAGAGTCCGGGTACTAATATTCGATTTCACTGTGTTTTATTAGATTTAGAGATATAGATTTCGAAACTACTTCCGTATTCATTCCGAACGTGTGAATGAAGTTTTAAAATAAATATCTATAATATATATATATAGATTGGTTAAATGATCCTTGAACTTTTAACGATATACTTCCACATTCACGATGTACAAGTCAAGATTATTATTATTATTTATTTATAAGAAATGACGTATCCACACTGTATATTACCTATACTGACTATAATCCACTTGTAGTTTATGCAGTAAAATAAAAATTCATTTTATTGATGAAAAAGGTAAATTTATATTCATTAAATACGTTGCTGCTTTGTATTGTGGGCGATTTTTATGTCATATTTGCCTTTATATTATTGCACAATGTATATTGTAAGACAATATTTATAAATAATTCAATATTGAATAATAATAATACCAATTTAAATTCGATACATACAATATTTTATTTTAGTGTCTTTCTAGTCATGTGATAGTTTGGTTCCGAAACCCGAGTATAAATCTTTATTAAACTAGACAATTGAAACAGTATAGCGCCCCTTATTCTTATATTACAAAATTTTGCAGAATGATTAAATTTTATATTGTACTATCGCAAATTTGTTATAAAACAACATAGAAAGGTTTTTCTTTGCAAGGTATTATACCTTTCCCCCAATTGCAGTCTTTATCACAATTAGTTCCCTAGTCACGTTTAGATAATGTTTTTGGAATGTGGAATGTTTTCTAAACCTATGTTAACATTTGCAATAGTCCAAAATTGTAGAATATACAGGTAACCCTCGTATGATGTTAGGTTCCGGAAGAAGTTCGCGATATGTAATTCGCGTTACATGAGTCTTTAATTTCATACAAAAATTGGGGTTATGTTCCATAATGTTTAAAAACAAAAACATTTATCTACTAAATCAATACAAAAATTATAGGTCCATCGCTTTCATCGCTTGAATGACATTAATACTGGTACAAATTGTCTCTGAAATATTCCAGAGTGATCCATGAAAGGTTAATTGTCCATAAAAAATTTCACCAAGCTTTTTGTCGAGTTTAATTGTTCTCTTAATTTGTTTAATGTTAATTCTAATTCTTCAGTAGCAAAGGCATGGTGTTTTCTTCTAAAACTATAGCTGCAAGAGAAACAATTTTAATATACATAGTTGAAAATCGTAAAATTTTCCCACAATTGAAGCACTGTCATATATAGATCTGACTCCATTTTATCCAAAATTAGTTGAATATAATATTTAAATGTGGCTATTATCAATTCACCCAACGTTTGAATGAGGACTGTGGTATTAGTCGGTGAAAATATTATTTTGACATTTGGATGCGTTAAATTTATAGGTGGCGTTATCTTTAATTTAAAAGATTTTGAAATCGATGATTTTTTTGTGTAACTTTTGGCCTCGAATACGAACTATTTGTAATATCCGACTTCTTATTTGCGTGCCAATGAACAGCAGGGTTTTTCTCTATTAAAGTTTCGCGCAAAAAGAAATTATTTTTTTAAAATGAGAAAAAATATTTTCGCTTTATATAAAACAAATTGCGTTATACAAGGGTTAATAAAAAGTTTAGACCCGCGTTATACGAAATTGTATTTCCGGGTATTCAAAAAGCCACAACTTAACTTCTTTTAAAAACGATTTAGAATCTGTTTGATACCTAATGATAAAGGAAGTTGATTAAAGAAAGACGGTAACTATCACCCACCTCCTTAAATAAAATAACCGGAAAACTATCTATATATATATAGGGTGTGGAAATGAGTTCCCGCTGTTTTTTGGTGAAATAAAAGACGTTTGTTTGAATCGAAAACGAATGACTGGTTTATTCAAAGTATGGTCCATCGGCAGCTGCAACTTTCGCCCATCTTTCGGGCAATACACGAATTCCGCAACAGAAGAACTCCGGTTCCTTGGAAGCAATCCAGTCATCGACCCATTTTTTGATATATTCGTATGATTTAAAGTGGTATTCTGAAGGAGCAATGTCTGGTGAATACGGCGGGTGGGGTAGAATCTCCCAGTTCTGCCCCTCCAAGTAGTTCTTGACAACTAAAGCAACGTGTGACCGAGCGTTGTCGTGCTGCAAAATCAGCTTGTCATGCCGATTGTCCCATTTCGGCCGTTCTCGACCCAGAGCTTGCTTCAAACGAATCAGTTGTCGTCGGTAACGATCCTCAGTGATGGTTTCGTCCTGTTTCAGTAGCTCGTAGTACACGACGCCGCTCTGATCCCACCATATGCACAATATAACCTTACTTCCATGAATATTTGCTTTTGGCGTCGATGGTCTCGGTTCTCCTGGCTTGACCCATGCTGGTTTGCGCTTCGGATTGTTGTATTGAATCCCCTTTTTATCTCCAGTGATGATCCGAAGTAAAAAACTCTTTCTTTGCCCGTTCTTTCAATTCGTTTGGGACCCAATTTCCGAACTTGCGAACGAATCCCAATGGATGTAAACGCTTGCCAATAGTAGAGCGGTCCACATTCAACTGTTCTGCCAATAATTTTTCGGTCTGACATGGATCTTCATCCAGGAATGCTTCCAATTTTGCATCTTTAATTTTTTTTGGTCCGCCTTCACGTTTCTTGTCTCCTACTTCGAAATCACCATCTTTGAATCGTCGGAACCAATCTCTACAAGTTGTATTCGATGGAGCATGCTTACTTTAAGCTTCTACGAGCAACCGATGCGTTTCCGCTGCACTTTTCTTTAACAAAAAATAATGAAGTAAAACTTCCCGCAAATGCTGTTTTTTGGCACAAAATTCGACATTTTCAATGAGACGCAAAAAATTGTTGTTTATGTTCTGAACAAATGTCACGAGTGATTATTAAAGCTTGAAATCTAACCTTCAAAGAACATGTATTGCCCGATTAAATAAAATGAAGAAGGCAGAGCTACTAACGATATCTAAGTAAAAACAGCGGGAACTGATTCCCACACCCAACACATAAAGATTTTGCAAAGGTAAAACTTTTATAGACTCAAAAATAATGGCCAATAGAAGAGTCATGAATTGACTTAACACAAACCGCCTGTGCACAATCAAACCTGGAATTAATAAAAGCATAATAGAACTTAATTAAGGTAAAACGCATGAGGCTATTTTTCTAAGCAAACATAACATTTTTATCGCATTATTGATGGATTTTTAACCGTAGCGATATCAAATTTCCAATTAAAGTGCAAGTCAAGGATAAGTCCCAGGTAGTTGAAACTGCCAACAGTTTCAATCAAAAAACACGAATTAGTGCAATTATCAAAGGTCTAAGAAACCCTGTTTAGGCAGATTAAAATTATTGTAACCAATTTTAAAATACATAATTTTGAGTTTTTTTACTTACTTAAAAATAATGAATGGTAAATGAAAAATTCCTTCCCTGTTGGGATTCAAACACGGTACTTTCTGACCCAAACACTGAAGCTTAATATTATTAAATCCGGCCTTACGTCAAAAGCATCTAAGTGAGCTAAATATATAGCAAATTATTAGAATTAATAAGAAAAACTAGAGGGGAAGAATGTCAACAAAACTATGTCAACTAAACCAATAAAATTATTCTCCGCTATTATCAAACTAAGGCGCTGTAACCATCGAAACTAACAAAAATCGAGATATTTCGGTTCCTGCCTTGAAAATAATAAAACAAGCAAATATGGTTTTCTTCAAAAATTGTAATCCACTCTGTATTTGGGTTCAAATATTATCTAGCCACCTCAAATCGTGTCTCTTTAAGACCGTGCAAGGAAAGGTTTTTTTTGTTGGTATTGTGTTATAAACACTTGCGGAATTCGTTGTTTCGCAACGTTGTTCTGACAAAATTTACGAGAGCAGAAATATAAACTTCCGTTAAAATACTTCGCTTTTTTTCTTGCTAACGAGACTGTCTCTTCCTGTTTGGTTTTGGTTGTAATTCCTAAAATCATTAAATAAATTGTTGATCTTGAGTGGATTCTTCTTATTTTCTACCTGTTTAAACGACCAGTCTTTTCCTTCAGCAAAATCATTTTATGTATTTCTTCGTAAATAATTGTTACAAACGTAATAAAATGCTTAAAGTTGTTAAAGTACACCGGATTTACTGGCGATGGTATAGCTACTTGCTTACCACGCCGCGGTTTTGATTTCGATTCTCGCCATTATTCAAAAATTAATAAATATAAATTAAATAATTACATCTTGCACCGGTGACCGAATTGAATGTAAACACACGTTATTTGGGCTGAGCACTTACAACGTTCGCGAATTTGTAAAAAGTGTTTGAAAAGGGCGCTTTAGAGTCAAGATGTGGGATGTTTT
Organism: Tipula confusa; assembly: GCA_963556175.1. Lineage (NCBI taxonomy): Eukaryota > Metazoa > Arthropoda > Insecta > Diptera > Tipulidae > Tipula > Tipula confusa. The sequence continues at coordinate 11,950,659 of OY744477.1, read as the reverse complement.
CTGACTCGTAATGTGACAAAAATGTAAACTGTAAAATCCAAAGAAGACCAAGAGGACATTAATGCCCAACAAGGTCTTCATTTGTAAAGGACTTAACCGGCATAATCCTATACTATTACCTTGGAAAGAAAACGTCTCCGGCGAATATTTCGATTTATTGATGCTTTTCTAAGAAAAAATGTCTGCAACAAGGAATTCAAAATTTGGAAATTAAGTTTTTCAATGCACATTTTAGAAAATATAAATGAAAACTATATTGCTTAGTAAATAGTTTTTTAAAACTATTTAACTAAATCTCAATATACATAACCATATTCGTTAAGGTTAAACTTGAACCCAAATGTGGATTGAAGTGTATTCTGTTTTGAGTTTGTTCAAAGCAAAAATTTTTTAAGGTAAATTAAAAGTATCTAATTATTTATGCATAAATTAAAGATAATTGGCCCAATGATTGAACCTTGTGCAAATGGAGGAAGCTTATAGAACAGGGCTCGAAAGTGCTTCTACATTAGTGTACCAAAAAAACATTTGGGCATATATTTAGGTGCTAAGTGGTCTACGTTTGGAATATATTTTGTTACTGCTAATACAATACATGCTTCAAAATTCTGATTCTCTGGCCATCCTTTTCTGGAAGCACTGCTATTAATTTACTTGTTATTATTTTACTAAATATCAACATCTCTCGTTCAATTTGGTATTGTTCCTAGTTTCAAAAATTCCTTCCACATTATTCCACCTGCTGCATAACTTATTGCTAGCCTAGCATCGGATCTTATGTCAATATTCCAATCAACTGCGATGGCAAACACTTCAGCAGCAGCACGGAGATCAGTGGTCAACTGACATATTACAATTTAACTGTTTTAACGGAGTTTTCAGAACTGTTTAGATCGTTTTTTAAATTCTCTCCATTTATTTTTCCTGATGAAAAACATACATTTTGCCATTGACCTCTTTTGGTATTTAACCTGAATAAAAATATTTAGGATTCTACCTTCTTTATTAATTCTTAAATAGTTCCATTTAGGATGGATTAATTCTCCACCGAGTTAAATCTCACTGCGATTTGTTGTTGGGATAATTTTTATGTTTCGATGTAATATGGCTCTTTCAACGTGACCAAGCCATCTAATTATGTTGAGATTGATGAAATCGATAGTATCGCAGTCTTCCAAGTGTTGCCTAATCCCAAAATTCATCCTCCTCGATAATGATTCTCAATGATTTAGTGACTCAGATTGCGAGAATTACATCGTAGAGTTGAGTTACAAGTTCTGATCCTCTGTTTTAACGAGCTCAGCTGGAATTTCATCGCGGCCCGGGACTTTGCTATTCTTTAATTTATCGAAAGCTGGCACTACTTCTTTTACTGTCGGGTGTGGAACTAAATTTTACACACCTGAAGGCTCGATTGCCCTGATCAGTGTTACATCGTCATTCCTATTTAGTAGGTTTAGAAAGTAGGATTGTCATACCATAAGAGAACATCAGTTTCATTTATTCTCAGCTCACCATTCCAGTCTCTAATAACGGTGAATCTACGATGAAAATCTTAAGTAGAATGTCGTTCGTTGGCAAAGTAATCTGTGAAGTTTCCGTTTAGCACATGGTCGTTGATGTTTTCTTAAGAAATTTTCTGGTTTATTTTCTAGCGTTTAGGTATACCATTTGACTGTTCCGCGTTAGCCACTTTTCACGCTATTTTTGCTTATTTTCAACATATAGCTGGGAGGTTGTTAGGGCTAACTTTAATATTTGCCACATCTCTTGGATATTTAATGAATCTTGATATAAACTCATCAGAACGATTGTGAAATAAATGATGAAGTGCATTTATAAAACGAACTGCCTCTGGACACTCAATATGTTCAGAGTATCACATGAAAAACGGGGTCTGTCTATAATGAAAGGAGGCTATAATGAAATAATATCGGGGAACGGATGAGAATATTATAAAATCTTACATCTATTCACATTCAGAAAGAGTATGCTAATAATGCACCACGACAAAACCTAGACAAACCTCTTTGTAGCAGCAAGCAGTGGGATAAATTTGCGCTTGGTGCAAATATTTTCATGAAATCCACAAAAAGAAGACATTTCGTGAACTTGAAGCACTCGACAACATTGTTGATAAATATTTTAAATAGAAGAGGACCAATATAACTGTCCTGAGGTACTTCAGAAGTAGCCCGAAAATGTCTGGAAGAACAATCTATTGTTCTTCCAGACAATGCAAGCTCTCTAACTTGGCGATAAGAAGGTTTTTGCAAAAATAGTATAGATTATGTCGAGTTGGAGTTTTAACTACTAAATAAGTACTAAAATCTCCTGGTGAGCTGGAGAAACGATAGGTCAAAAGACAAGACATTATGAACTAATAATTTCAAAAATTTAGGTATTATCGAGTAAAGTGCAATTCCACGGTAACTTGCTACATCATTTTTTCTTCCTGACTTAAAAATAGGACAAATAATTGAAATCTTTCAGGTCAAACTCTCTGCACAGCTCTTGAATAAAATGAGCGGAAACCGATCGCGAACGACATCTACCGTAAACTTACTCGTTGTACAAAAACCAGTGCAAGGTTTTAAACTCCTTGCGGGCTTGAGCAATGCGTTTCTCGATGTCAACCAGCTCTTGGTTGTACCAAGGGTCATGAAAGCACAACATTGTTCTAACAACGGACCATACCTTTGGACTCCAGTTTGGTGAGGTCTTTACCGGTGCAACCGGTAAAGATCTCACATAATAAAGTCCTATCTATCCTTACATTATACCATGTAATCAGATGAGAAATATTCCACCAAATCCATTCTTAAAGTGGCGTCTCACCGATTACAATAATATCGTAGTTATTATCCAGAATGGTCATCCGAAAAGTTTTGACTTTACGACAAATATTGAATGCATTATGGTAGTAACACGAGATAACTCCTGAAGATTCATGGAAGATTAAAGTTTCAAGTGGGGTTTTATTATCTTTTCTCCCTTTTCGTTGAATCTTTCTATCTCTTCTGTCGAATTTAACAAATCTATTGGCTCGTATTTCTTATGTTTAATACTTCTACAATTCCCTGCAAAAACAATGAACTCTGGAGGATTATTGTTCTGTTCCATACTTTAGTGCAATTTATTTTTTAGGGTACATTTCTTATTGATTCCTGCAACGGCTAGGCTCTAAAATTTCATTATTCAACATGTTGTGCGGTCGATGATAATGCTAAAAATAATATGTTTTTTTTTTTAATATAGCAACATAACTCCCTAGCGTTCATAATTGCACACAATTTTTTATTGCACCCCACCTTGCAATTAATTTTTCCAAAAATCGTTTAAAATCCCATTATACCATCGTTTTTTTTGTTTGTATTTCCATGTAATTTTCATATAACAACAACAACAACATGTAATTGTAATTCAATTACACAAAAATAAAAATTGTATATGCATGAAGACAAAAAGAATTGTAAACCAAAAAAAACCTTGGGTAAATTTCATATTTACCTTTTGTACTCTGTGAAGAATTTGTACTTAAAGAATTGCACATTTTTTGTTTTGTACTGGTTACCAGAACACAGCAGCAGTCAGTATTAAAAAAAAAAACGAAAATTTACTTTTAAATTGACTTCATTGCTTGAAAAGATATGTACGTACAGTAACATCCGGCCTAATTTGAATGAATTTTTTTTATACACTACTACTAGATATCTATCTATTTATGTATGTGTTATATCCTCGTATACGAAAAACAAACATTCTTATAGTTGTATAATATTCTTACCAATAAAAAAATAAGTATCAAGTTCAAGTAATCGTAAACTTTATTTACTTCACTCTTTCGCATAGTTCTTAAAAATAAAATTATGATTTTTTCCATTCAGCATTAAAAAAAATCTTAAATGAGATTGAAATGAATGTAAGCATATATAAATGTATATGTACAAAATTATATGCGAGTATACATAAAGAAAATTAAAGTGGATTGATTAATGTATATGTACTCTGAGAGTGTTGAGGTAGGTTGGCGGCTACGGCAGCATTGTAAACACATATTTTGCAACACTCACTTTTTATTCTAATTAAACCAAATAACTTTTATGTAATATCATTTATTCAAAATAATAAAAAGTAAAAATTGAAACCTACCCACGTATAAATTCAATAAAATTTTTATGTTGGAATTGTCGAAACAAATATTAAGCCAGTACAAACGTACACAACATTTAAATAGGTAAAATTTCATGTATATGAACATATATGCATGTAACACGCTCACGCAATTATCTCTATGCAGTGAATTTGTTCGAACAATATAATAAAACAGAATAATTGCCATAAAGGTCACAATAGAAGATGGATGATGAATGGAAGGTTTTTAGTGAGAATTACAGATTTTATCATTTCGAATGTAGGTTGATCAAATAATTAAGAAATATCCCGACGATGTTTAAATTATGTTACAAAAGTATTATGATATGGCAATAGATTATATAAGTAATGTGAGACGGAATAAATAATAATCGGTCGAAACAGGCCATTGCTGGTCAGTACCATATCAACAACCTTCAATTGGTTTTTACTAAGAGGATTCATTGTCGACTTTGTTTTTTTTTACATTATGGCTGTCTTTCAAGAGGTATCGAAATCATTTTGGTATCACAACCAGATAATTTTGAAGGTATCCAAGTTAATAAAAACTTTAAATTAGTCTATAAGTTTGACTTTTGTGAAATATTCCAACTCGTCTTGGCCATCATCTGATGCCTCGACACATATTTCCTCGTGTTTCTCAATGATCTGTTCCATTGCGAGACACGTAAGTGCCTTTTACATTTTCTTTGTATTTTTTTTTACTTCTCCCTCCAGAATTTGTATGTTTTCTTGAATCCATTTCAAGGTAGCATTTAGTACTTTGTTTTCCTGTCTAGTTTTTCCATGGAGCTTTGAGTAGTTCCTCAATTTAATGGGTTTTATCAATTTTTGAGACGTATTAGTCATCTCTAGCTGTAGTGTACAACTACTTAAATTTGGTATTCGTATCGTTGGAGATCTTACAATATTCCTGCTCTTTTTAAAACCATATGCTACAAATTCTACAGGCGCCTTGTCTGGGTAATTCACTGGCTGAAAACCTGTCTGAAATCGATTGCTTTGTCGACTTTAAACAAAATTAAATTAATGAATTTAAAATTATTAAAATTTAAACAAAAATTTGCAAATTTTAACTTTACACTTTTAAATTTTTAAACTTTTAAACATTTCTTCTCCCTCGTTTATTTTGCTCATTATCTCACTCATTTCTCATTCTACTAATTTTCATTAGTGATTAAATTTTACCGATGAAAATTCAAAATTTTGAATAAATTCACTTTTTTTCGATATAGCTTCCTTTTGCCTTAGCTCTGGCCTTGAGTCGGTCAGAAAAGATATGGCACACTGCACGAATGTGTTCATCCTGAAAGTGCTACCATTTCCGGCGAATAGCTTGCTTTTGATATGATCGAGACTTTGCTATTTTTTTAACTTTTTTTGAAAATCCGGGTTTCTTAGTCTTTTATCTAGTTCACAGCGACATCGATAACCCACAAAATCCGAATTTTTTTCCGCGGATACTTAAACGATAGTTAGAAAGGTGTCGAACCAATAGATCAATTCCTCGGATCGGATCCAATTGTTTTTTACCAAAACAATTGGAAAGCATTAACATTTTTGATTATCCATCGGGTCAGTATTAAATCGTTTGTTCACAAAATGTTCATAATATCCTTTAGGTTTTTTGTTTAATTTTTGTTATCCTTAAGTTGTATGTTTCTCAATCGGGTTTCATCTCAAAGCAAATATAAAATTTGATCCCGTTAAAAAAGTTATCAAAATAGAATGAAAAAAGCTTATCTGAAAAATTATCCTTAATTTGCTGTACAAAATTCAGTACCACAAACTCGCCATCCCAAAGTATTATTCCGTTTTTTTTATTACGTCCTGGGTATATTGCAAAAACGTAACAGTATCCCAATCTGCTAGCTGCAACTCAAGCTTTATAGTCAAAACAAACTCTTGTCAACTACAATATTTATCCCTGCAGGAGCTAATTTAAAAAAAAAAATCGTTTAGATGATTTATGAATTGGCGTATTTTGGAGAATCGGTCCGTGGTACAGTCTATTTTTGATATTTCACAAAACTGGATATTACCAACAATTTTCTCAAATAATGTCCGTCGCATCCATTTTTTAATTAGCTCATTGCTAGTGCTTGGGTACAACCGCCTTCGTGGCAACGTATTAAACCCAGACACTATCAATACGCCGATAAATGCATAAATATCATCTGGGTTAATTTGTATGGCTTTAGTTTTTTTCTTTGTTTGCTGCAACTTCATATGCTCTACCAATGTGCTCACATATGCTTTACCAATGTGTTGATCATTATAGAAAAAAATAAAAAAACAAATTAGTTGCATCCGATTTTGATATAAACTCAGTGTACTTATGAGCGTTTCATCTCATGAGTTAAGTTTATACATAACTGACGATAGCCATAATTAGTCTTCATTGTCTGGGCTCCTCTCTTGGCTTATTAGTTTTCGCGGTATAAGTTCGACCACAACCTTGGGTGTGCTTAGTTGCTGCTCTATAGTGTCGTTGTTTTCATGTTGTCGGATACAAGTAATTTTGAAATTGGATCTCTACTTCGGTCAGCAATTGATTTTTTGAAAAATGAATTACGTTTAAATCGTCGTCTTCACCAGAATCTTCGTCTGTATCACTACAGAAATCGTGCGGATCCAAGAAAATATCACTTGGCAGCTTGATATTTTCAGGTATATTGTCCAAAGCATCCAGCACTTCAGCCACACTTTTTAAAGGAGTTTTTCTTGAAAATCGTATATATCAACTAAAGATAAAATATGTTGCGTTTTTACAACTGCTAACAAACACGACTCAAAAAACGGTTTTATATTATAAAACCTAAAACGTATAACTGTTAATTATCATTATTGATTTAATAATATAAAATTAACTATTTTTTTAATCGACGTTTACTAATGCACTAAGAATTAAAAATGACTATATTCTCGTTTTATTCATTTCCTTATATAGTTTATCGAATAACGGACTTGCACAAAACAAGAAAGATCATGTTAATTTAGGATTGAAATTAATATGGTATGTTGCGTTTTTAAATTATTATTAAATAAATAAAGTGCGGAACCTTGTTTTTAACCATTCTTGGTTGACGCGCGCTTTATGAAATCGTGCAGAATCCTGGTGGAACTTCCAGAATCAGCAGCCGAAAAGTTTTAGGCGCTTAAGCAAAAATAGTTTTGTTTATCTTCACGTCACGATTCGATTAAAGGCGTCGATCGGCAAGAACGGCGGTTCAAACCATCACCATTTCCTCATCAGAGTAGACGATATTCGGCAACCGGCCGCTGACGTGCAAGCAAAGCAGTTCCTTTGCTCTATCCAGTCCATTTTTTTCTGTTTAGTAATAAGATCGTGAGCTTTTTGGAACTTCGAAGACTTTAATCCAAGCTAATTTTTCAGAATGTGTTGCATCTGTTCTCTCGATATGTTCAGCTCAGCAGTTAATTTTTTGCGACTTCGACGGTTCAATTCAAGCTTTCACCTTTCGAATATTTTTTTATTTTGTTCGTTTACGCCCATTTCCATAGCATTGCGTCTGGCAATGCTGCCAGTATCGTTGTAACGTGAAATGGTTAATGCCACGAAAGGTTTATCCATATTGAGATGGTTTAGTTCCCTAACAGTTTGATCTTGTGACTTTCTAGGCAAATATAGCGCAATAACACTGTTGCGTAACAACAGTCGGTTGTTTACAAAATTTACAAAATTTCTAAATGGACCTGAGCTCATTTGGAGTTTCAAGCATCCTAAAAATAATTATAAGGGCTAGAAAATATCGAGTAGTCTGTGTATTTGCCAGTGTCTTCTTGTGTTTTCTTCGATTTAATATTTTCACTATGTTCTATTTTCTGACAAATGTGGCTCCAGCTCTTTTCAAATTTCTGCAAAATCTGTCAATTTGATGCACTTACTATTTTAAGCATATCTCTTCCAATTATCACAATGTCATTTGAAGTTTGAAAGCTTCATTTATCATAGATTTAATAATGTAAACAAATCGATTCTGTTACGAGGTGGTTTGTCTAGTGGTTCATATCTCTAAGCAAAATGGAAGGTTTAAGACAAAAATAGATCGCCCACATTTCTAAAGCATTTTTGATTTGTATTTGTTTTCAAAACTTATTTTTCTAAGAATGGAATTTTATGTAACGTACTTGAAAATTATTGTTAAGAAATATGATCACTTATTCTTGTAGTTATCACTAATTCAGAACAAGTATCATTTAGGAATCCAAACGTCTTTTAAAAAATTTTAATTATTAATATTTAAATTTTCTCGCTCTCTCTCCCCCAGGTTTCTCTAACAACCTCTATCTTGCTAAATTTCTAATCCAAGAAAAGTGTCTTAGTCGACATGTCCTCCAGCTAAACAATTGGAAAAGTTTAAACCTAAGAACAAATTTATTGGGCAGAACTAAGGTTTAAGTTAAGTTAAACCTAAGGTAGTAAGTTATAAAATAATCTTGTTCGAAATCGATTTAATTTATGTTTGTATATAAAACTTAAAGCACAAAACCAATTTCATCTCCAATCTCATGAGTCTCACCTAGATAAATTCGAAAGACTTTTTTTTCTTCATATTTTCATATTATATAGGTTGGTTGTCATGCAAAATAACCTTTTTTGTTGTTGTTTCTTTATATTATTATGTAGCTTAGGAGAATTAAAATATAAAGTGTTGTGTGCTTACAAAAAATAATAGAAAGCAAACATTTTCTTATAGTTGGATAAATAACATTTCCTTATAATTAAATTGTTGCAATAAAAAAAAATTCGAATGAGAAATTATAAAATGAAAATCTTATTAAATTTTCTCATCCTCATCATCATTGTCGTCGTCGCGTTTGTGTTTTGTTATAACTTTAAATTAAGAGTTACTACGATTATGATGGCGTACAAAAGTGTGAAACATTTTCTTTACATTTTCTTTCCATTTAAAATTTAAAATGTACACATTATGTTTTCTGGATATATGTGCTTTATCTACTGTGTACACACAAACAGTAATTTAGGACATACAAATTATAAAAAACAAAGTATGCTTTTTTTGAAAAAATATTTTCTTTTTAATGGAATTTTTTTTTGTATATTAGATTTTCTCTAAACACCCACTTTAGCGTCATGAGTTCATGTCACAAAAAAAATTTAAATTGAAAACGAAGAAAAAAATGAATTTTCCATCAATGTCAACTGCACCTCTGTGTCCGTATGCGAATTTAAAAATATTTACATTGAAAAGTGGGAGAAATGTGGAACGAAATCTTTTTTATTTTATTAATAATTTTTGTAGTTGTTTTAGACTATTTCAACCTATTTAATTTTATCCATGAACAATTTCGTCTAGTTCGACTATATATAGGCTACAATCGAACAGCGTGATGCTATATAGCGATATATCATGTATTTCCAACTATAGTTGTCAATAATGATAAACACAGTTTGAATAATACTTATATTAATTCTAAGAATGGTATGAATGAAATATGTGTCTATATATCGCGATATACATATATTTAGTTAAATCGAATTCAATGAATTTTTTCATTTATTTATGGAAACTATTGTACGCGCGATAAGATAAATGGATATTCTTTTTAATATTATATAATTTGGGTCATTCCATTAACTAATTGTCACCCTGACATATCGTATCGTGTATCGTATAAAATATTGACTCATTCACATTACAAAACGACGAGTACAATGTATAGTCTTATGTTGTTTTCGCGATTTCAATTTAAAATTTATTACCAACAGTTGTTTACAAATTACTTGTAATTAAAAATCAAAAGACGCGTGCGTCCTTGAAGTTGCGTTATTGTTATGAATGGTGGTGGTATGGAAACAATTGTATCTACAAAATTGAGACGTTTAAAATTGATGAAAGTATGACTTACATTCAATTACGTTGGTTCCTTTGAAAATATCACCCTAGTGTGCTTTGCTGGTCGTAGGAAGCGACTAAATAAAGGTTGAAGTGCTGGGCCCTCGCATCCTTAAAAAAATATTGTAGCAAAATACTTATAGCAAAAACGAATTATGATATATTATAAATAACTACCTCTATAAGGACTTGGGGTCATTAAATGTTTTTTGCAATGCAATAATTTATAGAGCCAAAGCTACATTACCTCTTTCGTGGTTAAATTTTCACGTCCTACTTTACGCCGTTGCCACCAAAATTAAACTCGCACGGTTATCTTTCAATGTATCCGAATCCTCGAATCATAAAATAAAATCAGATAAGAACTACTAGAAAATAGAGTTCAACTTTGCCCTTTCATGCCGACTCAGGAAATGAAGAAACAGGAAAGATATATGAAAACTATAGATTTAACCTGAAAAATCAAATTTCAAGTATAAAATAGAAGTATATCAATTATAATCTTTTTTTACTTGTTACCGCCTTTGTCGAATTATTACGTTACGTTAAACGATAGTTAAAAGCTGACTAAGGTCAATGTTACTCACACTTTAAACTTTTCAAAATACTATAGTGGAGTGAGTTGTGTAGATGTCTATGATCAATGAATATAATTAAACTTAATGGTTATACTTTGATTGGAGCTTATGGCCAAGGCTTAACCAGGAATTCCCGGAATGTCGGGCACCACCGTACACTCGTGTTACATATAACAAAATCGAAGGATTGGATAGAAATGTTAGTTATGATAACCTCGACCCGGTTACTGGCCTCTTAGCGATCGACTGTTATCTTTTTTTGTGGGGGAAGAAAAGGTATACCAATATTGACAGAATTGGTCCGGTTTCCCGGTAATCAACATTAAAATTATTTTTAGCACAAGACACCCACATTTATAATCTACTGCTCTGCATTTTGAAATCTATTATCAGCATCTTCAGTCAGCAACCATTGAACTGTAATCTGCAATGATTCCCTGAACAAAAATCTTTTAATGGACTAATTTCTCCAAGCCGTAAGCTATAATAAATTGAATTTGTTTTCGCCTAAAAATTGCAAATGTTTTTAGATGTGGTGGTTTTCCTGGTTTCGAAATCACGTTAACCTCAGCCACTTTCCAAAGTTTTGGAACATGTATTAAGCTGAATTCAGCGTTTATGATGTGATGTTAATTAACTTTATTTATTTATTTATTTATTTATTTATTTATTTATTTATTTATTTATTTATTTATTTATTTATTTATTTATTTATTTATTTATTTATTTATTTATTTATTTATTTATTTATTTATTTATTTATTTATTTATTTATTTATTTATTTATTTATTTATTTATTTATTTATTTATTTATTTATTTATTTATTTATTTATTTATTTATTTATTTATTTATTTATTTATTTATTTATTTATTTATTTATTTATTTATTTATTTATTTATTTATTTATTTATTTATTTATTTATTTATTTATTTATTTATTTATTTATTTATTTATTTATTTGTTTATTTATTTATTTATTTATTTATTTATTTATTTATTTATTTATTTATTTATACTTTACCTACAGTTATTATACAATCGGTAATTAACTTTACCGTAGCTTTTTTCGGTAGCTGCTTTATTATTTCTCCGGTACCCTGGTGCCTTCTTTAAGTTTAAATTGTTTTTAATTTCATTTGGCATCTTTAAGAATTTGTATTGTTTTAATCCAATGTTTCTCGTAATTGACATTCATGAGGTTGAAATATATTTCAAGATGACTAGCAAATCCTTCAGCTTTTTGTTTGTTTTTCCTTGTCCATGTTCCATCCATTCCAAGCCTTTTCAGTTTTTTAGTTGCTTTTTTTTTAGTTGCGAATAATCCGTATTACTGTCATTCATGAACTAACTTAAGTAAAAATTAACTGATAGGCTAACCAGCGAATTCGTAACAAATCCGTAAAAAACATTATGGAATTTGACGAATATTACTTCTTATTGCAAATCCAACAATTTGCCGTGGTTTGAGGTGCGTATAAAATGATTTGACATTTCCTTCAGTTTGTTTCGCAATTTTCGCTCTGTTAACTTTGTTAAGTGGCAATTCATTTAAACGAAACTGTTTCGTTCAGTTTTTAAACACTTCACTGGTCGTGTCAGTAATATGCGTACTCGATTTAACGTATGCTTACCTAAAGTTGTTACTGAGTCGCTGGTTGGCCCTTATTTTTTAATTTTGTTAATTGTTGAGTAAGAGTCTTGTGAAGCTCTAGTTCGTGCCACTTTTTTCTGAATTTGTTTTTATCCCTAAGGAGATTTCTAATTTATATTGTATAGCTATTTCCTTTTAGCATTGATTTGATTTCTGGAGTACTTTCCCATGCTGATTGTTAAATATCCGTAATGAACTTTTCTACTTCTATGTCCCTAGTTTTTAAAGGAAAGTTTAAAAGTATTATTTGTTCAAAGTGTATTTTGAAACTTTCCCAGCCCTTATATTTGTTAATTAATACTGGATACTTTATTTTTTATAGTTATAGGACTTTTGAAAACTAATCTGAGCTCATATATATTGGCTTTCTTCTACTTTCATAAAATTATTAGAAATAGTATTGGTTATAAAAAATCGATCAGGTCATGTATTTTTCCTGGGTCAGTTGGCCAATATGTTGGGATTCCTTTTGAAGTGGATTCACATCCTTTTTATTTAATGGCAATCTGTAATTCTTTTCCTTTAGTTGTAGTTAATCTAGAACCTCAGTAAGTATTTTTCGCATTTTTTGTATTTTTTGAGAGAAATCAATGAATGTTTCGCCACGGCTACGATTGCAGCACCATATCCTTTTCATGCAATTTTTCATGACCATTTCGCACATTTGCGGCTGTATGTCCTCGACAACTTCACGAATTCCATCTTTAAGGTCTTGAATCGATTGTGTAGCATTGGCATAGACCTTATCTTTCACGTGGCCCCATAGAAAAAAGTAAAGGCGTTAAATCACAAGATATCGGTGGCCAATTGTGATCACCGCTTCGAGAAATAACACGGTCAGAAAACTTGTCTTACAAAATTACGATTGTTTCGCTGCTTGTGTGGCACGTCTTGCTGAAAATATGTAAATAAATGTCGTCCACATCAATATCTTACAATTCCGGTCATAAAAAATCATTAATCATAGCTCGGTAGCACAATCCATTCACCGTAACAGTTGCACCAGCCTCATTTTCGAAGTGAATTTTAAAAATTTCAATGCGTTGTTGAAGCGTGTATCGTACCATTTTCAGCAATGGCGTAGTTTTTACTTGTCAAATGTCAAAAGATGACAGCTTCTAAATTAACAGCTGCCCAAATGGCAGGCTATTCAAAATAAAACTTCTTATTGGGTAACCCTATAGATGTGTGTCTTTGAATTTGGAAGCCCATTTTACTAAACATGTTGTTCTGAAATAAGACACACATCTATATTCTCATTGTCGAGGACTGTTTGTAGTTCTTGCTGATGCCGGTCCAAACCATTAGCATTCCATGACATGATTTTCATTGTGCTGTTAATTTCTATACAGATTTGAGTTTAGCTCTCAATGCTTTATCTACCAACTTTTGTAGCCTCTCATCAAATTTTGTTAATTTCATGAGATTGTTATGTAATGTTTGACTGAAGTCTACACCTATCGATTTTTACTGGAGAGTATTAACTACTACTCTCGATGCTTCCGCATATGTAACACCTTCAGTTATTTGTTGGCGGCCATATGGTTGCTCATTATCTTGTTATGTCTGCCTCTCATCGATTTGCGTGACCATTGAGTTTTATTGATCCTTTGGATTTTAATTTTCTACATTTCATTTGCAATAATACATCGTCGACCTTGTCCACAGTGTTCACACTTTAGATGAACTTGCGTACTGTCGCATTCTCCAATTAGGTGGTTACCGGCACATTTAACATAGTTTCGAAGTTTGCCACAATATTTTTGCGTGTGTCCATATGCGTTGACATCTTTTTTTGAAAACTAGATAATCAATCGTATCGTTCGCCGGCATATATAGGGCACATTTGATCTTGAGTCTTTTATTTGTGTATATTCTATAGATAGTACTCTGAACAAAACTATTAACTTATGAACCTAACTTCCGCATATATTTTTTTTTTTTCATTTAATTTTTAATTAAGCCCTAATTAGTGAAAGTGTATAAAATTAAAAAAAAAATTTAGAGGAAGTTAAAATGTTACGGAATTAAACGTTATTGTTAAAAACTATACTGCGGTTCACGATTGTCTAATTGTGAAGATTAATGGACGGTTATGTGGTTACTTAGTGAAATTTCGCAGAATTATGTATTAAATGATTGGCATAACAATACTATAAGTGCATGATATAGATCTTGTATTATAATTTTTTTTTTTTTTTTTTTGTTTGTTGATGTGGAGTCCCGAGAAATTTAGTCTAATAAATTTTAATTTGTAATGCGCGCGGCGCTTTATAAATTCTGTTGCTGTTACAGATACTCTGGTACGGAAATATATATCCGGTGTTATGATTTCATTCATTAAATTGAATATTTTATTTGAGTTTTTTTTTATTATTATTTTTTTTTTGGGAAGATGAAACTTTGTGATGTGTGAAGATGACATTGTGTCCATAAATATTTATTATTGTGTACTAGCTTGGAAAATATATGAGAATGGTGTTTTGAAAAGTAGTTTTTAATCGACAACTAAATTAATAAAAACATTTTTTTCTACTTTATTTTCAGTACCCTAGTACCATGGAAACAATTTCGTATGGAATTATCAAAAGTGCATCCGATCTCGTCGGGACTAGAAGCAATGGCTTTAAAAACAACAATAGATTTAACTTGTAATGATTATATTTCAAATTTTGAATTTGATGTGTTTACAAGGCTGTTTCAACCGTGGAGTACGCTTTTACGAAATTGGCAAATTCTAGCGGTAACACATCCCGGCTATGTAGCATTTTTAACATATGATGAAGTAAAGGCGAGATTACAAAAGTATATTACGAAAGCAGGAAGTTATGTGTTTAGGTAATATATGCTAAAAAATGTTTGTTTTTATCGACGAAAAGTTATATTAACACTTTTTCCATATAGGTTATCATGTACTAGACTTGGACAATGGGCTATAGGATATGTAACAGCTGATGGAGAAATTTTACAAACAATTCCACAAAATAAATCTTTATGTCAAGCACTGCTGGATGGTCATCGGTGAGTATTACCTAGGTAGTAAATTATTGCATCAACCATTACAAGTTAATCATGTTTTTTTTAGTGAGGGTTTTTATTTATATCCCGATGGTAGGCCGAATAATCCAGATTTATCATTTGCCGTACAAAGTCCAATGGAGGATCATATTACAGTAACACTAGAACAATACGAACTGTATTGTGAAATGGGTAAGTTCAATGAAAATTTTACATGGTACCAAATATATTATTATATGGATTCTAAATTATTTTACAGGTAGTACATTTCAATTATGTAAAATATGTGCAGAAAATGATAAAGATATTAGAATTGAACCATGCGGTCATTTATTATGTACGCCCTGCTTAACAGCGTGGCAAGTTGATTCTGAAAGACAGGTAAATATTTAGTTAAATTATAAAACGATTGGTATTAAGTTTTTCTATATAATATTAGGGTTGTCCATTTTGTCGAGCCGAAATCAAAGGTACAGAACAAATAGTCGTCGATGCATTCGACCCACAAAAACAGTATCACCGTAGTTCAACAAATGGTAAACTTCATTCGGCGTACGATGAAGACGATTCCGAGGTATTATAAATTTAAACAAAAAAAAAATCTAAAATTAGGAAATATATTTAAAATATATAAATATATATTTGCTGTAAATTTTATTGTGTTCGTCCTTTACATATATATATAATTCACTATTTTAGTTTTGACTGTTTTTATTTATTTAATTTTGTTTTATATTTAAATTTATAATTTTTAGATTTTTTCCAGTCATAAACCTTTATACACGAAATTAAACTGTTGACTTTGAACTAAAATTCGCGATAAAAAAAAATTGTTTAATTACGTGATAAAAAGGCTCGTGTAACTCAATTATGGAAATTTCTAAAAATTTAATTTAATTGCACAAAATAATTGTTCATTCTCATCATCTCAGTCACGCTTAACTATTTTGAACGTTTTAATTTTGTAACATTTGGTTTTGTGTATGGATTGATAGCGATGTTTTTTATTTTTTTTTTAAATTATATCATCATCATCATCATTCCCAATATGATTGCTGGTAAGTCATATTATATAATAGTACGAATTGTAGGCTCTACTAATTTGTTGAAATCACTGGAAATAATTTCAAAACACCAAATTACACGCAGTAATTCAACATTTGCATTTTTCTAATCATAATTTTAGAAATTTAGACGTTCATTAAATAATGTAATTCATACACGTTATCTTTATCATTAATCCATCCATACACAAATTTTATTTTTAATTATATTGACGTACTTTTAAAATCAAAAAAAAATTTGGAAACGAAAAAAAATTAAATAAATTTCATTCAATTCTATAGCAAAAATAAAATTATATATTTTAAAACTTAATGCACGTTACTGGATGCAAAATTTATAGTCACAGACTGTAAACTATTATTACGAGTATAATAATATAAAGTACTTAAAGAAATAAAAAAAAACAAAAAGATTAAATGAATTTGAATGGGTTGGCCACTACTACCCATTTATAGATAGATGATTGATTAGGTGTCGACGAAATCGTTTTATTAAAAATTATATTAACAAGAATTATTATTGTGATCATTCAATTTATTATTTAAGTTTAAAAATAAAAATTAAATATTAACTTAAAAAAAATTACAAATTAAAATTCATAGTACACCCAGTTAGTAGGTTTAAAAAATTATGCGCGCTGGGGACTCCGTCCCCTAATAAAACTAGGCTAATTATTATGTATATAGCCTTTATTTAATGTTAATATTTTTTTTATTTTGTTAGACAAAAGACTGAAAAACTATCTTCATTTAATTGTTAATTATTAAATTATTTTATTTTTTAATTAATTAATTAACGATTTTATAATTATTATTATTTTATTGTTCACTAAGGCTATAAACAAATTTATACTATTTAATTATATAAAATTACAACAAAAACTATAATTAGCTTTAAACTACGTAAAATAACATAGATTTAAAAAAAAAATCGAAATAGAAATGAAATAGTTGCATGATTTTAGTTTTTAGAGAGAATCGCCTTAAAAAATGTATAAATAATTTAGAATATGATTTTTGTGCACCCTGTATGAATGCCACATTTTTCGACATCATTATTAAATCTTTGTAAATTTCACAAATCATTATGCGATATTAACATATGGTTCGATACTACTAGCCCTCTATAACCCGGGTATTTTAGTAACACAATTTAAAAAAAAAAAAATATTGAACCAACTTATTTTATAATTTTATTTATTTTAAAGATTGAGGGGCACGAATACTGTAAAGTGGATTTTGAACAATATAATAAACTAAGCCAACAGGTATTAACATTTTCTTTGAATTTGGCTTTCAAACTCAAAACCTTTAAAAAAATCGAAACTAACTTGTTGATATTTTTGGAAAAAGCTTTCATAGATCTTAATAAGTAATTCTCATAGTTCTTTTATAATCATATCAATATCCAAGTCTTATGGTTTTTGTATTTTTAAGGTTGAGCCAAAACCTCCCCATAAGGTTGATGTTTCAATATATCGACAGGTAATATTATTTCCTATAAACTTTGCTTTTACATAATATTTTAGCTATATATTGATATGTTTCGCTAGGAAACAAATGACGATTTTCGAAACATCTTTTTAACATTAAATCAGAAATATGTACTATTTGTATATTATATAATTCAGATGGACAATATTCAATATAGTTAACGCTTAAAGAATTGTGTAGATCTTTTTCAAACTTCAAAAATAAAATTTACTTAACTATTAAGTGAACTTATACTTTCAGTACATGAATTTTTCTACATTTAGAAAGCTTACAGTGAGTTACTCGACTTCTAACCAGGTAATCTGCATTGACGTTTTCCGTAGCCATCTAGGCACCCAACCGTTATATCTTAGATTTGCTAAAGATGTATGTCTGATATATATATACCTTTTAAAGAGCACACAGGGTTTACTTTGATAAAAGTAACGTTCGGAGAAAAGGGTAGTCCCTAGATGTATCAATGGGTCAAAAAAACAATTTTGTTGCAAAGCAGCTTTTCAAGATTCGAGAAAAATGTATATGGCAGTCAAGTTAATAGATAACCCGCTGATATCAATGGACAAACCAATCTCACCGGTAATTAGTTCCATCTGAACAATAGTAAAATAAACAATAGTTCAAGAGAAATTCGCAAATTCTGTGAATACCGTAAAAGGCATGGACAAATGATATCTGAACGTAGAACAAAATGAGGAACGTATATCGAAACTTATATTCGTTCACTCAACCCGAATTCCACGGTAACCATAATTCACAACAATTTTCCCAGCGCACACAATACACTTCCGTTAACCCCAATACCATCACAGAATGCATGTCAAACAATCCTAACATGTTGCAATCTTATTATAGGCATGACCATGTCCTCACCTAATAAAGAAACACAAACCCGGCAATTGCCCCAACAACACAATCTTAAAATTTCACAACTACAACATAAGCTTCAAAAAACATATCAAACATCTTAGTCAATAAATCAAGCAAGTATACTGCTGAAATTCAAACCTTGAAAATAGCACCGAGCAACCTAACATTTAATTCGAAGTCAGATGTGCAACACACATCAAACACACAAATTAACCAACAGCAACACTCTGACCCTTTTCATTTACAAAAATTAGCAACTGACATACATTGCCGAAGTGGAACATTCCATTACATTGTTTAGTGTACCAAATAACGTTAGACAATATCGCCTACCACAAATTCTGAAAAGTAAATGAGCAGGTTAAACAAATGCTCCGCGAAGGGAAAATCTGCCACAGCACTAGCCCTTGCAATTCGCCACTATTAGCTGTCCCAAACTAATCAATGCTGTTGATAGCCGTCTATAATCGACTCTAAATCGGAAGATACTTTCCCACTTCCAAACAGCCGATATTTTTAACCAACTAGGTCACTCCAGATATTCTACTCTTGATATGGCTAGCGTGTACCATCAGATTAGTATGAACCATCAAGACCGATACAAAATCGCTTTCAGTACTGATTATGGAAATTATGAGTTCATAAGAATGCCGTTTGGTTTAATGAACTCGCTGAGTACATTCGACCGCACAATGAACCAAACAGGTTTCCAAGGCCTCAAATGTTTTGTGTATCTCGATGATGTCATCATCTACGGTAAAAACCTAGATGATCTCGGAAATTTTTGAAATTTCAACCAGCCAAATGTCATTTTCTACGGAAAGAAATAATCTACTTAGATCATATAATATCAGGAGGTCAAGCCTAACTCGAAAACAGTAGAGAGCGTAACCGAATTTCCCTCACCGAGGAGCAAAAGGAAAGTACAATCATTCGTAGGCCTCGTAATCTACCCCATATTCTCACAAATTGCCGAACCAATAAATCGACTCTTACGAAAGTGTCATACCTGCCACTGGTCAGAAGAATGCAAAACAGGTTTCCTCACTCGATGCTAGCGACTATACCATCGGCGCCTTATTAAGTCAAAAGCGAAACGGCCATGATCTACCTACAATTTTTGCTAGTCGTTCATACAAAGCCGATTGAAACTATGTTACTGACGAAAAACATGCTCGCATTGTTTGGGTAGTACAAAATTTTAGACCATACCTCCTCTATGGACGTAAATTGTCATTGTCACAGAACATAAACCACTAGTAAGTGATATTAGACTCCCTCAAGACTCTTTCGTTGGAGGCTAAATGTGATATTACCGGGCGAAACAACATTTAACGAGACTAGTACCGAACAGTAAGTCATTGGTTGGATAAGGCTATGTGACGTCCTTTTAAATGATTCCTTTTTAGCCTAAGTTTTTCGCATGAAGCATAGTTTCAAATATCCCGAGACTTGTTAATATCTAACTGGTAACATTCTCAGCCAGTCTCGAAAAACAGTTACGTCGTCCTTCTCATTTTAAAAAGACGATGCTATACTTCCAACTGTGGATCAAACTTCTGTAAACTCAAAGATGATTTCAAAAATCCCATGACGAACGGCCACGTACTTTTATCAAACAGTCCAAATCTGACCATTAGACTCTGGAACTTCATATGCCTCATCGTAATTATAATCCTGCTCGATTTCTTCAAATTTTGCATCTAGGTACGTCATTTCATGTACTCTAGGTGGTCCAGCTTTAAAACAAACTTGTTGTCTTGCTGGAAATCGAAAACTATCCTTAGGACTCTCTTGTTTGTTACTGGTCAACCGACACTCAGGGTGGTTTCCAAAACATTATCACATGTTTTTCAGAGAACTGCAACACCTCACGAAGTCAGCCAGACTGCGGTAATTTCGCTAATCATGCAAACCTCGTATATTTATCCACGCGAGCCACTCTATCCGAGCAAGAAAACGTTCTATGGTAAATCTGCTTCTTGAACCCGCAAACCTTACGGCGAAGAGCAAAAACTAATTTTGACACAGAATCGACAAAAATTGGACTGTTTAGCTATCCAGCATTTAATTCCAACATCAAACTCCAAAAAGCGCGTTAAATTTGTAATAAAGTTCCCGCTACACTATTAAATGTAGAGGAACCTGGAACCTGCACTTCTTGTAATCCGCCCCTGGACGTGAATCAACTTAATTTCTAGTCTTAATATTACGTTCTCGGCTATTCCAAGCCAATTAACAATTCTTGCAACTAGGTGCCTTGTGCAAACAAATAACTGAGACTCACTGCTATATACACTGCTATATACGGTTACTGTTACTTTCGACGTAATTTTCTTTATGTTTTTACGATGTTTCCGAAACTTACTTAAGAGTCAGTAGCCTCCGGTCAATTGTCCGTTACTCCGAAACTACAATCACGACGTTCTTAAAAATATAGTTAACTAGCAAAATTAAAGCCTTTAAGCACCAGCGAGCGAGGTGTCCATTAAGTTCCCGTTGTCCGATTAACCACTTAAAACTATATTGTCTTAATTTTGTAACGCTTAACTCAGCCGCAAAGCATTCCAACTCAGTTAAGCTGTATTTGAGTTGAACTGCATTAAGCTTTTGTTAAACATAGGCAATTGGACTCTCTGCCGCTATAGAGGATTTTTTGAAATAGAACTGCTCCAATACCGCTTATCGAAGCATCGCATTAAAAAAGAGGCTATTAAAAAATTACATTTAAATTAGCATTTGTAACAAATTTGCGACCTTCGACAGTAATTGTAAATGTTCTTCGAAGGTTGACCTGGTGATTGCAGAGGTATCACCTTATGCATCAATCAACACATAGCTTGTGGTGAATTGCAAAATGACATCACTGGAAAGTGATACGGTTGTCTTCAGCTACTGTAAAAGCCGTCGTATCCTTACCTCTCATCTAGTGATATTTGCTAAAAAGAAATCGATGGCTTCTCAATCTAAGATCGTGTTTTAATTGTTTGAAATATTCGGTGACAATATCTCCATTAAAAGTTTTAACTTTGGGGAAACCTACCTTTTGGCAAAGTTGTCTATCTAAACCCAACTTGACTAGTCTTACAATCATCATAAACCAATCTCCAACTAGCCTTTAGTGGATGAAAGAAAGCAACATTTTCAGGTTTGAAAAGATATGTTGTCCGGCAATCACAAAAATACATTATTCTCCTTACGCATAGATTGATGACATCTTAGAAATATATCCGTGGACAAATTGTCACCTATATAGTTACATTTTCCTGTAAAGATTGTCGGTGATGTTTGTTTAATCAAATGTTACAAGCTGTTATCCCGGCTTACTTTGTAGAGGTCCGCATTAACGACAATGCGGATCAATATTTGATCCACAAGTAGTTACTAAAATGCTTTTTTTATCGTATTGGAGCAATGCTTCCTCCCTAAGGACAAAATAGTATTGAATTCAGATATGCTCTTTGAGTATCGTTGTCAATTAAACCTGTAGTTTTGGCGCCCAATATGGGGTATTTACCATCAAAAAATATTTTTGTATTTTCATCAAATTCAAACTAATTACCCCTTTCTGTGTATTGTGAATCAAATTCTAATATTTTGTAAGATGAGCTAAACCGCAAATTTTGATAAAGTTTAATCCACTTTTACCATAACGAAATCAATTCTCAACCACGATACTCACTATTAATTATTTTTCAGATACATTAAAATATTTAAAATGCCAAAATATAATTAAATTCATGCAACTAATTAATAAATAACTTCATACAAATAAAAGATTCATTATAAATAAATTAAAAATAGAAATAGTTTTACAAATATATAATTTTCATTGATTAATTTATTTTTGACACATTATTTTATAATTAAATTTTTATATAAGCAATTTATTTATTTATTATATATATATACGTTATAATTAATTAATATTATTAATTTTATACGAGAAATTTGTGCGGAGAATGGTTGCATGCGCAATATAAATATTTGGTCGGCCATTTTGCATTTAAATTTTATTTAAGCCACGCATTCTCTACACAGTCCGCCATTTTATTAGAAAAAAAAAATGAAAGAAAAGCATTTATCTTAAAAATTAAAATGTCTTCCAAAATTATTTCGTCGTAGATATTTTTTTTATTTAATTATTAATTTGATTTGCAGGAGAATTAAATAAATTTTTTTTGTGTAATGGAATTTGGAAGTTTTTTCTTTAATTATTTTAAAAATATTTTTTTTTTAGTTTTGGAATGGCGCGCGATCATACACCATTTTGTTTTTTTAATTTAAATTTTTGCGCTTTTTGTACTGTTGCATTGTTTGTTTTTTTGATGTGTGTGCGTGTGTTTTATTTTGTTTTTGTATATTTTAATGAGCATGCTCAGCATTCTTTAGTGTAGTTAATTTTACACAATGGGACTGAAAACGAAATTTTTCTTGGGCAACAGTACATTGGCGTGTCTTTTTTTTCAAGGTAGGTGCATTTAAATTCTATTTTTGCAAATATAGGTTTCCGACAATATACGTAGTTTCGTTTTTGGTTCCAAGTGTAAAAGTGCGCGCGATGATCGATCGGAATTTTGTAAATAATAAATTGTGTTTTTTTTTTATTTCGTTTCTCTGAAACGCAGGACTGTGGTGAATTTAATATAGCAACATCATCATTACACGCATTAAGCAATAGTTTTACACGAAATGATAAACCTAGTCCCCATTCAAGTCCTAGACTGTCGCGTAAACAAATACAAAATTCATCATCATCGTCGGCGTCGAATGCACCTATTGTACCACTGCCACCACCATCATCATCGGCATCATCAGTTCCTTCAACTCAATCACATAATGATATTTATGCTGGGCACAGTAGTAGTATAATGAGTATCCAGAGTGGATCAATATCGATGCACAATATAAATGGAACTAGTAATTTAATAAATAATAATAGTAATTGTAATAATAATAATAATAATAAAAATCGTATGAGTGCACCATCATGTTCATCTGCCTCATCTATATCATCGACATCCACATCAGCATCATCTGCACCGTCGTCACAACCGCAACCGCAATCATCGGCAATGACCAAAGTGTTAAATAAAGCATTTTCAACTGAATCTCAAACTTCAAATAATCTACAGGATATAACAGCACCGCCACTTCCACCCCGAAAATCATCACCTGGTATCGATAATTTAAATCGCCTGCTCAAACCGTCGCAACATCAAAATTCATTAGCCTCAAGTCTCGTGAATTTAACGCATCCAACAAATTTACATGCGACAAATTTTAGTAAATCAACCGAGAACATAACGCTTTGCGATTTTGACATACCGAAAACAAATCCACCACCAATACCGAAACATAATCGAGTCATAAATACGGATCAGCAACAGCAACCGCTAATTATTGATAATATTGTGGACGATTTACTTGACGATGATAAAATCATTGTTGGCCCAGCCGAAACCATAACCGGAATTATAGATACGCGACCGTTAGAGTCGCGAAAACCAATTATTGTCCAACTCAATAATACGAATAATGTGTATCAATATCGAACGGGTCAAATCAATAATCACGTCAATAAGCAACAACAATCATTTCCAAATAATAATAATAATCATATTAGTACCAGTAATAATATAAATAATAATAATAATAATAATTTAATAAGTAATAATAGTAATCATAGTAATATAATTAATAATAATGTAGTTAAGTCATCGTCAGGGCCTGGAGGTGCTGCTATCAAATTAAACGATCATGGAATACAAAAATCGCAACAGCAATTAATCTCGTTAGCATCAACAACAACTGCAACCACCACAATCATCAATACATCAATATCGACTATGACGACAAATACAACATCAACGACGGGAATGATGGTAACGACAAATGCCACAACAAATTCAATCAGTTCAACGACGACTAGTCCAATATCGACAACCACATCGCTTTCAAATCAATTGTACGAAAATGTGACAATCACCAACACACACAAAGACTGTAATGTGCCATATGAAAATATAAATCTAGAATATATAACACGGCTAATGAACGAGGGTTATTCAAAAGAGAGTGTTATTGCGGCGCTGGGTGTCTCACGAAACGATGTCGATATGGCAATCGATATATTACATCAATTTGTTCCAAAATCGGCTGGATCGTAAAAATTGCGATTTACATAATATTATATCATTTAATATACGACAAAGTCGTGGTTCCCCAAAATCCTATATACCAATATACAAATAATAATGTAAATATATATATATATATATATATATATATATATATATATATATATATATATATATATATATATATATATATATATATCGAGGTCTATTTTAACTTGAAAAAATATAAAGGACGTGGTTAAAATATAGAAAGAGCGAC